>CM059013.1:30121023-31338462 GCA_030272315.1 Paspalum vaginatum | reverse complement strand
GCAGTGGCGTCGGCAGCAACAGGGGCCAGAGCCCCACCCACGGCAACAGCAGAGGCAGTGGGCAAAGCTAGGCCAGGGGGCGCGCCTGCTGGTGGTGGGTTCGGGCCCTAGGGGCAGAGCTGGGCCTAGGGGGCGCGCCAGTGGGTCGCAGGGAGGCCGGCGGAGGGGCCAGGCCAGCGAGTGCATCAGGGGCGGGCGGCACAGTTGGGGGCGACGCGTCAGGGGCGGGCGGCACAGCTGGGGGCGGTAGATCCGCAGCCGGGGGGGGGGGGTGACGGCGGTCGGGACCAGCCCTGGCGGCGACGAGGGCTGCAGCGGGCGGAGGGGAGGAGGCGGTGGCGGCACCCCAGGCGCCAGTGGCGTGTAGGCCGCGGCCCGCAGGGGCGGGTGCGCCCTAGGCCGGGCGGCGCCCGCAGACGCCAGCAGCGGCAGGCGGCGGCCGGGGAGGAGGAGGAGAGGGGAAGGAAGGAGGGGGAGGTGGGAGGAGGCGGCGGCCTGGCTAGCCATGGTGGCTTGGCGGCGGCGGGAGAGAGAGAGGAGAGAGAAAAAGAAAAGGAACCCTAACCCTAACCTGATACCATGCTAGAATGGGATGATTGATTATTCCAAACCTACAAGGGTGGTAGACATATATGGTGTACATGGGCCTAATTGGCCAGATACATGGGCTAACACACATACTTCAACAATTTGGAAGCCAGCATTATATGTAAGTTCTTTTTGTTCTCTACAGGATTTGATTCAAACAAAGGCTTCAGTGCTGCCTGTGTCATCGAATGAACTATTCAGTGTGCTCGATGAAGCAAGTGAGAAAACATTTCTTTGCACAAATACAGCTGCTTGTATACAGAAGTTTTTATTCGATGGAGAAGCAGAAAAGATTGCAACTGAGTTGAAAAATGTTGTTGCATGCACTAGTTACATGCTTGAACAAAAGCTGGTATGGTAGTACTTCTGTTGTGCAAAAGAGATTCTTGCATTTACCCTTTATCAATTTCATTTTGTGACTACAAATCAAACAACAGGTTGAAGCATGGTCTGCGGATAAGGCTGCTGAAGCATTAAGATGTCAGAAGTTGCTTGTGGAGGAAGAGGAAGCAGCTCAGAAAAGGTTAGTCACTATGAGTGCACTATAATTCAAAATGCTTCATAAACCATATCTGGCCAACTTATTTCTTTTATAAATAAACCATCATTGAGTTCAATTTTAAGGTCTGTTTTCTTCTATAACTTGAAGGCAAACTGAACTGATGGAAAGGAAGCGGATGAAGAAATTAAGGCAGAAAGGACAGAGGTTAAAAGACCTCAAGGAGGAGGATTTGCCGGTTCAGCCACCCGAAATCATGGATGATGCAACATGTTATCCTAACATTCAAAGTTTCGAGGCTATTTCAGATCCTGACCTTTATGATCAAGAAGAGTCAAAGTATCTTGAGTTTCCAGCACCAGTTACTTCGGAAACTGACAACAGTTTTAATGTGGACCTATCGGTAGAAGATGGCATTTCTACTTTGGGGCTTGAAATGGATAATTGTGTTGTCTTAAGGCAACAAGCTGTCTCAAGGCATCATTTTGGCAAAACAGATAAGCTAGCTGAAAATAGCTTTGTATCTGGTTCCACAGCTACTTCAAAGCATCCACCTTTAGCAAGGCCTTTAGATTGTAGGGATCCAAATGTCTGCTCTGCGCCAAACAGAAACAAAACTTGGGCACAGAAAGTGCGACCTGAGATTAAAGAACAGTACCCCAAACATGAGTTAGATGTAGATGATGAATGTAACATGGCTCCTAGCATTAACTCTCGTGTGCTAATAGGATCTATAAGTGTTGCAATTCAAGATGGTAGTGAACACTCGCAGGACTTCTGTTCCAAGAATGACTCAGTTTCCTCCCAGTTCAAAGACAGTAAAACATGCATCAGTCAAGGTGATGCAGGTTACCCATGAGGAAAACAGGAATAAAGGCATTCCTCAATGTGATGGTAATAGTATGACAGCTCAAAACCGTTCTTGCTCTAGTGTTCTGACTGATGAAATCAGTTATTCAACCTGCGGCAATGCAGATTTGGCAGTAGGTGAACATTTACGGCGTACCATGTTTTCCAGTAAAGAAGCTACAGCGTTTCTTTCTCAAAGTAAGCATCTTACTGCCGTTATATTTGAACAACCTTCAACTGTGGCTAACCAATAAATTTTGCCTACATTTCTTAAACTTGTACATTAACTTGACCTTGCAGTTATTATGTTTTTTCTGTTTAAAAAGAAATACTAGACTTGAAAAGGATACATGAATGATGAAACCATCTATATATCTAGTATTCTACGTACTGTATGAGTAGCGGGGGGGGGGGGGCGCTCAGATTACTATTCTAAAGGAAGCAGAGAGCACTTCTTTTATATGTCATGTTTATTTTCAGGGTAGAGATAAAATTTGATATCTTTCGAATTAGGAAAGTTTGCAGTTCTTCCATATTTAGCTCAGTAGCATGCTGGTTTTTTGCAGGGTGGAAAGAAGCAATTGCAAGCTGATCACGTGAAACTTGTTTTATGTCCTGAAAAGTGAAAAAGTTTGTCAAGGGCAACTGCTTGGAAGCACTGACTGAGTTGTCGGATCATTTAGCCTTACAACTACAATATAGATGGTGCTTACCCAGCCAGCAGGGTGCAGCGAAAACTTTTGTGTCGCGGCATGGATGGTGCCATGATAGTAAAATGGCGGCTGCATCTTGCAGCTGAGATTGGAGCAGTTCCAGTTTTAGAAGTGGATACGTCGTGTGGTGGGAATGTGGGATCTGTTATTTGGTAGAGACGAGCTGGGAATGTGGGATCTGTTATTGGTAGAGACGAAATGTGTTTCGAACAAGTTTTGATCATCGGTTTGTACTCCAAAGCATAGTCTGCTAAACATCCAATGCTTGCTATTTTCGCATCGTCATCCTCTGTTGCATCGCCACCTTCGGTCTGTTGGCCATGGCAGGCTGCAGCGTTCGTTCGAGAGGATTTCTGCGGATGATGGAAGACGCGCTGGCGCTCACTTTTGTGTCGTTCTTGTGTATCTGCGTTGTACAGTGGCATTTCTTAGGCCTGTAGGCACAACCGCACAAATCCGATACCAGGTCAGATGTAACCCTGTAACGCTACACCTAGACTTGCATAATACTCCTGTATTTAGATATAAGTCTGTTTGATTTTTTTAATTTAATCGTTCATCTTATTTAAAAACTATATGCTATTATTTTTTTGTGATTTGTTTATTTTTTATAGAGTTTGATCATGACTTGTTTGCTTATATGTTTATACAAATTTTATACGTTTATACAAATTTTCTGAATAAGATGAACGATTGAAATTTTATAAAAATCAACTATAACTTATATTTAAATATAAAGAAAGTAACAAGATAAATAATTAAATTATTTAAGAATAACAAGTTGACGTGAGCGTTAATATTTGATTTGTGAACTGTTAGGTCCATCATCATCGGATTGGAAGAGCACGGTGGCAGATCTAGGATTCAGGCATGTTGCGAGAGTATTGAATTTGAATAGAGAGGGATTCGATCTATTTCATTTTCTTCAAATACTCTTGCATCCAAACAATCTCTTATGTTTTGTTTGGGTAACCTCAGATTGTGGAGGATTGAGTTGGAATGTATTTAAATCCACAGTAGAACAAAATCCTTCTCAATCCCTCCTGATTCACTCCAATCCCCTCTCAATCCTAAGTTACCCAAGCTATGTTTTAGGGATTTTCCCCCTCCTTCCTCTTTCTCCTCTTTTTCTTTTCTCCTCCCTCATTATTTATGCCTAAAAATTATTGGGGGGCTTGGGGCTCCATTATCCGCGCGGGATAGGAAGTGCTCAGGTCAATGAACAGTCCACTCAATGCACACCTCTGGTTAGAATGCACCGCCCAGTCTTCCTATGCCATGCATGTTGGCTTTCTACGGCCCATTAAGAGCTTTCACTCTGTCTACGGTAACGCTATAATATCGCTTTGTACTATAGCAACTCTTTTGGGCAACCCACTGGAGACAGTCTAACGCATACCAAATAGCTTTTTGTGAGTGCATTTTGGCGTTGTTTATATTTACATTTTTCATTCTGTTTTTACAAAAATATATCATATTTGTGAACTTTTGCAAAAATATACGTGTCAGGGCGCCTGGAGACCGATGGG
This sequence comes from Paspalum vaginatum, assembly GCA_030272315.1. Taxonomy (NCBI): domain Eukaryota; kingdom Viridiplantae; phylum Streptophyta; class Magnoliopsida; order Poales; family Poaceae; genus Paspalum; species Paspalum vaginatum. Next base: position 31,334,284 of record CM059013.1, on the reverse strand, counting down.
CAGAGGGGTGGCAGAGCGGGCACCTGGCGCTAGGTCCCCCCTCGGGTATAAAAGCCGAGTGGCGTCCACGGAGACTCATTTTCCCATCACCCAAACCAGGAAGAGAGCAGTAGGAGGGGAGAGGAGGAGCGGCGAAACCCTACTGAAATTCGACCATTGATCAGGTAGTTTTTTTTTGCTTAGTTATTTATTTCATACCACGTAATTATTTACCATATTAGCATAGTTATATGGGCCACTATACTAGATGTGTATAGTATCTTTACAAAGTAAAATTTAGAGTGTTTCACTGGATCTGCATATTAGGGTAGTAGTACAGAGTACAAACCGCTAGGGCGGCATTATTATATTAGCTTTGTAATTGATACATAACGTGATTTTCCTATTCAGATATGCTTTATGTACTTGGATTTTTATTGTGGGTTTAAGTAATTACGTAGCCTATTAGGCATAAGGATACGAAGTCATATATTTAAAGTAAGTGACTATGTACATATAGTAATTTAAGTACGTGACTAGTGTAATTTTAGTAGTTGTTGCATGTTTATTTTTAGAAATGTGTAGTATTTAGGTATATGTACTGAAATGATTCATGAAAATTGAATGGTTCGATATATTGCTGGATATGTCAATCAAGTTGCAGTTTGAAATATATTATGGTGAAGACAGTGTTGTTCAAGGTCCATATGGAGTACAATTGAACGGGTTTAATCGTATCTTCAAGGGTATAGATAAACCTTGAGATAAAACATTTGGTTCCGTGCATAGTTGGCTAGAGTGTGGTTGAGAATTAACACAAAAATACATGAGCTCACAGTCCAAACTCTTGTGACATGGGTAAATGAAGGTGTTTTCTGGGAGTTGACGTTGATTCGTAACACCTCAGACTAGAAGATGTACATGAATACGGCTAACCATCATGGGTAGCCTCTTGCTATGCTTGTCCATAGCCTTCCAAAGACCATAGTTGCATCCGAAGCTGATGAGAATTACGGCAACACAACTTGGCATGATGCAGGAAGAAAAAGGGGTGAAACATGGAGAAGGAAATGCTGTCAGGCACACTGAATCTGAAGCTCCAGTAGTGGGACATGGGGGCGATGGTACTGAAGTTGATGACCAAGGGCATGGTAGTCAACAAGAGGCACAAGGACAGGCAGATGAGGGGCATGGTAGTCAAGCAGAGGCACAAGGACATGCAGATGAGGGGGAGAGGATAACAAGCATTGTGCAACAAATGCAGAATGAAGATGAGGAGTTTGCTCATGTGCAGGAATCTAGAGAATGGTCCGATGAAGATGAGGACAACCCAATACCAGCAGAGTGGAGAGAACACATAATTGGTAACCCTATTGTACATGATGCTAAGCACTAGAAGTGGGAGTACAGACAAAATAAGGTAGTTCAAGATGTGAGATATGTTTCTCGTGAATATCTTAAGGAAGCAGTAAAGCTCTGATCACGATCTCTTAAGAAGGAATTCAAAGTAGTGAAATCTAGCCCCAGTGCGTATGATGTTTGTTGTGTGAAGGATGGTTGCCCATGGCAAGTTCATGCAGTTCAAGGGTATGCTGAAAAGCCATTGGAAAGTTTCAATTGTTATAGAGCATACTTGTTACACCAAAGAGGTTCCAAAATACAATCGCAATTTGGCTGCTGCATTCATGGCCAATGAAATGTATGGTCTCATTCAGGACAAGCCACACTTTGAGCCAAAACAAATAATCAGACACATTGAGTAGGAATACAAATTCACCATAAGTTATGCAAAGGGCATCTAGGGCGAAACAAAAGGTGTTTGAGATGAGGTTTGGGACGTATAAGGATTCATATGACAATCTGCCTCAGTATGCTTGCCACAATTGTTGAGATAAATCCTGGAAGCTATTAAGATGTTAACCGATTTACAAAGCTTGAAGGAGGCCCATGCATTGTCCAACGAGTTTTCTTTTGTCTTGGTCCATGTGTGAGGGCATTTCAGTATTGTCTGCTAGTACTCTATATTGACGGCACTTTCTTGACAGGGCACTGTTAGCGGTCGATAAAACCCATTTCGACCACCAACATTTCATGTTTGAGGGTATGATTTATTAAGCTTTTATGTATTACTAACTGGTTCCACGAGTTGTGTAAAAAAGTTGATGCATGAGCTTGTCACGTCCAAATATCGAAGGAATGACCAAAATAGAGGCAAAGTGGCAAGGGAGAGGTAGCCATGCAGAGTTGCATGGCCGCACGGCCACATACCACGGCCGCGTGGCCATCTTGCATGGCCACCGGGCCATCAGAGGCACAGGGCCGCGCGTCCATCAACCATGGCCGCCCGGCCATTCAACATGGCCGCCCGGCCTTACAAGGTGGCCACCAGGCCAAGCCCAGCAGCCCATGGGCCCATGCATTCTTGCAACCCAAAAGTGATGGCCTCCCGGTCACCCCCTTGGCCGCCCGGTCATGCCACAGAGCCATTTTGACATGACCTTCAACCTGCATGCAAAGTAACACAAATAAAGTCAAATCCAACAGTGCAACCAAGAATCCAATGAATCCAAGAGTCGGAAGGCCATGACACAAGGATCACAATCCAAGATATCAACTATTGCACCCAATATGGGAGAAACACATGGCCGCCCGGCCATGCGTTTTAACCGTTTTGCACATGCACCGACTCAAGTAACCACCACCGACCTTGGGGAAGCAAAATCAACCAATGGATCAAGTGAGGCGGTGGGTCGGATGGCCGCCCGGCCACCGACTTACCTCAACTACCGACCTTAACACACCTACAAGTACCCTCCTTCACTTCCTAGCTATAAATACCCCCTGAGAGGTCACTTGTAGAGTGTGGTGGATCAATAGAAGAATAGTGTGGTTGTGTAGTTGTGTGTAGAGTATAGTAGCGAAGCCACCCTTGGCATTGTAAAGAGAGCCACCTACGTCTCAAGAGAGAGTAGTGAGGTGTAGAGTGAAGGAGTTAGAATTCTCTTTGGCATTCTATTTCTGAGCTCTTAATCTCAGAGGAATTATTGCTTTATTTTCAGGATTGAGTAAAGTTCCTTGCCTTTTGCTTTAATTATTTCATACTTACTTTATTTATATACTCAGTCTCTGTTTAGTAGCTTACGGGTGCCCGATGCGCTCTATTTAGTTTTGCTATACAGTTGTGCTTTGCTTTTCTGGCCTCGAACTAGTTTAGTAGTAAACTCGGCCGTGTAGACGTGGTGTCTAGACTAGAGTTTACCCTGAAAGGTGTCTTGTCCCACGCAGCTTTGATTGGTAGTCCCACCTAGTGACAGCGGGTGTGTGTCCTGTGTAGTCCAACCTCATCGCTCGGATAATTGTCATTGACGCATAGCTGAGTCCTATAGTGCCTACCTTTCTCATCTGGGTTATCAGCACTCTGGTGCCCGAAAGTGGTTCTATAACCTCGGTGTTCAAGTAAACCTGTTAAGCAGAGTACTAGTTCATTTAGTAAAGTTAAGTTATTATATTTAAAGTAGTGATCCTGCTTTGCTCTGTTATTTATCTTTACAATTGCTGGTTTTACTGTTTGGTTCTATCTGCTACGTTGAATTGCTCCTCGTTCCTCGTGGATTTTGATACCCTGGAATACTCTTGGGTGAAAAGCTACAACATGTTTCCGTGCACTTGCGGAATTATTTCAGTAGGGTAAGAAATGCCAACAAGCTTTTTTGGCGCTATTGCTGGGGAATGGTAGCTAATTCAACTAGAATCTAGGTCGTCCATACTCTCACCATACACAACCACCACATATATCCCCACTAAATACCACATACCACCATATGGATTATATGCATATCTATGAATTTGTCGCTCCAAAGGGCGATTATTTGGAGCCTCCATCATCATCATCGACAGCAATCACCACAGAAGGCTATCAGCTACGTCCCGGCTTGATAGCCATGGTTCGGGATCAATCATTCACAGGATTGAAATCAGAATATCCCTACTCACACCTCCAGGAGTTCGAGCAGTTATGCAGCTGTTTGGTTATCTTAGGAATGTCTAGTGAAACACTTCGATGGTTGCTTTTCCCATTTTCACTAACGGGGGAGGCGAAAATCTGGTGCAGGCAGACAATTGGTAAGGTAGAAGGAAGTTGGGAGACATTAAAAGCCAACTTCTGTCTTTGTTTCTTTCCGCCGAATAAGGTTGTCGATCTATGTTACGAAGTCCTCTCTTTTCGACAAAGAGATCGAGAATCTTTAGGGGCAGCTTGGGCTCGCTTCACACGACTGGTCTCCTCAGGACCAAATTTGGCTATTTCGGAGTCAATGTTGATGCAACACTTCATCCGAGGTCTCTCGCCTGGTGCTGACCTCTGCCTTGACTTGGCATCTAGAGGATCATTCTCGCATCTAACCGCTACCGAGGGAAGGGAAATTCTCGACAAAATTCTCGAGAAGGCTTCTGACCTTGGGGCTTTAGAAGAACAACCTCCACATCCACAAAAGCCACCTCAGCCCAACACCAACTGAAGAACAAGACCAATCCAGTCATCCAACTCCACCATCGCCCCCTCAAATCGAGGAAATCCCAGAACCATCATCACGGCAAACTGAGGGGGTCAGTTTAGCCTTAATAGTTCCTCCGTCGGCACCACCGTTCTCTTTCGAGGACGAAATATTCATGGACTTTGGCGATGCCTCTCGGTTGCCTAAAGAAGACCAACGCTTCACTAGGACCTCCAAACTAGCATGCGTCCTACCAGATCAGAAAGAACATATGAAGGAGGACATGCTCTGGCTTTCTACAGCTATTAATCGGGAATGGCTAGTGGAACGGGTCTGACACAAAAACAATCAAACTTTTGTCCAGACCCTAGCATCATCTCTGGCCAAGTATCAAGGCTTCAACTGCAAGATATTATATACGACCTCAGGGTAGGAGTCAATATAATCCCTAAGCACGTCATGGACTACTACTACCCAACACAACCGCTATCAAGATCCACTATGCGTCTGCAATGGGCAAATAGTGGATATTTAAGGTGCGAAGGTGTTCTACGAGTAATTCCAACAAACTTGCGGGATGCCCAGGTGTTCTTGGACTTTCACATCTTCCACATCCCCAAGGGATCCACACCATTGATTGTGGTTGCGATCCCAATTGCTACCCTCACCTAGCTCAGATGTATGCAGAGGGAGACTGCAGCTTCAGCTTGGCAATGAGGAAATCAATATCAACATCGATAGATCAATGCTAAAACTAAGGCAAAGCCAGAGACTGACCCTTTAGAAGAAGTGATGAGCCTTTCATTTGAGGAAATGGGTCAGGATAGCCTAGAAGAAGAGGCTTTTAGCGACTTCAGTGCGGTAGATGAGCCATGTGAGTTCGAAGAACCGGGTGACTCACTACGGCCCCAAGCTCCAAAAATAGAATTGAAGCAACAACCGCTTGGCCTGAAGGACGCCTTCCTCCACGGGAATGAGGGCACACCGGTGATCATCAGCGACAAGCTGACAGAGAGTGAAAGCCGGCGATTAATTTCAGTTCTGGAGAAGTATAGAACCGTGCTTGGATACTCGCTTCAGGACTTGAAAGGAATCAGTTCCAACCCGTGCACTCATCGCATTCCTATGGAGGTTGATCACAAACCAACAAGGGAACCCCAACCCTGACTTAACAACGTGATGAGAGAGGTAGTCAAGAAGGAAGTATTAAAACTACATGTGGGAATTATCTACCCCAGGAGTGACAGTGAATGGGTCAGTCCAGTTCAAGTAGTATCAAAGAAGGGAGGGATGACAGTTGTCAAAAATCAGAACAACGAATTAATTCCACAGAGAACTGTCATCGGTTGGAGGATGTGCATCGATTACCAAAAACTCAGCACCGCCACTAGGAAAAATCACTTTCCTCTTCCTTTCATTGATGAAATGTTAGAAAGACTGGCCAAACATTCCTTCTTCTGCTACCTCGATGGCTACTCTGGCTACCACCAGATTCTGATTCACCTGGAGGACCAGAGTAAGACCACTTTCACATGCCCATATGGAACTTTCGCATACAGGCGAATGTTGTTCGGGCTATGCAATGCTCCAGCATCATTCCAGTGGTGCATGATGGCAATATTCTCCGAATTCATCGAGAACATCATGGATGATTTCTCTTTTTATGGCAAGAGTTTGATGGATGTTTGGAGAATCTTGAAAAAGTTCTCCAATGGTGCAAAGAAGTTGATCTTGTCTCTTAACCTGGGAGAAATGTCGCTTCATGGTTAGAGAAGGAATCATATTGAGACACATAATCTCTGAAAGTGGCATAGAGGTAGATCGTGCAAAGATTGAGGTCATTGAACAACTACCTCCCCCCACCAACATCAAGGCTATCCGAAGCTTCTTAGTCCATGCAGGGTTTTACAAGAGATTTATCAAAAATTTCTCCTAGATAGCTCGGCCTCTAACCAATTTGCTAGCTAAGGACGTACCCTTCGTGTTTGATGAGAACTGTCTCAAAGCTTTTCACATGCTCAAGAAGGCACTGGTGTCAGCCCCAATTATTCAACCACCTGACTGGAACTTACCATTCGAAATCATGTGTGATGCTAGCGATTATGCAGTTGGAGCAGTACTAGGTCAGAGCAAAGATAAAAAGCATCATGCCATATCATATGCAAGCAAGACGCTCACTGGCCCGCAGCTGAATTACTCAAGCACCGAGAAAGAATTACTAGCAGTGGTATTTGCAATTGATAAGTCCAAATCATACTTGGTAGGGTCGAAGGTCATAATCTACACAGATCATGCAGCTCACAAATACCTCCTCACCAAGAAAGATGCAAAGCCATGACTGATCCGGTGGGTGCTGCTACTCCAAGAATTCGACATTGAGATAAGTGATAAAAAGGGAGTAGAGAATTCAGTTGCATATCATCTATCACGAATGAAATTTGAAGAAACATCGCCCTTGCCGATCGATGCCTACATGAGAGATGATTAGCTCTTAAAGGTGATAAAACCATGGTTTGCTAATCTGGTGAACTACATAGTTGCCAGCTATATCCCTTGATGGAGCAGACAAGAGGAAATTGGCCCATGACAGCTGATTCTATCTCTGGGATGACCCCTACCTATACAAACTCTACACAGACGGACTCCTACATCGCTGCATTCCAGCTTGTGAAGCACCGCAAGTCGTTGATAGATGTTATGCATCCACTTACGGAGGTCACTATGGGGCTTATCAGACTCATGCAAAAATCTAGCAGAGTGGGTTCTATTGGCCCACTATGTATGAGGACGCAAAAGAGTTCGTACGACGGTGTCTAAGGTGCCAGCGCTAAGGGAACATAAATCCAAGAGATGCTATGCGACTCACGAGCAATCTGCAACTTGACATATTCGATGTATGGGGCATAGATTTCATGGGACCTTTTCCCAAGAATAGAGACAAGGGGTACATTCTCATCGCAGTAGACTATGTATCAAAATGGGTAGAGGCAATTCCGTGTCCTGTAGCGGACTCAAGACACTCCATCAAGATGTTCTGGGAGACCATTTTTCCTCGCTTTGGAGTGCCACGAGTCATCATCAGTGATGGAGGCGCACACTTCATTGACAAGCGCTTCAGTAAGTGTCTCGCTGACCTTGGTGTGGACCATCGTGTCGCCACCCCTTACCATCCGCAGACAAGTGGCTAGGCTGAGACATCCAACAAACAAATCAAGAATATACTGCAGAAAACTGTCAAGGCTATGGGAAAAGAATGGGTATCCAAGATATTGGATGCTCTTTGGGCATTCCGTACAGCGTACAAGACTCCCATTGGCATGACACCATACCAGATGGTGTACAGCAAGACTTGTCATCTTCTAGTGGAACTCGAATTCAAATCACACTGGGCGGTGAAGAGGTGGAACTTGGATCTCCAGTCGGTAGGCATGAGAAGGCAAATTCAATTGGCTGAGCTAGAGGAATGGAGGGAGAAGGCATACCATAGTGCCAAGCTATACAAAGAGCACACAAAAAGATGGCACGATAAGCGACTCAAGACCAAGACATTCAGATCGAGAGATAAGGTATTACTCTTTAATTCCCGCATTCGTTTATTCGGTCATGGGAAGCTTAGAAGTAAGTGGGAAGGACCATTCATGGTCCTTGAAGCCACCGACGGCGCCGTCACCCTCTAGGACGATGACAAAAGAATTTTTAAGGCGAATGGACAATGCCTTAAGGTTTTTCTAGAGCCCGAAATGCCTAAGCTCGAAGAAATAGACATCTTCGAGCTACATGAGGTAGTATGATCACACGTCCATGGTCGAGCTCTGACCTTAAAAGAAGCCATGTACACTACCACTCTTCCCCCTTTAAATTCTTTCCAAATCTCACCTTTTGCTAAAAATCTCAACAAAACCGACGTCCCACCTACGAAAAATGGGTCCACAGCTCACCTACAAGGGCAACCCCAACTTGTGGCTCATCTAGCCCACATTGGCGTGGTGGGCTGGCCATGGGCCTGGCTGTCCGGCCAAGGGTATGGCTGCTTTGCCAAGGCCACGGCCGTTCGGCCATCCCCCGAAGCCGCCCGACCGCCAAAACTCAAAATTTGAAGTTTGGAGCGTCGATCCAACATCTTCGAGGCTGTTGAGTGGATGAGAATGAGTTTTCCTGACGTTTTAAGGAAGGGAAAGCCGTCTTCTTCCTGACCTACACTTCCACCTTCATCATCCACCCTAAAACCAGTCATGGCACCCCTCTCTTCTCCTAGCAATGGCAAGGCCATCATCTCCATCACTTCTGACACCACCGCCACCTACACTCTAGCAGTTCAAAGGTTCCCCACGGCCTTGAGATACTCATCTGGAGGTCACCCTAGCCGACGGGGCTTGGTCCCCATGGCCGCCTAGGCCACTCCTCATGGCTGCCCGGCCATGGAGGATGGCCGCTCGGCCATGGCACCCTCTCCTCATGGCCGCCCAGCCACGCGTGATGGTCGCCCGGCTTCTCCTCGCCATTCCCACAGTGTCAAAAGGATGGCACTTGGTCTCTCTCCAATGAGGGCGATCGCGAAGAAGGTTGCATGCCTATCTCCTTGCCCAACCACCGAACTTCTTGCCCCACCGAAGTGTGTGAAGAGCCTCTTCCAAGAGGTAGGGCTTCAGGCCATCTAGCGGACTGGACATTCTGAGTGCATCCACCCACACCCTTTGCGGCGTGAAAACTGCGACGGGTTATGGGAAGGTGCTCATACCTAGGGCTCTTGTACCGGACACCTCCATAGATGAGTCCATCAACTCCACACCACCAAGGAGGATGGTGAACCGGCTGTCCAAACCACCTCCAATTAGAGGATCACCTGGGACATTTTGAAGATTCTTCCGATGAAGAGAAGGAAATGGTGGCGACCCTCAAGGAGGAGATCGCAGCGCTCAAGGCAAAACTCCAGAACTTAGAAGAGCGCTGTGCTGAAGGCAATCTTTCGCGGATGGAAATAGATGACCAAGTTGATGTCCTTAGGAAAGGATTAACTGCCAAAGTTTGCCGCCTTGCGGACGCATATGGGCATCTCGAGCTCTATAATCCACCCATGCCTTAGATGCCCAATGTGTCCAGTCATCATATGCGCTTTAGTTTTAGGTTTTTAATTCCTAGGTTGAATAGTTTCCTTTGTTTAATCTCTTTGTTTGTATCAAGCGCCTATAATTTTATTTCATTCAATAAAGGTAGGAATAGTTTCCCTTTCAATAATGAGTTTGGATAGAATGGGCAAAGCCATTCAGTCCTCCTGTCACTGACCCTGCAGAATACACACGAGAAACATGACGATACACACAAGAAACATGATGAACATGGCACTACCACGCTACTCAGAAATTTTCAGGGGGTTTGGCGAAAACTCATGGGCGCCCGACCATCACAATGGCCGCCCGACCATCCTTTTTTTACAAAAAAACAGGTCGCGTTGCCCTGTCACGTCCCCCTGAGGCTCCTACAACAGAGAATAAACAAGCACACGGGTCAAATGCACGAAAGGAGTGGCCGCCTGGCCATCAGGCTAGTCACCCGGCCATCAGCCAGGCCGCCTGGCCATCTCCCTGGCTGCCCGGCCATGGTTATAGGTTGGTTGGCCCACTCTTAGCTCGAACCCGCACTTGGAGGTCAGAAACGTCTGTTTACATTCTGCATACCTCTCAGTCGTGCGCCGTACACATGAACTTGATTGAATCATGCTCTACATGTTCATAATGTCACATTTAACTTGTGCTTGCACCATTGCCTTTGGATACTATCATGATTAGGGAACCACTTGGGTTTAATTTGTTGATTTATGTGAGCTGAGATAATTGGAGAAAACTAATGGAACCTTCCCACATGAGTAAGAGTTTTATTTGCAAAATAAAATGAGGGGCCCCATCTTGGATGATCTCAAGTACCTATCCTTTGTCCCATCAGTGCCACATACGAAAAAATAAAGTTGCACATTCGTGCTTCCTTAATTGTTTTGAGTCTCATCAAGTCTTGTGCCATCAAAAGATTTTAAATCAATTGAGAATTTTGGCCTTCGCATGCACGTTCCTTAAAATAAAGTCTCCCAAAAAGGTGTGCAAAGAAATGCCAATGATCCCATTCAAGCCTTGTTTGAAAGAAAGAAAGGCATGGGGATTCGAAAAGAGAAAAAAAAAAGAAAAGAAAGTATGAGGAAAGATGAAAAGAAAAGAAAAGAAAAGAAAAGAAAGGAGAACTCCATGCCCTCTACTCAAACATGGGATTCAAATAAAGCACCTGCAAGAGACAAATCCATACACTACACTTGATTATGAATTCTTTCTTGACACTTGTTTTGATTCGACAATATAAAAATGATGGGAAAGCCTCTTTATCCCAACCACCTTAGCTCCGCAAAAAGCCTCGGTAGTATAGGAGGTGAAGAATGCAAGATTTTGGCAAGGACACTTTGTCCTTTGAGTGACCAAGAGTTGGTCTTGAAATCAGAAGAGTTGGCATGCCCTGCTTTTAAAAAGTTCTAAAAACCTCTTTACTCATGTGTTATGGGAACCTGAAGTTGACTCTGATATTCTTGTTCCATGCTTCAACATTCCAAAGCCAAAGTGTAGACATTTTTGAAATCCTAGGCAAGGTGAAATAGCTGGAAACTGACCTTGTGCTTGCTGTGGTGGATGTTGATGTTATGCCTGTCCCACTTGTGCTTAACTCTCCTCTTTGCTCGAGGATGAGCAAAGGTTTAAGTGTGTGTGGGGGGTGTTAGCAGGTCGATAAAACCGATTTCTTCATGTTTGAGGGTATGATTTATCAAGCTTTCATGTATTACTAACTGGTTTCACGAGTTGTGTACAAAAGTTGATGCAGGAGCTTGTCACATCCAAATATCGAAGGAATGACCAAAATAGAGGCAAAGTGGCAAGGGAGAGGCCGCCATGCAGAGTTGCATGGCCGCCCGGCCATTAGAGGCACTGGGCCAGAATTCTAGGACCACGCGGCCATCAACAATGGCCGCCCGGCCATTCAACATGGCCGCCTGGCCCTACCAGGTGGCCGCCTAGCTAAGCCCAGCAGCCCAGGGGCCCAGGGAGTCTTGCAGCCCAAAAGTGATGGCCACTCGGTCACCCCCTTGGCCGCCTGGCCATGCCACAAAGCCATTTCGACATGACCTTCAACCTGCATTCAAAGTAACACAAATAAAGTCAAATCCAACCATGCAACCAAGAATCCAATGAATCCTAAGAGTCGAAAGGCCGTGACACAAGGATCACAATCCAAGAGATCAACATTGCAGCCAATATGGGAGAAACACGTGGCCGCCCAGCCATTACCTTGGCCGCCCAGCCACTAGCTTGGCCACCTGACCACGCAATTTAACCGTTTTGCACGTGGATCGACTCAAGTAACCACCACCGACCTTGGGAAAGCAAATTCAACCGACCGATCAAGTGAGGGATGGATCGGATGGCCGCCCGGCCACCTCCTTGGCCTCCTGGCCACCTACATGGCCGCCTAGACTTCCACGTGGCCGTCCGGCCACCGACTTACCTCAACTACCGACCTTAACACACCTGCAAGTACCCCCTTCACTTCCTAGCTATAAATACCCCCCGGGAGGTCACTTGTAGAGTGTGGTGGATCAATAGAAGAGTAGTGTGGTTGTGTAGTTGTGTGTATAGTATAGTAGTGAAGCAACCCTTGCCATTGTAAAAAGAGCCACCTATGTCTCAAGAGAGAGTAGTGAGGTGTAGAGTGATGGAGTTGGAATTCTCTTTGGCATTTTATTTCCGAGCTGTTAATCTTAGAGGAATTATTGCTCTATTTTCAGGATTGAGTAAAGTTCTTTCCTTCTGCTTTAATTATTTGATACTTACTTTATTTACATACTCAGGTCTCTGTTTAGTAGCTTATGGGTGCCCGGTGCGTTCTATTTAGTTTAGCTATATAGTTGTGCTTGCTTTTCTGGTCTCAAACCAGTTTAGTAGTAAACTCGGTCGTGTAGACGTGGTGTCTATACTAGAGTTTACCTTGGAAGGTGTCTTGTCCCACACAGCTTTGGTTGGTAGTCCCACCTGGTGACAGCGGGTGTGTGTCATGTGCAGTCCAACCTCAGTCGTTCGGAAAATTGTTATTGACGCATAGCCGAGTCCTGTAGTGCTCGCCTTTCTCGTCTGGGTTATCAGCACTCTAGTGCCCGGAAGTGGTTCTACAACATTGGTGTCCAAGTAAACCTATTAAGCAAAGTACTAGTTCGTTTAGTAAAATTAAGTTATTATATTTAAAGTAGTGATCCTGTTCTGCTATGTTATTATCTTTACGATTGCTAGTTTTACTATTCGGTTCTATCTGCTACATTGAATTACTCCTCGTTCCTCATGGATTTCGATAACCTAGAATACTCTTGGGTGAAAAGCTGTAACGTGTTTCCGTGAGCTTGCAGAATTATTTCAGTAGAATAAAAAACGCTAAGAGGCACTTTGAGCAAAATGGTGTCAATGTCGTACCTAGCTTTTAAATTCCCTAAGGCATTTCATAGAGCTACTTAGACACTATGAGAATATGCCAACGCAAACATGTGGTAGGTTGTTTAGGACGTAGTCACTGGTGAATGCATGTTGAACAAGTACCATATGCCATATGCAGTAAAATCAACTATGCCAAAACCATATACTATGTTGTTATTAATTGCAAACTCTGAGCTGAGTTCAATTTAATGCGTTATTTTTTTCTTTCATTCTATTGCGATTTATTTAAATCGTGGCTTTCAATACCAAAAAGATTTTGACATTTACAAAAGTAATGTGTTATCTTTAATCCTTTAATAACCATGCCTTCAGAAAAAAGCACTTGGCGACCTGCTGCTTGGGGCTTGGGCGCCGGGTCCTGGCGCCTAGGGCCCGGGCGTTGTGGTCCTGGCGCTTGGTGTTCGGACGCCTTGTCCCTTGCCCCCGCCTGTCACATCGCGTGTAGGGTGCCGTGGAACCTACCTGGCGCTCGGTATATTTTTGCAAAGGTCCCCGGCATGGTATATTTTTGTAAAATCAGAATAAAAAATATAAAAATAAAAAAGTTTGTGCATTTGGCGGAATGGGATGTGGCCCATTAATGTCTAGGGCGGAATGGGTGTGGAGGTTAATCTGCTCATGTATTGTGATTTTTTAACTACAACAAGATAAACTTGTTCGAGCATGCACAAAGTTCCTCATAAGCAATTTAAGGAACACGAGAGCAACTCATTCATTGGTCTTTTTTTTTTTTGGAATTTCATTAGTTTCCTTTGAAAATTCAGGAATTTCATTGATTAATTGCACATAAGAACTAAGTTCATGTTTGACACACCAAGTGGAGCTAAAGTTTATAAAATAAAATAATTTGGTTTAAAGAATATTTAATCTAAAACATTAACAAGGTAATTTATCTCTGTGTCATATATACGCTTACAATTCGAGCTAGTTACGACCAGCTCAGCCAACTCTATTTTTTTAGATGGAGCTACACTAAACAACAGACTATAAGATAGAGCCATCGTCCATGCCATGTAGTATGTAGTATTCCTTACTGTTGTAGTTTTGGAACAAGTCTAGTTATGGCTTCCTATAAGGCGTGGGATTATCAATTAGAGCTATGCTATTAAGGGAGAACCTTCTGTAAACCTACAACAGAAGTTATTTTTTTGGTGGTTTTGCATCTGCATACAAAAATAGGATAATTACAAATTTATGAACACATATATTATTTATCTATATAACCTATATAAGTGAAGCCCACTAACAATTATTAATTATAATTTTTTCAACATGCAAGCTATCCATATCATCCATGACTCCACTAAGTTAGAAGCCAAATCACTATCCACTAAGACCCTTATTAATGCCTTTTTATCCATTTTCTATAGCTAAAGGCATCCATGCATGTACCTCTTAGTTCATATGAGTACCGAGCTACAAAATTTCTATAGCCCAAGATGCAAACATACAAGGAATCGATCATTTAAAAGGCAATCTCTCAACCAATACTATATAAAAATGATTCCACTAAGTTAGAAGCCACATCACCATCTACTTAGACCCTTTAATAATACCCTTTATCCATTCTATATGGTAAAGGCATCCATGCGTGCACCTCTTAGTTCATATGAGTACCAAGCTACAAAATTTCTATAGCCCAAGATGCAAACATACGAGGCATCAATCATTTAAATGTCGATCTCTCACCCAATGTAAACATTCTGCAAAATACGATATAAAAATATTCTTTACAATCAAAGTAGTATTTTCACTTTTAAATTTAGTTTAATAATTTTCATAATAAAATTTCAACTATAAAAGTATTTTAAAAATTCTTCGCAGCAACGCGCGGGGTATCAACTAGTTTATGTGTATAGGGCTACACGAGAACAATTATCTAGCCCATTATTTGATTCATTTAGTCAATCAACGTATTCATGACTACAATCAACATTCATATTCATTTAACACCCAACAAAATACCTTTGCTGTACTAATGCCAATAATAATGAAGCAACTTCTGTTATTCCCTCAGCATATCAAAGAAACTAAAACACAATTTGGGCCATGCTAATCATGATTTATAACTAAATCGTGCTTTGAAAGGAACAAGAAGAACTAGGTGGACAAATCACTAAGGAAATTTTTTCTATTCAAAGAGCACAAAACCTTTCATTGATTGGTTGAGTAAGTCCACATCCACAAGCTTTCACGCAAAACACCAAATACAAAAGTTTTAGTTTGTGAAATGCTCTTCAACATTACTATTGCAACCATTTTCAGATTGTAAGGAAAATGGACCATAAGCCTTGTGCTTAGTTTCCTAATGTAGTTTTGGTTGTTGAGGTGACAACATGTACCATTTGGGACTAATGTGTGTGCAAGTCTATTTGTATAAGTTCCAAATGCGCAAGAAAGACTTGGGGTACGAACACCTCAAAGGAGAGCTTAAAAAGCACAATAAAAGACCCCGAGACTCCATCAAGACGCAACCATGATGCATGTCATAACAGATGATGATTCAAGACCCGATGCAAATTAGATGCACTGGAGGGTCCGATGGCCCACCATCAGATGGTCCAATGGAATCATTGGACATTCTAGGCAGTGGAGAAGGAGAAGACCAAGTCCTAGCTCTTTGAACGCATCGGACGGTCCGATGGACCATCGGACATTCTGATCAAAAGACTCAACAAATCAAGACCATGAGCTATTGCACACATCAGACGGTCCGATGGTCACAATGGTCGAATTAAAGTTCCAATGGTCGACTCCATGGTCCAATGGTTGCAGTCTGCATAGTGCAGCTACTCCCCAACGTCTAGTTTTGAGGTTTGGGCTATAAATACCATTTGCCCAGCATCCACAAAATGATTGGTGACTCCTAAGTTCATTCTATTGTTGAGACACACATTTCAGAGCCCAATACAGCAAGAAAACAAATAGATACATCCTAGCGATAACTAGAGCTTGTGAGCTACCTTGCTTAGGCCTTGTTAGCACTTCACTCTTGGTTGCAACTGAGTGTAGGGACATCCATGCCTGCGAGCATGTCATCCTTGTAAGTGTGCTGCTTGTAGTCTTGCGAGACCCACTGAGGAGTGGAGTGGTCGTCACCTTACTTGTGAGAGGGAGGGAGGCCCTCGGCGTTTTGGCTATAAGCTCACCTAGTGGAGACGGTTGAGAGCGTCCATGAGAAGGCCTGCAGAAGACTCCAACGGTCCTGAGGACCATCTACCCTCGCGAGGGCAAGGCCATAGTCCTTGTGAGGGCTACGAGGGAGAAGGGCTCGGGTGGGTGTGTACTGGGGATTTCTGGAGTTATCTGACTAGGGTTGCTTGACCATCTCACAAGTGACTGAGCCATATTCTACCCTTGCGAGGGAAAGGCCGTAGTTCTTGTGAGGTCTATGCGAGAGCAAGGTGTTGCATGGGTCAATTTGCTAGCCTCCTTCCTTGCGAGGATTGAGGCAAGAGTCCTTATGGGGACTTCACGAGGGCAAAGCCTTACAAGGGGCTCCAAATGAGGAGTAGGGGGAGACTTGCTAGTCTTCCCGATGCCTCAGTAAAAAACTTCATGTCTCCAACTTGCGTCCTCGTCACCAACGTCATCGAGAGTTTGCATTTACTCAACCCATATGTTGCCGCCAAATCTTGGCCGATCTAGGATTTGCCATTAGATCGGCTATTGGACTTCATGGGCCGCTCGAACAGAGGTGAATTTTATGTATCTATGGCCCAAACGGCTATATATCATAGTTTAGGAATTTAAAGCTAGGGTTTGTTTAGATAGATGGACTTGTCGTCTAAGTCTCTGGACTATAAACACGTAACCTTACATTTTGGAATAAACTAATGACTGCCATACGTTCCTAAGCAGCGCATGCTTTATTCACCTTAATCTCGATGCATCACCACCCTGGCTCCCAGGGTTTTTCCAAGTAAGGGCCATGTGGCTCTAATACTTCTCTCGTAGTCGTTTTAGGGCATGTTTAGTGTTTGTTTACCTGGTAGACTTTGTACTGAAGTGTTTTTTATGGCAAAGTCTACTAGTTATCCATATGAATCTCATGCCAAGCTCTACTTGGCGCGAGATCCAACAGTTATCACATGTGCTGCTGATCTATCTATCTGTTTGTGCTTCACGTAACAGATCGGCAGCGTGCGGCCAGGCATACATGGCTTACCCAGTTGCTACATGCCACGACATTCGCCACAACATGTGCATACAACAACTTGAGAGATCGATGTGCGCTTGGCACCTTGCCTTAAATGTTTTAGATTTGTATATGCTTTCTTAGGTGAACCCTCTTGGGGGTTCCAATCTATGTTCATACATGTGATTTAATGGTTCGATTAAGTTCAGATCTATCTGGTTATATGCATAACAAATCAACTTAGGAAAGTTGCATTGTCTAGGTCATGCTTTAGGTAGGGTTTTATCTCCTTGTTATGCTTTATCTACACATTAAGCCATCACAACGCAAGGAGGCAATCAGATCTTATAAGCAAATCCACAGAGATGCTTTGAGCTGATCCCATCGATCTGGCTGGTATTCAATGCCAATCTATTGTTTATGTATCTAGTAGGGCAGTTCTCTGACCATGCGCTCACCACCACGACAACCAACCCCTCCCTAGCTAGTAGGTCAAGCCAGGTGGCACACCTAGAACCCCCTCTCACCGCCCTCGCGAGTCTCGGGATGGTTGGAACTGCCACTAGGAGGGATCAAGACCCTTCCGATCACCACCTTGCGCTAGTCATCAAGGCTCCCGGTAAGCAAAGGCTAAGTACCACCAAGCTACCAAGGCTTGGCCACTGCCACCATCTCTCTCAGTCAGAAACCATTGGATTCTTCACTATGGAGTTTGTAGAGTCTTCTTGTCCCCGCATAAGGTGTCGCTGCTGCTCCACACTAAGAAGGAGGGTCTATTAATGAGTACAATGTGGCCTGACCGCAGCCAAGGCTTCTCCAATAGCTCAGGCGGGAGATACACTAACGAAGAGCTTGTAAGCTCACTCTCTCAAAGCCCTAAACTAGCTTGGATTAAGCACTAAGCACACTTTTGGTGGTTGCAGTGGATGACATTTTTGGAATGCTCCTCTACACTTGTTGTGGCCTTCAGTAGCTCCAACTCACTAGAGATGGCTTAGTGGGGTGGCTTATATATCCCTCAAACATGAACTAGCCGTTAGCCAAAAAGCTGCCAGAAAACGTCCAGGCCGTGTAGTCCGGTCTTTACACTTTGGCACACTTCAGACCGTATAGCCCATTGTACTTGCCAACTAGTCATTGCTCCAAAGGTTTGATGTTTAGGACGCTCTCACAAACCATACCACCCAGTCCATGTAACTCATCCACTTCTTCAAACTTTACACCTTCTAGAATATTGGTCCGATGTTTAGTATGCAAACCATACCATCCAGTTTGTTGATTTTCTCTGTGACATCAATCTTCACACCTTCGGCCAAAATGGTCCTTCCTTAGTACACTCTTCTAGATCATACCTTCTGGTCCATTATTTCTTGGTCACTTGAACTGCTCTCTACTGAATTGTACGGTCCATATAAATTTAATAAAAATCCATATCTGCCATCGATAAAACTTGGTGTGCCTTATCTGCCATCGAAAACCTTCTTTTTCCCTCTTTGCCATCCACTTGCATCTTCAATTCCTTATCCACCACTGTTGTTCACTTCCATCAACGTCTGTCCACTTCCGTCCGACTGTAGTGTTGGGGCACGGGAGGGCGCATTGGCGAGCTAACCGCGGTGTCTAGGTGTAACCGTGCGCGATGGTGAGCCGCACACGGCAGCGGCGGGACGTGGTGCGTGGCCATGCATGGTGGTGTGGCGCGAATGTGTAGCCAGGAATGAGTAGCTCGCGATGCTCCTCCCCTGCCTCGTGTTTGCCGGTGACCGTGCCGCCAAGGTCCGCGCCTCCATGAGGCTGACACACGAAGGCCGGGGGACGAGGCGGCGGTGCGGGTGCTCCTTCTCCTCAGCCTGCGACAACGCCGTAGATGCTCTCTCTGCTGACGGACATCATGGATATACTCTCCGCCGCTGTGTCTCATGACTATGTGGCCGCCGCGCGGTGTTCGAGGGAGCAGTGCTTTTGCTCGCAGACTTTACTGCCGATGGCTCCGCGCGTGCATGGCTACGGAGCGCAGATGCAGGGACACACAGTGGGGCATGAGGGCGAGCCGCGCATGGTAGTGGGGTGTGGACGCGTGTGAGGCCCACGCGGCTAGTGAAAGGATGAGACAGCCGTGGCGGCGCCGGACCGTAGTGTGCGGCATGCCAAATGGATGGCGCCGGACTGCATCGCGCGAAGCTGGATGGATGGCATTGGTTTGGCCTAGATGGGAATGGACGGTAGGTTGCAAGCGAATGGCAGATAAGGAACAAATATTTTTTCAATGGCGGCAGGCAGGGAAGAAGAAGATTTTTTATGGCAGATAAGGAGCACCAAATTTTTTCGATGGAGGATAGGGAATTTTCTCTATAAATTTTGGGGGTTCAAACCATACAGTTTTCACATTTTGCCAGGCTGCCAAATCTTCTTCCCTTTGGGAAAATAGGTCTGAACCCCCTTGGGGCAGCCCTTCAGGCCTTGCATTCTGCTTTTGTTTTTATTCATCCCTTAGACCTAAACACTAGAGAATGTGCATCTACACAAGTTTATTAGTTCAAGTGTTGGTTGTTAATCAATCACCAAAATACAGCTATGAAAATATGACATATGGCCATTTTCCTTTCAATTGGGAGTACATGTGGGAACGTGATGGCTAGTAAGCATATACGCTAGCAATTTAGGATGTTCTTGGGAATTAAAATTGATTCGAATCACTGATGCTCACCAGGTGAGAGAATTCCAATGTCACACACGGACAACATAGTAACAATTGAAATATGGTATAATCATGTTTTTCAATATTACATGTGTATATTGTTTACATTTCTACAAGTTACCTTATGTTGACGGCTGGTACCTGCTTTATTTATTTATTATAAGCTCTAGATGATGTTTAAAAATTAAATTTATAATGATAATTATGTTGGATAAATTAATTTATGGTTTTGAAAATGAAACTTGAAAGGACTCACTCTTGGTAAGCTTATGTGTGTTAGATGTCATCCACTCCACATAAAGTCTTGCATTCCCTTAAATGAGTCGGGCATACAAGACCCATGGGTAAGTCCTACAAAGTACCCCACATACGCAAACCGTTATTCTTGAAATCTTTTTCAGATACTTGTCATTTTGTGATCGAGAATGACAACGATGGGCTCGATATCGTGCCTTGGTGTTTTAGTTCTACTGCATACTTTGCACCTGTATAATAATATGTATTCTGTTACGAGTTTATTTTGAAACTCTATTTCGATATGACTGTATATCACTTTGAGCAATGGTTTTTCAATAAATCAAGATATGTATGTATGAAATGATGAGTTGTTGTAATTGTTGTGGCTCCATTGAGGTCTTAACATGTATGATTTTGGCATCTTTGGGTGATGGTTATATCGAATGCCCTTTTGGGAAACTCGACGGATGATCGGATTTGGTCCGATCTAAGTGCATTGCAAGTCATGGGGTGACAGGTTGTAAGGAAAATGGCCTCGTGTGCCATATTTCTATAGTTGTGCTTTGGTGATTGATTGACAACCAACACTTCGACTAATGAACTTGTCTAAATGAACATTCTCAAGTGTTTAGGTCCAAGGGACGAAGAAGAAGAAAAGCCGAAGGCAAGACCTGAAGGGCCACCCCCAACAGGGGTTCTGCTACCCGGTTAGCGGATGGGGGTTGAGGGGGAGCCACTCCTCGCAAGTCTCACGGCAGTGCCCTGAAACCACACATGATTGTGAGGAACATATAGTATGGTCAATGAGACTAGACTATAGGTCGGACCAAGTTTCCCGAAGGGCTGAGAAGCTGAAGCGATCAAGTATAATGGATAGGATGGTATGGTCTTGTAGACCGTCCTAACCATCGGACCATTTTAGCCGAGGAAGTGAAGTAGTGGAAGCGACCAAGTTACATGGACCGTATAGTACAGTCTAAAAGATCGGACTATAGGTTGGACAAAGTTGGCCAAGGGTGTGAAGATTGAAGCCACGGAGGATTATAATGGACCATATGGTACGGTCTTAATGACCGTCGAGCAAACGTACCAAGTATCCTGAGGCTAAGTACTTTGGAGGAACCTCATGTGGACAATGGACCGTATGGCATGGTCTAACTGACCATCCTAAACATCGGACCAAAGTGCAGTATGTGATGTATGTGTTTAGTGACCGTTGAAAAAGCACATGGACCATATGGTCTGGTCTAAGGGAAAAGCATAGACCGTACAATCCAGTGTACACTGCGTCAGCAGCTCTTCTTTGCAACGACTAGTTTTGAGTTTGGAGGCTATATAAGCCATGTGCACCCTACCCAGCCATTTCGAGTAGGTTGGAGCCACTGAAGTCTAAAGCAAGTATAGAGAAGTATTTCAAGCATATATACTACTCCAACCACCATACATGAGCTTAGTGCATCATCCAAGCTAGATTGAGTTTAGAGAGAGTGAGCTTGTGAGCTCTTCTTGAGAGTAGCTCCTGCATGAGCTAGAGAAGCCTTGGCTGCGGCCAACCCACTTGTGCTCATTGCTAAACCCTCCTTGGTGTGGAGTGGTGGCGACAACTTGTGCAGGGACGAGGAGACCCTACAAACTCCTTTGTGAAGCATACGATACCTTGTGACCAAGAGAGGCAGTGGCGGTGGCTAAGCCTTGGTGGCTTTGTGGCACTTAGCCTTTGCTTGCCGTAAGCCTTGTGTGGCGAGCGCAAGATGTGATTGGAAGAGTCTTGGTGCTTGTCTCGGATATTGCCTTTGGTGGCGAACCCGTGGACGTAGCCCCTAGTAGTGAGCCACGCTAAATCTCTATTTCTTCTCGGGAATTTGCATCCCCTTGCCCTTACCTCTTTACTTACCACATTTATGTTTCCGCATTTACTCTCTTGTGTGCCTTTAGCTTTCCTAGTTTGTTTGATTAGGTTTGGATTTGAGTTGCAAGTCTTTTGGGTTAGTTAGATAGCGTATAGATAAACCTTAGACTTAACTAGTATGTGTAGGGCGAAATAGGTTTATCTTATGCACTAGATAGCCCTATGTTTCAGAAGAGCGATTAGGCGACCAAATTCACCCCTCCCCCTCTTAGGTTGGATACCCTGGCATGTTCCTTTCACAGGTGCCCTTAGCTTGGATTAAATCGGCGGTTCCACCACAACTTACAAAGCTTCATCACCACAATGCGGTATAAATATGAAAGATGAGTAATGATAGAAGTTCTAAATTGTGTGTCCTCTGTGTCCCGTACACCATTGATTGGGGATACCTTGGCACTTCTACCTTCTAATAAGCTGCTCTTCTAAAGACACAAGGCAACTAGTAACATTGTCACACTAGGAATAGTTATTAATTTAAAACACATTGCATAGAAGTATATAAACAATAGATAATAGAATCAATTTGCACACTAAATTAGTAGCTTATCAGGTTGTAATCGGAACTTAGTCCAAGTTCTTCCTTGGTAAATGGTTTTTTTTTGCTCCCACTCAACCCCTTTCATCATTTTGGTCCTTCACTATTGCATATTTGAGGTGTTGTTCAATTATTCACATGTATGCTGAATCTTTAGACCCATCTTGGGCACTTAATCGAAGCGAATTCGTGCAGCAACCTTGTGTTCTTCTCCTCCCCCTCTCTCTTTGGTTTTTGGGTTCAATCCTTGGCTTTTGGGTGTTTTTGTTGGCCAAGCTTGAATCCCTTTCCTTGCTGATGTTCTGGACTTGCTAGGACGTGGAGATCATGACTTAGTTCATCTCAATCCTACTGGATTGCCACTGAGCAAGCCTCTTGTGGGTTTTCCCCTTTCTTACACAAGGATTGCCATTTCACGAGATCTGAAATTCCCAGCTGATTCCGTGGTCACTTTGAGTTGATCTTTTGGGAAAAGCTTTGGAATAGGGTCCAGATAGCCTGTGCAAAATTTCATGAAGTTTGGACAAGGTTTGGTCAAGTTTGGGTTTGAAGACGCCCTTTCTGCGACTCTACCGGACAATACGGCAGAGGCCACTGGACAGTTCGGTTCCACTGGATAGTCCGACAGCACCCACCGGACAGTCCGGCGTGAGGCGCTGTCCGAACCGTGCCACCGGACAGTCCGGCAGCAGGCACCGGATAGTCCTGGTCCCACCGGACAGTCTGGTCCTGCCGGGGAGCTGCTGTGTTCTTCCCAGTTTGGTTTTTCCGTTATGTTTCTGCTCTGGTTTTGTGCATTCCCCACTGTAAGACCATTCTCTTTGCTTATTGTAAGTCAGTGAGACGCACCTTGGTGAAGTGAGTGTCATGTGGCGAGATTTGCATTGTTTCGTTGCCTCGGTGCCATTCTTGGCTGGATCTTGAGTTTTCCCGCATTGGTGCGTATCCTATCAGTGGACGCTACCCTTGTGCTGCTAGGCACGTATCTGTTCACTCAAAGGTGCCTAGCTCTGTTTCTCTTGAGCTTTGCTAGAGCACTTTCTTGGGGGTTGTGATTTTGAGATTTCAAGTGCTCCTATTCACCCCCCCACTAGTCGCACGTCTCGGTCCCACACCCCATTGAGCCAAGCTATCCATAGGCAGGCTAGAGCAAGTCAAGAGGGTTTGTTTGGTTCACAGTGGCCAGACCAAGTGTATAGTGAAAAAATATGTTTGGTTGTATTAGCTAAGATGTTGATCACACCAACTGCATCAACCTCCTCATCTCCTCCTCTTGCTTCCTCCACCAGCGTTCTCCCCCACACCGATGCTTCCTCCTCATAGGCACTCGCCCCACCCATCCTCACATCCACCCTACCAGTCCCCGCACCCACCCCATCTGCCATTGTCGTCGTCCCCTGCATCCACCACCGCTGATGAAGAAGAAGAAGCTTGTGTTTCCTGTGTCTGCCCCAATTGTCGCCGCGTCCCCCGGAGGCCTCTGCTCCCTCAGCGCGAGCAGGCGGTGGCCTCCCCTCCCTATGCGGGACTAGCCTGTTGCCGCCAGATTTTGGCCAAGTCTAGTTGGGCCAAAACGCCAACAGAAGACCATGATGAAGGAAATCACTTGGCCAGGCTCATATCTTAAGTTTGGCCAAATATAATGATAAGTGTGTGCCCAAGGCCCAAGCTGAGATGAAGTCACAAGCCTAATCCATGTTAAAGCCCAGATTATTCGTGAGACTGGTTTGGACTGCAGGAATAGGCTATACAAAAATGGATGTTCATACGGACTCCATTTGGGGCGTTCTACATATGGATGGAAATATAAGGAGATAAGCTTTCCAATGCAATTGGAATCACGTCCAAATAGATTTGGAGTCGACCGGAATTATCAAAACAATAGAATGACTAAAATCTGCAAGGATTATACGACATGTTTCAGGCTGATATTTGGAAGCTTCATGATGATCTGGATGTAGGACCAGGATGTGCGACTAGAGGGGGGGTGAATAGGAGCACTTTAAAACTCAAAATCACAAACCCCTGAAGAACTAGACACCGTCCACTTAACAGATACATGTCTAGCAGTGCAAGAGTCCCGTCCACTGAGAGGATACGCTCCAAGCGAGAAAACCGAGATCCAACTTAACAAGAGCTCCAAGGCAACGAACCTTGCAAAATCCACCACACGAAACTCACCGCACCAAAGTGTGTCTCAGTGACTCACAGCAAGCAAAGAGAATAGTCTGGAAGTGGGGAATGCAAAAATCCGAAGCAAAAACACAGCGGAAGAAGCAAAATAGCTGAAAACACTGCAGCAACCCTGCCTGAGCCGGACTGTTCGGTGGGATGTCCTGAAGAGACCCTAGCCCCGGACTGTCTGGTGGGCACTGCCAGACTGGCCAGGGGAACCGGATTGTCCGGCGGCCTCTGCCGCACTATCCGGTAGAGTCGCAGACAGGGGGGTTTTCAAACCCAAACCGGACCAAATCTTGTCTAATCTTCACGAGATTTTGCACAGGCTATCTGGACCCTATTCCAAAGCTTTTCCCAAAAGATCAACGCAAAATAACCAAGGGATCAGCGGGAATTTCAGATCTCAGTGAGATGGCAATCTTTGGGCAAGAAAGGGGAAAACTCAAGAGAAGCTTGCTCGTGGCAATCCAGCACGATTGAGATAAACTAAGTCATAATCTCCACGTCCTAGCAAGTCCAAAAGAGCCAATGGAACATGATTAACTCGTGGGCAAAGCAAATCACAAAAAGCCCTTGAGTTTCATCCAAAAACCAACTAGAAAGGGGGAAAGAAGATGGCTGCACACATGAGCACGAATTTGGGATGAATCTTGCCTTCATTAGATGAGGAAATCAGTTCTTACAAGGCTCAACTCAGCCTACCACCCTTCAACCTCCCACTAATGTAAAGTACTAGCCTAGGGGACTCTCAAATCCTAAGCTAAGCACCTAGTTTAATCTCTAAGCTCCTTGCTGGTTGGAAACTAAGCCTAGGGTTTCTTGAGGTGGAAGAGTCACCTAAATGACCAGCCACGTTAGATATTTATATCCAAGGCCTAATTGACACTTTTACACTAAGACCCATATATTACAGGAAACGCCCGTAGGGGCCAAAACAGGAAAAGACTCGACTTTCTTGGGGACGGACGACCGTGATGGAGTCTTGATCTTCTTCGCTTGCAAGCTAACTCCCAAATGACATCCACGTGGCCAGTAGTCCAAATCCGCCGATCGACCCTCGGTTTTGAAGTCAGAAACTGGGAAACTTTAGGGTTTCCTTCCTGGGCTTGGAACTACCCACTCCACTCTATCTCGGCGAGAATGAGCCCATTCGCCGAGTCTGGTAACTTGGTGGTAGGGTGGCGGATTTGAGCAAATCCGCCAATGCCCTCGCTCAGTCTTCGCGCCATGTACTCGGGCTGGAGCACCGCGGCGGCACCCGGCGTCCCCAGTCCATTGGGGTCGCCTCGCAGTCCTTCAGAGGTCTTACTCATGCCGTCGCCGTGCCGCTCCTCCGTGTACCAAACTCCCATGGCCGACCGACGTCGAGCATGCCTCCAGTCCTTCGGAGGGCTTCCTCCAACCTCCTGTCCATCGGAGGTCTTGTGCCCAAGTCTTTTTGGGTCTTTGGCTACTGTTGACAATCACTCGTCACTCCAAAGGCAATGGAGCCGGTCCATTGGCTCTCAATCTCCCCCTTGATGAGTGCATTGTCAACACCTTCTACCTGTAACCTGAAATAGAGCAAAGACAAGAAAAACAAGCGTAAAACCGAAAAGAAAGAGAAAAAGAAGAAAGTTGCTCAAAATGCCCAATAAACCAAACACAAGCTTAGAAGGGCAAATTGAGGCAACAAAAAGAAAACCAAAGATCGACCCCCTAAGACAAGGGAAACCGCATAAAGCAGTCAATCAAACTAAAGGATGACCCCTCAAGAAAGAGGCAAATCGACTCAACACAGTCATGCTTAGGCAAAGCATCGGCTCCTCTAGAAAGAGGCAAAAGGCCCGATGCACCGATGCAAGAGCATCCTAAAAGCTCAAATTTCTTGAATGCACAGCTCCCCCTCAACTAATTCTCCCCCTTTGTCGATGAACACTCCTATAGGTCAACATCTCTCCCCCTTGTTAACAATGGACACATCAAGGGTTCATAGAGTACAGCTCCTCCTAAACTAGACAACTCCCCCTCAAAATATGCCATGAAATGAAGGAAGTGTACCATGAAGAGCTCAGCAGGGATGAAAAGCTAGTCAATACAAGTTCTAGCATACAGAGCAGGTGAGGGCAAGGAAGCATGCAACAAACTCAATTGAATCTATCTTATATAGATCAGGAGCATGTTTTTCAGAGTTTTGGAAAAAAACATCACCAACATGAGTAGCATCTAGAAGGATAGGCATGAACAGCAAGATGCTAGCTAAACATACAAGGTGTGCTACTCTCAACCAAAGCATATGTAATAGGCCATAAGCAATTTAGAGACTTGCAGATTTCAGATTTAGCAATTTGAACTTCATGCAAATCAAATCATGTGCCAGGGGTTATTCACTTGTGTTTGCCACTTCTTACCAACCAATGCCAAGCCGAGGTTCAGAAAACCATCAGAAGCTTAAGACAAGGTTTTGGTCATACACAGCCTAGTCCAAGTTTATGCCAAAGTGCAAAGGCAAGCTATCTCAAACTAGAACAGTGTGACAAGCGAACCCAACTGGATCTTTTCATTTCAGCTCATAAGGCACACATTTACACAGTTTTAATTCAGATTTCAGGTTTAGGCAAGGTGTCATAAATGCTTAGGCATAAACTCAACAAAGGCATCCGACTAACATATCCAAGAATGAAAAGATAGCATAGCATTCAACATTCCTACACATGCTAGGTAGCCAAGTCAAGTGGTGATCATGGTTTGTGATTTTCAAGAAACAAAAGTGACTTAGCTCACAAAAGAGACTAGACTAGATTCAAGGAGCTTAGCCAACCATGATCAAGCAAGCAACTGTACAATCTAGTACAAGCAAGTACTAACTAGTCATTCCAGAAGAGCTCTAGTGCTAGTGAAGAGAAAATGCATATGATACAATGCAATGCATGATATGATACAAGATGCAAGGAAAACAAGGAAAAGCAAAGAAAAACCAAAACAAAACCAAAACTACAGCAAAGTTACCCCCAACCTAAAAGGGGTAACAAACACCAAGCTCCCCACGCAAGCGAGCAAACGCGCTAAGCTCTAAGGGCTTGGTGAAGATATCTGCCAACTGGTTCTCGGTCTCCACATGGATTAAGTCTATATCTCCCTTCTCATAGTGATCTCTTAGAAAGTGAAACCTCATGTGTATGTGTTTAGTTTTGGAGTGCAAGACGGGGTTCTAAGCTACAGAAATAGCAGATGTAGAGTCTACTAGGAGAGGGATCTTCCTAAAATTGAGACAAAAGTCACTCAAGGTGGACTTCATCTAAAGCAGCTGGGAGCAGCAACTAGCAGCAGCAATGTATTCGGCCTTCTATTGTGGAAGTGGCTACGCTAGATTATTTGCGTGAGGACCAAGAGACAAGAGAAGAACCAAGAAACTGGCAGGTGTCGGAAGTAGACTTGCGCTCCAGCCGACAACCCACAAAGTCAGCATCCGAATACCCTTTGAGAGAGAGCATAGAAGCTGAAGAGAACCAAAGACCAAGCTCAGGAGTGTATTTCAGGTACCTGAAGATGCGCTTCACCGCTTGATGGTGTGATGTCCTTGGTGAGGCCTGAAAACGCACACAAAGGCAAACCACGAACTGGATGTCCGGCCTAGTCGCCATCAGGTACAGAAGTGAGCCGATCATCCCTCGGTACTCTTTCTGGTCCACAACCTCCCCTTCTTCATCTGCATCAAGCGCCGTTTGTGTTGACATGGGAGTTGCCATAGGCTTGAGGTCTCCCTTATCAAACTTCTTCAGAATATCCTTCGTGTACTTGGCTTGATGGATGAAGGTTCCTTCACGCCCTTGCTTGATTTACAGTCCAAGGAAAAACTGCAACTCTCCCATCATGCTCATCTCAAACTCCTTTGACATCTGCTCAGAAAACTTGGTAACAAGAGAGTGAGATGAGCCACCAAAGATGATATCATCCACGTATATCTCGACAATAAGAAGATCACTACCATGCTTAAGGAGAAACAAGGTCTTATCAACACTCCCCATTTTGAAACCCTGGTTTAGCAAAAAGATTTTCAATCTCTCATACCAGGCTCTAGGGGCTTGTTTCAGAACATACAAGGCTTTTTGCTTGTAAACTTGGTTAGGGTATTTAGCATTTTCAAATCCATGGGGTTGTTTGACATAAACTTCTTCTTGAATGAAACCATTTAGAAAAGTAGACTTCACATCCATTTGAAAAAGCTTGAAACCCATGGAAGCTGCAAAGGCTAAGAGAATACGTATAGCTTCCTAGGCGTGCAACTGGAGCAAACGTTTCCTCATAGTCTATCCCCTCTTTTTGACAAAAACCCTTAGCCACAAGTCTAGCCTTGTTCCGCACAACAATGAAATCCTCACCTTGCTTATTTTTGAATACCCATTTTGTACCTATAGGATTGCAATGTGGTGGTGGCTCTATCAAAACCCAAACTTCATTCCTCTCAAAATTTTCTAACTCCATCATGCATGGCATTAACCCAATTACCATCAGAAAGTGCGTGTCCAACATCCTTGGGCTCAAAGAAGGCAACAAATGCAGCATGAGCAAAGAAGGCGATAGAACCTGTCTGGGACCTCAAAGTCCTTGCATGCAAATCACCCATGATCCCATGTGGAGGGTGATCCCGCTGGACCTACCGAGATGGAACAATCTTGGAGGTCACCTCCCCTGCGTCCTCAGCGGGGCCAGCCTCTGCTTGAGCTTGCGGTTGGGGAAGTGAGGAGGAAGCCAACAGCAAAGGTCCTCCTTCGTCTTCAGAGCTCATAGTAGAGGGGGCAGGAGCTACAGTCGGTGCAGTGGCTCCTGCATCACCAGCATCTACCTAAACTTCCTCATCTTCAAAGATGGGAACTCCTTCTTCATCATCACAGTGAAAGCTCAAATGCAGGGGTTGTGCAAGGCATAGATTCATCAAAGGAAACTTCACAGGTCTTAACCACTTGTTTGGTATCGAGTATCCACACTCTATATACCCTAGAGCTAGAGGCGTACCCAAGGAAAATACCATCCAAGCAGTGAGATTCAAATTTGTAAAAATGCCCCCCTTTTTGAGCACAAAGCAACTGCAGCCAAATGCACGCAGGTGCTTGACGCTGGGCTGCCTACCAAACCGTAGCTCGTATGAAGTCTTCCCTAAGAAAGGTCGTAGGAAGATGAGGTTGGCAATGTAACAGGCTGTATTCATAGCCTCAGCCCAAAAGCGTTGTGGAGTCCTATGCTCATCAAGCATCGTCCGCGCCATCTCCGCAAGTGTGCGGTTCTTTCATTCCACAACACCGTTCTGAGGTGGGGTATAAGGAGATGAGAATTGGTGATCAAGACCTAGGTCACGACAGAATGTTTCGAAACGAGAGTTACGAAAGTCTGCGCCATTGTCGCTACAGATAGCCCTGATGGCCTTATGACTCTCATTTCTTAACCTCAAGACCTAGATCCCGAACAAAATCGAAAGCCTCATCTTTGAATTCCTTGAAGAACACCCACGAAAAGCGAGAAAAGTCATCTACAAGGACAAGCACATACCACTTCCCACTGACCGACTGTACAAGAGCAGGACCAACCGTGTCCATATGCAGCAGCTCACCCGGGTAAGAAGTCATCTCCTGATTGATAGGTGCATGAGAAGCGGCAACCATCTTGCCATGACAACAGGGGTGGCATACTAAGTCCTTTTCTGCTTTCAAATTGGGCAATCCTCATATTAGACCCTTCGAGCTCAACCTGACAAGCAGATCAAAACTCAAATGGCCTAGCCTCCTATGCCACTTCCAAATATCAGCAAAAGGACTAGCTACCAAACACCGAGGAGGGCCAGAAATAGATGCAAGGTCAACCTTAAAAATATGCCCATAGGGTAAAATCCGACAAACAAGATTTTCCTTAGCATTAAGCAAATGGGAAGAACCCTCCTTAAAGCGAACATCATACCCTTCCTTGAGAAGTTGCGAGACAGAAACCAAATTGAACCCCAAATTCCTCACCAAAGCAACTTCTCTCAGGGAAAGCTTGCCGGAAAGCGCAACAGAACCAACACCCAACACTTTACCTTGACCATTATCCCCGAATGTGATGTATTCCTTGGTGCCCACAGGGTTGAGGCTGGAGAACCATCTGTGGTGCCCTGTCATGTGCCTAGAGCAGTCGGAGTCCATGATCCATATGTCCTCCTGGCCTCGATCCTGCAAAATCAAGGAAAGCGAGAGTGAGCAAATGGTCCGACACTAGGGTTAGTGAAACTACTGAACCAGTGTTGAGCCATCTGCTCAAAGGTAGGAAAAGCACAGTCAAAGTAAGCATCACGACGATCTGAGTACACATGACCTCCAAAGCATGACCTCTCAAACCTTCTACCAAAGCCTCGGTCACGAGGTCCATAGCCGCGCTGAAAATGACTAGTAGCCCAGTCGGCAAAGCGTCTCTCACCACTAGAAGCACGGGGCTCAAAGCCGCCTCCTCTCTCACCATTAGCAAAGCGGTCTCTCATCTCACCGCTGCTGGGGGGATCCTGCCTACCACCCTGGTAGAACTAATCCTAGTTCCCCCAGGCTCTCTCCGGCCTCTCAGCTCGCTTCCTTCTGAAGCAGAACTCCTCCAAGTGGCCATTCCACTGGCAAAAGTCACAGTGGTAGATAGGCCGCTTGAGAGTGGGGTTAGGCTGGGCCTTGGGCTTAGGTGGAGTAGCTTTGGGTGGAGCAGGCTACTGGACTCTCTCCTTGCTCATTGGAGGCTTAAGGATCTTAGTCACTACTCTGTCCAACTTAGCCTGTGAGGGCTTAGGTGTCCAGAACTGCTTCTTTGGAGCAGCCTTGGGAGGCTCGTGGTAAACCCCATCAACAGTAGGACTAGGCTGAGGAGAGACAGTCTTAAGCTTAACTGAGGCACTCTTCTTCTTATCCGAGGTACTACTCTCTCCTAACCCAAGTCCACCCATATCACCCTCAGCTCTCTTGGTGCTCTCTAAAATCATCCTTAGTTGGGGTTCTCTAGCATACATCCAACTGAACACCTCTCTCAAACGGCTGTTCTCATCAACCAAGGTCAGTTTCTCCTCTCTCTGATCCTCCAGAATCAAAGTCTGGGCAGCACAAGTGGGACAGTCTAGAGAGGGAATCACAGGAGCAGACTTCTCAAGCTTCCTAATGGTGGCATCCTTCTCCACCAACTGTACTCTCAAAGTGAGACAACTCTCAAACGTATCAAAAGGTGCTGAAAGCACCTCAAAGTCAGCTCTCACCTGGTCAAGCTCACTCCTCAAGGTAGGATAGACCGTGCACGCACCCAAAAGCGTGGGTCTAGCCCTAAGCTCCTCTAACTCCTTGAGCTTCCCCTCACACTTCAGCCTTCAGCTCAGCTAGGTGGAGGCAAGATTCACAGTCAGGCACCTCACTCAAGGTAGGCTCATCCAGTTTAGACTGGAGCTTGCCAAACTCAACCTTTAGCCTATCCATCTCCTCTACCTAATGAGCATACTTACTGTTCTACTCACAAAGCTCACTCATGAGGGACTCACAGGTAGGGCACTCAAGGTCACTAGCCTGGGCTTGCACACTCTTTAGCCTCTCAATTTCAGCCAAAGCTTCAGCAAGCTTGGCATTATGCTTCTACAGCTTCTTGGCTGCCTTCTCCAACAACTTATCCTGGGCTTTCAACTCATGACTATTCCTCTCCAGCATATCAAGGATCTCAGCTTGCTCAGGAGTTACCTCTTCATCGGAGGAGTCGTTGTTGTCACCCTTGTCGTCCTTGTCCTCAAGCGCCATGGAGCAAAAAGGTCTCCGGTTCACCTTGTGCTTGCGCTTGGACTTGGTGGAGATGAAGCAGAGGCCAGCTAGACCACCTTGGTCCCTCCTTTTGTCCCGCTTGGTGGCAATCTCCTCATCACTTGAGCTTGACGAGGATGAAAAGGAGGTGGAGGACGATCCACTGCAGAGACCACCAAGCTCGGCGAAGAAGGCCTTGTCCCGATTCCGGTTGTCCTTCTGGTAGCTCTTGAAAGCCTTCCTGAAGTTCTTGATGTTGCCAGAGCCGTGCTTGGTGTGGTCGGACTTGCCGTAGGCGTGCTTGCCGAAGCGATGCTTGCTGAAGTCGCGGGAGTGGTTCTTGCCCTTCTTGTAGTAGTCGTTCTGCTTGTTCAGGGCACTCGGCGATGAAGTGGCCGACCTCTCCGCACTCAAAGCACATGGGCTTCTCACCCCTCTTCTTGCTCATCCGGTTGTCAAAGGTGCGCTGGAAGCAACTAGACACCAGGCAAAGCTCATCATCCCCAAGTGACGCCAACTGCTCCTCTGTCACAGACATCAAAGCAGAGAACGAAAAACCGTGAAGTGGAGGGTTAGTAGTAACTTCCTTGGAGCTGGAAGCCAAGGCCAAGCTCTTGGAGCCAGTACTAGTGAGCATATCTATCATTTGGTAATCAACCTCTGTGGCCTTGAGCTTGCTGTAAACCTCCTCAACTCCCAAGGTGTCATACCTGTGATGCCCCCGGCATCTCGAAAGTCTTAACACGTGATTAGATTAGCGGTAGTCAAGGATTTGGCTTAATAATGTTTAGAGAAGAGCAACAACTAGGTTAGTAAATCACGAAGTCAAAAATTTTCAGTGAAATATGCAAAACCCCTGAGTGCATTTGTGACTATAGTTTAAAATATAATGTGATTGGAACCAAACTCTCTATAACAAACTTGTAGACAATTTTATGTAGATCAACTTTGTTATTGGGTGTGGTAACATGCACAAAGGTTTAGGTGGAGTTTTGAGTCGATTAATGAAAAAGCAGAAATCTGCCTAAACTTGGATCGGTAAGGAAAATTCAAATTTCAAAGGAACAAAAGTCCCTATCATGCAAAACATCATATAATAAAGTTGTAGATAATTAAAAACTACACAACATTGGTATAATACTCTTTCTCTGAAAATGAGCATAAAATAGACTTTAGGAATTTCTAAGTTTGCATTAAACCTTGGTCAAACTGGAGTCAGCGGGTTAAATTCAAATTTAATCATATTTAAACTTGGAATCTGATATTACTCCTTTTGACAAAGTTATAGATTTGGAAGAGTAGAACAACTTTTGTATTTTGGGTTTTGTCAAATTCAGCCCCTAAATCATTCAAAATGGCGAGTTTAAATCACATCTCCACCGGTCAAACCACCCTTTTTCTTTTTTTCGAATTTTCGTTTTTCCCTGAGTCGCTGACGAGCGGGCCCCACCTGTCGGGTCGCCTGCGCCGGTACTCGGGTGGGCCCCACTGCCTTCCTCACCTCATGCACCCGGTCCGTAGACCCCTCACCCTCCTTCTCACCCCGACCCCACCTGTCAGCGACTTCCGGTCTATGGACCCGGTCCACCCACGCCCTCTCTCTTCCTTCTTCCCTCCCCCGCGCCGACGCGGCGGGCGAAGGGCGCCGGCACGCCGACGCCATGGGCGCCAGTGTGCCACGCCGCGGCCACGCGCCGCCCGGCCTGCCCTCACTTCTGCCGTGTGCCCCGCGCCTCCGCCAGGCTCCTTCGGGCCGAAGGAAGCAGAGAGCGCTCCCCTCACCTCACTCACTCCCTCCCTGTCTCTCTCCCTCTCGCGAGCGCGGCAGAGCGCGTCCGCCATGGGAGCTCGTGGCGAGCTCACGCCGCCTCGCCTCTCCGTAGCCCCTCCGCTCCACCCGTCGCGCGTCCCGCGCTCGCCTCCATCTTCTCCACCGTTTCCCCACCTCCGTGGCCGACGCCGTTGCCCCTAGCGTCCTCCCCACATTCGCAGCCGCGCGTCGCGCGCGCTCACCGCGCCTCCGCCGAGGACGACCACATCCGGGCAGTCCCCGCACCACCAGACCGCCACCGCTAGGATGCTCTCATCCACGCGCAGCTCCTGGACCCGGCCGTGGCCCCACTCCTCCGCCTGAGCCGCCGAATCGAGCCGCCGTCGTCGAGCTCGGTGCGCCGTAGCCATCATCGGTTCACCGGCGTTCCTCGCGCGCTCCGGCCTCCTCTCACGACGCCGTCTTGGGGGAAAGGAAGCCCCACGCTAGGAACGCGTCCCCGAACCTCGTCGGCTCCAAGTCGGCGCCCCCACGCGACGCGCCGCGCACGAGAACCCCGGCGGCCGCGCGCCCCTCTCTGTCGGCCGAAGGAAGAAGAAGGTTGATTTTCAAAAGCACCCCTGCGCTTCTGTTTATTTTCTTTCAAGTACGGTGCGCTATTCACTGAGTCATCAGATCCTTACGCGCTAGCCCCTGATGTTAATAGATAATCACGTTTAGGTCCCTGACTGTTATGATTTTCGATTTATTGAATTTCTATAAACAGAGAACTTTGAAAATTCGTAATAAATCAAATAAAAATCCAAAAATGGCAAACTCAGTTGCATTTTAATCCTTGTGAATAGATCTACAGGATGGGTAAGATGTGGTTATGTGAAAAGACTGTTTTACCCTCGGTTTGTTACATGCATGCTAGATCAACTTAAATGGTAAAAGTGGTCTAGATGAGCTCCAAATGCTATGACATTTGGACAGAACCTATACTAGGGTATCTAGACCCTATGTGATTTTTGGTAGCCCTAGCATTGACTATTTAATTACTATTTTGCCCTTGTCTTGTATTTAAGCATATATTAATTTAGGAAAAGGTTGCTAGGGAGAAAAATGCTCCATGTGACTTTAGGGGCTTGATATGAGCTCTAGGTTATGAACATGGCTCACTGCTAGAGTAGGAGGTGGTGCATATACGGTTTTGACTCTGATTTGAAAATAGTAGAAATAATGCAGTTTTACATAAATAATCAAAAATGTGAGACCAGTATATCCAATAAAAACCCCCACACTTACTATAGTAATCTTAATGACTAAATAACTATTGCATGTTTTATCGGCTCACATCACCATATTAGCTTTATGATCAACAACTTAATTTTTGTATATGTTCTTGTGAGGTTGCACATACACGATTGCTTCGGGTCCATACAAGTAGTATTAATGCTAGTGTCAGTCGGGATGTTTTAATTGAGCTAGTAATTCATTACATGCGTAACTAGATGTTTGCCTGATATTTTGCTTAACCAGTTGTATGCTTGATAATCGTGCATCTCATTCACTGTGTCATGCATAGCATTCATATAGCAACGCTTATTGCAGATACGTGATTGAGAAACAAGTGCGGGAGCTACTTTAAGCAATGGTAATCCAGAAGATCAAGTAAGCCCCAGACACGACCTGGAGAGCCCATCAGTCGTGTTTGGAAGGAGGAGTTGTCCAAGTGATCAAGGGGTTGCCTGGGGCAAAGCCCCACAACCCAGCAAACTAACATAGTTTAGTTTGTTGGTTTTGATAAGAATAAGCAAAGGTAGGCAGGACCATAAATTTCCCAGCTAATGTTATCTTAATTGATGATTACGCATCCGCATTAGGAGTTGATTGAAAACCTTTGCATTAGACTCCCTGGCCGCCCTGGCCCTAGCACCTATATATAGAGTTCGTAGGACGAGTTGCCTAGGCTCTACTAGGTACGAGTAGACACGAGTTTGTGGACTCGTCACGTAGGTGTTTTCAAAGTTACAAAAGCTTACAGTTATATCCTTTATTATTGTTGCTCATGAATTAAATGGAGACCGGGCGGAGATTTATTTCAGTATATGCTTTTCATAAGGTTGCACTTTGGACTCCGCCCGAGTCGTTTAAGGCCCGTTCGCTGTTCGCCTGCTATTCGGCATAACATTGCTAGAGTGCTTAACCGGGAAATGGGACCGGTGAAGTCTTACTTGGGTTTGTCCGAAGTTTTCGAGGCTCCGCCCATCCACTTGCTGGAGGCCGATGGGCCCGGGGGCGCTTGTACTCGAGGGAGGGCTGACCCAGAGAACTGTGGTATCGCTCCTGAGGGGGCACAACCCGAGGGTTAGGTGGGGGCGCTTTGAATCTTGGGACAAGACAGGTGGAGATCGGGGCTATATGTGGGAACGCGATGGCTAGTAAGCATATACCCCTGGCATGATAGTTATTCCCGGGAATTAAAATCGATTCGAATCGCTGATGCCCACCAGGTGTGGGAATGCTGATAATGCACACGGGCAACGTAGTAACTACTTAAACTCTCGGTGTTTAATACTCATGGTTTTGGAATATCACATGATTGGATTGGACTGTTTACCTTTCTGCAAGTTACAGTTGTGTTGAAGGCTCTATAAATGATGAAAACTTACTATTCATGTTACACATGTTACTATTTAAAACTAAAGGCTAAGGATCCACTTGCTAGTAAGCCGCTTCGCGTCAGCCGTAAGCCAAATCCATTAAGACCTACTGAGTAATTAGTACTCAGGGTTTGCCCCCATATTTTGAGCGCAGGTATGGAGTTCATGGTGTGCACATGTGTTGGAGGCGGAGCATGCCCTCATTTAGGATGAGATGACTGAGTGGCACGAGGGCAGCATCGGTGGGCTCGATGTTGTACCTCTAATGCAAATCTTTTGGTGATAATATGGTGACCCCTAAACTTATATTTCCGCTGCGAGAAACTTTCAAACTTGCTGCCTTATAACATTATGTTGAACTTGTATTTTATGTAAAAGCTGGTTTGTAACTAAGTCTAATTTTACGCTATTCAACTGCCTGTGATGATGTTTCTGTTGTGGCTCCATCGTGGGTCAGATGTGTATGATGTCGGTTCCTCTGGGAAAAGGTAATATCGGGAGTCGAACGACTCTCGACGGACGACCGGGTTTAGTTCGGTCTAATCGCACTGCAAGCCAAAGGTGGCAGGTGTGCTTAGCCCGGATTAAATCGGCGGTTCCGCCACAATACCCTACCGACTCAAGAATGGAGTTCTTCTTGATATCCCACACATTCATGTCCAAGGAATACAGCAACTTGACAGCCTACTGATGGTCGGAGTTTGGGAGAGGATCGAGGGTAGAGTTGACACAGAGCTTGTTGATGATCGACTAAAAATGACCAAACAAGGCATCGATAGACTCTCTTGGCTTCTGAACAAAGTTCTCATACTCGCGCCGGTAAGTCTCAACAAGCCAACCCTTCACTGTCACCGTCCCCTCATGGTGTGCACTGAGCAGGGATCAGATCTCACGGGCGGTACTAAGGTGGCGCACCCTCTCATAGTCCATCGGACCAAGTCCAGAGAAGAGAAAGTTCATCGCCTTGTAGTTTGCCTCGTGCTGAGCAATGAGCGCCGGTGTGGTACGCTCGGTAACGGGGAGCACCGTGAAAGTCGTACTCTGTGTAGCATTCCATATGTCCTCACTCTAGCTTAGCAAGAAAGCTTTCATCCTACCCTTCCAGTAGGGATAGCCATCTGAGCCGAGAACCGGAACCTTCCCAGAGTGTAACATAGTCGCTACTTGTTTCTTACCGGTAAAGGTATGGAGAAACCTAATCGGCTCTGATACCAAATGTAGGACCGAGACGTGCAACTAGAGGGGGGGGTGAATAGGGGCACTTTAAAACTCAAAATCACAAACCCCAGAAACTGCTGCTTGAGAGAAGAACTAGTCACCGTCCACTGAACAGATACATGTCTAGCGGCGCAAGAGTGCCGTCCGCTGAGAGGATACGCACCAAGTGAGAAAAACCGAGATCCAACTTAACAAGAACTCCAAGGCAACGAACCTTGCAAAATCCGCCACACGACACTCACCGCACCAAAGTGCATCTCAGTGATTCACAGCAAGCAAAGAGAATAGTCTGGAAGTGGGGAATGCAAAAATCCGAAGCAAAAACAAAGCGGAAGAAGCAAAACAGCGAAAACACTGCAGCAACTCTGCCTGAGCCGGACTATCCGGTAGCAGGGGCCGGACTGTCCGGTAGAACCGGAGAGTCCGGTCTCCTCTGCCGGACTGTCCGTTAGGATGTCCTGGAGAGACCCTAGCACCAGACTGTCCAGTGGGCGCTGCAGGACTGTCCAGTGGAACCAGATTGTCCGGCGGCCTCTGCCGGACTGTCCGGTAGAGTCGTAGACAGGAGGGTTTTCAAACCCAAACCTGACCAAATCTTGTCCAATCTTCACAAGATTTTGCACAGGCTATCTGGATCCTATTCAAAAGCTTTTCCCAAAAGATCAACGCAAAATGGTCAAGGGATCAGCGGGAATTTTAGATCTCGTGAGATCGCAATCTTTGGGCAATAAAGGGGAAAACTCAAGAGAAGCTTGCTCGTGGCAATCCGGTAGGATTGAGATGAACTAAGTCATAATCTCCATGTCCTAGCAAGTCCAAAGGAGGCAATAGAATAGGATTAACTCGTGGGCAAAGAAAATCACCGAAAGCCCTTGAGTTTCATCAAAAAATAAACTAGAAAGGGGGAAGGGAGATGGCTGCACACGTGAGCACAAATTTGGGATGAATCTTGCCTTGATTAGATGAGGAAATCAGTTCTTACAAGGCTCAACTCAGCCTACCACCCTGCATCCTCCCACTAATGCAAAGTACTAGCCTAGGGGACTCTCAAATCCTAAGTTAAGCACCCGGTTTAATATCTAAGCTCTTGGTTGGTTGGAAACTAAGACTAGGGTTTCTTGAGGTGGAAGAGTCACCTAAATGACCAGCCACTTAGGTATTTATATCCCAGGCCTAATCGACACTTTTACACTAAGACCCCCTATATTACAGGAAACGCCCGTAGGGGCCAAAACGGAAAAGACTCGACTTTCTCGGGGACGGACAACCGCGATGGAGTCTTGATCTTCTTCGCTTGCAAGCTTAGTCCCAGATGACATCCACGTGGCCAGTAGTCCAAATCCGTCGATCGACCCTCGGTTTTGAAGTCAGAAACCAGGAAACTTTAGGGTTTCCTTCCTAGGCCTGGAACGGCCCACTCCACTCTATCTCAGCGAGAACGGGCCCATTCGCCCGATTCTGGTAACTTGGTGGTAGGTTGGCAGATTTGAGCGAATCCGTCAACGCCTTTGCCCCTCTTCGCACCATGTACTTGGGCTGGAGCACCGCAATGGCACCCGGCATCCCCAGTCCATCGGGGTCGCCTCGCAGTTCTTCGAAGGTCTTACTCATGCCGTTGCCGTGCCGCTCCTCCATGTACCGAACTCCCATGGCCAACCGATGTCAAGCATGCCTCCAGTCCTTCGGTGGGCTTCGTCCTACCTCCTATCCATCGGAGGGCCTCCTGTCCATCGGAGGTCTTGTGCCCAAGTCCTTCTG
This sequence comes from Paspalum vaginatum, assembly GCA_030272315.1. Taxonomy (NCBI): domain Eukaryota; kingdom Viridiplantae; phylum Streptophyta; class Magnoliopsida; order Poales; family Poaceae; genus Paspalum; species Paspalum vaginatum. The sequence goes on along the minus strand of CM059013.1, from coordinate 31,294,449 downwards.
GGTGTTTGGCTACTGTTGGCAATCACTCAACACTCCAGAGGCAATGGAGCCGGTCCATTGGCTCTCACTAGACTGATGGAAGGAAGAGTCCAGATCACGTTATATAGCACTAGAGTCCTTATTGAGATGTAATCTATTAGTTTAGGAACGCGTTTGAATCTATATAGGAAAGGGTTTGCCTTGAGAGTCAATTCTTCCGACTATAAATATGTAACCCTTTGTTTATAACAAAGTAACGGCGATATTGTTCTCAAGTAGTGGTGTCTCATTCATCAACTCTCCGCGCATCGCCACCCCTTGCTCCCACAGTTATTTTCACCAGTCGGCTAGGGCTGGTGGACCTTGTACAGAAGTAGTTTTTTATGGCAAGGTCAGCTAGTTATCACGGTGAGTCTCCTACCAGGCTTCGCGGTAGGTAAGATTTGCTAACTATCTCGCATGATATCCTTCTACTATTTTGTTTATGCTTCATGCTACAGATCGGTATTGTGCAGCCAAACGCATATATCTCGTTCGATTGCTACATTCCACGACATGTGCCACAACATGTGCACGCGGCAACTCGAGAGATCGATATGCGCTTGGCACCCTACTTTACATGATTTAGATATATCTTTTATTCTAGATGAACCCCTTCGGGGGTTCGAATCTATGTTCATGCGTATGATTGATGTTTTGGTTAAGGCTCTTTCTTATTCAGATTCATCTGGTTATATGCATAGCATGTCAAACTAGAGTAGTCGCATCATCTAGGTCATGCTTTAAGTAGGGTTTATCTTCTTGCTAGTTTATTGATATACTAACCCAATCGACAGCAAGAAGGCAATCGGCTCGCATGAGCCGACCCACACGATCGGCTAAGATTTTATGCCCATTCGCTTGTATGTGTGTCTACAGGGTGATTCTCCGACCACAACAACCTCCTCGACTGGAAGGTCAAGCCATGTGGCATGCCTCAAACACCTTGGGTCTGCCGTTAGGAGTGTTCAACCACAGTGGTACTATACCTCCTGGATCCCTTGTGTGTCCCTTGCCCAAGCCCGAGTGGTTTCAAGCGACGACACATATTTTGGCATGCCCAGTGGGACCCCACCTTCGTCATCAACAACTCCATCAAGCCCTCAACGTATGTCCCCATCGAGAAAGACCTAGGTGAAGATGGAGTCATGAGCCCAATTCACGTTGAAGATCAATCTATTCGTGAAGCCGGTTCGGACTACAGGGATGGTCCATACGAAAATGAACGCTCAGGCCACATATGGACTCCATTTGGGGCGTTCTACATGTGGATGGAAAGCTAAGATGATAAGCTTTCCAATGCTGGTGTTCTACATATGGATGGAAAGATAAGACAATAAGCTTTCCAACGCAAACAAAATCACATCCAAATACAATTGGAGTCGATAGGAATTGCTAAAACAACGGGACATCCAGAATCTGTCACGACGTACGTCTTTGCAAGACAACAAGGAAATCGGCTTGTCTCAAATATTTTATTCTACTCGGGAGGAAGGAAGAGCCAATTTATTATCTATAGCAACCGATGGAGAAACACCTACACGAAGATCTTCATCAACAATGGCCACCTCAAGCGCTAAGAACGGAAGCAGTTGAGGCCAACCCTCGCGTGACAGGCCGATAGTACAACTCACACCCTTAGGTTGTAGCAAGATTACATAGTTGGTGATACTGTGCCATTGACTACGGTTGGGGGGCAGCGGAGACTGCCTCAAAAAAATAAAAATGGTGGAACAACTGGCACAATGCTTTCGGCTATGCACTGAGCATCAGAAGCTACGAGTATTATGAAGAAGGTGCAGTGAATACAACAGTGCCAATGTTTGGCCATCGGCTTCAGAAAAAGGACCACATTGCAGAAGACCATGAAGTCATCACTACAGTCGATCGATCTGGTCACCAGCGCTTATACGGCACCATCGGCTACTTCGGCTCTCGTGTGAAGCATATGTCATGTCAGCTGGTCGATCCAGCCACCGGTGTCCTTGCAACATCATCAACATCAGCTGCTTTGGCTCTTGCACTAAAGCACCTAGTCAATCCGACCACCGACTCCACGGCACCATTGACGTTGGCTACTTCAGCTTCTGTGCTAGAGCGTCCGTCGCCTCAGTCCGTCAGTTCGGCCAACATGCTCCTACGGCACCATCGTCATCGGCTGCTCCAGCTCCCATGCCAAAACATTTGAAGAGCGCCCTAGTACTACTGGTTGGATTTCATATCGGCTTTATCCTGGTGAGTCAGCAAACCATATGAAATTTTTGCTATCGACTCGTCAATAGCCGATTCAACCGGTAAGACTCCAACCCACAATTTCATTATCATGCATCATATAGACTCGTCACTTGCACTAGGTTCCTTGTATAGTTAGTAACTTTTACTTGTGCTTCGTGTATGTGCTTTGAGGTGTGGATGATGTTGATCATGTGTAGTTAAGTTCATTTGAATATGTTAAATACCCGATGATGAGCATGGCTTTTATTCTTTGAAAATCTGAAACTTGGTCACCGCTTTACTTGGGCTACTACTATGTGTAGGCTCATTTTGCTATCTTGTAAATGCCTAGTAGCTAGATCCTTTACTTTGGAATCAATTCTGCAGCTTGAATCTTGATGCTTACATGGTAATCTTGTGCTACATTGAATTAAATTTGAAAGATGTCCATGTTGTGCTTAAATGAAAAGATCTAGTAGGATTTGCTTGCCTTACTGATTTAGTTCGAGACTGCTTGCTTTTGCACTTTGGAAAGAACTTGGACTAAGTTGTGAATAACCAAAACCTTGTTTTAAGCTTCTGATGGTTCTATGGACCTAGGGTTGGCATTGGTTGGCACAAAGTGGCTTGGCAAGCAAATAACCCGTGGCACATAATAAAAGGACTTGCTTGAAATTCAAATCTACTATGTTTTATCTGCAAGACATAGGGGCCATAAGCAATCAAGTTTGCTAAAGATCCTTGTTTTGGAGAGCTCACTTGTGTAGATACTTGCTAGCTTTTTCTTATCATGATTTGTTGTGCTAGTTGGCTGGGCTAAGTGGTGATGCTTTTATTTTGGAAATCCTAAAACTGCTCGCTCATGTTCTAATATAGATATATTCTCCTAAGCTTTTCTATGCGATGTCTTTACGCTAAACCCTTATTGTATATACATGCTAGCACTTGTAAATGCTATTAGACATACCCAAAAGCTTTCACTTACACGGCTTGCATGGCATAGCATATTTTGTGGGGGAGATGTTTTTTATCCTTGTTGTTGGTTTGGCTTACATCGACTTTTTGCCAAACCAAATATGATCCATAGACATTTAGCCGATTCATAGTTTTGTTGGTAGTGCCGGTCCTGGCAACCAAATGTTTTGCAGGTGATCCGTGGTTGCTATTCGGTCCAAGTAGGTTCGACCGAGCTATCCTACCAACTGATGGATGTCTTCATCAATATTTTTGTGTCAGCAACGGGAGGCCGGTATACATGTTCGGCCAATCAACCGACCGCAGTCAGGTGCTACCTATCAGAAGAACTATCATCAGTTGAATAGCTAAAGAGCAGGAAGTACTACAAGCGGCATGACTACCGCCCACAACTGTAAGTCATCGGCCTGTTTAGATGTGAAGCGGAAGGTTAAACCTAATCCAAGCGATCGGCTACAAAAATATTAAGCTGATGAAGCACAAAAGCAATCCCACAAGTTAGCACCAACCTTAGAACAAGAGGCTCAAGATTGGTCTCCAACAACATTAGGACTGGTCCTAAGCAACCGGTCAATAGGTCAACAAAGGCACAAGGCCAGTTCACGCAATCGGCCATAAAAAATCATAATGATTCCCAAGGATTCAAGTTGAGGACCGACAATGCCTGCTAAAGAAGGGTTGATCCATTGACTCGAGAAGCCAAATCAAAGGCATGGGAATACAAGTCAAAGAGTCAATCCATCTTGGATGGTTTGCAGCTAACGCATAAGAAGATTCTGATATATTTGGCCAAACTTGGGGGCATGTGTTGCCTCCGGATTTTTGGCCAAGTCTAGTTGGCCCAAAATGCCAACAGAAGACCATGATGAAGGAAATCACTTGGTCAGGCTTATAACTTAAGTTTGGATAAATATAATGATAAGTGTGTGCCCAAGGCCCATGTTGAGATGAAGTCACAGGCCTAATCCATGTTAACGCCGAGATTATTTGCGAGACTAGTTCGGACTGCAGAAATATGCTGTACGAAAATGGGCACCTAGGCCACATACGGACTCCCTTTGGGGCATTCTACATATGAATGGAAATCTAAGGAGATAAGCTTTCCAATGCAATTGGAATCACATCCAAATACGTTCAGATGAGACGAGAATTTCCAAAACAATAGAATGACCAGAATCTGCCAGAATATACGATATGTTTCGGCTGATATTTGGAAGCTTTATGAAGATCAGGAAAGGTGGAAAGAAGAGTCTAGATTACGTTATATAGTCTTAGTGTCCTTATTGAGTTATAATCTTTTAGTTTAGGAAAGAGTTTGAATCTATCTTGAAAAGGGTTTGCCTTGAGAGTCAAGTCTTCAGACTATAAATATGTAACGCTTTGCGCATAATAAAGTAATGGCGAAATTGTTCTCAAGTAGCGGTGTGTGGCGGAACCGCCCAGATTAACCCGGATTTAGTGCTTAGTCACCAGATCCGGACTAATCTCGGTAGTCCCTCAGGATATAGGTATCCTGACGTGGCCTTCCCATCCGGATCGAGCTTGAATTTTTGGGGCGACTCTCGAAGGAGTCCACAGGTTACAACATACACATCACATTTATTACATAAAGTTAAAATATTACACATAGGTTTTGGTACTTATTACATTTCGGCTGATAAGTTCCTCAGCCATTAAACAAAAGTAGCATAATTCTCATGTTCCTTCAACTCACGCACACACCTAACTGCTTCAGTTGCAGCCAAGCTTGGTTCAGAAGAAAGGAGGATTCAGATAAGGGTCCCATTCAAACCATGTGTATTCTGCACCTGAAAAAGCATAGGCAAGAAGCCTGAGTACTAATTACTCAGCAAGACTTACCCGACCACTGGGTCGAAACCCGACTTCCTAACTCAAGACCGGGGTGGTTAGGTCAACTCACACTGCGGCAGGCCTAATAATATATCCTTAGCTTTAGAATTTAGTTCACCCTTTTAGTTATTACCTAATTATGCTAAGTTATTCCCACTCTACTAACCCACCAGGACAAACATGTTATCAAGCATTCATCATTAACAAGATCAATTCTCTTACTACGATGTCGGTCGCGATCAGGCAGCTTACAACCGGCAAGCCACAGACGATTCGAATCGGTTTTCCACCTCTCGAGAGGGATACTCAGACACCCGTCGTATGTGTGTACACCGACCCCACATACGACAACCCAACATCCAGTGCCACCTAGCCGGAACCATCCTCACCGAACCCGGGTGTCAGTCCTTCGACACCCGCCCAACTTCCTCCTTCCAGTTGGTCTCGTCTAGTTCCGCGCTTAGGTACAACAGGACGAAAGGCTTACCGGAGCCCGTTAAGGACGGTAAGTGAATGAGGCGCGTTCGGCCCAACCAGGCCACACATCGGACGGCCTTATGCGACACAGGCAGGATCAGGGTCCATAGCAAAATAATCATAATATGTAAAGTACGAAAGCGGAACTGATCCCGCCGCATGCCTGTCAAATTTATTAGCCATCTTCTTATTCTTAACCAATAACTTGCTGTAAAAGATTTCCTTTCTAGGCCTTTGCCACCTAAGCCATCTACTGAGCATAGGATTATATGCTGGGTAATGAGTCATCATGCTCTAGGGTTTCAATCAATTCCTAACTCTAATGCACAAGCATAACCCTGATTTAAAATTAAGAATTTAAGAAAACTGGGTAATGCACCGGGGCTTGCCTTGAGTCACAGGATCGGCCTCTGTCGGTGACTCGGAGTCTCCTCCTGCAGGTATGAAGGATGCCTCGGTCGCACCGGCTTCCGGATTTTCCGTTGCAGTGGAAGACTCTTCAACTGGAAGCGGTGGGACCAACGTGCCTAAGTTGATGACATGCAGGAGTTTTAAAATATGAGGATGATCAACCTGTTGAAAAAGTAAAATGTACAATTTTCTAAAGAAAAAGGGTGGTTGGGGTTAAACATGGATATTTTTCGAATGAAGATGATTGTCCTTAGCTTTAAATGAATTACCAGGTATTTTTAAATATTTTTAAATAATTTTTAAAGCTTAAATGAATTTTCTAGGAATTTTTGAATAATAAAAAATGGATTTTTGAATTAATTTTCTATTTTTAATACTCTTTATGAATTGTTTCGCATTTTTAAATAAGGGCTACATTTTTAAAAATATATAAACTCTAATTTACTTTCTTTTTCGAATTACCAAATTATTTATATGAATTAATAAATAATTTTTCTAATTAAAATAAAGCATATTACATTAAAGTAAAATAGATAAACAATTTAAATTTAAAGGAAAAAGAAAAACAGAATTACATTTAAAATTCGGCCCAGCCCACAAAAGAAGAAAGCAAAAAGTTCTAATTTCCTCCTCCAAAAAACGCAGGGGCTCCCCTTTCGGCCTGGCCCGGCTCGGAGTGGGCCGGCGGCCTGCCTCCCCTAAGGCGGGGCCCAGCCGAAGCCTTTCGGCTCGGTCCAGCCGCTGCGCGGCCCGGCAGGCCGGCCTGCCAGGCGGGCGGCCCAGCTGGGCTGACGGCCCAGCGGACCGGCCTCGGCCGGCCGCCCGTCGCACGGCTCGCCGCGCCGGCAGCGCCGGCGACCATCCGGCGCGGCGGAGGCCGAGAGGCCTCGCCGGCGGTAGCCTCGGGCGCAGCGCGAGCTCCTCTCTCTTTCCCTCCCCTTTTCCCCTTCTTTCCCCCTTTCTCTTCACTGTGGGGTCGCCGCCCGTCGCGGCATGGCGCCCGCTGCGCCACGCGCCGGCGAGGCAGCCTCGCAGCGGCGGTGGTGCCCGCGGCGACCTACCTTCTACTGCGCGGGGTGCGCGCAGTCACGGCGCACCCGATGCGCGCGCCGGTGGGAACCCTAGGGGTTCCCGCGCGCGAGGACTGCGGCGGCGACGCCGCGGTGAACGCGGCGCCATGCGGGGCTCCGAGCTCTGGCGAGCTCGGGCCGGCGCTCGGCATGGCGCAGAAGGGAGGAGTGGGGTGGGGGCGTGCTTACCGGTGCGGGGTCGCGGTGGTGACGGCGACGGAGGCGGCAGCGACGGCGCGGGGCTGGGGGCACGGCGCGGCGCGGGAGCGAGAGAGTGGTGCTCCCCGCGCGCCGCGGCGGGGAAGAAGACCCCCCCCCCGTGGTCCCACCTGTCAGCGCCGCCTCACAGGGGGCGCGGGTGGCGGGCGGGCTGGCCGCCACGCGGGCCGCCGCACCCGGCTGGGCTTCGCCCAGCGGGCGCGTGGCCGCGGGCTGGCCAGCGGGCCCGCGAAGCTCCCCCCTGCTTTTTCTTTTTTTTTACTTTTACCCTGTTCATTTTTAACCCTACATTTTGACATTTTTCGACAGGGGTCCAAATTCAAAAGTGAAAGGGCTTAATTTAAACTACCCTTTCACATTTTTGCCCCTGGAAAACTCCAAATTTTTAAAAAGGCCTCAAATTTAAATTTGAATCAAATTTTTGAGAGAAAATTAGGGTAAATTGCAAATGCACTTAAGTGTTTAAAAATTACGGAGTATTACAGCCCTCCCCCCTTAAGAAAATCTCGTCCCTAGATTTAATAGCAACTAGGGGGTAGGAGGAAACATTTGAAACAAGGAAAGGACTTACTAGCTTGGCCTTTCTGAAACTGTTGCCAGAAGTCCGGATATTCCTTTTGTAGGAGTTGTTCAGGCTCCCAAGTAGCCTCTTCTGAGGTATGATGTCGCCATTGTATCTTATAAAATTTGATCGACCGTCGACGGGTAGCTCTCTCGTTAACATCCAAAATCTTACTGGCGTACTCCTTGTATGCTAGATTGGGCTCCACTTGTAATTCTGTATGATCTACCTCTTCGGAAGGTATCCTCAAGCATTTCTTAAGTTGAGACACATGAAACACATTGTGGACTGCTGCCAAATGAGGGGGCAGTTCAATTCGATAAGCCACTGGACCGCACCTCTCGATAATTGGAAAAGGTCCAATATACCGAGGGGCTAACTTACCAGTGACACCGAATCGATGAACTCCCTTCATCGGGGATACTTTAAGGTATACCCAATCCCCTATTTCAAACACCAAAGGTCTTCTTCGTTTATCCTCATAGCTTTGCTGGCGAGCTTGTGCAGCTTTCAACTTAGCTTGGATAAACCGGACTTGCTTCTCAGCATTCATTACTAACTCAGGGCCGAAAGTTACTCTTTCTCCTCGTTCCGACCAATTCAACGGAGTTCGGCATCGCCGTCCATAAAGAGCTTCAAAAGGAGCCATCTCTAAGCTCTTTTGATAACTGTTATTATAAGTGACCTCCGCTAAGGGTAAACAGGATTCCCAATCGGAACCATAAGTCAATGCACATGCTCGAAGCACATCCTCCAAGATCTGATTAATTCTCTCCACCTGGCCACTGGTTTGAGGATGGTATGCCGAGCTATGAATGAGGGTAGTGCCTAAAGCTGTTTGTAACTGTTCCCAAAAGCGGGCAACAAACTGCGGACCGCGATCGGAAACAATAGTTTTAGGTACCCCATGTAACGCTGCTATGCGTTGTAAGTATAACTCTGCTAGTTGTGGGACTGAGTTCTGTATATTCACAGGAATAAAGTGGGCCGTCTTGGTTAACCAGTCCACAATCACCCAAATAGAATCCTTCTTCCTGCGAGTTTTAGGTAAACCCACAATCAAATCCATGTGGATATCTTCCCACTTCCAATTTGGAATTGGCAACGGTTGCAAGGGTCCTGCGGGTCGTAAATGATCCGCCTTTATTCTTTGGCATACATCACATTCCGACACATATCTTCCTATTTCTCTTTTCATTCGGGTCCACCAGAAACGTTGCTTTAAATCTTGATACATCTTGGTACTGCCCGGGTGAATAGTATAACGTGAGGTATGAGCCTTTTCCATAATCTTCTTTCTAAGATCGGTGTTTTTGGGCACTACCACACGATTTTTAAACCAGAGTACATCTCCTTCTTCAACCTCGAAAGGTAACTCCTCGCCTTCAGCAAGCCTTCGCTTTAAATGTTGGACTCCTTTGTCTTCCTTTTGAGCTTGAATCACTTGGTCCTTAAGAGTGGGTTAGAGTTGAAGAGCCATCCTGGCTCCAGGTTGTATCATTTCTAAGTTCATCTTTTCCATTTGCTCACAAAGGGATTCGGTGGTAGGAGATAAGGTAAGACAGTGGCAATGAGCCTTACGACTCAGAGCGTCCGCAACCACATTGGCCTTTCCAGGGTGATAATGGATTTCCAGATCATAATCCTTGATCAATTCCAACCAGCGGCGTTGCCGCATATTTAACTCACTTTGAGTAAATATGTACTTTAAACTTTTATGATCCGTATAGATATGACGAGTGTTCCCTAGCAGATAGTGGCGCCAAATTTTTAAGGCATGCACCACTGCTGCTAGTTCCAGATCATGGGTGGGGTAGTTTTCTTCATGTTTCTTCAACTGACGGGATGCATAAGCTATGACTTTTCTTTCTTGCATTAACACACATCCCAATCCAATGCCCGAAGCGTCACAGTATACTTCAAAAGGTTTGGTGACGTCCGGCTGGATTAATACCGGGGTAGAAGTAAGTAATTTCTTTAAGCTTTGGAAAGCCCGATCACACTCGGGTCCCCAAACAAACTTCACATTCTTCTGTAGCAGCTTGGTCATGGGCTTGGCTATTCTCGAAAAGTCCTGAATGAAACGACGATAATAGCCCGCCAAGCCTAGAAAACTTCTAACTTCAGTAACAGTGCTGGGGGTTTTCCAGTGTAAAACCTCTTCTACCTTCTCGGGATCAACTTCTATCCCCTCGCCAGAAAGGATATGACCCAAAAAGGTGATTTTATTCAGCCAAAAGGCACATTTACTGAACTTGGCATATAGCTTATGTTCCCTCAACCGGGATAATACCACGTGCAAATGATGTTCATGTTCTTCCTTGGACTTAGAGTAGATCAAAATATCATCGATAAAGACCACTACAAATTTATCCAACTCCGGCATAAAGATGGAGTTCATCAGGTACATAAAATATGCCGGGGCATTGGTTAGCCCAAAGGACATTACCAGATACTCATAAAGACCATATCTGGTAGAGAAGGCAGTTTTGGGTATATCTTCCTTTTTGACTTTAATCTGGTGATACCCTGATCTCAGATCGATCTTTGAGAAGATCTTGGCTCCTAATAACTGATCAAACAACACATCAATCCGGGGGAGGGGATATTTGTTCTTAATGGTTACCGCATTGAGAGGGCGGTAATCCACACACATTCTTAAAGATTTGTCCTTCTTTTTCTCTACAAAAAGAGCTGGGCAACCCCAAGAGGAGGTACTGGGACGGATAAAACCCTTTTTAAGAAGGTCTTCAAGCTGTATTTTCATTTCAACCATCTCTCGCGGAGCTATTTTATATGGTTTCCGGTAAATGGGAGCAGTACCCGGGACTAGCTCTATGGAGAACTCAATTTCTCTATCTGGGGGTAGTCCCGGAAGATCTTCGGGAAACACATCTGGAAAATCCCGTACCACCGGGATAGCTGCTATTTCAGGGCTGACAACTGTATTTACTACTGGCACCTCTTTTTCTATTCGGGAAAGCGACACTTGCACCAGGGTATTATCGGAAGAAATAACCCGTATGGTGCGAGCAGTGATATCCATAACGGCTTGATGAGCATTCATCCAGTTCATCCCCAGGATGACTGGTATGCCATGCCCTGGTAACACAATGGGTTGGATCTTGAAAATTCTTCCACCCAACTCCAATTGCAAGTTCCTAACCACTTGGTTAGTTAGCAATTGTTGACCAGGAGCCGTGATAAGGTATCCTTGTTTAACGGGGAATACAGAAAAACCCCGACGATATGCATATGCATGACTGATAAAAGTATGTGATGCTCACGTATCAAATAAAACTTGCGTAGGCAGATCATTGATTGGAAACGTACCAGTCATGACTGCTTCTCCTTCTGGCAATTCTTCCATCTGCATATAATGTACCTTGCCCACTTTCGGGGCAGGGCCTTTCTTCTTAAAGTTATTTTGAGGGTTCCCACTGGAAGTTGGGGCAGATGGACGGAACCCTTGACCTTGACGCGGATACGGGCAGTCCTTCGCGAAATGATTAGGTCGTCCACAATTATAACAGGTATAGCCCGGCATTGAAGTACGAGGAGCAGGAGGACCAAGAGCCAGAGGACGAGGGGGCTGTGACTGTGGCCTCATCATCCATGGTCGTGGGAGTTGATTCGGCGGTGGAGCTGACCGAACCGTCCACGAGGGACGAGGAGCGGAAAAAGCATACCTTGGTGGTTGATAAACCGCCCGTGGCCGGCTGCTCGCTCCCTCAGTGGCTCTCTTACGTTTCTTTTCTTCTCCATACACCCGGAGTCTCTCTTCCAACTGGATAGCATCATTCACCATCTGATGGAAACTGGGGTAGGACATATTCATTTTTGCCCTCATACGAGGAGATAAGCCTCGTGAAAAGTACATCCTTTTTTATTCGTCCCCAGTAATCAGGGCAGGAGCGTATTGAGCTAGATGGTTGAAGGCTTGAAGGTACTCCAGGACTGTTTTATTACCTTGTTGCAGGCTCAAAAACTGTGGCGGAACCGCCGATTTAATCCGGGCTAAGCACACCTGCCACCTCTGGCTTGCAGTGCGATTAGACCGAACTAAACCCGGTCGTCCGTCGAGAGTCATTCGACTCCCGATATTACCTTTTCCCAGAGGAACCGACATCATACACATCCGACTCACGATGGAGCCACAACAGAAACATCATCACAGGCAGTAAATAGCATAAAAGTAGATTTATTTACAAACCAGTTTTTACATAAAATACCAGTCCAACATAATATTATACGGTAGCAAGTTTGAAAGTTTCTCGCAGCGGAAAAATATAAGTTTAGGTCACCATGTTATCACCAAAAGTTTTGCATTGGAGGTACAACATCGAGCCCACCGATGTTGTCCTCGTGCCACTTAGTCACTTCATCCTACATGAGGGCATGCCCCGCCTCCAACACAGGTGCACACCATGAATTCCATACCTGCGCTCAAAATGTGGGGGCAAACCCTGAGTACTAATTACTCAGTAGGTCTTAATGGACTTGGCTTACGGCTGACGCGAAGCAGCTTACTAGCAAGTGGATCCTTAGCTTTTAGTTTTTACAGCAACTTTATTAACATAACATCAAGTTTCGTTGTCTGTACGATTGTCAACATAACAGTAAATTTCCGTAATGTAACATCTCAGATCAAACATGTAGTATTCCAAAAATCATGAGCATTAAGCATCTGATAGTTTAAGTAATTACTACGTTGAACGTCAAAGGCATTGGCATTCCCACACCTGGTGGGCATCAGCGATTCGAATCGATTTTTAATTCCCGGGAATAACTATCATGCCAGGGGTATATGCTTACTAGCCATCGCGTTCCCACATATAGCCCCAATCTTAACCTGCCTCGTCCCAAGTTCGATTCACTCCCGCCTAGCCCCCGGGTTGTGCCCCCATGACGAGCCTGCCGACATCTCGGTCTCCCCGTCATGAGTACCAAGCTCCCCCGGGCCACCTTCCTCTCAACCAGCGGGTAGGAACGTGTCTCTGTGCTTCGGACGAGCCCAGGAAAGACTTTTCCGGTCCCATTCCCCGGATAAGCACTTTAGCAATGTTATGCCGACCAATAGGCGAACAGCGAACGGGCCTTATACGACTCGGGCGGAGTCCGGGTGCGACATCATGAATAGTAAATACTGAAAAAAAAATCTCCGCCCGGTCTCCATTTGCTTCATGAGCAACAATTATCAGTGATATAACTGTAAGCTTTTGATTTTGAAAACACCTACGTGACGAGTACACACACTCGTGGCTACTCGTACCTAGCAATTTCTAGGCATACTCGTCCTACGAACTCTATGAATAGGCGCTAAGGCCAGGGCGGCCAGGAAGTCTAATGCAATTGGTTACAAGCAACTCCTAATGCATATGCGTAATCATCAAGTATAATTTATTTGCGGGGTAGAGTATGGTCCTGCCTACCTTCTTCACTAGGGTCAGTAGATTCCTCCGGAGCGTAGTCTGGTTCCTGCTGCTGGCCCTCTGGTTCCGGGTGCAACTCCTCTTCGGGTTCCTCCGCGACGGTTTGGTTCGGTGGTGGTTCTTCGTTCGCGGACTCTATATGCATGACATGATGCGAGTAGAACATATATTAGTGCAATGCTTGCTTTATGATGTGAGCGTAATGCAGTAAATCAGTGAATTTATGATTCATGGTATAGGGTTATGCATATTGAGGCGAAAATTGTTTCGTACTAAGAAATCGTACAAGCCATCATCTACGACAGCTTTGCTTGTCACATAAAATAACGTGGTGTGTGACTGAGTTGCATCGATTTATGCGAAAAGATCGATGTCTACTACCATCTAGAACTCTTTTATGCTATAAGGAGCACAAAAAACTAGGTATAACCATTTAGAACCTAATTTTTACATAAACAACATTTCTTCATTTATTTCCATGCTAAAAACACATGTAGGGGCAAAATGGTAATTAGCAGTGGACATTTGAGCTACCAAAATTTTCATAGAGCCTACACAGAATAAAAAGGTCTCTGCCCAAATTTCACAATTTTTGGAGTTCATTTTAGCCATATTTTCTATTTATCAAGGTTTTTCATGCTTGCACAAAAACAGGGGCAAAACTGTCTTTTCCTACTCATCCATCATATCCATTCTGTAGATCTATTTATAAGGAGCACAATGCAACTGATTTGGTATTTTTCTGATTTTTATTGAATTTTCTAGGATTTTTCAAAGATTTCTGTCGAAATAAACAATTTAAAATGAAATTCAACAGAACCAGGGGCTAGATTGTGATTATTTCAAAACCCCAGGGACTAGTACGCAAGATCTACAAGACTCAGCGTACAGCGCGGTGGACTGATTCGCAAATAATGGAAAACGCAGGGGCCGGATCTGAAATTTGCCCGGCCCCCTTTCTTCTTCCTCGCGTCGGCCGCGGCCGCGCGGGAGGGCGCGCGCGCGCCGGCGAGTCGGGGCTCGCCGCGGCCGCGACACGGGTTGGGGAAGGTGTTCCCCGTGCGGGGCTTCTACCTTGGGGAGGCGGTGACGGCGGAGACGGCGTGGACGAGGCGGGCGACGGAGATGAACCGAGGGTGAACCGGCGCGACGCGACGTCGAGGCGAGGTCGAACCTCGGCGTCCGGGCAGGGAACGGCGACGAGGTCTAGGGCGCGAGGTGCGCGGGAGCGAGGCGAGCGCAGCGGTGGAGGTGGGGAGGCTCGGGAAGCGACGGAGGGTGCGGCGCGAGCTCGAGCTCGGAGCTCGCCGTCAATGGCGGCGCGAACTGGCGTGGGCGGGGAGAAGCGGAGAGGCCGAGCGGAGGGAGCCTAGGCACGCGAATGGGGTCGGGGAAAGAGGCCGGCCCTCGCCTTCGCCTTGGAGGCGCGCCTTGCGCGCGCTGTCCGCGCGCGGCAGGGGCGCGTGGCCGCGGCGGCCGGGGTGGCCGGCGCGTGGCCACGGCGCGCAGCGCGCAGCGCCGCGTGGGCGCGCGCGGGCGGCGAGAAAGGAGGGAGGCGCGTGGGTGAACCCGGTCTATGGACCGGTGGGACTGACAGGTGGGACCAAGGACGGAAACAAAGATCAGGGTGCATGGACTGGGTGCACGGAGCGAGGGGCCGGGGATCGACCCATGCGCTGGCGCGGGCGGGGCTGACAGGTGGGTCCCGCCTGTCATACAGACGAGAAAATAAAAGTAAATCGAAAAAAAGATAAACCCCCTTTGACCAGCTGACATGGTTTCTGAATTTTGCAAATTTGAGCAATTTAGGAGCCGAATTTTAAAAAGACCCAATTGAATGAAATGTTGTACATTTTGAAATCTACAACTTTGTCAAAAGGACCTATACCAGATTCCAAATATAAAATGATTTAAATTTGAAAATAACTTGCTGACTCCTGTTTGACCAATTAAAACCCCCAACTTGAAAATTATAAAAGTCCATTTTAGGTGCATTTTCATGAAAGGTGAACTATACCAAAGTTGCATAGAATCTCATGATCTACAACTTTGGTATTCATGACATGGCAAGATTTTGAATTTTGTTTCACAAAATTTTGAATTTACCAAACAGGGCTGAATTTGGCAAAAGTCACATTTTCACATAAAATGACCCAAAACTAGATTTCAACATTCATGCATGCCAAAGCACAAAATACTAAAGTCATTCCTTATGGGATTACCTACAAGTTTGGTATGTAAGGTTTTATGAAAAACACAATGGCCTTAAAGTTATATCCGCAATACAAACTCAGTTTTTCTGAAAACTAGGTTTAGTTGCTCAATTGGCCTAGTTTATGCATGCTTTTCAAGATAAAAGGCCTCTGAAAAGATATCATTATGCTAATGTTTTTAGTGCAAAGCATTTGAGATGCCTAGGGCATCACAAAAACTCCTGCATTTTCATTTCTACAAGACCTTCAGGGATGTGATGGTCCTCGAAGGCTTTGCGGAAGTCTTGCCAAGTAATCTGTTGATTGGGCTGCAAAGAAGCTTGATAGGTTGCCCACCAAGCTCCAGCGGGGCCTTGCAACTTTCGAGCAGTAAACATAACTTTTTGCTGATCTGTAAGATTTGGCAAGAGTTCAAACATACTCTCTATAGTCCGCACCCAATGTTTGGCATCCATTGGGTCTGGTGCAGACTGAAAGATTGGTGGATGGAGAGCTTCAAAGTCTAGAAAAGTCACTCCAGCCTCTCGCCCACGGCGCGGATTATCTTGCATAAAATGATGCTGAGCAAGCTGATTTTGAGCTAAGAGCTCAATTAAACGATCATGACGATTCAAAACATCAGCCATGGTAGGATGAGCTGGGGGTGGTGGAGGAAGTTCATCAGAATGATCGCCCGACATCTGCGGAGCATATAGTGGAAACAACTGTAAGCTTACTATTACGTCGACAGCTGGGAAGAGACATGTACAAAGGATCTACATTTTTTTTATTGAAAACAAAGGCACACATAATATTTTACATAACAGCTTCTAGCCACCCTTAGCTAGTACTATCATACTACCATATTGTCCCTACTGGGTTATTCGAACAACAACACATGCGGACAACTGTTTAACAAAAATTTTACAAAAATTTTACAAAAAGTACAACTTCCAACACCCCAAACACCGGACCCACAACAACTCATCCTTCAAGCGCTGCTCTGGCCCACTGAATTTTCACCCGCATCTGAATCGTACCCTGTACCAGGAGTAGGGCAGGTGGTCCAACTGAACCAGAAACAATCCCCGAGGATCCCTGAGTAGCCCCTGAACCCTCAGGGACTAACTCCATGGGCTCCTGCTCTGAAGAACTCTCTTCTAACTCTGCCTGAAGCTGATCATTTTGCAGTTGTAAAGCAATCACCTGCTCATTAAGGTTGTCTATAATGGTGTGGTCAAGTTCGATATGTGTGGTTTGATCCTGAATGGTCAAGTTAGCAGTATGCAATTGATCCCTTAGGTCTCTCATGGTACGCTGGTCCTCGTATTGACGAAGACCCAAACTAATGATCTCAGAGGTATCCCTATGCTGTTGTTCTAACATGTGCTCATTCTGGGCCCTTAATCCCAAGAAACCCTCTCTGATACTTGCATAGGTTTGGTGGCGTTGATCATAAAGATCCGCCAACTGGGAAGTGTAGTGGACTTGCTCACGCATCTGGCGCCTTCGCAAGTCTCGAGCACTACGGTTCAGATTCCTCAACCTCCTTTCCCACTCAGGCTGAGCTCGGTCATTGGGAGGAAGAAACATAACTTCAGACCCTTCCAACTCACCCAGATGCCTCGTACAGAGCTCAGTTAGAGCCCTGTAAGCGGCATCAGAAAAAGCCTCTCCAGGAGTTATCCCACTACCCTCAACTTCCCATACTTCCTCCTCCGGTACCCTAGGGTGTTGAGGCATACGCACTCGCACCCTTGTCTCACCCATCAGACCTAGATCAGCATGACGAACGATATAACGGGGACAACTAAGATAACCCAACTCTTGAAGATGGTGGTGAAGAGTCATAGCTAAGGGACAGTTTTCTGGACACTCCTGGTGCCAACAACCCCTGGCATCCTCGTAAGGGACGAAAGTATGCGGCATCTGGACCAGAACAACAAAAACTTTTGTTAATAAATCATTTTGAATTGCTCTACTTTATTTTTAAGGACAGAAGAATAACTCTAATGCAATGATGATGCATGACATGTTTTAAAACCAAGTCTTTTAATGTTCTCTACACGCTCATTTTAAGGAAAAAGGATTTTGTTAATTCATATTTTAAAATATACCCGTATACGGGGTTTACTTACTATAAAGTGAAAAATAGTTTTTAAAATAGTAACCTACCCCTCAAGCTCAGCTCTGATACCAGCTGTGGCGGAACCGCCCAGATTAACCCGGATTTAGTGCTTAGTCACCAGATCCGGACTAACCTCGGTAGTCCCTCAGGATATAGGTATCCTGACGTGGCCTTCCCATCCGGATCGAGCTTGAATTTTTGGGGCGACTCTCGAAGGAGTCCACAGGTTACAACATACACATCACATTTATTACATAAAGTTAAAATATTACACATAGGTTTTGGTACTTATTACATTTCGGCTGATAAGTTCCTCAGCCATTAAACAAAAGTAGCATAATTCTCATGTTCCTTCAACTCACGCACACACCTAACTGCTTCAGTTGCAGCCAAGCTTGGTTCAGAAGAAAGGAGGATTCAGATAAGGGTCCCATTCAAACCATGTGTATTCTGCACCTGAAAAAGCATAGGCAAGAAGCCTGAGTACTAATTTTCAGGTATTTTTAAATATTTTTAAATAATTTTCAAAGCTTGAATGAATTTTCTAGGAATTTTTGAATTAATTTTCTATTTTTAATACTCTTTATGAATTTTTTTGCATTTTTAAATAAGGGCAAAATTTTTAAAAATATATAAACTCTAATTTACTTTCTTTTTGGAATTACCAAATTATTTATATGAATTAATAAATAATTTTTCTAATTAAAATAAAGCATATTACATTAAAGTAAAATAGATAAACAATTTAAATTTAAAGGAAAAAGAAAAACAGAATTACTGTTGAAATTCGGCCCAGCCCACAAAAGAAGAAAGCAAAAAGTTCTAATTTCCCCCTCCAAAAAACGCAGGGGCTCCCCTTTCGGCCTGGCCCGGCCCGGAGTGGGCCGGCGGCCTGCCTCCCCTAAGGTGCGGCCCAGCCGAAGCCTTTCTGCTCGGTCCAGCCGCTGCGCGGCCCGGCAGGCCGGCCTGCCAAGCGGGCGGCCCAGCTGGGCTGGCGGCCCAGCAGACCGGCCTCGCCCGGCTCGCCCGGCCGCCCGGCGCACGGCTCGCCGCGCCGGCCGCGCCGGCGACCATCCGGCGCGGCGGAGGCCGAGAGGCCTCGCCGGCGGTGGCCTCGGGCGCAGCGCGAGCTCCTCTCTCTTTCCCTCCCCTTTTCCCCTTCTTTCCCCCTTTCTCTTCACTGTGGGGTCGCCGCCCGTCGCGGCATGGCACCCGCCGCGCAACGCGCCGGCGAGGCAGCCTCGCAGCGGCGGTGGTGCCCGCGGCGACCTACCTTCTACTGTGCGGGGTGCGCGCAGTCGCGGCGCACCCGATGCGCGCGCCGGCGTGAACCCAAGGGGCTCCGAGCTCTGGCGAGCTCGGGCCGGCCCTCGGCGTGGCGCAGAAGGGAGGAGTGGGGTGGGGACGTGCTTACCGGTGTGGGGTCGCGGTGGTGACGGCGACGGAGGCGGCAGCAACGGCGCGGGGCTGGGGGCACGGCGCGGCGCGGGAGCGAGAGAGTGGTGCTCCCCGCGCGCCGCGGCGGGGAAGAAGACCCCCCCCCCCCCCGCGGTCCCACCTGTCAGCGCCGCCTGACAGGGGGCGCGGGTGGTGGGGGGGCTGGCCGCCACGCGGGCCGCCGCCCCCGGCTGGGCTTCGCCCAGCGGGGCGCGTAGCCGCGGGGTGGCCAGCTGGCCCGCGAAGCTCCCCCCTGCTTTTTCTTTTTTTTTTACTTTTACCCTTTTCATTTTTAACCCTAGATTTTGACATTTTTTGACAGGGGTCCAGATACAAAAGTGAAAGGGCTTAATTTAAACTACCCTTTCACATTTTTGCCCCTGGAAAACTCCAAATTTTTAAAAAGGCCTCAAATTTAAATTTGAATCAAATTTTTGAGAGAAAATTAGGGTAAATTGCAAATGCACTTAAGTGTTTAAAAATTACGGAGTATTACACGGTGTCTCATTCATCAACTCTCGGCACATCACCACCCCTGGCTCCTAGGGTTATTCTCTCCAGTTAAGCACCATGCTGCCCTAGCGGAGTTGTTCGGTCGGCTAGGGCAGCGAAGTGCTTACCAAAACCATAGCGGACCTTGTACTGACTCATTTTTTATGGCAAGGTCAGCTAGTTATCCCAGTGAATCTCCTACCAAGCTTCGTGGTTGGTGATATTCGCTAGTTATCTCACATGATATCGATCTACTATTTCATTTATACTTCATTCTATAGATCGGTACCGTGCAGCCAAGCGCAAATAGCTCATTCGGTTGCTACATTCCATGACATGCACTGCAACATGTGCACACAGCAACTCAAAAGATTGATATGTGCTTGGCACCCTGATTTACATGATTTAGATATATCTTCTGTTCTAGATGAACCCCTATGGAGTCCAGGTGAAGATGGAGTCATGAGCCCAACTCACGTTGAAGATAAATCTATTCATGAAGCCAGTTCAGACTGCAGGAATGGTCCGTATGAAAATGGACGCCCAGGCCACATATGGACTCCTTTTGGAGCATTGTATATATGGATGGAAAGCTAAGAAGATAAGCTTTCCAAAGCCGCCAAAATCACGTCCAAATACAGTCATAGTCGACACGAATTGCCAAAACAATGGGACATCTAGAATCTATCACAGCGTACGTCTTTGCAAGACAACAAGGAAATCGGCTTGTCTCAAATATTATATTTTACTTGGGGGGAAGGAAGAGCCAATTTATTCAACACCTAAGCAGCTCCACAACTTTAACAGCATGACTTGAAATGTTTGACCCCAAACTATGAAAACCATATATAGGTCCCTAAACTTGTCTTGTTGTCCAAGTGTGACATGTAGGTCCCCAAACTTCTAAAGTGCAGATCCATGTCTCCAAACTTACTAATTGTGTCACCTAGATCTGAAATCTTCATAATTCGCTTCAAATGAATCTTGCATCATGTTGATTGGGTGCTGACATATACCCTCGACTTGTAGGTGCCACATGTTAGCCTCTCTCTTACCTCATCCTTTCATCTTTCTCTCTTCATAACTGATATTCCTTTCCATTGCAACCTTGTTTCCCTTGCTCAATATCTTGCCGCTTTTGCGAGCCACCTCACCGTCGCCATGCTTGCCACCTTATCGTCGCCTTGCGTGTCACCTCACCGCTACCCTTTGTTTCCCCGCATCAACACCACCACCACCCTTTCTCTCTATGCCAACCTCACTCACAAGGCTTGTGCTCCCACCCTCCGGCACCTCACCGTCGTTACCTTAGGGTGGTCGGACCTTGGTGTGAAGACCCCTTTCCTCCCTGCCAGAATCGTCGCCCCTATCCCTACACACCAGGCTCGTATGTAAGGATCGGATGCCCAAGAGGGGGGGTGAATTGGGCTAATTTCAAACTCTAATCGAAAAAGTCCTTAACCTATCGACGCTACCAATTATCCCCTTCACCCTCTAAGTGAAAACTATACTAATCAATAAGAAAGAGCACACCTACTCATGCTAGTGATAGAAACAAACCTACTCATGCTAGTAAGCACAAACATGATCAAGGCAAGGGAGATACTAGCCAAGAGGAAGCTAAGCATGGTGACTACTAGATGCAATCCATGAAAACAAGCAAGGTAGAGAAAGCATCAAGTGGAAAGACAAGGGGAAGAGACAACCGGATTTTTTCCCGTGGTGTCAGAGGTTTGGCACCCTCCCCTAGTCCACGTTGTGGCACACCCTATAGTGTTTTGCCGCCTCCCATGCTTGTGGGCGCTCACTAAGAGTCTCCGTTCGCCATCCCGGCAAAGTGGAGCTTAAGCCTTGTACACCTTTGTCCTTTGGGTTCTACAACTCCTTGGCAAGCTCTAAGAATGCATGTGTGGCAGAACCGCCTAGATTAATCCGGATTTAGTGCTTAATCACCAGATCCGGACTAACCTTGGTAGTCCTTCAGGATGTAGTTATCCTGACTTGGCCTTCCCATCCAGATCGAGCTTGATTTTGGGGCGACTCTCGAAGGAGTCCGCAGGTTACAACATACACATCACATTTATTACATAATTTAAAATATTACACATAAGTTTTGATACTTATTACATTTCCGGCTGATAAGTTCCTCAGCCATTAAACAAAAGTAGCATTGTTCTCAAGTTCCTTCAACGCACGCACACATCTAACTTCTTCAGTTGTAGCCAAGCTTAGATTAGAAGAAAGGAGGATTGAGATAAGGGTCCCATTCAAACCAAGTGTATTCTGCACCTGAAAAAGCATAGGCAAGAAGCCTGAGTACTAATTACTCAGTAAGACTTACCCGACCACTGGGTCGAAACCCACTTCCTAACTCAAGGCCGGGGTGGTTAGGTCGATTCACACTGCGGCAGGCCTAATAGTAATTCCTTAGCTTTAGAATTTAGTTCACCCTTTTAGTTATTACCTGATCATACTAAGTTATTCCTATTCTACTAACCCACCAGGATTCATCAAGACAAACATGTTGTCAAACATTTATCATTAACAATATCAATTCTCTTACTACGATGTTGGTCGCGATCAGGCAGCTTACAACCGGCAAGCCACAGACGATTCGAATCGGTTTTCCACCTCTCGAGAGGGATACCCAAACACTCGTCATATGTGTGTACACCGACCCCACATACGACAACCCAACATCCAGTGCCACCTAGCCGGAACCATCCTCACCGAACCCGGGTGTCAGTTCTTCGACACCCGCCCAACCTCCTCCTTCCAGTTGGTCTCGTCTAGTTCCGCGCTTAGGTACAACAGGACGAAAGGCTTACCGGAGCCCGTTAAGGACGGTAAGTGAATGAGGCGCGTTCGGCCCAACCAGGCCACACATCGGACGGCCTTATGCGACACAGACAGGATCAGGGTCCATAGCAATTAATCATAACATGTAAGGTAGGAAAGCGAAACTGATCCCGCCGCATGCCTGTCAATTTATTATCCATCTTCTTAATCTCAATCAAAACTTGCTGTAAAAGAGTTCCTTCCTAGGCTTTTGCCACCTAAGCCATCTACTGAGCATAGGATTATATGCTGGGTAATGAATCATCATGCTCTAGGGTTTCAATCAACTCCTAACTCTAATGCACAAGCATAACTCTGATTTAAATTAAGAATTTAAGAAAACTGGGTAATGCACCGGGGCTTGCCTTGAGTCACGGGACCGGCCTCTGTCGGTGACTCGGAGTCTTCTCCGGCAGGTGTGAAGGATGCTTCGGTCGCACCGGCTTCTGGATTTTCTGTTGCAGTGGAAGATTCTTCAACTGGGAGCGGTGGGACCAGCGTGCCTAAGTTGATGACATGCAGGAGTTTTAAAATATGAGGATGATCAACCTGTTGAAAAAGTAAAATGTACCATTTTTTAAAGAAAAAGGGCGGTTGGGGTTAATTATGGATATTTTTCGGATGCAAAAGATCGTCCTAATCTTTAAATGAATTACCAGGTATTTTTTAATATTTTTGAATAATAATTTTTAAAGTTTAAATGAATTTTCTAGGAATTTTGAATAATTAAATGAATTTTTGAATTAGTTTTCTATTTTTAATGTACTTTATGAATTTTTATGCATTTATAATAAAGGCTAAAATCTTTAACAATATATAAACTTTAATGTACTTTCTTTTTGGAAATACCACATTATATAAATGAATTAATAAATAATTTTTCTAATTAATTTAGACATATTATATTAAAGCAAAATAGATAAACAAATTAAACTTAAAGGAAAAAGAAAAACAGAAATATTGTTGAAATTCGGCCCAGCCCACAAAAAAGAAGAAAGCAAAAAGTTCTAATTTCCCCCTCCAAAAATCGCCTGAGCTCCACTTTGGGCCGGCGGCCTGCCTGCGCTCAGGCGCGGCCCCGCCGAAGCCTTTCGGCTCGGCCCGGCCGCTGCGCGGCCCGGCAGGCCGGCCTGCCAGGCGAGCGGCCCCGCCGACCGGCCTCGCCCGGCTCGCCTGGCCGCCTGGCGCGCGGCGCGGCTGCGCGAGCGCGACGCGCTCTGCGCGTCGCCGCGCCGGCCACGCCGGCGACCATCCGGCGCGGCGGAGGCCGGGAGGCCTCGCCGGCGGTGGCTTCGGGCGTGGCGCGAGCTCCTCTCTCCTTCCCTTCCCTTTTCCCCTTCTTCCCCCTTTTCTCTACACGGTGGGGTCGCCGCCCGCCGCGGCATGGCGCCCGCCGGCGCGACGCGCCGGCGAGGTAGCCTCGCAGCGGCAGTGGTGCCCGCGGCGGGCTACTTTCTACAGCGCGGTCGCGGCGCACCCGATGTGCGTGCCGGCGGGAACCCTAGGGACTCCCGCGCGCGAGGACCGCGGCGCCATGCGGGCTCCGAGCTCGAGCTCGGGCCGGCGCCCGGCGTGGCAGCAGAGGGAAGGAGCGGGGTGGGTGTGCTTACCCGGCGCGGTGGCGCGGCGCTGACGGCGGCGGAGACGGCAGCGACGGCGCGGGGCGCGGGTGGGGGTGGCGAGCGCGCGAGGCTCTGGCGAGCGCTGGCGCGGCCGCTCGCTGCGGGGAAGAAGACCCCGCCTCCCCCCCCCCCCCCCCGCGGTCCCACCTGTCAGCGCCGACTGACAGGGCCTGCGGGTGGCGAGCGGGCTAGGCCGCCACGCGGGCCGCCGCCCCCGGCTGGGCCTCGCCCAGCGGGCGCGTGGCCGCGGGCTAGGCCAGCTGGCCCGCGGGGCTTCGCCCCTTTTTTCTTTTGTTTTTTTTTACATTTACCCTTTTCATTTTTAACCCTAGATTTTGACGTATTTTGACAGGGGTCCAAATACAAAAGTGAAAGGGCTTAATTTTAACTACCCTTTCACATTTTTAGCCCCTAGAAAACTCCAAATTTTTAAAAAGGCCTCAAATTTAAATTTGAATCAAAATTTTGAGAAAAAATAGGGTCAATTGCAAATGCACTTAAGTATTTAGAAAATTACGGAGTATTACAGCATGCCGGTCACCAAGTCCACCTAGGTGCTACCAAACACCAAGAGCAACAAGTCTCCGGTCCTCACTTGATCTTGATCCTCACCAAGATGGATGCACATAAGCCTTGACCTTGATCTTGCACTCAAAGGTGTGAATATGTGAGTGGTTGTTGCAAAGTTGAAGCTCAAGTGGCTCTCTGCGTGTATGAAGTGGCTGGTGTATCAAAGAGCACGAAATGATCCCAAGTGAACCATATATAGAGCCCCTCAAACTGAGAGGTGGGCTGATGCAGAGTAGACCGGATGGTACGGTATGATCTTTTTGTGAGGACCGGGCCATACAGTCACTGAAATCCTCACGTCACTGTACTATGGTCCGTGACTTGGTACACACTAGTGAGACTGTACTATACGGTCCATTGTAGACTGCAGAAAGCCTCCAATTCCAAATCCTCGAGTTTCTTAGGACGGTCCTAGGTACGGTCTTCATAGACCGTTCTATATTAGGTCCAGTCTGAAGGTTTGGTGCCTGTGGGTTACTTAGTACGGTCTTAGGACGGTTTTCCAAACCGTACTATACGGTCAGTGCATTTGCCGGCTGACTTGCAAAGCCCAATGCTTAGATTATTTGGTACGTGGAATGGTACGTACACACTGGATGGGACCTTCCTGTTATATGGATTTGCATGGAGTTAACACTGTCCAAAAATCCCTTGTGACTTCAATGGTACAGTCCACAGAATTTATTCAAACCGGACCATATGGTCCTTGTAAGAATTTTCTGACTTTGTTTTTCTTCAACCAATTTGATCTCTCCTTCATAGTTCTTGAACCTTATGCCTTTGCATCTTGTACCTTTGATGTTTCTGAATCTCTTGGCTTGTGTGTGCATTCATACTTGGCATATCTCAAGATCAAGCGTCAACCATTGACCCCCCCCCCTTAATAGTGCGGACACTAGATAACTAGAAAACCCTATCTAAGCAAGGATCCTTCAACTCCTTTGATCCTTGACTCTAGAAGAGTCCTTAGCCTTCGAGATACGGATGAAAGCCATGTCCGCTTCCATGAAATAAATTCTTGATATTAGGGGCCACCATTTAAACCCAATGAGCAACAAAAATATTAATATTATTAAACCTGCACTCATGAGCTTATTAGAACACAATTAATCTTGTCATTCAATCACCGAAACTCACTTTAGGGCCTAGATGCTTACATCGTGTCCCTTCTCACCGCCACCACCTTGGAGCAGTCGGGCTTGGTGTGGAGAGGCTGCTGACACCTCACTGTGTCACTTCCCACCTTGTAGTGCACATGAGGAGATGAGTGGCTGAGGCGACATGGAGCAAGGCACGGTGGTGGCGAAAATCAAGGAGCGGTGAGGTTGTAGTGGAGAAGAAGAACAGCAAGAAAAAACAAAGATGAGAGAGGAGGTAAGAGAGGGGATGACATGTGGAGCCCACAAGTCGGGGTCTACGTCGTCACCGAATTCACTTGCCACATGGATCGTTTAATATGAAGGTTTAGGACCCAATTGACTTGATTAGTAAGTTTGGAGACCTACATGGTAGTAAGTTTGGAGACCTACATGGCACATTTGGACAAGTTTAGGGACCTATATTGTATTTTCATAAACACCACAACAGTCTAGGGATCGCAGGTATATTTTACTCTAATTAACAATATGCGTGGTGTGTCCACGGTGGTATGCATGAACTTAATGTGGCGATTTGAATTAATGGGTTTCCATAGCTATCTATACTTATTGTCTGATAAAGATAGCATGCAAATGTTTGTATCGAATGCGTTAGATGTGTAAAATAGATTTAAATAGCGAACAGTTCGCAAGTTTTTATTGGGCTCAAATTCTGTTCCAAGCTTCCAGTAGCATCAAACAGATACACAGCCTAAGCGGCTCCGCAACTTTAACAGCGTGGCTTGAAATGTTTGACCGGAGATGACTTAGATTGAGTCCAGCAGATCGTGTAAATGGTCGTATACAATACAAAATGACACCGTAGCGACACTATTCACAGAGAGGGAGGTGATTAGAACAGTGGATAGAAGAGTAGGATAGACGATGTGCTGGAGTTAGTCTTAGTAATTCAAGCTATCGATATTGAGTTAATTTGATACATACCATTACAATTATTGAGTATTGGAGATCTACCATCGGTATCCATCATATAGGAACAAAGCCATTACAATTCTCAATATATTTAAGATATGCCATTATGTACCCATTGGAGAGTACTAGGCCCACGGGTAGGTCGCGCGAGGGAGGCGGGGCTGCGCACGCTGGGAGGCGGAGCCGATGGGGTCGTCGCGCGCGAGGAGGTGGGCCGCGGTCACCAGCATGCGCGGGAGAGGCAGGACCGCGGCATCAGGCGCGCGCGGGGAGGCGGGGCCACCGAAGTAGAGCAGGAGGTTGGAAGCGAGCACCGTTGCGAGGAAGAAGATGACTACTGCTGAATGGGGCCTGCGCGTCAGCGACATGTAGTGAAGTGTGTTTTGGTCCATACGGAAATACGGTGACCTGCCCGTGGGCCTAGTACTCTTCAATGGGTACATAATAGCATATCTCAAATATATTGAGAATTGTAATGGCTTTGTTCCTATATGATGAATACCGACGGTAGATCTTCAATATTCGAAAATTGTAATGGTATATTCAAATTAACCCATCGATATTTACATCTACGATTCGCACAATGACTGAAACCGGATATCAATTTTGTCTTGTCTTTGTTGTTTGAACTTTGAAGTCGTAACTATCTTTGATGTTTGAAC
This sequence comes from Paspalum vaginatum, assembly GCA_030272315.1. Lineage (NCBI taxonomy): Eukaryota > Viridiplantae > Streptophyta > Magnoliopsida > Poales > Poaceae > Paspalum > Paspalum vaginatum. The sequence continues at coordinate 31,267,210 of CM059013.1, read as the reverse complement.
TTTTAAGTCGTAACAGTGATGTTTACATGAGGGTATACACGGTGCAATCAATCAATTCGTGCAATCTAAAGCATCCGATCAGTATCACGGTAGGATTTCGAAGAGGTTTTAAAGAAATTTCACGAGATAAATGTGAGATTTCAGGTGAGAGAATTTAATATAAAATAACAACCACCATTAGATATAAAATAAACGCTTCAGATTGTTTAATTGTACTAGATATTTTTCATATTTACATCCAACGATTCGCACAGTTGGCTCGGTCACTCGCGGATACACACATTTTACAGTTAGTCAAACTATCTTTTTTTTTTCTCCTTCGAGACGATTGTCGATTGCGGAAGAGACGAAAAATCGTCGCTCTGTTTCCGTGTGCTTGCTTTCTAGCAGTGCAAGACGTCCCCGGAGCGGAGCCAGGACCAGGAGAGGACCGAACCTGCAGGTCCTTGCCGGCGGGGCTGACGGGAGACTGGGTGCCAGGCTCTCTCCATCGCAGTCGCAGAGCGAGGAAGAGGGAAGATGATGACCTCGTGGCTGCTTGGCCGCCGGGGCCCCTCCGGCTTCTCCTGGAGCTCCACCGCCGACCAAGTCACCCAGGGCATCTCCGCCGCCGGGCTCACCGCCATCGTCACCGGTTCGTACTTATCCTCCCACCGTTCTTCCTTCTCCAATCACAACCCCATCCCCAATCACTAAAACCCAACCAAATCCCATCCAGGGGCGTCCAGCGGCATCGGCGCCGAGACGGCGCGGACGCTGGCGCTGCGCGGGGCCCACGTCGTCATGGCCGTCAGGAGCGTCCCCGCCGCCCAGGCCGTCAGGGACGACGTCCTCGCCCAGGCGCCGGAGGCCAAGCTCGACGTCATGGAGCTCGACCTCTCGTCCATGGCCTCCGTCCGCGCCTTCGCGTCCCAATTCATCGCCAGGGGGCTCCCCCTCAACATCCTTATGTATGTACTCTGTTGGTATTGCATGGCCTGCTCCTACTTTGCCTTCTCTGCTGCCAACCGCCTGGATCTCTCCTAGTACCACATAACTAGGATGGCAATTAATACTGCTTCTTCCACGGCACGGCTGCTTCTCAACTTTTGGGCTACATATGCTGGTGGTTCAGTTTGTCCTTGGCCATCGGCCTCACTTGCTTAATCAAGTCTCGTATCTTAGGTTCTAAGCATCTACTCCCTCCATTTGAAATTAGTAGGCCCATTTTGCTTCACTGGGACTAACCTTTTGGCCCACAATTTATTTATTAGTTATGATTTTTAAATACAAAACTGATGTCATTACATTTGTATTGAAAAAAAGGACACTCCCTTATAATTATGATGATTTTGTATCATATAAAAGCACATACTAATAAAATAATTCTCAGTTAAATTCTTGTCCTAACAAAATGAAGTATATCTGCTACTTTCAAACGGAGTATTTGCTTGTGCATTTTTCTTCATCGCTTTGAGCAAATACCACACCTTGTGGGGACATGGTGGAAATGCGAGTCTTCGTGGAGTAGGGGTGGTTCATGTGGTCGGTAGTTCATTGTGCAAGATGTGCCTGAAAGCTTTTTAATCCCTATGGCCTATGAAGCAGAGGTGATTCATGTGGAGGGTAGTTCATTGTGTAAGATGTGCCTGAAAGCTATCTAATTCCTCCTTGTTTACTGCATACTTGTTTGTTTTAGATAGCACTTATTTAAGTTTCGTTATTCTTATGTTGCAGCACCACAGCATCTTGTCTGTGGTAGCTTCTTATGTTGTAAAAAACTGATTTTTTTACTGGTTAGTTTGTTCTTTCAGTACCGGTTCTCTAGCACCTTTTCTTTTTTCAAAATGTTGCTTCAATATCTCATGGCACTTATTTGATTGCTTGGCGCTTTTGTTGGCAGCAACAATGCAGGAGTCATGGCAATACCTTTTGCGCTTTCAAAGGATGGAATCGAGATGCAGTTTGCAACTAACCATGTTGGTATGTACTCCATACACTTGACTGCTTGGTTAACTTATCATGTATGTATGCATTTTTGCTATTTTGAATCACATAGTGATGTATAACATGTGCAAAGTGTAGCACTCTACCTCAGCCTGCTGCAATTTTCTACCTCACCAAACACTCAAAAGTTTTTTTATTCTCATGGTGTTTAGAGGCACCATTCTACTAAAATGCGGCTCTAATTTCATAATCTTCAGGTCATTTCCTGTTGACACACCTTCTATTGGATACCATGAAGAAGACCTCTCATGAATCAAATCTGGAAGGAAGAATTGTGAACGTTTCATCAGAAGGCCACAGATTAGCATATCGGGAAGGCATCCGTTTTGACAAGATTAACGATGAATCAGTGTATGTAATAGGTGTGCAGTTATTTTGTTCTAAGGAGTTTTACTTGGTTTCAAAGCAGATCTAGTCACTTTTTCAAGCTTGTGTTGGTGCAGGTATAGTAGCATTGGAGCATATGGGCAGTCAAAGCTTGCAAACATCTTGCATGCTAATGAACTTTCCAGGCGATTTAAGGTATGTCTTGCTCCATCTAACATGTAGCCATTTTCTTGATTTTGTGGTGTGCGTACATTTGTATGCGTTCCAACTTCCAACATGATACTTGTGCTTGTGACCAACTGACCAACATACTTGCATTTTTTTTTCTAAGATGTTTACATCTGGACTTTGAAACACTAAATAGAAATAATTGGGCAGTGAGTTGTTTCAACTTGACTGTCACAATTTGATTCCATTTATTGTGAATCTTGGTATACAAAATCCAAGGGACAATCATGATCCAATCACAAGAATTGTAATCTGTCTGATTATGTTCTGCTTACAGTAGTCATCAACATTCTTCTCCCAATTTATTAGGATGTTCAATAGCTATTTTTCAGCCCATCTATAATACAATATTTTGTCTAACAGGAAGAGGATGTCAACATAACTGCGAATTCTCTTCATCCAGGCTCCATTATCACGAACCTACTTCGCCACCACAGTGTCATAGATGGTAATTATAATTGGCGTTTTTATTTTGACAACATTTTCTTATAAAACTTACTGAATTATTTCACTTGATGCTTATTATTGTATGAACAAACCATGTCAGTTTCGATGGCATAAAAGGAATATTGAAGGTTAGATCCGCACATGGAAAAAAAACGCAGCAATTGAAACAATTTAAATGTTCAGCGATTGAGAAACTGAATTACGTTTGTCACTTGATTGCATTAGTGGACTGGCGAGTTAGTATTTGTTGCCTTTTAAAACCGTAGCTATGCTTCACATTGAATTTTCTGCTGTGTGCAGTTCTCCATCGGACTCTTGGGAAATTGGTGCTGAAAAATGCTCAACAGGTTTTTTTTTTTTCAAAAGCATTTCTAATCTTCAGGTCTTTCCACATTCTATATATTTATGTAATTATGTTGTTGCCTCATGAGACCTGACCCTAGGTGGCCCTTTGCTAACTTATTGTTAGTATTTTAGTATTGGGACGTATTAGAATAAGCTTCCATGTAGAACTGTGGCGCTGCTTCTGAACAGCTGGCATACTGTTATTTGAAAATTAGGAGATATGGAGAGATCTTTAAAGCAGTGTTTCCATATTGTAATGTGATGGTGCTATCAAGTTGATGTGGTACTCATCTGGCGAATCTTCACTTGTGGTGAAGTTGGATCATTTGGATGTTAGATCATTCTTGGCATAATGCCATTGTCCTGTGACTTGCACTTCTCTGTGCCATGCAGCTTAACAATCCACTGTAATACCCCACTAGTGTTTACAAGTTTGTTGTCTACAGTGCAAAATGTGTGTTTTGTGCTAGTTTGACTGGCTTCGTAGGCAATGCAAATCTTGGTTCCACGGGCAATAGGGTAATAAGTTAGGTCTGTCTTGCCTGTATCATGCATGTAATCATATGCTTCCTAAATGAGCCTGATGTATAAATGGATGATCTAGCTAATTGGTTTGCTTGGAACTTAAATAGGGTGCGGCAACCACATGCTATGTGGCACTCCACCCACAGGTGAAGGGCGTGTCTGGGAAGTATTTCTGCGACAGTAACCTGTACGAGCCGAGCGACAAGGTCAAGGACATGGAGCTGGCCAAGAGGCTCTGGGATTTCAGCGTCGAGCTCATCACCTAGCTTTTACCTCGGGTTCCCCCGACCGTTGGTTGTTGTCAGACATGGATGCAATGTAAAGAACCTTGACGTACTGTTCGCAAAATCCTTAGACTGTGTATATTTGGTTCCGGTGGATCCAATGTTAAATTCTTGACTGTTGGTAGATTCCTTAGGCCAGCGTGGATCTCCAATCATCCAGTGTGGTTTCCTGACCCTTATTAGATTATTGCACTAAGAAACTAGTGATTAGCCACAACTATCCAGTGATTCTAGCTAAGTACATGCGTTAGGCAAATACGAAGATCCGCAGGGGAGATAAGAGAAGGGCCACCCCAAAGAGACAGTGGAATACATAGGACAATCGACCGCTATCACCAGGTGGGTCTAGCAATCGTAACAACTAGATGATATCCTGTGCGTCGTAGCAGACCGTTTAGCATTTAATAATAGTATAATTTATAGAGTGAGAAATGGTAAATAAAATTCTAAACAATAAAAATATGTGTCTATATATATACATACATATATATACATATACACATATATATATATATACGTACATATACCAGGTAGACGTGGTTAGGTCCAGGCTTCCAATAAAAATTGTAAAGCCTAAGCTCCTAATATACTACCTATATACCTATATATATGTGTGTATATATATATATATAGTATATCAGAGACCTAGGCTTTCAATCTTTTTTGGAAGCTTAGACCTAAACAATGTCTACCTGGTCCAGCTCAACCAGCTTCGCTAAACGTAAATAGCACTCGCGAGCCAATACCCCTATGGAACCGGCTATAGCTAACCAATCCGTGGCGTAATTTCCGGAGACACTAGTCATCGATTTGTCCCCATCCATTTAGATCTCGGCGGCGATGACCAACAAGCCGGCCAGGCAACGTCCTCTCGGTGGCGATGGCGTGAGTGCTTAGAGACGCGTTGCGGCATGGCGGCGCTCCGATCTGTGGTCTACGATGTTGTGGGGCTTCACCGCTGGAGCGGCGCCATCTCCAGCGAAGTGGAGGCTTCACCGAGGAAGTGAGCTTCTCCCACCAATTTGTTGCACGGCACTACATTGCACCTTTCATACCCTCCAGATCTCGACTCCTTGCTTGTTGATTTATCCTTGCAGGGCGTTCAACAAAAGTCGTCGCCTGGCCTCGACACCACAGTGCATCTTTCTCGGCTTGCCCCTCAACCTTGTCAACGTCCACGCAGGGCATGCTCCCGGGTCCCGGCGGCGGATCTGCTGCCAGTGTCATGACGGCGCTTGGCTCCCGGCGACCTCGGCTGCTTGTAAAAATTTCAGCGCTTTTCATGTTGAGGTAGGCATGTCCTCAGTAGTCAAGGTGTCTGATGGAATTCCTTTGATGTTCTTCTTAGTTTGGTCTAAAATTTTGTTAGCATCCAAGTTCTAGAGGAGTGTGGAGGCTGTGGAACTAACTGTCGTAGATTTTAAAATGTAGAAAGAGCCAAGAGGAGTCCAGGCTGTAACATGTACGTAACCTGTTCAAGGTATGTTACAAGAGGACATGGATTTTTTAGTTATATTTTAAGATGATGAGTGCCAGATATCAGAGCTCTATGTTTTGTTAAAAAATGTTTCTTGCTACTATGCATATAATTTGATGCAAGAAATCAGTACCCTTGGTATTTCTCTCCCTTTTTGAGTTCTGTATAGAAACCAATGCTTCTTGGGATACAAAACCTTTAAATTTTTATTCTTTTGCTTCCTCATTGTATTTCTTGTGCAGACCAAGCTGGAAAACAACAGCTCCTGCTCCTGCTGGATGCTGATGTTTCTACGATTCTCCTAACTATTTTTTATCAACTTCTATTTGGAGGCAAGTTATCCCGGATGGATTCTTCTCTACCTGGCATAAACCGACTGTCCTATGATCATTGTGAACATTTTTTTCTCAGGTTATCATGTCCAAGACGAGGTGTGCATGGTGCGTGACGCCTTTGTTATTTTGATTGTAAATTTGTGATGATATTTTCCATAGAATCCTCTATGATTGATTCTGTAAAGGTGCTAGAGCTTTTTATGCACTTTCCCACATTTTCTCATGCCTGTTTGGAGCTGGATTAATGCTGTGAAGGAGCACTGCTAACATTTTTTTATCTATTTGAATTCTGAAATACTACAGAAATGTCTCTTGTGATCATAAAATGAATTTTCATCAAATATCCAACTCAATGATATCGACTATAAAAGGTCCATCTGAATGTATTTTCCAATCATAAATGATAGATTGGTTCCAAATTTCTGGTTCTATACTTGCATCACCATGGTGTGTCCGTTTGTATTATTCCTATGCACAATATCGACTTTCATGATTATAACGGAAGTGGTGAGATTTAAATTTGAAATTACAAAGAAAGATGGAACAGCTCGACAACATTTACACTTGCATTAGAGTTTTTTAATTCCTTATAAGAAAACGCTGCAACTCAACGATTCTATGCTGCTGTGGGCAAGTTTTTACGCCTCGTTCAAGTATGAATAAACCATTACACTACCTCATTATAATTTTTTTATGTGAAAAAATGATTTTATGCTCCTTTCCATAAGTTTATACGATTCATTTGCTGGACAAACCCTGTTCTTAATTAAAAAAAGGATAATATGCTCTCTTTGAGAGATTTATACGATTCATTTGTTAGGCCACCCTTATTCTAGTATTTTTAATGCCGAAAATAGGATTATATGATCACTTTCATTGTATTATACCATGCACATCAACCCTTTGTTTTTCTACTTGATAAAAATTATCTTATATGATGTAAATCTTTATATTATAATTTCAGATTATATACTATGAATCAATCATTACACTACCTCGTTCTAGTTTTCAAATGTGGAAAAAATCGTTTTATGCTCGCTTCCATAAGTTTATATGATTCATTTGCTGGACAACCATGGTTTTTAATGCGACAGAATGATAGTCTCTCTTCCAAAGATTTATACGATTCATTTGTCAGACCAACCTCATTCAAGTATTTTTAATGCCGAAAATATGATTCTATGATCAGTTTCAATGGATTATACACTCTACTCGGAGGTCCTACGAAACATGCACATCGACCATTATTTTTCTACCAAATAAAATCATATTCTATGAATGTAAATCTTTATATTAAAATTTCAGATTATATACTACGAATCAATCATTACACTATCTCATTCTAGTTTTTTAATGTGAAAAAATGATTTTTATGGTCACTTCCATAAGTTTATACGATTCATTTGCTAGACAACCTTGTTTCTTAATGCCAAAAAATGTTTTAGAATCCTATTGTTTGGAACTTTATCCTTCTTATACCGTATCAGCTTATAGTAGTTTTAGAAAAGAAAGAGAATGCAAATTTTCTATGATTGGTGCAATTGGATTCTATATTTGCAAAATCTAAGCTCCAATGATGAACAACCAAATACAAGTTTCTATGATGAACAAACCAACAATCAATTTTCCATAAATAGTTTAGACTAAAAAATGGATATCAATTTTCGTAACAAAATGTCAGCAATTCAGTGATGCAAATCATTTACCCATTGGAGTTTAGTGTGAAGAATTAAGACAAATAAAACAAATAAAAATCTATTTTGCATCTGGTGGTTGCGGATGGAAAGCAGGTTCTACACTCTCCGTCTCCGTGCATGCAGCAGCTTTTTCAGGGAAGGGTGCAGCGGTGTGCTCTAGCTCGTGCATGTGGTCAGCTCCTATGCGCGCATGCAGCCGCGCCAAGCCGTGTCAGCGCCCGTGCCTGCTGCAGGGCTCAGGCTTTATTGAAAGCCTAGGTTTCCAATATCCCTACCCCATACATATATATATATGATTACATTATATTGTGGTTTCCTCCAAACACATGCACGAATATTGTTTGTCATAGAAAAACGATAAAAGATATTAATAAGAGTCCTAGTGGTTAGTGGACCTTACGATGACTTGGCTTCATGAGATGCTAGAGAAATGCTGCAGTGAAGACTCCAATTTAGATATAGAAGATATGAAGGGGGCAGCGGTGTGCTCTAGCTCGTGCATGTGGTCAGCTCCTATGCGCGCATGCAGCCGCGCCCAGCCGTGTCAGCGCCCGTGCCTGCTGCAGGGCTCAGGCTTTATTGAAAGCCTAGGTTTCCAATATCCCTACCCCATACATATATATATATATATATGATTACATTATATTGTGGTTTCCTCCCAACACATGCACGAATATTGTTTGTCATAGAAAAACGATAAAAGATATTAATAAGAGTCCTAGTGGTTAGTGGACCTTACGATGACTTGGCTTCATGAGAGGCTAGAGAAATGCTGCAGTGAAGACTCCAATTTAGATATAGAAGATATGAAGGAGGTAGAAGACCATGCTAGTGTGCTAGTGTTCAGGTTGAAACGTGGACACTAAAACTCTCACGCACTACACATAAGTTAACCAGACTAGACTTAAGACACTAGTAGTGGATTGTAGATATCGGCAAGTCTAAACAAGGGGCTAGATAACTTTTACTAAGACCATTCCTAATCGGCTTAGCCTATCTACTTGCCTATCCATTATTCCTCCATTATTCTAACTACCTCCCTCTCTGTCTACAGTAGCGCTACCATGTCAAACAGTGCACATGCAGTCATTTAGGCAACCCCATTGAGGATAGCCTAAACCAGTCAATCTTAGCCTTGGTTAATACGAAAAACAAAATAAAAGGCTACATCAACCTAATAACAAGAAGTAGATAGCTTGAATATACTAAAATATACTCAAAGTCATACAATCAAAAGTAAATGTACAGGAACTTTGCCGGTACTCCAAAGATGACTCTAAAACCCTGGAGGCAAAGCTTGGACTATAACTCCTAGAATGCATTAACATATTCTACTAAGATAGAGTGGAACACTCAATCGGATGGTTAACTTCTTCTCTCTTCCAAATAAAACTAGGTGGTCCTATTTGTGCCCTTCCATGGTTAGTGCTTGGATGTACGGTATATATAGATGAAGTAGCCAGGAAGGGAGGCATGATTATTATAGCTCCTCCCTTTGGTTGGGCAACCCTCCAATGCACCGCCTCACCTCTCCAAGGCTCTTGATGCCTCTCGAGGTTGGTTTTCCATTGGACACATGTCACCTATGTCAAGTGGTATGGATTTAAGGCTAGATGACCTATGTTTCCTTCATATATGTCCAATCAACCGCCTTAATGTCTTGGACATTGTGGCTTGGCAGTTAGTGCTTGTAGTTGGTTCCTTGATGTCACCAATTCATGGTTAGATCCATGTGTGATGGCATTTTGTCCCTCCATTCATTGCTTTCGATGATCCCACAATTAGAAGCTACTAACGTTATGCTTCTTTACATGCAGGTGAGTGGCGTGCATGTAGGGCATATGGGTTGGCTGGCCTGGCCTAGCTAGAGACCAGCTGGCTTGGCCCTCCACTCCTCTTTGTTTTTCCTGTTTTTGCACATAGTTTTATCATGCATCAAATCTTTACAATAAAGCCCATGGAACACGATTAGTATTAAAAGTTTAGTGTAAATGTGTCAAAAAACCTCCCCTTGGATTGGAATGACGGTCGAAAGTTGTGTAATAACAACCATCAACACTTACCAACCAAATATGTGTGGGCTTGTAGTGTTGCACACAATCCAAGGTAATCTTATAGCTTAGAAACCATGTCCACTACTGCATTATTACTAACTCTACTAGAATTCAGAGTAGAAGTAAACATAAGATAGAGATAACTATAACGTATGTACAAGGAGCCCACAATGACAATTTAGACAAGCAAAACTAAGTATAAAAGTAGAATGAAGTATAGTAAAATTAAAGTAGAGGACAAGGAACTTTATCCAAACTTTACTTGAATATCATTCCTCTAAGATTACACATTGGCAATACAAAACCAACAAAGTCTCTTCTCCTTCACTCCGACCTCACTACTCTCTATAATCATCTAGAACCCTAGGTAAGTTTTAGAGGTCGATTGACAATGCATTTATATCACCGATGAGTTTTCAAAGTACATAAATTTGTGTTAAATGATAATTGGTCATTAGATGACTAATAGAGACCACTAATTGCAAATTTATTCAAAAAGCGGACTTGGCTTCCAAATTGGAATTCTCAAAGACTTAAATTTCTCTTGGGATTCTGGTTTTCATTAAAGATTAAGGATTTCTGTAGTACAAGTGGTATGATGAGGAAGAACACTTGGGTTGTTAGGCCTTTTGAATTTATAGAGTGCATACTATTAAGGGGGATTCAAGAGCTAGTAGCTTGATAATGAGCCACTTTGCTAAATTTGAGTTAGATAAGTCCACTCTACCACAAACAATCTGATTCAAGCAATTAAAGCTTGAGCTAAAAGAATTAACCGTGGAAGAATCAAAGGGCCCTGAAGAAATAGACTTAAGACAATATTTTCTTAACATCGGATCATTTGATTATACAAGGCATCTCTCCATCTTGTATACATTGAGTCACTCTAAGCCTGAGCAAAAATTACCCATCGGATCAACCGACGCTGAAGAAAATATATCTGTTGGTCAGGTTCTCAGAGGATTGGAAATGGCCATAGAAAATGCACCCCTTTGGATCAACCAATTACCAACATTGGTGATTCATTGGTTAAGTTACAAAGTGACCTTTTCAAGATCTTGGGTGGATTTTATTGACATTGGATCAACCAATCCACTTATTGGTTTGATCATTGGTTGATGATGTCACAACAACAACTAGTTTTAAAAATATGGACTCTATGAGAATAAGTTCATTCGATGATCACTACTTTCTGGTAACTTTTTATCAGCATCTCTATTTTCTTGGTTATCTATATTATATACCCTCCTCCACATGGTATCTATGGAATTCTTATACTTAACAATTCATTCTACACCTTTAGCAGTCTCAAGCTTCAGATTAAACACTTCTCCATTAAGCTAGTTGAGTGGATCATCAAGAGCATGCTAAGGACTTCTAGAGCAAAGCTTGCATGTGTCCTTTCTTGGTGATTTGGTTCTTGATAAAGTGAAGGCTTATTGGTCTCTTACTTGGTATCATCTAGGAAGACTTACTGATTGAGGAGCTTCTTCGAAGCTTGCCATGGATTCTGGAAGCCTAAGGAGAATTATTGTGAGGTTTGAGCTCCACCATGCCAGTATGGTGAATGGACACTCGAAGAGAGCGCCCTTGTATTGGTTACTTGAGAGATGGCAATACGCTTTGGTGTAGGCCACAACGTGGACTGGGGTGGGTGCCAAACCACCGATACTACTACAAAACTTTGGTTACGTCTTCGGCTTCTCATTACTTTCAGCGTTACTTTTCATGCAATTCAAATATTAGTATCATGTTTCACCATGCTAACTTACTCTTGGATAAGTATATCACTTAAATTGCTACTTTTTGTTTCTAGTAGGATATTTAGGGTTTTGTAGTTCTTTTTCCACATCAAAGGATATAGTTCAGCCAATCTAAAGTTTGATAGGTTAAGAATGTTTCAATTTTCAAATTTTGAATTAGCCTAGTTCACCTCCTTCTTTCAACATACGATCCTTACACTCTCCCTATTCTCATGTGTATGGGTAAAGAACTAGAACGACGACCTAGAGGGGTGTAAGGAAAATGGCCCTTAAGGCCCTGTTTGATAGCAAAGTTTTTGGATACCATGATTTTACAATACTATGGTTTGCAGTTGTACATGACACAAATACTATAGTATTGCTAAACCATGGTTTTAACAAAGTATTTCTGAAAACCGCAGTGCATTTGGTTGTGTAGCATTTTAAATCTACCGACGGTTCATCCACCGAGTGCACCAGCCGAGCCCCCATCTCTCCTTGCCCTCTCTCTCCTTCTCCGTCATCGCCCTCTCTCCCTGCTGCAGCGAGTGGGCAGCCCCCCTCCATGCCAGCGAGCGCCTGCTGGAGGTGGGCGAGGCCAGGAGGTGATGGGTGGTGGGGCTGAGGTTGTCATTGGCAGGAGCAACTAGCGACGGGGCTGGCGCCGGCGGTCATGGGAGGATGGAATGGTCGTGGGAGCAACCATCGGCGGGGTTGACGCCGGTGACCGGGGTCGGCAGTGGGCGATGGCTGCCACCCTCTCCCTCTCCATCATAGGATGAAGGGGCCAGCAGCAGGCGACGATGAAGGAGCAGCATGGCGTCGGACATGACGCGGGAGGGGGCGCGCGGGGGCATCGCGGTGTTGGAGCAGCCTGACGCAGAAGGGCGCGACCGCGCTGGAGCACACAGCGGCGCTGGAGGGTTGCGAGCCCAAAACCCTTGGTGGGTTCCTCACCAATGAGTAGTGCCTTTTTGTTTTGTATTTCTCTTGTATTTAGTCTTCATGCTTGTATGCTTGGTGGACTAGCCACATATCATGCTAGCTTTCAGTTTGCTAGTTGTATGCCTCTATTGTTAGTCTAGTATACCCTGCATGCTTGATTGTGATTCTTGTGACTCTCGTGCCATGCTTTTTTCGCATTGACATGTTATTCACTTGTAATCGGGTTGAGTGTACCTAGTTGTTTTCATGTCGTTTTCTTTAGTAGATTTTTCCTGCTAGGTTTGTTTCTGTTTTGGTGGGCTAGCCACATGACATGCTAGTTTGTGAGTTTCTTTCATGTACCATAACTTGCTAGTTTTGTTTGTGTTGGTGAACTAGTCACTTTTACCTGTTAATGTGTGATCCTCATGAACATCTTGCCATGCTTGTTTGGCTATTGGCAAGTTATTCATTTGGTTCATTTTGTGTTGCTTAGCATGATTTTTAGCATCTTGTGTTGTTTGGTGATACACATGAACACCATGCCATGTTTTGCTTTGGCTGGTGATATGCTATTTATGTGGATCATCATTGAGTGCTAGTTTTAGGTTTTGCTTTCTTTGTGTATGTGTGTCTTTGTATATATGTACTCACTTTGCTTTGCAGGTTTCATGCTTTGTGCTTAATTCCACAAGTGGTACCTTCCACTAGTCCCATACATTATCTTATGCATGTTTGCCTACTCTAACCCCCTAACTTGAGCGATGGACTTTTTTAGTTCATTGGGTTCTTTTGGTTCCTTGTTTCTAGATTTTGTACAGCTAGATGGCTCAATTTGAGGGGGAGCTTCATCTCTGCTTCGTCACCTTGGAAGAGGACACTTTTACTACTACTTCCACTACTACACGTGTTCCTCCTCTACAAGGATCGCTTCCTGTACATGCAGAGATGGACCCGCTAAGGACGTAGGGGAGGTGACCTTAAGGTGTGCAATGCACCCTAAAAGGTCTAGCAGGATGATTTTTCCAAAATATTGCCACAGGTAAGTGGCTTTGTAGTTTGTCTTCCCTTTTGTCTTGGGAAGATCTGTTTTGGTTCTTTTGTACCATTTTCTTTTGGCTCTTTTTGCATTTTTGTATCATATCATGCATTGTATTGTATCATATGCATTTTTACTTACACTAGCACTAGAGCTCTATTGGAATGACTTGTCAGTACTTGCTTGTGCTAGATTGTACAGTGCTTGCATGATCATGGTTAGCTAAGCTCCTTGAATCTATCTAATACCATTTGTGAGCCAAGTCACTTTTATTTCTTGAAAATCAAAAAGCATGATCATCAGTTGACTTGGCTACCTAGCATGTGTAGGAATGTTGAATGCTATGCTATCTTTTCATGCTTGGATATGCTAGTCGTATGCCTTTGTTAAGTTGTTGCGTAAGCATTTATGACACCTTGCTTAAATCTGAATTCTGAACTAAATCTGTATACCAGTTGTGTCTTTTAAGCTGAATTGAAAAGATCTAGGTGGGTTCGCTTATCACACTGATCTAGTTTGAGATAGCTTGCCTTTGCACTTTGGCATGAACTTGGACTAGGCTGTGTATGACCAAAACCTTGTCTTAAGCTTCTGACGGTTCTCTGAACCTAGGCTTGGCATTGGTTGGTAAGAAGTGGCTAAGACAAGTGAATAACCCCTGGCACATGATCTAACTTGCATGAAACTACAAGTTGCTAAATCTGAAATTTGCAAGTCTCTAAATTGGTTATGGCCTGTTGTATATGCTTTGGTTGAGAGTAGCACACCTTGTATGTTTTGCTAGCATCTTGTTGTTTATGCCTACTTTACTAGATGCTATTCAAGTTAGTGATGCTTTCTTTTAAACAACCCTAAAAAACATGCTCCTGATCTGTATAAGATAGATTCAATTGAGCTTGTGTGCATGCTTTCTTGCCCTCACTTGCCCTGTATGCTAGAACTCATATTTACTAGCTTTTCATCCATGCTGAGCTCTTCATGGTACACTTCTTGTATTTCATGGCATATTTTGAGGGGGAGTGGTCTAGTTCAGGGGTAGTTGAGTTCTATGAACCCTTGATGTGTCCATTGTCAATAAGGGGGAGAGATTGTTGCTCCCAGAAGGAGTTCATGGACCAAGGGGGAGAATTCTGGAGAGAACTAGTTGAGGGGGAGCTGTGCATTCTTCTTGCATTGTGAGGATGAATTTTTTTCAGGGGGAGTTTGAGCTTTGCATGCTCTTGCATCGGTGCGTTGAGCCTTTTGCCTCTTTCTGGAGAAGCCGATGCTTTGCCTAAGCATGATTGTGTTGAGCCAATTTGCCTCTTTCTTGAGGGGTCATGCTTTAGTTTGATCGACTGTGTTGAGCGGTTTCCCTTATCTTAGCGGGTCAATCTTTGGCTTTGTTTTTGTTGTCTCAATTTTTCCTTCTCTGCTTGTGTTTGGTTTTTGGGCACCTTGAGCAACTTCTTCTTTTCTTCTTTCTTTTTGGTTTTATGTTTTTCTTCTTGTCTTTGTTCTATTTCAGGTTACAGGTTGAAGGTATTGACAATGCACTCATCAAGGGGGAGATTGAGAGCCAATGGACCGGCTCCATTGCCTCTAGAATGATGAGTGATTGTCAACAGAAGTCAAGACCCAGAAGGACTTGGGCACAAGCCCTCCGATGGACTGGAGGCCCTTCGATGGACTAGAGATAGATGGAGAAGAAAGACCTCCGAAGGACAGGAGGCATGCTCAGCGTCGGTCGGCCAGGGGAGTTCGGTACACGGAGGGGCAGCACGGCAATGGCAAGTGTAAGACCTCCAAAGGACTGTGAGGCGACCTCGATGGATAGGGGACGTCGGGTGCCACAGTGGTGCTCCAACCCGAGTGCATAGCGCGAAGACGTGCGAGGGCGTTGGCGGATTTGCTTAAATCCATCACCCTACCACTAAGTTACCAAGACTCAGTGAATGGGCTCAATTCTCGTCGAGATAGAGGGGAGTGGGATGTTCCAGGCCTAGGAAGGAAATCTTAAAGTTTCTTAGTTTCTGACTTCAAAACCGGGGGCGGATGGCGGACTGGACTACTGGCCACATGGAGAACATCCGAGGATTGTGTGGAACTTACGAAGATTAAGACTTCATCGTGGTTATCCGTCCCAAAATATCTTGTACTCTTTCATTTTAGCCCCTCAGGGCTTTTCTAGTTGTAGGGACCTAAGTGCAAAACTGTCTAAATAGCACTAGAGTATAAGTAGGTCAAGGGCTGGTCATTAGAACTTGGGTATAAATAGGTCAAGGGCTGGTCATTAGAACAACTCTTGGCTTCTAGGGTTAGTCTTTGTCTTGTGATTTTCGTCCTCAAGCCTTGAGCTTCATTTCTTCAGAGGTTAGAGTAGGATTTAGCCTCCAAAACAAGAGGGAAGGCGAGGGTGGTTGCTTGGGACGAAATCCTTGGTGTAATTTGAATCTTGTGACCCTTTTGGGCCATTTAATCCAAGTGATTTCGTGCAGCATGCTTGTGTGCTTCTCCTCCCTTTTTCCCTTTGGTTTTTGGCTCCAATCCTTGGCTTTTGGGTGTTTGCTTTGGCCAAGCTTGGATCCTTTCTATTGCTCGTGTTTTGGACTTGCTAGGACGTGGAGATTATGTCTTAGAACATCTCAATCCTGCAGGATTGCCACGAGCAAGACGTTCTTGAGTTTTCCCCTTTCTTGCCCCAGTTTTCCCCTCTTCACGAGATCAGAAATTCCCGCTAATCACGTGATTTTTTCAGTAGATCTTTTGGGAAAAGCTTGGGAATGGGGCTAGTATAGCCTGTGCAAAATCTTGTGAAGATTGGAGAAGATTTGGTCAAGATTTGAGTTTGGGAGGTCAAGAACCGGGCTGTTTTCTGCTGTCCAGTTTTTCTGAAGTTTATGTTTGTCCTCTTGCCTGGGTTGGTTTATTGGCCAAACCTTAGAATTGTGGGCTGAAATTTTGTGGAGACCTTTCTAAAAATCATAAAGCTTCCATAAAAATTTCAAATTTTTTGGAGGTGTTTTGACCTGGTTTTGATATTTTTCTTTTGGGGAAGGTCGGGCTGTTTTTGACCATAGGACGGTCCGGTGTGCAACCACTGGACGGTCCGATGCTTGTTAGAATTTCAATTCTTCTTCCATTGAGCTGAAAATTTGTGGAGTTGTTCCTTGGCCCCTTCTTAATCTCAAGTAAAAATTTCATAATTTTTTGAGTTGATTTGCTGGGGTTTTGGATCAATGCTTTTCGGAGTATCAGTTTGTGAGCACCGGACGGTCCTGGTGCTTAACCACCGAAAGCTCCGATGGTCACAACTTGCTCCTTTTGGTCTGATTTTTTCAATAGCAGTTCTTGGTTGTCTTGTGAGGGTGTGGTAATTTTTGGGGCATTTTTGGATCTTTTCTTGAAGGGTTTTGTCAATTTTCTTTGCAGCCCTATTTGGCTGAAATATGATGTCTTCCTGAAGTTGGCTGTTTTGGGTATTTTCTCTTCGGTATTTGAGCGTGTGCCCAAGTTTTCCTGAGCTTTCCCCTCTTCGGTATCTCTTCAGTGGATGGTACCAAGCACGCGCTGTGAGTTAGATACATATCCTTTTAGTGGACGGTATCTAACTTCCTTTGGCAAAGTTTCGAGTTAGGTTTGAATTTGAGTTTTTAGCTGCTCCTATTCACCCCCCTCTAGTCGTAGTCTTCGGTCCTACATTAGAAACCGAGTTTTGGATGGAGCTACCAAACACCCTTTGGTCAAAAATACCCTAGTATTCCCCAATATCATGGTTTTACCTGAATACTGTGAAAAAACCATGGTACCAAACAGGCCCATGCCTTGTGCTTAGTCTACCTAATCTAATTTTGGTGGTTGAAGTGACAATGTATATGCTAGTACATTTGTTTAAGTTCCAGGTATGCTGGACTGAGGGTACGAACACCTCAAAGGAATAATCATATAGCACAAGAGAAGACCCAAGACAACAACGATTAAAGCCACATCGCCCTGACATGATGGTCCCACTAAGTAGTCAACGGATAAGATTTTTGCATGAACCGAACGATCCAGTGATGCACACCGGACAATCCGATGCAAAGAAGATCGCTGCAAAATGAATATCAAGACCTAATGCAAATTCATGCACCAGATGAAAGTGGCAAAAGAGAAGGAGTGACCATGTGCCAAATTGCACGCACCGAACGCCGGTGTTGCACACACTGGACGGTCCGGTGATCACACTAGATGATATAGGATGAGATGTGGAACAAATCAATACCTAGGCGATTGCATGCACCAAATGATGTGGTCGTATACCGAAACCAACACCTAGGAGCCTCATGACCAATTTTCTTGCAGATTTAACAAGTAGGCCTGTTGTTGTTTTGCTATTGTTGTTGCCTATTGGCACTACTGTTGTTTCAATTGGGGTAGCCACCACGGCCACGACCACGGCCACGGCCACGACCATGGTTACCACTGCGACCTCTAAAACCTCCGTGACCTCTCGTTGATGAATTTGCAGAAGGCTAATATTGGTTGCTCTCTTGGAGCATCTCTAGGCATGCATCATATGTCATAAGTTGGGCACATAACTCACTAAGTGAAATAGAATATGGTCTCCCAAGAACTAAAGAGACTACATGATTGTAGTCATAATCAAGACCGGATATAATATAAGAAACCACCTCATCATCTTCAATTTTGATACATGTTGCTGCAAGTTCATCTTTGATGGATCTCATCTTGGAAAAGTAAATTGTTGTCGACATACTCCCCTTCTTGAGGTTGGACAGTTGCATGCGTATATTTGTCGCACTTGCTCGCGACTGCACTGAGAACATTGTCTCAAGCGATGCTCACACGATTGCTGTGGACGTGAGGGAGGCAACATGCACCAATGCTTCCTTCGTGAGGGAGTTGAGCAGGTAGCTGAGCAATTGCTGATTTTTGATCAGCCAATTGCCATATTCTAGATTGGGTATGATTTGCTTCTTAGCATCCTTCTCGATCTCAAGGATTTTTGGAGAGGCGTCCTCCCATCTAGGCACCCCATGAGTTGAGCGCCTTGAATAGCTGGAAGAACTTGCACCTTCCATAGCATGAAGTTCTCGTGTGTCAACTTCTCAAAGATGCCTGGACCAAGAGCCAATTGTGACGAGGTTGATGAAGATGCTGTCGGAGCGGACGTGCTCCTGGTCGGGTGGCGGAATGCACCCGGCCGTGATCCTAAGTACTGAGAGTAATTAGGGGGAGCAATCGTTGTTAGCTAAGTTGGTGGTGGCACGATGGTGGCGAGAGGATTTAGAGTGGTTCGGGCCACCGGAGCGTAATACCCTACGTCCACTGTGGGTGTGTTCTTGTATTTCGTGGGCCTTCAGAGGAGTCTCTGAGCCTGTCTGGATCTGTGTTTTGAGCTTGTCCTTTGTGTTGCGTATGCCTCCCCTTTTATAGCCCAAGGGGGGCATGTACATAGTGGCCGGGCCCCGACAGGTGGTCCCGGCCATTTCCTCTATGCTACAGTTCTATCCTGTGCCTGATGTCCAACGCTTCCATGTTTGGCGCCTGTACCGCCGTCGTGACCTGGTATGGCCTGGAGATCCACCATACCGTCTTGTCGTCTGGATACGGCGCCGCGCCGTCCTGCCTTACGCCGTCCTGTCCCATCGGCTGCTAAACCCGCTGAGAGGCTTCAGAGGCCGAGGGGCAGGCGTTGCGCACGCGTGACAGGACAGGGCGCTCGTAGTAGCGTTGTAGCGCCGCTGCCTAGTATTAGGCTGAGAGCGGCCGCCGCGCGTGGCGCGGCTCATGATGAGTACAGCGTACTTGTTTACTCAATATAGACCCCAGTGTAGCTGGGGAAATCAACTGTAGTGCTCTGTTATCGCCGCCGCGCCTTGGTAAGGCGCGCCCCTTCGCCTCGCCGCCGCCGCCTGCCAGCGGCGGTGCCAGCGGCGATGGGGGCACACCCGTCTGACAGCGGCGGCGTCGGCGGGCGACGGGGGCACGCCTATCTGACAACGGCGGCGGGCAACGGGGGCACGCCTGTCTGACACTCGTGGTGTCAGCAGCATCGAGGCGTGCCAGCCTGACAGCGGCGGTGTCAGCGGCATCGGGCACGCTCACCTGCCCGCAATAAATGCGGCAGGTGGGCGAGGCGCCCGCCTGAAGGCCCCGCCACGCGCCTTGTGGGCACGTGGCAACGCGAGACCTTCCCGTGCCCTGTGGTCACGTGGCGGCCCCGGACCACCGAAGGTGCTGGCTCCGGACCTCCACGCGCTCTGCGGGCACGTGGCGCCCCCGGACCACCGAGGGCGCTGGCTCCGGACCTCCACGCGCTTCTGCACGTGGCGGCCCCGGACCACCGAGGGCGCCGGCTCCGGACCTCCCCGTGCTCTGTGGGCACGAGGCGGCCCCGGACCACCGAAGGTACGGCTCCGGGCTCCAGCCCGAGAGGTCCGGACCTCTCCTCGCGTGGCTGGGGGAGGCTCGGTCCTCGAAGGAGGTCCGGGGCCTCCCCTGTGGGCCGGGTGCGTGGCCCTAGCTTTCCCAAGGAGTGGGCCGGGCCCATCTGTATGCGGCCTTAAGCCCTCCTTGTACTGCAGTAGTTGCCTCCCTTAGTGATCTTCGTCCAGTGTAAGCGGGTACCCGGTTAGCTGGGTACCGACAGTGGCCCCTGGGAGAGAAATAGGGAGACGCGCTCGTTGCTTTCCTCCGGGCAAATGTCGACGTGTTCGCCTGGGAACCGTCGCAGATGCCTGGGATCCCTAGGGAAGTGATTGAGCACCGTCTGAAGATCAACCCAGACGCCAAGCCGGTGCGGCAAAAGCCACGGAGGCAGTCCGTGGAGCGCCAGGACTTCATCCGTCAGGAGGTCCGGAAGCTCCTGGACGCAGGCTTCATCGAGGAGGTCCATCACCCCGAGTGGCTGGCCAACCCGGTGGTCGTCCCCAAGGCGAACGGGAAGCTTCGGATGTGTATCGACTACACCAGCCTCAACAAAGTATGTCCTCCAGACCCTTATCCCCTCCCGCGCATAGACCAGATAGTAGATTCCACCTCCGGGTGTGAACTCTTGTCTTTTTTGGATGCGTACTCTGGGTTTCATCAGATCCAGATGGATGAGGAGGATAAGAGGCATACAGCCTTCGTAACAGTAGATGGGTTGTATTGTTACGTTGTAATGCCATATGGTCTGAGGAATGCTTTACCTACGTTTCTGCGTGCCATGAATTTCACGTTCCGTGACCTGATCAGAAACATAGTAGAGGTCTATGTCGATGACATTGTCGTCAAGACCAGGGTAGGGTCGACCTTGATAGAAGACCTGGCCCTTGTTTTCGACAGATTGCGCACAACGCGCACGAAGCTGAACCCCGAGAAATGCGTCTTTGGCGTCTCGGCTGGTAAGCTGTTAGGTTTCCTAGTGTCACATCGCGGCGTTGAGGCAAACCCAACCAAGATCAGGGCAATCGAGGCTATGCGGCCGCCGGCCTGCATCAAGGACCTCCAGAAACTCACTGGGTCCTTGGCAGCCCTCAGCCGGTTTATCTCAAGGCTAGCCGAGAGAGCCCTGCCCTTCTTCAAGCTTTTGAGGAAGTCCGGACCATTCATATGGACCGAAGAGGCCGAACAAGCCTTCCAGGAGTTGAAACAGCATCTCACTACTCTGCCCGTTTTAGTGGCGCCAGAGTCTGGTGAGACCCTGTTTCTCTACCTCGCGGCGACACCCGAGGTAGTAAGCATGGTCTTGGTCGCCGAGCGACCAGCCCATTCCCACGAGGGAGACAACGGGGTCCCCCAAGTGGAAGGTGGTGGTCCGCCCACCACAGGAGCTGCAGCCGGCCCCGATACCGGAGGTCCGGTTGGCACGCTGCCCTGCCAAGGCGGAAAGCCACCAGAAGCTGGAGGCCAAGCCGCCCAGGGGGCCAGCCTGGCAGGGGGAGATGGCCTCGGACCTGCCACTAAGGTCCGGACCACCCAGAAGCCAGTCTATTACGTCAGTGAAGTCCTCCACGGGGCGAAGGCCAGGTATCTGGAAGCTCACAAGTTCGCCTACGCATTACTTATTGCTTCCAGAAAGTTGCGCCACTATTTCCAGGCGCATAAGGTTGTCGTGGTGACCTCTTACCCATTAAGAGCAATCCTGCGCAATTCTAACGCTACTGGGAATATCGCCAAATGGGCTGCGGAGCTGGTAGAGTTCCAACTCGACTTCCAGCCCCGAAATGCTGCCAAGAGCCAAGTCTTGGCCGACTTCATCGCAGAGTGGACTCCCACCGCCTCGGAATCTGGAGGTCCGCAAGCCGGGGCGGAACCTTCCCAGCCGGACAGGACCGTCCGGGTCTTCACCGAGCCGCACTGGACTCTCTTCTTCGACGGGTCCGCCCGCGAAAAAGGGTCCGGAGCAGGGGTGGCCCTCGTGGACCCAAACGGGGATCAAGTAAAGTACATAGTATGCTTCGAATTCAAAGCCACTAACAACATGGCGGAATACGAAGGCTTGATCTTTGGACTCATGATCGCTCAGTCACTGGGAATCAAGCAGCTCCTGGTTAAGGGGGATTCCCAGTTGGTGATCCGACAAGTCCGGGGGGAGTGCTGCTGCAATAACCCCCAGCTCGCAGCATACCTCATGCGAGTGAGGGAGCTCGAGAAGGACTTCGAGGTCCTGGAACTGCAGCACATTCCCAGGAACCTCAACTCAGTGGCAGATGACCTCTCCGCGAGGGCATCGACTCGGGGCCCAGTACCCGAGGGCGTCTTCAAAAGACAGCTGCTGAGACCAACCGCCCAGCCAGCCGAACTGGGCGAAGGGGGCAGAACTAGCACCCCGAAGCTAGCAGTCCCGGTGGTCCTCCATCTCTGGAGCCCACCAAGGATCGTGTGGACTGATGACCCCGGCATGTCATCAGGGACACATCCAATGGCTCAGGGCAGTCCCGATGCACGGATCTCAGAGATCCGGGACTACTTGAAGGACAAAATCCTTCCCGAAGAACGTGTGTCTGCTGAGCGCATAGTGCGGTTGGCTAAACGCTACACGCTAGTAGAAGGGGATCTCTACAGGCGTGTTGCCAATGGCATCCTCATGCGATGCATAACCCGGGAGGAAGGCCGCGATTTACTCGCGGAGATCCATGGAGGCGAGTGCGGGAATCATTCAGGGTCCCGTACGCTGGTCGGTAAAGCCTTTCGGCATGGCTTTTACTGGCCGACAGCGCTCCAGGATGCAGCTGAGCTAGTAAGGTCCTGCAAGGCGTGTCAGTTCCACGCAAAGCAGATACACACACCGGCTCAGTCTCTGCAGATGATCCCACCCTCTTGGCCCTTCGCGGTATGGGGGGTGGAGATCCTGGGACCTTTCCCTAGAGCTGTCGGTGGGTACCGGTACCTCTACGTCGCCATTGACAAATTCACAAAATGGCCTGAGGTAACCCCAGTAGTAAGCATCACCCAAGGAACTGCAACAGCTTTCCTTAAGTCCATTGTGGGCCGGTTCAGCGTCCCTAGCCGTATTATAACGGACAATGGGACCCAGTTCACGAGCCAGGTCTTCCAGGACTATTGCGACGGCGTTGGCATCCAGTTATGCTTCGCCTCTGTAGCACATCCTAGGAGCAATGGATAGGTCGAGAGAGCTAACGCAGAAATCCTCAAGGGGCTCAGAACCCGCACCTTCAACTGCTTGGGAAAGCACGGTGCGAAGTGGGTTGATGAGCTCCCCTGCGTGCTATGGGGGATCCAGACCACACCCAGCCGAGCAACCGGGGAAACCCCATTCTTCCTGGTATACGGGGCCGAGGCATGCCTCCCACTAGAAATACTCTTGGGCTCCCCACGGGTCCAAGCTTTCGATGAATCTTTGCAGGAACAAGCTAGGTGCGACGACGTCGACCTCGTCGAAGAGCAAAGATGGCAGGCTGCAATCCGGAACGCACGGTACAACCAATCGCTCAAACGCTATCATGAGCGAACCGTGCGGGGCAGGGTGCTCCAACCTGGAGACTTGGTCCTGAGGCGCATCTTGAGCCGAGAAGGGCGCAACAAGCTCTCCCCCAGCTGGGAAGGCCCCTTCAAGGTAACAGAAGTTAGTCGCCCCGGTTGCGTTCGCCTCGCCACGGAGGAAGGAGTTCCGCTGCCGAACCCTTGGAATATAGAGCACCTCCGTAAGTTTTATCCGTAGGCAAGAAATTCAGGGCAACTCCTTTTTCTTTTTGTAAGCTAAATAGGACCACCATGTGGACCAGAGCGGTGAAGGTCCGCCCTTGTAATCCCGACCTCTGGCTGACATCACATGACGCCCTGTACCGCTTGATTAAAGAAAGAGTTTAGCCCTGAAATTCTTGTCTCCGCTATTACCCTACTACTCGTTTCAATCTTTCCTAACCCCTACGTGGAATCCTACTCTTGCCAAAAATCTCCTTGGAACCAGCAGGACTTAGCAGCTTGAGTGTGAAGCGGTTAGCACAGAGGCTGGGAAGGAGGTCCAGAATACTGGGTGCCAGGTCCAGAGAAAAGGGGCTCGCCTTGGTAGCACGGAGCTGTCAGCTGCTTAGCCTGGTCTCATACCCTAAGCACTGAACACTCCCTACCACGCCGTGAGTTCCCCCAGTATCAGGAACAGTGCGTTTAGTGCTCCGGACCACCCCCTAAGCTAATGGCACACCCCCTAACCTCAGCAGCGAGGTCCGGCTGCGACTCCGAGGACTTCGAGGCAGCGCGGTTACCTTTTGTTTCGCTAGGAGAGGTCCGAACGACTGCAGGACCGGGCCAGAGCTAAGGTGTTTTGGACTAAGGATAGTCCAGGGCTGTGTCGCAGTTTTGCCTGGTTCCGTACCCTTAACTCACACACCCTGCTATCCCACGAACAAACATCCTAGCCCCTGGCCCGGACAGCAAACGCTCCGGACCTCGAGTAGCGGAATAGGTCAACTCAGAGTGGGTCCCGTAGGTGCGACACTGACGTTTGCCGTGAGTTGCATGCAGGTCTGGCCTCTGACTTGGTGGTAGCCAGCCTCAAAACTTAGAGCCTACCTACCAGGGGGCCAGGGGGTCAGGTAACAACACACCAGCATGCAGCAGGGAGTAAATGGAGATAAGTCGCATCTACCATTCTTATATTACTTGGCATACTAATGTTTTACATACATAAAACAAAAAAAAAACAAAACAAAACAGCAAAAGCTGTTGCCCTACGGCGCTGGAGAGGCCCCTGTCCCCGGTACATCCGGGTCCTCGTCTGCAGGGGTCCGCTGGAACCGGGCGGCAACGACCTCCACCGCCTCCTGCACGCTGTCCCGAGCGGCGGCCTCCGCTTCCTCCACCGGACCTGCGATAACCGGGTCCAAGGAAATGGCGGGGTCGTGGCTCCGGAAGCAGACCAGGAGGTGCTCCACCACGAGGCGGCACAGCTCGCGGCCCTCGGCTTCAAGGCGTTCTCCGAGTGTGGAGTCCAGGCGCCGGAGTCGCTCCACCGCCGAGTCCAGGACAGGGAGGGCGTCCGCCATGGTGGAAGGCGGCTCTGTCACTCGGATCGGACTCAGTCCGAGCGGTACCAGAGCCGAGCTCGCCTCCCCGGCCCAGTCGGCGATGCGTTGGAGGCCGGCGCGCATCTACTCCCGGTCCTCCACCGCCGCCTGCTGAGCAGCACCCTGCTTCAGCTGCTCCAGAGCGGCCCGCTCAGCCAGCAGCTGCCTCTCCTGCTCCGCCTGCTCCGCTTCCCGGGACTTCACCCAGTCCTCGCGGAACTTGAGCGTGGCGGCCTGGCGAGCAGCAGAGTCCCTCAGAGCCTTGGCCGACGCCTCCCGCTGAGCGACGGAGTCCTCGCGGGCCGCAACCGCTGCCTCGCGCTCGACAAGCCTCAACTTCATCTTGTCGAGCTCGGAGTTGACAGCAGCCTGCCGCTCAGACACCTCCACCAGCTCTTGCCGGCGCTGCTCCACGCCCTTCCACGCGGACTCCAGCTTCGCCTGCTCGAGCTTCAGCCGTGCCTCGCCTACCTCGGCCTGCTTCTCGCGGAGCCCAACCGCGCGCTCCCGGCCAGCGAACCTCTGCAGGTCCTCTTGGAAGGCCGCGCGGTCGGCGTCGAGCTCGGTGCGGGCAGTGGAAAGCTCCGCACGGGTCCGTGAGTGTTGGGCGGTGGCGGCTTCGATCTGCTCCCCCAGACGGGCCCGCCAGCCGTCCAGGCCCTCGCGCTCCTGTTGCAGCCGGGCCCACTCCAGCTGGAGCGCCTCCTGGGCATCGTCCAGGGCCTGGTGCGCCCGACGTAGCACACGAGGGAGAGGGGCTCCACCCGGCTTGGGCAGGGGCAGGAGCGGCCTACCCAGAACCTCCTCCAGTTCCCCCTCGGTAGGAGGCGGAGATCCGGGGCTGGTCGTCTGGGCGGCGGGCGACGAAGGCTCCGAGGTCCGGCTGTCAGGAGCCGCCCCCGGCGCAGGCCCTTGGGTCGCGACGCCCTCCGGCACCGGGCTGCCTGGTGCCTGGGGCTGCGCGCCCGGAGCTGCCCCCTCAGCAGGCACTCCGGGTGCGGTCTCGACCCCCGAGGCGCCCCCCGGCGTCGGTCCACCTGGGGTCTGGGGCCGGACAGACAGGGTGGCCTCCGGTGCAGGCCCCTCGGTCGTAGCCCGGGCCCGCGTGACGTCTTCCGCCGACGGACCACCAGGGGCGCACTTCTCCGCCGTGGTCGCCCGGCCACCAGAGCCGCTGGGGGGAGAAACGCCGCCCGGGCGTGTCGGCCTAAACAAGAATGCACGGCGAAAGGCTGAGGAGCCTGAAAAAAAGCTAGCCGTAGTACCACGAAGTATGCGAAGCTAATCCAAAGGGCTTACCTCGAGGTAGGCGCCGACCAGCGGCCACGAAGGCCAGAGCCTCGCCGCGGCTGCCGATCTGCGGTCAACGCTGCCGGTGGCTGCTGTTGCCGCGGGCCCGAGGCCGGCGGTGCCGGAGAGGACCGCCGCTGCTGGTCCGGCGTCGGAGGAGGTGCCCGGCGCTGAGGGTGCCGCTGGCCCGGAGGCGGCGGCGGCACTCGCTCCCCTTGCGCAGAGGAGCTACCTTCCCCCGAGGTCCGCTGACGCTTCGGGTCGGGCTCCGAGACAAAGGTCCCATCGCCGCGGACCAGCCTTCGCCGCGTCTCCTCACCACCCGCCGGCGGAACGACGGGGGGCGCTGCCACTGGCCCCTTGCCCTTGTCAGCAGGAGCGGTGCCCCTGGCATCAGAACCCCCAACCGGGGCGTCAGCAATGTGGACCCCCCGGTTGGGGTCGCCTCCAAGCTGCCGCGCCACGAGGCCGCCGTCGTCGAGCGTGGGCATCTCCCGGAGCACCGCCGTCCGCAAGGCCTGGTCGCGGCAGAGCGGCACAATAGCGGACGGCAGGCGCAGCTGCTCCGGAGGGAAACTCACGTCCGTGACGCACCGCACCCATTCCTCCAGCAGGAGCGGCGTCAGGTCGTGGCCTTCGCCACGTACCACCCGGCTGCAGTCGTTGGAGCCGGTGTAGTTCCACGCCAGCCTTGGCCGCATCTGCAGGGGGGCGAGCCTCCGACTGAGGAAGTCCGCGAGGACGTGCAGTGAGGTCAGCCCGCCGCTGACGAGCTCGGCGATCCTGGCCAGCACGGGGAAGAACTCGGGTGGCAGATCCGTCGAGGCACCCTCCGGGAGAGGTGCGTCGGGACTGCTATCCGGGAGAGCCAACCGGTCGTTCGGCTCCGCCTTGACGATCACCCAGTCGTTGCGCCAGTGCTCCCACTTGGCGCTGGCGAAGGTGGGGAGATAGGTTGATCTTCCCCCGGACCCCTTCAGCAGGAAGTAGTAGCGGCCGATCTCCGTCGAGCTCCTCCCGGAACACCTCACCGAGAAGAAGTGACGGAAGAGCGTCACGCAGGGAGGAACCCCCACGAACATCTCGCAGAAGTGGGCAAAGATTGCCGCATGAAGGATGGAGTGGGGGGTGAGATGCTGGAGCTGCAGCCCAAACGCCTCCAGCACCAGCATGAAGAAAGAAGAGATCGGAATCCCCAGACCACAGTAGAGGTAGGGGACGAAGAGGATGAACTCCCCCAGCTGCAAGTTGCGGTGGGGGAGGGAGCCCGTGCGAACATTATCGCGACGCTCCGCGTCCGTCCAGCCGAGCAGGCGACGGACGCGGGTGAGGTTCTCCTCAGTCTCCCGGGGGGATTGGTGGCTCGGACCCATCGCTGAGGAATCTGGCGGTGGAGAAGACAAGGAGCACGCAGCAGACAAGAAGCGAGAGCTTTGCTGCGAGGAAGATGAAGCGCCGCGGCGAATGCGAGGGGTGCAGAGGCAAATGGCAGAAGGACGTGCTCGGCTGATGGCCGAGAACCCTATTTGACGGTTGCCCCCAATCCTCCGCAAGCCGCGGACATCAAGTGTACGCGCGCGCGGGCGCACCCACGGGCCACCAGGTCTATGACAGCAGGGGCCCGAGGAGGCAGTCATGACAGGCGGGTAGAAGAGCAAGCAAGGCAGGAAGGCGAACCGGCGGCCGCTCGCGGACGCGCGTCCCGGCGCGACGTGCGGGGCCCTGCCTTTTCCGCTTTACGCACGGCTGCCCACGTAGCCGTCTACCCCGCCTTAATGGCAGGAGAAGAAGTAGGTGAACCGCTGCGCGGTTTCCGACGCGGGCCTGCCCCCATGTTTCCCGAGAGATTCCCACGATCGCGCGCCCCCAGATCGAGGGAACCCACGGGCCACCCCGCGGGGTCGGGTGGACTGAGCCCCCTCCGAAGGCAGGCGAGTCAAGGCCTCGACCAAGAAGTCAAGTGGTGGGCCCTGCCCAACTGTGAGCTGAACGGCTAAACGCCGGTAACCGCCCGCGGCTCCCGGCGGCTTGTGTAGTAAGCGACGGTGAGCTCACCTCAGGTTCGAAAAACTCACCAAAGGCGAGCCCAGGGGCCACTGTCGGTACCCGGCTAACCGGGTACCCGCTTACACTGGACGAAGATCACTAAGGGAGGCAACTACTGCAGTACAAGGAGGGCTTAAGGCCGCATACAGATGGGCCCGGCCCACTCCTTGGGAAAGCTAGGGCCACGCACCCGGCCCACAGGGGAGGCCCCGGACCTCCTTCGAGGACCGAGCCTCCCCCAGCCACGCGAGGAGAGGTCCGGACCTCTCGGGCCGGAGCCCGGAGCCGTACCTTCGGTGGTCCGGGGCCGCCTCGTGCCCACAGAGCACGGGGAGGTCCGGAGCCGGCGCCCTCGGTGGTCCGAGGCCGCCACGTGCAGAAGCGCGTGGAGGTCCGGAGCCAGCGCCCTCGGTGGTCCGGGGGCGCCACGTGCCCGCAGAGCGCGTGGAGGTCCGGAGCCAGCACCTTCGGTGGTCCGGGGCCGCCACGTGACCACAGGGCACGGCAAGGTCTCGCGTTGCCACGTGCCCACAAGGCGCGTGGCGGGGCCTTCAGGCGGGCGCCTCGCCCACCTGCCGCATTTATTGCGGGCAGGTGAGCGTGCCCGATGCCGCTGACACCGCCGCTGTCAGGCTGGCACGCCTCGATGCTGCTGACACCACGAGTGTCAGACAGGCGTGCCCCCGTTGCCCGCCGCCGTTGTCAGACAGGCGTGCCCCCGTCGCCCGCCGACGCCGCCGCTGTCAGACGGGTGTGCCCCCATCGCCGCTGGCACCGCCGCTGGCAGGCGGCGGCGGCGAGGCGAAGGGGCGCGCCTTACCAAGGCGCGGCGGCGATAACAGAGCACTACAGTTGATTTCCCCAGCTACACTGGGGTCTATATTGAGTAAACAAGTACGCTGTACTCATCATGAGCCGCGCCACGCGCGGCGGCCGCGCTCAGCCTAATACTAGGCAGCGGCGCTACAACGCTACTACGAGCGCCCTGTCCTGTCACGCGTGCGCAACGCCTGCCCCTCGGCCTCTGAAGCCTCTCAGCGGGTTTAGCAGCCGATGGGACAGGACGGCGTAAGGCAGGACGGCGCGGCGCCGTATCCAGACGACAAGACGGTATGGTGGATCTCCAGGCCATACCAGGTCACGACGGCGGTACAGGCGCCAAACATGGAAGCGTTGGACATCAGGCACAGGATAGAACTGTAGCATAGAGGAAATGGCCGGGACCACCTGTCGGGGCCCGGCCACTATGTACATGCCCCCCTTGGGCTATAAAAGGGGAGGCATACGCAACACAAAGGACAAGCTCAAAACACAGATCCAGACAGGCTCAGAGACTCCTCTGAAGGCCCACGAAATACAAGAACACACCCACAGTGGACGTAGGGTATTACGCTCCGGCGGCCCGAACCACTCTAAATCCTCTCGCCACCATCGTGCCACCACCAACTTAGCTAACAACGATTGCTCCCCCTAATTACTCTCAGTACTTAGGATCACGGCCGGGTGCATTCCGCCACCCGACCAGGAGCACGTCCGCTCCGACAATGGTGGAACACACGAGAAGGATTGGTATACTTTTCTACTGGAGAGGTGTTGATGAAAGCTTGAACATGCTGATTGGACTCCAGGTATGCTTTAATACCAGCACGAAAAACTCATGTTTTTATGACCAATTGGGGTCAATGGATCGAGGAAGTTTTGGCTATGTGTTGCTCTATCTTTCTATGGTTCACAGTGGATTTCTTTAAAATAGATCTACATTTGTGGTAGTGGAACTTGGATGATGAAGCTCAACTCGAACGTTGTATTTGTACTTGGAGATCTGAAATGTGGCCAAAACAATGGAAAACTAGGAAAGCATTGAGGTGAATTATGGAGCATGGGAGTCTGCACGCATATAAAAAGTAAGGATCGGGGGCCGACTTTCGATAAAGCAGCTACACATGTATCTCAACCAAAAGATAGTAGACAAAGGATGAACAACGCCATTTGTGTTTGTAACACCACAGAAATCACCACTTGAAATTTTCTCTAAAACTCTTCCTAATTCAAAATCAATTTTTGAAAACTTGTTTATTGTCGAGTGTGCTAAGGAGCTCAACAAAAAGCTGCAAAATACTCCAAGATATTTCCCCTCCAAATATCTTTCAAACACCTACACCAAATTCTCCACAAAATCCTTTCCAATTGCCCTCCAAAATCCAAACCCAAAATGTAAAATCGTAAATTAAAAAGAAAAACGTGGATGGGCCCGATTCCCTCCTTTCCTCGTTCTGTCCCACCCGGCCTCCTAGGAATGGCAAGAAAGCACATACATTTTAGTCCGATTGTGAAAGAGGGACGCTTTAGTGTAAAAAGTCGAGTCCTTGACCCGATTCTCGCCGAGGTGAATCCCACTTTACTCGACAAGAATGATGATCAACAGGAGAAGATTCGCTGCGGGCCGAGTTTTTATTTTTGAGATGGAAGAAAATTCATCGTCAAAACTAGGGGCATGTGTTTCCGCTAAATCCTAGCCAATCTAGGATCAATATCGGATCGGTTGATGTGCTTCGTGGGCCGCCTTCTCAGAGGTGGTTTGCCTGTATCTTTTGGGCCTAACGGGTCGTGTATTTTAGGAAGTCAATTTTGGGTTTAGCTAATTCTATATAGACATGCTGTTCAAGTCTCTGGACTATAAATATGTAAGTCTTTATTCATAATAAACACAACGATATACATTCTCAGTAGCGCGTGTCTCGCCATTAACTCTCGGTGCATCGTCACCCCTATTCTTAGGGTTTTTAAGTAAAAGCCATGCCGCTCTAATGTGTTCTCTAGCATATCGTGTTAGTGCTGTTTAGTCTTACGACTACCATAGTAGACCTTGTACTAAAAGCGTTTTTATGGCAAGATTTGCTAATTATCCTGTGTGTTATGGATCTACTATTTTATCTACGCTCAACTCTATAGATTGATATCATGCGGCTAGGTGTATATAGCTCATATAGTTGCTACAATCCACGATATGCAATGCAACATATGCATACGACAACTCGAGAGATCGATGTGCACCTAGCACCCTGTCACTGCATGTTCTAAATGTGTTTTCTCTTTTAGATGAACTTCTTTGGATGTTCACCGATAAAGGGTAGTTAATCGTCTAGACCATGGTCTTAAACAGGTTTACCATATTCTTGTTACTTTCATTGTTTTATCTACTAACCCGCAAGAAGACATTGAGGAGCCGATTGGCATGGCCGTTGGAAGCCAATACAAACGATCTGACCAGAATTTATGTTTGGCCGTGTTGTGCATCCGTAGAGCGATTACCTGACAAATGGCATAGCTTCAGGAAAGGGAGGGGGGGGGGGGCAAATTGCTTGTACCTTTTGTGGCCTGCAAAAGGACTCGAAATAGGCATGCAAAAAAGAGTCGAGATAGGCCTGCATTCCGTGTGATGTAGTGAAACTATGGCTGTAGGCCTTCGATGCCACGTTTGTTTGTGAGCTAATGCGTCATATGTCTTCATATAGTTCAGAAATTCAAGTCAAGCAAGGGGGGCCATGGCCCAACTTCGCCTTTACCAGGGTACGCCAGCGTCCCCGACGACCACAACGCTCATCGCACCCTCTCAGATGGCATGCTTGCGACCACCGAAAGCCGGACCGTCCCCGAACCACATCACAGGAGAGATGACCGTAGGAGCAGCGCATCTTCCGGCTCACCGTATATTGGTCGCCGTACGATCACCGGCCGATTTTCGGGGACAATGCTCCCCGTGAGGGTGCAGAACTTTCACACTTAAGTTTATCAAAGTGAAACATTTTTATTTTTGACCAATAATATCTCTAATAATTTATTTCAGATAGAAATGTTACCTAAAAGCTCGTTTAAACGAGAATGGACCTACATCCTTTTTAAGTTATCAATCTTGTGAATCTTTTGCTATCCATAATCAAAGCTAAAAAGATTGGATTTAGGATAAATTTAAAAGAAGCAATATTATTACATGGAGGATGTAGGAAATAAACTTCATTTAAAATATTTAGTATTAGGTTCCATGACTATAGCGGACTTGAGATCTTTTTGCTTTGTAAGTTGCATCTTGCCAGCCTTCTAAATTTTATAATAAAGTTTATACTGTACAAGGGGATTCCTAAACAGTTCTCTGACACTTTGTAATGGTCTAATCTGGACAAAATGTATTTAGTTGGCAAAAAAATTACAAAAATATATTTAGAATTTTGGTTTCCCTCCAGAATTTCTCATCCCATATTTGAAAAGCAATGGAAAAAAGGAAAGGAAAATGGAAAACCTTTACTCGCGGCGAGTGGTGTACTGGTGTCGTCTCCCCGTTGGGACTTGGGACTTGGGAGGACTTGCTTCGCCTCCATCTCCTCCCCTCCGTCGCCGTCTCCAATGCTGAGGCCCTGGCTGTAGCCAATCCAGCTTCCCCGCCGCCCCATGCCTCATTGCGGCCGGCGGCGATGGGCGACGTCCCAGCCCCAGCCCCAGCTCCCTCCCTCCCGGACATCGACATGACCCCGCGCCGCCGCCGCGAGCCCTCCGAACCCCGCAGCGACAGCGACTGGGATGCTGGATCCAGCCGCGAGGGCTCCCCTGACCTCCTCCGCCGCGCACCCGCCGCTCAGATCTCGCGCGGCTCATCCTCGTCGTCCTCTTGGCTCCGCGAGATCGAGCGCGACCGGGTGCGCCTCGTCAGGGAGTGGGTCCACATGGCCGCCCGCGACCGCGACGACGACACCGGACCCCCGCCGTCCCCGGTCCCTGACCACGCGCGCAGGGACGCCCCCCGGATCCGTGGCCGCCAGGCGCGCCTCGAGCTCGTCATGCGTATGGCCGCAGACCGCCAAGCCGAGCTCCACCGCCTGTCCCAGCACCGCGCTGTCTCCGACTTCCCGCACCGCAACCGAATCCACGTCGGTGCTTCTTCTTCATTTCTCAACCCGCTGTTCCATTACTTGATAATACAGTGCCCTGCTTTGCCCTTCGTTTCGGATATCTGATGCGATCAGAATATCCGTCTTTACTGCAGGCGCTGCTCCGGGGCCGGTTTCTGCGCAACGGGGGTTTGCCAGAAGAGAGGAGGCCCCCATCTGTGGCCGCAAGGGAGCTTGGCCAGCTGCGGCAACGGCATCCTGTATCTGGTTTGAGGTATGTGTCAGCTCGCGCGCTGAGACAAGAATGCTGATGCTGCTCCTCCTGCTGGGATAGTGCAAATGTATGCTGGACCAATGGGTCACTGTCGCTACATTCTGATCCTGTAGTTGGAGGGTTTACATCTTTTAAGGAGTTCATGATGCTTAATATTGCTTCAGCTGTTGTGTCATTTCTCTTCACGAACAGTGTTTTCAAATCATCTGATCATGATTAATCGACTAATCGGTCCTCTAGACTGGACCAGAGCCCTTGACCTGACCGACTAGGCTCGCACAAAGGTACTAGTATACAAAGAATGATAACTTAGTAAGTGTTATACTGGTATATGGTGCTGGTAAAGGATAAAAGGTTTTGCATTCTTAGTAATGTAATTTTTTATTAAAAAAACTCAACTGGTGGGGGAAGAACCGCCCCCACAGCTTTGCAATTAAGGTAGAAGACACCCAACCTTAACCAGTCGAGAAAACCCTCCGAACCCCGGCTTTGCAAACGAGGGGGGTTTTTTTCAACAACTTTGTTTAAATTCGCTCCCACGGAGAATCAAACCTAGGACCTCCAACCTCCAAAGAGGTGGAACTACCATTGGGCTACAAGCCCACTGGTAATTTAAATTTTTATTCACCAAGCACTCAGTGTTCTATAAAGATTACTGTTGCTCATATTGTTCATTCCTAACTCCAAAGTGCTAATTGCCATGCCATCTGTTTCTCCAGCCTCACTTTCGTTCTCTACTTGTTTCTTGTATCAAATTTTATTATAAGGGAAGGCTGATTTTATCTTTGTTAAAAGAACAGCAGAATTTTACTCTGATGAACGTTTGGAACTTTGAGAGTTATTCAGGCATTTTACCATCTTGTTACCTCCTTTCCATATTTGAAGCATGATGCCATTGTAGCATAAGACACATAGATGTGGTGTTCTTGGTTTTGTTAATGCAAATATATTATTACATCCTTTTTTATTATGTGGGGATGTGACCAAGCATATCAGTTATATTAAATTTTTAGGCTAGCCAGTCAATTGATTACTTTTGTTCTCTACTTATTCACCGTCTTTCTCTGATGACTTTTGCTAATTACAAGCCGGTGCTATAAGTCGATTTAGCACTGTTAAAATGTACTTTTGTAATGTTACTGAGTTTCATGATGTGCCAATTAAAATAATGATACTCATTAATTTTAATAACTAGAGAAGAGTTCCGCTTCAGATTGGAGAATCTTGTCCGTGGTCAAGCAGATAGCCAAGTGGATGCTTCTTCAGCTCATGATATTGAATTATCTACGAATGATCATTCCGAATCAAGACCTTCTGAAACTACTCAGGAGACACATGAGCGGACAAGTGAAAATATCAGTCTTGAGCAAATTGACGGTATGGCAATAACACCCGGATTTGAAAGTGGCAGCCCTAGCATTGCTGAAGTCTTTAGTGGATCTCATAGTCAAGCGGAAAGTCAGGATGATTTGGGACAGGAGAGAAGAGATTGGCAACAATTTCCTGATTCTGTGGTTGGAGAGTCTGAAAGAAGTTGGCATGAAAATGGAGACACCATATCATCTCATGAGGGAACAGCAGTTGAGGATGATCACGATCATCTTCCAGAAGCAAATGAAGAGTCAACCAGTGTTGATCATCTTCGTGAAGGACATGAAGAGTCTATCAGTGATGATAGTCTTCCTGAAATGCCTGAAGAGCAGCATGACAGTGATCATCTTCCTGCAGTGCTTGAAGAGCTGCATGAGCATAACAATAATCACGTTCAGGAATCACATGGGGAGTGGAGCACAGATGGTCGTCCTATTGAAGTCTATGATGAGTGGCAGAGTGATCATCTACCTGAAGTAAATGAAGAGTGGCATGATGATGACGAGTCTAATGACACTGCAGACAATTGGCATGATAATAATTCTGATCAGCCAATTGACCACGATGCTGCTCTTATTAGAAGAGCTAACACATTCATCCCTGGGGATGATGATAATGTGTACAGCACTGAATTGAGGGAACTTCTAAACAGGTTATTTCTTGTTTAAAACAAGTTTGTGTAAGGGATTTATTTGGTGTTGGTATAAATACTAAATTATGTTAAATATGCAGAAGGAGTGTTTCTAATCTTCTCCACAGTTCCTTTCGTGAAAACTTAGACCGTCTTATCCGGTCATATGTTGAACGGCAAGGTCGTGGTCCTCTCCCTTGGAGTCTGGAAGGAACAACTCCTGCCCCTAACTCAACAGATCAAAATCAGGATCAGCAAAGAGAAGATGAGGACCAGGAACTACAGGACACTGTCGACAGACCTCCTTTAGTGATACCTCCTCCACCCATGCCTCCTCGTCAACCACTTTGGCACTCGGAGTTGCATCATAATAATTGGATCAGACAAAACATTCATCGTTCTTCTTCTGATATTGTGAGCTCTTTGCCTATGATATTACCACACATACATTCATTTTTGTACTTTGCTCATTTTATCTTTTTGGTGATTGGATACATCTATTCATTAAGGTGAATTAGTAAAACATATATTTAGTGGAGAATTTTTGTTTAAAGCAGGCCACTGCATTCAACTCTTCTTTCAAGATTATTACTTTTGGGGATTAGCTATTTAGTTTAGTGTTGTGTGCCAAAGGGTTGTATTCAATTTTTTTTTCTGTCCAGGAATGGGAGGCCATCAATGATTTAAGGGCTGATATGGCTAGACTTCAGCAAGGCATGAGCCATATGCAAAGGATGTTGGAAGCTTGCATGGATATGCAGCTTGAGTTGCAGCGTTCCGTAAGGCAAGAAGTTTCAGCTGCCTTGAATCGTTTTATTGGGGAGCAAGGTTAGTAAACTAAGCATGGACCTGCTTTCTACATTCCTCCAGGGTTATTACTTGTTTGAACTTAGAGAGAGAGTCGGTGAATCAATTTTGAGCATCCTTACATGTATGAACTCTAAAAATTGATGGGTGACCTCTTCAATCTTGGTGTAGCTGTGCCTATCCATCATAGTAACTTAAGATGCACAAAATGCTAATGACAGTCCGGGGAGCAGATTTTGGGGGTTTTCTTGGGCTACGAGTTTACAGGCTTGGTTTGAGATCCTTAGGCCATAAGGGTTGTGTGCCTTGAGTCCTGATCTGAGCATAAATGCTCTTGGGGCGTTCTTTCCCTGACCTTTAGAGTTTTTTAGTTTACCTTTTTTGAAACATAGCTTGGATGTTGAGCATCTTATGTTATCTGTTTATCAACTATGGAACATAGCTTAGCATAATAAGGTTCCTTAAACTCATTATCTGTATCTGTATTCTACTGCATTGCACAGCACTGGTTTTTGACATTATGTAATACTTATTTGTATCCATACAGTAAGGCGAGCAATATACTAATTTAAGTTGATACTTGATAGTGTACTTAACTACTCTATTCTTTTTTATTTGACGCGGTTGACTTTTTTTCAAAACTTTAAACCTTTATCTTATTCAAAAAATTTAAGCAAACGTATGAAAACTCAAGTCATACTCAAAGTACACCTAATGATAAACCAAATAACAGCCAGATAAATAATATGTAATGAAAATTTTTGAATAAGACGAAGGATCAAAGTTTTGAAAAAAAATCAACCACGTCAAATAAAAAAGAATGGAGGGAGCACTATTATATTATACTCATGTCGATATTTGATGTTATTGTTCAGAAAAAAGGGAATCAGGTTCCTAATGCTTAGTTTTGCATTTTACTTGTCATACATCAACCTAAGCTATCATAATTGATATTTCAGGTGAAAGTAAAGAAATAATTGATGATGGTTCGAAATGGATAAATGTGAGAAAAGGGACCTGCTGCATATGCTGTGAGACTCCAATTGACTCCCTTCTGTACAGGTTTGGCTTAATGGCTTGCGCTGATCATTTGTTATTTAATGGATGAGTGGTTGCATTGCATCATAGCATATACATAATATAGCGGCCTATGTGTACTTCATAGCTAATTATGAGCTTGTTTGGATATTAACTAATCAGATGTGGGCACATGTGCACGTGCTCAAAATGCGCGAACGAATTAGTTCGGGGTGGAGGGAAATGCCCGCTGTGCCGTGCGCCCATAATTGAGGTGATCCGGGCATACTTCATCATGTAGATACAAGGTCGACAACAAGATAGAGGAAACATGTATTATTTTGGGGATCAAAGTATGGAGTTGTTGGTAGTGGGTGGTGTATGATTGTATTCAATTTTGTTCATTCTTTCTAATGCGTTGGGGTTTCTTCAGTATTCCTTTCGTTTTGGCCTGCCCAGCCCTGCCCTGGTGTAAGTAATATATGGTTTTGGGTGTGGCGGCAGAACAGGGAGGTGGTCTTCTCTGATTCGGACTTGGGTCACGACTAATTTTGTTTCACAGCGACTAATGGAGTTGGGGTTGATTGAACCACGAGATGGAGAAATGGAGCAAATATTGGTTCTCTATCTTCTTTCGTGCATACAGTGCGGCTTGGTCGCCTCGGAATATTGCGTGTGGTTTACATGTGGGTCTTCGCTTCCTTGAGACATGGTGGCGGACCGGTAGTCTTCAGGTCTCTAATTTGTAGATGAATGTGCAAGTGGTGCTTTGTATTCGGATGATTGCATCTTTTAATCTTTCGAGACAACAGCAGTAGGATTTTGATCCAACAGTCTGGGTCATCATCACTAATATGCTTCTACCTCTTATTTAATCAAGTGCAGCGAAGTATTATGAATTTAAGAACCGGTAAAAAATAATCGCACGCTTACCAATGAAAAAGAGCTACTAGGCAGCAGGAAAAAAAACTCGTAAGTCACACAAAAATAAAGGAATATAAAAAAGTTATAATAACTCAAATGACATGTATGTTGCGTTTGACTTTTTTTCTAAGGTTAATATTATTCATTTTATTCAAAAAACATCATAACTTACTATTTATTTTGTTATGATATGTTTTATGTTTGGGTATGACTTGTATTTTAAGTTTTTACATGTTTGAATTAATGTTTTGAACAAGACGAATTATCAAGTTGTAAAAAAAAAATTCAATCGTGTTATACATTTGTGAACAGAGAGGGAGTGTAACATTTTATAAAAGTAACTTTTTAGATAGTTTTAGGTGCTAAAAACTATAATTTGATTACCACTAAAAAGGAATTTGCAACCTTCTTACTTAGTGACATTTTTATAAGGATTTCTTTAGTAACATTGATACATAAATTGAGTAATATGACAGATATTGGTGTACATATTAAAAAAATGACCATGACTCATGAGAGGGGTGAATTAGGAGTTCTATAAATTTAAGATTCACATAAACAACTTATTAAAACCTATGCAAGATTTTACCAAGTGTTTGTTGACGTAGAAAGTTGTCAAGGGCATCTATGCGTCAACTGCACAGCTATGAGATTTGCTTGCTCCTATGAAGCATGTCCGGTGCTCTGGTCCTTGGCTAGACGCAATGTGTTGCTGGGGTGCCAGCTGGTTTGACCTAACTAGAAAGCAATGCTGTGTTGGCGACGAGGAGTGGATCGGCTACGAATATTCAGTCAATCGGCTAAGAAAGCCAATTATTACCGGGTTAGTTCGTAAATGAATAAAACCTAACAAGGCTAATATAATAGACTTCTGTGGCATAAAATTAGAAATTAGGATCCGCACCGGAACATCCTTCTGGAACAACAGTACCAACTCACAGATAGGAACATCCAACTTAAGAGGGCAAGATCGATCATACACATATTATTAGAACTTTTACGAGAGTGGGGCCAAATTATACATGCGATTCTCAAGCACAAAGCATAAAGTTAATAGCTGAAAGGATCAATATATTCTAAGAGAGAGGTGAATTGGACTTCTAATTTCGAAACTTGAAATTAAACCCTATCGCATAAGTCTCAATTCACCCTAGTTCCTAAACAAGTGTGTCTAGAGTTCTACACGATATAAAAGTTTTGCAACCTAGAGCCAATCATGCAATATTAGGAACGTAAATAGCGGAAAGTAAATGCGAAAATGTAAAGAGAGCCAGAAGTGACACGTCGATCTTTTTCCCGAGGTATCGTGGAGTTAGGGCGTGACCGAAACTGAATCGGTGGCTATCGTCGTCGTCAGAGCTGGTGCGGTAGCATCAGTCGTAGAGCACAGTTGTAGAGGCAGAGTGAAAGCTCGACTCGGCTAACTGAGAAGCAACGAGAGTATCTAGAGCCGGCACAAACGAATCTAGAGCTGACGAGACAGGCTCAGATTGAGAGGTAGCTTCTGTCACAGGTGGCTGTCGGAAGCCAAGTACTGGCTGTCCTGAGCCTGTGAGACTGTCAACGGCAAGTCCGGGAGCGTCGGAGGTGACATATCGAAGTGTAAAGAATGAGCAGGCATATGTGACCTCTCCATCTGAGGAGCACTCGCTAGCAGTCCAGACTAGGAGAAGTCAAGCGCGGATGTGCTAAGCGAGGCCGAGGTAGCAAACTGGCTATGCAGGCCCATATCTGGAGGAGGTAACTGCTATGTCACTGCAGGCTGCGGAGGTGCCAGCTGGAACTCATTGCGAATCGCTGTGAACTGACTCTCGGTGTCTGCTCGGAGTCCAGCTACTAGTGTGTGAACTGTCTCCAAAATCCGTGTCTGCTGCTTTGCCTGCCTCTGCTGTAAAAGCTAAAAACGCTCGTCACTGCTCCTCTGCATCTGTTGCTGCTGCTGAAGGAGAAGCTCGAAGCGCTGATCGCTCCGCTGCTGTTGCTGTGCAAACCTCTCATTAGCCTATCTCTGCTGCTCCATCATCAGCTGAAGTACGGAGGCTATGTCTGACGGTGTAGCAGCCTGAGCAGCTGTGACGGACGGTGGAGGTGGGGGTGGTGGACGGAGCACGCGAGCCACCTGCCTCATGGTCGTGAGGTAGGATAGGCGGTGGTGGTGCGTGCTCGTCGTCTGAAGTATCGTCCCCACTGTCCTCCTCTGTTACAGTCGCTCCCCCTGTCTCGAGTACTGTCTCTGTCTCTATGGCTCTGGGGGGTGACTCAAGCCGCGGACCCACAGGTGGTACACGATCCTGCACTGGAGCTTTGGGAGCCGTCGGTGCACGAGCCTTGTACATCGGGAACGCGGTCCGGATCTTCTGAAAGATTCTGTACTGAGGTAGAGGCTCGGCAGTAGGGTCGTGATCTATCCGACTCAACATATGGGACATGAAGTGGGCGTATGGAAAGCTGTGATGTGAGCCCATCCCGTCAGTGATCACGTCCTCCATCTTTGCTATCAGGAAGTCAACCACATAGAAACGAATGTGCTGCAGAAGCGCTCTGAGTAAGTGCTGCTGAAGTGCGGTGATCCCCTCTCTGTATCCCTCTCAGGGAAGCAAGCTACGCCTCAAGGCTCTGTGAATCACATTGGCAGCTGGGGTCAGAGCTGCCGGTGTCCTCTCCTAGTACTGCCTCGCGAAACAGAATGGCGGCCTCGGTGTCAGACAAAGCTGTACGCTCATTCTTAGAGCGGCGAGGGGGCTTCGAATCCCCAGTAAACGTCAGTGTGGAGGTGACACTCTGAAAGCTCTAGCTCAAGTAGAATATCCACGTTCTGCCTATATAGATGAACTGGCTACCCGTGAAACATAAACTGAATGAACATCCTCTGTGGTTCAATGTAAAGTGTAGCATAGAAGACTCGGACCTAGTCCTCCATATAGGCGTGGCGGTGCTCAAGCAGGTAGGATAAACCGGGGATGTGAGTGAGGAAAGGATATAGGTTCTGCCCGATCACATTCCCCATCCTCGGTATACTGAGTACTGCATGTGGGAAAAGACCCATGCCTACATATCTGGAGCTCTCGTAGAGGGAGGCCTAGACCAGTGTCTAAAACCTAGGGTCCACATGCTCATCGCGCTGCTCTAGCTGCCACTAAGCTACTGTAATGATAGTAGCGAAGCTTCTTGAGGTTTCTACCCTTGCAGTTTGACGATTCTGCTGCGTCTTTAGAAAAGAAAAAGGAGAAGGTACGCTAGTCCTGTCTAGAGAATGATTAGGAACTAATTCCACTGATAGGAAATACATCCCTTGCTTCTCGCAAGAACGGCTCCTCGGTGGAGGAGTAGAAGTGCTGGTCCCCTTCGGTGAAAAAAAGCCCCAATTTTGGAGAGGATTGCATAATTGGAGAGTAACTCCCGTAGTCTGACAGCTGAGCATCTCCTGTGAGGAGAGGTGGCACTGGTATGGAAGAGAAAGCAAATCTCTCCCACACGGCAGCTTGGTGACTCTGGCTATGCCTGCTATGCGTGACCCTATCCCTTTGACTCTACCTCAGCTTGTGCTGCTCTCTCAGCTGCTGCCTCTGCCTCCTGCTGGGGTATAATCTCGTCTGGAGACATGAGCCCTCAACACTGTCTCTGTCAGGGCTGACTTGGAGATGTGGCATGTTGACGGTCATTATTGCACTATCTACGACCATCAACTATCCATGAATATGAAGGGAAATGCATCAAAGTATGGACAAACTTTTGCTACTAACATATCTCCACGAGTTGTGTTGAAATATTTGAATGCAGGTGACAAAACATACTAAAACATGGTAAAATGGAGCCAAACCAGGAGGTGACTGGCCACATGGTTAAGTCCCCAGGCCGCCCGGCCCCACCTCCAGGCCGCTCGGTCTGATGAAGTGCCTAATTGGCCATGTCAACACATCTCCAAGGTGGAATCCACGAAAGTCGCATGCAATCAACCGGAAGGCCTTGCTACATCATCGATCCAGCACTTGGATTGGTGAAGTCAGCAATCCTCAACACTCCAATCCTGTGGCTAAGGAAGAAACACAAGTGAGATCCAATGGTTCGGGAGAAAACACAAAGATAACCGCCATAACCACCATGCAACCGACTTGGGGAGTGAAGATGGACCACAAGATGAAGTATGGCGGTGGATCCGACGGTTGGCCAGGCGGCCCGGCCTGAGGTGGGGCCGCCCGGCCTCCCTACCAGGCCGCCCGGCCTGCCACCTGGCCCCTTAACCGCCATACTGACCCTATAAGTACCCCCAGTCACTTGGTGACTATAAATACCCCTGAGCTCTCATTTGTAAAGTGTGGAAGTTGAGTGAAACACACCATTGTCTAGTTTAGTAGCACTAGGATAGTCCTGGGAGTTAGAGTTGAGTCTGAGTCTTTGCCTCAGGGATTCCGAAGTTAGCTTCGAGTCTGGTAAAACTCTTGTATCTTTCTATCTTTGTACTCTCGCTACTTCAGTATAACATACTTTGTTGCTCTATCCTTTGAGTTATACTTTACTTTATTTCTTACACTTGCCTAGTGTGGTGTACCTTATTGCATACTAGACCAAGGCTTAGGTTTGTGTTGTTCTTGAGTTATCTAAATGTTTCTTGACTTGCCGGTGCTATAGGCTTTCCTTAGGCTCTGATCTAAGGCTAAGTCAGTCCTAACCCTCTGTTCAAAGACAGACTTTAGTGATCAAGTTCTCACTTGATCACTAGTTTAGCGTGCCATCTTACCCACGTAGATCTGGTTGGTAGCCCCTCTTGGTGACAGCATTAGGGAGCCTCTTTAATCCGACCCCGTCGTTCAGTAAGCCCATAGGCGTTAGCCAGTTGCCGTTCGGTTGGCCAACTATCTACCCCCGCGCCTCCTCAGGTGTAGTCTGGAATTTCGTTCGACGCAAGATCCTAGTTTGTGTTTGTTTAACTCAGTTCAACCGTGAATACTCCTATGAAGTAGTTAAGGAATACAGTTTGGACATCTTAATCTCACTCGTTGTCCCCCTAGGCAACTACCTAGTTGTTTACTGCTTTGGTCACTGTTTACTCTTCCCACCATACACTATCTTGTTTATCTTACCCCCGTTGTAAGAATAGCAGGTGTTTATCTAAGTTATAGTACTGTTTGAAGTTCGAACATTTCATTCCACCTATTAGCCCTTGCTTCCCTGTGGATTTTTACGATACCTGGAATACTCTGGGTGAAAAAGCTACAGCGAATCTCCGTGCGCTTGCAGAGTAAAATCTGTTACGCTAAGATATGTCAACATGGCATGCATGGTGCGTGCCTTGTGAGTGACCGAGGGTGGACGCACACCGCGGGGAGGGTTCTAACGAGGCTCTCCAATCTATATCCCCCCCGCTCGACGGCTCTACATGACGTCGAAAGCATCAGCTGCCCTCTCAGCAGCCTCATGCTCACGTTCCTCCTGTGTACGCTTTCGCTTTTTATTGGGCTCGGGTGCAACTTCCTTGCCCTTGTCTTTCCTTTCTCGCACCATTTGAAAGTTTTAGGGAATAGATGTGATGCCCCCGGCATCTCGAAAATCTTAACACGTGATTAGATTAGCAGTAGTCAGAGATTTGGCTTAATAATGTTTAGAGAAGAGCAACAACTAGGTTAGTAAATCACGAAGTCAGAAATTTTCAGTGAAATATGCAAAACCCCTGAGTGCACTTGTGACCTTAGTTCAAAATGAAATGTAATTTAGACCAAACTTTCTATAACAAACTTGTAGACAATTCTAGGTAGATCAACTTTGTTATTGGGTGTGGTGGCATGCATAAAGGTTTGCACGATGTTTTAGCTCCTTTTCTATCTTCTAGTAAATTCTGTCCAAATAGACCTGAATGGAAAATTCAAATTTTGAGCAATCAAAAGTCCCTATCATGCAAAACATCATATAAGAAAGTTGTAGATAGTTAAAAACCACACAACATTGGTATAATACTCTTTCTCTGAAAATGAGCATAAAATAGACTTTAGGAATTCCTAAGTTTGTATTAAACTTTGGTCAAACTGGAGTCAGCAGGTTCAATTCAAATTTGATCATATTTCAACTTGGAATCTGATATTACTCCTTTTGACAAAGTTGTAGATCTGGGAGAGTAGAGCAACTTTGGTATTTTGGGTTTTCCCAAATTCGGCCTCTAGGGTGTCCAAAATCCTCAAATTCCAAAACCTGTATATAAGGTCAAAGCCAGTTTTCCAATTTCGGGGTTTTTTCGAATTTCTTTGAGTCACTGACGAGCGGGGCCCACCTGTCGGGCCGCCCGCGCCAGCGCATTCTACCGGTTCTTTTGTTCCGTGCACCCGGTCCGTAGACCCCTCACCCTCCTCCTCACCCCGACCCCACCTGTCGGCCTCGCCCGGTCCATGGACCGCGTCCACCCGCGCGACGTCTTCGTCCCTCTCCCCTCCCCTGCGCCCACGCGGCACCGGGCCTGGCCGCCATGGCCACACGCCAC
This sequence comes from Paspalum vaginatum, assembly GCA_030272315.1. Lineage (NCBI taxonomy): Eukaryota > Viridiplantae > Streptophyta > Magnoliopsida > Poales > Poaceae > Paspalum > Paspalum vaginatum. The sequence goes on along the minus strand of CM059013.1, from coordinate 31,222,593 downwards.
GCCATGGCCGCCCTGCTCGCCACGACGCGGCCACGCGCCGCCCTGCCCACGCCACCTCACGCCCCGAACGAAGAAGCGGAGAGCTCGGCCTCATCTCCTCGCGCCTCACACGCCCGCTCCCCTGCCTCGCCTTGCTTGGAACCCCGCTGCGCGCGCCGCCGCCATCAGAGCCCGGGGCGAGCTCGCGCCCCGTCCCCTACGCGCGTCCCCGCGAGCCACTGGAGCCATGCCGCTCTTCCCCTCCCTCTCCTCCACCGAATCCCCAAAGTCTAGGCCGCCGAAATCGCTCCACCACCGCGTATTTCTTCGCCGGAGCTCCTTGCCGCGCATCACCGTCGCCAAGCTCCTCCGAGCCGTTTTCCGTCGCCCAAGGTAGGGGGTAAGGTTCCCCTTGCACTCCTCTCTCTCGTGGTGGCCGGAGTTGAGTTTTCCGAACCCCGCAGGGCCGGATTGAAGCCGCGCCGTCGCCGTGCCCCTCCCTGCTCGAGGTTGAAGATGAGCAGGGAGGAAGAAGACGCCCTTTTTCCGTTTAGGCCCCTAAAGATCTTCATTTTTATTGTTCCCCTTACTTACTGTAACATGAGTCTAAATACTCTTACGAAGCAGCCCCTGGAAATAAGGTTTAATTGTGTTTGAGTCCCTGGATCTACAGATTTCGATTTTTAAACTCTTTATTAGGCTGAAAACTTTGGAAATTCACCATAAATCAAATAAAAATCAGAAAAATACAAACTTTGTGGCAGTGCACTCCTTTTAGGTAGATCTATCTGCTGGGAATGATGGTTGAGTAGGAAAAGACTGTTTTGCCCCTGATTGCTTGCATGTTATGAATTCTTAAATAATTAGCAAAACTAAAGTTAAACACCTTCAAAAATTATAAAAATTGGGCAGAAGCCTTGTGAACATGTGTAGACTCTGTCTAAATTTTGGTAGCCCTAGCATTGTCTGTTTAATTACTATTTTGCCCTTATCTTGTATTTAAGCATATATTAATTTAGAAAAAGATTGCTATGGAGAAAAATGCTCCATGTGACTTTAGGGCCTTGATATGAGCTCTAGATTATGAACATAACTCACTGCTAGAGTAGGAGGTAGCTTTTATAAGGGTGTGACTCTGATTTGAAAATAGTAGAAATAATGCAATTTTACATAAATAATCGAAAATGTGAAACTAATATATCCAATAAAAACCCCACACTTACCATGTTAGGTTTATGATCGACAACTTAACTCCTGTATATGTTCGTGTGAAATTACACATACACGATTGCTTCGGGTCCATCAGAGTAGTATTAATACTAGTGCCAGTCGGGAGATTTTAGTTGAGCTAGTAATCCATTACATCCGTAACTAGATGTTTGCCTTATATTTTGCTTAACCAGTTGAATGCTTGATGATCGTGCATCTCATTCACTGTGTCATGCATAGCATTCATATAGCAACGCTTATTGCAGATACGTGATTGAGAAACAAGTACGGGAGCTACTTTAAGCAATGGTGTTCCAGAAGATCAAGTAAGCCCCAGACACGACCTGGAGAGCCCATCAGTCGTGTTTGGAAGGAGGAGTTGTCCAAGTGATCAAGGGGTTGCCTGGGGCAAAGCCTCACAACCCGGCAAACTAACCTAGTTTAGTTTGTTGGCTGAGTAAGAATAAGCAAAGGTAGGCAGGACCATAAATCTCCCAGCTAATGTTATCTTGATTGATGATTACGCATCCGCATTAGGAGTTGATTGAAAACCTTTGCATTAGACTCCCTGGCCGCCCTGGCCCTAGCACCTATATATAGAGTTCGTAGGACGAGTTGCCTAGGCTCTGCTAGGTGCGAGTAGACACGAGTGAAAGGAGTCACTCGTCGCGTAGGTGATTTCAAAGATTACAAAACTATTACTATTGAGGAAGTAATACTATGCTCCTGATTTAAATGGAGACCGGGCGGAGAATAATTTTATTATGTGGTGTGCGTTTGGCTCCGCCCGAGTCGCATAAGGCCCGTTCGCTGTTCGCCTGCTGTTCGGCATAACATTGCTAGAATGCTTATCCGGGATATGGGACCGGAGAAGTCTTTCCTGGGCTCGTCCGAAGCACAGAGACACGTTCCTACCCGCTGGTTGAGAGGAAGGTGGCCCGGGGGAGCTTGGTACTCATGACGGGGAGACCGAGATGTCGGCAGGCTCGTCATGGGGGCACAACCCGGGGGCTAGGCGGGAGTGAATCGAACTTGGGACGAGGCAGGATAAGATTGGGGCTATATGTGGGAACGCGATGGCTAGTAAGCATATACCCCTGGCATGATAGTTATTCCCGGGAATTAAAATCGATTCGAATCGCTGATGCCCACCAGGTGTGGGAATGCTGATAATGCACACGGGCAACGTAGTAACTACTTAAACTCTCAGTGTTTAATACTCATGGTTTTTGGAATACCACATGATTGAATTGATTTGTTTACATTACTGCAAGTTACAGTTGTGTGGAGGTTCTATAAATGATGAAAACTTACTATTTATGTTACACAAGTTACTGTTTAAAACTAAAGGCTAAGGATCCACTTGCTAGAAAGCCGCTTCGCGTCAGCCGTAAGCCAATTCCATTAAGTCCTACTGAGTAATTAGTACTCAGGGTTTGCCCCCACCTTTTGAGAACAGGTACCGGCGACATCTGGACAACTACTTGGAGAAGGGTAGTACCGGTGGGCTCGGTGCTGCTCGTCTCGATCAACGTTGCATGAAGACTAGTAAAGTATTTTCTTCCGCTGTGAGACGTTTTCGAATTCGCTTCCGCTGTCTGATTCAAACTTGCCTTTCGTATGGTAATATGTTGAAACTTATATTATTATTTCGAATCGGTTTGTAAAACAAGCTTATATATACGCTATATTCAACTGCCTGAGATGATGTATCTGTTGTGGCTCCATTGAGGGCTGGATGTGTATGATGTCGGTTCCTCTGGAAAAAGGTGATATCGGGGGTCGAATGACTCTCGACGGACGACCGGGTTTAGTTCGGTCTAATCGCACTGCAAACCAGAGGTGGCAGGTGTGCTTAGCCCGGATTAAATCGGCGGTTCCGCCACAGCTGGTATCAGAGCCGATCATACACAGACAACAGACATATCATCCAGTTTTGATTTGCAAACCTATTTTCGAAAACCCTTTCCGAAGTATTTGAAAAGTGAGAGTATCGATATGCCCCTATTAAGGATGTTAGTGAAATACCAGGTGACATCGCTAACATTCTGACCTAGATAGAACTCATGTGCATATTCGGCGCTTTGGGAAGCAACATTTCGGCCATAGCCATCCCCAGTACTGGTGGAGCGCTATTGAGATTTGCGGACTGTTGCGAACCCTGCATTCATGCTGATAGGGCAGAACTCTTTAAGGGGGGTGGTCACGCTATTGGAGTGTTTCGTGACCACTTTTCCTTCAACCAAAATAATAGCTAGATCTTGTTGGCCACCGTTTCTCTCCCTAGTAATTCCCCAGTACTGGAGGAAGACTGGGTGTGTTGGGAGAAATGGCGCCACTACGTCGTCCACCAGACGTAGCTTAAAGAAAATCGTGGATACCACTTCTAGGGTTAGAGTGGTAATGATTGGTCATGGTAATGATGTGGGTATGAGCATGCATTTTTCTGCAGGTACACTAACCACGTGCGAAATTAAGAACGAATAGAGAACGACTAGTTGCATTAGGGAGTGCCGTGCACATATGTCACCAAATACTCGCTAGATATATAATTATACATAGGGTGTGTGATGTGAGACCGAATAGGGCGAATCATGCATCATGACATCATGTCTTATCTCATGCATTGTTTTTGTTACTTAAGCGTGACTAGGAGCATATTGCGTTGAGTGTGTGTACTAGTATGTTAATACGTAACTCAAAGTACCAGTAGAACTAGCAAAAACTAAGCAAGCGACTTGACTAGTACGCTTGGGTTGTCGCAATTTTTCTATACCTAATTCATTCTAAATATGAAACGTCTAATAAATGCAGGTCAAATACAATAAATATGTCGATCGGTCCAAAAATCAAACCCGTCTCAAACTTACCGATGCTACACACGTTAGAAACATACCATAGTCTTGTGCCATCGTTTTGCGAAAAATCACTTATTGGCATATTTTCTAAATACGTAAACGCGGAAAACACTATGCCCACACCAAGTTTTCAAAACCATTGAACTTACGGGAGCCTTATTCTTCTTGCTACAGATGTCGCAGCCCTTCGACTTATGCCCTGATCACCCCGAGCCCACGAAGGCTAAAACAACAGCCCCTGCAAGTCTCAAGAAGAAGAGAAAAGTGGGAGAATCTTCTACTAATACGGCTTCAGTTCAACATCTGCGACCTGGCCTAGTTTTATTGAAGGGATTCGTCCAGCCTGAAGATCAAGTCGAGATAGTTCGTACATGTCGACAACTAGGTATTGGTCCAGGAGGATTCTATAGGCCTAATTTCAAGAATGGAGCCAAGATGAAGCTATGGATGATGTGTTTAGGGAAGAATTGGGATCCGACTACAGGTTTCTATGGGCCAACACGTCCATGCGATGGTGCCCAAGTCCCTGCGATACCAGAAGTTTTCAAGACAATTGCTCAAACTGCAAATTCAACTGCAAGCGAATTTCCTCAGATCAATCCTGACATATGCATCATTAACTACTACAACAACGTCGGGAAGCTCGGACTCCATCAAGATAAGGATGAATCAGGAAGAAGCATCAACCAAGGTCTACCTATCATCTCAATCTCCCTAGGCGACACGGCAGAATTCCTGTTCATCGATGCTCGAGACAAGGATAGAGCGACCAAGGTCAACCTCGAGTCTGGCGATGTTCTCATACTCGGTGGAAGATCAAGACTGCTATTCCATGGCATCTCCCATGTGAAGCCTAACACTGCACCGACATGGCTAAAGGAAGAAACTGGTCTTCGTCCAGGACGCATCAATCTCACGTTTAGGCAGTACTAGCTGGGTACCAATTAGTACGATAAAGTCTGAGGGACAAACCTATGTATCAGAAGGTTTTAACATTCGTAGATCAGAAAGACCTCGGGTGTCCAACTCTATAGAGTCAATTTGTATCTCATTCCTATGGGTAGATGTACTCCTAGTCTTATAGTGGTAGCACATTGAGCTTTGGTAAATTTTTCTTTAAAACCCTTGTCGTTCATGCGCTTCGAACCCTTGTGATCGAAGAAATCCTAGCCTAATTGCACTATATTCCACTATTCGTTAATTACTTGCTACAAGCTTTGTAAATCAAGGAACTTCTTTTACCATGGGATTCAAGCGCCCTAAGCTCTTATATCACATCGGACTTCCTCTTTATTTAACCAAAACCTTGTAGTGATCATGACTCTGTAGGTGGAATGATTGAGCCACCCTTGTTGTGATGTCTCCTTATGCAGTCTTGGATGCCTCGACGGGACCTGGAGCCCTATGTGTACGGCCGTCACATGGTTGTGCTACTAGGTTCGCGCTGGCATTAAGACATGCGAAGGCATGACATCGCTTCAATCGTGGAACATTCATAATCGGTTTTTATCTTTAATTGATCTCACTACTCTTGATTCGTGGGGATGATCGATTTCATTTCCACTATCCTGTATATATCATTCCATTGCCTTATTTCACCCTGCTTTCTTGACCAATGCGGATGATCCGTCTCAACCCTATGACTTGCTCGTATTAATTCATATCCATGTTTGACCTTGCCTCCGAAGGTTGGTGGGAACAGTCAATTTCGTTCTCACTAACTCCGTCGATATTTCTATCCATTCGTTGAACCTTAATTCCCGAGGGTGTACTTTACGAACATCCTCCACACTAGCTTTTGTCCTCGGCCAGTGCTCTTATCTTATCATCATTTCTCTATGAGTGGTTTTCTTCCTCTTAGAGGAGAGCTTACTAGCATTTTGTTTCGCTAGTAAGAACATGTCAGCTACTGCCATTTTCTTGATCAATCATGACCAACGTTAAGAAATCGTACAAATCATCACCTTGTTTAGGCGAATGCGGCCTATCTTCTCACTCTTGTGCCTTTCTTGTTCCGATGAGTAGGATGTGCTACGCTTCACCACATCTTACTCTTTGAAGGCATGTTGATTTGAAATTTTATATGTGGACACAGTCCCCATCAAATAGAATGAATGTGTCTCTCAAAAACGCATCCGATGATACTCCATTCCTTTGCTTCAATCACAGTCACTTGCCCGTTGACCACATTCTCTTCACGGTTTGTTCATTCGCTCTCTTATATGGCACGACTCGCCGAGTATCTTAGAGAGACCACCCTAGCCTAATAAATGATGCTCTGTGACTACTTGTGTTAAAGAGGTACTAACCATTCACAAGCTAGTTGACAAAGCCAACAAGTGAAAAATTGGGATGTTACCATGTGCATTCAAAAAGGCACGAACCACGATGCCATACTCCTTACCATACGCGATAGGTAACACACCCGTACCTCACACAAATCTCGGGACGAGATTTCTTTAAGGGGGGTGGGTTGTGATGCCCCCGGCATCTCGAAAATCTTAACACGTGATTAGATTAGCAGTAGTCAGAGATTTGGCTTAATAATGTTTAGAGAAGAGCAACAACTAGGTTAGTAAATCACGAAGTCAGAAATTTTCAGTGAAATATGCAAAACCCCTGAGTGCACTTGTGACCTTAGTTCAAAATGAAATGTAATTTAGACCAAACTTTCTATAACAAACTTGTAGACAATTCTAGGTAGATCAACTTTGTTATTGGGTGTGGTGGCATGCATAAAGGTTTGCACGATGTTTTAGCTCCTTTTCTATCTTCTAGTAAATTCTGTCCAAATAGACCTGACTGGAAAATTCAAATTTTGAGCAATCAAAAGTCCCTATCATGCAAAACATCATATAAGAAAGTTGTAGATAGTTAAAAACCACACAACATTGGTATAATACTCTTTCTCTGAAAATGAGCATAAAATAGACTTTAGGAATTTCTAAGTTTGTATTAAACTTTGGTCAAACTGGAGTCAGCAGGTTCAATTCAAATTTGATCATATTTAAACTTGGAATCTGATATTACTCCTTTTGACAAAGTTGTAGATCTGGGAGAGTAGAACAACTTTGGTATTTTGGGTTTTCCCAAATTCGGCCTCTAGGGTGTCCAAAATCCTCAAATTCCAAAACCTGTATATAAGGTCAAAGCCAGTTTTCCAATTTCGGGGTTTTTTCGAATTTCTTTGAGTCACTGACGAGCGGGGCCCACCTGTCGGGCCGCCCGCGCCAGCGCATTCTACCGGTTCTTTTGTTCCGTGCACCCGGTCCGTAGACCCCTCACCCTCCTCCTCACCCCGACCCCACCTGTCGGCCTCGCCCGGTCCATGGACCGCGTCCACCCGCGCGACGTCTTCGTCCCTCTCCCCTCCCCTGCGCCCACGCGGCACCGGGCCTGGCCGCCATGGCCACGCGCCACGCCATGGCCGCCCTGCTCGCCACGACGCGGCCACGCGCCGCCCTGCCCACGCCACCTCACGCCCCGAACGAAGAAGCGGAGAGCTCGGCCTCATCTCCTCGCGCCTCACACGCCCGCTCCCCTGCCTCGCCTTGCTTGGAACCCCGCTGCGCGCGCCGCCGCCATCAGAGCCCGGGGCGAGCTCGCGCCCCGTCCCCTACGCGCGTCCCCGCGAGCCACTAGAGCCATGCCGCTCTTCCCCTCCCTCTCCTCCACCGAATCCCCAAAGTCTAGGCCGCCGAAATCGCTCCACCACCGCGTATTTCTTCGCCGGAGCTCCTTGCCGCGCATCACCGTCGCCAAGCTCCTCCGAGCCGTTTTCCGTCGCCCAAGGTAGGGGGTAAGGTTCCCCTTGCACTCCTCTCTCTCGTGGTGGCCGGAGTTGAGTTTTCCGAACCCCGCAGGGCCGGATTGAAGCCGCGCCGTCGCCGTGCCCCTCCCTGCTCGAGGTTGAAGATGAGCAGGGAGGAAGAAGACGCCCTTTTTCCGTTTAGGCCCCTAAAGATCTTCATTTTTATTGTTCCCCTTACTTACTGTAACATGAGTCTAAATACTCTTACGAAGCAGCCCCTGGAAATAAGGTTTAATTGTGTTTGAGTCCCTGGATCTACAGATTTCGATTTTTAAACTCTTTATTAGGCTGAAAACTTTGGAAATTCACCATAAATCAAATAAAAATCAGAAAAATACAAACTTTGTGGCAGTGCACTCCTTTTAGGTAGATCTATCTGCTGGGAATGATGGTTGAGTAGGAAAAGACTGTTTTGCCCCTGATTGCTTGCATGTTATGAATTCTTAAATAATTAGCAAAACTAAAGTTAAACACCTTCAAAAATTATAAAAATTGGGCAGAAGCCTTGTGAACATGTGTAGACTCTGTCTAAATTTTGGTAGCCCTAGCATTGTCTGTTTAATTACTATTTTGCCCTTATCTTGTATTTAAGCATATATTAATTTAGAAAAAGATTGCTATGGAGAAAAATGCTCCATGTGACTTTAGGGCCTTGATATGAGCTCTAGATTATGAACATAACTCACTGCTAGAGTAGGAGGTAGCTTTTATAAGGGTGTGACTCTGATTTGAAAATAGTAGAAATAATGCAATTTTACATAAATAATCGAAAATGTGAAACTAATATATCCAATAAAAACCCCACACTTACCATGTTAGGTTTATGATCGACAACTTAACTCCTGTATATGTTCGTGTGAAATTACACATACACGATTGCTTCGGGTCCATCAGAGTAGTATTAATACTAGTGCCAGTCGGGAGATTTTAGTTGAGCTAGTAATCCATTACATCCGTAACTAGATGTTTGCCTTATATTTTGCTTAACCAGTTGAATGCTTGATGATCGTGCATCTCATTCACTGTGTCATGCATAGCATTCATATAGCAACGCTTATTGCAGATACGTGATTGAGAAACAAGTACGGGAGCTACTTTAAGCAATGGTGTTCCAGAAGATCAAGTAAGCCCCAGACACGACCTGGAGAGCCCATCAGTCGTGTTTGGAAGGAGGAGTTGTCCAAGTGATCAAGGGGTTGCCTGGGGCAAAGCCTCACAACCCGGCAAACTAACCTAGTTTAGTTTGTTGGCTGAGTAAGAATAAGCAAAGGTAGGCAGGACCATAAATCTCCCAGCTAATGTTATCTTGATTGATGATTACGCATCCGCATTAGGAGTTGATTGAAAACCTTTGCATTAGACTCCCTGGCCGCCCTGGCCCTAGCACCTATATATAGAGTTCGTAGGACGAGTTGCCTAGGCTCTGCTAGGTGCGAGTAGACACGAGTGAAAGGAGTCACTCGTCGCGTAGGTGATTTCAAAGATTACAAAACTATTACTATTGAGGAAGTAATACTATGCTCCTGATTTAAATGGAGACCGGGCGGAGAATAATTTTATTATGTGGTGTGCGTTTGGCTCCGCCCGAGTCGCATAAGGCCCGTTCGCTGTTCGCCTGCTGTTCGGCATAACATTGCTAGAATGCTTATCCGGGATATGGGACCGGAGAAGTCTTTCCTGGGCTCGTCCGAAGCACAGAGACACGTTCCTACCCGCTGGTTGAGAGGAAGGTGGCCCGGGGGAGCTTGGTACTCATGACGGGGAGACCGAGATGTCGGCAGGCTCGTCATGGGGGCACAACCCGGGGGCTAGGCGGGAGTGAATCGAACTTGGGACGAGGCAGGATAAGATTGGGGCTATATGTGGAAACGCGATGGCTAGTAAGCATATACCCCTGGCATGATAGTTATTCCCGGGAATTAAAATCGATTCGAATCGCTGATGCCCACCAGGTGTGGGAATGCTGATAATGCACACGGGCAACGTAGTAACTACTTAAACTCTCAGTGTTTAATACTCATGGTTTTTGGAATACCACATGATTGAATTGATTTGTTTACATTACTGCAAGTTACAGTTGTGTGGAGGTTCTATAAATGATGAAAACTTACTATTTATGTTACACAAGTTACTGTTTAAAACTAAAGGCTAAGGATCCACTTGCTAGAAAGCCGCTTCGCGTCAGCCGTAAGCCAATTCCATTAAGTCCTACTGAGTAATTAGTACTCAGGGTTTGCCCCCACCTTTTGAGAACAGGTACCGGCGACATCTGGACAACTACTTGGAGAAGGGTAGTACCGGTGGGCTCGGTGCTGCTCGTCTCGATCAACGTTGCATGAAGACTAGTAAAGTATTTTCTTCCGCTGTGAGACGTTTTCGAATTCGCTTCCGCTGTCTGATTCAAACTTGCCTTTCGTATGGTAATATGTTGAAACTTATATTATTATTTCGAATCGGTTTGTAAAACAAGCTTATATATACGCTATATTCAACTGCCTGAGATGATGTATCTGTTGTGGCTCCATTGAGGGCTGGATGTGTATGATGTCGGTTCCTCTGGAAAAAGGTGATATCGGGGGTCGAATGACTCTCGACGGACGACCGGGTTTAGTTCGGTCTAATCGCACTGCAAGCCAGAGGTGGCAGGTGTCCTTAGCCCGGATTAAATCGGCGGTTCCGCCACAATAGATAGATACGAAGATTCAGATAAGTAGAATTAACTAGACAAGGTGAGACCTAAAGCAAGAATTAGAGTTATGGATTTGTGGCATGCATGTCAAGAGAAAAACTTTGAATAAAATCAACCAAAGTGCGTGACCATCTCACACTAGGGTTTATTTACTCAAATCTATAAGTGTATTGACATGAAATTAATTCCAGTTGCAATCACATACCACAAAATCCTAAGAATGGAAACCCTAGATGGAGTAGTGAACAAGATAGCATAAGATAAGAGAGGAATCGAAAGCTCACCACAAAGATCGAGAAGGATGTTGCGCCGGAGAGGGAGAACCGAAGGTGGCGCACAGGGGCGCCGAGGTGCGGCGGTGAGGGACAGCACTGGGCGGTGTGCAAGAGCAGCAGCACGGGGCGACAGTGCGTGGGAGGCGATGTGGGGAGCCCACGGCTACGTCGGTGGTGCGAGGTGGAGGCCGGCAGAGCGGGAGCGGGCGCGGTCGACGCGAGTACGGACGGTGCGGGGAGGCCGACAGTGGAGCGGCGAGAGGCGGCATCTCAGAGAGGCATTGTGGCGGCTAGGGCACAGGAGCCATGCGGGTGAGAATGAAAAGAGCGAAGGAACCAGGCCCACAACTTAAATGTTTAAGAATGGGTCCACTCTAAGCCACAAACAGCCACTGGACGGTTCGGTGGTAAGCCACCAGACGGTCCGGTGGACACCACCGGATGAAATAGGTAGAGGGGTGGAATAGGTGATCTGGTGGAAAGGAAAACCGTCGGACGGTCCGGTGGTCAGCCGTCGGACGGTCCGGTGAGTTCCATTGGACGAAATAGCCCGAGAGATTTCCTGGCGAAGTAAATCGGCCAAAGCACCACCGGACAGTCTGGTGGGTAGCCACCGTACGGTCCGGTGCTACAAAAGAAATAAACACAAGTATGGATAGTCCAAGGTGAAGCCCTTGCCCCTCAACCACTTAAAAATATTTGCATTTTCACCTGCTCTATATAATTTTTGATTTTTCAAGCATGACCTCCAAATAAAAGAAAATAGGCAGTTAAGATCCAAAGGAAATGTATGAGTCCTTTCCTAGGAGAACTAGAGATGAAATTAACTCCTGTCCCGTGGGAACTTGACTCAATAGGCATGAAGAACGATGCCATACCGTTAATTTGATCTCTTTTCATGATTCAAGGTGCTTGCACTTGAAACAAGTCTCGATATCATCAAGAGTGCTCCTTTGTGACATTACCGGATGCAATGCAAGTGCAAGCTACCAACAAGCATGGATAGGAATTTAAATATGCGTGCACATCTATATGATAAGGAATGCAATGCTCGCAAGAAATTAAATCTACAATTGCCATATTACTTCCCCCCACAAGCTTCTTCAAGAGGAGCCATTCTACATGCCATGAGCGAAACCAAGTTCCATTGGCTCATGCGAGACCCTCGCTCCTCTCTATCTTGCAGCGGTTAGGCAAGCGACTAGCATTTACATATGATTCTCATTATATGGCATGGCAACTTACATGACGGTTCTAGCATCTAGCACGTTAAGCTCACTTTGCAACTTACAGAAGGTACTCTCATCTAATGGTTTCGTGAAGGTGTCCGCCAATTGCTCCTTAGTTCCCACATTTCGCAAGAGGATGTCTCCCTTTGCGACGTGGTCCCTAATGAAGTGATGACGGATATCTATGTGCTTTGTGTGAGAATGTTTACTAGGTTGTTGGCTAGCTTAACAGTGCTCTCATTGTCACAAAGGAGGGGAACCCTAGAAAGCTTCACACCATAGTCCAAAAGCATTTGCTTCATATATAGAATATGGGCACAACAAGACCCAACCGCTATATATTCCACTTCCGCAGTGGACATGGACACATAGTTCTGCTTCTTGGAAGACCAAGAAACAAGCGACTGCCCTAGCAAGTGGCAACCCCCGGAGGTACTCTTGCGCTCAACACGACATCCGGCAAAGTCCGAATCCGAGTAGCCCAAGAGTTCAAGACTAGCGCCCTTGGGGTACCACAAGCCTATGCTAGGGTTGTGCTTGAGATACCGAAGAATCCTTTTCACCGTGGAGAGGTGGGATTCTTTGGGATCAGCTTGGAAACGAGCACACAAGCACACACTAAACATGATATCTGGCCTAGAAGCACACAAATAAAGCAATGAACCTATCATGGACCGGTAGAGAGTTTGGTCCACCTTGATGCCACTTTCATTGAGGTTGAGATTCCCATTAGATGCCATGGGAGTGCTTATTGGCTTGCAATCATCCATCTTGAATCTCTTGAGTAGATCTATTGTGTACTTTTCTTGATAGATAAATGTCCCTTCCCTCAATTGCTTGATTTGAAACCCAAAGAAGAAGGTGAGCTCGCCAATCATAGACATCTTGAACTCTTTTGCCATCATCTTGCCAAAATCCTTGCAGAACTCTTCATTTGTTGAGCCAAAGATAATGTCATCAACGTACACTTGACAAATGAAGAGATCATCGTCCATCTTCCTGGTGAAAAGAGTGGTGTCAACTCGACCAATCTTGAACCCTTTTTCAATGACGAAGTCCCTAAGGCTCTCATACTAAGCTCTTGGACAACCTATACACATGATTGGGATTGCTTGGGTCTTCAAATCTGGGTGGTTGCTCAACATACACTAGCTCATTAATGTATCCATTGAGAAATGCACTTTTCACATCCATTTCATAAAGCTTCATGTCATGATGTGTTGCATAAGCTAGTAAGAACCGAATAGCTTCCAATCTTGCAACTGGTGCAAATGTCTCTGCAAAATCAATTCCGTCAACTTGAGAATATCCCTTTGCCACTAATCTTGCCTTGTTTCTCACAATGTTGCCTTCATCATCTTACTTGTTTCTAAACACCCACTTGGTTCCAATAACTCTAGCACCTTTGGGTCTTGCTTCAAGTGTCCAAACTTCATTTCTTGTGAAATTGTTGAGCTCTTCATGCATTGCATTTACCCAATCCGGATCACTCAAAGCTTGATCAATTGTTGTAGGCTCAATGCTAGAGACAAATGAGTAGGCTTGACAAAATCTGGCCACATTTTGAGACCTTGTTGTAACTCCTCTTGATGCACTACCAATGATGAAATCTTGAGGGTGTGCATTGACTTCTTCTTTGAGGTGCCACTTGAGGTGTATGTATCGGTGCATCAACATTTTGAGCTTGTTCTTCAACTTGCTCTTGTGATATATGAACATCTTCATTTGGGAGTTGCTTGTCTTGTTGACTACCATCTTGAGGTGCCATTGAAGAGGATGGTTGATCAATAATTTGCACTTCATCTTAATACCGCACCATATGTCTCTTCAACCATGCCCCAATATCACAATGTTATTGAAACTTACCCAAGTGTTGGCGCTTCTTGTAGATATAACATTTGCAACCGAACGCCCAAAAATATGAGATATTTGGTTTTCTCCCATTGAGCAATTCATATGGAGTCTTGTCGAGGAGGCGGTGAGGAAACAACTGGTTGGAAGCATAGCAAGCGGTGTTGATGGCTTCGGCCCAAAATTTCTCACTTGTATCATATTCATCAAGCATTGATCTTGCAAGAGTAATGAGTGTTCTATTTTTTTCTCTCCACTACACCATTTTGTTGAGGGGTGTAGGTAGCAGAGAACTCATGCTTGATCCCAACTTCATCACAATATTCTTCAATGTTAGTGTTGTCAAACTCTCCTCCATTGTCACTTCTAATCTTCACAATTGAAGTGTTGAATTCATTTTGAGCTCTCTTGGTAAACTTGCTAAAGACATGTGACACCTCGGTTTTGTCCTCAAGAAAGTAAACCCATGTGTATCTTGAGAAGTCATCAACTATCACAAAACCATAATTATTTCCACCAATACTTGTATATGTGATTGGACCAAAGAGATCCATGTGAAGTAGCTCTAGTGGCCTTGAAGTTGAAATGAATGTCTTGCTTGGATGGGTGTTTGCAACTTGTTTGCCGGCTTGACAAGCACTACACAATTTATCCTTCTCAAATGTGATATCCTTTAAGCCTTGGACCAAATCTTTCTTCATCAATTTCTTGAGTGTGCTCATTCCAACATGAGCTAACCTTCTATGTCACAACCAACCCTTGGAGTTCTTGGAGAACAAACATACTTGCAAATTGGCCTTCTTTGAAGTGAGATCAACAAGGTAGAGATTATTATGCCGAAAGCCCTTGAAGACCTCTTCACCACTATCAATCTTGCTCACTATCACTTCATTTGGCTTGAATAGACATTGGAGACCTAAATCACACAATTGTCCCAACGATAAGAGGTTGAAGTTCAAAGAATCAACTAGTAGCATATTTGAAATTGAGTGTTCACTTGATATTTCAATTTTGCCCAATCCTTCAACCTTTCCCTTGGAGTTGTCACCAAAAGTGATCTTGTCAAATCCTTCCACATCTCCACTAAGTGAGGTGAACATCCAGGAATCACCTGTCATATGTTGAGTACATCCACTATCCACCACCCAATGTGATCCGCCGATCTTGTAGTTTACCTACACACAAGCCAATCAAGCTTGAGACTTGGCCACCCATCTAAGAATAAGTGCAACCTTTGGCTTAGGTGTCCATTTTGCATTTGGTGTGGGTATCTTTGGAATGAGTGCTTTTGGTACCCATCTCTTCTTAGGCCTAGATTCATCCTTCATTCCCAAGAATTTGACCTTGACTTGTCCATTTGACAATCTCTTGACCAAGTAGTGAGCATCAAATGCAAACGCCCTTAGTTGCTTGGAAAGTGGCTTCTTGGGTGGTGCATTGCACTCAAACATGAAGTGACCTTCGGTCATACACTTAATGCACCACTTTGGCTTCTCTATCTTGATTGATGGTGCAGATTGATAAGAGAGCATCTCACTAAACTTCATTTGTTCCATAAGCAATTGATTGTAATCATATTGTACACTTTTCACTTCTAGCTTAAGCTTCTCATTCTCATATTTAAGCTTGATGAGAACATTTGCCTCTTTCTCCATTGGAGCCTTGCTCTTGCATTGTGCACAAAATGTTGCATCCTTGAGTGCATTGGGAGGTTCACTCTTCTTGCTCTTAATTTTCTCTAGCTCAATCACTAGCTTCTCATGCTCACTCTTGGGGACACATGTCTTCTCACAAGACTTGATGTCATTGGGAGAATCATCAATCTTGCAAATTGAGTTGATGGCTTGAAGATTCGCTTCTAGCTCTTTTCTAGTCTCATCAAGTTCGACACTATGAAGTTGCAAGAGACGATGTTTTGTGTTAAGCTCTTCATGTTTTGTTGTCAACTCATTGTAGCACTTGGTGACTTCTTCAAGTGTCTCATTGAGCTCTTTGATTTCTTGTGCTTACTCAATATGAGACTTCTTGATGATGTTGTAGACATTGTCAAGGGCCTCTTTTTCAATCACTAATTGCTTGTTGCATGATGTGAACTTTTTATTGGCATTTGCAAGCTTGTTGTTGTTTTCTTCAAGACTCTCAATATTCTTTTGCATCTCATCAAATTTTCCTTGATCATAGCTTGTCACAATCTTATTGCACTTGTTCATGAGACTCTTCTTTTCGATCTTTACCTTGTCAAGCTTTGCACTCAACTTGCTAATTTCCTTATTTTGTTCTTGGACTAAGCTAGCAAGTTCATCATAGGAAGGCACATCATCATCATCGGAAGAGTCATCGAAGGTCTTTACCTTATCACCCTTGGGCATAAGGCATAGGTGTGGAGTAGAAGTAGAAGTTGATGAGGCTGGTGGCGGTGTTGAGATAGTAGCAATGGCAAGTCCCACAACAACTTCATCACCACTATCATTCGCATCGGATGAGGAGTTGCTTGATGTGTCCTCATCCGTCATCCACTCCCCAATGTAAACTCTTCCCTTCTTCTTGAATTGCTTGGGGGGCCTTCTTCTTGTTCTTCTTCTCATCATCACTTGACTCATCACTTGAGTCTTGCTTGTGATGCTTCTTATCTTTCTTCTTATTGGTGGCAACTCAGCATTGATATGAGAGATGGCCAATCTTGCCACACTTGTAGCACTCCATCTCTTCAAGCTTCTTCTTGGATGGAAAGAATTTCTTCTTGCTTGAAGAATATTTGATGCCCTTCTTGTTGAGACGGCCCAAGGCACAAGTGACCTTACGCACAAGAAGAGCCACCTCTTCATCACTTTCATCTTCTTCTTGCTCATCATCTTCTTTGTTGTCCACAACAATTATTTTCTTGGAAGTGGACTTCTTCTCTTTGGTTGAGCTTGCCTTGAGGGCAATATCCTTCCTCTTGGATGGTGGCTCCGTATTCGGTGTGATCTTCATGTACATCTCATGTGCATTGATCTTGCCAAGCACACCAGATGGAGTCACCGTGTTGAGATCGGTTTGGTGGAGATATGTGACGATGTGGCCATACTTGTCACAATCAAGAAGATACAATATCTTCCTAGCCACATCTGCCTCTTTGATTTGAGTCAAACCAAGACCATTGATCTCTTCTACAAGCACATTAAGACAAGAATACATTTGATTAGCATTTTCATGAGGAAGCATACGAAAATCATTAAGTTTCTTGGTAAACAAACTATGGCGTTGCTCTCTCTCGCTTTTAGTTCCCTCATGGAGTGCACAAATCTCTTCCCAAAGCTTGTGTGCTGTCCTTGATAGTCCTCATGCAGTTGAAGACCTCTTTGCACAAGCCGCGAAAGAGAATGTTACGAGCTTTGGCATTCCACTTGTCATAACTAAGCTTAGACATTGTGGTCTTATCCTTATCGGCTATCTCTGAAAAGCCGGTGATGGCGGCCGTGTGGAGAGAAGTGTCAACGGCTTCCAAGTAGGACTCCATATAGATCTTCCAATATGGAAAGTCCTCGCCATCGAACACGGTCAGGGATCCTTCCCCATAGAACATCTTGCTCTAGGCGGTGAAGTCTACAACCAATGAGCACGCGGCACTGATACCAATTGAAAGGATCAAGATGTCCAAGAGGGGGGTGAATTGGACTTCTAATTTCGAAAACTTGAAATTGAATCCTATCGCACAAGTCCCAATTCACCCTAGTGCTTAAACAAGTGTGCCTAGAGTTCGACACGATACAAAAGTTTTGCAACCTAGAGCCAAGCATGCAATACTAGGAACAAGTTTTGCAACCTAGAGCCAAG
Source organism: Paspalum vaginatum (assembly GCA_030272315.1). NCBI lineage: Eukaryota > Viridiplantae > Streptophyta > Magnoliopsida > Poales > Poaceae > Paspalum > Paspalum vaginatum. The sequence goes on along the minus strand of CM059013.1, from coordinate 31,204,876 downwards.
CATGCAATATTAGGAATGTAAATAGCGGAAAGTAAATGCGGAATATAAAGAGAGAAATAAGTGACATAGCGATCTTTTTCCTAAGGTATCGAGGAGTCGCGACTCCCCCTAGTCCTCGTTTGGTGCTCCTTGCAAGGCTTTGCTCTCATGGGCTCCTCGCAAGGATCCCAGCCCCAAACCTCAGCAAGGAGAAGGGTTGGCAAAATGGTTCTCGCAAGAACCAAGCTACCTCTTGACCTTCATAAAGATCAAGCGCTCTCTTTGGGATGCTCTTCTCCACTCCAGAACGGTGAGCTCCAATCTCCGGAGAGCTCGCGGAAGGCACGACTCACAAGCCTTCTAGGTAATCGCGATCACCAAGAGTAACAAGCCTTGGTCTTCACTTGATTCAACTCTCACTCAAGGAGTTCTCTCTTTTTCAAGTCTCTTGCCCCAAAGCTCAAGGATTTGTGTGGAAATGGTGCTTGGGTGACCTTTGTGTGTGTTAGTGTTTCCTGGTCGCAAAGGTGTGAAATGGAGGGAGAGGGAGCCCTTTATATAGAGGCCAGCTCAAAAACTAGCCGTTACTGTACGAAAATCAATTTTCTACGTACCCACCGGATGGTCCAGTGGTTAGCCACCGGACTGTGTGATGCATTGTAGATTTGAAAACTTCCGTTTCGCGCCATGGGCTAAAGAGTGACCGGAAAGTCTGGCGGTGAACCACCGGACGATCCGGTGGGCTGATTTCTCAAGCGAGCCCACTGGCACACCTCCTTGTCTAGAACATCCGGCAAAGGCACCAGACTGTCGGACGGTCCGGTGGGCTGATTTGCCCAAGGACGTCCTAGACTAACCCTCTGTCCATAACGTCCGGTGGATGCACCGGAGGTCCGGTGGTGATCCACCGTACGATCCAGTGGGTGTTAACCCCTTTGGCTGAACGTTAAGGACACAGCGCAACTTAGCTACCACCAGATGATCCGGTGGCTAACCACCAGACGGTCCAGTGGCATATAAAAACTCGTTTTCAGCGCTGTTTTGATTCAAAAACTTAAAGTGATCTTTCGAGGGTTTTTTTTATTCAAATGACGTAGGTGAGTGAGTTTTAGCACATTTTAGTATGTTTGAGCTTTAAGAATAAGATGCACTCGAAATTGAGAATAACTCTAGAATGAAGCGCATCAAGCTACTCACCTCGACCCCCCTTGATAGTATGACTTATCTAGAAACTAGAAAAGAATCTCCCACTGTCCTTCTTCCAACTTTATGGCACTTAGAGCTATCAATCCTTGCTATTTGTGCTAGATTATCCAACCAACAAGCCGTCCTTCATGAATATGAAAGTTAGGGGTCTCTTTCGGTCAACCAATGAGCACATTATTAAATATAACACCTTCATATCATGAACTCATTAGTAACATATTTAAGTTGTCATTAATCACCGAAACCTCTACCTCCTAGGGTCATTGTTCCTCACACTAGTGACTTGGTATCAAGTATTAAGGAAAATGGACTCTATCCCTCGTGTTCAGTGTGCTTATTATGATTTTGGTGGTTGAAGTGACAATATGCACCATTTTGGGACTAAATGTGTGGAGATATATTTGTTTAAGTTCTAGAGATATGCAAAAGATAGTCTTGGAGAACAAACACATCAAAGGAGTGATGAGCACAGGAAAAAAGTCAAAACATCAACAAATGAAGACCGGTCAACTGGACCAAAATTTTACACGTGCCAGGCTGTCACATGGGAAGAAGATGGCCACAAAGTGAAGATTAATACCCGGTGCAAATACACACCGGACATCAATTGGTCCACCACCAGACAGAAGCGGTGGAAGAGAAGGAGCGACTGTGTGCAGATTGCTTACACTAGGATGGTTCGGTGAAGCACCGAATGATATAAACTGAGAGATGTACAAATCCAAGACCTTGGACGATTACATGCACATGATGGTCCAATAATCAGCAATGGTCAAGTCAAGTCCACCGGTCAACTCCAACCATGCAACGGTTAGTTTGGGTCTAGACATCGGACGATCTAGTAGTGTACACACTGGATAGTCTAGTGTCAGCGAGATGCAGCCTTCTCCCAACGACTAGTTTTGAATTTTAGGCTATTTGCAGCCCTTTGCTCAAGCCTCCATTATATGGTTGGTGACTTCTAAGTTCAATCCAATGTTGAGACACATTCTTGAGAAGCTAATTCATCAAGAAAGCATGTAGTGCACACTTTGTCATAGCTAATGGTTTGTGAGATCTTCCTTAGGCCTTGCTTAGCACATAGCCCTTAGTTGCGACTAAATGTTGTAGGTAACATTTTTTAATCTCTTAGCATTGGTGCTTAAGTGCACGAAGACTTGTCAGTGTGGGAGTTGTAGTCTTGTGAGACCCTCTGGGTTGTGGAGTGGACGCCACCTTGCTTGTTTGAGGAAAGGATGCCCTCAATGTTTTGGCTAATGCTCACCTTAGTGGAGATGTCTTAGAGAGCATCCGTGAGAGGCCCACAGAAGAGCCTACTTGTCAGTGGGTGTGAACCGGGGATATCCAGAGTATCTGACTGAAAACAGTTGACCCTTGTGAGGATCATTTTGCCAACCTTGATCCTTTCATAGATCAAGGACGTAGTCCTTGTGTGGAATTATGCGAAAGCAAGGCCTTGCATGGGACTTCAATGAGGACTAGTGGGAAGGTTTGCACGCCTTATAGATACATTGGGGAAAAATCTCCTAAGAGCCAATGGACCAGCCTCATTGCTCCTGGTGTTGAGTGATTGTCAATGGAGTCAAGTCCTCCGATGGATTGGAGGCCCTTCGATGGACTAGAGGTAGAAGAAGGGAAAAGACCCATATGGACTTAGGCAAAAGACCTTTGATGGACTCAAGGCAATGCTCAACGTCGGCTGGCTACATGAGTTCCGTACATGGAGGGGCAGTGATCGATGGCTGTGTAAGTCCTCCAATGGATTGAGAGGCAACTCCGATGGACTGGAGAAGCCAGGGTGTGATCGTGGTGCTTCAACCTGGACACGTGGCATAGAGTTGTGCGAGGGAGGCTTTGGTGGCTTTAGCTCAAAACTGCGACCACTACCTGATTACAGATGGTTTAGTGAGTTGAGCCTCAAACTCACCAAATTAGAGGAGATGAGACAAACCCAGCACAGAAAGGAGAAAGCATAAAGTTTCCTAGTTTTTGACTACAAAACAGCGGGCGGAGAATTGGACTACTGGCCACATGGAGTCCATCCAGTGGAGGCTTGCAAGAAAAGAAGATCATTGCTCCATCATGGTTGTCCGATTGTATCTCTTTGGTTCAGTCCCCTAAGGGCATTTTAGCTTGTAGGAGTCTTAGTGTAAAACTGTGTCGTTAGGCCTAGGGCATAAATAGTGACATGGCTGGTCATTAGACCATCTCTTATACATTAGAAATCCTAGGTTTAGCATTTCCTTGCAGCCAAGAGAGCTTAAGAGAAATCAGTGTCTGGACTTAGGTTTTGAAGAGCCTAAGTTCTAGGTCTTTGCATTAGTGGGAGGATGATGTGAAGTTTGGTGAAGGTTTGGTCAAATTTTGGGTTTTGGGAGCTCAAGAACTGGGCTATTTTTTGGGCTCATTGGATAGTCTGGTGCCTACACCGGACATTTCGGTGTGATTCCCGGACAGTCCGCCATGATGCACATGATAAGCCGGCGGTGACCTTTGCCTCAGTCCCTAGCGAACGGTCTGGCGTGGGGTTTTGGACAATTTGGTGACATCGGACAGTTCAGAGCCCACCATCGGATAGTCTGATGTGGCCTGGGCAGAGTGTTCTTCTTTGATGATTTTGGTCTCCAGCATTTTGTTTCATCCTCGCTTTGATGTTTCCCACCATATGCCCATACTCTTACTTGCCGATCATTAGTGAGGCACATTTCGGTGTGCCGAGTGGTTAGTGGGTGGCTTGTGTGCGAGTCATTTGTCTTGCGGTCATCTTTTAATCGTTGAGTTGAGTGCTTCCACTTGGTGCTAGATACATATATGTTGAATGGACGGTATCTAGATGGTTTTTAGAGATAGTTCAGTTTGGGGTTTGAATTTGAGTTTTTCAAGTGCTCCAATTCATCCCCCTCTAATCGCAGTCTTCGGTCCTACATCTCCATGTTTCCACATGTAGGGTTACGGGGTAGGCTACAATAGCATGAAAATGTTTTTCATCTACGTGTAAAACACATGAACACGTACAAGCAAGAGATCATAGATTGTTACCACTAGGCGCGCAATGCAGCAGAAGACGAATCAAAGCAGCCGAGTGTCAGGACGAGGCAGTCGATGCCGAGTCATGTGCGCTGAGTCGATGCGGTGAGAAAAGCCAATGGCGATCTGTCCAGCCGATCTCGATCAAGAACCACTCGGCTGCCCTCAAAACCAGTCAGTTGATCAGCGTAACAGTCGCAGCAACGCCTCTATGGTATCCACACGTGCGGGAAGGCGACGCCGAGTTCTGGCGTGCTAGCACTAGGAACTTGGCGGAGGATCTTAAGGGATTGGACTAGGGTGTGGCTAGGGTTTCGCAGAAACCTTTTCTACGATGGCTCACGTACTGCACCGGTTTCAGGATACCCTAAGCTGTGCCCCCTTATGCATTATATTTAGTCTCCTACTAATGGGCTTTATCTACGTAAAGGCCCATCAGGATTCTATTGCTTGCAGATCAAGTATCCGAGTCCTGATAGAAGTCCAACTACGCATACCATATGCGCGCTTCCGAGCCAGACCCGATAGGTCGAGTCCCGATCGGACTCAGCATTGGCTCATACCAGAGCCGATACGACTCGGAGTCGGACCTAGAAATTGCCTTGCGGGTCACATCTCCATCAATCTCCCACTTGCCCAAGGGCAATATCGTGGTGTCCCAGTCCCTTAAGTGTGTGTTCCAATAGGCTCTCATGCAGTCGATCATGGTAAAAAACCTTTTCTCAAGCCAATCGATCAACAATGGCACCTAGCAACACAAGTTGACCCTCGAAAAGCACCATGATCATATCAACTGAACCTTGATATACAACTCATCCTAGATCCTTTTGCCACATGACGCCAGTCAGACCCAAGGTGAGATTTGAGCCCACCCTTGTTTAACAGTCTGACTAATTTCACTCGTCAATGGTGGATTACTGGACTAACCATTAGTCCAAAAATGTGATTAACCATTAATCACATAGCACGACCATGCATTTTTCTAATCCAGCCACCTTGAGGGGCCTAGAGGCAATATCTCCCAGTTATGTAGGAGGTGCAAATTCCATCTTAATCCGCTCACATCCTAATCCATGTACATTGGTAACCCCTAAGTACACCACTACGCATAGTGAGAAACAATGGTGATCTCAGTGAGAGCCAATGGACCGGCTCCATTGCCTCTGGAGTGATGAGTGATTGTCAACTAGTAGCAAGACCCAGAAGGACTTGGGCACAAGACCTCCGATGGACAGGAGGCCCTCCGATGGACTGGAGGTAGAGGAAAGTCCTCCGAAGGACTAGAGGCATGCTCGACGTCTATCGGCCATGGGAGTTCGGTATACGGAGGAGCGGCACGGCGACGGCAGGAGTAAGTCCTCCGAAGGACTGTGAGGCTGCCCCTGATGGACAGGGGATGCCGGGCACCACCGCGGTGTTCCAACCCTGAATGCGTGGCACGAAGGCGTGCGAGGGAGGCTTCGGCGGCTTCGGCTCAAAACCGCCACCCAAGCTACCCAAGCCTTGGTGGGTTGGGCCACGACTCGCCAAGATAGAGAAGATGGGCCAAATCCGGCCCAGGCGGAGACTTCATAAATTTTCCCGGTTTCTGACTTCAAAACCGGGGGCGGATCACGGATTGGACTACTGGCCACGTGGAGAACATCCGAGGATTGCGTGGAACTTACGAAGATCAAGACTTCATCGTGGTCGTCCGTCCCGAAATATCCTGTAATCTTTCGTTTGAGTCCTTAGGGTTTGTCTAGCTGTAGGGACCTAAGTGCAAAACTGTCTAAATAGCACTCGGGTATAAATAGGTCCAAGGCAGGTCATTAGAAGGCCTCTTGGCTGCTAGGATTAGTCTTTGGTTGGTGATTTTCGTCCTTAAGCTTTGAGCTCCATTGTTAGGGAGGTTAGAGTAGGATTTAGCCTCCTAATCTTGAGGGAAGGTGAGGGTGGTTGCTTGGGATGAATTTTTGCTTGTATGCTAAATCTTTAGACCCTTGCTTGGGCACTTAATCGAAGCAAATTCGTGCAGCAACCTTGTGTTCTTCTCCTCCCCCTCTCTTTTTGGTTTTCGGGTTCAATCCTTGGCTTTTGGGTGTTTTTGTTGGCCAAGCTTGAATCCCTTTCTTTGCTGATGTTTTGGACTTGCTAGGACGTGGAGATCATGACTTAGTTCATCTCAATCCTGCTGGATTGCCACGAGCGAGCCTCTTTTGTGTTTTCCCCTTTCTTGCCCAAGGATTGCCATTTCATGAGATCAAAAATTCCCGATGATTCCTGGTCACTTTGAGTTGATCTTTTGGAAAAAGCTTTGTAATAGGGTCCAGATAGACTGTGCAAAATTTTGTGAAGTTTGGACAAGGTTTGATCAAGTTTGGGTTTGAAAACTCCCTTTCTGCGACTATACCGGACAATCCGGCAGAGGCCACCGGACAGTCCGGTGCCACCGAATTGTCCAGCAGCGCCCACCGGACAGTCCGGCGTGAGGCGCTGTCCGGGCAGTGCCACCGGACATTCCGGCAGCAGGCACCGGACAGTCCGGTCCCACCGGACAGTCCTGGTGTTAGCCATCGGACAGTCCGGTCCTGCCAGGGAGCTGCTGTGTTCTTCCCAGTTTGGTTTTTCCGGCTGTGTTTTTGCTTCGGATTTTTGCATTCCTCCTTTAAGACCATTCTCTTTGCTTGCTGTGAGTAAGTGAGACGCACCTCGGTGCTGATGAGTGTCTTGTGGCGGTTGTTGCATAATTCGTTGCCCCGTTGTCATTCTTGGTTGGATCTTGAGTTTTCTTGCATTGGTGTGTATCCTCACATGTGGACTGGCACCCTTGCGCTGCTAGGCACGTATCTGTTCAGTGGACGGTGCCTAGTTTTTGTTTCTATTGAGCTTTGCAAGCGCATCCACTTGGGGGCTTGTGATTTTGAGACTTCAAGTGCTCCTATTCACCCCCCCTCTAGTCGCACGTCTCGGTCCTACACTCAGGTCAAATGATTTAGCAGGTATATCACTCGAGATCACTTGATGGCACATATAAGCATAACAATCCTAGCAATGTCTCAGGAGTGAGGCAATCCGACACCATGTTCTCTAACATCTGTCCACATCATTGATTTGATATCCAATATCTATGGTTCGTGAAACATGATCATCAATCAATCCATGTGCTAGCCCTTGAATCATTATTGTCCTAGGTAAAGATTATAGTCTAGGGACCATTCAGAACTGTGGCATTTAAACAAGAGTCTCACGAATGAGTCACGCACTCGTTGGTCCATTGTTTATAGGACATGTTCAAGGAACAAAGATGAATAACATTTATTCGAGATAAAACATAAGAAATTCTCATCCCATGCACACTAGAGTTAACTCAGGTATCCAATACCCATTGCTTTTGTGTGTGCCTCAAACTTAGATTGTGGGAGAGGCTTTGTTAATGGATCAGGTACATTTAGATCCGTGTGCACTTTACATATATTCACATCACCTCTATCAATTATCTCTCTGATCAGATGATATCGCCTGAGTATATGTTTGGACTTTTGGTGTGATCTAGGTTCCTTAGCTTGTGCAATGGCACCGATATTATCACAGTAAAGGTCTAATAGGCACGAATCACTCAGAACAACACCCAACTCAGAAACAAACTTTTTGATCCAAACTTCCTCCTTTGTAGCTTACGAAGCTGCAATGTACTCGGCTCTGGTGCAGAATTGGCTACCGTATCTTGATTGGAACTCTTCCAACTAACCCCTCTACCATTGAGGTAGAATACAAATCTGGCTTGCAATCGACTGTCATCTTTGTCTATTTGGAAACCAGCGTAGGTGTAACCCATTACAACGAGCACTTCCTCATCTCCAAACACTAGGAACACATCCTTAGTCCTTCTCAAGTACTTAAGGTTATTCGTTTACAGCAATCCAGTGACCTTCACTTAGACATGACTGATATTGACTCGTAACACTTAGAGCAAAGGAAACATCTGGGCGAGTACATATCATGGCATACATGATGGATCTGATTGTGGAGCCAATTGGGATCTCACTCATCCTATTTTGCTCATCATTAGTTGAAGGACACTGAGTCTTGCTCAAGATCATGCCAGGTGACATGGGCAAGAAACCTTTCTTGGAATATATATGTACTTTGGCTTAATCCAATTAAGCACTTAGATGTATCTCTATAGATCTTTATGGCCAAGGTGTAAGCTGCTTCTACCAATGTTCTTCATGGAGAAACTCTTTCTCAACGAGTACTTCACAGCTTCCAAGATAGGAATGTCATTTCTGATCAACAACATGTCATCTACATACAAGACCAGAAAGATGAGTATGCTCCCACTAACCTTCTTGTATACACAAGGTTCTTCCATGTTATTGATGAAACCAAACCCTTTGAACCACTTCATCAAAACAGTAGATTCCAACTTCGAGATGCTTGCTTGAGTCCATAAATGGACTTCAAAAGCTTGCGTACCTTCCCAACATTCTTTGGATCGACAAAACCATTAGGCTGTGTCATGTACACATCCTCACTTAGGTTTCCATTAAGGAAAACTGTTTTGACATCCATTTGCCACACCTCATAGTCATGATATGTGGCAATCACTAGGAGGATCCAGATAAGCTTTAGCATAGCTACGGGTGAAAATGTTTCATCATAATCAACACCTTGAATTTGATGAAACCCTTTTGCCACAAGCCATGCTTCATACATGTGAACATTTCCATCAGCGTCTAACTTTTTCTTGAAACCCATTTGCACTCGATAGGTCACACCTCATCAAGTGGCTCATCCAAGTTCCAAACTTGGTTGTCAGTCATGGATTTCAACTCGGATCGCATGGCCTCAAGCCATTTCTCAGAGTCAGGTCCCCTCACAGCTTCTTTGTAAGTCTTAGGCTCATCGTTGTCCAACAACAATACATTGTGCCGACCCATGGTGAGGAACATGTAGCGGTCGGGTGCACGATGTGCCCATTGTGTACTACGTGGGGCTCAACGTTTGACTCATCATGTTGGAAATTAGTCAGCACTAGAACCATTCTTTAGTGTTTCTCGAACCTCTTCGAGTTGCACCTGGTTTCGACTGGTTCCATCTTTTAAGAGAAACTCTTTCTCCAAAAAGACACCATTCTAGGCTACAAAGACTTTTGCTTCCTCCCGATTATAGAAATAATATCATTTGGTTTCCCTAGGATAGCACGCAAAGTAGCATTTGTCCGACTTAGGATGGAGCTTATCAGACATCAAATGTTGACATAAGCCTCACAAACCCAAATCTTAAGGAAAGACAACCTTGGGACTCTTCCCAGTCCATATCTCATATGGTGTCTTCTCCACAGACTTCGATGGAACTCGGTTCAGTGTAAACGCAGCAGTTTCTAGAGCATAATCCCAAAAGAACAATGGAAGATCAGTCTGACTCATCATTGTACCTCACCATGTCCAACAAGGTTCAATTCCTCCTCTCGGACACACCATTCCACTGTGGCGTTCCGGGTGGAGTCAGCTGTGGAACAATTCCACAACTCTTTAGATGATCATTAAACTCTTGGCTCAGATATTCTCCACCACTCTTCGATCATAGGAATTTTATCATCTTGCCTGAGTGGTTCTGTACTTCATTCTGATACTGTTTGAACCATTCAAACAACTCGGACTTATGTCACATCAAGTAGATATAGCCATACCTACTAAAGTCATCAGTATAAGTAATGAAATACTGAAAACCGCCTCTAGCAACAGAGCTCATTGGACCACATACATCAGTATGTACAAGAGCCAACAACTCGGACACCCTCTCATCTTGACCGATGAAGGGTGCCTTTGTCCTCTAGCCAAGTAAACAAGATTCACATATCTCAAATGATTCATAATCAAATGAGTCGAGTAGTCCATCAGTATGGAGCTTCTCCACACATTTCTTGTTAATATGGCCCAAGCGACAATGCCAGATAAAAGCCGGATTCAAACCACTCGACTTGAGTCATTTAGCATTAATGTTAAGAATCGGCTCATCCTCAAGATTCAAGAATATACAATCCATTCACAAATGAACAATGTGCATAGAGCATGTTATTCAAATTAATAGAACAACACTTGTTCTTTATTATTACCTCATAACCACCATCCTCCTCCAAACATGAAGAGGAGATAATGTTTTTGCTCTGTGTTGGAATAAAATAACAATTATTTAACTCCATCACTAATCCTGAAGGAAGCGACAAGTAATATGTGCCGACTGCCAACACAGTAACCTTTGCTCCGTTGCCAACGCGCACGTCCAACTCGCCCTTAGAAAAACTTCTAGTCCAGTTTTAGTCCGTGCAATGATTTGCAGGTATGAATCATTGACCCGGTATCAAATACCCATGATTCACTAGAAGAAGTTGCAAGATTAATTTCAATAGCATTAATACCTAAAGCGAAAGTTTCACTTTCCTTCTTCTTCTCTTCCAAGTACTTCTGGCAGTTCCTCGACCAATGCCCACTGTCAGCACAGTGGAAGCACTTGTCTGAGGGAGAGGACCAGCCTTAGGCTTAGCATCAGGCTTCGGCTTTTGGATCCTATCCTCAGCCTAGCCTTTGCCCTTGCCCTTCCGCTTCCTCTTCTTACTATCCCGTTTGACCATCATCCCATGATTTGAGGGTTTCTTAATGCTATCCTCGGCAGTTTTAAGCATCTCATGCAACTCGGTTTGAGTCTTATCCAAGCTATTCATATGATAATTCATAATGAATGGCTCAAAACTAGGAGGCAGAGATTGGAGGATCACATCTGTCGCAAGCTCTGGATCAAGCTCAATACCAAGTCTGTCGAGAGCCTTGATGTGACCAATCATCTTGATCAAATAACGGCTGACTGGACTACCTTCAGCTAGCTTACAACTGAACAAGGCCTTTGAGGTATTATGCCTCTCGGCCCTTGCTAGGTTCTCTAACATGCCACGAAGCCCTTCAATCATATTGTAGGCATCCGAGTCCTTGTATTGCTTCTGAAGCTCACGGGACATAGTGGCAAGCATGAGACAGCCAACATTGAGCAAGTCGTTGTAGTGCTTCTCATAAGCTCTACACTTAGCTGCAGTAGTACCATTCTCAAGATCCTTGGGATAGGGCTGCTCGAGAACATATCCCTTTTTCTCTTGCTTGAGAACAATTCTCAAGTTTCAATACCAGCTAGTAAAGATGGTTCCAGATAACTTCTCTTTATGAAGAATGGATCGCAAATTAAAGCTAGAACTCGGAGCGGGATTAGCGGCCATGATCAACTACAACAGGAAGTAAATATGCAAAGATTCAGCACAATGTTTTACATAGATCTTTGATTAAATAATTTAACAAAAGATTCTCCCACAATATTTTTGCAATCGTATTCCCTTTCACAACACATAGTGGATGAGATCCGTGTTTATCTAGGCTTCTAGTGAGCTTTGGCATCACTGCTAGAAACTTAGCAAAACCAGTAGACAACCATTGTCAATCACATCCTATGTGATTCTCGTTTGTTGGGCAACAACACATGTCAAAACATCCAACGCCATGCCCAAGGCCCAAATCTGATTTGGTAGCCTCATCAAGTGTTGGAATTTCTTAGCCTTAACAGGTTTTACTCCGCTAAGCGCATGGAGACCGTTGTAGCCTTTCACTCAGAGTATTCTGAGTATCGTAAATTTCCACAGGGAAGCTGCAGGCGGAGAGTGTAATTGAATATACTCAAATCGAAATAACTAGTAAACTTAGATAAATTATACCAACTAGTAGTAACAGGGGTAAATGTGACAAAGATAGGTGTATGGTGGGATGATAAGCCTATCAAAGATATTCGTAGAAAGCTATAGTTGCCTGGGAGGACAACGAGTGAGATAAAGTCAACAAACTCTGTCTCTAATCGACTGCAAAGGTTATCCGTGACTAACTAAGAAACTCAATTAACAAGTCAGGGTCTTGCGTCGAGCCAAATTCTAGAGTCTCGAGGGTACCAGGGGTAGATACTTGGTCCCAAAAGAGAGTCTAGCTAACACCTACAGGCCTCCCGAATGACGGGCTTGGACTACATAGGCACACCACACGCTGTCACCGAGTGGGGCTACCAAGCAAAGCTGCGTGGAGAGGATGGCAAGCTATAAACATGTTCAAGCGAAGCTTGAACAATGATAGACCGTCCTTGATCAGAGGAGGGGGTCTAGCTAGAGCCTAGTGTCTAAGTCTAGGGTTGAGTTATAGCACCAGCAAGAATAATAAGAATTGAATAACATAGTTAAACAAAACCTAAGCCTAGCAAGTGTGCAAAAAAGGTACACCACACTTGCAGGAGATAGAACTTAGAGTAAAATATAACTAAAATTATATTGAAGATAGTCTAAATCCCAAAGATACAAAGCTTTACCATAGACTCGAAGATAACTCCGGAGACTTGAGGCAAAGCTCGACTCAACTCTAACTCCCAGGACTATCCTAACTATGAAGGGAATAGTGTAGCACTCTAAGATAGAACTTGAAACTCAACTCCACACTTTGCAAATGAGCTCTCGGGACCTATTTATAGTCCATACATGTAAGGAGGGTATTTGTAGGTGGCCTACGTCGGTTGTGGGGGTAGGTTGGTGGCCGGGTGGCCAAGGTCGGTGGCCAGGCGGCCACCACCTATGGTTAGCCGACCATCCGATTTACCGACTTAGGCAATCCAGCGGTTGATCTTGCTTCCCCATGTCAGTTGGAGGTTGAAACGGTTGATGCACGTGTAAAATGCCTCCGAAGGGTGGACCGGGCGGCCACGAAATGTGGTCGGGAGGCCACGTGTTTTCCTCTGATTTGCTGCATGGCTCTTCCCTCGGATTAGTGACATCACCCATGAGAGCCAATGGATCGGCTCCATTGCCTCTAGAGTCATGACTGATTGTCAACAGTAGCAAGACCCAGAAGGACTTGGGCACAAGACCTCCGATAGACAGGAGGCCCTCCGATGGACTGGAGGTAGAGTGAAGTCCTCCAAAAGACTGGAGGCACACTCGACGTCTGTCGGCCATGGGAGTTCGGTATACGGAGGAGCGGCACGACTGACGTCAGGAGTAAGTCCTCCGAAGGACTGCGAGGCTACCCCGATGGACAGGGGATGCCAGGCGTCACCGCGGTGCTCCAACCCAAATGCGTGGCGCTGAAGGCGTGCGAGGGAGGCTTTGGCGGCTTCGGCTCAAAACCGTCACCGAAGCTACCCAAGCCTTGGTGGGTTGGGCCACGACTCGCCAAGATAGAGAAGATGGGCCAAATCCGGCCTAGGCGGAGAATTCCTAAAGTTTCTCAGTTTCTGACTTCAAAACCGGGGGCGAATCGCGGATTGGACTACTGGCCACGTGGAGAGCATCCGAGGATTGCGTGGAACTTACGAAGATCAAGACTCCATCGTGGTCGTCCGTCCCGAAATATCCTGTAATCTTTCGTTTGAGTCCTTAGGGTTTGTCTAGCTGTAGGGACCTAAGTGCAAAACTGTCTAAATAGCACTCGGGTATAAATAGGTCCAGGGTAGGTCATTAGAGGGTCTCTTGGCTGCAAGGATTAGTTTTCATTTGGTGATTTTCGTCCTTAAGCTTTGAGCTCCATTGTTAGAGAGGTTAGAGTAGGATTTAGCCTCCTAATCTTGAGGGAAGGTGAGGGTGGTTGCTTGGGACGAATTTCTGCTTGTATGCTGGATCTTTAGACCCATTTTGGGCACTTAATCGAAGCAAATTCGTGCAGCAACCTTGTGTTCTTCTCCTCCCCCTCTCACTTTGGTTTTTGTGTTCAATCCTTGCCTTTTTGGGTATTTTTGTTGGACAAGCTTGAATCCCTTACCTTGCTGATGTTCTGGACTTGCTAGGACGTGGAGATCATGACTTAGTTCATCTCAATCCTGCTGGATTGCCACGAGCAAGCCTCTTTTGTGTTTTCCCCTTTCTTGTCCAAGAATGGCTATTTCACAAGATCTGAAATTCCCGCTGATTCCGCGGTTACCTTGAGTTGATCTGTTGGGAATAACTATGAAATAGGGTCTAGATAACCTGAGCTAAATTTCGTGAAGTTTGGGCAAGGTCTGATCAAGTTATGATTTGAAATCATATTTTCTGCGACCCTACCGGACCATCCGCCAGAGGCCACCGGACCGTCCGGTTCCACCGGATAGTCCGGCAGTGCCCACCGGACAGTCCGGCGTGAGGCGTTGTCCGGGCAGTGCCACCGGACAGTCCGGCAACAGGAACCGGATAGTCCGGTCCCACCGGACAATCCGGTGTTGGCCACCGGACAGTCCGGTCCTGTCAGGGAGCTGCTGTGTTCTTCCCAGGTTGGTTTTTCCGCTGTGATTTTGCTACGGATTTTCACATTCCTCCCTTACGACCATTCTCTTTGCTTACTGTGAGTCAGTGAGACGCACCTAGGTGTGGTGAGTGTCTTGTGGCGGATATTGCAAAATCCGTTGCTCCGCTGTCACTCTTGTTCCGATCTTGAGCTTTCTTGCATTGGTGCGTATCCTCACAGTGGACGGCACCCTTGCGCTGCTAGGCACGTATCTGTTCAGTGGACGGTGCTTAGTTTCTGGTTTCACTTGGGGGTTTGTGATTTTGTGATTTCAAGTGCTCCTATTCACCCCCCCTCTAGTCGCACGTCTCGGTCCTACAACCCATCCATGGTTTGATGGTCTTTCGGCCCTTGGATTCTTTGGATGCTTCATACAATGGTTGGATTGACATTGCCTTGTGTTTCTTTGCATGCAAGAGTGAAGTAGGGGCAAACAAACTCGGAGGGTTGGTCGGCCGACCATGCCACATGGTCGGGTGACCTAGCCGATGGTCGGCGACCATGCCAGGTGGCCGGCCAACCATGGGATATGGTCGGGCGGCCATGGGCTTTTCCCCATTTTAGTCCATCTTCACTTCTTGGCCTTGTTTCATCCATTTTTACGTGTAATTTTGTACGTGCACCCAAATATTCATGTGCATCTTGTGGAACTCATTAGTAGTAGGGGTTAGTCCGAATATTTCACATGTTTTTCTTCATTTGGTGGATAATTGAAGGTTGATATCGTGAGATTACGACCGTCAACACCCGCAAGCTTAAACTTTTTCTCGTCCTTGAGCAAAGCTAAGACTGAAAGTGGATCAAGAGTTGCTGCAATATCGAAGATGAAGGAGAATTCTTATAAGCAACTAACACTCAAACTTTCACCCCAAGCAGTGAAATAATCAAAGCTCACCTTAGATAATACCTGTGGTGCATCTTTTTGCTCACCTTGCCTTGGGTGGTTGGGAGACAGAACAACTTTATTGCAGGAGTGATTCTAACTTATTCTTTTTAGATGTCTGTCGGTACCCAGCTAACCGGGTACCCGCTTACACTAGACGAAGATCACTAAGGGAGGTAACTACTGCAGTACAAGGAGGGCCCAAGGCCGCGTACAGATGGGCCCGGCCTACTCCTTGGAAAAGCTGGGCCACGCACCCGGCCCACAGGGGAGGCCCCAGACCTCCTTCGAGGACCGAGCCTCCCCCAGCCACGCGAGGAGAGGTCCGGACCTCTCGGTCCGGAGCCCGTACCTTCGGTGGCCCGGGGCCGCCTCGTGCCCACAGAGCACGGGGAGGTCCGGAGCCGGCGCCCTCGGTGGTCCGGGGCCGCCACGTGCCCTCAGAGCACGTGGAGGTCCGGAGCCCGCGCCCACGGAGGTCCGGGGGAGCCACGTGCCCGCAGAGCACGTGGAGGTCCGGAGCCAGCACCCTCGGTGGTCCGGGGCCGCCACGTGCCCACAGGGCACGGGAAGGTCTCGCGTTGCCACGTGCCCACAGGGCGCGTGGCGGGGCCTTCAGGCGGGCGCCTCGCCCACCTGCCGCATTTATTGCGGGCAGGTGGGCGTGCCCGATGCCGCTGACACCGCCGCTGTCAGGCTGGCACGCCCCGATGCTGCTGACACCACGAGTGTCAGACAGCCGTGCCCCCATTGCCCGCCGCCCTTGTCAGACAGGCGTGCCCCCGTCGCCCGCCGACGCCGCCACTGTCAGACGGGAGTGCCCCCATCGCCGCTGGCAGGCGGCGGCGGCGAAGCAAAGGGGCGCGCCTTACCAAGGCGCGGCGGCGATAACAAGGCACTACAGTTGATTTCCCCAGCTACACTGGGGTCTATATTGAGTAAACAAGTACGCTGTACTCATCATGAGCCGCGCCATGCGCGGCGCCCGCGCTCAGCCTAATACTAGGCAGCGGCGCTACAACGCTACTACGAGCACCCTGTCCTGTCACGCGTGCGCATCACCTGCCCCTCGGCCTCTGAAGCCTCTCAGCGGGTTTAGCAGCCGAGGGGACAGGACGGCGTAAGGCAGGACGGCGCGGCGCCGTATCCAGACGACAGGACGATATGGCGGATCTCCAGGCCATACCAGGTCACGACGGTGGTACAGGCGCGAAACATGGGAGCGTTGGACATCAGGCACAAGATGGAGCTGTAGCATAGAGGAAATGGGCCGGGACCACTTGTCGGAGCCCGGCCACCATGTACATGCCCTCCTTGGGCTATAAAAGGGGAGGCATACGCAACACAGAAGGGGACAGACCCAGACAGGCTCAGAGACTCCTCTGAAGGCCCACGAAATACAAGAACACACCCACAGTGGACGTAGGGTATTACACTCCGGCGGCCCGAACCACTCTAAATCCTCTCGCCACCATCGTGCCACCACCAACTTAGCTAACAACGATTGCTCCCCCTAACTACTCTTAGTACTTAGGATCTCGGCCAGGTGCACTCTGCCACCTGACCAGGAGCACGTCCGCTCCGACATTTGGCGCGCCAGGTAGGGGGCAGCATCAGTTAGCTTCATCCCTCACCGCATGATGGTGCGCATCCGCGATTTCCATGAGGATGCAGCCGCATCAGAGGAGGTGGCCTCGACTGGGTCGCAGGCCTCCCTCCACCGTTCTGAGGGCGCGGCGCGGACGCCGCGGCTCCCTCGACGCCCCGCGGGGGGCGCCGCTGCTGCAAACACTGAAGTAACAAGTGCTGTAGCGGCAAACGCCGCCACAGCGAACCCCGCTGCTGCTAGCGGCCCGCTCGCCGCAGCCAGGGAGTTGCTTCGTAACCCCCCAGGGCCGACAGCCTCACCTAGCGCCCTGGCGCAGTGGCGAAGCGATGTAGATCGCCTGATCCACCTAGCCGAGGTCACCCCTGGCCCGGCTAGGACTGGGTCACGACTCCCTCCCAGCAGCGGGGGGAGGTCGAACCGCCGCAGGCAGCACGATGCGGCAACATCCGCGCGCTCCCCCTCAGTAAGGAGCGCGCAGACGGAAGACCTGCGAGCCGAGCTCAACCGCCGGCGAGCAGGCACCCCCACCACCGTGGAGCAGCCACGGATGTAGCCAAGCGCCGCCAAGGGCAAGAACCTTGACGCGGCGTTCGCCGCTGCAGCGCCTAAGCCCTCGGCTTACGCGCCACCCCCGGTTGGCGTGCAAACGCCACCAGGGGTCGTATCGGCTGGAGTTGGCTGCGCCGCACTCGCGGATAGTCTCCGCTCCGCGCGCTGGCCGCAGAAGTTCCGGCCGCACCTGCCGGAAAAGTACGACGGGAATACCAACCCGTCGGAATTCCTGCAGGTGTACGTCACCGCTATCACAGCGGCTGGCGGAGACGACGCCATTATGGCGTCATACTTCCATGTCGCCTTGTCTGGGCCGGCCCGGACTTGGCTCATGAACCTCTCCCCCGGGTCAATCCGGTCCTGGGAGGAGCTCTGCACTCTGTTCCAGGCGAATTTCGCGAGTGCGTGCCAGCAGTACGGCGTGGAGGCCCACCTCCATGCAGTACGCCAAGAGCCTGGCGAATCCCTCCGAGCGTTCATCGCTCGTTTCGCCAAGGTGCGGGGGACAATCCCTCGCATCTCCGACGCGTCCATCATCACAGCCTTCCGGCAAGGCGTCCGTGATGAGAAGATGCTGGAGAAACTGGCGACCCGCCAAGTACAGGACGTCGCCACCTTGTACGCGCTGGCGGACAAGTGCGCTAGGGCCGCAGAGGGGCGTGCGTGGCACTCCCCACAACAGGACAGGACTGCCCAGCCAGGCGCCTCTGCCGGTGCCACCCGAGAGAGCGGCAAGAAAAAGAAGAAGGGCCGACGCCCTGAGAGGTTCCTGGAAGGGGCCCCTGTCGCTGCGGCAGCACCTGGAGGCCGCGACACCGGCGGCAAGCGCCCGAGGCAACAGGCGCGGAACAGTGGCGGCTCATGTCCTGTTCATCCCAACAGCGGTCACAGCGCCGCCGACTGCCGCGAGATACAAAAGCTCGTGCAGCGGCGTCTCAGTGAGCGCCGAGAGCGTCCGGCCAAGGACGACTCGCCCCCACGCCAGCGCCCTGGCAAGGGGAAGGCTACCAGCGACGGTGGGCCCGCCGCTGGGGGCAAGGAGATGGGCTACCAGCCCCCGGAGCGGGAGCTCAAGAGCGTCTACGCTCTAGGCCACTCCAGCTCCGAATCCAGCGACAACGAACGTCGCAAGAGGCTGTACGTCATGTACGGCGGAAGCTGGGCGGTCTCTTCCCGGCGGGACGTGAAGGCCCTGCGCCGAGAAGTCCTCTCGGTCAGGCCGAGCGTCCCTGGGGTGGCTCCACACCACAAGTGGAAAGACACCACCATTTCCTTCGGGCCGGCCGACTGCCCAGAGAACATGGCTGGGGCTGGCGTACTGCCGATCATCACATCGTCGGTGGTCGCCAACATACGGCTCCACCACGTGTTGATCGACGGCGGAGCCGCCCTCAACATCATCAGCCACGCAGCCTTCAAACAGCTGCAGATTCCGGAGTCGCGCCTGGCTCCGACGCGCCCATTCTCCGGCGTGGGTCCAGTGCCGATCTACCCGAAAGGAAAGATCGACCTGCCGGTCACCTTCGGGACCCCGGAGAAGTTCCGCACAGAGAACGTCCAGTTCGATGTCGCGGAAGTCAACCTGCCGTTCAACGCCATCATTGGCAGACCGGCATTGTACCGCTTCATGGCCGTTGCTCATTACGGGTACTTGGTCGTGAAGATGCCGTCCCCGGCGGGTGTTCTCACCGTGCCGGGAGACCGCCACGCAGCCGTCGCCGCAGTAGAGAAGCTCCATGCTCTCGCTACTGACGCAACGAACCCGGCGGGGGACAACCCCTCGACCTCTCGGGCCAAGGTTCCTGCTAAGGGACCAAAGGTGCCCAGGGTACGCCCTTCCGACCCCGAGGACGTGCCGGTCAAGACCGTCCAGATCGGGGCGGAGCCCTCCCAGACCACCCGCATCGCAGGGAATATGGGAGAGAAATAGGGAGACGCGCTCGTTGCTTTCCTCCAGGCAAATGTCGACGTGTTCGCCTGGGAACCGTCGCAGATGCCTGGGATCCCTAGGGAAGTGATTGAGCACCGTCTGAAGATCAACCCAGACGCCAAGCCGGTGCGGCAAAAGCCACGGAGGCAGTCCGTGGAGCGCCAGGACTTCATCCGTCAGGAGGTCCGGAAGCTCCTGGACGCAGGCTTCATCGAGGAGGTCCATCACCCCGAGTGGCTGGCCAACCCGGTGGTCGTCCCCAAGGCGAACGGGAAGCTTCGGATGTGTATCGACTACACCAGCCTCAACAAAGTATGTCCTCCAGACCCTTATCCCCTCCCGCACATAGACCAGATAGTAGATTCCACCTCCGGGTGTGAACTCTTGTCTTTTTTGGATGCGTACTCTGGGTTTCATCAGATCCAGATGGATGAGGAGGATAAGAGGCATACAGCCTTCGTAACAGTAGATGGGTTGTATTGTTACGTTGTAATGCCATATGGTCTGAGGAATGCTTTACCTACGTTTCTGCGTGCCATGAATTTCACGTTCCGTGACCTGATCAGAAACATAGTAGAGGTCTATGTCGATGACATTGTCGTCAAGACCAGGGTAGGGTCGACCTTGATAGAAGACCTGGCCCTTGTTTTCGACAGATTGCGCACAACGCGCACGAAGCTGAACCCCGAGAAATGCGTCTTTGGCGTCTCGGCTGGTAAGCTGTTAGGTTTCCTAGTGTCACATCGCGGCGTTGAGGCAAACCCAACCAAGATCAGGGCAATCGAGGCTATGCGGCCGCCGGCCTGCATCAAGGACCTCCAGAAACTCACTGGGTCCTTGGCAGCCCTCAGCCGGTTTATCTCAAGGCTAGCCGAGAGAGCCCTGCCCTTCTTCAAGCTTTTGAGGAAGTCCGGACCATTCATATGGACCGAAGAGGCCGAACAAGCCTTCCAGGAGTTGAAACAGCATCTCACTACTCTGCCCGTTTTAGTGGCGCCAGAGTCTGGTGAGACCCTGTTTCTCTACCTCGCGGCGACACCCGAGGTAGTAAGCATGGTCTTGGTCGCCGAGCGACCAGCCCATTCCCACGAGGGAGACAACGGGGTCCCCCAAGTGGAAGGTGGTGGTCCGCCCACCACAGGAGCTGCAGCCGGCCCCGATACCGGAGGTCCGGTTGGCACGCTGCCCTGCCAAGGCGGAAAGCCACCAGAAGCTGGAGGCCAAGCCGCCCAGGGGGCCAGCCTGGCAGGGGGAGATGGCCTCGGACCTGCCACTAAGGTCCGGACCACCCAGAAGCCAGTATATTACGTCAGTGAAGGCCTCCACGGGACGAAGGCCAGGTATCTAGAAGCTTACAAGTTCGCCTACGCATTACTTATTGCTTCCAGAAAGTTGCGCCACTATTTCCAGGCGCATAAGGTTGTCGTGGTAACCTCTTACCCATTAAGAGCAATCCTGCGCAATTCTAACGCTACTGGGAATATCGCCAAATGGGCTGCGGAGCTGGCAGAGTTCCAACTCGACTTCCAGCCCCGAAGTGCTGCCAAGAGCCAAGTCTTGGCCGACTTCATTGCAGAGTGGACTCCCACCGCCTCGGAATCTAGAGGTCCGCAAGCCGAGGCGGAACCTTCCCAGCCGGACAGGACCGTCCGGGTTTTCACCGAGCCGCACTGGACTCTCTTCTTCGACGGGTCCGCCCGCGAAAAAGAGTCCGGAGCAGGGGTGGCCCTCGTGGACCCAAACGGGGATCAAGTAAAGTACATAGTATGCTTCGAATTCAAAGCCACTAACAACATGGCGGAATACGAAGGCTTGATCTTTGGGCTCATGATCGCTCAGTCACTGGGAATCAAGCAGCTCCTGGTTAAGGGGGATTCCCAGTTGGTGATCAGACAGGTCCGGGGAGAGTGCTGCTGCAATAACCCCCAGCTCGCAGCATACCTCATGCGAGTCAGGGAGCTCGAGAAAGACTTCGAGGTCCTGGAACTGCAGCACGTTCCCAGGAACCTCAACTCAGTGGCACATGACCTCTCCGCGAGGGCATCGACTCGGGGCCCAGTACCCGAGGGCGTCTTCAAAAGACAGCTGCTGAGACCAACCACCCAGCCAGCCGAACTGGGCGAAGGGGGCAGAACTAGCACCTCGAAGCTAGCAGTCCCGGTGGTCCTCCATCTCTGGAGCCCACCAAGGATCGTGTGGACTGATGACCCCGGCATGTCATCAGGGACACATCCAATGGCTCAGGGCAGTCCCGATTCACGGATCTCAGAGATCCGGGACTACCTGAAGGACAAAATCCTTCCCGAAGAACGTGTGTCTGCTGAGCGCATAGTCCGGTTGGCTAAACGCTACACGCTAGTAGAAGGGGATCTCTACAGGCGTGGCGCCAATGGCATCCTCATGCGATGCATAACCCAGGAGGAGGGCCGCGATTTACTCGCGGAGATCCATGGAGGCGAGTGCGGGAATCATTCAGGGTCCCGTACGCTGGTCGGTAAAGCCTTTCGGCATGGCTTTTACTGGCCGACAGCGCTCCAGGATGCAGCTGAGCTAGTAAGGTCCTGCAAGGCGTGTCAGTTCCACGCAAAGCAGATACACACACCAGCTCAGTCTCTGCAGATGATTCCACCCTCTTGGCCCTTCACGGTATGGGGGGTGGACATCCTGGGACCTTTCCCTAGAGCTGTCGGTGGGTACCGGTACCTCTACGTCGCCATTGACAAATTCACAAAATGGCCTGAGGTAACCCCAGTAGTAAGCATCACCCAAGGAACTGCAACAGCTTTCCTTAAGTCCATTGTGTGCCGGTTCGGCGTCCCTAGCCGTATTATAACGGACAATGGGACCCAGTTCACGAGCCAGGCCTTCCAGGACTATTGCGACGGCGTTGGCATCCAGTTATGCTTCGCCTCTGTAGCACATCCTAGGAGCAATGGACAGGTCGAGAGGGCTAACGCAGAAATCCTCAAGGGGCTCAGAACCCGCACCTTCAACTGCTTGGAAAAGCACGGTGCGAAGTGGGTTGATGAGCTCCCCTGCGTGCTATGGGGGATCCGGACCACACCCAGCCGAGCAACCGGGGAAACCCCATTCTTCCTGGTATACGGGGCCGAGGCATGCCTCCCACCAGAAATACTCTTGGGCTCCCCACGGATCCAAGCTTTTGATGAATCTTTGCAGGAACAAGCAAGGTGCGACGACGTCGACCTCGTCGAGGAGCAAAGATGGCAAGCTGCAATCCGGAACGCACGGTACAACCAATCGCTCAAACGCTATCATGAGCGAACCGTGCGGGGCAGGGTGCTCCAACCTGGAGACCTGGTCCTGAGGCGCATCTTGAGCCGAGAAGGGCGCAACAAGCTCTCCCCCAGCTGGGAAGGCCCCTTCAAGGTGACAGAAGTTAGTCGCCCCGGTTGCGTTCGCCTCGCCACGGAGGAAGGAGTTCCGCTGCCGAACCCTTGGAATATAGAGCACCTCCGTAAGTTTTATCCGTAGGCAAGAAATTCAGGGCAACTCCTTTTTCTTTTTGTAAGCTAAATAGGACCACCATGTGGACCAGAGCGGTGAAGGTCCGCCCTTGTAATCCCGACCTCTGGCTGACATCACATGACGCCCTGTACCGCTTGATTAAAGAAAGAGTTTAGCCCTGAAATTCTTGTCTCCGCTATTACCCTACTGCTTGCTCAGCTGCCATCTGTTTCAATTTCTCCTAACCCCTGCGTGGAATCCTACTCTTGCCAAAAATCTCCTTGGAACCAGCAGGACTTAGCAGCTTGAGTGTGAAGTGGTTAGCACAGAGGCTGGGAAGGAGGTCCGGAATACTGGGTGCCAGGTCCAGAGAAAAGGGGCTCGCCTTGGTAGCACGGAGCTGTCAGCTGCTTAGCCTGGTATCATACCCTAAGCACTGAACACTTCCTACCACGCCGTGAGTTCCCCCAGTATCAGGAACAGTGCGTTTAGTGCTCCAGACCACCCCCTAAGCTAATGGCACACCCCCTAACCTCAGCAGCAAGGTCCAGCTGCGACTCCGAGGACTTCAAGGCAGCGCGGTTACCTTTTATTTCGCTAGGAGAGGTCCGAACGACTGCAGGACCGGACTAGAGCTAAGGTGTTTTGGACTAGGATAGTCCAGGGCTGTGTCGCAGTTTTGCCTGGTTCCGCACCCTTAACTCACACACCCTGCTATCCCACGAACAAACATCCTGGCCCCTGGCCCGGACAGAAAACGCTCCGGACCTCGAATAGCGGAAAAGGTCAACTCAGAGCGGGTCCCGTAGGTGCGACACTGACGTTTGCCGTGAGTTGCATGCAGGTCTGGCCTCTGACTTGGTAGTAGCCAGCCTCAAAACTTAGAGCCTACCTACCAGGGGGCCGGGGAGTCAGGTGACAACACACCAGCATGCAGCAAGGAGTAAATGAAGATAAGTCGCAACTACCATTCTTATATTACTTGGCATACTAATGTTTTACATGTAAAAAAAAACAAAACAAAACAGCAAAAGCTGTTGCCCTACGGCGCTGGGGAGGCTCCTGTCCCCAGTACATCCGGGTCCTCGTCTGCAGGGGTCCGCTGGAACCGGGCGGCAACGACCTCCACCGCCTCCTGCACGCTGTCTCGGGCGGCGGCCTCCGCTCCCTCCACCGGACCTGCGATAACCGGGTCCAAGGAAATGGCGGGGTCGTGGCTCCGGAAGCAGACCAGGAGGTGTTCCACCACAAGGCGGCACAGCTCGCGGCCCTCGGCTTCAAGGCACTCCCCGGGCGTGGAGTCCAGGCGCCGAAGTCGCTCCACCGCCGAGTCAAGGACAGGGAAGGCGTCCGCAATAGTGGACGGCGGCTCTGTCACCCGGATCGGACTCAGTCCGAGCGGTACCAGAGCCGAACTCGCCTCCCCGGCCCAGTCGGCGATGCGTTGAAGGCCGGCGTGCATCTGCTCCCGGTCCTCCGCCGCCGCCTGTTGGGCAGCACCCTGCTTCAGCTGCTCCAGGGCGGCCCGCTCAGCCAGCAGCTGCTTCTCCTGGCTTGCCAGCTCTGCCTCCCGGGACTTCACCCAGTCCTCTCGGGCCTTGAGCGTGGTAGCCTGGCGAACGGCGGAGTCCCTGAGAGCCTTGGCCGACGCCTCCCGCTGAGCAACGGAGTCCTCACGAGCCGCGACTGCTGCCTCGCGCTCGACAAGCCTCAGCTTCATCTTGTCGAGCTCAGCGTTGACAGCAGCCTGCCGCTCGGACACCTCCACCAGCTCTTGCCGGCGCTGCTCCACGCCTTTCCACGCGGACTCCAGCTTCGCCTGCTCGAGCTTCAGCCGCGCCTCGCCCACCTCGGCCTGCTTCTCGCGGAGCCCAACCGCGCGCTCCCGGCCAGCGAGCCTCTGCAGGTCCTCATGGAAGGCCGCGCGGTCGGCGTCGAGCTCGGTGCGGGCAGTGGAAAGCTCCGCATGGGTCCGTGTGTGCTGGGCGGTGGCGGCTTCGATCTGCTCCCCCAGACGAGCCCGCCAGCCGTCCAGGCCCTCGCGCTCCTGTTGCAGCCGGGCCCACTCCAGCTAGAGCGCCCCCTGGGCGTCGTCCAGGGCCTGGCGCGCCCGACGTAGCACGCGAGGGAGAAGGGCTCCACCCGGCTGGGGCAGGGGCAGGAGCGGCCTACCCAAAACCTCCTCCAGTTCCCCCTCGGCAGGGGGCGGAGATCCGGGGCTAGCCGTCTGGGCGGCGGGCGACGAAGGCTCCGATGTCCGAGCGTCAGGAGCCGCCCCCGGCGCAGGCCCTTGGGTCGCGACGCCCTCCGGCACCGGGCTGCCTGGTGCCTGGGGCTGCGCGCCCGGAGCTGCCCCCTCAGCAGGCACTCCGGGTGCGGTCTGGACCCCCGAGGCGCCCCCCGGCGCCGGTCCACCTGGGGCCTGGGGCCGGACAGACGGGGTGGCCTCCGGTGCAGGCCCCTCGGTCGTAGCCCGGGCCCGCGTGGCGTCTTCCGCCGTCGGACCACTAGGGGCGCACTTCTCCGCCGTGGTCGCCCGGCCACCAGAGCTGCTGGGGGGAGGAACGCCGCCCGGGCGTGTCGGCCTAAACAAAAACGCACGGCGAAAGGGTGAGAGACCTGAAAAAAGCTAGCCGTGGAACCGCGAAGTATGCGAAGCTAATCTAAAGGGCTTACCTTAAAGTAGGCGCCGACCAGCGGCCACGAAGGCCAGAGCCTCGCCGCGGCTGCCGATCTGCGGTCGGCACTGCCGGTGGCTGCTGTTGCCGCGAGCCCGAGGCCGGCGGTGCCGGAGAGGGCCGCCGCTGCTGGTCCGGCATCGGAGGAGGTGCCCGGCGCTGAGGGTGCCGCTGGCCCGGAGGCGGCGGTGGCACTCGCTCCCCTTGCGCAGAGGAGCTTCCTTCCCCCGAGGTCCGCTGACGCTTCGGGTCGGGCTCCGAAACAAAGGTCCCGTCGCCGCGGACCAGCCTTCGCCGCGTCTCCTCACCACCCGCCGGTGGAACGACGGGGGGCGCTGCCACTGGCCCCTTGCCCTTGTCAGCAGGGGTGGTGCCCCTGGCATCAGAACCCCCAACCGGGGTGTCAGCAATGTGGACCCCCCGGTTGGGGTCGCCTCCAAGCTGCCGCGCCGCGAGGCCGCCGTCGTCGAGCGTGGGCATCTCCCGGAGCACCGCCGTCCGCAAGGCCTGGTCGCGGCAGAGCGGCACGATAGCGGACGGCAGGCGCAGCTGCTCCGAAGGGAAACTCACGTCCGTGACGCACCGCACCCATTCCTCCAGCAGGAGCGGCGTCAGGTCGTGGTCTTCGCCGCGTACCACCCGGCTGCAGTCGTTGGAACCGGTGTAGTTCCACGCCAGCCTTGGCCACATCTGCAGGGGGGCGAGCCTCCGCCTGAGGAAGTCCGCGAGGACGTGCAGTGAGGTCAGCCCACCGCTGACGAGCTCGGCGATCCTGGCCAGCACGGGGAAGAACTCGGGTGGCAGATCCGTCGAGGCACCCTCCGGGAGGGGTGCGTCGGGACTGCTATCTGGGAGAGCCAACCGGTCGTTTGGCTCCGCCCTGACGATCACCCAGTCGTTGCGCCAGTGCTCCCACTTGGCGCTGGCGAAGGTGGGGAGATAGGTTGATCTTCCCCCGGACCCCTTCAGCAGGAAGTAGCAGCGGCCGATCTCCGTCGAGCTCCTCCCGGAACACCTCACCGAGAAGAAGTGACGGAAGAGCGTCACGCAGGGAGGAACCCCCACGAACATCTCGCAGAAGTGGGCAA
This sequence comes from Paspalum vaginatum, assembly GCA_030272315.1. Classification (NCBI taxonomy): domain Eukaryota; kingdom Viridiplantae; phylum Streptophyta; class Magnoliopsida; order Poales; family Poaceae; genus Paspalum; species Paspalum vaginatum. The sequence continues at coordinate 31,178,140 of CM059013.1, read as the reverse complement.
AGATTGCCGCATGAAGGATGGAGTGGGGGGTGAGATGCTAGAGCTGCAGCCCAAACGCCTCCAGCACCAGCATGAAGAAAGAAGAGATCAGAATCCCCAGACCACAGTAGAGGTAGGGGACGAAGAGGACGAACTCCCCCAGCTGCAAGTTGCGGTGGGGGAGGGATCCCGTGCGAACATTATCGCGACGCTCCGCGTCCGTCCAGCCGAGCAGGCGGCGGACGCGGGTGAGGTTCTCCTCAGTCTCCCGGGGGGATTGGTGGCTCGGACCCATCGCTGAGGAATCTGGCGGTGGAGAAGACAAGGAGCACGCAGCAGACAAGAAGCGAGAGCTCTGCTGCGAGGAAGATGAAGCGCCGCGGCGGATGCGAGGGGTGCAGAGGCAAATGGCAGAAGGACGTGCTCGGCCGATGGCCGAGAACCCTATTTGACGGTTGCCCCCAATCCTCCGCAAGCCGCGGACGTCAAGTGTACCCGCGCGCGGGCGCACCCATGGGCCACCAGGTCTATGACAGCAGGGGCCCGAGGAGGCAGTCATGACAGGCGGGTAGAAGAGCAAGCAAGGTAGGAAGGCGAACCGGCGGCCGCTCGCGGACGCGCGTCCCGGTGCGACGCGCGGGGCCCCTGCCTTTTCCGCTTTACGCACGGCTGCCCACGTAGCCGTCTGCCCCGCCTTAATGGCAGGAGAAGAAGTAGGTGAACCGCTGCGCGGTTTCCGACGCGGGCCTGCCCCCACGTTTCCCGAGAGATTCCCACGATCGCGCGCCCCCAGATCGTGGGAACCCACGGGGCCACCCCGCGGTGTCGGGTGGACTAGGCCCCCTCCGGAGACAGGCGAGTCAAGGCCTCGACCAAGAAATCAAGTGGTGGGCCCTGCCCAACTATGAGCTTAACGGCTAAACGCCGGTAACCACCCACGGCTCCCGGCGGCTTGTGTAGTAAGCGATGGTGGGCTCACCTCAGGTTCGAAAAACTCACCAAAGGCGAGCCCAGGGGCCACTGTCGGTACCCAGCTAACCGGGTACCCGCTTACACTAGACGAAGATCACTAAGGGAGGTAACTACTGCAGTACAAGGAGGGCCCAAGGCCGCGTACAGATGGGCCCGGCCTACTCCTTGGAAAAGCTGGGCCACGCACCCGGCCCACAGGGGAGGCCCCAGACCTCCTTCGAGGACCGAGCCTCCCCCAGCCACGCGAGGAGAGGTCCGGACCTCTCGGTCCGGAGCCCGTACCTTCGGTGGCCCGGGGCCGCCTCGTGCCCACAGAGCACGGGGAGGTCCGGAGCCGGCGCCCTCGGTGGTCCGGGGCCGCCACGTGCCCTCAAAGCACGTGGAGGTCCGGAGCCAGCGCCCACGGAGGTCCGGGGGCGCCACGTGCCCGCAGAGCACGTGGAGGTCCGGAGCCAGCACCCTCGGTGGTCCGGGGCCGCCACGTGCCCACAGGGCACGGGAAGGTCTCGCGTTGCCACGTGCCCACAGGGCGCGTGGCGGGGCCTTCAGGCGGGCGCCTCGCCCACCTGCCGCATTTATTGCGGGCAGGTGGGCGTGCCCGATGCCGCTGACACCGCCGCTGTCAGGCTGGCACGCCCCGATGCTGCTGACACCACGAGTGTCAGACAGGCGTGCCCCCGTTGCCCGCCGCCCTTGTCAGACAGGCGTGCCCCCGTCGCCCGCCGACGCCGCCACTGTCAGACGGGCGTGCCCCCATCGCCGCTGGCAGGCGGCGGCGGCGAAGCAAAGGGGCGCGCCTTACCAAGGCGCGGCGGCGATAACAAGGCACTACAGTTGATTTCCCCAGCTACACTGGGGTCTATATTGAGTAAACAAGTACGCTGTACTCATCATGAGCCGCGCCATGCGCGGCGGCCGCGCTCAGCCTAATACTAGGCAGCGGCGCTACAACGCTACTACGAGCGCCCTGTCCTGTCACGCGTGCGCATCACCTGCCCCTCGGCCTCTGAAGCCTCTCAGCGGGTTTAGCAGCCGAGGGGACAGGACGGCGTAAGGCAGGACGGCACGGCGCCGTATCCAGACGACAGGACGATATGGCGGATCTCCAGGCCATACCAGGTCACGACAGTGGTACAGGCGCGAAACATGGGAGCGTTGGACATCAGGCACAAGATGGAGCTGTAGCATAGAGGAAATGGGCCGGGACCACTTGTCGGGGCCCGGCCACCATGTACATGCCCTCCTTGGGCTATAAAAGGGGAGGCATACGCAACACAGAAGGGGACAGACCCAGACAGGCTCAGAGACTCCTCTGAAGGCCCACGAAATACAAGAACACACCCACAGTGGACGTAGGGTATTACGCTCCGGCGGCCCGAACCACTCTAAATCCTCTCGCCACCATCGTGCCACCACCAACTTAGCTAACAACGATTGCTCCCCCTAACTACTCTCAGTACTTAGGATCTCGGCCAGGTGCACTCCGCCACCTGACCAGGAGCACGTCCGCTCCGACAATGTCCTTCTCAGGTGTTTTCAAGATTTTCAAAACAAAAAGAGCTTCCCCTAGGTACTCTTGATCGCTCAGGAGTGTTTCTTCACCAAGAGCCATGATCTCGGCCATCATTTTCCTACATTGAGGCCTTTATGGAGCTTTAGGTGGGGGAGAATGTGGCACACTTAGAATGTTTATTTTGCTAAGCCAAAGATTGGACCAAAGAGTGTACTCTATCACTTCTTTTATTTGATCACTGGAGTATGAGTGGTGGAAGAAAGTGTCTCCTTCTCTTGATTTTCATCCCTTGTAGCCTTTTATGGACTTGGAGGGGATATGGAGCTCTTATTTATTTTTGCCAAGCTTGAACTTGCATGCTTTTCCTTTTGCCGTGCTTTTGCACCCCTTTTTCTTTTCTTTTTGCCGTGACCTTGCACGCATTTTTTAGCTCCATACCCTTTTCTCCTTGAGATTTGAAGGTTAAAGGGATGTGAGAAGTATTTGGAGACTTTTTGGTGGATGCAAAGTCCGGAATGGATCTCTTGCATTTGTTTGTACTCCAGCTATCAACAGAAGGTGATATTTCTACTTAAAGAGACTCATAATTTGATAAAGCTCAAAACATTACTTAGCAGCTCTTTCTAGTGGGTTTAAACATTTGAATCAATTTTGGCTCTGGTAGGAATTTTAACCAAGGGGAGCTTAATTTTGTCATTTTCAAAATAAAGACCTGAGATATTCATCTTACTAGGAACATTGAAGAATCTTCCCACATTTAAGTCATATCATTTTCTCCCAACAACTTAGGCTTGTTATAACAAATGGCATCCACAAGGTAAAACTTTAGGTTCACTTCTTTTTATTCACTATCATGGGACTAAGCTAAGCCTAAGTTGTCATGCAAGAATTAGACCATTCCCTTGATAGAGCAACTATTCATCATTTCCAAAATGAAGCTAGCATGTGAATCTCATTAAGACATGGGAGTTTTTTTTAGAGTTAAACTAAGCAAACTGAAATTAAAGCAAAGATACAAACTACTACTCTCATGATAGGGTAGAATGGTTGAGGGACAAGGTAGGCTTCTAGAGAAGAACACAGGGATGCACAAAGAAGTCATGTGGCACACGTACCTTCCATTTGTCAAGGTTCCTCCCCAAGCTTCAATGAAGCTCAGTTGGGATAGAACCTTTTCCAGTTGTAGTACATGAGGTTCTGCTCTTGCATGCGGTCCATAGTCGCTCTTGTTTCCATGATCATGTTGTGGTCTACTGCTTGTGTCTCCTGTATCTGGTTGACGCTATCAATTATCCCCAGTGCGCGGTGCTCTTGGAGATTCAGCGCTCCGAAGAGGGCGTTGAAGTTTCCTCCATAGCCTTCGTCAGTGTACCGTGCCGAGCTGGATGGGCCTACACCATGACCGTAAGACTGCTCACCTCCGCCTGTAGTGGGTTGATGGCGTCGAATGTATTGACGGTACGACGGAGTTCCAAGAGCTATGCCATGACTCTCCCTGGTTCTCCCAGGCAGAGGGTCCTGCGCCTAGGTGAGCCTGTGCAGGCTCGGCGCCTAGGTTCCTGTGCATCTTCGTAAGTCTTGCAGATTCTTTCTTCAGCTCGGCGTCGCTGGGCTCGAGTCATGACTCCGAAGATACTATTTCTTGCTGGATCGGGTTCTTGCTGTGTGGTTAGTGATCTCACAGAATACAATTTGAGCTAGTGGAGCCAGAAGCGGCAGCTCAAACTCATAGCCTCTAAACGTCATAATAAAGTTTCCCTGTGCGTTCTTTCTCAGAAAGTGTGTGTGAATGAAGTGTGACTCCTTAACTATGCGTGATGGGTCATTGGGCATAAATGACACGGTGGCATTTGCTAATGCTCCTAAACTATTAGGGATCCTCGTCACAAATGACATGATCGAAATGATGTTGCCGTCGTGGACTAGCCCCATCCAGTGAGCAAGCATGCTAAGAATGGGGGCAAATTTCTGCCTTTTCCAAAAGGCATAGAGGCACTTTATATCTTCTACTCTAACGCAGCGGGTATCATCCAATGGGAAAACAACCATGGTAATCCAATGGGCTAGAAATCGCATGGCCGGATGCTTGATGTTTGTGATGCTCTTTTTCTTTGAAGAGTCAGCCCCAGCTAACTCTTTCCAAAACTCTACTGAGTTAAAGCCTCTGGGGTCTTTGGCCACAGAGCATTGTGGCGAGAAGTCTAGCACATTGCTAAATTGTTGTAACGTCAGCTCAAAATCAGTATTGAAGAGTCAGAACTAGATAACCGTACCTTCCTGTTGGGTCTTGGTGCGCAGTATCATGAGGAATTCTTTCGTGAGGAGCACAATTCCTCCTTCAGGGATTTCAGCGAAGTTTTCCTAGCCCATGGCTCGGAATACCTCGTCGAATCCACTCATCATACCGGTGTTGATCAGGAGGTCCTCGTCGAAGCACTTGGTGAAGGTGTAAGACTTCTGGTGAAGAAGCCTTAACACCTTTCCCTCGTCATTGTTGCGAGGTACAACCTATGAGTTGAGGAGCAGCACCGGTCGGTGTGTGGATGATGTCCAAAATTCCTCAGGCTTCTCTATGCTCATGGACATCCTCTCGGAAGCAAGCATGCCTGTTCACCGGCGTGGATCCCTCGGAGGAGGACTAGCGGACATGCTGCCCCGCCTTGCCATCGGCCTTCTTCGGCTTCTTGAGCATTCGTTTCATCCTGCAAGATGATGACAAAACACACTATACCCGAAGGAGAGATGACAAGATAATATTAGCATTAGTGAGTTAGTCATCTGAAAATCAGCGTCCTTGTTGGGCAGAGCCTCCACAAAACAGTCCCATTTCTGCGGCAATTTAAGAGAGCGTAGTCGGAATTATATTAGGCTAGCACGGATTTTATTTGAGCACAAGTTTTAACTAAGAAAAAGAGCTTAATTAAACACTAAGCGAGAGATTAAGAGAGGGAGAGAGACAAAGAGTGCAGTGCATTGCTGCTTGGTGCATCGAGCAAGGAAGGCAAGGAGGGCTATTTATAGGCGAAATGGAGTAGGCAGGGGGCCGGGTGGCCAGCTCAGGTGGCCGGGCGGCCATGATGCCTGGTCGTGCAGCCTGCACCTATGGCTGGGCAGCCATGATTTTGCGTGTGGGAGTGACTGAGAGTGAGAGGGAGAGTGTTGAATCTTGCATGCGCTGAAAGCGAGAAAACGAGTGGCTGGGCAACCACATGAAGAGGTCGGGCGGCCATCATTGTGTCTTGCGCAGGGAAAAGAGGGGCCGGGCGGCCACTACTTAGGCCGGGCGGCCATCATTTTACTGTTCCCCCTTTTGCTTTGTCTCGGGAGGAGGTAAAAGAAAAGAAAAAGAAAGGAGAAAGGAAAAGAAAAAGGGAAACAGTTAAGGAAAGCAAAAGAAAAGAGAGAAAGGAGAAAGAAGAGAGGGGGAAGAAGGAGAGGGGCCGAGTGGCCATTGGGGTGGTCGGCCGGCTAGTTACTGCAGCCGGCCGGCAATGCCCTCCCTCCCCCCCTTTTTTTTGAAATTGCAAAGAAGGAAAAGAGAAATGCACTGAAAATAAAATTTATGCAAGACAAAAATTAAACATGCAGCAGGGTTGTGACGAATTCAAAATTGGCGGAAAATAAATATGTCGTCGGAAGATAATGCCAAATTTACCTTTTGGCGAGGGTGAACCATCTTCCACCTTCTGGAATGTCGTAAGCACGTACGCACGAGGTGGCGAGTGGTATTTTTGCGCGCCATTTTGGAGTTGTCGTAGGTGGCTCATTGGCGCGCATGCACATGACACGCCCTTGATTGGTTGTCGTAGGGGGTTCATTGGCATGTCCACTCTTGTTACGCCCCTGATTTGTTGTCGTAGGTGGGTCGTGGGCTCCAACCTTGTTCTCAGGAGCTTTGCCTCCTGTTGCGGGACTGGGCTTGCCGTGTCTCTTCCCTTGTTGTCTCAATTTTCTGCTTTTCATGGCAGCTTCATACTCTTTTTGTTGGATGTCGGCCTCAGCTTTTTCAATTTGTTCAACATAATTGTGACGAGGTTGTCACCCTTTGAATTTGGCTTCTTGGTCTTGGTCTTGACCTTGGGTGCATTCTTTTGTGCCTGGCACTTGAAAGTGTGCACCTTATTGCAATGCTCAACTTTTGGCTTGGAGGTGAATGTCTCCTTCTTGCCATTTATGTTAGTGGTGGACCTTTCCTTCCCCGACGTCGATGGTTGCTTCCGCGGTGCTTAGAAATGGTCGCCCAAGGATGAGCGGTGCTTTTTGAGTCCACCAGGATGAGAAAATTCTGGATTTTCACAGGAACGTTCTCTACGATTCATTCGGAGTAGCGAACGGATTGATCCGCAAGCTAGAGGCACATGGCTGTGGGGGCAAGTATGGCATGATTTAGCTTGTCGAAGATGGCCTTCCGCATTACACTGACACTGGCTCCTAGGTCGCACAATGCTTGGTCAAAATGCTAGGTTCCAATCGAGCATGAGATGGTGAGGCTTCCAAGGTCCTTTTTCTTGAGTATAGTTGCGCTACACTCCTCTGTCAAATGCACTATTTCTATTGACGGTAGGGGTTTCTTGTTGTTGAGGATGTCCTTTAAGTACTTTGCATATGTCGGTACCTGCATGGCATCTAGGAGGGGTATATTGACATAAAGCTTCTTAATGACCTCAATGAACTTACTATATTGTTCATCAGCAGCAGCCTTCTTGTTTCCTAGAGGGAATGGCAGCATTGTTGCATCGTAGAACTCATGAGGTAGATGTTTCGATGCTGGTTTCTCCTCCTTCCTAGGTATATCTTCCTCTACGACCTTGTCTTCAGAGTCGGTTGTCTTCTTCTGCTCTTTACCTGCATGACTAGGAGACGGGGGGGTCCTGTGTGGACTTTCCACCCCTAGTGGTTACTGCATTTATGTGCTCCTTGGGAGGAGCTTTATGTTGCCTAGGTAGCTTACCCGCATTTGGGTTAGTTAAGGCAGCAGCCAACTGAGCTATTTGGGTTTCTAACATTTTATTGAAGCTAATTTGGTTTTTCATAGCACTGTTCAAAGTCTCCATTTGTAGAGAAATAGATTCAAACATTCTATCATTAGCATGAAACTTTTTACTAATGCTATCATTCACAGCTTTCTGATCAAAGTTATTTTTAGGAAACCGCTATGAATTGCCTGAAGAGTTACCTTGTCCGGAGAAAGGGAGATATGGTCATGTACTCCATCCTGGCTGAGGATGATTCCCGTTGTCGAAGTTGTTGCTCCCTATGAAGTTTGCATGTTCGGGTTGCATCTCAGGGCACCTAGTTCCCCAAGTGCCCCGTGTTCCCACAGACTTCGGAAGTCATATGGGTATCAAGGGCCTGGACTGGAGCGGCTTCTGGAGTATCGTTTACCTTTTTCAACAGCAGGTCCATCTTAGCGGTGAGCATGTCAGTGCTCTCGATCTGATGGACTCCACGAGATCGGGTGCTAGACCTCTCTTCTCTCCATCCTTGATTGGCGGCCATTTTTTCAATTAGCCCTTTGGCTGCAGTGATGCTTAAGGACAGAAGGATCCTCCAGCGGCTGCATCTAGATGTTCTTGTGCTGAGCGGTGATGCCCATGGAAGAAGCTCTGAATAATCAGCCACTCTTGCATGTCGTGGTGGGGGCAGGCTATGATATACTCCTGGAGTATTTTCCAGGCCTCTGCCACAAGTTTTGTCAGTGAGCTGTTGGAAGCTTGATATTTTGTTTCTCAATGCGTTAGTTTTCCCAAGCGGGAAATACTTCACAAGAAATGTATCGGAACATGCATTTCAAGTTGTTAGTTCGCACGATTGAGGTAGAACCACTGTTTTGCCTTCCCAACAAGAGAGAAAGGGAAGAGACGAAGTTTGACGGCATTTGGTGATGCTCCTTTCATGTTGAACGTGCTGCAGATCTCTAGAAACTGCTGCAAGTGAATGTTGGCATCTTTCGTAGCCAGTCCACAGAATGGGATAGCTTGAACCATGTGAATCACCCCTGGCTTGAGTTCGAAGTTCTCCCCCACTTGAACTTCAGGTCCCATAGGAATGTTGTTGCTCGAGGGGATGGAGAACTCACGAATGGTCTTCTCGGCCATGGTGGTGGTAACTCGAGGACGGGTTGAAGTGCTTGGTTCTAGTTCCCTTGGTAAAGGTCTCTACCCGTGGATAGTCTCTGGACGGACTCTCCTGAGCAGTGACTCTGGATTATTGTGGTAGTTTTCCGGCAGGTCAAAACCGGTCATACACCTCTCTATTGCAACCACAACAAAGCAACAGAACAAAGTGAGCCTGCTAACGACTAGCGGTAAACTTATCAAGTATACAGGGTTCGAAACGAGATATCAATTATCTCTCTGCCTATTGCTTCCCCAGCAACTGTGCCAGAAAAGCTTGTTGGCGTCTCTTAGCCTTAACAGGGTTTACACCGCAAGCGTACAAAGACCGTTGTAGCCTTTCACTCAGAGTATTCCGAGTATCGTAAATTTCCACAGGGAAGCGGCAGGCGAGAGAGTGTAATTGAATATACTCAAATTGAAATAACTATGAACTTAGATAAATTATACCAACTAGTAGTAACAGGGGTAAACGTGACAAAGATAGGTGTATGGTGGGATGATAAGCCTATCAAAGATATCTGTAGAAAGGTATAGTTGCCTGGGAGGACAACGAGTGAGATAAAGTCACCAAACCCTATTTCTAATCGGCTGCAAAAGTTATCCGTGACTAACTAAGAAACTCAATTAACAAGTCAGGGCCTTGCATCGAGCGAAATTCTAGGGTCTCGAGGGTACCAGGTGTAGATACTTGGTCCCAAAAGAGAGTCTAGCTAACACCTACAAGCCTCCCGAACGACGGGCTTGGACTACATAGGCACACCACACGCTGTCACCAAATGGGGCTACCAAGCAAAGCTGCATGGAAAGGATGGCACGCTATAAACATGTTCAAGCGAAGCTTGAACAACGATAGAGCATCATTGATCAGAGGAGAGGGTCTAGCCAGAGCCTAGTGTCTAAGTCTAGGGTTAAGTTATAGCACTAACAATAATAACAAGAATTGAATAACAAAGTTGAACACAACCTAAACCTAGTTGACTACTACAAAACATAGCTATTGTAACACGCTTTTGTAAGACATCTATCAATGTGTTACAAAATTTTTTTTACAGTAACACAAACTATGTGTTACAGTGGAAGCTAGTAACATATAGTGGTTGATCAGGCAAAATGTGTTACAAATAATGACTATAGTAACACAAAAGGTTATGTTACTACTGAAGTGTTACAAAGATTGTAGATATTGTAACACATAGATGGAACATACATAATATGATGTAAAAACATACCATACAGTAATACAAAGAAATACTACTTATAAAGTGTTACAAAGAAACATATATGATACCATTCAGTACCAAACATAACACGCACCTTCTCCTTTTATTTATTTGTAGAGACGGCTAAAAATGAGACGCATACGCTCTTGCTAGCATGGGCTGCACCTAAAATGCATGCTACCCCCGGAATTAGGTTTTAGAGATCGTCCATATTACAGGCTGGCTCTAGATATAGCCCTTGTTTACAAAGATGATCCATAACATACATCATCAATTAAAGTATTATTTTCCAGATGCGGTACAAACTATAGGACACCTCTGAAGATACTCTAAAGGTGATCTGCAGCATGAAACTCATTTGAAAATGATTTGTAGAGGCGGACCATATTACTGTCTGCGTCTAAAAATAGTTGTTTTAGCAAAAAATTGTAATTGTTTTATATAAAATTACATGAAGATACGATAACAAAATTATAATGCTCGATGAGATCCACAACCTTATAATTGATAAATTTTCCATTTGAAAACATTTATTGCCCCTATAAATTCCAATATATTTTTTCCATATTCGTGAAATCATAACTTGGAATTTGTCAAATAATCTCATTTCGATACATGCCTTATACTAGAGATGTAGTATTTAACAAGATCTAAAACTTTGTAGTTGAGAGTTTTTTCATTTAAGATTATTTAGGGGTTCAAATATACAATATAAAATTCATCATAGTGTATAGAAAAAGAAAACATCGCTTTTTTAGACACAAATGCTTGTGTAGTGTACTGGAGTGGAAGTCTTAGAAGATACGTGAGGTTGTGAGTTCAATTCCTAGTGAAGGAATGTAATTTTTTTCATTTTTAGAAAGAAATGTTACAAAGTAGTAACACTAAGTAGTAATACTTTCTAGGATATGAAGGAACACATATCTTGTGTTCTAGAATATGAACCCTACAGTAACATAGGTAATAGTAACACAAACAATATATGTTACTATACCTCAATTAAAATGAGTTCATTTAAACTACTTTTAGCATTTATTTTGTTTTATCATTCATGCAATATCGAAGGGCAAAGTGGTCATTTCATACATTTACATCATATACATTCTGTAGATCTACTCAAGAGAAGTCCATAGACACTAAGTTTGCATTTTGAGGATTTTTGTGTGATTTTTAATGGTATTTCAAAGTTTCAGCTCGAAATATTAAAAATCTATAAATCTAGGGACTGAAACGGAATTAAACATAACTTTCAAGGGCAAAAACGAGAGATCCGCAAGACACACAGAACAGTATGCGTAAATAGAATGAAATCGAGGGGCTAGATCTAAAAATGGCCGAGCTCTTCTTCAACCTCCGGATAGGGAGATGAACTTGCGGACAGCCCACGTTCCCATGGATGGCAACGCGTGAGGAGACCCCGAACGGCATTGGAGCAGAGTCAGGGAAGGTGTTCCCAGCCGTTGGGGTCACTTATCCCAAGATCTCGTCGTCTATGGTGGCTCGGAGAGGAAGAACGTCGACGATGAACCGGGCATGAACTCGGATGTCGCGTGCTTCAGAGCGGAGGCTTGATCTGCCGAATGGAGAGGGGAACAGTGTCAGCTGCCTCATGCGTCAGGTGCACGGGAGTGAGGCGCAGCCGGCGGAGGTGGTTTGGCGGCGTGGGAAACAACGGAGGAGGGGGCTCGACAAGCTCAAGCTTAGCCGGCCATGGCAGGTGGTGGAAACGGAGAGCGAGGGCGCTCGGGTGGAGGAAATGGTGAGTGAGTGGAAGAGCGAGAGAGAGAAGAAGGCGAGGGCGCTCCTCCTTTTTCTTCAGGACCGAGGGAGAGAGAGGGAACGGGCAAGAGGCATTGGCTTGCATGACCATGGACGTGGCGGCCATGGTCTGCCACGGTTGGGCGCTGGGCCGACGAGCCCACCCACCATGGACTGAAGGGGAAAAGGAAAATTCAAAAATAGAAAAACCCTCCGTTGACCACTGAGATCCATGTTTGTATTTCGCATATTTGGCTAACCTATTCACCGAATTTGACAAAACTCAAAATACAAGAAACGTTGTGTACTTTGTGATCTACAACCTTGTTATAAACTTTGACAGCATGTTTTATTAAAATTTGAGGAGAAACTTTGAATTTAAAAGTCTGACCTCAGTTTGACCAACTAGAGCCTAGGGTTTAAAAATTCAGTTAAGCCTAAATGTGGTCATTTTAATGGAAAATTAAATATAACAATGTTGTTCAGAATTTCATGATATACAACTTTCATATATAAAGTTTTGTATGATAAAGACTTTTATTTCACAGAAATTTGAATCTACCAAACAGGTCAAACAATGGCAGATTTTCTAGTTTATCAAAATTCACCCAAAACACTATGCAAACCTTTATGCATGTCAATGCATAAAATACTAAAGTTGTTTCTCATCAAATTGTCTACAAGTTTGGTATATAAAGTTTCATCTAATTCATAACAAATTTTGAAATATGAGCACAAACAGTTCCGGGTGTCAGTTTTGCTGTCAGTATTAACTCATGTGGGGTCTTTCTTGTTTTAAACTTTTGAATGACCAAATGAGCTAAAATAACTTTAAGGTCAGATGTATTTGAAAGGTGCGCCTAATTCCATTTCATAGTCTGAGAGATTTTTAAGTTGTATGGTAAAATAAAAAATAATTGAGGAATCAAATTTGGAGAAAATGGAAACCCTAGACTTAGGAAAATTTTCTTAAGCGTTGACCGACTTGGGTTGATTCTGAGAAATATTTGGGTGCGATTTGAAGAAAGTAAATGACAGTTTTGACACATGTTGAGTGTAACAAAAATGTAGTTCCTAGTTTGTATAACAACTTTGATAATCGGAGTTGAGTTATGACACTTGATAAATCTGAAAGTTTTATTAGAGCTCAAATTTGATTAAGATTACCAAGACCTAGGCTTAAAGCTAGCTCAACCACTTTTGACTTGAGCTTTTAGATATCTTAACTTTTGATTCTTGGTCATGGTCTAAAAGCAAAACTGATCTGCAAAATGAGTACTAAAACTTCTGTATTTGGAGTTTCGCATGAAAACTTCTGTATTTTGTGTTAGTCATTCAAACAATGTGATTTTGTATATCCAATAGAGAAATTTTGACTTAGTGATTTCTTCTATTAGTTATTGTTTCTCTCCGAGCAAGATCAAGTTATAAATAAGCATTATCGCAGTTCAAATCATGTGTTGGGTCTTTGACATGTCGGGGGCATCACAATACCTGTCAGCAGGGATGAAAGCAGGACAGATATTATCTGTCGGATAATCCGTCCGAAGGGGTTTAGAGACTAAATGAGAAGCACAATATCTGAATCCGAATGATTAATATCCGATCCATATATATATTTGAAAACTAAAAGTTTGATATTATTATGCATACGGGGTATATATTAATATCCGGTGCATTTTGACACCACTTGTATTCGAACCGGATCCGACAAACAAATAATTATATCCGTTTGTATCGGTTTATAACCGTTGGTATTCGATCCGGTTTCATCCCTACTTGTCAGATAGTTTTATTTCCATATCCATATGTGCAAAACATATTTATACCCGCTTAAAAAAACCATACCCGCATGCGAGCATAAAACCGTTCCCATATCCAGGCCGGTAAAAAAATACTCAATGGGTGCTACTAACGTGATTAAAAATATTAAATAATGAGTACATTATATAATCAAAACTACAAACATAAAATATATGCAAATAATAGAAATATAATAACAATAATAAATGACAAGTAAGTTCATTAATTTAGAAATAGTACATCGTAAACTGGTGTTAATTACGTCATCACGGGTCTAACAAATTTGAGGGTGTAAAAGCAAAGCTACAAATTTAAAGATCTAAGGGAGTATTCGCACAAGGGTAAGATCGTTATTTTTCCTCTACTTAACGCCGCATCTATCTACACTATAAAAGAGCGAGTATAAAAGATCGAGTTTTCTCAAAATCCTTTTTTACCTAGAACGGCCAAAGTATACTCTTCACGCTGGTCCCACAGCGCAGTTTGAAGAATGTTAGGAAATGATAGAAAGAGCTAAAAACCAATGATGCAAATTGTTTTCACCCTTTTCTCTCTTTTTTTCTCACCAAACTCGTACCTCATACCCACCCGTATTCGCAGCTGAACCAACCCTGCACGACAACCAGCCATACCAAATAGCGAGATTAGCGCATACGAGATTAGTGCTTACCAAAATAGCACGTACTTGCCCTAAAAAATAGCACGTAGTACTTGTACGACAACCTGTCCATACCAATTTCAGACGTAAAAAAAACAGCCCCTGCGAGGATGGCAGCCGCCGCGGCACGGCGCGTCGGTGCCCCGGCGGCCTGCGATTGCTCAGCAGAAGCCCGGAGCTAGGCTCTGTGGCAGCCCGCGTGAGACGCACGATGGCCCTGCCCGCCAAAGACACACGCTTGCGACGACTGGCTGCCCCACCCGCGTGCGACGCCCGGCACGCCGGCCGCCTAAGACACCCGTCTCTCCGGCTCCCTATGCCTAGACGATGGCGGCGGCTGGTCCCAGCTGCAGCCCCGCTCCGCGCGCCACCGCACCACGGACCACCTCCCCAGGAAGCGCCGCCGCAGGGGGAGCGGGGACGGGAGCAGTCGAGGAGGGTGAGGCGGCGGGGGGAGCTCGTGGGAAACCCTGCCGAGGGGTTCTCCATCGCCAGAGACGGCGCGCGGCGGCTGCGCACCCACCTCTGGCAGGCCAAGATGTTTTCTATGGTGAAGTGGAGGAGATTCATCTTGCTTGTCAACCCCAGGGAAGGTGAGCAACGGTGGTGGGTTGTTTGCATAGGAAAGGAGGGGTTTTCGTTCTTCAAGTCAATGCCACTGGAATCTGGAAAACATCAGAATTTGAGTTGATCGCTCGCTAAATTGGTAGGCCGTTGAAGAAATTCTTACAATCCTACTGCACCTTGCTAGAGTCCCTTTGCTGAAATAGTGTTGTCTACTAATGCTATTGCGAAAATCCTTTCTGCGGCTGTATCATATTTATTGTTTCATAGATTGACACTGGCGTCTCTCTTTAGTTAATTACAATGGGCAATCCTGGCAGAGCAACCTAGATTCATCGGAATATCAAGTATGTTGTGAGATACAAACCGAGATGACTAATCTGGTGTCCTTGTTTATCAAAATTCAAAACAAGCATTTTGCTTGCCCACTGGCAAGGGAACCGAACTTGAAGCAAATCACTTACTTTTATGTATGGTTGTAGATTTGTCAACGCTGCCTGCATAGATATTGCCTTTATCTGAATATTATTCTTTCGCAACACAGGAAAGTCGTGAACTTTGGAGGCAGTGCGATGATAATGGCTGTTTGGAAGCAAAGGCGGTTAACAAGGTACAACCCAACGGATTGTTGAAATAATGGCAACCTCTGTCGGAAGCTATCGGATGGTAGTTGTGACCGTGTGCTTAAGTATGGGTGTGTGCAACACTGCTTATGGAGTATAAGGTTAACTTAATATTTGTACTTCCAACATTACGTATACGTCAGTGTGTGCAACATTAAAATGCATGTACGTGACTATGCCTCTCTTTCTCCTCGCAGGTTGTGAATATAACTCCTACAATCTCGTTTTCATTTAGCAAATATCTTCAGATATTTTAGTGTGTTGATCTTAGCTGGTTTCCATTTGGAGAACCTGATGCTCACTAAATTTTTTGGCGCTAAAAATCGTAGATGTATTTCTACAACTTTAGAAATTCAAGAGCAATGCAGAATTGTTGATTGTCTCTTAGCATCATATCTGTGCGGCATGTTCAAAATTGAAAGCATATTTGTTTTGTGCATCTAGACTATCGTGTTTGGATAAGTTGTTAGAGGGTTTGGAAGAACATTTTGTTTGGATTCCCTTATGCATTATGGGAAGTGTTGATGTTTTTACTTGCATAATATGGTTTGTCTTCTGGTTATATTATGTGCAGACTGCTATCGATTCAAAATTATTTCCTGTTCCATTACATGCTGAGTGTACAATGCATCCATATACAAACGAATTAATGGCCTTCCATTATTTATACTTGCATTGTATTTTTCATGTCAACTGAAGAATACCAGTGGAGCTATTTAGATGAAAAAACTGAACCACCAGACAAACTAGATGTACTAACATAGTAGTTCAGTTTTTTATTCAATTTGAATTGTGGACATTTAGGTACAGCCTGTATCCTAAAAATAATGGGTGCCACCAAGGACATGTTTAAAATTATTGGAAGCCTTTGAATAAGAGAAATGTATAGACGATAGACCATGAACTAAAGCTGATGCAAAGGAAACCCTCTGAGGATCTGGGAGATGCCGGCTATGCATTATCCAGTGTTACCTCCTAAGCTGAGAAGTAAAGTTTCAGCGATACTTCCTAATCTGAGTAGTAAAGTTCTGTTGCTCCTAACTACCATGGCATGCTGATTAATATCATTCCTCTTCTATATGGATTATTTAAACATATGAATTTTTTTCTTTATACACGCGTGCCGCGCGTACATGTTGACTAGTAAACTTAAAATGGATAGAAAAAAGTAGTTGAAAAATGAAAATTCAAGTTGATGGCAGATAATGGTTATAAAAGTTTTCGATGGTGCAAAGAGGTTTTACAAGTTTAAAGTGGGACTATTCACAAAGGGGTAAGATTGTTATTTTTTTCTCTACTTAACAACACATAACGGTAAAATGGATAGAAAAAAGGTAGATGAGAAATAAAAATCCAAGTTGATGGCAGATCATGGTTATAAAAGTTTTCGATGGTACAAGAGCATATCTAATAAGGAATTTTGTCAAAGGAAGGGAGCACGGTCCACAGTCCAGCTCTCTACAGGTGGAGAGAGAGATACTCGAGTGAAAGATTAGTTGCGCGGGGTATCTAATTATTTGCCATCCTTACGGATGTCACACATTCAATTGCCACATTTAGAATGGACTTAACACATTTGCCATCGAATGAGAGAAATGGTCTACATATTTGCCGCTTTTGACGACGCGGCGTGACACGCAGATGTGTCAGCGTGTCCATGGCAATGCGGCGCAACGAGAAAAGACACTAATGCCCTCATCCCTTTAGACACTGGCGTGTGGGGGCCAGATCCATGTTCATCTTCAACCTCCCAGTCGTGCCCTCTCCCTCTTCCCCTACCTCCCTTGCTGCTCCTCTCCTGTCTCGCGCCACCGTCGCACCTCCTTGCTCGCACCGCACTGCCGCCGGGCCGCCAGTCGTTGCGCCTGCCTCGCCATCTCGCCTGCCCCACCGCTCGCTCGCCGGCTGCCCTCAACGCCACTCGCCGTAGGCACGAGCGGTCATAATACGTGGCCCTGTACAGAATTTAAAAATGGGGCCTATATCCATAGGAAAAATAAACAATAATAATGTATAGCAGTAGAGAAAAATTGTATCTATTCAGGTCCTGTTTGAAACGCAGGAATTTTTTCTCGTTCCTGCGTTTTTTCTGTGAAATTGAACTATTTTCTTCTGTCAAATTTCCTTCACAATCCTGTGAAATTCCTGCTGCCCAAATAGGCCCTCAACTCTTGGCTGCATATTTTATTTATTTGAACAACATTTTTTGGTGTTCCTAGAAATAAAATCTCCAACGATATATTCATATTTAATGTTGTCTAACATTTCACTTTCAAGTAATATTGTGGCCAAATCAGTAAATCTTTATTGTAATAGTGTAGCATATGTATAAAAATTAGAAAAGATGGAAAGACAAATTAAACAAGCCATGCGGGTCTGCGTACAGCGAGAAGAAAGCCAAGAAACTGAGCAGTCATGCCTAGTCGTTGTCCTGCCTATGCCGTGTACTGGCTGCGTGGAACTGTGGATGCTTCTGTTCTCTGCGGGCGGCTCCAGTGTACGGATGAAAGTCTCTACGGCGCCAAGGCAATTACGATCCGACTAGCGTCATATGGGAAAAAGCGCTTACAGAATTAGAACTTTAGGAGATTATTGGGCTTCAAATGAGCTGAAGATAGAGTAATAGAAATTTTAGAGGCCCTGTTCCATCGGAACAGGTCGAACTGCCCTGGGCCTAGGCCTGACTCGCCAGCTCGCCACCCTGCCTGCCTTGTCGGGTGGAGAGGAGTCGCGGTGGGTTGGGGACGTGGCGATATAGAGGCGAGGCGCGGCGCAATGGCAGCGGCACAAGCGCGGTTGGCGGACAGGGGCGGCGCGGTGGTGTGACATCATGCGGGCGGGGTTTGACGGCGGCGGACGGACGAGCCGGCGAGCGGTGGGGCAAGCGGCAGCGCGTGGTGGGCTGGTGGTGAGCAGCAGTGTGGACGCGATGGGCGGGACAAGCGGCGGCAAGTTAAAAATGAATCTGACAATGGGTGCCAAGTGTCGGTGGAAGAGGAAGGCAGGAGAAGAAGCAAGAGAGGAGCAGGTTGGTCTTTTTACGGTGTCCTCGCCATGTTGGATGGTCCGCATGTCATGTCGTATCGTTAAAAATGATAAATGTATAGATATTTTTTTTTCACAGTAAATATGTTAATTTATTCTAAAAGTGGCAAATTGAATGTGTGACATGCGTAAAGATACGTTAATTCATTAAGTGTAATCCAACGCGTGAGATGCGTAAGGATGGCAGACAATGAGAACGAGAGACGCACAGTTGCGCCGCCCGCGAAACAAATGGAAATGATCCTGTGAGTAACTAAGCAATCCTCCACCATGTCGACTCCGGCGGCCAGCACCTCCGCGTCCGACTCCGGCTTCGATTCGGACTCCTCTCAGTTAGTTTCGCTCTCCCTGCCCCTACCCTTCCGATTGTGGCAACCCCAAATTCAATATACCATTCTACCGCATGGGCGACGTCGATTTAATTCCCTTTCGGAGTGTTGAAGCTGGCGTTCGCGAAGATGGGGATCGCATTTCTGCTCCCGCGCGCGCCGTTGCTGTTGATGGGATTGATTTCGCTCTTCTCATTTTGCAGGTGCAGCGAGGCGAGCATATGGGATTCCCAGGGTACTTCCTACTCCCCTTCCCTTCCCCCATTCTCTATTTCTCTTTGCTCCCCGCATGTATGTGGTTTTGGTACCCGCGGGTTTCATTGCATAGAGAAGCAGCGCCCGTCCTGCGTTGCGGTTCATGCTTCCATGTGCGAATGGACCCTGGCTCCTGGAAAGGAATTAAGCCTCCAAGACGGATTTCCTGTTTTCCTTATTTTCGGCTGTAAATAATAAGTATCGATCCATCCTGGGTTGTTTTATACTTAGTGTGTTTTTGTCTTTTCCCCTACAGAGTTATATATGCATGCTGAACGTCAAGAGCTGGAGGAGTTGACAGCAATCTCAGTCAATCCCAGTCTTCTTCCAACTCTCAACCATTTGCTTCTAGAGGTGTATGCTGTTCTGCGTCCCAAGGCATGTGAATATGACCAGCGCAATAACTTGGTTGATGTCTTTAGGAAGATGGCAAGTCAAATATTCGGTATATTTCGATCTTGCACCTCCTAGTAAACTGCTAGCCTTCAAATCACCCTGTGTAATAAGAATTCCGACTGGTGATTAGTTATGCTCTTTCTGACAAATCTTCATTTTTGGCTCCGTGAAATCAATCACCTCTGGCCTGGGCACAGAAAATATAGGTTATTCTAGGTGCAACACCAATCTGATTCTGATACTAATAGATTATGTCATGGCCTGATGCATCATCCCAGCGAAAGAAAACATATGTGATTCTGGGGCACAACACCAATATGATTCTGATAGTAATAGATTATGTCCTGCTGAGTGCGTTCAGATATCTTGATAATATCACCTCTGGGGTGCAGAAAATATAGGTTATTCTGGGTGCAACACCAATATGATTCTGATACTAATAGATTATGTCCTGGTCTGATGCGTCATCTCAGCGAAAGAAAACATGTGTGATTCTGGGGCACAACACCAATATGATTCTGATAGTAATATATTGTGTTGTGCGGGGTGCGTTCAATATCTTTAGATACCTTGATAATATATCATGTGCCAAATGTTGATTTGTCATGTAATGGTTTAAGAAGTAGATAAAGAAACATGGAGAATTCTCCATAAATAAAAGGAAATACAGATGTCCTATGGGTTTATTGCTCGTCAGCTACAAAAAGAAAAAAAAATCATAGAACTCTATTGGTGGTAAAACTCACTGAGCACCAAGTGATGAGGAGAAAATGATTAGTGGACTACTATAGTTGTTCAGGAAATTATGTATCTGCCACATCATATTAACTGTGAGATTTTAAAGTGATATTTGAATTACTTGGTTAAACTTTTGTTTATTACATGTTTATTGGAGCTTTATTTAACATACATTGCAGGTAGCAATGGTGGATTTCCAGTTGTGGAACCATTTGGATCATTCACAATGGATTTGTTCACTCCACTTAGTGATCTGGACCTCTCTGTCAATTTTGGTGCTAATACTAGTGATGAATATACTCGCAAGAAACAGATCTCTGTTATCAGGAAGTTTTCTAAAGTTCTATATTCTCATCAGAGTAAGTGTTTCCTTAAACAAAATATTTTCTGACAGTATATTCTCATCAGAGTAAGTATTTCCTTAAACGGAATATTTTCAGATATTCATTGCATGCCCATTGATCTATGTGAATATATTCATTCTTTTCCTGTCTGATCTATCAGGGAATGGAATTTGTTCTGGGGTTTTACCTATTGTAAGTGCCAGGGTGCCTATTCTGAAGGTTGTTGATCGTGGCACAGGAATTGAGTGTGACATTTCAGTTGAAAATAAAGATGGTATGACAAGGTCAATGATCTTCAAATTTGTTTCCTCACTTGATGAAAGGTTTCAGATACTAAGCTACTTGGTAATGAAAGCTTCTTTTTCTTTCTAATTAGTAACTTATCAAAGCCATGTGATCAATTGTATGTGACAACAATCTTCCCTTTTCTCACTTTTTATCCAGATTAAGTTTTGGGCCAAGGTACATGATTTGAATAGCCCCAGAGAACTAACAATGAGCTCCATGTCAATCATTTCGTTAGTCGCTTTCCATTTGCAGGTACCATTATTTTGGTGGCTTGGTTGTTGAACTGCAACTAACTGTTCCTCTACCTTTTGTTTTGATTGATTAACCTAATCAATGTGTACATTTGAGGACTCAACCTTTGGTTTCATTTGTATAGAAAGCAAGATGAAACTTATTAAGGACACACTAAATAGGTTTATGTAAGGTTAGAAAACATGATAGAAGTCCTTTTGCAACACTTCCTCAGTCTGGGTCGTTTTGCCCACTCATTCTGTGTACAAGAAATTTGATTTTGTTTCATTCACCTTTATGGTAGCAGGTATTATGAGTAGCATCTCACTTGATGCATGGCCTAAGAACTAAGAAGATACTACTTCCTTCTTTCTTTATCTGAATAAATTTAAATGGAACCTTTGTGCAATGTGCCGTGCAGACCCGACATCCTCCAATATTGCCTGCATTCTCTGCCTTGTTAAAAGGTTATCTTCTATCATGCTTCCTCGTTGGTGTTCCTTTTAATGGCATCATTTTACTAACATTCTCACACTGAAGCCTAAGATAATGATCTATATTCATGTTCTTGCAGATGGTTTAGATTACGCAAGTGTCGAGAGGAACATTTTACTGTTTAAGGGGTTTGGGAGCAGGAATAAAGAATCTGTGGCTGAACTGTTTGTAACATTGATAAGTAAAGTGAGTAACTGTAAATTTCACCTTCTACTTATGTTTGTGGTGGAAGTTACTTTTCATAATTGAATCCATAAGAACGTGTCTTATGGTTGGGGTGTTGGATGAGCTCTTCTCAGCTCAAGCAGATTTTAGGTCGACAAGCTCAAACTATATCTGCAGAAATTCTCATTATGTAACCATGGTGACATGTTATTTTCTCTAATTGGGCATTTCATGATGATAAAAGGCAATGTGCTGTTCAACTGAACTTGAGCGAGTTTAACTTCCGTTTTTTTGTCAGTATTCAGTACTGCCATTGGTTCAGAATTTCTGGCTTGTTTGGATGGAAGAGTATTGGAGGGGATTGAAGTGGATTGAATCCCTCCCTATTCACATTTGACTATCAAGGGATTGAATCTATTCCAATCCCCTTCAATACTCTTACATCCAAATGAGCCCTTAATGATTTGTACAGTACTTGTTTTACAGCCATACCAATTTTCCCTTTTTTAATGTCAATGTACTATTGCAAATGATTGTGCTTACTAGTATGGGCCAAAATTTGGCCTTCTCTGCAGCTGCTATCAGGAGAGTGTTTATGGGAGCATGGGCTATGCGCTAGCAATTTTGAAGCGTCATGGATCTCCAAAACCTGGAAGAAAGGAGTTGGCAATTTAAGTGTAGGTATTCATGCATGAAGTACTAATAACAAGCAGCAAAAGCTTAGACTCACCCTGAAAAAGCAAGCAAACATTATCTTTTACTTATCTTTATGCAGGTTGAAGATTTCTTGGACCGGTCCCAAAATTTCGCAAGGTCTGTGGGGAAGGTGCAGATGCAGAGGATTTGCAAATGCCTTAGAGAATGTTCTTTGAATTTGTTGGATTTCATGAGGGGGAGAATGGACATATTGAAGCTTAAGACCCTTTTGTTTGGTGGGCTTAGCCCAGATGAGTTAGTCAACAAATCTTGTCTGAAGCATGGCAAGAGAAAAAGAGAGTGGCGACTTAGACCGCAGGGAGGATATGTGTCCCAGAAGAGAGCAAAGCATGGTGGTAATGCTACAATTAGTAGTGATCTGTTACCCACTCCAGACAAGGTCTGGCCTCGCATGCGACATGATCAACTTGCTGCCCAGCAGTCTAGGAATCGTCAGTTTGTGCCTATTATTCAATGGCCTCGCATCGTCCCGTCTGGTTTTGGCTATGGGTTATCACTTGAATTTCGCTCAGTAGCTCGTCACTTTGGCAAGGGAATACTGGGCAGGGCACCAAGTAATATAACTCCCTTGTCAACACAACTAGTGCAGCGACAGCAAGGTCCAATTTTTCGGACGCCACACCAACATACATTTCAACAGAATGTAGCGGAGTTTATAATGGAGCCGAGCAGCTTGAGCATTGATAGTATCCAGTGATGACTGCTACTACCGGGTGTTCATTATGAGGACGCTGATTAGGAGTTTTAAGGTTAGATTGATTTGATGGGAAGTTCCTCTCCTGTTGGAGGCACTTCTTATTGCTCATGTTTGGCGCCAAGCCTTGGCATTTTTGTTAAGAGTTGCATTCTACATGTTGAGCTTGGTGTGTGTTGGCAGTAAATTAGATTCGTGTGCTAATTAAAGATATTGGAAGCAAAATTTCAGGTTCCGTTGCTGTAACAGCTAATATGTTCCCGTGGCCGAAGATGGCATGTCAGTATGTCACAGTCACACGATCTTTAAGCATCAGTCGCTAGAGTTTGAATTATCTTGAATTTTGACTGAAAGGTAGCAGCTGCCACATAGCAAGGGGGTGTTTGGATTCGGAAGTCAAAGTTTAGTCTACGTCACATCGGATGTTTAGATGCCAGTTAGAAATATTAAATATGATTTAATTAGAAAACTAATTATACGAACCAGGAGTAAACGGCGAGACGAATTTATTAAGTCTAATTAATCTATAATTAATGAATGCGTACTGTAGCATTATATTTGCTAATTATAGATTAATCAGGATTAATAAATTTATTTCGCCATTTAGTCTTCGTCTGTGCAATTAGTTTTATAATTAAACTATATTTAATATTTATAACTAAGATAACAACTAGCAGCGGTTGATTCCAGTCCATGACATCCACTAATCACCATGTGTGCAGTGGCCAGTACGGTCGTGATTGGTTGCTCTGCAGTCTGCAGGGTACCACACGCAGGCTGCCAGCTCGGAATTCCCCGTCCGGGAATAGCTCCCCATCTCATGTCCCATGAAAAAAAAAGAGCTCCACGTGGGGATTTCTATGAACATTGGTGAGGGGCATTTCTTCCCGTCTCCGTTCCCTCCCCTCCCCCCCCCCTGCCGAATAAATTCCCACGAGGATCTCCGTCCCTACTTAGATTATAATTAATAAGTATGTTTTTGGTTTTAGTATAAAACATTGTCACTTATACGCATAGTTAAAGGTAAAAAATTATTATATATATATCATAATGAATATATGTATACAATAAGTGATCACTTAACAAGATAATTATTTATTAAATGAAAAACATCATCATATGCAAACTTAACGGTTCCCATGGGGAACAGGGATGGGGAATGCTTTTCCGTCTCCGTTTCCGTTTACCCATTGAGGAAGAATTTTCTCGTATACATCTCTGTGGGTGAAGAAACTTCTCCATCCGTATCCTCTAATGGAGGAATTCCCTGCAGAGAATCGGGGATTGGGTCCCATTGCCATCTCTACTGCCAGGCTATGCAGGACAAAAGAACTCAGGGCCCATCATGCAGTGCTGCTTGTTTGGTTGTTTTTTTTGGATGCTTCCTAGCTGACGGAGTACGACTTTTGGAAGGGCAGATGCACGAAAAACTCGTTAGACATGATACATGGTATTATTGTTGAGAAATTTTTTTATTTGATACTAAAAAATTGTTGGTTTATTCTTTGATACTTGAAAGTTAAATCTTCCCTACTCAGTTTATTTTCGGTGCTCTATTTGATACCTCCATCCAGTTTGCCACCTAGCGGCGTTAGTTTGCATGTAAAAAGAGACTTTTGTTCCTAGTGAAGCTTAGGCTCAGTTGCCGTCTTTTTTTTCTTCATTTTCTTTCTCCTTATTTGGAGGCGTTTGGACGAGGTGGAATATGGATTGGGATAGGATCGAGAAATTCTCTATCACATTCATTACATATTCACGTATATATCTCTATTCCACAATCTAAATACATCATAAAATTTATTCTACTCTACATTTTTCATATCTCCCCTCACATTTTCCGGTCCCTGTCACAATCCAAACGCACCCTTATACGCCTCCTCCCATCATGCTCCCGCACAGCTACCACCGTCCACAGCTGCTCCCCGTGCTCCTGCTCGCCACCACCGCCACGCAAGTGGGCCCACACAGCTTGGCTGCCGCCGCCACCAGCTCGCGTCGCCGTCGCCTGCTACTCGCCGCCGCCGTCGCCCGTCTGCGCCTCCTCCTGCGTGGGCGGCGCCGCCCTCCACCCTGCTGCGCCTCCTCCCCCATGGCCGTCCGCGGCTCTGGTGCCTAGCTCTGCCTCCGCCCGTGTGGCTGCCCGCCGCCCCCCGCGCCCGGCTACGCCTCCTCCGAATCATGACGGGCCTCCGTCGCCGCCCTTGTGCGCCTTGGCCGGCCTCCGCCTCCTTCGCGCCGTCCGAGCTGCGGAGGGGCAGCAGCCGCCACCGTCCGAGTTGGGACGACCCTTCTCTGCCGCCCTCGCGCGCCTCGGCCGGCCGTCTACGCCGCTGGATGCTCCCCGTTATCCGCTTGTGGGCGCGTTATCCGCGCGCACGCCGGCGTCGAGCTCTGAGGAGAGAGGGGACGATGCAAGGAGCGCGGCCTGAGCGCGGCGGCGTCGAGGCCGTGGATGAGAGGGTCGCGATGAAGAAGCTCGGGGCACGGGGGCGGAAGGCGAGGTAGATGGCAGCGGCGAGCAGGAGCAGCACGGCCAAAGGCGTATCAGCAGGCACGGCGGAGCAGGCGGCGCCGCGCGGGCATGGGACGAGTCGGGAGGGAGAGAAGCGGCGAGGCGGACGGGTATTTTGGTCGTACATGAACAAATGTAACGAGAGGGCGTGACAAGTAATGGGAAAAGCTAACAGAAGGCCAATTTAGGAACCAAAATTAAGATGGATGTCAAATAGAGAAGATTTAACTTTTGAGGACCAAAGAAGGAATTAACAAATTTTCTGTCAAATAAACTTTTTTCTCATTATTATTTGGTTTCCTGGTTGCACAGCTGGTGTGCTCATCTATTTTTTGAATGGTGAAGTTACCACCCACGATCCCAGTCCATTTTCAAAGCACAATCAAATATATCTAACCACACGATTTAAAGTCACAACCTGAGCATCTATTAAATAGTACATTATCTTAAAAACTGAAACCTAAAATAATAGAAACAATAACCAGAAACTGGACAAGAATAATGGCGTTTTTGCACCATGCATCATGGATAATTTCTTGCTCAGGTTTGTTGACCTTTTGGGACACATTGGAGTTATCCGTAGCAACCAGCAGACCGTGAGTAGACCCAGAAAAAGTATTGAGAGCTGAATCTGCATCCTCCTTAGTGGCATAGGCCTGGAAGCAACAGTTTTTTACCCATAACTTGTGCATTGCATTCTACCCAAGAGCCGTACACCCCAGACACCAGTCACGAAGAACAACATTTGTGATGGAGCTGATGAGCAAATAAAACAAATAAAAAACAAATAAATTGAATAGCATATATGTAGAAGTATTTCTCAGCACTGGCCAAACCATAATTCAACATGTGTGGGTAGAGTATAAAAGAGTAAAATGTATCCACGGACCTTAAAGTTGGCTCGTTGTGTCAAATAGGTCCTTGAACTCACGAAACCTTAAATTCGAGTCCCTAAAGTTGGCTTTTGTGTCATCTAGGTCCAAACAGGTATAATTTCAAACCCATTAGACCTATGTGGCAGGCCACGTTGTCCCATGTGGGTCCAATGCTATCTAGGGCTTATATGTCAGTCCCTCACCGTTCTCTCTCCCTCCTCTACCCATTTCTCTGTTTGGCGGTGGCCTCTGCCCCGTCAATCGCGTCTCTTCCCTTTTTTCGCACCGTCCGTAGTGGCCTCCTCTCCTCTCCACTTCTCGTCACTCTTCAGCAGCGGTGGCCCCTGCTCACCGCCTCGCACGCCGCTCGCCCTGCTCTCCACCAACTCCCACAGTGTGAAGCGCTCCTCCGTTAGCTCTCCCGCCGCCACCTGTGCACCTGTAAGGAAAATGGCCTCGTGCGCCATATTTCCATAGTTGTGTTTTGGTGATTGATTGACAACCAACACTTGGGCTAATGAATGTGTCTAGATGTATATTCTCAGATGTTTAGGTCTAAGGGATGAAGAAGAAGAAAAGCCGAAGGCAAGGCCCGAAGGGCTGCCCCAAAGGGCGTTCCGCTACCCAGTTAGCGGACGGGAGTCGAGGGGGAGCCGCCCTGAAACCTCACAGGATTGTGAGGACCGGAAGGTACGATCTGTGAGACTGTCCTATAGATCGTACCATTCGAACAGTGAAGACGTGGAAGCGACCAAGATTACACGGACCGTATAGTACGGTCTAGAATACCGGACTATAAACCGTACCAAGTTGGCCGAGGGTGTGAATATTGAAGCCATGGAAGATTAAAACGGACCATATGGTAAGGTTGTGAAGACCGTCCATGGACCATCCTATTTAACTCGAGGCTGAGTACTTTGGGGGAATTCTGGTGATCAACAGACCATATGATACGGTCCAACAGACTGTCCTAAACATCGGACCAAAGTGCAATGACGCAAGAATTGAGTGACCATTGGAAAAGTGAATGGATCGTATGGTTCGGTCTATGGAAATTGTATAGACAGTATAGTACGGTCTACTCTGCGTCAGCAGCCCATTGGAGCAACGGCTAGTTCGCATTTGAGGGGTATATAAGCCACCCTACCCGGCCATTTCAAGTGAGTCGGAGCACCTAAAGACTAGAGCAAGTGTAGAGGAGTATTCTAAGCACATCTACCACTCCAACCACCATTTGAGAGCTTAGTGCATCATCCAAGCTAGGTTAGAGCTTAGAGAGAGTGAGCTTGCGAGCGTTTTATTGTGTGTGGCTCCTACGTGAGCTAGAGAGAAGCCTTGGCTATGGCCAAGCCACATGTACTCATTGCTAGACCCTCCTTCTTGGTGTGGAGTGGCGGCAACAACTTGTGTAGGGAGGAGGAGGCCCTACAAACTCCGTAGTGAAGCATCCGGTGCCTTGTGACCGAGAAAGATGGTGGCGGTGGCCAAGCGTTGGTGGTTTGGTGGCACTTAGCCTTTTCTTGCCAAGAGTCGGTGGCGAGCGCAAGACGGTGATCGGGAGTCTTGGTGCCCGGCTCGGATTTTGCCTTCGGTGGTGGGCCCGTGGACGTAGACCTTAGTGGTGAACCACGTCAAATCCTCATGTCTTCTCAGGAGTTTGCATCCCCTTTCCCTTACCTCTTTACTTACCACATTTACATTTTCGCATTTACTCTCTTGTGTACCTTTAGCTTTTCTAGTTACTTTGATTAGGTTTGGCTCTAGGTTGCAAGTCTTTTGGGTAAGTTAGAGAGGGCTTAGATAAACATTAGGCTTAACTAGCATGTGTAGGACGAATAGGTTTATCTTGTGCACTAGGTAAACCAAGGTTTTATAAGAGCGATTAGCGACCCAATTCACTCCCTCCCCCTCTTGGGTCGGATACCCCGGCACGTTCCTTTCAGCGCCGGTCTTCCTTTGCCCTGTAGAGCTACCTCCCTCTACCTCGCTCCTCCTCCTCACCAGAATATGGAGGGTGTCTGACCACACACCTCAGTCCTCCCTACCGACTATGCCGCCTCGCTCCTCCTCCATCCCTCCCTTGGCCATTTAAGGGCAGCGACGGTGGTGGTGCTGAAGCAGGGAGGTGCAGTGGCTGGTGAGCTTGGAGTAGGGGAAGGGGAGTTGCGGCATTCATTGGGCTCTAAAGAAGAGAAAGGGACCGGCGTGGGCATAGGAGGCCAGTGGTGGGCACACATAAGGAGGCCGGTAGACTTAGTAGAGGGAGTATAGCGCACAGGTAGCGACAAGACAGATGGCAGAGGGACTGCTCAACATAGTTGGAGCAGGCAACGAGTAGCAGCCAATGGGTGGTGAGAAGGGGAGGGGGCGACGGCAGATAGGGCGAAGATGGGTAGAGGAGGTGATGATGGGCGGTGGATGGGAGTGGAGCACGGTACTGAGCATATATAGATGATAGAGAGAGTGGAGGAAGGAGTGACATGTGGGCATAGACAGCATTGGACCCACATAGGACAGCGTGGGTTTCCACATAGGTCTAATAGGTTGAGATTGTACCCGTTGGGACCTAGGTGGCACAGAAGCCAACTTTAGGGACCTAGATTTGAGGTTTCTTGAGTACGAGGACCTATTTGACACATCAAGCCAACTTTAACGTCGGCCGATGCATTTTACTCAGTATAAAAACAAGGCTTTCAGCAGTGAATCATTCGTCATATGCAAAGTTGTAGGACCGTGTAACACCCTAATTTTACTTTTAGCAGTTTTCAATAAAATTAACATGCTTTATTTAATTTCCTAAGTTTATATGCCTAGCTCTTCATGTCATGATTTATTTTATTTGAACAAGTAATTAAATTAATCATAGATCAACCTTGTTTGTGCATTCATCCTAGAGCATTGTCTTATTTCCTGTTTGAGCTAAGGATTTAAATTTAGATTTATCTGAATTTTTAGAGGTTGTTTTGGCTTTGTTTTTTTAAAAGGAGAAAAAGGAGAGAAATTAGAAAAAAAGAAAAGAGGGCGCGCTCCAGCAGGCCAACCGGCCCAGCTGCGCTTCCCCTTTCCCTCTCTCTACGTAGGGGCCCTACTCGATGGCTTGCTGACAGCCCGGTCCCGCGTGTCAGCTCCCTCTTCCTCCTCCGTCCAAGATCCCCGCTCTCTCTCTCTGGCCATGGTCCCGCCTTCCCTGCACCATGGACCCGCCTGCTCCTCGCACCGCGCCCTGCGACCCACCCTGCAGGCTCTCGCACCCCATCGACGTGGATTTTCTGCGGGGTCGACACGGAATCGAAGACGACCCGAGTCGGGTCGAATTCCCGAGTCAGACTCGCGCTACCACTCTAGCCCTTACCCTATAAAGTGGTCTCCTAGCTCTCTGCCGTCATCCCCTTTTTGCCTCGACGCACTGGCCCAAGCACTAGCCGTCCGCGCCGCCGCGAATTTCATCACTGAGGCCCACATGTTGAGTTGCGCCGCCGCTCCAATTCGTCGCCCGTGGCGCTTCTCTGACCCGATTGACCTCTGTTTCACCGCCGCGGGAACCACCCGCAGTCACCCAACCGGTTTTTGGAGCTCCAGAGTCAACCCTTGGCGCCGCCCGCGTGCACTAGCCCCTGACATCCACTTCTGCTCGTCGATCGCCGTCTCCGTCGCGTGTCTGCCGCCTCCGAGCCTCTCATGAGCCTCACCACCTCTCTTGCTCACTCATAGGCCTGCCCTAGTGGCCCTAGCCTCCTCTAGGAGCCCGGGACACGCTGCTCCGGCGAGACACCACCGCGCTCTGTGGTCGCCGTCAGTCAGCCATTCCCCGCTCATTCCCCACCGTTGGATCTCGATACAATGTCTCGCAGGTATCGGTGACCGGTCAACCGAGGTCAATCGCTGTCAGCCGCCGCCGTGTTGTAAAAGACCCCCCTGAACTTCTGGTTATTTAATCCGCAGTCCATCGCAGTGATTAGTAGGCCCTGGTTTTAACGTTTTAGCTCGGGTTTTCGAATGCATTTATAATCAAGTCCTTTCAGTGTTTAAAAGGCTATATCTTCACCGTTTTAAATCCATTTTCGACGATTCTCGTGCTCATGTGATCGTAGAAATGCGTAGAATGATTTTAAACCTGTTTTATGCTCTATTTTTATGTAATGATGTGCTGTTGCTTAATCCTTTACCTTGTTTTCTTGCATGTGTGATCATATGAATGCTTGTGCGGTGCTATACGTTCGTGCGTAGACGTTGATCCACCGGTTGATTTTGAAGAACCATCTCCAGAAGCTTTTGAGCAGCAGCAAGGAACTTTTGAAGAAGACAAGTATAACATAAACAACACCCGATAATCTTTTTACTCACTGCATGTGCATTTAATCTGGTTTGCCTATAAGGTTATGCCCAGCTACTTTTATCCTTATAATTACCTTGTGGGTTGCATTTGGTTACGTTGTGCTAGGTGCTGCGTGAACACAAGTCCTTTTGATAATTTACTCTTGACCAATGGTTCTATGCAATTAATTGTTGGGCTTGACAATTAAGCGGTTCATGTCCATTTTAATAATCTGCTTTCTTTAGCAACATGGTTTTGGGATGCTGAGCAATGTGCTCGTGTGCTTTTACAGGTTTCTCCATTAAGGACCGGTTCACAAAGCGACCATCTAGGACAACAGTGCTACCACAAGGCTGGAATAGGATGGCCTTAGCTGATTAATTAGATTGTTTTAGTTTGCTGTAACTTACCTGCGGGGCAAGAGGGGAGATTAGCTTAGTCGCTGCACTGCCTTAGGTTGAGTGTGCTTTACGTGATGTATGGGCTTCTCCTTTTGTGAGGCGGACACCACCGTTACGACCCTGAATCCTTAGCGGTTACATCTTACTGAAGTAATCTTTGTAAAGGCTTCGTAGTGTGCTTGCTAGTCATCTCACCTAAGGTGTGTGATGAATCACTATTGTAGCTCACGACTTGTGGGTAAAGATGTACAACCTCTCGAGAGTGTAAAACTAACATGTCAGCCGTGCTCACAGTTATGAGCGGCCCAGACCCTTCCCAGTGATTAGTGGTTTACCTTGGTTTTGGTTATGGTGATGGTTATATCTGTTTAAATGATGTTTAATTCCTTATGCAATATCTTTGGGCTAATGGTTTCTTTAATCAATAATAGTAATCAGGTTTTCAAACTTTTTTGTTCAATTAAAAGCTCATGCAGTCTGCCAGCTAAACTTAGAGTCTCATGGTTTATGTTATATTTGTTGAATATGAGTTGTTGTACTCATGCTTGCTTCTTTATATTTATTCCTTATTGGGGGGAAAATCTAACCGCTGCTCAGTTGATGGAGGTGCTAAAGATTATGTACAAGACTACGATGAATATTAGGCGTTTTGTTGACCAATCGACGTCCCTATGGCGCCCTAGTTATCTTTCATATTTTTACGCTTCCGCAACGTTATACTCTGTGTTAAAGACTTATGTCATTATGTAATAAAGATATTCAAGGTTATGTACGCTTTTATCTTTGACATGTGTCTGTGGTACCTTGTAATTTGTCATGTATACGCGAGACTTGATCCTGGCGCATATATATTTGCACGGTTTTATTCGTTGGAAACCGTGTGTGACAAATTTGATACCTGAGCCGTGTTGACTGTAGGACGAAGACCTAGATAGAACTGGTCGTGTTTAAGGATTTCACTTCCCCTTGTCTTGCCTGCTGATTTATTTTTTTAAGCTTTGTCTTTATTTTATTCTACTGATTAATTGCTCACCCTATGTTGAAAAGTTTTTGTTTATTCCTTTTGTCTTATAGACCTGATCTTAACCCCTTCCGTTGCCTCTGTAGAAGATGCCGAGGATGACCAGGAACAGCCTTTGCCGTATCGCGCCGCCCACTCCGTCGTAGGCTTCTGCATCTCTACCGCAACAGCAATATGAGCCCCAGCCTGAAGAACAGACGCCCCAGCAGCAGTCTCCCGTACACCAGTTGGCTTCAACTCTACCTCCGCAGGCTCACGAGGTGATCATCCTGAGTGATGCCTCAGATGAGGAAGACTCAGAGGAGCGTGTCTACTACATCAGCTCAGACGATGACGATGCTCCACTGTCACCACTTGAGATTCCCGAGTGGCCACTCTACGTCGACATCCCTGTTGGTCCTGCTAGAGAGACAAAGACGGTCCTCGCCTGGATAGACAAGTACCATGAACATGATGGTGCTAATCTGAAGTTTCCCACGCTTCTACACAAGTGCATCGACTACCTAGACTTCTCCACCTACAACATCACGTATGGGTGCCGAGAGGGTTTACATCCTGTTGCCGGCCGTATGTGGACTGCCCACGCGATCTTGAAGCCTAACCCCGACCATGGAGGAGGAACTGTGGTGCGTCAACACCAGTGCATAGAATCCCATGACACGTTGGAGTTCGCCATTGAAGATGCTACACGTCAGGCTCTAGGAGTCATCTGCGACGACTTCTACCACTACCTCCACCGATCAGATTATCGTCACCTTCCACATCATGGATCTAGGGCGACAGGGCATGAGATAACTCCGAGCATTGTCCTGCTACTGGAGATCCTTATCAAGTACGTGGCTGCTAGTAGCTCCCTCCTCGACAAAACCGCTGACAAGCTTCATCGTAGGGACAAGGATGTGTTCGAGCTCCACGCTCTGCAGGACGGAGTGCCAGGCCCCAATCCCAAGGTGCCAATAGTGGATCCAACTTAGTTGCCTCCCCACAAGAGAACCTGTCCAGGTGACCCGGATGGTTCTACTAGGATCTCCCCTAGTGAGGATTAGGCTACCTTTATGTTAGATCGTTAGTGCATTATGTCTGGTCGTTTTGAGTCGAGTTATGTCTGGTGTGTTAAACTGAGTTAATGTTTGGTGTGTGGATGCTTGTCATGGTGAATTATGCTTGATTTGGTTCTTTGGTTGAGTGCTAATCTAGCTGTGGGGAATGTCCATAGTATAAACAACTATGAAGATTAAATTAATTAATAAAGTTAGATCGTTGGGTTATATACAGCCATCTACTCTATTGTTCTCTCTACTTTATTTATCAGCTCTGCTTATCAACTTGGATATGTGCCACAATTATTTACTCATCCTGTCTCAACTTCTACAAACAGATGGTTAACACCAGGAACCAAGGCAACGGACCGGAGGACAACAATCAGCCTAATGGTCAGCATCTGCCCAACCCACCACAGTTGACTGCAGAACAATTCTATCAACTTCAGATGCAGCCGATGGCGATGGTCAACAATACTGTTCAAGCTTTGCAGCAAGCTCATGCCAACCCACCACAGCAGTAGAGGGATAGGATGGAGACTTTCTGAAGGGACACCCGCCTGCTTTCTCTCATTCTACTGATCCGCTACAGGCTGACGACTGGCTCCGTGTAGTGGAGTGGCAGCTGGACTTCGCATAGTGCAATGATCAAGAAAGGGTCATGTATGCCGCAAGACAGCTTCATGGTGCTGCTTTGGATTGGTGGGAATCCTATAGACAGCAGGACAGAGAATGTCTCACCTGGGCTCAGTTCCATGAGAGGTTCAGGAGTCACCATGTGCCTGTGGGCTTAATGAAGAAGAAGAAGAAGGAGTTCCTCTCTCCGAAATAGGGGAACTTGACAGTGACTGAGTACCGAGATAAGTTCCTATAGCTTGCACATTATGCTCCTACAGAAGTTGCAGAGGACAGTGACAAGCAGGAGCACTTTCTAGAGGGCCTTAATGACACACTCTAGTTACAGCTGATGAACAACAACTTCAATCACCTGGTGGATTGTGCTTTACTCACCGAGCAAAAGCGCAAGGAGATTGATGACAGGAAGAGGAAGCTTAACCTTGCTCCCCCCAACAGCAACACTCGTCCCCGCTACCCACAACAGCAATAGTATCCTCAGCAACAGGGTTACCAGCAGCGTCAGCAATAGCAGACAGGTCAGGGCCAGTGACATCAGAATTAGAATCAATGCTCTACCTACCCAGCTATTCGACAGGGGCCATCCAACCCTCTTGCCCCTAATCAGGCAACAGTTCTAGTGGTCCGCAATTGCTTCAAGTGTGGCGAGAGTGGGCACTACGCCAACAATTGCCCCCAGAAGCCGTAGTCCAATTAGCAAGGGCGCCAAGCAGAATGCACCACAACAGCAGCAGGGGCACCCCATTGGGAATCAGTAGCCCAAGGCACCATGGCAGGGCATGGTGAACCACATGACGGCATAGACTGCAGCAGAAGCTCCTAATGTCGTTCACGGCACATTCACAATCAACTCCAATCCTGCTATAATACTTTTTGATACTGGTGCTGCGCATTCTTTCGTTACAAGATCATATGCTGAACAACACAACATACCTATAAGTCCTATGAAAGGACCCATGGTAGTTGCATCACCGTGTGGGAAGATAAACACCAGTTTCATTTGTTCCAGAGTGGGTATAAAAATAAGAGGGGTAGAATTCAGTACCAAGTTGATAGTATTGACTCTATGGGTATTGATATTATCTTGGGTATGGAGACCCTTACCAATTGGGGAGTCAGAATTGATTGTGCTAACCGAACAGTTCACTTGATGGCATCAGATGGTCAGAAAGTAGAAATTAGTGCATTAAGTCCTTCTGGGTATTTACATCAGATGGAGGCTAGTCCTACAGATGGTATTCGGGTAGTATGCGATTATCTAGATGTTTTTCTAGATGAGTTGCTAGATATGCCACCCGATCGGGATATTGAATTCTTAATAGAGCTTTTATCTGGCACTGGCCCCATAGCCCTGAGGCAATATAGGATGGCACCTATAGAACAAGATGAGGTTAAAAAGAATATAGATGAGTTGTTAGCTAAAGGATTTATTCATCCCAGTTCCTCTCCTTGGGCTTTTCCAGTTTTACTTGTTGAGAAGAAAGACACACATGTCAAGAGGATGTGTGTGGATTATCGGGCTCTGAATAAAGTAACCATTAAGAACAAGTACCCACTCTCCCGCATTGATGACTTGTTTGATCAACTCCAAGGTGCTTGTGTCTTCTCCAAAATTGACTTGAGGTCTGGTTACAGTTAAAAATCTGTCCCTCAGATATTCCTAAGACTGCCTTCACCACTAAATATGGCTTGTATGAGTATACAGTAATGTCTTTTGGTCTGACCAATGCTCCTGCCTACTTTATGCATTTGATGAACAAGGTGTTTATGGATTATCTAGACAAGTTTATGGTGGTTTTCATTGATGACATTCTGATTTACTCTAAGACAGAAGCAGAACATGAGGAACATTTGAGGCTAGTTCTTTAGAGATTGAGGGAACACAAGTTATATGCCAAGCCGAGCAAATGTGAATTCTGGATTGACGAAGTGCCTTTCCTTGGTCACATCATCTCTAAGGGTGGAATTGCAGTAGATCCAAGAAAGGTCAGCGACGTGTTGGATTGGAAGATGCCGTAGACACCGAAGGAGGTTTGTAGATTTTTGGGTTTAGCTGGTTATTACTGGAGATTCATCGAGAACTTCTCTAAAATTGCAAAACCAATGACTACTCTGCTCGCAAAGGATGCCAAATTTAAATGGACAGATGCCCAACAGGTTGCGTTTGATGAGTTGAAAAAGAGACTAACTACGGCACCAGTGTTCACATTGCCTGATTAACAGGAGAAATTCATAGTATATTGTGATGCATCGAGGGAAGGTCTAGGATGTGTTCTGATGCAAGAAGGAAAAGTGGTGGCCTATGCTTCACGGCAACTACACAAGCATGAGTTGAATTATCCGACACATGACTTGGAACTTGCAACAGTCGTGCATGCTTTGAAAATCTGGAGACATTATCTGTTTGGGCAACGTTGTGAGATTTATACTAATCACAAGAGCATCAAATATATCTTCACCCAAAATGAGTTGAATATGCGGCAGCGAAGATGGCTAGAATTAATTAAGGATTATGATATGGAAATTCACTATCATCTGGGCAAGGCTAATGTGGTGGCAGATGCTTTGAGTCAGTAGAGTTATGCTAATATGGCTTTGGGTTTCCAGATGCCATGAGAGTTATGTGAAGAGTTCAAAAGCTTGAGCCTGGGTTTCCTACATCACACTACAGCAGCAACGTTTGAAGCAGAGCCTACATTGGAGTAGGAAATACAGAAACATCAGAAGAGCGATGAGAAATTAAAGGAGATTCATGAGTTGCTTAAAGTGGGCAATGTGCCCCACATCAGAGAAGATGAACAAGGAACCCTATGGTACAAGAATCAGATCTGCGTGCCGGATGTGGACAGCATCAAGAAGTTGATTTTGAGTGAGGCACATGACACAGCTTATTCTATCCATCCTGTTAGCATGAAGATGTATTATGACCTAAAAGAGAGATTCTGGTGGTATGGGATGAAGCGCGCAGTAGCTGAGTATGTGGCTATTTGTGATACCTGCCAGCGTGTGAAGGCCGAGCATCAGAGACCTGCAGGATTATTACTGCCATTGAAGGTTCTAGAGTGGAAGTGGGAAGAAATCACTATGGACTTCATCGTGGGTTTACCTCGGACACAGAAAGGCTATAATTCAATATGGGTAGTAGTGGATCGCTTAACCAAGGTAGCTCACTTCATACCAGTTAATACTACTTATTCTGGTGCAAAGTTGGCAGAATTGTATATTTCTAGAATTGTGTGCCTGCATGGTGTGCCCAAAAGGATTATATTTGATTGAGGTTCACATTTTACTTCTCGCTTTTGGGAGTAGTTGGATGACTCTTTAGACACGAAGCTTAGGTTCAACACAGCCTATCATCCATAGACAGATGGGTAGATAGAACGGACTAATCAGATACTTGAGGACATGTTAAGAGCATGTGCAATACAGTATGGTACTAGTTGGGACAAGAGCTTGCCGTATGCCGAGTTTTCCTATAATAATAGCTATCAAGCCAATCTGAAGAAATCACCGTTTGAAGCACTATACGGCAAGAGGTGCAGGACGCCATTGTTCTGGAATTAGACCAGTGTGAAGCAAGTATTTGGACCTGACATAATCCAGGATGCTGAACAACAAGTAAGGATTATCCGAGAGAATTTGAAAATTGCTCAGTCCAAGGAAACAAGCTATGCTGATGTTTGCAGAAGGGATCTGACTTTCAAAGTGAATGCCCATGTATACTTGAAGGTGTCACCGATGAGAGGGATCTGCAGATTTAATATGAAAGGGAAGCTAGCACCAAGATTCATGGGGCCATTTAAAATATTGGAAAGGAAAGGTGAGGTAGCTTACCGCCTGGAGTTGCCTCCTAGTTTGTCAGGTGTGCATGGTGTGTTCCATGTCTCTCAGTTGAAGAAGTGTTTGCGAGTGCCTGAGGAGCAAGCACCATTAGAGGGATTGGATATACAGGAGGATTTGACTTACACGGAATATCCAGTGAAAATTCTGGACACATTAGAAAGGGTTACTAGGAACAAGAGGACCAAGATGTGCCGAGTACAATGGAGTCACCATACCGAGGCCGAGGCAACATGGGAACGAGAGGATGAGTTAAAGGCAGCATACCCTGATCTCTTTGCTAACCAGCTTATCTGAATCTCGGGGCGAGATTCTTGATAGGGGGGTAGGTTTGTAACACCCTAATTTTACTTTTAGCAGTTTTCAATAAAATTAACATGCTTTATTTAATTTCCTAAGTTTATATGCCTAGCTCTTCATGTCATGATTTATTTTGTTTGAACAAGTAATTAAATTCATCATAGATCAACCTTGTTTGTGCATTCATGCTGGAGCATTGTTTTATTTCATGTTTGAGCTAAGGATTTAAATTCAGATTTATCTGAATTTTTAGAGGTTGTTTTGGCTTTGTTTTTTTAAAAGGAGAAAAGGAGAGAAATTAGAAAAACAAAAGAAAAGAAAAGAGGGCATGCTCCAGTAGGCCAACCGGCCCAGCTGCGCTCCCCCTTTCCCTCTCTCTGCGCGGGGGCCCCGCTCGATGGCTCGCTGACAGCCCGGTCCCACGCGTCAGCTCCCTCTTCCTCCTCCGTCCGAGATCCCCACCCGCGCTCTCTCTCTCTGGCGATGGTCTCGCCTTCCCTACACCGTGGACCCATGCCGCTCCTCGCACCGTGACCTGCGACCCACCCTGCAGGCTTTCGCACCCCGTCGACGCGGATTCTCTGCGGGGTCGACACGGAATCGAAGATGACCCGAGACCGGGTCGAATTCGCGAGTCAGACTCGTGGTACCGCTCTAGCCCTTACCCTATAAAATGGTCTCCTAGCTCCGCCGTCATTCCCTTTTTGCCCCAGCGTGCTCGCCCAAGCCCTAGCCATCCACGCCGTCGCGAATTTCATCGCCGAGGCCTGCACGGTGAGTTGCACTGCCGCTCCAATTTATCGCCAGTGGCGCTTCTCCGACCCGTTTGACCTCCGTTTCATCGTCGTAGGAACCACCCGCAGTCACCCCGCCAGTTTTTGGCACTCCAAAGTCGCCCCTTGGCGCCGCCCGTGTGCACCAGCCCCTGCCATCCGCTCCCGGTCGTCGATTGCTGTCTCTGTCGCGTGTCCGCCGCCTCCGAGCCTCTGGTGAGCCTCACCACCTCTCCCGCTCACTCCTAGGCCTGCCCTAGTGGCCTTAGCCTCTTGGAGCCCGAGACACGCTGCTCCGGCGAGACAACACCGCACTCTGTGGTTGTCATCGGTCAGCCATTCCCTACTCATTCCCCACCGTTGGATCTCGATCCAATGTCCTGCAGGCACCGGTGATCGGTCAATCGCCGGTCAGCTGCCGCCGTGTTGCAAAAGACCCCCCTGAACTTCTGGTTATTTAATCTGTAGTCCATCACAGTGATGAGTAGTCCCTGGTTTGAACGTTTAGCCTGGGTTTTCAAAATGTATTTATAATCAAGTTCTTTTAGTGTTTAAAAGGCTATATCTTCATCGTTTTAAATCCGTTTTCGACGATTCTCACGCTCATGTGATCGTAGAAATGCGTAGAATGATTTTAAACCTGTTTTATGCTCTGTTTTTATGTAATGATGTGATGTTGCTCATCCTTTACCTTTGTTTGCTTATCCGTGAGTACGAGTTGCTGTACTCACACTTGCTTCTTTATATTTATTCCTTGTTGGGGGAAAAATCCAACCGCTGCTCAGTTGATGGAGGTGTTGAAGATTATGTGCAAGACTACGATGAATATTAGGCGTTTTGTTGACCAGTCGACGTCCCTATGGCGCCCTAGTTATCTTTCCTGTTTTTACGCTTCCGCAACGTTATACTCTGTGTTAAAGACTTATGTCATTATGTAATAAAGATATTCAAGGTTATGTACGCTTTTATCTTTGACATGTGTCTATGGTACTTTGTAATTTGTCATGTATATGCGAGACTTAATCCTGGCGCATATATATTTGCATGGTTTTGTTCGTTGTAAACCGGGTGTGACAGACCGTAGATTGCGACTAGAGGGGGGGTGAATAGGAGCACTTGAAAACTCAAATTTCAAACTCCGACTTAACTTACACCAAAGAACACACGTATCTAGCACATTCCACTGAACATATACATACCAGATACAAAGCGGAAGCACTCGCTCAAATGCCCAAAGGAACAAACACAAAACGAGCTAACAACAACAGCCAACAGAAAGCACCGGATAGCTTGATGGTCAGCGTCGAATGGAAACCATGGGACGGTCTGATGGACCACCAGATGAAATACACAAAGGGGCACTTGGGTACCCTTAACCACCACCAGATAGTCAAATGGTTTGACTGTTGGATGGTCTGACCGCCGGACGGTCCGATGGTGGGTAAAGCCCATAGGGTGGCCGGACCTTGGTTTCTTAGCTCGCTGCAACACTCACCGGACTTGTCCGATGGTCGAGACATCAGATAGTCTGATGGTGAGAAAAACGGCCCGAGCAGAGGAAATCAACCCACGAATCCCTCAAGAATCGATCCCAATCTTGAGCAAATGAGGTACAAACTTCAAAAAACCATGCAAGGATCTTGTCTAGTCCATGGAGTAGCTGTTCCCAACAGATCAAGGCCTAAGCCCAAGTTTTCTCCACGAATTTGACTTTTCCCCAAAGTGAAGCTCACAAGGCAAGAACAAAAAATGAGGAGCTGCCCATGGATTCAAAGATTTGGCTAAGAAAACCACAATCCCACCATGTCCTACCAGTCTAAAACACCGATAATAGAATGATCCAATGTAACACCCAAAAAATCAGCAAACTGATAATCGCATAATTACACCATCCAAAAAAATCACCCGGTTTTCAAAAAGATTGTTTTCAAAATCTAATTCCCGACCCGACTAGTTCTTTGCCTCTAGTCCACCCAAATACTCCAAGATTTCGTGCATAAATTCTTTGTTCTAGAAATCCTCTCCAAACTCTTCGAAAGATCCCTTCTAAAATTCCTCTGCCAAAATCGAAAGACCAGGAAATTTAAAAAAAGAGGAAAAAGCAAGTGGGCCAACCCCCCTCCTCTAGCTTGGCCCGTCCAGCCTCTTTCCCTCTCTCGGCCCACCTATTATCCCAAGGCCTGCTTTACCACCCTGCCTTGGGTCACCACCAAATCACTAGTGGCCTAGCCCCTTCACTCCCGCCCCCATTTCCGCCTCCCCCCGCTGATGGGTCGGCCCCACCAGCCAGCTCCGTCCCCTACCTCTGGCGGCGAGTAGAGCTCACACCTGCACCAGTGCTGCTACCCCCCACCAGCCTTCCCAGCCGTTGCTCGGCCCTAGCACCCGGTGCTGATCATGACACGCACATTGAACACAGCCTCACGCCGACACCACCGACCCCCACTGTGGGGGGTGCATCGTGCAAGCAGACGACGTGCTACATCGGCGGCAGAATACACCGTGCCATCGACACCACCCATCTCGCTGCCTATAAGTACCTCCCCACTCTACCAGCTTGAACACTTCGCCAAACCACACCCACTACTCTAGGCCTGTATCCACCCCGGAGGTAACTCCTGGCTTGGTGCCATGCCGCAACCACACACTACCTCCACTGCCACTGAGCCGCTTTTCCCCTCTGCGCGACGCTCGCCACCAAATTGAAGTAAGGACTGGACATGCCATGAAACCGTGCACCTCCCCCGCATCACCTCGGCCTGAATCCACCCCATGGCAACCCTGGCGTGGTGCCGCACCCTAGCCCCGCCATGCGCCCTACTAGTTTTCTCGCCCTAGGGACTACACCTATGGGCTCATTGGCTTGACCTACCTCTCCCCGCGGTGACATCGCCACCAGGACCGCCGCACTGGTGGAGAACCGTCGGCAGGCCGCCACCTCCCTCATGCGACTGACTCACTCGCCCGGCCAAACCAGACCACTGCCACCCCATGATGCCATCACCCATCCACCTCTAAATAATGGCCTAGCGTGACGCCGTCCTACCCTACCGTCAGCCCGCATGTCACATTCCAGGCTGGCCCAACAGCCGCACCACGCGTGCACGAGCCTAGGATGGGCCGCGCCCTGATTTCAGCCTAGGGAAAGGGTTGTGTGCTGAGGGGGTCTCGAGGGACACCAATGTGCGGCTCGGTGGCCCTTATCCTTAAAGCACTTGTAGACCATGAAGTAATGGTGATGACTTAGTTTGGAATTCGAACGCTTACAATGGTAAGTTGCCACTGAGTCCAACTTGTGGAAATTAGTACAACTCTAGCCAGTAGTAACATCTATTCGAATAGTCTGAGTCCACTGGTATGGATGGGTTACGGCTTGGTTCGTCAATTAGCAAGTTTTCGTAAACTAAAATGGTGGTTTGGCTCGGGATGGAATGGTTGAGGTTATGAGACAGCAGTGAATGCTAGATGA
The DNA here is from genome assembly GCA_030272315.1 of Paspalum vaginatum. NCBI lineage: Eukaryota > Viridiplantae > Streptophyta > Magnoliopsida > Poales > Poaceae > Paspalum > Paspalum vaginatum. The sequence continues at coordinate 31,136,052 of CM059013.1, read as the reverse complement.
TGGTCATTAAGAAAAGAGCCACGTGGACTGGCAAGTCCAATGGCAACCCCTATGAAATAAAGCTATGTTTTTGTAACTAAGACATGGCAACTAAAATGAACCTTGTATCGTTTTTCTGCAAAACCAATTAAGCTCCAGATATCACCTTGCATATAGTGATAGCCAAACTTCCCAACTCTATAGGAGAAATGTGGGATTGCAGAGTACGTATGTACTCACCCTTGCTATGTTGTCGTTTTTCAAATAGTTCTGAAGAACTGTTGGAGCTACTCTTTGGATAGGTCGCGATCCTGCTTCCCAACTGGCTTATGGCATTGGGCCCTTATTTTCATGCATATTTATGTACTTGGTTTGTAACCGTTACGTCTGACAATGTACTACCTGAAATAAATGTGTTGCAAGAACCCTAGGACTAGCATTTGTATTACATTGAGTTCTCAAGAAATTGGGGACACTTCAGGTGGTATCAGAGGCATAGGTTGGCCGTAGGATGTGACCTTAAGTTTCTAGGGTTTTGAGTCCAAACTATTTGCGAAAATTATTCTTACTCCGTATCCTTCCATTTACACCGCTATCTTCTCTTGTTCCAGATGGCTCCTGTTCGGACACATAATGGGCAAGTTAAGACTGGGTTCGTTATGCCCCTCAGCGACTGCACCAAGTACCTCGACATCCGAGAGGAACCTAGCTACAAGACAATGGAACAACGGGATGAGGATACTCTAGGTTGCACAGTGACCATCCGCATGGAATCTAGTGACCACCACCCAGGTTTGAGTATTACCACCATTGGCCATATCGCTGCCTCCACCCAGCAAACTGTTGACGCAAGATTTTGACTAAATTTATGCTCTATTTTTACATAATTTTATGCCTTTTCAGAAGATAATCTTACGATTTAGTCTTATTTTGCTAACAAATAAATCCGTTTTCGAGAATGCTCTTTGTTTTGTATATTATTAAATATTGTAGAAAAATAGCAAACAATTGCAATAATTGAGAAAGCTACTCGTTGATGGATCAATGCTACAAGTCCAGGGAGGTGAGATGATTAATAAAAGAAGAGCAATTAAAGCCCAAAAGAAGGCCCAAGCCCATTATGGAGAAGGTTCCGGAGGTTAAAGATTGCTTTAGTATGAAGAATATGAAGATAAGGAAGGTTTATCACAAGACCAATCCAAACTCTAATTAAATCTCGAGATATTCTCGGATTTTAGGACAGCAGCACATTGTGGGCCCAATTCAGAGACATTAAGGACTTCAAATAAAGAAAGTTTTAATACCAAAGTTATAAATCTCTTCGAGCTCTACAATTTAGAGTCTGAGTTTACCTTATTTGGACTTCGGATGAGGAAGTTATGGTCGAAATACTAAGAGATGCAGAATATGGAAAGCTGATTTCGGGAAGGACTAGGACAATGGCTTGATGTCCAGGCAAGGAAGTATATGGACGACCAAGGATCTTCAAGAAGCTTGTATATACATAGAAATAGGTCTATTAGGACTCTTATAACTGACTTATTAGATTCCATATATAGGACACCCTCCAGGGTATAAATATATGGCCTCCCTAGGGGAGAGGCATCGAATTCATTGTAAACCAGAGCTCCAAAGTTAGGGTTTAGGGTCCATCTTTGCAAGACTCATCGAGAAGGAGATCTGAGCAAAAGAAGGAAGCGAGAGGAGGCAGGAACTGAGGGGGTCGGCCGACCTACCCCCCTAGGGTCGGCTGACCCCAACTGTTTTCGGGGAGTCTCGAGCTCATCTTCGACTACGTGCTTCATCTCGTCGAAATTGACAACTTTGTATGTCGAGTTCATGATGTTCTTTGAGTAAACTCTCTATTCTTCTTATTTACTATGATAAACCTTGAGTTCGATCAATGAAATTATCCTTTGGCTGTTAGTTCTTTGTTTATACATGATATACGATCCATGTCTTTGCAATGCTTCAACTCTACATGTGATCCGGCCGGATTTGAATTCCACATGTCTTTTAGTAGATCTTTTTACTTTAATTAGTTGATTGAATCTGCTCATGCTTAGACTTGGTTTAGGCTTGCTAGTTCTTCGATTACCCTGACTTATGTGACAAGTGGTTGGAGGAAAAGGTTCTAGTAAATCTATGACGTTCGTTATCATGCTTATTCTATGTTGCATGATAGATCTTTGCTCTAGGGTGGTTCTTAGTTTATAAGAAGTTTGTCTCATATCTCTTGCTAATCCCTTAGCCGTATTGAGCCTATCTTGATCGTGCCTAGTTTGTTCTAAACAAGCTTTCATCTTTGATTTTGTTTATTCTATAGTCTAGTGTTATATCTAGTTTGTGATTAGATTATCGTTTATCATCCTTTAGCTTATTAGATCTATTAGAGCTAGCTAGTAATTGATTAATCCTTGATTAATAATAGTTTAAACCTAGTTTTCCACAGCTTGACAAACCCTAGATACCCATCTTAGGGGAAAGGCTACAACTGATACTGTGCGCTTGCAGTATAAGGTTTGGCGTGCTTAAGTGCCGTCAACACAAACAACCGCTCACGACGACCTCCGCCGCCTATGCACTATTTACGCAAAAAAAATCGACCGCACCTGCCTCCATTTCTTTCCACCATGTGACAAGACCTCCCCCATACAGCAACAACGCCTCCACAACCTAGCCGAACCCCAGATGTAAAAGAGAACCACCATAGTCAGTCAGCCGCATGACCAGCTACCTCATCACCCTAGACAACCACTTTTCTAGGATCAACTCTGAGCTTTTCTTTAGCCACCACTAGATGTTGTCAAGTGCAACTCATGTCAAAAAGCTAAAAAAAGGAGAATGTGGCATTAAAGAAACAGCTCGCCATCCTTAAGATACAGCATGCTGCCCTCAAGGATCGTGAGCGTGCGGCTTGGAACGCTATGAAAAGTACGCGGGCTAAGTTTGCTCGATAGGCTAGGAAGGCTCGCGAAGCAGCAAACAAGGAGAAAGTGACTTGAGAGAACAAGAACTGCCAGACAGACGCTGTTTACATGTGTGACTGGAGCGACTTTCCACCCGTTAGTGATGCCTTTAGCTACATTGCCCTAGAGGACCTAGACCTACTCTTCCCTCTTGTGTTTTCACCAGGGGCTAATCACACAGGCCTCCTAGATTACATGTTAGCAGGCTTAGAGTAGTAGTCGGTCTAGAGTAGTGGTCACCCCTATGTAAGAGGTGTCCAAGCTTTCTATGTACCGTGTAGACAGTTGCTTGAATAAAAGTATGTTGTGTCGAAAATCTTATTCATTATAAACAAAGAGCATTAAATGCAACCATACCCTAAGGAAAAGTTTTCCCCCTTCTTTCAGATGGCCTCCCACAACTCTGACAATGGGTTGACTGCCCTGCCAAAAGGGCAGGATGAGGGTAGCCATGGCAACGGACGTAGTTTCCCCCTACCTCCACCACCTCCCCCTCTACCTCCACCCCTGCCCCCACCACCAGACCCCTACCTAGAAATAGCACAATCTATGATGGCCCATGCTCAATTCATGGAGAATGCAGCACAAAGGCCCTTGCATGACAAGCCACTGGCCAAGATGAGGGGATTTCTGAGGCTCAAACCACCATCCTTCTCTGGATCCCAAGATCCTATGGTAGCCGAAGATTGGATACAGACCATTGAAAGGAAACTCGAGTTGGTCAACTATGATGAGCAGACCAAGGTCGCCCTCGCCACTCATCAGCTCAGTGGTGCTGTGTTGGCCTAGTGGGAGATTGTCAAGGCTGCCCATAAGGATGGGATCACTTGGAAGGAGTTTACTGAGGCCTTCTGGTAGCATTATGTACTAGAGGCAACCATGGACCTCAAAGCTAAAGAGTTCCAGCATTTGACTCAAGGGAGCTCCACTGTAACGGAATACATCCAAAAGTTCACCAAACTATCTCGCTATGCACCAAGAGAAGTGGACTCTGATGGGAAGACATGCAAAGCCATTATAAGGGGTCTGTCCCCGGAAGTCACAACCCTAGCCAATGCTTGTGGTGCTCCTGACTTTGCTTCTCTAATTAGCCACATCAAGATTAAGAAGCTCAAACAAGAGGAGAGGAGCCATCTCAAGAGGAAATTTATGGAGTTCAAGTCCCAGCGCCAAGTGCGCCGATAGAGGAGCTTTAGGGGACAAGCTTCCCGGGGCTCATATGATGCATTACCCAAAAGCGTCGCCTCGGCCCCATCCCACTTTGGTTCGGCCCAGAGTTATTCCCAGCAGAACAACCCCCGTGGCAACAGGTCACACCTGCTACAACTACGGTGACCTAGGCCACTTCATCACCCACTGCCCCCACGCCAACCATGGAAGACAACAGCATCAACCTACTCCAACTCAGTAAATGGGCCTAGGCAGCCCACTAGAAAGCACCCGACTGCTAGTGCCCAGTCATCTAAGCAGCCCCAGTAGTTAGCCAGCAAGGCTTGAGTTAATCACATTGATGCAAAGGAGGCTTAGCAAGCCGCAGGAGTAGTGCTTGGTGAGTTCCTAGTACACTCATCTATGGCCACGGTATTATTTGATTCCGGTGCATCACATTCCTTTATATCGGCATCCTTTGTGGAAAATAACAAGATCCCTACCACACCCTTGGGAAAGCCACTTTTAACCTGGACACCAGGTGCAGACATTACCTACCAAATTGGTTGTACAGGGGTCCAAATCATTCTAAGTGGGTAGCCTTTAAGGCAAACTTGATAGTATTAACATCCCAGGGGAGAGATGTTATTCTAGGAATGGATTGGTTGATTAAGCACCACGGTGTTATAAGTTGTGTAGACAATACCATTAGGTTGACTAGCCCAGCCGGAGCTAAGGTGGTCTGTAGAGCCCATAATACTGTTGACGACTCTTAGCCTACCGAATTTTACTCCGCAAGCACACGGAGACTGCTATAGCCTTTCACGCAGGGAGTACTCCAAGGTATCGTATTTCTTCATAGGGAAGCATTGAGATAGAGATATTAAACTGTTATTCACCCAGCTGTTACCACTCATTCACGTCAACTGATAACTATGAGCGATGGACACCAAGCACCATGTGATACAAGCCGAGCACTGTTGGCAAGAAAACAAGTAAATCTAGGAGGACAATGAGACTGGGACTGCGGTACTGTCTTCTATCTCTGCCAACATACAAGAGCTATCCGTGCTAAAGGTCAAAAGGATCTCAACAGAGTTATGAACTTGCGTCGAGTGAAATTCTACGCTCTCGAGGGGCCAGGGGGTAGATAGTTGGCCACCGAAGGAGAACCTAGCTAACGCCTATGGGCCTCCCAAACGACGGGCCTGGGATACATAGGCACACCACACGCTGTCACTGAGTGGGGCTACCAAGCAAATCTGCGTGGAGAGGATGGCATGCTACAAACGTGTTCAAGCAAATCATCCTTGGCCAAAGGAGAGGAACTAACCAGAGCCTAGTGTATAGGTTGGATTGTAACACTGGCAAGCATAACAATGGTCAACCAATTCTAGTTTAGCACAACTCATGCTTCAAAATGGTGGACCAAAAGGAAAATGCAACTATACCACTCGAATTACTAACAGAGACGAAGATAAGTGCATGAAGTAGACAGATAAAGCACTTGCACTTGTCAATAATCAGAAAGTAATGCTTAAAGTAAGAAAATAAAGTACATTACCAAAGATTCTGACTGACTCCAAAACAATAGAACTTCTCCAACTCCTAATCAAACACTATTTTCAAAGTGGAGGCACCACCCACTTAGTGCCTCCTAGAGAGGGAGAGAGAATTACATGGTGAATGGAACATTTTTTGGAGTGGGGGAGTGCCCCTCTATTTATAGGACGAAGAAGGTCGGTGGGGCATTGCCCGGGCGGCCATGTGGATGACCAGCCAGCCATCACAGTGGTCAGGCGGCCAAGTCCTTTGGCTGGGAGGCCATGCGATCTACCGCCTTGCTTGATCCTTTGGTTGGTATTTGTTGGCGACTCTTAGCCTACCGGATTTTACTCCGCAAGCGCATGGAGACCGCTGTAGCCTTTCACCTAGGAGTATTCCAAGGTATCGTATTTATTTCCACTAGAGAAGCATTGAGATAGAGATATTAAACTGTCATTCATCTACCTATTACTACTCATTCACATCAACCGATAGCTAAGAACATTTGACACCAAACACCATGGGATATAGGCCAAGCACCTGTTGGCAAGAAAACAGGTAAAGCTAGGAGGACAACGAGATAGAGACTGTGGTACGGTCTTGTATCTTTGCCAGCATACAAGAGCTATCCGTGGTAAGGGTCAAAAAGATCTCAACAGAGTTATGAATTTGCGTCGAGCGAAATTCTAGCACTCTCTAGGAGTCAAGGGGGTGGTAGATAGTTGGCCACTGAAAGAGAACCTAGCTAACGCCTATGGGCCTCTCAAATGATGGTCATGGGATACACAGGTACACCACACGCTGTCACCAAGTGGAACTACCAAGCAAATCTGTGTGGAGAGGATGGCACGCCACAAACATGAACAACAATAGTTCATCCTTGGCCAAAGGAGAGGAACTAACCAGAGCCTAGCGTATAGGTTGGATTGTAGCACTGACAAGCACAACATGATCAACCAATTCTAGTTTAGCACAACTCAGGCCTCAAAATGGTGGTCCAAAAGGAAAAATGCAACTACACAACTCGAGTCACTAATAGAGACGAAGATAATAAATAAAATAAGACTTTAAATGCTCATAATTAAGTCATACATCGGAAGGGTAATGTAAAAGAATAAAGCATTGGACATTACCGAATACTTCCGACCGACTCCGATATAGCAGACCTTCTCTAACTCCTAGATGCACACTATTTTCAGAATGGAGGCACCACCCGCGGGGCCCCTCCTAGAGAGGGAGAGAGAGTTACATGGTGAAAGGTACATTTTTGGAGTGGGGGAGTGCCCCTCTATTTATAGGACGAAGAAGGTCAGTGGGGCCTTGCCCGGGTGGCCATGTGGATGGCGGCCGGTCATCACGGTGGCTGAGCGGCTATCGCAATGGCCGGGCAGCCATCTGATCCACCTCCTTGCTTGATCCTTCGGTTGGTTTTCACTCCTCAAGTCAATGGCGGTTACGTCAATTGTTGCACGTGTAAAATGGGCTTCGATGCATGGCCGGGCGGCCACACTCTATGGCCGGACGGCCATGTGTTGCCTCCTAGTTGGTTGCATGTTGCCTTCTCTGGATTGCTGACATCACCAATCTTTGTGTGATGGCCTTTCGACGCTTAGATTCATTGGATTCTTGATTGCACGGTTGGATTTGGCTCAACTTGTGTTTCTTTGCATGCAGGTCAAAGGATGGCTTTTGTGACATGGCTGGGAGGCCATGGGAAATGGCCGAGCGGCTAACAATGTTGGGCTGAAATGCTGCAGGGGCTAGCCCACCACCAATTATGGCCAGGCGGCCAAGTGAGATGGCTGGCCGGCCATGAAGGATGGCTAGGTGGCCATGGGTGATGGCCAGCTGGCCATGCAATTTTGGCTGGCTGCCTCTCCCTTGCCACTTTCCCTTTGTTATGCTCATTTCCTTCGTTGTTTTGAATGTGGCAAGCTTCTGCAAGCAACTTTGCGTTGTGGGACCATGTGGTGTGGCCGGGAAGCCAAAGTGATGGTCGGGCAACTATGGGTAGTGGCCACGTGGCCAAGATGATGGCCGGCTGGGCAGCCATGGTTGGTGCCCGAGCGGCCACGGAGATGGCCGGTCGGCCATAGGTGGCCGGCCGGCCATGGACCATCTCTCTCAGTGTTGTCAGTTCTTGCGAAGGCCATAACTTCGCGTTCGGACTCCAAATTGAGTGAACAAAAACTCCATTTTGATTATCTTGACGAGCTCTTTGCAATGGTTTGGTCCATGAGGGATTTTGAGATACTTCATAGTGATGTTATTTGCAATTCATTCTCAAGCCCTATTGTGTGAATTCTCTCTTGCTCCAAATGATATTCTTTTGCACGGAATTTGAGCATCTCCCTGTGATACATCAAAAACCACAAAAACTTGTGGAATCCATCAGTGTTAGGTAAATAATGCATAGAACTTTAGCTATACCCTATTTATTCACTGAGGACTTAGCGGTTGAAACCGTGAAATAACGATCGCCAACAAAGACTACCCAAGACCCCATGAACTATCACATAGAAGCCAAGGCCTTGGAAGAGGTATCCATTGTCTACGAGTACCCAAATGCATCTCGAAAGAGCTACCCAGCCTACCCCCTGACCGAGACATCGTGTTTATTATTGACCTCTACCCGGGAACATCCCCAATAGCCAAGAGACCCAATCGGATGACACCCGCAGAACTGGCAGAATTAAAGAAGCAACTTAGAGAACTGAAACAAAAGGGGTTCGTCAGGCCCAGCTCATCACCATGGGGAGCACCGGTACTATTTGTAACCAAGAAGGATGGCAGCTTAAGGATGTGCTTGGATTACCGATCCCTGAATGAAGTGGCCATAAAAAATAAGTACTCTCTCCCAAGGATCGATGCTCTCTTTGACCAGCTCAAGGGAGCAAAGTTCTTTTCCAAGATAGATTTGAGATCAGGCTACCTGTTGGTGGTCGTTATTGCAGGATTTCGACCACCAACTGTTAGTGAATAAATGGGGTATACATAAAGTTCTATGCATTATATACCTAACACTAACGAATTCCACGAGTTTTGGTGGTTTTCGATGTATCACAGGGAGAAGCTCATATTCCGTACAAAACAAGATCATTTGGAGCAGGAGAGAATTCTCACACAAAGGGCTTGAGATAAGAACCACAAATTCATCACTATGAAGTATCTCAAATTTCCTCATGGACTAAACCATTCCAAAGAGCTCGTCAAAATAATCAAAATGGAGTTTTGGTTCACTCAATTTGGAGCCCGGATGCAAAAGTTACGGCTGTTGCAAGTCACCACTACGGGTCTGGTGGGCTGGCCGCCCGGCCTGATCGGCTGGCCGCCCGGCCACCATATTGGCCGCCCGGCCTGATGGGCTGGCCGCCCGGCCACCACTTGGGCCACCCGGAGGAAGGTGGCAGCCCAAGAGGTGTTTTGGGATTAGTCCCACCTTGAGAACTCATGGAAGACTGCCCCCACCTCAAGGCTATAAGTAGAGGGGCACTCCCCCACTCCAAAAATGTACCTTTCACCATGTGATTCTCTTCTCCCTCTCTAGGAGGCGCCCCACGGGAGGTGCCTCCACTCTGAAAATATTGTTTGGTTAGGAGTTAGAGAAGTGTCTGCTGTATCGGAGTCATTCGGAATCTTCGGTAATGTATTCTATTTTGATATCTTCAGCATTACTTTCCGATTATTGACTGGTGCAAGTACTTCATGCTTCTACTTTTTGCACTTATCTTTGTCTCTGTTAGTAATTCGAGTGGTGTAGTTGCATTTTCCTTTTTGATCCACCATTTCGAAGCCTGAGTTGTGCTAAACTAGAATTGATTGATCGTTGTTATGCTTGCCGGTGCTACAATTCACCCCTAGACTTAGACGCTAGGCTCTAGTTAGCTCTTCACCTCTAGCTAAGGATGAGCTATTGTTGTTCAAGCTTCGCTTGAACACATTTGTAGCGTGCCATCCTGCCCACGGAGATTTGCTTGGTAGCCCCACTCGGTGATAGTGTGTGGTGTGCCTATGTAGTTCAGGCCCGTTTGTTCGATAGGCCCGTAGGTGATAGCCGGGTCTCGCTCGACGCAAGTTCATAACTCTGTTGAGGTCTTTTCGACCCTTAGCACAGATAGCTCTTGTATGCTAGCAGAGATAGAAGACCGAAACACAGTCCCTATCTCGTTGTCCTCCTAGCTTTACCTATTTTCTACCAACGGTGCTTGGCCTGTATCCCTTGGTGTTTGGTGTCAACCTTTCCTAGCTATCGGTTGACGTGAAAGAGTAGTAACAACTGGATGAATGATAGTTTAATATCTCTATCTCAATGCTTCCCTGTGGATAAATACGATACCTTGGAATACTCCCGGGTGAAAGGCTACAGCGGTCCCCATGCACTTGCGGAGTAAAATCCGGTAGGCTAAAAACCGCCAACAAGCTTTTCTGGTGCCGTTGCCGGGGAAGCGCCGAGTTAGAGTGTTATTCTGTTTTTCATCTTTTTGTTATTGCTCTTTCTTTTGAAAATCCAAAAAAATAGAAAAATAGAAAACCTTCTCTTCAATCTTGCTCTATCCGTTGAGTAAATCTGGATCATGCTCATTCATGCTACAAAGTTTACGTAAAAACATAGCTTGGGCCATGTGTGTGCCCAGAGACTAATTTTCAAATTAAGCGTGGTGCTTGGGATGAATTAGCCTCTTTTTTTTAGACGATGTGTCGGGATAAATGAGCTATGTGTAGACTTTGGTAGTGACGTTCCGTGCTAGGTCATGAGCCATGATTCTTGAATTAGTTGGATCTCTGAAGTTTCTCGGAGACACAAAAATCCCGTTAATGTTTCAAAAATGCACCTATTTTTTTTACACCGTGGATTTGAGTAAAGTTGGAGAGATGGAAGTCATGGTTTAGCAACATGATTTGTGCTATGCTTTGATTGAAATGTTTTGCTAGCACTTTGTGAACAACGGGCCCGGTGGTTAATACTCTATACACATTTTGGACCCTTGTGTTTGTTGTACACTAACCTGTTGCAGGAGGCATTCATTCCCTACACGAGTGGAGAGGCCCCATGGCCGACATTCTCGTGCTCAACCTCTTGCCCTTTTTGGGAAATGATAGCAAGGTGACATGCAATCGTATACCATATTATGCGATCATCCATGCTTGAATTTGCACAGCTAGTAGGCCACTGGTCTACTGCCCCACTGGGAGGATTGCGTACCCGTGGCGTTGTGGTGTAGATCCCAAATTCGGCCAGCATAGACAGCTCTGATCGCAGGCAGAGCCTCGTCTTAAGCACCACAAGGGCAAACACAAATCAAAGTCTACAAGCATGGTGAGAATGTCGAGGTCATGATATGCAGTCAATGACTGGTGGCACATGTCATACCCGACAAGTATCAAACCCAATAAGAGCATGATAGGGAGCAAGTTTGGAATCAGCAATCAGTGCAGAATCCAAGCTTGGGGGAGAAAATTGTCTGGCATTTGACAAGCTTCTAGAGAGACAACCAAAATTTGAAAGCCAACGAAGCAGAACTTGATACATATCCGCGACATTACATTCCACTGACCAACCATGGAGCAAGAGCTCTACTGTTTACCGAGGTGGAATTTTAGCATCGATACCTCCAGCGTCAATGAAGGTAACCCTTCTAACAACTATTTTTCAACATTCTCTTTTTAGAGGTCGTTTCAAAATGCTTGTTAGTGATAGCTCTTGGAACAAAACCTTAATCATACTAGGATCTTCCATAGTAGTGCTATCATGGTAGCACTAGAGACCAAACATTCTTCATGCTAAAGATCCTAGGACCATAAGATCTTCCAATAGTGCTATCATAGGTTAGCTTATCGTGATCAGCTAAGCTAGCCCTCTACTTTGCCCAACCAAGATGAAATCCTGTTAGGTAGACAAAGGCCACAGTCGAACCCTAATCATGCAGGGAAAGGTAGAAGGAGGTTTTCGGAGATCATAATGGAGGAACGAAAATGCCATCACGTGATCCACCCTCAGCCTTGAGTATCTCTTCGCACAATGATTGGACAAGTCTTCCACTGGAATCAAAATGAAGGACAAAGCGCAACATGAAAACTTCACACAAAGGAGTTGTTTCTTCACACCACAGGAATCAAGCTTGGGGGAGGATATGCCATGAGGCACCTATCCTCTGATCCAACCATTGAAAGGAAAGACCTCGATGTTCAAGCTACGACAACAGTTGATTGCTGCAATACATTGACCATGCTCTGCATCACTTGGGAAGCAAACATAAAGGCCATCTCTCATCCCGAGAGGACATCTTGAACACCACAAGACCAGATGTCTCTATAGTAGGAGGTTGCAAGTGGTATAAAATCTATGTAGAGACATCACCCAAGTATGGAGGAACGCTACGAGTGAGCATTCCTTAATTCCCTTCCCCTGGCCGGACACACAACAAAATTTACCAGAGGTCAGGTCGATCTACTCTACTCATGAGTCAGTGCGCCAATGAGCCACCTGACATCACAAGCATGGCGCAACATGAGTTAGCACGCCAATGAGCCACCTGACATCACAAGCATGGCGAGCAACCATCAACTATGGTTGGTGGCAAACTGCAAGGATGCAAAGGAGTCAACTCCAACAAACATCCACCTCTATCATTCCACTCAGTCCGATTGGGAATAAACAGCTGGTTGTGACCGAAATTGTGTTACTTTGCGAGAATGTCAGGCATAAGGCAAAAATATGATGTTGGAGTGGGAGATCCAACAAGAGACATTCATCCATGGGAGTAGTATCATCAGATCAGATGTGTCAAATCCAAGCCCCCGACACTTTGCAAACGGTCCAAACAGCAGCACAAGAGAAACAACTGCTCATCAGACAGTCATTTCTAGGAATAGAGGAGGCAGAAAAAGAGTAGAGATAGAAGTGAATTCGCCTAACATAGGTGAGCAACAAAAGCAGCATCGTCGTCACCCAGGGAATAATCAAGCTTGCGGGAGGCAATGCCAGGTAATGCTGAAGCTCAGTTTCATGGCAATCACTTGCAAGAACTAAGCTTGGGGGAAGATCACCAGGTGAGTACCCCGAATGCTCTGTATCAAATTGATATCTTAAATCCTAAAAATTGCCATGGCACACCAAAAATATTTACGTTTTGGTTACCCCGAATAAAAGAAAAGTTATAAAAATTTGCATAATTCGAAAACAACAAAAAGATTTCTGTTTTTAGGATGAATAAACTAACTCCTAGCTATAATGCTAGAGCTTTATTTATACCCTTTCTTAAAGGAAATGATGAATAGTTGCTCTGTTAATTTCTTGTAAGTATTTCGTATACAACCTGACACTCTCCTAAAAATTTGAACTTATTGGCATTTGTCGTGATCCTACCTTCAATCTTTAACCTTGTGGGAGCAAGTGCTTTCAAAACCATATCTAAGTTGTTGTGTGCCGAGGGGGTGTCAAGGGACACGAGGGTGTGGCTCGGTGGCCCTGATCCTTAAAGCTCTTCTAGACCATGAAGTAATGGCGATGGCTTAGTTTGGAATTTGGGTGCTTATGACGGTAAGTTGCCGTTGAGTCCAACTTGTGGGAATTAGTACAACTCTAGCCAGCAGTAAAATATATTCGAATAGTCCGAGTCCACTGGTACGGATGGGTTATGGCTTGGTTCTTCAATTAGCAAGTTTTCATAAACTAAAATGCTTGTTTGGCTTGGGATGGAATGGTTGAGGTTATGAGACAACAGTGAATGCCGGATGATGGTCGTTAAGAAAAGACCCACGTGGACCAGGCAAGTACAGTGGCAACCCCTATGAAATAAAGCTCTGTTTTTGTAACTAAAACTTGGCAACTAAAATGAACCTTGCATCATTTTTCCGCAAAACCAATTAAGCTCCAGATATCACCTTGCATATAGTGATAGCCAAACTTCCCCACCTCTATAGGAGGAAGGTGGGCTTGCGAAGTACGTATGTACTCACCCTTGCTATGTTGTTGTTTTTCAGATAGTTCCGATGAACTGTTCGACCTTCTCTTTGGATAGGTCGTGATCCTACTTCCCAACTAGCCTATGGCATTGGGCCCCAAAGGATTAGCTTCTGATGTATCTTATTTTTGTGCATATTTATGTACTTGGTTTGTAACCGTTACGTCTGACTCTATACTACTTGAAATAAATGTGTTGCTATAACCCTGGGACTAGCATTTGTATCACATTTGAGTTCTATTGGGGACGCTTCATCCAAGCTTGGACAAAACACAAACACCTAAAAAGCCAAGGATTGGAGCCAAAAATCGAAAGATATGAGGGGAAGGAACAAGCACACAAGGGACTGATGAAATCACTTCAATTTATGGCCCAAAAGGGTTAAGGCGGTGTAAGGGCAGGTGGTAGGTGGCAGGCCAAGAGGCCTGGTAGGAGGTCGCTCGACGCAAGACCCTAGTTCGTATTCGATCGACTTAGTTCAACTGCAAATACTCCTATGCAGTAGTTAAGAAATAGAGTTTGGATATCTTAATCTCGCTCGTTGTCCTCCTAGGCAACTACACATAGTTTGCTAGCACTTTGGTCCCTGTTCTCTCACACTACCATACACTATCTTGTTTATCTTACCCCGTTGTAAGAATAGTTGTATTTATCTAAGTTATATAATACCGTTGAAAGTTTGACATTTCATTCGACCTATTCACCCTTGCTTCCCTGTGGATTTTCATGATACTCGGAATACTTTGAGTGAAAAAGCTACATCGAATCTCCGTGTGCTTGCGGAGTAAAATCTGTTACGCTAAGAGATGACAACTCTACCCTCTTGATGTGGAGGCTAATCTCACTCTAACCTCTCTAATCTTGGTGCTCAAAGCTTGAGGGAGGGGGCGAAAATCACTTAGAAGCAAACACTAACCAGCCAAGAGAGCTTCTAATGGCCAACACTTAGTATATTTATACCCTAGGGCCATTATGGTAGTTTTACACATAGACCCTTACACTACCAATGCCCTTAGGGGGCTAAACAGAAAATGACCTGAAATATTAGGGATGGACGACAGCGATGAAGTATTGATCTTTTTCTTCTCCACGCATTCATCCAATGTGCTCCATGTGGCCAGTAGTCCTATTCGCCTTCACACCACCACTGGGCCTGAAGTGCAGGTTGGAGAAGGGTTTGAGCTCAAGCCAGGTGTCATCCACATGGTCCTAGCTAGTCCATTTTGTGGATTGGCGTCGGAGGATGCCAACACCCATCTCCAGCAATTCCTAGAGATATGCAGCACTAAGGATGCAACCACTTATGCTGTTTCACTCTGCCTCTTCCCATTCTCAATAGTGGGGAAGGCGAAACAGTGGTTCTATCTGAACCGCGCAAACTTGGCGACATGGGAAGCATGTCCAAATGCCTTCCTTGCAAAGTACTTCCCTCTGGGAAACACAAGCTCATTGATAAACTGAATCTCAAGCTTCCAACAGCTTCGCAGATGAGACAGTGGTGGAGGCATAGGGAAGACTTCAAGAGTACATCGCTGCCTGCCCTCACCATGGTATGGAACAGTGGTTGATCATCTAGAATTTATTCCACGGACTACATCGGTCCATGCAAGAACACCTCAATGCAGCCACTAGAGGATCCTTCTTGTCCTTGAATGTCACTGCTGCCCGTACTCTCATTGAGAAGATGGCAAGCAACCAAGGATGGAAACAGGACAGGGCGAATAATAAGCCCCATGGAGTCCACCATATTGATGGCACCGACATGCTCGTTGCCAAGATGGACCTCCTGCTAAAGAAGCTGGAGGATGCTCCTGAAACTGTGCTAGTCGAGACATTGGATTCTCGCACGACTTGCGAGGACTGCGGGAATACCGGCCATATGGGGAATAGCTGCCCCAGAAATGGATCGGAGGACACGAACTTCATCAACAACAATAGCTTCAACAACAGGCCTCATCCTCAACCAGGTTGGAATTCACGACCACATCTACCTTTCTCTGGTCAAGGTACGTTTTCTGGCACTTCACAATAGTTTAATAAAAATCCTTTCGATCAAAAAGCTGTGAACAATAGCATAAGCAATAAATTCCATGCTAATGATAGGGTTCTTGAAACTTTGTCTTTGCAAGGAAACTCTTAATAGTGCCATGAAGAATCAGCTGAGTTCTAATAAAATGCTAGAAACACAGATAGCTCAGCTTGCTGCAGCTCTGCCTAGTCCCACTTTGGGTAAGCTTCCGGGACAGCCTGAGCCACCCCCGAAGGAATATATCAATGTTGTAACCACTAGGGGTGGAAGGTCTACACAAGACCCCCCCCCACATCCTAGAAATGCAGGGAAAGAGCAAGCAAAACCCACCGAACATGAGGAAGAAGAAGTGGCTAGTGAGCCACAACTGGTGAAGGAAGCACCCAAGTCGGCTCCACATGAGTTCTACGACACCACCGTGCTCCCTTTTCCTCAACGGCAGAAAAAGACCTCCGTTGATGACCAGTTTGGCAAGTTCGTTGAGGTAATCAAGAAATTATATGTCAACATCCCACTTCTAGATGCGATGCAGGTACGTATGTATGCTAAGTACCTAAAGGACATCCTCAACAACAAGAAGCCACTTCCATCTAGAGAAGTCATGCACCTCACAAAAGAGTGTAGCGCAGCTAAACTCAACCAGCCGCCACAAAAGAAAAAGGATCCAGGGAACCCAACCATCTTATGCTCAATCAGGACCCAATACTTCGGTCAAGCTCTCTGTGACCTGGGAGCAAGTGTGAGCACCATGCCAAAGGTAGTTTTTGATAAACTAACACAGGCTACACTTGCCCCTACTGCCATGTGCCTACAGCTGGCGGATCAGTTAATTCGTTACCCCATCGAGATCCCTGAGGATATCCCAGTTAAAATCCGAAACTTCCTCATCCCAATGGACTTCGTGGTGCTAGACATGGAAATTGATAGCAAAACGCTGCTCATCCTTGGGCAACCATTTTTAAACACTACTAAGCCCAACATTGATGTCAGAGCTGGGGAAGTTCACCTCAACATCAATGGCAGAAGGGAAACGTTCGCCTTCCAGCCAAAGGTTGAACAATGCCGACAAGTGAAAACATTCAGATGCCAGGCACCCAGGGACACACTGAGACCAAAGATTGAGCTCTCGCCAAGCTAGTCGAAAGTGGATCATCTCATCCTAACAATGGAGAGAATCCTGCTAGATGGAGAAGCCCGCAAGCTCAAAGCCAATCGCAAAGCCGAGTCACTAAGACGTGCCTCGATGCCAAGCCACTGACAAAGGAAGCAGGAGGCAAAGCTCCTATTACAAAGGTCACCGCCAAAACAACAAACACATCCAAAGAATGGCGGAAGAAAGAAGAAGAGACGCCGAAAGCCAAGCCCAATCAAAAGAAGGTAGGTAAAACTCCCAACCAGAAGGCTATGACAATTAAGAAAATCTGGCATGCAAAAGTTGCAGCGCAGACGGCCGCTAAGTCTCCGTCATGCACTGACATCGAATAAAAGGTATAAATTGCCCTCGCCAGGGGGTAAATTGGCATTACCCTCCACTGCATATTTAATTTTCCATGTGATTACTTCTCGTTTGCATTTGAACTTTTGAATTGCACCACTGCATGTTTAATTTTCGCACTTGTTTAAATTTTTGCACAAGTTTTGTTTCATATCTTAGCATTTTCAAAAAAAAAATTAGGCCACCCGACCCCATGGGGCCGGCTTGGCCCCGCTTTTGCTGCTTTGGCCTCGGGTGCGCACCGTAGGCCGCTCGGCCCCTACCAGTGGCCGCCCATGTTCTCCTGCAGCCGCCCAGCGCTGCTCCCTACGCCCGAGCATACTTAGGCCCTAGTCGTCTGGCCCTTGTGCACCGATGCCGCCCGGCGTCCCCTGAGCCGCTGCCATCCCATCCAGATTTGTGCAGCACCAACCGGCCTACACGCCTAGCCCTAGGCTGCCCAGCCGCCTCCACTGGCCGCCCAGCCTCCTGCCAAGGCCTCCCGGCCCCTGCTGCTCCCTGCCTACATGCTCACGCAGCTATAAATATGCATGCAGGCCCCATTTATTCCTTGTACCGATCGGCAGTGCGATCTCTCTCTCCCTCTAATCACTCTCTTAGCTTAAGCACTTAGTAATCTCAGCACTTAGGAAATTTCTGCTCAATAAAATAAGTGCTTCACACTCATTCTATTGGACGGTTTGTGGAGGCTCTTCCCCGCAAGGACGATTAACCTTCGGACGACTAACAGTTTGGTCTGCTAACTGCTAACGCTAATTTTTGTTACTGCTTTGTCACTGGAGTATTCTCTTGTTTGTGTTTTGCAGGATGTCTTTATTTTTTAGGAAAGCCAAGAGAGCCCTGAGCAACATAGGGAAGGGTATACACCTCAAGTTTCCTGTCGCACTCCCACTCTCAGAGTGGAAGTTCGAGGACTCTAGTGGCATCCAAAAAGATGTCCATCAGTGCCAGCCACCACCAGGATGAGGCAACATCATCGCAACCCGAGCCCCAGCGTACGCTTCTAACCATCCACGACATCATACCACGTGACGATGGCGAGGCAGAGATATTGGAATGCCTTGATCCCAAGCACTTTGAATGAACAAGGTATTTCGACACCTTCTTCCTCGCCAACATCGGCATGCTGGACTAATTCACAGAAGCGTTCGAGTACATGGGGTGGAGTGGCTTCTGGAACATTGATGAAGAAGGATCCGTCCTTCTGACCAAAGAGTTCCTGATGACCCTTCGTGTGCAGCGACTCACGACAGGTACGACCATCCATTTCCGCCTCATCAATTCAGAGTTTGCCCTCTCCCCAAGAAGGCTTAGCGATCTCCTATGGTTCTCTTCGAACTGCTCCCTACTAAATGCACCTTCGGGGTATGATCAAACAACCTTTTGGCAGGAAATCTTTGGTGAGGATGTTTCGGGGAAGCACAACACCACAAAAATCCACAACCCTACTTTGAGAATCCTAGCCCATTGGGTCTCTCTCGTCGTCTTTCCGCGTAGTGAGGCAAGCTGCACCGCTAACTAGGATTTAAAATGCCTCTACGCGATGTGCAAGAAAAAACCTTATGCCCCCATCATAGACATGGTCCATCACTGGATGAAACTATGGTAGAACAACACCCCCATCACTATCACCTCACTCGTCACATGGATTGCATCCAGACTAGGCATCCTAGAAAACGCCCAACTCGAGTACATCCCTGATGATCTTTCACACATAGTGAGGGAGTAGGCACTTCATAAAAGGGCATTTTATGCGGAAAGAAGGGGGTAGATTGATCAAGGCAACAACATAGGAGAACCATAGATCTACATCACCACAGACCAAATCTAAACACACAACCACATTGATGACCAATATCCCTATTACGAATAGGAAAAGTGCACAACAGGCAACATTGCACAACCAAAATGGATGTAGACAGGTGGATAACCAAGGGAGTAGAATGTAGGGGATGAGGGTTGACTAGACCTCACTAGGGATGAGCAAATCTAAAGTGTGAGGAGCAGATCTAAAGGTTGAGGAGGAGTCACTGCTGGAACCAAGGGGAGGAAGACGAAAGAAGTGTGGGAATTGAGGGGAAGCTCGAGCAGTAACACTAGGCTTTCACGCCTTTATGTGCTGCACTAGAAGATATCCCACACAACCCCCTCTACTTCCCGCATTGCATGCCGCCAACCTGTGTGATCCTAGTTGTTGTGCTTTGGTCAAGATGTGGTGGCAGCGCTCCAGCCGTTCTACCTAGAAATAATATTTGTTAAGACCTAGGAAACACTTTGCCTAGCTAGCCCCACCAAGTTAAACCAATGCGTGTCCCCTATGTTAGGATTGCCTGAGCTAGCTCGCATCGTCAAGCTCCTTGTACTGTCTACAGGGATGTGATGGGATTAATAACTCACAGGAGAAGCCAATAGAATTGGATGATGATAAAATGGAGTAGGTGAAAGCATATGCCTATGCAACTATTAGATTATGCGTCTCTGACCTGACCATGTACCATGTCATAGAGGAAACATTAGCAAAGATAAATTAGTATAAGTTGGCCAGTTAGTTTATGTCCAAGTTGTTGACCCAGAAGTTATGCTTAAAGCAAAAGTTGTTTAGTTTGATGATGCAAGAGGGGGTCAAATCTTGTTGAGCACATAATGTCTTCAGTTTATTGAGCATATTAACCTTGTGAAAGTGGAGGTAATGATTGATGATGATGAGAAAGAAATTATTCTTTTATGTTTATTGCCGAGTTTTTATGAGCACTTGGTTACTACGTTGACATATGCCCAAAAAACATTAAGGTTGAACCATTGAAGACGTTATTGCGGTGTTGTTTCCTCACAATAATTAGACGATGAAGCACAATGCAGGTGGAGAGCTTTCACATGATTCTGTGCTTGTAAAGAGTGGAATGGCCCTAGATGAGAAGAAAGGTAACAATATGAAGATGGGGGTGTTGTGCTACAAGTGCTTTAATTGATGACATGTGAAGAAAGATTTTCTAGGATTGAAGAAGGATGAATGAACTATGAGTTTGGTGAGTGCTAATAGGAAAGATGACTTGGATAGGATGGTGATATTCTGATGGTGTCAATTTAAAGGACTTTGTGAAGCTTGATTGTTAGATTTAGCTAGCTCATTTCATGTAACCTTGAAGAAATAATGGTTCTCGTCATATATAGAGAACAATGGATTTGGTTACTTGGAGATGGCAAGGGTCACCATGTCTCAAAGGAGTGGAGGGGACAATAGGTGCTACTCAGATGTGTGAGGCACGTACCAGAGGGCTAACATGAAATTTGATTTGATTTCACTTAGTCTATCGCATGAGGAAGGGTGGTTGTATCTGTCAGTGCCAGATAAGAATACCTTAAATATCATGCATGAAGTCAAGACAGTCATTGTTGACGAGTATTGCAAAAGTGAGTGTTCTTGAAGGTGAAGTCATGAATAGCAACGCAACGATGGTGGTGTTTGACCTTAAGGTTGTTGCAGCTATAGGATCAACCCCACCAGGGCATTCTATGTGAGTAGTAGAAAAAATAGCTCAAGTATGGTACATGGAGGTTCGTGCATGAGCGGCTTCAGGATGTCGACATACTTTCCATGGTGGGGTCTTTTAGATATATACCAAATACGTATTCAATTTGGTCATTGTGCTAGAGGATTAGAATTGAGTACAAGTTAAACTTTGTACCTAATGGGCCATAAATATGAGGACACTGTATGATGATTTAAAAGGCTTGGCATGGCTGTGGTGTGTCTAGAAGCCGACATAGCCACTGTTTATGGAGTGGAGTTATAAGCACCGAGCCAGGGTATTTCACCCAAAAGAGGAAAGGGATGAATTGGGATTTGGGTTGCTAATTCACTCTTTGAGACCTAGGGCTTTCTAGTGTATAAGATAAACATATCACATCCTACACATGCTAGTTAAGTCTAAGGTTTATCTATGCGCTCTCTGACTTACCCAAAAGACATTCAATCTAGAGCCAAACCTAATCAAACTAACTAGCTAGGAAATCTAAAGGCACACAAGAATATAACTGCGGAGACATAAACATTAAAAGTAAAGAGAGTAGGGAAAGGAAAACATCTGAGGACACATGGAGATTTAACGTGGTTTGCAACTAAGGGCTATGTCCAGAGGCTCTCCACGAAAGGCAAATATAAGCCAGACACCAAAGGCATTCAGCAAGTAAAGGCTAAGTGCCACAAATCCACCAAGGCTCTCGGGCATCGTCACCGTCTCTCGGTTACAAGGCACCGGATGTTCACTACGGAGTTTGAAGGGTCTCCTCATCCCTACACAAGGTGTCAGTTGACGCTCCACACCAAGAAGGAGAGTATAGCAACAAGTACAATATGGCTTGGCTACAGCCAAGGCCTCCCTAATAGCTCACGCAAGAGCTACACTCAAGAAGAGCTCGCAAGCTCACTTTGTCAAAACTCTAATCTAGCTTGGATTAAGAACCAAGCACTCTTATGGTGGTTAGAGTGGATGACATGTTTGGAATACTCCAATGCACTTGTTGTGGTCTTCAGTAGCTCCAACCACTTCAAATAGCCGGGTGGGGTGGCGTATATAGCCTCCAAACTCGAACTAGCCATTGTCCAAAAAGCTGCCAGAAAGTGCATAGAATGTATGGTACAATCCATACATTTTGGCATATTTGCCAACTAGCCATTGAGTTAGCCAATATGCTCTAAAGGTCCTAAGTATAGGACAGTCTATGAGACCGTACGTTCTGGTCCATGTAATTCCTCCGCTGCTCCAAATTTTGGACATTCGGCCAAAATGGTCCAACCTTTAGGACATCTTCAAGACCGTAGCTTCCGATCTGTGTAATTCCCTTGCGGCTCCAATCTTCACACCTTCAGCCAAAATGGTCTAATGTTTGGTACGGTCTTATGAACCATACCATCTGGTCCATTGTATTCTTGGTCACTTCCTGCTATCTACTGGAATGGTCCACTCCATTCAAAAACTTAGAGGCCAGACCTTCCGGTCCTCACATTTTCCTTGGCTTCTACTTCTTCAGCCCCATCAGGAAATATGGTCCGACCAATGGTCAATGTTAGGTCAGACCAGCGGAACCTCCGTTAGGGTGACCTTTTGGGCCTTGCCTTTGGCTTACCATTTTCTTTTCATCCCTTAAATCTAAACACCTGAGAATGTACATATAGACACGTTTATTAGTCCAAGTGTTGTTTGTTAATCAATTACCGAAAATAACTATGTAAATGTGGCATAAGAGACCATTTTCCTTATAGGATCCGGAGTGTAATCATCTCATGAGGATTTATAGATTTTGCTGTGAACTTTGTTAACAAATATCGTATGTTTGATGTCGTGGTCCGTGACCATGCATTATCATCTTGGTTATATGTAATTGACGTTATGCTTGTGTTTTTTATTATAAAAGTACATAAGCCTAGCTAAATCTGGAGTTCTGACTCACGTGATGGACATGTTCAATATAATATCATCCGTTTGAAGTCAATATCTGCGGAGCGTACAAGGCCACAAGATTATCCTGTTACATCAGAGAATTGGAGATAATGATTCAGGGTATGCATGCAGGAATGCTGCTGACCTTTGAATAAGGACCATCAGTGTAAATTGCTTAAAATGAAATCTGACTGATCAAATTGGGAACCTAGCAGGTACTCTCTCTGTAACAATTTATAGGTCCTTTCAGTTTTTGAACATCAAATTTGACTCGTTCGTCTTATTCAAAAAAATTCACAATTCTTATTTATTTTCATTGTGATTTAGTTTAGCATATAATATACTTTAACTATGAATTAATTTTTGTAGATTTTTGCAAATATTTTGAATAAGACGAGCCGTCAAACTTGGTGAAAAAAATCAAATGACTTATAATTTGGACGGAGGGATGAACTTGTATTTCTTCCGCTATTTTTGCTAGATTGTAAAGTTGATATATTTTATTTTATTTCGTGTTATGACTATCCTAATAGACTTTAGAGCGTGTTTGGATCGATACCCATAGCAGCCCAGCCAAAAGTTGGTCGTAGACCATGGACAGAGTCCATGTTTGGATACCGGCCAATATTTGGCATGCTTTGGCCGAAACAGCTGAACTGCAGTTCAGTTTCATAGCCGAAGGCTGCCAAATCAGGCAGCTGATTTGCGAGCCAAATTTTGGCTCGGGTGCCACGCTTTGGCAGGGCAAGTTTGGTCCACATTCAAACACTCCTAGTACATTCCTCCCGCTTGCTCTTAAGCCAGTAGCGATAGTATAGCATCATTCTCAGTTCAATGGCTTCAACGCTAGAATAATAGTGGCCGATCCGCTGTGAATCGGGACTCGGGAGTGATGCATATGTATGACTCCAAGTTTATCCAATAATCTCTATGGAAATAGGACTCCCGCTGTGTGGCTAAAACTGTATGAATAAAATAACAGCACACTAGGTAGTTGTTATCAATCAGATGGAAATTCCTTATCTACTGTTGAGCACCAAATCGGGCAGGGCCACATTGGCCAGCCCCGCTGGACAGTCCGATGGTGTGTATCGGGCAGACTGTACCGGACTATTTGGTATAGTCGAGTCGACAGGAGTTCCGGGTTTTTTGTAAGATCTCATAGAAATTGACTTGTACAATGGTCAAGACCACCTTCCCGTATAAATATAAAAGTGCCAGACCGATTGACGCATTCACAATCGAATCAATCTACTATTTTAGCATACCTCTATTCCCAAACTCTAATTTTCTTCTCTAACCCTAATTTTCGCCTCTCTTCGACTCTACGCTAACTTGAGGAGCTCTAGGTGGCCTGCCGACGCTAGAGTAACCCCTAGCACTAATCCTTCCTGACGGGGTCCCTCCCGGGTGGATTGATCTAGGTAATATCGTTGGTGATTGATACTAAAACGTGTCAACACACTTTTTGGCGACTCCGCTAGGGACTCTAGAGGTAAATTCGAAGCTAGCAACCATGGTTGATCTTGCGGATGCATCTGAAGTCACACAAAGCAACATCATAACTCATAAGGCCAGCTTTGAGAATTTGCCGGCCAACGAGCAGAAGCGGTTCGATGACATAATGAAGGAAGCAACGGAGGGCACGATGAAGAAGTTCCTAGAAGCATCCACAATGGACCACCAGCAAAAAGTGATCAAGGAGAAGAAAGTCACCCTCGACACCCTTTTACCATCGATCTCTTCATCAACCACCGATGTAAGTAGCTCAGAAATCCTTCAAGCATTTGAATCTATGAAAAGTTACCTTGATCAGGGTCATAACCAGTTAGCCAACCAAGTAGGTGCATTACGAAACTCTATAGATGGATTGGTTAAGGCTCAAGAAAAATCCGTTGCTCCCACGTTCCCCTCACACGAACAAAGCGTAGAATCGGTTGCACCAAGCCCATCAGCCCCTAATGGGTCTCAGATGTAGGATCGAGATGTGTGACTAGAGGAGGGTGAATAGGAGCACTTTAAAACTCAAACTCACAACCCCCAAAACCGGTGCTTGAGAGAAGAACTAGACACCATCCACTGAACAGATACGTGTCTAGCAGTGCAAGGTGCCGTCCACTGAAAGGATACACACCAAGCGAGAAAACCGCGAGCCAACTCAACAAAGGCACGGAAGCAACAGATCTTGCAAGTCCACCACACGACACTCACCGCACCAAAATGTGTCTCACTGTCTTACAGCAAGTAAAGAGAATGGTCTGAAAGTGGGGGATGCAAAAATCCGAAGCAAAAACATAGCGGAAGAAACAAACAGCAGAGAGATAGCTCCTGCCCTAGACACGCCGGATAGTCCGGTGTCAGGGACCGGACAGTCCGACAGGGGCTACCGGATTGTCTGGTGCAGTCCCTGCCTAGGCACCCGATGCCGGACAGTCCGGTGAGGGCCACCAGACTGTCCACTGGCTCTACCGGATAGTCCGGTAAAGTCGCAGGAAAGGGGTTTCACACCCAAATCTGTCCAAATCTTGTCCAATCTTCACGAGATTTTGTACAAGGTATTTGGACCCTATTCCAAAGCTTTCCCCATGAGATCAACTCAAAATGACCACGGGATTAGCGGGAATTTCAGATCTCGTGAGATGGCAATCTTTGGGTAAGAAAGTGGAAAACTCAAGGGGGACTTGCTCGTGGCAATCCAGCAGGATTGAGATGATCTAAGTCATAATCTCCACATCCTAGCAAGTCCAAAAGAGCCAAAAGAATATGATTAACTCATGGGCAAAGCAAATCACCAAAAGCCTTTAAGTTTCATCCAAAAACCAACTAGAAAAGGGGGAAGGGAGATGGCTGCACACATGAGCATGATTTGGGGATGAATCTTGCCTTGATTAGAAGTGGAAATCAGTGCTTACAAGGTTTCACATAGCGTACCACCCTTCATCCTCCCACTAATGCAAAGTACTAACCTAGGGGACTCTCAAATCCTAAGCTAAGCACCCGATTTGATCTCTAAGCTCTTAGCTGGTTGGAAACTAAGCCTAGGGTTTCTAGAGGTGGAAGAGTCATCTAAATGACCAGTCACTTAGGTATTTGTAGCCCACGCCTAATCGAAACATTTTACACTAAGACCCCTATATTACAGAAACGCCCATAGGGGCCAAAACGGAAAAGACTCGACTTCCTCGGGGACGGACGACCGTGATGGAATCTTGATCTTCTTCGTCTGTAAACTATCTCCCGGATGACTTCCACTGTGGCCAGTAGTCCAAATCCGCCAATTGACTCCCGGTTTTGAAGTCAGAAACCGAGAAACTTTAGGGTTTCCTTCCTGGGCCTAGAACAGCACACTCCACTCTATCTCGGCAAGAATGAGCCCATTCGCCGAGTCTGGTAACTTGGTGGTAGGGTGGTGGATTTGAGCAAATCCACCAACGCCCTCACCCAGTCTTCACGCCATGTACTCAGGGTGGAGCACCACGGTGGCACCCGACATCCCCAATCCATCGGGGTCACCTCGCAATCCTTCGGAGGTCTTACTCCTGCTGTCGCCTGTGCCACTCCTCCGTGTATCAAAGTCCCATGGCCGACCGATGTCGAGCATGCCTCCAGTCCATCGGAGGGCCTCCTATCCATCGGAGGTCTTGTGCCCAAGTCCTTCTAGGTCTTTGGCTTCTGTTGACAATCACTCATCACTCTAGAGGCAATGGAGCCAGTCCATTAGGTCTCATCAGCACATCCATGCCGGTGTACGGTATGCCCATATATTTCTATCCAGGGCAACCGAAACCGCCGCCTTCATTGTCAGGTAAACCGGCTCAAACGGTCATGTCCACCGGACAGTCCGGTTCTTCCATCGGACAGTCCGGTGCGTCACCGAACAATCCGGTGATTTCCACCGGACTATCTGGTGTGCCCAATACAGGGGCTGTCATGGCCCCACCGCGCGTAACGATTCCCCAAACTTCGGTAGATCCTAACCTGGAGGATTGTTTTGAATACGGTAGGAGTAGAATACTTCACACCGCCACAAGAATTAGAGGGATTTGTGCCACCTTTTACTACGGTTTCTTATGGTACGGGATCGGTTCCACCAGCTGGTTCGGGTGTGCCTAGAGGTCCCATCCCTAACTACACTTATGACTAGATCTGGTCTGCACAGAATTCTATGGCTTCTAGGTCTTATGGCCAAAAATCTGGTGCTTCCGCATTGGAGGTTAAGGAGGAAATATGGCAAGAATTAGTGGTCATTCCTAATAAAAAGATAGGGATTGATGTATCGGGTTTTGCTAGCTCCTATCAAAAACTGTATGACTATAGATTCGATGTTCACGCCTTTTCTTAGGGGTTTATAATATTGGATTTTTTTTGAAATTCTCTGGTAATGACAATAAGAGTACTAGAGAGCATATTAGTCCATTTCTAGCGCAATTAGGAGATTTGGCCATACAAGAAGATTTCCAAATTCGGTTGTTTTCTTCATCTCTTATAGAAAATGCTTTTGCTTAGTATTCTTCCTTACCTCCCAATTCAATTGGTACCTGGGATGAGGGAGGCAAAGTTTCATGATCACTTTTTCTCAGAGGGGTATGAGCTGGAGTTGGCCGATCTATCTAAGGTTCGGCAAGATCGTGAAGAATCAGTTCATGATTACCTTAAGATGTTTAGGGACACTAGAAACCGATGCTTCCAATTAACTACCTCTGATAGGGAATTAGCTGGGTTAGCTCTTGAGGGATTGAGGCCGTATATTATGAAAAAGCTAGCTGGCATGAGATTTTATTCTCTATCTTTATTGCATCAGCAAGCTTTGGCTGTAGTGTACCAGAGCAGAGAGATTTAAAAGGCCATGCGTCATAATGTGAATCTTGTAGAGTATGATACGGCTAGTTCCGATGATGTTTGTAGAGAAATTTACGCAGCTTAGTTTGCTTGGTCTAATAAGAACAAGCCTATTACTTGTCCTTTGAGACCGATTAACAAGAATCGACAAGAAGAAGTTAAGTTTACTTTTGATGTTGCTAAATGTGATAAGATATTTGGTGAGCTTCTCAGAAGTGGAAATATTACATTGTCACATAATATTCCTTCTGCTGATGAGTTAAAGAAGAAAGCGTATTGTAAATGGCACAATTCTTTTTCCCATGTAACTAACGATTGTAATGTTTTCCATCGACAAATACAATCGGCCATAAATGAAGGCCATATGAGTTTTCCAGAGGTGCAGATCGATAAGCAGGCATTCCTAATGAACACTCTGGATTTGAGCAGTAAGAAAGTCTTCGATTCGGCCAGACGCGGCCGATGCAAGCAAAGGCAAAGCCATGGTTATTGGTTCTTCAAGGCTAATCGATGAGAATACTAAAGTATTGGCAAGGGAGGTGATCAAGTAGAAAACTACAGATGGCAAGGGTGCACTGAAGATCACTAGTAGGTTTTTGGGCATTGGGGGGCAGTAGAACCAGTAGGGAGCTCCTAGGACAGCGCCACCGGATAGTCCGGCGCCAACCACCGGACAGTCCGGCGCCCACCAGCGCCCGAGGACTTTCAAGCTGAAGCAGCCAGAGGTGGGAACTTAGAAGAAGCATCAAGCAAGGACCTCCGGTAAGCCATATCAATCTGGTCCTACGTTTGATCAATTGCTTTCCAAATATGTGAAGAAGGCTGCTTCTAAAAATTAGCCATACAAGCGACCAAGGTCACCACCGCGAGATGTGAAGTGTATGCCAAACAAGAAGCTGAGAGAAATGACTCAGAATGTGGCCCAGCTAGTACCACTAGCACCTGTGGTCCCACCAATGATGTGGGGTCCTCCGCAGGAATTTTAGCAAAATCTAGCATGGAGTAATAAAACCATGTGTCCGGCTTATGCTTATAGTCTTTATTGCTATCAGGGGTGGCGGGCACCACAAGGCTCCTTCTGCATGTGACAGATTGAATGTTTCCTCAATCTGGTCCATGGGTGCAAAATCAGCAACAATACCAGAATTATCGGCCCCCGATGCCGACAAATCTGGCAGGGGGGCATGAGGGGCAGCCTGCCAATATTTGTAATACCCCCTACTCAAAATACTCAAACTTTTCAACCCAGATCGGTTCAACCAGCAAGAACACTGATCCAACCAGCAGCATCACCGGCTTAATCTGCACCTCAAGTAACAATCGATATTCAATAACAATCACAAGATGCCGATGGTTTTTGGGAAATCGGATAATACTATACCAAAGGAAGTCTCACCTAATGTTGCTTTGGCTGAGGATCATAAAGCAAGTTCTGGCAGGGTTGTCAACAAGCCGCCATCAAATCCAAAGTATTCTATGGGCTGATGGTGCCCATCGGGTCTAACCCATTCTAAAAAAAGGACTTTGCAGCGCTTGCGAGCTAAGGAGAAAGGGGAAAAGGAGCCTGAGGCAATCTTCAACAAGATACATCCTTTGTTTCCTCTGAAGCAATGGAAGCCCAAAGCCACAGAGGCTCCCACTCAGATGGTTGGACAGAGCTAGTCCCAGTCACCGGACTATCCGGTGGAATCCACCAGATTGTCCGGCGCCGCCCATCGGACAGTCCGGTGGCCAGGAGGCAGCAGCATCAGGAGCTACGACAGCAGCACCGGCGATCAGGGAGGTTCCTGCACCTATTATTGTTCCAGAAGAAGAGGTTTCATAGGAGGAGATTGTGGATTACGAAGCTTCTCCCGAACATCTAGGTATGGACATCAATATGATCACTTTTTCAACTGATTATAATATTATCGGTGAATATGAAGAGGTGATGGCTCAATTAAACTTTGGGCCAAAGGATGCTGTTTTCACAAGACCAAAAGAATCGGTTAATCACCTAAAGCCTCTTTTTGTTTGTGGTTATATTGATGGGGCACTTGTATCTCGAATGTTGGTTGATGGTGGTGCGGCTGTTAATTTAATGCCGTATGAACTATACAAGAAGCTTGGGAAATCAGATTCTGATTTAGTCAAGACCAACATGACACTTAGTGGCGTAGGGGGCAAGAACCCCATTGAGACCAAATGAGTAGCTTCCACGGAACTTACCATTGGGAGTAAGACAATTGCCACTGCTTTCTTCGTCACTGATGTGGAAGGTAACTTCAGTTTAATTATTGGAATAGATTGGATGCATGCTAATCAATGTGTACCTTCTACTTTGCATCAATTTCTAATCCAATAGGTCGATGATGAGATTGAGGTGGTATATGATGATCCATCGGGTTGCGTTGCAATGGCTGATGCTCCGGTAGTCTGGGTTTATGATAATACTAAGTGCTTGATAGGTGTCGATTTGTCCGATTTCCAATTTATAAGTGTAGGCAGAGAGGGCTTTATTCCTGTAATGTTAGAGCCGGTCGAAAATCGGCTAAATCATATTGTGTAAATCCAGTGTATACATCAACAGGAAATAAAGATCAGAAGGAGAATAACACGACGAAGTCCAGGCAGCAGGAAGCCCCTGCACCAACGCCGGACAGTCTGGTAACAGTTACCAGACTATCCGGTGAGACACCGGACAATTCGGTAGACCCCACAGGACAGTCCGGTGATAACCAAAATTTTGATTATAATTCTTCTTTTAATTCTAATTCTTTTGTAATAGAAGAGTTTAGAGATTTAGATAAGCTTGGACAAGGGTTTACATTGGCCGATCCTTTAGAGGAAATAGATATAGGTGATGCAACTATCCCACGGCCGACTTTTGTAAACAAGACCTTGAAATCCGATTCAAGGAATAAATTGACCAGATTGTTAAAAAGTATACTCTGATTGTTTTGCTTGGAGTTATATTGAAATGCCTAGGTTAAGCCGTGATATATTTGAGCATAGGTTGCCTATTAAGCTTGGTTTTCGAGCCTTTCAAGCAAAGACCAAGGCATTTTGGTTCTGTCATTTATCCTCGCATCAAAGATGAGATTCACTGGCTTTTAGAAGCCAATTTTATTAGACCTTGCTGGTATGCGGATTGGTCTCTAACATTGTGCCGGTGGAGAAGAAAGACTCCAACAAGCTTCGGGTGTGCATTGATTTCCGCAATATAAACAAGGCTACACCCAAAGATGAGTATCCTATGCCTATAGCCGACATGTTAATCAATAGCGCTTCTGGTAATAAGGTTGTTAGTTTTCTTGATGGTAATGAAGAAAATAATCAAATCTTTATGGCCGAGGAAGATACGTCTAAAATGACCCTTGTATGTCCTGGCTTTATTGAATTGTTTGAGTGGGTTGTTATGACGTTTGGTTTAAAAAATGTTGGTGCTACTTATCAAAGGGCTATGAACTTTATTTTCCATGAGTTGCTAGGAAACATCCTAGAAGTCTACATTGATGACATAGTTGTTAAGTCAGCTGCTTTTGATTCTCATTTAGCCAATTTACGCAAAGCCTTTGAAAAGATGTGCAAGTAGGTTAGCCATGTTATACTGCTGCTTACTAAAAGGGGGTTACACCTTCTATTAGAACCATAGCTCAGACTGATGATCCCTCTCTCTCTCTCTCCTTAGGTCACCCAAGGTAGAAAAAATTCCCCAAAGCTAAGAGTTCGATCCAAGTACTAACCCTCTAGTTGTGATTTCAAGGTCTACTAGCTTCCTCATCAAGGGCAACGAATTCTCTAAACAGCAGCTCCATGGCTACCATCTTAGGAACTAATTCTGACCCACTCAGCCACCTTTCCGACTTGATGAGTTCGTTATTCGAATGGCTTGAAGATGAACCCACGTAATTGTGTTTTTGGCGTGTTGGCTGGGAAGTTTTTAGGTTTTATTATTCATGAGAATGGCATAGAAGTTGATCCTAGTCACATAGAAGCTATTCGGAAAGTTATGGCTCCAATGTGCAAGCTTGATATGCAAAAGTTTCTTGGCAAGGTAAATTATCTACGACGATTCATATCTAATCTTGCCGAAAAAAGTTGATGCGTTTACTCCTATTCTTCGATTAAAGAATGATGCCGATTTCACTTGGGGGGAAGAACAGCAAAAGGCTTTTGAGCAGATTAAGGAGTATATGTCTTCGGTGCCAGTGCTTAAGGCGCCTAGGAGTAGGGGTTCTTTTAGATTATATATTGTTGCTGAAGACAAGGTTATTGGTGTTGTTTTGACTCAATAAACCGAGGGTAAAGAGTATGTAGTTACATATCTGAGTAGAAGATTAATTGACACCGAAACAAGGTACACGTTCATTAAAAGGTTGTGCTTATGCTTGTTTTATGCATGTACCAAATTGAGGTATGCTATCTAGCTCTTGCATAGTAGCATGTCAAACCGATGTGATTAAGTATATGTTTCATAATCCCATTATGGGTGGTAGAGTTGGTAAATGGGCTTATGCTTTGATTGGATATGGTTTGGCATATGAACCTTTGAAATCTATGAAAGGCTAAATTGTAGCTGATTTTATAGTTGAACATCAGGGTTGATGATTCTTGTGAACTAGATATTGCTTATATTACCTTTGCTGCAGGGATGCTTTATTTTGATGAATCAGTTTGCAATGAAGGTCAGGGTATTGGTGTAGTGTTGATTTCATCTCAAGGTGCTACATTTGATTTTTCTACCCGATTGGAATTTCATTGTACTAATAACCATGCCAAATATGAAGCATTGTTGTTCGGTTTAGAATTATTGCAGTCCATGGAAGTGAAGTGTGTCAAGAATTTTGGAGACTCTCAATTAGTGGTTCAGCAAGTCTTAGGAGAAAGCCAATGCTATGATGGAAATTTAAATTCTTATTTAGAGCGATGTTGGGATATTATTCGTTCTTTTGATGAATTTAACATCTTTCATATATTCAGAACTTACAACTCCAGGGCTAATGATCTGGCATGGAGAGCATCTAGATATCGTGTTTCTAGGGGGAGATTCCATATCGCCAAAAAATCGATGCTTGAAGAAGCTGGTGTGCTGAATCTGCACACGCCGGACTGTCCAATGCCTTGCTCCGGACTGTCCGGTAGTGCACCAGATTATCCGGTCGGAGGGACTAAACAATTCGAAGAGAAGCAGAGGTGTTTGGTTTTGGCCTAGAATGATCCGACAAGTAATTTAGCCGATCCAGATTATTGGAGAAAACATTTTGTTACATATCTATGAGACCCAAATGCCAGAACAGAAAGAAAAGTTTGGCGGGCTGCTTTTAAGTATGCTCTGATTAATGATGACTTATATCATCAAACTGTTAGTGGTGTTTTGCTTAAATGTCTAGGTCCTGATGATGCTGTGCTAGCTATGGCTGAAGTGCATGAAGGTGCTTGTGGTACACATCAATCGGCATTGAAAATGAAGTGGCTTTTGAAGAGGGCTAGATTCTATTGGCCTACTATGATTGCTGATTGTTTTAAGTACTACAAAGGATGTCAGACATGTCAAAGGTTTGAGGATATTCAGATGGTACCTGCTGCTAAGCTGCATCCTATTATCAAGCCTTGGCCATTTAGGGGATGGGGACTAGATTTCATTGGGGAGATTCATCCGTCATCTTCTGAGGGGCATCGATTTGTGTTGATGGCTACATATTACTTTACCAAGTGGACTGAAGCTGTTGCCTTAAAGAATATGACGCATAAGGAGGTAATTGAGTTCATTACTGAGCATATTATTCACAGATTTGGTACTCCTCAAACTTTGACTACAGATCAAAGGTGCTTCTTTTATGTCTAAAGAGGTGCGTGAATTTGCCGAATCGTATAAGATTAAGTTGTTCAATTCTTCTCCATATTATGCTCAGGCTAATTGTCAAGCTAAGTCTAGTAATAAAGTAATCATCAATCTTATCAAGAAGAAGATAGCCGATCACCCTCGGCGTTAGCATGAGGTTTTGTCTGAGGCTTTATGGGCTCATAGAATATCTAAACATCATGCTACTAAAGTTTTTCCTCTTGAGCTTGCGCATGGTCAGGATGCTATGCTCCCTGTAGAGGTAAATTTGGATGCATACAAGTTTGCAAGGCAAAATGATTTGGATGTCGGTGAGTACCATGACTTGATGATGGATAATATTGATGAGATGGCCGACAGACGATCGATGGCTTTGAAGGAGATTGAGAAAGACAAGCTCATGGTGGCCAAGGCATACAACAAGGAGGTAAAGGCCAAGAATTTCTAGGTTGGAGAGCTCGTGTGGAAGAAGGTGCTGCTATTGAAGACCAAGGATAGAAGATTCGTCAAGTGGTTTCCAAGTTGGGAGGATCCTTACAAAGTTAAGTGGGTAGTTCCTGGTAATGCTTATGTGCTGGAAGAGTTACAAGGGAATGAACTACCTAGAGCGTTGAAGTTTAGCTTGCTTCGAAATTGTTATGTTACGAGGTATCTGTTGATTCTCGAAGATGTATGTGTTTCTCGAAGAAGGCATGTGTTGAGCACCTAATCGGGTAGGACCATGCTGGCCAGTGCCACCGAACAGTCCGGTGTGTGTACCAGACTGTCCGGCGGACTGTACCGGACTATCCGGTATAGTCGAGTCCTGCAGCAGTTCAGGGTTTTGTGCAGGATCTTGTAGAAATTGACTTGTACAAGGGTCAAGACCACCCTCCCCCTATAAATATAAAGTGGCTAGGCCGATTGACGCATCCACAATCGAATCAATCTACTATTTTACTTACTTTTATGCATATCTTTATTCACAAACCCTAATTCTCCTCTCCAACCCTAATTTTCGTCTCTCTTCGACTCTACGCCGACTTGAGGAGCTCTAGGTGGCCTGCCGACGCTAGAGTAACCCCTAGCATTGATCCTCCCTGACGGGGTCCCTCCCGGGTGGATTGGTCTAGGTCATATCATTGGTGATTGACTCTAAAACGTGTCAACATCTGCTATCCAAAAAACTTGGTGTGCCTTATCTGTCATCGAAAAACTCAATGTGATATGCCATTCGTCTACCACTGTCATCCAACGCTATCCACTTCCATCAATACCTCCCACTTCCATCCCTGTCATCTCGCTCTCAATCTCTTTCTCGTCTTCTTCTCGCCCAAAGCCCACACCTGCAGCCCCGCGCCACACTCCGCGCCCGGCTGCTAGCCCCGCCCCACGCCAAACTCATGTCACCCTGCCCTAACCGTGCACCGACCTTCGCGCCGGCCTCGCCCTGCCCTGACCGCGCACCGGCCTCTGCTTCCAGCCGCCGGTCCAGCTGCGCGCTGGACTCTACGCCCAGCCACCGGCCCTGCACCGCGTCGGACTTGCGTCGCCCTACCCAGACCGTTCACCAGCCTCCGCGCCCAGCCACCGGCCCAGCCCTGCATCGGACTCGTGTCGCCCTGTCCCGCCCTGACCGCGCGGCGGCGTTCGTGTCCGGCCGCCGGTCCAGCCACGTGCCGGACTCCGTCGGACACCTATGCATGTGTTCCTCCCTCATTGCTCGGCCGTCACGGTGTGCCCCGGTGGGTGGGAGAGGAAGAAGAAAGGGGGCTCTAGAAGCCATGGCCATGGCAAAGGTGGAGAGCGTGGACGCTGCCGCGGGGAAAAAGCAGGGAGTGGAGGAAGAAGAGCAAGGCTCTCGGTAAGCTCCATGAAAGGCAACGTCATGCAGCCGACGGCGAGCTCCCTGGTGTGTGACGCCTCCCTCGGTGAGCTCCCTAGTGGGCGGCGGTGGGGCTTCCTGGTGGCCGCGACCTGCTTGCCCTCGCGCGCTCCAGTCCCACGCCGCCGTGGCCGGCTCAGCAGCTCGCCTTCACCCATTGCGGTCCTACGCTGCCGTGGACGGCTCACCCTCGCGCGTCGTGTGGCTCACCGTTACGCACGGCTGTGTGTCGCTGGGCTACGATGGCGCAGCGGCGCCGCCTAGCCTGGACGCCCAAATGGCGTCGGCTTTGGCCTTGACGGAAGTTAGACAGGAGGTGAACAGAAGTGACGGATAGGGAAACAAAGATGCTATTGGATGCATATGGGGAAAACAATTTCGATGGCAGAAGGGAACAAGTTTTTCGATGGCAGATAAGACACTAAGTTTTTTCGATGGCAGATAGAGAATTTTCTCATCAATCAGTATAGTAAATGCCAAATGCCCGAATGTTTTCCCCCACAAAATGTACTATGCTTTTCCATGGATTGAAATGAAACCTCAATATACTCTAGCATCATGTTCTGTAGTCAAGCAGTAATATATGCTGTGTGTCATGAAATTGAATTAGATGTACTCTATCTAGCTCCTTCAGGTTAGCAACAATGTCTAGCCAAATGCAAATTGGCACTCTATTTCCTCATCATCCGAGAACTCATGATTGCCATTGCTGTCTATGAACGCTACTAGAGTAATTCAGACATGCTACTTAAGTTTCTTGAGAAACTCAAGGTGGCTAAACTTCATTGTTTCTATTTGTTTGAATATGTTTCTTAATCCAGATTTAGCGAAGTAAGATCTGCCTTTGTGTAGACCTGTCCACTACATACGAATGAGGGAATACCAATCAAACTCCCAACCCCTTTATTGCTAAAATTCGAGGACTTGCTATTTCCATACCCTTCCCAATACGGACCATCTACTGTATAAAATATGGGAAAAACACTCAAAAGTGTGATTGACTTGACTTCTTTAAGTGAGCAAAACTATTGCCAATTCATTCTGTGGCGCGAAATCCTTCATTGGCTAAACAATCATAGAGTACAAGCCATTTTTTCGTAGAATACGAGTCCTAGAATACAAGTCATTTTTGTTTTCAGTGTCCAACATTTGACCATTTGTCTTATTAAAAAAGTTCTATAAATATTACATTATTATGATTATCCTTGTAACCGTAAATATTTTAAGCATAGTTTGTTTTTAATATTTATATTAAATTTTTGAATAACACGAACGATTAAATGTTGAGCATTGAAAACAAAAACAACCGGAACTCTTGGATAGAGGGAGCAATAAGATTTATCGTTGTTCGAAAGGTCCCTATCGGTATTAGGCGGTACCACTCTTTTTTATTTTTAATAACATTTATGTTCTTTGTGGAATAAAATTAAAAAATATAGGTATCGGTCCCACTATCTTTAGCACCGAATTCTCTTATTTTGTGATACCGTCTATTTCTAAACTATTAGATCTTTTGAGATAGACGGTTTCTATTTTTTTCTACCACCATAAAACTTGTAATAAATAGTAGAAATAAATGAACTGTGGCAAAAAATTATACAGCGCAACTATCCGTCATCACTTACGTGATAGCTAACGCCGTACGAGCACAGCTAATTAAATTAGAACCTCTCCAGCGGCTCTATCATAGACGTGATGACCGGCCAAAATGTAAAATCCTACACCCCGCCATTGAAGTCAATATTTGCCACGGGCCACGGCCCTGCTAGCACCGGACGTCCGATCTGGACGCGGTGCATCGGAGGGTGAGTCCCGCAGCATAGGACAGCCATGATACATGAGAAAATAATAGTCATAATATTGATAAATAATCTATGCAACATTGAAATTCAACATTTGTAACATTAACAAGTATGAATTAACTAATTTGAATAAAATTTTTTGGTCCACAATCAGTCCCATATATCGCATTGCAACATTAGAAATAGATATTCATAATATTGGAAAATAGCGTATGCAACATTGAAATTCAACTTTTGCAACATCATCAAAGTATGAATTAACTAATTTGAATAAATTTTTTGGGTCCGTGGATCATCAGCTTGATCTAACGCATTGCAACATTAGAAATAGATATTCGCAATATTAGAAAATAGTGTATACAACATTGAAATTCAACTTTTGCAATACCAACAAAGTTTGAATTAATCGATTTGAATAAATTTTTTGGGTTTGTGAATCCGGTAAAAATGTCAAACGAAATACTTAGAAAATACTATTGCAACATCTTAATATAGCTACTACAACGTGCACGAAAAACTACCGCAATAATGAAAAGCGAATTAACTTGTTTCAATAGAAATTTTGGGTCCACATATCTAAGTGGTGAGACCCACGTCCATTTTTTCTTTCTCCGTCGGATGGCTGGTGGAGAGTGATCCCGTATTTGCCACGCACGATTGTTGCATGGAATGACATCCGGTTGAACCTCTATATATAGTGCACCGCGCCGCTACATCTAATTGTCTTGTGCTCCTTCTCATGCTTATAGTTATATATTTTTTGAACTTAGTGGCAGGAGCTCTGACTTTCATTTAAGAGGGGAAAGCAAGAGTGCCACGGCAAAAAAACCTAAGGTACAGACTGGAGGACACAACTGAACCCCAAGAGGAAAACACCCGAAAAAACAAAACAGGCTCCGATTACACCAGCCTGGACGCACCCCTAAAGAGAGAAAGATTATCCTTCACACGCCCTGCCACTTGGAGAGGGGGCAAAAAGCAATTTTCGAAGATCCTACAATTTCGTTCTTTCAGGATATTTTACACGGTGTAGATGACAACACCGTTGAAGTCCCTCCTGTGGCCAGCTGGAAAACAGGCTCCTACACTCTCCCACCATTCCCCAAGTTGGTGGCGTGTCTAGGCTCAGCCTTCTTAGGAAGCGACGAGTTCTCCCAAGCGAGGACACAGCTCCAGACCTCCTATGCGTAGGGGAAAGTCAGGCACAAATGGAGTGCCAATTCCTTGGGTTCATTGCAAAGGGTGCACGACGTCTGATGTGGCTAGCCACGTGCCGCAAGGTTGTCCGCCGTGAGAATCTTGTTCTTGATGAGGATCCAAGCGAAGACCTTACATTTGTTTTCAGCTCTAGCACGACATTGATCCAAGCTCTATTAGTTAGCTCTTGCGCTACAAATTTATGTTTTCCTTCCGACCAGTGCCAAGAGATGTGGGGCCAGGTTGCAAGGGGCTTCGCCGTCCAGCCAGATGTGGTGCCAGAACTTGGTCTTTTCACCGTTTCCAACCGAGATCGAGGTTGACGCCTAGAACAGCAGGCGATCAGACTTGCTGCACGGCACCTGGAGTCCCAGCCAAGGCTTCGAGGCGTCCGTCCATTCCTGCCAAAGCCACCGGAGTCTAAGCGCACGTCCAAACTTATCCGGGTCGAGAACACCAAGACCACCCAGATCTTTGGGTCTACTCACTCAGTGACCACGTTCGCATTTTCTTCGCCTTTCCAAAGGAAGGACCGGCAGACTTTGTCGATTTGCTTTCTGGCCCATTTTGCGAGGGGAAAGATGGTCAGATGGTAGGTTGGCATGGAGGAAAGAACCGAGGTGACCAAGATGAGGCGCTCTGCGCGGTTGAGGAGACGTCCCTTCCAGCCCGCAAGTCACTGTCCAATCTTCTCCACTAGAGGTTGGACGTGGACTTTTTGGAGAGGCCAAGTGTGGAGTTGAAGCCCAAGGTAATGGCAGGGGAACATCTCACAGCTGCCCGGGAAAGGCTGCAGGATGGCTGTCAGGTCTATATTCTCGCAACGGATCGGGTGAATAGAGCTTTTCTCGAAATTTATGTTCAGGCCCGTGGCAGCCCCGAACACCTGAAGGATGTGAACCGATTCAATTTGGTCTCATGCCGGGCTCCGGAAGATTGATGCATCATCTGCATAGAGCGAAGTTCTCAATTTAGCTGCAAACAGGGGTAGGGGTCTGAGAACCCCTTGCTGAGTGATAAAGGAAATTGTATTGGATGCATCTCTTGCAAATGAACGCACTTTGGTACCTGGAGACTAAGCTTTCGAGGTGGGGGGCTAGTCTGTTGGCCAGCAGTTTGGAAAATTTTTTAGCTAATCTGGCGGAAATCTCCAACGTGAAGGGCATTTGGCTTGCTTGCTTTGACACCACAAAACTAGAACCACCGCATAGAGAACAGAAGAGTATGACCTCAGGTGCCGCCTCGACTCTGAAAGTGGCGGCTGTCGCCGTCGTCTGCGTCTTGCTGATCCTGTCTTCTTCACCGTGGCAAGCGGCGGCGCATATGCTCTGCAGCCATTGTGACCAGGACTGCAGCTCTTCATGCAATGGGTGTTGCAGCAGCTCATGCAGCGGTGCCTGCTGTGACCCCATGTCCTCTTCGTGCCAGAGCTGCAAGCAGGCATACTTCCAGAAATGCAAGAACTCTTGCCTGAGCTTCTGCCAGGCTACCTGCATATAAGAGACCGTGTCCTTCCAGGGACCGAAGAACTCCGCCTATATATCAGTGTTCGGTCTCCATTCATCCGTTATACTAATTCCAAGAGCTGTATGTGTGTGTGAAATATGCACGTCTTCGTTTGTCCATCTACCTTCTACGTACACTTATGTTTGTTATTTCTTTTTCTCAGAAAACTCAGCGTTCTATATGTGTAATTGTAATATTTATAAACCTCATGCAAGACACACCAGCGATAAGGTACATATATCCACGTGATTCCACATTGCTGTTATTTGTGGCCATCTCAACCAGAAGGGTTTGAATATTCTGTACGGATTGAGCTCCTCACTCCTGCTGCTGCTCTAAAAATGTTCTGCTACTTCATCCGTTAAATTAGAGGTCGTTGCATTGACTTCTTTGACACTGGCTTTGACTATTAATTTTATTAAAAAACAATTATAGAAATATGGAGAATTACAAAGCACACTTTAAGCTTATCATATTATATAAACATAATCATACTGAAAATAAAATTGTATTTTTTTACTTAAACGGAGAGAGTTTTTGTTACATGCATTAGATTAAAATATTAACACTACTAAAAACATTTTTTTCATGACGCCTAGATTTTTTTTTATCTAACTGGTTGGTACCACCTACCGCATGTGCAATAGAGCAGAGTTGAGGACGTGACACAAGTACAGGCATGAGTTTAGTGGTGTCTCTTTGCTCGGTGGATGTCACGGATGAGGAGATTGTTAGGTTTAGTCTCTAACTGGTTGGGGAGTACGGTATATAAGGCGGAATAGTCCTCACCAATCAGTCTAGTCTTTTTGGTTGAGTTAGGTATAGGGCTTTATGTATGGGGACTTCGGTGAATTTGGGCCTGATGAGCTGTGGCTCGTGGACGCCAAACAAATCGAACCGGAATTCTGCTGCGTCACCCTTAAACACTTGGCGAAATCACTTTTGACAAGCGGTTTTTGTAACACACCTGTTTCTAGAAATTTGGCTAGCTTCATTCAAGATTGTTTAGAGTTGTATATCCACGATAGAAAGTTCAGATAGGTGAATTTAAAAGGATAACATTCATTATCTTGAAAGTGCTTTGTAGAGAAGATTGTGAGGAGACTATTCGCAACGGGTAGGGGTTTGCGTGTTCAAATATCCAAAAACATACACTTATTCAAACAAAAGTCTTCCAACTTCATTTCTTTACTTTTGTTTGCATCTAAAATATTATAAAAGTGGAAATTCATTCATTTGTAGAGTCGTTTTTCAGTTTTTCATAGGCAGGCTCTATTTCTTGAGGAGGTTGTCCAACTTTAGCAAATGCTTTACACTCCTTCCAAAATCAAAAGGGATGGGCTGACTAGCAGGCACCTCTTTATTGTGACATGGAAGAAAGCCCTCTCAAATGTACCGAGAGGCAACACCATAGTGGACTTGGCGTGTCAAAACCTACCGGATGCACTGGTAGGGGTGCCCTAGGGATACTTGGGGCCGTGTCTCGCTTCAAATGGACGTAGAGCCAATGAAGGCTCTGTGGGCCTTAAAACCACCACAGTTGGAGACAAGACCATTATTGTTTCCCAGTTCCATCGTCAAAACCGACGTCCATTATCGTTTTCCGGTTTTATCATCAAAACCAAGACCCAAGATCGTTTTCTGGTTCAACGTGTAAACCAGGAGCTGGAAAGCGTTTGCCGCTCCACTGTCAAAACTGGGATACCTTGAGGGTTGGATTACTAGAGGAGGTCATTTGGAGATTGCTTCGAGGCTAAGAAGATCAAGATACCATCATGTTTGTCTGACTGAGTAACATGGCGGTTTTCTTAAAGGAGATATTGCCACTGTCTTGAAGATTCAGTTTTGACCATGCCTTGATCTATATATTTGTTGGTTGCATGTTAGCTTCCATTGGAACAAGAAGGGATTATCTAAATAGATGATTCTTTCATGCGGATAAAGATCACATTTTTGAGAAGCATCAAGTACTTACCAACTTTCTGAGATCCTGATTGAGTCACGTGATACATGAACTTGAAGGTATACCTACTTTTAAGAAGAGGGAATATTTGAGACTTGTTAGGGACTATGGGCCCATTGTATCAACGAGCCCATGTCACCAAACCTGGCCCAAGTATTTAAATGGTAATGCTGCAAAGTAGCAGGAGAGGATAGGGATGGCAATCGGACCTGTGGGCATGGATACCCGCGGGTTTCGTACCCGATGGATATGGATGGAAAAAATCACTCGCGGGTCTTATCGGATCGGGTACCCGAAATATATCGGGTAGGGTACGGATACAATATTTATCCGCGGGTACCTGGTGGATACCCAAAATATATATTCAACTTAGGATTTTACTATATGATGAGCCACACGCACTACGCATTGATTATTTCATAGACTTGTATTATTGATTTGTTGTTGCTAGCCTGCTACTAGTTGTGTTATTTGACGCTTATATTAATATGTGAGTTGTATTGCTATCTATTTAGCTTTAACATAGAGAATGAGACATAAATGTGTGATTGTGTGAGTCCCTTACTCAATTTTTTAGACTATCAAATAATCATGTGACTATTTTATTACTTCATGCGACATGCAATCATTGTTTATTACTTACTGGCAAATTGAATTTTAAAAATAATGGTGTTAATTTGTTTTCAATGTATGATCAAAGTGACATAGAATTTAATATTTCATCAACATACCCGATGGATATCCGAGACCCGACGGATACCCGGTGGTTACGGGTACAAAATCCTACCTGAAAGCCTTTGCGGGTACGGGTAGGGTATTGTCTTGCGGGTATTTTCGCGGGTAGGGTATTACTCTACCCGAACATTACCCGACCCGCTGCCATCCCTAGAAGAGGAGAGCAGGGGTATCACATATTCAGTACAACAATAGTTATGTACTTTCTTCAAGCCACTATTTATCTTCCTTCACAAATCTCACCCTCTGTACCTAAGCTTCTTAGCCCTATTCCCCTGCTTGATATCCCTTCCTAGTCTCTATCTCCACCAAATTGTATTGGATTCATGTGTCTGGCGATCCTTGTGCATCTGGATGGAATTGGATATTGGAGTTGCTAAACACTAACAATGAGTTTGTCCAGCATTTAAAAGTAAAAGCGTTCGGCAATTATCATTAATAGATGAATGTTGGTCCGGTTTCCACGCTCTCCTCGGCCTCTCGACAGGCCACGTCGTCGAGTTACCTGATCTGTTGATTCATGATCGAGCGGTTGAATGGTTGCTCATGTTGAACGGCTTCGTTCAGCATCTCAATCCTAACGAAATGTTAGACTGAGATGTAGGTTCTTCAGATAGACCTTGAATTGGTCCATGGTGCAATTCAAACGCACGTACCATTAGTGACTGGACACACTCGATCGAGTCATACTAGCTAGGTTAGATAGAGTAGCACGAAACCGGATTTGCTTTGCGAATCCCCCATGGATCGTCAACAGACCAACAGTGAACCAATCGACACCAAATCAACAAACCTTAATGCCCAAGATCCATTTGGGGTCAGGACAACATTCCGTACGCTTGGATTTCCGGCTAGCGCCGCAGATGGACGGATGACATGTCACGCATGCTGAGTGCACAAAGAAGTATCGATCCCTGCTTCATATTTACCGGACCAAATCCAAGACAGAATATCGTCTATCGCAGCTAGCACG
This sequence comes from Paspalum vaginatum, assembly GCA_030272315.1. Classification (NCBI taxonomy): domain Eukaryota; kingdom Viridiplantae; phylum Streptophyta; class Magnoliopsida; order Poales; family Poaceae; genus Paspalum; species Paspalum vaginatum. Next base: position 31,092,778 of record CM059013.1, on the reverse strand, counting down.
CATATATAATAAACATAATAATTAAACATGTCTTTTTATCTGATCGAACAATAAGGAATCAATAGATGTTGAGTGTAAGTCATAACTTACAGTCTCTCATAGATACCTTACGTACTGAAATTTTAGGTCATTGTCGATAGTGAAATTCGACATTTAACTATTCGTTCGTATTACTAAAAAATTGTAACCGTCATTTACTCCGTAATGTTTTGATTTATTGAATTAGTGATGAAACCGGAACAGATATGTGCAGATGCAAATACTGATAATTATTGTTTGCTTGTATCGGTAGTCCAGATATTGCCATATATCTCATTATCATTACTAATGTTTAATTTTGAATCTCCGGATGTGGATGTGGATGGTGTATCGAAAAATATTAGTTCCAGTTTCATCCGTAGCTAGAAGTCTAAGCAAGGCTTATATTTTGAGTATTTATACTAATGATTAAATAATAATTATCAAAAAACCAACAACAGCTTCAAATTGGGATCGAGTGTCCTGATCTCAGTTGTTTACATTTTTTTAAAAAAATTGGTTTTCTATTATTATTCCTCTCCAACATTGTCATCTATGGCTCATTCTTTGTACATAAAAAAAAATTCCATACCGGTGACGTATTTTAACTGGTACATATTTTTTAAATGTTATGTACATCTTTAATATTTCCTTAAACCATTGTCTAATGTACAATTTTGCAGCTGCAACCGGCCTAAGAATCAACTGCTCCCTCCGTACTTAAATATAAATTGCTGTTAACTTTTTTTTCGAAACTTTAATCACTCGTCTTATTAAAAATAGTTTATAATTTTTTATATATTTTGTTATGATTTGTTTCATCATTACAGAGAGTTTAAGCATAACTAGTTTTCTTATATATCTACAAGAACTTTTTGAATAACATCAATGATCAAAGTTTTGAAAAAAAAAATCAATTGTGACTTATATTATCTTACTATTACTAATTGGAGACTCTACGTTAATTCTCACCAGACGCGTTAAGAAAAAAGATAAATCCTAGAAATTAGCACGAAAATCAGAAACATCCGGCCGTCAGTGTAGTTGTAGTAATAATAGCCATTAGATCTATTATATTTTCTGAAAAATTACCGACCATGCCATTATAAAAAATGAGATAAAATAACCCTCTAAATTTATATAAAAATTACACACTATGCCATTATAAAAGATAAAATAAAATAATCCCCTAGATTTATATAAAAATTACCTACTATGCCATTATAAATATGAATTAAAATAAAACTCCTAAATTTGCATAAAAATTATTCGTCATGCCATTATAAAATATGAATTAAATTACCTCTACATTTGCATGTAAATTGCTCACCATGAAACACAAATTGAAATAAATCCTAAATTTGCATATAAATTACTCACAGTGCAGTTATAAAAGATGAATTAAAATAATCGCATCTAATATTAGTAAAGATTATTAAATTTTTACCTCTTAAAACTCTAACCCATGCGGAGCATGGGTTCCTAGACTAGTATTTAAATAAGAAGGGAGTACAACAAGAGCACTGCGGTTCCAATGCATGTTGACCCATCTACTCTAACGCAGCTAATCGGAATTCTTCAGTGCAAGCAGGACAGCTTCCCCCAACCCATTCTTGGGCTACCCTTGTCTAGCAGTAAATTGCAGCTCTCTGCCTTCGCCCCTCTGATTGCCAAGGTAGACAAAAGGCTCTCAGGACGGAGGGCAATGCTCCTGAGTCCAGCTGGGAGAATTGTCCTAATCAACTCCGTCTTGGATGGACTGCCAATTCATATGATGACAGCACTGCAACTGCCTACCGGTGTGCTCGACACAATTGAGGCGAAGCGCAGAGCTTTCCTCTGGACTGGGAAGGATGTTGCCAAAGGTGGACAGTGCCTAGTAGCTTGGGACACTGCCTGTCGCTCAAAGGATGAGGGTGGGCTGGGAATACGCAGACTGGAAACTCAGAACTCTTGCCTCCTCCTGAAATTGGTGCACCGTCTCCACAACCTGGGATCATCATCGTGGGCCACCTGGGCTCGAGAACGTATAAGCCTAGCATCGCTCACCGGGGATGTTGAGGGAGCTCACTGGGATGCTGTGCGTGCTCTAATGCCTGCTTACAGGAGTCTCTCAACTCAAGGTCACTCATCGGGGATGGGTGTGAGACGAGCTTCTGGCTTGACGTTTGGTCGGGGAACCAACCACTTGCTGAAACATTCCCAGCCCTTTACAGTCACCGGGGGAGGAATGATCCCTTTGTTCAAGATGTTTGCAACCAAGGCCTGCAGCAGTTCCTGGTACCTCGTCTCTCACGGGCTGCGCGCGGTGAATTTGTGGAAATCCAAGCACTCATCGATGCCTTGACCCCGACCAGCTCCAGGGACACCCGAGAATGCTGCTTCACAACGAACAATGGCCGCCTTGACGCAGCTCAAGTCTACAGGATCTCAACCAAAACAGGGAGAGCCAGTGGTGGATTTGACTTCGTCTGGAGAAGTTTCGCCCCACCTAAAGTTAAATTCTATGGCTGGCTGCTCATCCAGGGCGCATTCAGTGCAAAAGCAACCTCGTCCGCAAAAAGATCACAGGTGACTGCACGTGTGCTATCTGTGGAGATGGCGATGAAGATGCTACACACATCATCTCTGGATGTGTGATTGCAAGAGCGTTCTGGGAAAAAATTGGCTGGAACCAGGACGCCTTGTCCCTCCCACACTCACCTTAGCATGCAACGCCTCCAGATCATGCCCCGAGGGATCACCTTTCTACATTGCTCCTACTATGCTTCTGGCAACTCTGGAAGCATCGTCATGATGTCGTGTTCTGAGAACAGCCACCGAGCTTGCAACGAGGTCGCATGCAAAGAAGATTGCCGTCTGTGGAGCTGCCGCATGCCGAAAGGATGCGAAGCTGTTGTTAACCAATGGTGTAACATGTTCACTATGTAATCCTCTCACCTCTCCTCGATAGTGCTTTGTACTTCTCAGAGCCATGTGCTCTCTGTAAAAGCTCTCTGGGGGCACCTAACAAATGCTCCTTTCAGCACCAGTTTGTCTGGGATTAATGGAAAATGAAAAGGTGGGAACCCTCATCCCTCCATTAACATAAAAAAAACCATTGTCTAAAACATGATAAATTCATAGGGGAGTACTATCCACAATTATTATAAGGCCTTGAGTGTTAAGCAAAATAGATTGAAGTGCATCCAAGATGCCTGAGCTTAATTCACATCTAGGTTTATGAACTCTTAAAGTGAGTATATTATTTTTTGAAGTTTTTTTTGAACTAACATGTCTTTTGAAGTTTTCATTATTTTGAGTGACAATCCTGGTTCGCAATTGGACCTCATTTAAACTCAGAATGAATAACTCGAAAAAATTAAGGATGTGAATATTCATTGTGACGTTTTATGCACCTTGATGGGAATCCAAATGTTGTTTTAATGCCGTTAATGCATTTTTCAAAAGAAAAACGGGACTAACGGCCACATGGGTGGCTTTGGCTAACTAGCAAAAAATGTTTTGTCACAAAGTAAAATAAAGACGCATGATCGGTGACAAATCATTTTGGTCACGTGATAGTCATAAAACATGAACTATGACACAATTTTTAGTGTTTGTGGTGTAAATAAATTGTCATTATAGTAGCCAATCTCTTGTATTGTTCCTTCTTCGCACCTCAGCTCTCCATTGAGTGCTTCCTGATACCATGGCCTTCTCCATCGTGATTGCCGCTAGATGGCGGCAGCGGAGATGGGTTATGCTAGTGCACGGGTGAGGATTCGATAGTGAGCATGGGCATAGACTGCTCATGGCAGCGGGCTCCCTCATAGGCGAAGGCAAAGCTAAGCCCACCAGAAGGCGACAACATGGAGCTCATGTCCGACGATGAAGAGCTGGGTGTCACATTGTGACGAGCACATGGTGAGGCGGTGAGTGGAGGCGCGCTGCGGCGAGCGCATAGCTGGTTGGCGGCGACAGTAAGGGGCGTGGAGCTGCGCTGCGGCAAGTATACAGGGCCGGGCAAGGGCACGAGGATGAGAAGAGAAAGATAAAAAAATAAACATAAAAATAAAAATAAAACAAATTAGCTCAAGCAGCACTGAGACATGGGGCTTCCACGTGTGCCACAAATGTAAAACCATGGATGGTTCATTTACCTAGTTTTAAAAAAAATTAAGTGATTGGAATCGGTTTAATTTTAAAGGTGTTGTCGCCACTGGGCTATAATGGGCCATCCATTTGGAGGTGGTTTGTAATATTATATCGTGTTGTCCAATGCGCCATATATCTCTAGGTAGAAGCAGGTTTAGAGTTAGGATCTTGGCGTCCAAGACTTCGGTCGTCGCAAATCCTGTTGGGCTATCGCTCGCTCGCGGATGCCGTTCCCTCCCGCACGCGGTGAGGGCGTGGGGCGCCCGATTGGCCTATATTTTTTGTTTTTTTTCTTTATTTTCTTTCTTTTTCTTCATATAATTTGGTAAAAATTATGACATAAAATTATGATAACATAATTTATGTTAATATAATTTATTATAACTGTATGACATAAAATTATGCTAACATAAATTATGTTCATTATAACAACTTTAGGACGTAAAATTTATGCTAGCATAATTTACGGTAGCATAATTTGGCATAACTATACGACGTAACATTGCTTGGTATAATTTTATTTGTATAAAATTATGCTAACATAATTTATTTTCAGGAGAATTATTCTCAACGTATCAACTTTAGGATTTAAGTTTTTCTATCAAAACTTTTATGTTAAAAATATGCTAACATAATTTATGCTAGCATAATTTACGGCTGGCATAATTTGTCACAACTATACGACATAATATAACTTTGTTGGTATAATTTGTTAATGTAATTTATCATAATTGTATGACATAAAATTACGCTAACATAATTTATGTTCATTGTAACAACTTTATGACGTAAAATTTATGCTGACATAATTTACGGTAGCATAATTTGTCATAACTATATGACATAATATAGCTTGTTGGTATAATTTATTAGCATACAATTATGCTAACATAATTTATTTTCAGCAAAACTATTCTCATTGTAACAACTTATAAAAAATAAAAAATAAAAATAAAAAATAAAAAATAAAAAACACCGGCGCCGCGAGCTCGCTCCGCTTAATGGGACCAGCATCGCTCGCTCAATCCCACCCAAGCAAGTGCTCGTGAAATAGTTGCCCCCTTCGATCATAACTCTTGTTTAGAAAATAACAAAGGTATATGTTTCTGCAATGCATGTCTTGCTCAACCTCGGCGCATTGCCACCCCTTCCTAGGGTTCGTCAAGTATGAGTCATGTTGCTTTATGTATCTTTTAGATCTATTAGGGTTGTATGGTGACTTGCTTTACCATGGTAGATCTTGTACTAAGCGTTGTTATTCCGCAAGATTTTATCAGTTATCCGCATGCTATCAATCTAACATCCTATTTATGTTTCATATTATAGATCAATATCATGCGGCTAGGTAGATATTGCTTATTTGATTGCTACAATCCATGATGTGCCTTGCAACGTATGCATACAACTTGAGAGATCGATGTACATTTAGCACCCTGCTTTACACGTTTTAAGTGTGTCGTGTATTTTGGATGATCTTCCTTGGAGGATCAGATCGATGTTCGCATGTACGGGCTCGGCATACAGATTGGGATGTGTTTCCTATGACTTTGTTAACAATGCATGTTTTATATCGGTTCTGGGATTATTCCTATAAGCAGTCTTCTACTGTTTGTCTGGCCTTGGGTCCGTTGTTTGCATAAGTAGTTAAGATGGCCCACGTTCATGTCGTGTGTTCGTGCATGTAATTTAGATCAATCTAGGGTAGACGGTTTGCTTAATACAAGCTTTAAGTAGGTCCTTTTCTTTTTGTTTATTTTCTTATGCTCATCCGACAAGAAGGCAATCGGCTTGATAAAACTGATCACTTTGTACATCAGGAGCCAATCCAGGTGATCAGGCCAATAATTTGATGTTTCCTACTGGTTGTGTTAATGCATGGCTATCCGTGGACCCACACATCCCTCTTGGTTGTTAGGTCAATCCAGATGGCACACCCGCACGATCGATCTACCACTCGGTGCCAATCGGGAACCATGTCACAGTAGAGGCAATCATAGCAGGACTGATATCTCCCGGTTCCTCTGTGTTGACCGCCGCAACGACCGTCCGCTAGTTTTCTGTGTCAACAAAGGCCTGTTTGGGAGAGCTCTACTCTACCAAATCCAGCTCCACTCCAACAACTACACCATGGAGCAGCTCCACTCCGGAGCAGGAGTGGGTTGAGAAGATGTTTGGAAAAAGAGTTAGCTCCGCACTCTACGATAGATATTTTATTTGTTGTTTGCCGAACCGAATGGCCGGCGAGCGGCAGGGGAGAGCTGCCCAGCCAGCGGGGGTGCACTGCAGGGACGAGCCACATGGCCAAGCCGCTGGGCTGGCGAGTGGCGGGCGACGGGTTGTAACGCCCTGAAAATTGACCCTAAGAATTTTTCTCTAAACCCTCTCTAATTCAAAGTTTGGGTTTTCAAAAACTTGTTGCTTGAGTGTGCAATTATGAGGTCAACAAAATTCCTATAAATCTCTCATAAATTCCTCTCCAGTTATTCCTCAAATTCTCTCCACCAAAAATCCCCTCCAAAATATTCTCCCAAATTCAATTCAAAATTTCAAGTCTAGAAAATTTAGAATCTCCTCCCCCTTCTCTCCCCTTGGGCTGCAGCCTAGCCCAAACCCCCCTTTTCCTCCCCTCTCCCGTGTGGGCCACCACTGCCAGCCCACTGCGACTTTCCCACACCGGCCCGCCGCAGCTTAGCCCCTCCCTCTTGTTGGGCTGCCACTCTCGGCCAAACGGCCCAACCCGCCACCTCCCATCCCTCTCTCTACTGATGGTACCTACCCGCCAGGCAGCCTCCCTCTCTTTGCCATGCGGGACTCGCTCGCCTGCCCTCCTCCTTCTCCCACCCCGCCCTCACAGCACGCACGTCATGCTGTGCCACCATCTCCCAGCCACCGAGAACACGACATCAGCCCCGCACTGCACTGCGGCACCACCTCCTCCACTCCACCACTCTCTGCACATGAGCCCCAACGCTGCCACCACACTCCTCACGCCAGCGCCTCCCCCTTCCCTAGGATCACCGAGCATTGCCGCTGTGCGCCACTAGATGCCATCCCCACACCGTCCATCCACCATCTATAAAAGGGCGCTCCTCCCTTGTCAGAGCCACGCCCACCACCCACGCCACACACGCACACACTCACACAAGGGGGCACGTGGTCAGCACCCAAGTGCCCATGGCGAGCTCACCGTCTACCTGACCACACCTCCGCCACCGCCAATTGCCCCCACCTAACCAATCTCGACACCACCCGAGGTGAGCTCTAGGGCCATCGTGCTGGTGTGCACTTGCCACACCCCCTAGCTGAAGCCGCTCTAGAATCCTGGAGTGCCACCATGCCTTGAGTCATTCCGCTAGACAGCACACGGTGCTCAGACCGCCAGAGCAGCCCACCGCCCTTCCCACCTACACCAGCACATTCGCCCCCTGCCCTGGTTCTCGCGCCATTGGTCTCTATTGACGGTCGTTATTGCACTATCTACGACCATCAACTATCCACGATCATGAAGGGAAATGCATCAAAGTATGGACAAACCTTTGCTACTAACATATCTCCACGAGTTGTGTTGAAATATTTGAATGCAGGTGACAAAACATACTCAAACATGGTAAAATGGAGCCAAACCAAGAGGTGACTGGCCACATGGCTAAGTCCCCAGGCCGCCCGGCCTGATGAAGTGCCTAATTGGCTTCAACTTCAACCTGCATGCACACACATGCCATGTCAACGCATCTCCAAGGTGAAATCCACGAAAGTCGCATGCAAACAATCGGAAGGCCTTGCCACATCATCGATCTAGCACTTGGACTGGTGAAGTCAGCAATCCACAACACTTCAATCCTGCGGCTAAGGAAGAAACACAAGTGAGATCCAATGGTTCGGGAGAAAACACAAAGATAACCGCCTTAACCACAGTGCAACCGACTTGGGGAGTGAAGATGGACCACAAGATGAAGTATGGCGGTGCATCCGACGGTTGGCCAGGGTGCCCGGCTTGAGGCGGGGCCGCCCGGCCTTCCTAGCAGGCTGCCCGGCCTGCCACCTGTCCCTTAACCACCTTACCAACCCTATAAATACCCCCACTCACTTGGTGACTATAAATACCCCCGAGCTCTCATTTGTAAAGTGTGGAAGTTTAGTGAAACACACCATTGTCTAGTTTTAAGCATAGTTTGTTTTTAATATTTATATTAAATTTTTGAATAACACGAACGATTAAATGTTGGGCATTGAAAACAAAAACAACCGGAACTCTTGGATAGAGGGAGCAATAAGATTTATCGTTGTTCGAAAGGTCCCTATCGGTATTAGGCGGTACCACTCTTTTTTATTTTTAATAACATTTATGTTCTTTGTGGAATAAAATTAAAAAATATAGGTATCGGTCCCACTATCTTTAGCACCGAATTCTCTTATTTTGTGATACCGTCTATTTCTAAACTATTAGATCTTTTGAGATAGACGGCTTCTATTTTTTTCTACCACCATAAAACTTGTAATAAATAGTAGAAATAAATGAACTGTGGCAAAAAATTATACAGCGCAACTATCCGTCATCACTTACGTGATAGCTAACGGCCGTACGAGCACAGCTAATTAAATTAGAACCTCTCCAGCGGCTCTATCATAGACGTGATGACCGGCCAAAATGTAAAATCCTACACCCCGCCATTGAAGTCAATATTTGCCACGGGCCACGGCCCTGCTAGCACCGGACGTCCGATCTGGACGCGGTGCATCGGAGGGTGAGTCCCGCAGCATAGGACAGCCATGATACATGAGAAAATAATAGTCATAATATTGATAAATAATCTATGCAACATTGAAATTCAACATTTGTAACATTAACAAGTATGAATTAACTAATTTGAATAAAATTTTTTGGTCCACAATCAGTCCCATATATCGCATTGCAACATTAGAAATAGATATTCACAATATTGGAAAATAGCGTATGCAACATTGAAATTCAACTTTTGCAACATCATCAAAGTATGAATTAACTAATTTGAATAAATTTTTTGGGTCCGTGGATCATCAGCTTGATCTAACGCATTGCAACATTAGAAATAGATATTCGCAATATTAGAAAATAGTGTATACAACATTGAAATTCAACTTTTGCAATACCAACAAAGTTTGAATTAATCGATTTGAATAAATTTTTTGGGTTTGTGAATCCGGTAAAAATGTCAAACGAAATACTTAGAAAATACTATTGCAACATCTTAATATAGCTACTACAACGTGCACGAAAAACTACCGCAATAATGAAAAGAGAATTAACTTGTTTCAATAGAAATTTTGGGTCCACATATCTAAGTGGTGAGACCCACGTCCATTTTTTCTTTCTCCGTCGGATGGCTGGTGGAGAGTGATCCCGTATTTGCCACGCACGATTGTTGCATGGAATGACATCCGGTTGAACCTCTATATATAGTGCACCGCGCCGCTACATCTAATTGTCTTGTGCTCCTTCTCATGCTTATAGTTATATATTTTTTGAACTTAGTGGCAGGAGCTCTGCCTTTCATTTAAGAGGGGAAAGCAAGAGTGCCACGGCAAAAAAACCTAAGGTACAGACTGGAGGACACAACTGAACCCCAAGAGGAAAACACCCAAAAAACAAAACAGGCTCCAATTACACCAGCCTGGACGCACCCCTAAAGAGAGAAAGATTATCCTTCACACGCCCTGCCACTTGGAGAGGGGGCAAAAAGCAATTTTCGAAGATCCTACAATTTCGTTCTTTCAGGATATTTTACACGGTGTAGATGACAACACCGTTGAAGTCCCTCCTGTGGCTAGCTGGAAAACAGGCTCCTACACTCTCCCACCATTCCCCAAGTTGGTGGCGTGTCTAGGCTCAGCCTTCTTAGGAAGCGACGAGTTCTCCCAAGCGAGGACACAGCTCCGGACCTCCTATGCGTAGGGGAAAGTCAGGCACAAATGGAGTGCCAATTCCTTGGGTTCATTGCAAAGGGTGCACGACGTCTGATGTGGCTAGCCACATGCCGCAAGGTTGTCCGCCGTGAGAATCTTGTTCTTGATGAGGATCCAAGCGAAGACCTTACATTTGTTTTCAGCTCTAGCACGACATTGATCCAAGCGCTATTAGTTAGCTCTTGCGCTACAAATTTATGTTTTCCTTCCGACCAGTGCCAAGAGATGTGGGGCCAGGTTGCAAGGGGCTTCGCCGTCCAGCCAGATGTGGTGCTAGAACTTGGTCTTTTCACCGTTTCCAACCGAGATCGAGGTTGACGCCTAGAACAGCAGGCGATCAGACTTGCTGCACGGCACCTGGAGTCCCAGCCAAGGCTTCGAGGCGTCCGTCCATTCCTGCCAAAGCCACCGGAGTCTAAGCGCACGTCCAAACTTATCCGGGTCGAGAACACCAAGACCACCCAGATCTTTGGGTCTACTCACTCAGTGACCACGTTCACATTTTCTTCGCCTTTCCAAAGGAAGGACCGGCAGACTTTGTCGATTTGCTTTCTGGCCCATTTTGCGAGGGGAAAGATGGTCAGATGGTAGGTTGGCATGGAGGAAAGAACCGAGGTGACCAAGATGAGGCGCTCTGCACGGTTGAGGAGACGTCCCTTCCAGCCCGCAAGTCACTGTCCAATCTTCTCCACTAGAGGTTGGACGTGGACTTTTTGGAGAGGCCAAGTGTGGAGTTGAAGCCCAAGGTAATGGCAGGGGAACATCTCACAGCTGCCCGGGAAAGGCTGCAGGATGGCTGTCAGGTCTATATTCTCGCAACGGATCGGGTGAATAGAGCTTTTCTCAAAATTTATGTTCAGGCCCGTGGCAGCCCCGAACACCTGAAGGATGTGAACCGATTCAATTTGGTCTCATGCCGGGCTCCGGAAGATTGATGCATCATCTGCATAGAGCGAAGTTCTCAATTTAGCTGCAAACAGGGGTAGGGGTCTGAGAACCCCTTGCTGAGTGGTCAGGTCGAGGATCTTTTGGAGTGGGTCGATTGCAAGGATAAACAGCATGGATGAGAGGGGGTCACGTTGTCTCACTCCGCATTTGTGGTTGAAACTTCCACCTGTGCTCCATTAATCAGCGGCTTCGAATTTGCTGTGCGAAAAAAGGATGGAGATCCATTCCTTCCAACGCGGGCCAAAACCACGAGCTTGCAAAATCTCCAGGAGGTAGCTCCAGTTGACTGTATCGAACGCTTTCTGAATATTGAGTTTTAGGAACAGCGCTGGCGTTTTGAATTTGTGGAAAAGCCACACGATGTTCTAAAGATAAAGAAAATTGTATTGGATGCATCTCTTGCAAATGAACGCACTTTGGTACCTGGAGACTAAGCTTTCGAGGTGGGGGGCTAGTCCGTTGGCCAGCAGTTTGGAAAATTTTTTAGCTAATCTGGCGGAAATCTCCAACGTGAAGGGCATTTGGCTTGCTTGCTTTGACACCACAAAACTAGAACCACCGCATAGAGAACAGAAGAGTATGGCCTCAGGTGCCGCCTCGACTCTGAAAGTGGCGGCTGTCGCCGTCGTCTGCGTCTTGCTGATCCTGTCTTCTTCACCGTGGCAAGCGGCGGCGCATATGCTCTGCAGCCATTGTGACCAGGACTGCAGCTCTTCATGCAATGGGTGTTGCAGCAGCTCATGCAGCGGTGCCTGCTGTGACCCCATGTCCTCTTCGTGCCAGAGCTGCAAGCAGGCATACTTCCAGAAATGCAAGAACTCTTGCCTGAGCTTCTGCCAGGCTACCTGCATATAAGAGACCGTGTCCTTCCAGGGACCGAAGAACTCCGCCTATATATCAGTGTTCGGTCTCCATTCATCCGTTATACTAATTCCAAGAGCTGTATGTGTGTGTGAAATATGCACGTCTTCGTTTGTCCATCTACCTTCTACGTACACTTATGTTTGTTATTTCTTTTTCTCAGAAAACTCAGCGTTCTATATGTGTAATTGTAATATTTATAAACCTCATACAAGACACACCAGCGATAAGGTACATATATCCACGTGATTCCACATTGCTGTTATTTGTGGCCATCTCAACCAGAAGGGTTTGAATATTCTGTACGGATTGAGCTCCTCACTCCTGCTGCTGCTCTAAAAATGTTCTGCTACTTCATCCGTTAAATTAGAGGTCGTTGCATTGACTTCTTTGACACTGGCTTTGACTATTAATTTTATTAAAAAACAATTATAGAAATATGGAGAATTACAAAGCACACTTTAAGCTTATCATATTATATAAACATAATCATACTGAAAATAAAATTGTATTTTTTTACGGAAACGGAGAGAGTTTTTGTTACATGCATTAGATTAAAATATTAACACTACTAAAAACATTTTTTTCATGACGCCTAGATTTTTTTTTATCTAACTGGTTGGTACCACCTACCGCATGTGCAATAGAGCAGAGTTGAGGACGTGACACAAGTACAGGCATGAGTTTAGTGGTGTCTCTTTGCTCGGTGGATGTCACGGATGAGGAGATTGTTAGGTTTAGTCTCTAACTGGTTGGGGAGTACGGTATATAAGGCGGAATAGTCCTCACCAAACAGTCTAGTCTTTTTGGTTGAGTTAGGTATAGGCCTTTATGTATGGGGACTTCGGTGAATTTGGGCCTGATGAGCTGTGGCTCGTGGGCGCCAAACAAATCGAACCGGAATTCTGCTGCGTCACCCTTAAACACTTGGCGAAATCACTTTTGACAAGCGGTTTTTGTAACACACCTGTTTCTAGAAATTTGGCTAGCTTCATTCAAGATTGTTTAGAGTTGTATATCCACGATAGAAAGTTCAGATAGGTGAATTTAAAAGGATAACATTCATTATCTTGAAAGTGCTTTGTAGAGAAGATTGTGAGGAGACTATTCGCAACGGGTAGGGGTTTGCGTGTTCAAATATCCAAAAACATACACTTATTCAAACAAAAGTCTTCCAACTTCATTTCTTTACTTTTGTTTGCATCTAAAATATTATAAAAGTGGAAATTCATTCATTTGTAGAGTCGTTTTTCAGTTTTTCATAGGCAGGCTCTATTTCTTGAGGAGGTTGTCCAACTTTAGCAAATGCTTTACACTCCTTCCAAAATCAAAAGGGATGGGCTGACTAGCAGGCACCTCTTTATTGTGACATGGAAGAAAGCCCTCTCAAATGTACCGAGAGGCAACACCATAGTGGACTTGGCGTGTCAAAACCTACCGGATGCACTGGTAGGGGTGCCCTAGGGATACTTGGGGCCGTGTCTCGCTTCAAATGGACGTAGAACCAATGAAGGCTCTGTGGGCCTTAAAACCACCACAGTTGGAGACAAGACCATTATTGTTTCCCAGTTCCATCGTCAAAACCGACGTCCATTATCGTTTTCCGGTTTTATCATCAAAACCGAGACCCAAGATCGTTTTCTGGTTCAACGTGTAAACCAGGAGCTGGAAAGCGTTTGCCGCTCCACTGTCAAAACTGGGATACCTTGAGGGTTGGATTACTAGAGGAGGTCATTTGGAGATTGCTTCGAGGCTAAGAAGATCAAGATACCATCATGTTTGTCTGACTGAGTAACATGGCGGTTTTCTTAAAGGAGATATTGCCACTGTCTTGAAGATTCAGTTTTGACCATGCCTTGATCTATATATTTGTTGGTTGCATGTTAGCTTCCATTGGAACAAGAAGGGATTATCTAAATAGATGATTCTTTCATGCGGATAAAGATCACATTTTTGAGAAGCATCAAGTACTTACCAACTTTCTGAGATCCTGATTGAGTCACGTGATACATGAACTTGAAGGTATACCTACTTTTAAGAAGAGGGAATATTTGAGACTTGTTAGGGACTATGGGCCCATTGTATCAACGAGCCCATGTCACCAAACCTGGCCCAAGTATTTAAATGGTAATGCTGCAAAGTAGCAGGAGAGGATAGGGATGGCAATCGGACCTGTGGGCATGGATACCCGCGGGTTTCGTACCCGATGGATATGGATGGAAAAAATCACTCGCGGGTCTTATCGGATCGGGTACCCGAAATATATCGGGTAGGGTACGGATACAATATTTATCCGCGGGTACCTGGTGGATACCCAAAATATATATTCAACTTAGGATTTTACTATATGATGAGCCACACGCACTACGCATTGATTATTTCATAGACTTGTATTATTGATTTGTTGTTGCTAGCCTGCTACTAGTTGTGTTATTTGACGCTTATATTAATATGTGAGTTGTATTGCTATCTATTTAGCTTTAACATAGAGAATGAGACATAAATGTGTGATTGTGTGAGTCCCTTACTCAATTTTTTAGACTATCAAATAATCATGTGACTATTTTATTACTTCATGCGACATGCAATCATTGTTTATTACTTACTGGCAAATTGAATTTTAAAAATAATGGTGTTAATTTGTTTTCAATGTATGATCAAAGTGACATAGAATTTAATATTTCATCAACATACCCGATGGATATCCGAGACCCGACGGATACCCGGTGGTTACGGGTACAAAATCCTACCTGAAAGCCTTTGCGGGTACGGGTAGGGTATTGTCTTGCGGGTATTTTCGCGGGTAGGGTATTACTCTACCCGAACATTACCCGACCCGCTGCCATCCCTAGAAGAGGAGAGCAGGGGTATCACATATTCAGTACAACAATAGTTATGTACTTTCTTCAAGCCACTATTTATCTTCCTTCACAAATCTCACCCTCTGTACCTAAGCTTCTTAGCCCTATTCCCCTGCTTGATATCCCTTCCTAGTCTCTATCTCCACCAAATTGTATTGGATTCATGTGTCTGGCGATCCTTGTGCATCTGGATGGAATTGGATATTGGAGTTGCTAAACGCTAACAATGAGTTTGTCCAGCATTTAAAAGTAAAAGCGTTCGGCAATTATCATTAATAGATGAATGTTGGTCCGGTTTCCATGCTCTCCTCGGCCTCTCGACAGGCCACGTCGTCGAGTTACCTGATCTGTTGATTCATGATCGAGCGGTTGAATGGTTGCTCATGTTGAACGGCTTCGTTCAGCATCTCAATCCTAACGAAATGTTAGACTGAGATGTAGGTTCTTCAGATAGACCTTGAATTGGTCCATGGTGCAATTCAAACGCACGTACCATTAGTGACTGGACACACTCGATCGAGTCATACTAGCTAGGTTAGATAGAGTAGCACGAAACCGGATTTGCTTTGCGAATCCCCCATGGATCGTCAACAGACCAACAGTGAACCAATCGACACCAAATCAACAAACCTTAATGCCCAAGATCCATTTGGGGTCAGGACAACATTCCGTACGCTTGGATTTCCGGCTAGCGCCGCAGATGGACGGATGACATGTCACGCATGCTGAGTGCACAAAGAAGTATCGATCCCTGCTTCATATTTACCGGACCAAATCCAAGACAGAATATCGTCTATCGCAGCTAGCACGCATATATAATAAACATAATAATTAAACATGTCTTTTTTATCTGATCGAACAATAAGGAATCAATAGATGTTGAGTGTAAGTCATAACTTACAGTCTCTGATAGATACCTTACGTACTGAAATTTTAGGTCATTGTCGATAGTGAAATTCGACATTTAACTATTCGTTCGTATTACTAAAAAATTGTAACCGTCATTTACTCCGTAATGTTTTGATTTATTGAATTAGTGATGAAACCGGAACAGATATGTGCAGATGCAAATACTGATAATTATTTTTTGCTTGTATCGGTAGTCCAGATATTGCCATATATCTCATTATCATTACTAATGTTTAATTTTGAATCTCCGGATGTGGATGTGGATGGTGTATCGAAAAATATTAGTTCCAGTTTCATCCGTAGCTAGAAGTCTAAGCAAGGCTTATATTTTGAGTATTTATACTAATGATTAAATAATAATTATCAAAAAACCAACAACAGCTTCAAATTGGGATCGAGTGTCCTGATCTCAGTTGTTTACATTTTTTTAAAAAAAATTGGTTTTCTATTATTATTCCTCTCCAACATTGTCATCTATGGCTCATTCTTTGTACATAAAAAAAATTCCAGACCGGTGACGTATTTTAACTGGTACATATTTTTTAAATGTTATGTACATCTTTAATATTTCCTTAAACCATTGTCTAATGTACAATTTTGCAGCTGCAACCGGCCTAAGAATCAACTGCTCCCTCCGTACTTAAATATAAATTGCTGTTAACTTTTTTTTCGAAACTTTAATCACTCGTCTTATTAAAAATAGTTTATAATTTTTTATATATTTTGTTATGATTTGTTTCATCATTACAGAGAGTTTATGCATAACTAGTTTTCTTATATAACTACAAGAACTTTTTGAATAACATCAATGATCAAAGTTTTGAAAAAAAAAGTCAATTGTGACTTATATTATCTTACTATTACTAATTGGAGGCTCTACGTTAATTCTCACCAGACGCGTTAAGAAAAAAGATAAATCCTAGAAATTAGCACGAAAATCAGAAACATCCGGCCGTCATATAGTTGTAGTAATAATAGCCATTAGATCTATTATATTTTCTGAAAAATTACCGACCATGCCATTATAAAAAATGAGATAAAATAACCCTCTAAATTTATATAAAAATTACACACTATGCCATTATAAAAGATAAAATAAAATAATCCCCTTGATTTATATAAAAATTACCTACTATGCCATTATAAATATGAATTAAAATAAAACTCCTAAATTTGCATAAAAATTATTCGTCATGCCATTACAAAATATGAATTAAATTACCTCTACATTTGCATGTAAATTGCTCACCATGAAACACAAATTGAAATAAATCCTAAATTTGCATATAAATTACTCACAGTGCAGTTATAAAAGATGAATTAAAATAATCGCATCTAATATTAGTAAAGATTATTAAATTTTTACCTTTTAAAACTCTAACCCATGCGGAGCACGGGTTCCTAGACTAGTATTTAAATAAGAAGGGAGTACAACAAGAGCACTGCGGTTCCAATGCATGTTGACCCATCTACTCTAACGCAGCTAATCGGAATTCTTCAGTGCAAGCAGGACAGCTTCCCCCAACCCATTCTTGGGGTACCCTTGTCTAGCAGTAAATTGCAGCTCTCTGCCTTCGCCCCTCTGATTGCCAAGGTAGACAAAAGGCTCTCAGGACGGAGGGCAATGCTCCTGAGTCCAGCTGGGAGAATTGTCCTAATCAACTCCGTCTTGGATGGACTGCCAATTCATATGATGACAGCACTGCAACTGCCTACCGGTGTGCTCGACACAATTGAGGCGAAGCGCAGAGCTTTCCTCTGGACTGGGAAGGATGTTGCCAAAGGTGGACAGTGCCTAGTAGCTTGGGACACTGCCTGTCGCTCAAAGGATGAGGGTGGGCTGGGAATACGCAGACTGGAAACTCAGAACTCTTGCCTCCTCCTGAAATTGGTGCACCGTCTCCACAACCTGGGATCATCATCGTGGGCCACCTGGGCTCGAGAACGTATAAGCCTAGCATCGCTCACCGGGGATGTTGAGGGAGCTCACTGGGATGCTGTGCGTGCTCTAATGCCTGCTTACAGGAGTCTCTCAACTCAAGGTCACTCATCGGGGATGGGTGTGAGACGAGCTTCTGGTTTGACGTTTGGTCGGGGAACCAACCACTTGCTGAAACATTCCCAGCCCTTTACAGTCACCGGGGGAGGAATGATCCCTTTGTTCAAGATGTTTGCAACCAAGGCCTGCAGCAGTTCCTGGTACCTCGTCTCTCACGGGCTGCGCGCGGTGAATTTGTGGAAATCCAAGCACTCATCGATGCCTTGACCCCGACCAGCTCCAGGGACACCCGAGAATGCTGCTTCACAACGAACAATGGCCGCCTTGACGCAGCTCAAGTCTACAGGATCTCAACCAAAACAGGGAGAGCCAGTGGTGGATTTGACTTCGTCTGGAGAAGTTTCGCCCCACCTAAAGTTAAATTCTATGGCTGGCTGCTCATCCAGGGCGCATTCAGTGCAAAAGCAACCTCGTCCGCAAAAAGATCACAGGTGACTGCACGTGTGCTATCTGTGGAGATGGCGATGAAGATGCTACACACATCATCTCTGGATGTGTGATTGCAAGAGCGTTCTGGGAAAAAATTGGCTGGAACCAGGACGCCTTGTCCCTCCCACACTCACCTTAGCATGCAACGCCTCCAGATCATGCCCCGAGGGATCACCTTTCTACATTGCTCCTACTATGCTTCTGGCAACTCTGGAAGCATCGTCATGATGTCGTGTTCTGAGAACAGCCACCGAGCTTGCAACGAGGTCGCATGCAAAGAAGATTGCCGTCTGTGGAGCTGCCGCATGCCGAAAGGATGCGAAGCTGTTGTTAACCAATGGTGTAACATGTTCACTATGTAATCCTCTCACCTCTCCTCGATAGTGCTCTGTACTTCTCAGAGCCATGTGCTCTCTGTAAAACTCTCTGGGGGCACCTAACAAATGCTCCTTTCAGCACCAGTTTGCCTGGGATTAATGGAAAATGAAAAAGTGGGAACCCTCATCCCTCCATTAACATAAAAAAAACCATTGTCTAAAACATGATAAATTCATAGGGGAGTACTATCCACAATTATTATAAGGCCTTGAGTGTTAAGCAAAATAGATTGAAGTGCATCCAAGATGCCTGAGCTTAATTCACATCTAGGTTTATGAACTCTTAAAGTGAGTATATTATTTTTTGAAGTTTTTTTTGAACTAACATGTCTTTTGAAGTTTTCATTATTTTGAGTGACAATCCTGGTTCGCAATTGGACCTCATTTAAACTCAGAATGAATAAGTCGAAAAAATTAAGGATGTGAATATTCATTGTGACGTTTTATGCACCTAGATGGGAATCCAAATGTTGTTTTAATGCCGTTAATGCATTTTTCAAAAGAAAAACGGGACTAATGGCCACATGGGTGGCTTTGGCTAACTAGCAAAAAATGTTTTGTCACAAAGTAAAATAAAGACGCATGATCGGTGACAAATCATTTTGGTCACGTGATAGTCATAAAACATGAACTATGACACAATTTTTAGTGTTTGTGGTGTAAATAAATTGTCATTATATAGCCAATCTCTTGTATTGTTCCTTCTTCGCACCTCAGCTCTCCATTGAGTGCTTCCTGATACCATGGCCTTCTCCATCGTGATTGCCGCTAGATGGCGGCAGCGGAGATGGGTTATGCTAGTGCACGGGTGAGGATTCGATAGTGAGCATGGGCATAGACTGCTCATGGCAGCGGGCTCCCTCATAGGCGAAGGCAAAGCTAAGCCCACCAGCAGGCGACAACATGGAGCTCATGTCCGACGATGAAGAGCTGGGTGTCACATTGTGACGAGCACATGGTGAGGCGGTGAGTGGAGGCGCGCTGCGGCGAGCGCATAGCTGGTTGGCGGCGACAGTAAGGGGCGCGGAGCTGCGCTGCGGCAAGTATACAGGGCCGGGCAAGGGCGCGAGGATGAGAAGAGAAAGATAAAAAAATAAACATAAAAATAAAAATAAAACAAATTAGCTCAAGCAGCACTGAGACATGGGGCTTCCACGTGTGCCACAAATGTAAAACCATGGATGGTTCATTTACCTAGTTTTAAAAAAAATTAAGTGATTGTAATCGGTTTAATTTTAAAGGTGTTGTCGCCACTGGGCTATAATGGGCCATCCATTTGGAGGTGGTTTGTAATATTATATCGTGTTGTCCAATGCGCCGTATATCTCTAGGTAGAAGCAGGTTTAGAGTTAGGATCTTGGCGTCCAAGACTTCGGTCGTCGCAAATCCTGTTGGGCTATCGCTCACTCGCGGATGCCGTTCCCTCCCGCACGCGGTGACGGCGTGGGGCGCCCGATTGGCCTATATTTTTTGTTTTTTTTCTTTATTTTCTTTCTTTTTCTTCATATAATTTGGTAAAAATTATGACATAAAATTATGATAACATAATTTATGTTAATATAATTTATTATAACTGTATGACATAAAATTATGCTAACATAAATTATGTTCATTATAACAACTTTAGGACGTAAAATTTATGCTAGCATAATTTACGGTAGCATAATTTGGCATAACTATATGACGTAACATTGCTTGGTATAATTTTATTTGTATAAAATTATGCTAACATAATTTATTTTCAGGAGAATTATTCTCAACGTATCAACTTTAGGATTTAAGTTTTTCTATCAAAACTTTTATGTTAAAAATATGCTAACATAATTTATGCTAGCATAATTTACGGTGGCATAATTTGTCATAACTATACGACATAATATAACTTTGTTGGTATAATTTGTTAATGTAATTTATCATAATTGTATGACATAAAATTACGCTAACATAATTTATGTTCATTGTAACAACTTTAGGACGTAAAATTTATGCTGACATAATTTACAGTAGCATAGTTTGTCATAACTATATGACATAATATAGCTTGTTGGTATAATTTATTAGCATACAATTATGCTAACATAATTTATTTTCAGCAAAACTATTCTCATTGTAACAACTTATAAAAAATAAAAAATAAAAATAAAAAATAAAAAATAAAAAACACCGGCGCCGCGAGCTCGCTCCGCTTAATGGGACCAGCATCGCTCGCTCAATCCCACCCAAGCAAGTGCTCGTGAAATAGTTGCCCCCTTCGATCGTAACTCTTGTTTAGAAAATAACAAAGGTATATGTTTCTGCAATGCATGTCTTGCTCAACCTCGGCGCATTGCCACCCCTTCCTAGGGTTCGTCAAGTATGAGTCATGTTGCTTTATGTATCTTTTAGATCTATTAGGGTTGTATGGTGACTTGCTTTACCATGATAGATCTTGTACTAAGCGTTGTTATTCCGCAAGATTTTATCAGTTATCCGCATGCTATCAATCTAACATCCTATTTATATTTCATATTATAGATCAATATCATGCGGCTAGGTAGATATTGCTTATTTGATTGCTACAATCCATGATGTGCCTTGCAACGTATGCATATAACTTGAGAGATCGATGTACATTTAGCACCCTGCTTTACACATTTTAAGTGTGTCGTGTATTTTGGATGATCTTCCTTGGAGGATCAGATCGATGTTCGCATGTACGGGCTCGGCATACAGATTGGGATGTGTTTCCTATGACTTTGTTAACAATGCATGTTTTATATCGGTTCTGGGATTATTCCTATAAGCAGTCTTCTACTGTTTGTCTGGCCTTGGGTCCGTTGTTTGCATAAGTAGTTAAGATGGCCCACGTTCATGTCGTGTGTTCGTGCATGTAATTTAGATCAATCTAGGGTAGACGGTTTGCTTAATACAAGCTTTAAGTAGGTCCTTTTCTTTTTGTTTATTTTCTTATGCTCATCCGACAAGAAGGCAATCGGCTTGATAAAACTGATCACTTTGTACATCAGGAGCCAATCCAGGTGATCAGGCCAATAATTTGATGTTTCCTACTGGTTGTGTTAATGCATGGCTATCCGTGGACCCACACATCCCTCTTGGTTATTAGGTCAATCCAGATGGCACACCCGCACGATCGATCTACCACTCGGTGCCAATCGGGAACCATGTCACAGTAGAGGCAATCATAGCAGGACTGATATCTCCCGGTTCCTCTGTGTTGACCGCCGCAACGACCGTCCGCTAGTTTTCTGTGTCAACAAAGGCCTGTTTGGGAGAACTCTACTCCACCAAATCCAGCTCCACTCCAACAACTACACCATGGAGCAGCTCCACTCCGGAGCAGGAGTGGGTTGAGAAGATGTTTTGAAAAAGAGTTAGCTCCGCACTCTACGATAGATATTTTATTTGTTGTTTGCCCAATGTACCCTTGTTTGGTATTTTGCAGGGGCGAACCGAATGGCCGGCGAGCGGCAGGGGAGAGCTGCCCAGCCAACGGGGGTGCACTGCAGGGACGAGCCACATGGCCAAGCCGCTGGGCTGGCGAGTGGCGGGCGATGGGTTGTAACGCCCTGAAAATTGACCCTAAGAATTTTTCTCTAAACCCTCTCTAATTCAAAGTTTGGGTTTTCAAAAACTTGTTGCTTGAGTGTGCAATTATGAGGTCAACAAAATTCCTATAAATCTCTCATAAATTCCTCTCCAGTTATTCCTCAAATTCTCTCCACCAAAAATCCCCTCCAAAATATTCTCCCAAATTCAATTCAAAATTTCAAGTCTAGAAAATTGAGAATCTCCTCCCCCTTCTCTCCCCTTGGGCTGCAGCCTAGCCCAAACCCCCCTTTTCCTCCCCTCTCCCGTGTGGGCCACCACTGCCAGCCCACTGCGACTTTCCCACACCGGCCCGCCGCAGCTTAGCCCCTCCCTCTTGTTGGGCTGCCACTCTCGGCCAAACGGCCCAACCCGCCACCTCCCATCCCTCTCTCTACTGATGGTACCTACCCGCCAGGCAGCCTCCCTCTCTTTGCCATGCGGGACTCGCTCGCCTGCCCTCCTCCTTCTCCCACCCCGCCCTCACAGCACGCACGTCATGCTGTGCCACCATCTCCCAGCCACCGAGAACACGACATCAGCCCCGCACTGCACTGCGGCACCACCTCCTCCACTCCACCACTCTCTGCACATGAGCCCCAACGCTGCCACCACACTCCTCACGCCAGCGCCTCCCCCTTCCCTAGGATCACCGAGCATTGCCGCTGTGCGCCACTAGATGCCATCCCCACACCGTCCATCCACCATCTATAAAAGGGCGCTCCTCCCTTGTCAGAGCCACGCCCACCACCCACGCCACACACGCACACACTCACACAAGGGGGCACGTGGTCAGCACCCAAGTGCCCATGGCGAGCTCACCGTCTACCTGACCACACCTCCGCCACCGCCAAATGCCCCCACCTAACCAATCTCGACACCACCCGAGGTGAGCTCTAGGGCCATCGTGCTGGTGTGCACTTGCCACACCCCCTAGCTGAAGCCGCTCTAGAATCCTGGAGTGCCACCATGCCTTGAGTCATTCCGCTAGACAGCACACGGTGCTCAGACCGCCAGAGCAGCCCACCGCCCTTCCCACCTACACCAGCACATTCGCCCCCTGCCCTGGTTCTCGCGCCATTGGTCTCTATTGACGGTCGTTATTGCACTATCTACGACCATCAACTATCCACGATCATGAAGGGAAATGCATCAAAGTATGGACAAACCTTTGCTACTAACATATCTCCACGAGTTGTGTTGAAATATTTGAATGCAGGTGACAAAACATACTCAAACATGGTAAAATGGAGCCAAACCAAGAGGTGACTGGCCACATGGCTAAGTCCCCAGGCCGCCCAGCCTGATGAAGTGCCTAATTGGCTTCAACTTCAACCTGCATGCACACACATGCCATGTCAACGCATCTCCAAGGTGAAATCCACGAAAGTCGCATGCAAACAATCGGAAGGCCTTGCCACATCATCGATCTAGCACTTGGACTGGTGAAGTCAGCAATCCACAACACTTCAATCCTGCGGCTAAGGAAGAAACACAAGTGAGATCCAATGGTTCGGGAGAAAACACAAAGATAACCGCCTTAACCACAGTGCAACCGACTTGGGGAGTGAAGATGGACCACAAGATGAAGTATGGCGGTGCATCCGACGGTTGGCCAGGGTGCCCGGCTTGAGGCGGGGCCGCCCGGCCTTCCTAGCAGGCTGCCCGGCCTGCCACCTGTCCCTTAACCACCTTACCAACCCTAGAAATACCCCCACTCACTTGGTGACTATAAATACCCCCGAGCTCTCATTTGTAAAGTGTGGAAGTTTAGTGAAACACACCATTGTCTAGTTTTGTAGCACTAGGATAGTCCTGGGAGTTAGAGTTGAGTCTAAGTCTTTGCCTTAGGGATTCCGAAGTTAGCTTCTAGTCTGGTAAAGCTCTTGTATCTTTCTATCTTTGTACTCTTGCTAGTTCAGTATAATGCACTTTGTTGCTCTATCCTTCAAGTTATACTTTACTTTATTTCTAACACTTGCCTAGTGTGGTGTACCTTATTGCATACTAGACCAAGGCTTAGGTTTGTGTTGTTCTTGAGTTATCTAAATCTTGCTAGACTTGCCGGTGCTATAGGCTTTCCTTAGGCTCTAATCTAAGGCTAAGTCAATCCTAACCCTCTGATCAAGGACGTACTTTAGTGATCAAGTTCTCACTTGATCACTAGTTTAGTGAGCCATCTTACCCACGCAAATCTGGTTGGTAGCCCCTCTTGGTGACAGCATTAGGGAGCCTCTATAATCCGACCCCGTCGTTCGGTAAGCCCGTAGGTGTTAGCCAGTTGCCGTTCGGTTGGCCAACTATCTACCCCCGTGCCTCCTCGGTGTAGTCGGGAATTTCGCTTGACGCAAGATCCTAGTTCGTGTTTGTTTAACTCAGTTCAACCGCGAATACTCCTATGCAGTAGTTAAAGAATATAGTTTGGATATCTTAATCTCACTCGTTGTCCTCCCAGGCAACTATCTAGTTGTTTACAGCTTTGGTCCCTATTTACTCTTCCCACCATACACTATCTTGTTTATCTTACCCCCATTGTAAGAATAGCTGGTGTTTATCTAAGTTATAGTACTGTTTGAAGTTCGAACATATCATTCCACCTATTAGCCCTTGCTTCCCTGTGGATTTTTACGATACCTGGAATACTCTGGGTGAAAAAGCTACAGTGAATCTTCGTACGCTTGCGGAGTAAAATCTATTACGCTAAGAGACGTCAACAGTCTCCACGCCGGAACCTCCCTCACTAGTGCATGATGGCGGAGAGCCACCGCTGAGCCGCGCAGTCAGACCGCCCTGGTTCGATCGAGACAGGCAGGTGTAGCCTCTACCGGTGCCCTGACACCGTATGCCCACACCTAGCTGCTGACAGGTGGATCGGCGCGGAATGCCGTCATGCGTGCCGTCACCGTGCCCTCCCACCGTGTGGGCTAGCCTGGTGGGTCGCTACCCCATGCGTTGGGCCACGTAGCCAGGCCGTGCCATTTTTGGAAGTAGGCCAAAGTAGATAAAGAAGAAAAGAGAAGAAAGAAAAAGAGTTGTGTGGGCCAAAATCCCACCGCGTTGAGTAGTTCGCGAGTTAAAGTTCAAACTCACCCCCATGAACTTTGCTCTGTGAATTAAAAATACCTTTTCCACCAAATATTCCTTATCTTTTCCATTCTAGCTTTGATTTAGGCGATCCTTGCGCCTAAATTCTCTACAAATCGAGCAACACATCCATGCACAACTCATAGCCTTTCACCCCTCACATGTCGGTCCATTTAACGGAGCTCCACTTGGCCTGTTGAGTTGGCAGAACATGTAGCACTGGCACAATTAGTCTTGAACGGCTTAACTGATCTGCACCGTCACACCATCCCCATTTCGTCGTGTTCCGGACATGTGGGCTCAGTATTGACAATGATCAAGGTGTAGTTCTCCTCTCTTTCATGCTATGTGGATGGCCGTCAGGCTACACTGTCGCGATAAGCGGGATGGACCAAGCACCCAACCAGTGTTCATTTCTAGTCTCGATTCACTTATGGCACATCTACACACTTTATCGATGTGTCCCACAAAGACCCTCCTCACCACCATGCGACCTCTGTGCTCCTGATGCATCCACCCTCACAATGGCCATCTATATCCTAGGCCGTGGTGCCTCTTCAAAGAGCGCTATTAGGCCCGGCGGTATGGACGACTTGCAGCACGGTTTCTCGCAGCATAGCCCCTGGCCGCAGAACAACTTAGTTCACTCAAGCTAGAGCCGCCATTACGGGCCACTAGACAACCCACAAATCCGTCTCTCAGAACAAATAAAACTCTTGTTGAGCTCATACTGTGCCTTGCATGTTTATTTTCCTCTGTTTGTGTGCGTAGGCCTTACCGGAGAGTTGGATTGGTCGAGCCCTCAAGAGGTTCTACTCCAAGCTCAAATTCGACACCAGGCAGTTGTACATGCTACCCCAACTAAGCGAAGGGCAAGTCCACTAGAATCCCCACTTGATGCATGAATTACCTAGTTTTTATACACACAACCCATGGCCTTGTCAAATAATAAAACTTGCATGTTTTGCTTGCTAAGGAAACCTGGTAGGGTAGCCACTTGAGCCTCTTTTAGATGTAGCGTGGTTAGGTGGATCACTCACTAAAATATCTATATTAATCCTGTTGTTGGAAATACTGTGGTGGGTATGGTATGTGGGTGTGTGTGTGGGTGTTTTCAGGAAACATGGGGTAAGACCATGTCGGACAACCTTGGTCGACCATGCCATGTGTTTAAAGGGTGCAAAGCATGGGTACCATTATTACGGTTTATCTGGGGTCTGGCCTCGTGGAGAGGACTGGCCGGTGTTGGGGGAGTTTCTGCCTAGAAGGATCAAGTTGAAGTCTCATCTTGCCTAACTCTCTTTTGTGCAACCACTCGATGTTGTGTGTGGCAACACTGGGTCGACACCCGCAAGAAACAACTAAGCTAATACTGGGAGCTGAGTAGCATTGGGGGACAGGGAATGGGAATGGTTGTGTGTCTACTGGCACTGGGCGACATCGTGTGTCTACTAGCACTGGGCAACAGGTGGTCCTAAGTCTCTCATGGCCAATGTTTGGGGAATACTTGCGCGGGGATGACCTCGATAGGATTCATGTGATATGGTCACTCCTATCATGTGGTCTAAACTTCTGGGTAAAGTGTGCACAGTTTGGCCAGAGTATAAACAAACCTATCCAGATAGTCCATTGTCCATTGGTATGGACATGTTATGGCTTGGTTTCTCAACTAGTGTTTTACCAAAATTGGGTGTGGTTAGGATTTGTGGCTTTGTGGTTGGTACGGGGGTGTGGCACAATAGCGGTGGAATTGTGTGGGCGTTGGCTTGCCTACCTTGAGCCATGTGGGACCTGTGATTCCAGTGGCAACCCCCTTATTGGAAAGAGTGTTTTCTGAATTAAAACTATGAACTACTGAACCATGCATACGAAATATGTTTTCTGGCAAATAATCCTGAGCTCCAGATATATCTTGTATGCAGTATAGCGTAAACCCTAATTCTTCATGGAGGAAGGTGGGCTTGCGGAGTACGTATCGTACTCACCCTTGCTTTGTTGTTGGTTTACAAAGAAGAACAGTTCATCATGATCGTTAACGTGTAAGGGTTACGACCTATCCCTAACTATGTAGTGGGGAAGCTTGGGTCTACATTTTAGTTTCCGCTGCTGCATTTTCTGGGTTGCGCCCCATTTGGTCTGTCCTATTATGGCAGATCTGTACAACCCTGATGTAAGAATGTGGTTATCATACCCCTGGGAATGATAATAAAGCACATTTTAGTCCCATTAAGGATGTGGGGCGCTTCACGGGTTGTGTCGAGCGGCCCGATGGCGAGCGGCGCAGCCGACAGGGATGGAGGTGGGCGGCGGCAGAAGATAGGTGATGAGAGAGATGTGTAGCAGTAGTCGATCTTCTTCTTCATTCACACATGCGAAATGGTATGTGTGTAATCGATGGCATGGTGGGTAATTTTTCCACACCTCCATGAGAAGGTTTCAATATAGTGTTTCTGCACTGTTTCTGAAGATCAACATGTTTTTGCGCCAAATACTCCAAGAACCCTAGGGCTTGCTCACTACTACAAAACCCATGGGGTTGCCTTGACCACGTCAGACACTCCAGCGAGCCTCTCCACCCAGTCCGGTGAGGGGCTTGGGCTCAGGTAGAACCCAGATCAAACCACCTAGGAGGGACCCTGTTAGGGAGGATCAATGCTAGGGTTGTTGTAGGGTCGGCAGGCCAACTTTGACCCCTCAGATCGATGTAGAGCTGAGAAGAGGAAGCTGTTACCGCCAGATTTTGACCATGTCTAGTTGTGCCAAAATGCCAGCAGAAGACCATGATGAAGGAAATCACTTGGCTAGGCTTATATCTTATGTTAGGCCAAATATAATGATAAATGTGTGCTTATGGCCCAATCTGAGATGAAGTCACAGGCCTAATCCATGTTAAAGCCTAGATTATTCGCGAGACTGGATCGGACAACACGAATAGGCTGTACGAAAACTGGCGCACGGGCCACATACAGACTCTATTTTGGGTGGTATACATATCGATGGAAAGTGTTGACAGTCGTTATTGCACTATCTACGACCATCAACTATCCATGAATATGAAGGGAATGCATCAAAGTATGGACAAACCTTTGCGACTAACATATCTCCATGAGTTGTGTTGAAATATTTGAATGCAGGTGAGAAAACATACTAAAACATGGTAAAATGGAGCCAAACCATGAGGAGATTGGCCACATGGCTAAGTCCCCTAGCTGCTTGGCCCCACCAGAGGCCGCCCGGCCCCACCTTCAGGCCGCTCGACCTGATGAAGTGCCCAATTGGCTTCAACTTCGACCTGCATGCACACACATGCCACGTCAACACATCTCCAAGGTGAATCCACGAAAGCCGCATGCAATCAACCGGAAGGCCTTACCACATCATTGATCCATCACATGGATTGGTGAAGTCAGCAATCCTCAACACTTCAATCCTGCGGCTAAGGAAGAAACACAAGTGAGATCCAATGGTTCGGCAGAAAACACAAAGATAACCGCCATAACCACCATGCAACCGACTAGGGGAGTGAAGATAGACCACAAGATGAAGTATGGCGGTGGATCCGACGGTTGGCCAGGCCGCTTCGCCTGAGGTGGGGCCGCCCAGCCTCCCTATCCCGGTGTTGACGTCTCTTAGCGTAACAGATTTTACTCCGCAAGCGCACGGAGATTCGCTGTTCCTTTTTCACCGAGAGTATTCCAGGTATCGTAAAAATCCATAGGGAAGCAAGGGCTAATAGGTTGAATGATATGTTGGAACTTCAAACAGTACTGTAACTTAGATAAACACCAGCTATTCTTGCAACAGGGGTAAGATAAACAAGATAGTGTATGGTGGGAAGAGTAAACAGGGACCAAAGCTATAAATAACTAGGTAGTTGCCTGGGAGGACAATGAGTGAGATTAAGACATCCAAACTATATTCCTTAACTATTGCATAGGAGTATTCGTGGTTGAACTGAGTTAAACAAACACGAACTAGGATCTTGCATCGAGCGAAATTCCAGACTACACCGAGGAGGCGCGAGGGTAGATAGTGGCCAGCCGAACAGCAACTGGCTAACACCTACGGGCTTACCAAACGACGGGGTAGGATTACAGAGGCTCCCTAATGCTGTCACCAAGAGGGGTGACCAACCAGATCTGCGTGGCTAAGATGACACGCTAAACTAGTGATCAAGTGAGAACTTGATCACTAAAGTCCGTCCTTGATCAGAGGGTTAGGACAGACTTAGCCTTAGATCAGAGTCTAAGGAAAGCCTATAGCACCGTCAAGTCTAGCAAGATTTAGATAACTCAAGAACAACACAAACCTAAGCCTTGGTCTAGTATGCAATAAGGTACACCACACTAGGCAAGTGTAAGGAATAAAGTAAAGTATAACTGAAAGATAGATCGATAAAGTATATTATACTGAAGTAGCAAGAGTACGAAAGATAGAAAGATACAAGAGCTTTACCTAGACTCGCAACTAACTCCAGAATCCCTGAGGCAAAAAGACTCAGACTCAACTCTAACTCCCAGGACTATCCTAGTGCTACTAACTAGACAATGGTGTGTTTCACTCAACTTCCACACTTTATAAATGAGAGCCCGGGGGTATTTATAGTCACCCAGTGAGTTGGGGGTATTTATAGGGTAGGTAAGGCGGTTAAGGGATAGGTGGCTGGCCGGGCGGCCTGGAGGGGTGGCCGGGCGGCCTGGCCAGCCGTCGGATCCACCGCCATACTGCATCTTGTGGTCCATCTTCACTCCCCAAGTCGGTTGCATGGTGGTTAAGGCGGTTATCTTTGTGTTTTCTCCCGAACCACTAGATCTCACTTGTGTTTCTTCCTTAGCCGCAGGATTTAAGTACTGAGAATTGCTGACTTCACCAATCCAGGGGCTGGATTGATGATGTGGCAAGGCCTTCCGGTTGGTTGCATGCGACTTTCGTGGATTCCACCTTGGAGATATGTTGACATGGCATGTGTGTGCATGCTGGTCAATGTTGGTGCCAATTGGGCCCAAACACCGGATGGGCGGCCTAGAGGTGGGGCCGGGCGGCCTCTGGTGGGGCCAAGCGGCCTGGGGACTTAGTCATGTGGCCAGTCACCTCCTGGTTTGGCTCCATTTTACCATGTTTTAGTATGTTTTGTCACCTGCATTCAAATATTTCAACACAACTCGTGGAGATATGTTAGTAGCAAAACTTTGTCCATACTTTGATGTATTTCCCTTCACATTCATGGATAGTTGAGGGTCGTAGATAGTGCAATAACGACCGTCAACACCCCCCAAGCTTAGACCTTTACTCGTCCTCGAGTAAAGCCAAGATGGGTTATGGATCAGGAGTTGCCGCAAATATCGGTGTTCGAGAATAGAAACTATGCATAACCGACACTCATGCTCTGATTTCAAACCTTAGTGTGTGCAATGATTACCCTTTCCATACCTGTGGTGCATCTTTTGACTCATCATGTCTTGGGTGGTTGAGAGAACGAACGACTCAGTTGCAGGCTCAGCTCAAAACGCTTCTTTTGGGACTCCTGTCTTAGGTGTTTTTGCAGATTTTCAGAATAAAACAAGTTTCCCCAGAGGTACTCTTTATCTCTCATAAGTGTATCCTCACCTTTTAAGGCCAGGAGCACGGCCAAGAACTTTCTATACTAAAGCTTATGTGGAGCTCAGGGTGTGGAAGAACTTAGCTTACTTAGGTTGTTTATTTTGCAAAGCCAAAGATTGGACCAAAGAAATGTACTACATCAGCTAACCATGTTCATCATTGGAGCTTATTTGGTGGTTGTGGATGGATGGATCTCCTTGTTTCCTTTCCTTCTCCTTTTTTATGCTAGGTATGAATGTGGAGCCTTTTGTGTTTTTCTCTCTTTTTGCCATTCTTGACTAGCATGTTTTTCTTTTTCATATATTTTTTTTCTTTTTGATGGCTCCACATCCTACCTTATTTTGCTTTGGAAGGAGTAAGGCCAATGGTATTTGTGGCGGAACGGCCGATTTAATCCGGGCTAAGCACATCTGCCACCTCTGGCTTACAGTGCGATTAGACCGAACTAAACCCGGTCGTCCGTCGAGAGTCATTCGACTCCCGATATTACCTTTTCCCAGAGGAACCGACATCATACACATCTGACCCACGATGGAGCCACAACAGATACATCATCACGGGCAGTTGAATAGTATAAAATTAGACTTAGTTACAAACCAGTTTTTACATAAATTACAAGTCCAACATAATGTTATAAGGTAGCAAGTTTGAAAGTTTCTCGCAGCGGAAATATAAGTTTAGGGGTCACCCTGCTATCACCAAAAGATTTGCATTAGAGGTACAACAGTATTGATTAGGAGATATATGGATGCATACCCAATGTAGGTAAATGCAGATGTGGTGGTGGTATTTTGCTCCAACAATTCACAAGATAGTGATGATTCCATTCAATGAGACTCAAAATTTGACAAAGCTCAAAACAACACTAAGTAGCTTTAAACAAGCTAGGCTCAGATATTTCAGTGTATTTGGCTCTGGTAGGTGTTTCAAAACCAACGGGGCAACTTTATTTTCATTTTCCAAGAAAATAACCTGAGATGTTCATCTTAATAAGAAAATGTAGAGCTGGCCTAGTACTTAGTCATATCACTTCTCACAACAACTTAGACAAAGTTTATGCAATGGCATCCACAAAGTAATAGGTCAGGCTTTCACTTTATACACACAAGCTCGAAATTAAGCTAAGCATAGTTTGTGCATAGAATACTAAACAAGAACATGATAGAGCAACTATTCATCATTTCCATGAAGGTAATATATCAAAGTTGGGAGTTTATTTTATTTGACTCATCTTTATTTATTTATTTATTTATTTATTTAATAAAGAAACAAAATAAAGAGGTATTAATGCTTACTCTAGGTCGGACAGGTGTTGCTGCTGCTGCGGGTGAGACGGGTACTGCTGGACGGGTACTACTGGACGGGTGCTGCTGCACACGAGAGGACAAGGACGAGAAATGGGGGCCTTACTCTGAGGTCTGGGCATGAAGAAGCATGCTCATGTTGTACTACCATCCCCCCCAAGCTTCAATGAAGCTAGGAGTTTTGGTAGTAATAGCTGTGGAAGTCCTGAGCATTGATGAAGCCGGCTTCCACCATTTCGTTTAGGTTCTGAAGCATGGTGCTGTTCTCCTGGAGCTGTTGGCTCATCGCCCTGGACGTCGGTGGATGTTGTCCACCTGTTGGTACATCCTCTGGTTGTACTAGCCTATGTTCTTCCCCTCCATGGCAGTGTTGAGGCCGGCCATTTTGTCAGTGTTGAACCGGGCTGATGCAGATGGACCTGGCCAAGTGACGTACCTGCCCCATAGTACTCAGGAGCATATGGCGGTTGGTGGTATGAACCACCTCCATCCATGCTACTGTTGTACCATGGCTCCGGTTGGGCATAGCATTGGAGTCGTGATAACTCCGAGTCTGTGCCCGACGGGGTTGCTGTATGGGGTGCCCACGAGTGGTCTGCTTCTTCTTCTTCGGCTTCCTATTGTGCCCTTCGGCACTGTTCTGCTTGTCGTCGCTGGGCCCTAGTCATGACGTCGCAGATGCTTTGGTGGGGTGCCTCCACGTTGAGCTGCATGGTTAGTTTTCTAACTCTGTACATATCGAACTGTGGTGTGGGAAGCAGCAGCTCGAGATTATGCCCAAAGCATGTCATGACTAAGTTCTGGCCATCCCTTTTCATAAAATGTGCCTGGATTAAGTGTTGTTCCCCAATAATGTGTGATGAATCATTTGGGATGTATTCAATCTGGGCGTTCTCTAGGAGGCCCTAGGTTGGATGCAATCCGTGTGACAAAAGAGGTGATGTTTATAGGGGTATTGATCCTTGGCATATCCGCCCAGTGATGGACTATGTCGAGGACTGGTGCATAAGGTTTCTTCTTGCACATGGCATACAGGCACTTAAGGTCTTCGTTGGGTGCACAACGAACTTCACTACGTGGGAAGACCCCGAGTGAGACCCAGCAAGCC
Organism: Paspalum vaginatum; assembly: GCA_030272315.1. Classification (NCBI taxonomy): domain Eukaryota; kingdom Viridiplantae; phylum Streptophyta; class Magnoliopsida; order Poales; family Poaceae; genus Paspalum; species Paspalum vaginatum. The sequence continues at coordinate 31,059,554 of CM059013.1, read as the reverse complement.
AGATGTCTCAGAGTAGGGTTGTGGATTTTAGTAGTGCTATGTTTCCCCTTAACATATTCTCCGCAAATTTCCGTCCAAAAAGTTTTCATGTTGTTGCCCATGGGCTCGTCTCCTACTGAGCAGTTGGTGGCGAAACCTAGGAGGTTGGCGAACCTCCTCGGACGAACAGCGAACTCAGTATTGAACAGACGGAAGGAAATGGTCGTACCTGTTGAGCGTCTATCCAAGTGCAGAGTCATTAGAAATTCTTGTGTGAAAAGGATGGATCCTTCTTTCATGATGTTTGAGAACTCCAGCCATTCCACGTTGTCAAATGCCTGCGTGAATGACTCCAACATACCTATAGTGATGAGGAAGAAGGCGTCGAAGTACCTCGTCCACCCAAAAGCCTTGGTGGTGAGGACCTGCAACTTCTGTGCTTCCTCATCGCTCTGGATGTTAATGTCCTGCAAGGTGAGAAGACGGCGCGGTGGCTGTGATGACGTTCCTTCATCCTGCTCCTGCTCCTGGTAGCTTCTGGCACCACTGATCAACATCCTGTCGGACGGCGCTGGAGTCCTAAAACTCCCACTCTGTGAGTGAGAGCGCGATCCTGATGAGGACGGGAACTTGAGCTGCAGCCCCTTTCCTGTGTTGCTCAGGGCTCTCTTGGCTTTCCTGAAGAATGAAGACATCCTGCAAAAAATGCTAAGAGACAAAAGAACACACAAAGAATAGCAACTAAAAATATTAGGGTTGGCGGTTAGTCGTCCAAAAGTCAGTCGTCCAGAAAGTTAGTCGTCCTTGCGGGGCAGAGCCTCCACAAACCGTTCAAAAAGCGAAGGTGTAGCACTTATTTTATTTGGGCAGAAATTTGACTAAGTGCTGGAATTTAAACTAAGTGCTTAGCTAGTGCTAAGAGAGTGTTTAGACGAAGAGAGAGAGAGAGAGATCGCGTTGCCGATCGGTGTGAGGATTGAGCGCTGCGTGCTTGCGTATTTATAGGCGCACGGGGGAGCATGCATGCATCAGAGACAGAGGACGGGCGGCGCATGCAGGGACCGGGCGGCGCAGCTAGTGGCCGGGCGGCCTGAGCTAGGGGTCGGGCGGCCATCTAGGCTATGCTCCTAGCCTGGTGAGTGTTGTGCATGGCAATGGGACACGAGCGGTGTGAGGGGTCTTGGCCGGTTGGCCAATAGTGTTTATGCATTTCGGTGTTTTGTGATTAGGGAATGCATGAGATACACGAGGCAGCAGCAAGGGGCTGGGCGGCCTGAAGTAGGGCGGAGCGGCCTGGGTTGCGCGCAGAAGGGGACCGGGCGGCCTCAAAAAATTTGATTTTTTTTCGAGATATAAGAGATGAAAATAAATACTTATGCAGAGGAAGAATTTAAACTAATGCAAAACTTTTGATTTAAACATGCAGTGATATAACGAAGAATTCTTGCGCGGAAATTAAATATGCAGCGAAGGGTAATGCCAGTTTACCTCTTGGCGAGGGCAAGTCATACCTTTTTCTCGGATTCAGCACTTCACGGAGACTTAGCAGCCGTCTGTGGTGCAACTTTTGCTCGCCATACCTTCTTGGTTGCCACAGCCTTTTGTTTCTGAGTTTTATTCTGGGTCTTTTCTGGCTTGGCTTTTGGTGATACATCTTATTTATTTTGCCACTCTTTGGGTGTGTCCGTTGTTGTGGCGGCGACCTTCGTGACAGGAGTCTTGCCTCCTACTTCCTTTGATGGTGTCTTGGCCATTGAGGCACGTCTTTGTGACTCGGCTCTGCGATTTGCTTTGAGCTTTCGGGTTTCTCCATCCAATAGGATCTTTTCCATTGTTAGGATAAGAGAGTCCACTTTCGACTGACTTGGCGAAAGCTCGATCTTCTCTTTTGGCGTCTCTCGGGGTGCCTGACACTTAAGTTTAAATGTTTTTACCTGTCGGCATTGTTCTACCTTCGGCTTGAAGGCGAAAGTCTCCCATCTACCATCGATGTTGAGGTGGACTTGTCCAGCTCCAATGTCAAAAGTGGCCTCAATGGTGCTTAAGAACGGTCGCCCAAGGATGAGCGGTGTTTTGCTATCAATCTCCATGTCGAGCACCACGAAATCCACTGGGACAATGAAGTTTCGGATTTTGACCGGAATGTCTTCAGCGATTCTATCGGGGTAGCGAATCGATTGATCTGCTAGCTGCAGGCACATAGCAGTAGGGGCAAGTGTAGCATGCGTGAGTTTATCAAAGACTACCTTTGGCATGACGCTCACAGTTGCTCCCAGATCGCAGAGAGCTTGATCAAAATGCTGGGTCCCGATTGAGCATGAGATGGTTGGATTCCCTGGATCCTTCTTCTTCTGGGGAGGCTGGTTGAGTATAGCAGCGCTACACTCTTCTGTGAGGTGCACGACTTCTGTGGACAGTTAGCGGCTTTTTGTTGTTGAGGATTTCCTTCAAGTACTTAGTGTACGTGGGTACCTGCATCGCATCTAGCAGTGGGATATTTTCATATAATTTCTTAATTACCTCCACAAACTTGCCGAACTGGACGTCAACAGTGGTCTTTTTCTGCCTTTGAGGAAAAGGGAGCACGGTGGTGTCGTAGAACTCGTGAGGAGCCGACTTTGGTGCTTCCTTAACCGGTTGTGGTTCAGGCCACTTGTTCTTCCTTTTCTGGTTCAGCTGGCTTCTCCTGCTCCTTCCCTGCATTCCTAGGATGTGGGGGGTCTTGTGTGGACATTCCACCCCTAGTTGTTACAGCATTGATAGGTTCTTTTGGGGGTGCCTCGGGCTGACCCGGAGGCTTACCCAAAGTTGGACTAGGCAAAATGGCAGCAATCTGAGCTATCTGAGTTTCTAGCATTTTATTAAAACTCAGCTAGTTCTTCATGGTGCTATTCAGAGTTTCCATTTGGAGTGACAGGTTTTCTAGAATTCTATCGTTCACATGGAATTTCTTACTTATACTATCATTCACAGCCTTTTGATCGAAAGGATTTTTATTGAACTATTGAGAACTGTTAGAAGACGTACCTTGACCAGAGAAAGGTAGGTGTAGCCGTGAGTTCCAACCTGATTGAGGATGAGGCCCATTGTTGAAGCTATTATTGTTGATGAAGTTAACGTCCTCCGATCCATTTCCGGGGCAACTGTTGCCCATGTGGCGGTATTCCCACAATGCTCGCAAGTCATTCTAGAATCCAGTGCCTGGACTGGCACAGCTGTAGGAGTATCCTCCTGCTTCTTTAGCAAGAGGTCCATCTTGGCAGCCAACATTGTTGGTACTGTCAATATGGTGGACTCCGCGGGGCTTATTGTTCGCCCTCTCCTATCTCCATCCTTGGTTGCTTGCCATCTTCTCTGTGAGAGTGCTCGCAGTGGCAATGCTCAAGGATAAAAATGATCCTCCAACGGCTGCATCGAGGTGTTCTTGCATGGTTCGGTGTAGACCGTGGAAGAAGTTCTAGATGATCAGCCACTCCTCCATACCGTGGTGGGGGCAGGCGGCGATGTATTCTTGAAGTCTTTCCTATGCCTCCACCACCGTTTCATCAGCGAGCTGTTGAAAGCTCGAGATTCGGTTCCTCAGTGAGCTTGTCTTCCCAAGGTGAAGTATTTTGCCAAGAAAGCATTTGAGCATGCCTCCCAAGTTGCCAAGTTGTTGCGATTCAGATAGAACCACTGTTTTGCCTTCCCGATCAGTGAGAATGGAAAAAGGCGCAGTCGAACAGCATCGGCAGTTGCACCCTTGATAGTGAATGTACTGCATATCTCCAGGAATTGTTGGAGATGGCTATTTGCATCCTCTAACGCCAATCCACAGAATGGACTAGCTTGGACCATGTGAATGACACCTAGCTTGAGCTCAAAACCTTCTCCAATAGGAACTTCAGGCCCAGTGGGAATGTTGTTGCTGGATGGGATGGAAAAGTCACAGATGGTCTTCTCAGGCACAGCCATTGTTGGTGTCAGTTGCTTTGTGCTTGTGGATCCAAACCCCAGTGTTAATGGCACAGGCCTCTGCCTGTGGATTGTCTTTTGACGGACTCTCATTCTGAGCAGCGACTCCGGATTGTTGTGAAAGTTTGCCGGTAGGTCGAAACCGGTCATACACTTCTCTGTCAACCCAACAATAAAGTAGACAGAGGCAAATGAACCCGCTAAGAAGTAGTGGTATGTTATCAAGTTATAAGTACCTAGGTTCGAACAAATCAAACTTCTATTGCCAATTGCTTCCCCGGCAATGGCGCCAGAAAAAGCTTGTTGACGTCTCTTAGCGTAACAGATTTTACTCCGCAAGCGCATGGAAATTCGCTGTAGCTTTTTCGCCTAGAGTATTCCAGGTATCGTAAAAATCCACAGGGAAGCAAGGGCTAATAGGTGGAATGATATGTTCGAACTTCAAACGGTACTTTAACTAAGATAAACACCAGCTATTATTACAACGGGGGTAAGATAAACAAGATAGTGTATGGTGGGAAGAGTAAACAGGGACCAAAGCCGTAAATAACTAGGTAGTTGCCTGGGAGGACAACGAGTGAGATTAAGATATCCAAACTATATTCCTTAACTACTGCATAGGAGTATTCGCGGTTGAACTGAGTTAAACAAACACAAACTAGGATCTTGCGTCGAGCGAAATTCGAGACTACACCGAGGACGCGCGGGGGTAGATAGTTGGCCAACCAAACGGCAACTGGCTAACGCCTACGGGCTTACCGAACGACGGGGTCAGATTATAGAGGCTCCCTAATGCTGTCACCAAGAGGGGCTACCAAACAGATCTGCGTGGGTAAGATGGCACGCTAAACTAGTGATGAAGTGAGAACTTGATCACTAAAGTCCGTCCTTGATCAGAGGGTTAGGACTGACTTAGCCTTAGATTAGAGTCTAAGGAAAGCCTATAGCACCAGCAAGCCTAGCAAGATTTAGATAACTCAAGAACAACACAAACCTAAGCCTTGGTCTAGTATGCAATAAGGTACACCACACTAGGCAAGTGTAAGGAATAAAGTAAAGTACAACTGAAAGATAGATCAATAAAGTATATTATACTAAAGTAGCAAGATTACAAAGATAGAAAGATACAAGAGCTTTACCAGACTTGAAGCTAATTCCAGAATCCCTAAGGCAAAGACTCAGACACAACTCTAACTCCCAGGACTATCCTAGTGCTACTAACTAGACAATAGTGTGTTTCACTCAACTTCCACACTTTACAAAAGAGAGCTCGGGGGTATTTATAGTCACCCAGTGAGTGGGGGGTATTTATAGGGTAGGTAAGGCGGTTAAGGGATAGGTGGTAGGCTGGGCGGCCTGGTAGGGAGGCCGGGCAGCCTAGAGGGGAGGCCGGGCGGCCCCACCTCAGGCAGGGCGGCCTGGCCAACCGTCGGATCCACCGCCATATTGCATCTTGTGGTCCATCTTCACTCCCCAAGTCGGTTCCATGGTAGTTAAGGCAGTTATCTTTATGTTTTCTCTCGAACCATTGGATCTCACTTGTGTTTCTTCCTTAGCCGCAGGATTGAAGTGCTGAGGATTGCTGACTTCACTATTCCAGGGGCTGGATTGATGATGTGGCAAGGCCTTCTGGTTGGTTGCATGTGACTTTCATGGATTCCACCTTGGAGATATGTTGACATGGCATGTGTGTGCATACAGGTCGAAGTTGGTGCCAATTAGGCCCAGACACAGGCCGGGCAGCCTGGAGGTGGGGCCAGGCAGCCTCTGGTGGGGCCGGGCGGCCTGGGGACTTAGCCATGTGGCCAGTCACCTCCTGGTTTGGCTCCATTTTACCATGTTTTAGTATGTTTTGTCACCTACATTCAAATATTTCAACACAACTCATGGAGATATGTTAGTAGCAAAACTTTGTCCATACTTTGATGTATTTCCCTTCACATTCATGGATAGTTGAGGGTCGTAGATAGTGCAATAATGGCCATCAACACCAGGGCGCCTGGCCTGCCACCTGTCCCTTAACCGCCTTACCAACCATATAAATACCCCACTCACTTGGTGACTATAAATACCCCCTAGATCTCACTTGTAAAGTGTGGAAGTTGAGTGAAACACACCATTGTCTAGTTTAGTAACACTAGGATAGTCCTGGGAGTTAGAGTTGAGTCTGAGTCTTTGCCTCAGGGATTCTGGAGTTAGCTTCGAGTCTGGTAAAGCTCTTGTATCTTTCTATCTTTGTACTCTTGCTACTTCAGTATAATATACTTTGTTGCTCTATCCTTTGAGTTATACTTTACTTTATTTCTTACACTTGCCTAGTGTGGTGTACCTTATTGCTGTTGGCGCCAGAATTTAGCCGACCCAGGTTAATAGGCCTAGATCGGTTTGGAGCTAAAAGTTGGGCTATCCAAGGGAGAGATAGCGTGTATTTTGCCTTTTGGGCCAAGCACCCATGTATCTTAGGAAAGATAGTTCCTTTGGTAGAGAGTCCGATCGGGACTCCAGTTTAGTTAAGATTTAGAGTTGAATTAGGAAAGGATAGACTTGCTATCTAAGTATACGGACTATAAATATGTACCCATACCTATAAAATAAACAGAGACTACTCACGTTCGTCAACAGTGGTTGTCTCCACATCCTCTCGGCGCATCGCCACCCCTAGGCAATTAGGGTTTCAAGGTATATCGTCATGCTCTCTATTGACTTCTTTCGTCGATGTTGTTGATAGGGCATTTCGACGTTCTGCCTATGGTAGATCTTGTACTAAGCATTGTTGTTGGCAAGATCTGCTAGTTATCATGTGCATCGACCTGATCTACTTATTCTCTAAGCTTCACGACATAGATCGGATCGTGCACAATTTACTATCATGCTATCCTTTGATGTTATTATGTTTTGCAATATATGCTACATCAAGCCACCGCCATATTTTTGTAGATTTAAATGATACAAGAGGCTTACTTAGGTTGATGTTGGTTTATTTGTTTAAATCTCATACTTTCTTGCATCTCGATTAGTTCCTAGCTAGAGATAACACTCTGCTTATTTATTACGCTAGTTTCTATTAAAGAGCCGATATGGGTAAGCAGATCACTTTATTTCTGTGCATCTTCTATACATCGCCTAAGCAGCATCGGATCGGCTCGTGGAGTATCGATGGAGGTTTGTTGATGTCAAGACCCGACGCGGGAGAGCCGATCCGAGCGATCCGCCTAGCATTTAACGTTTACCCTGTTTTGTTTGTTCATGCAGAGAGAACAGGAGTCGACCACCATCACCACCACCACCTTCCTGGCTGTAAGGTCAAGCCAGGTGGCACGCCCAACCACCACCGTAGCCAGCAGTCGGCTAACCGCTTAGCTGACTGGGAGTCACAGAAAGGAGGAGCGACCTCTACGTCCACATACACCTCCCGGCTCGCATTGTGTTGACCCGTTGGTACACTCCCCACTGGTTTCGTGCGGCAACACATTTTTGGCACGCCAGGTGGGACACGACCATCATGGCTGGAGGCAAGAGAGTTGAAAAAGATGATGAAGTCACACCCATCGACAGGGTGGAAGACCTGCCCGAGAATCACCAGAAGCATTATGCCTCGATCATCGAGGATCTCAAGAAAAAGGTGCTTGCCATGTACGGATGCACTCGTCACGATGCCATCAGGATCCAAGGAGTTCCCGAGTCGCTCCTGGACAAGGTTGACCTCATGACTCCATCATAGTAGCGCACTGAAGCACGCGAAGAGATCCAAAGGATCACGGCTCACGCCCTCATACGGCAGTCGAAGGCGACCATAAACCGCATGGACAACATTGTGGTCAAGACTGTCAGAGCTGCCTTGGCCGGTGAACCACTGCATATCACTGGCCCCGAGTTGAACGGCCAAGTTGGAGAAGCCATGTTCTACTCCAGGCCGCTCATCCCCATTCATATTGAGGTTCAGGGGGATAACGTCGTCGAATTCGTCATGCACCCTCCACGTGACGGCATTCCCTTAGAGCCTCGCGCTTACTCTACGACACCACTGGTCATCCCTAAGGGATACTTTTGCTAGCTCAGGTACCGACAGCTGGAAGAAGGAGAGCGGCCTCTCTACCCCTACCCCAATCCGGTAGTTGTCAACAAGCGACCAGCTCAAGCGCAAGGTACACCGGAGGCTCAACCACACCAAAGGCCGACAAAATCAGCCGATCAGGAGATGATTGAGTGGCAGTGCGCCTACGGAACTAGGCCGATCCAACTCGATTAGGCCTGATATACTCCTGCAGGCGATCTCAATGGTGTTGTGCAGGAGATCTTGAAGAATCAGTATGGGATGGTGCCCAAACGGGGGCAATTACTTACGCTAAACCTTACCCAGAGGTGTATGATCTCCTGGAGCCCCCTCCGAAATTCAAGATCCCGGATTTCACCAAGTTTAGCGCCAACGATGGCGCTAGTACCATTGAGCACGTCAGTCGGTATTTGGCATAGCTAGGCATCGCCTCTCGAGCCAAGCACATGAAGATTTGGCTCTTCTCCTTGTCGCTCACTGGGCCAGCGTTTGGGTGGTACACCACGTTGGCCCCGGGATCAATTACTACTTGGAAGCAGCTGGAAGAAAAGTTCCACGCCTAGTTCTTCTCTGACTCTGACGAGGCAACTCTGACCGACCTGGCTAGCATCTACCAGTATCCAGGAGAATCGGTCCAGCAATACATCCAGCGGTTCCGCGAGTTGAGGAATAGGTGTTACTCTCTCCACCTACCAGAGAGGTCATTGGTAGAGCTGGCTTTCAAGGGCATGAACAAGGCCGTAAAAGCAGTTTATGGGCCGACTGATTTTGAGTCTGTCAGTGTGGCGGAACCGCCGATTTAATCCAGGCTAAGCACACCTGCCACCTCTGGCTCGCAGTGCGATTAGACCGAACTAAACCCGGTCGTCCGTCGAGAGTCATTCGACCCCCGATATTACCTTTTCCCAGAGGAACCGACATCATACACATCCAGCCCTCAATGGAGCCACAACAGGTACATCATCTCAGGCAGTTGAATATAGCATATATAAGCTTGTTTTACAAACCGATTCGAAATAATAATATAAGTTTCAACATATTACCATACGAAAGTCAAGTTTGAATCAGACAGCGGAAGCGAATTTGAAAACGTCTCACAGCGGAAGAAAATACTTTACTAGTCTTCATGCAACGTTGATCAAGACGAGCAGCACCGAGCCCACCGGTACTACCCTCCTCCAAGCAGATGTCCAGATGTCGTCGGTACCTGTTCTCAAAAGGTGGGGGCAAACCCTGAGTACTAATTACTCAGTAGGACTTAATGGATTGGCTTACGGCTGACGCAAAGCTTGCTTACTAACCTTTGGATCCTTAGCCATTGATTTTAAACAGTGGTATATCAATATAAAATATCAAGATTCATCTTTTGCATGTAACTCCATAACAACTTGTAGAAATGTAAGCAATACAATTCAAACATGTTGTATCTGAAAACATGAGTAACGGACATATTATATTCAAGTAGTTACTACGTTGAACGTCAATGGCATTGGCATTCCCACACCTGGTGGGCATCAGCGATTCGAATCGATTTTTAATTCCCGGGAATAACTATCATGCCAGGGGTATATGCTTACTAGCCATCGCGTTCCCACATATAGCCCCAATCTTAACCTGCCTCGTCCCAAGTTCGATTCACTCCCGCCTAGCCCCCGGGTTGTGCCCCCATGACGAGCCTGCCGACATCTCGGTCTCCCCATCATGAGTACCAAGCTCCCCCGGGCCACCTTCCTCTCAACCAGCGGGTAGGAACGTGTCTCTGTGCTTCGGACGAGCCCAGGAAAGACTTTACCGGTCCCATTTCCCGGTTAAGCACTCTAGCAATGTTATGCCGACCAATAGGCGAACAGCGAACGGGCCTTATGCGACTCGGGCGGAGCCAAACGCATACCACATACGCACACCACATAATAAAATTATTCTCCGCCCGGCCTCCATTTAAATCATAAGCATAGTATTACTTTCTCAATAGTAATAGTTTTGTAATCTTTGAAATCACCTACGCGACGAGTGACTCCTTTCACTCGTGTCTACTCGCACCTAGCAGAGCCTAGGCAACTCGTCCTACGACTCTATATATGGGTGCTAGGGCCAGGGCGGCCAGGGAGTCTAATGCAAAGGTTTTCAATCAACTCCTAATGCGGATGCGTAATCATCAATCAAGATAACATTAGCTGGGAAATTTATGGTCCTGCCTACCTTTGCTTATTCTTACTCAGCCAACAAACTAAACTAGGTTAGTTTGCCGGGTTGTGAGGCTTTGCCCCAGGCAACCCCTTGATCACTTGGACAACTCCTCCTTCCAAACACGACTGATGGGCTCTCCAGGTCGTGTCTGGGGCTTACTTGATCTTCTGGAACACCATTGCTTAAAGTAGCTCCCGTACTTGTTTCTCAATCACGTATCTGCAATAAGCGTTGCTATATGAATGCTATGCATGACACAGTGAATGAGATGCACGATCATCAAGCATACAACTGGTTAAGCAAAATATAAGGCAAACCTCTAGTTACGCAGGTAATGGATTACTAGCTCAACCAAAACCTCCCGACTGGCACTAGTATTAATACTACTTTGATGGACCCGAAGCAATCGTGTATGTGCAATTTCACAAGAACATATACAGGAGTTAAGTTGTCGATCATAAACCTAACATGGTAAGTGTGGGGGTTTCTATTGGATATATTAGTTTCACATTTTCTACTGTTTACTTAAATATGCATTATTCCTACTCTCTTCAAGTCAGAGCCAAAACCTTATAAGCGCTACTTCCTACTCTAGCAGTGAGTCATGTTCATAACCTAGAGCTCATATCAAGCCCCTAAAGTCACATGGAGCATTTTTCTCCATAGCAATCTTTTTCTAAATTAATATATGCTTAAATACAAGATAAGGGCAAAATAGTAATTAAACCGACAAAGCTAGGGCTACCAAAATTTAGACAGAGTCTACTCATGTTCACAAGGCTTCTGCCCAATTTTTATAATTTTTGAAGCTCATTTTACCTACATTTCCTATTTATTAAGATTTTTCATGCATGCACATTAACAGGGGCAAAAAGGTCTTTTCCTACTCAACCAGCATATCCATTCTGTAGATCTATTTAATAGGAATACAATGCAACAAAGTTTATATTTTTCTGATTTTTATTTGATTTATTACGAATTTCCAAAGTTTTCAGCCTAATAAAACACATTAAATCGAAAATCATAACAGTCAGGGACCTAAACGTGATTGTCTATAACATCAGGGGCTGAGTCGTTAGATCCGCAAGACTCAGTGAATAGTGCATGTGATCGAAACGTGAAAGCAGCAATGTCCATGGGTTAAATCGAAAAAACGCCATCTTCTACCTCCGGCCGACAGAGAGGGCGCGCGGTCGCCGGGGTTCCCGCGCGCGGCGCGTCGCGTGGGGGCACGCGCTTGGAGCCGAGCGGGTCTGGGGAGGTGTTCCCGGCGTAGGGGTACCTTTTCCCCAAGACGGCGTCGCGCGGTGAGCTTGGAGCGGGCGGGGAACGCCGGTGAACCGAAGGCCGACGGCGTCGAGCCCGACGACGGTGGCTCGGTCTAATCCGGCGAAGGAGTGGTGGAACAGAGCCACCGCCGGGTCCGCGAGCTTCGCGGTGTCGAAGCGAATCCAGCGCAGGCGGTTGGGGCTACGGGGAGGCACCGGAGCGACCCGTCCACGGTGAGGTCGGCGGCGCTCTGTGGCTCCCCGATGGCTGTGCGTGGACGAAGGCGAAGGAGGTACTGGAGGCCGGCCACGGAGATGAGGAAATAGGTGGGGGTTTTGATGCGGTCATGGGGCGCTCGCTACCTTGGAGAGAGGAGGACGGATGTGGCCGGGATAGGAGCTCGAGCTCAGCTCGCTCCGATGGCGGGTGGACAGAGGAGGGAGGAAGCAGAGGGGAGGGGTAGCGGGGCACGCGGCAGAGGGAAGCGCAGGCCGGGCGTGGACAGGCGGCGCGTGGCCTCGGCGCGGTACGCTGGCGGCGCGCGCTCGCGGTGGCGAGCGGCGCGTGGCCGGCGGCGTGGCGTGCTGGCGCGCAGGGCGCGGCGCGTCACAGCGCGGCCGACGCGTGGGCGAGCGGAAGGGGCGGTGGAAGAAGCTGGGCGCGCGATGGACCGGGTCCATAGACCCTGAGTCTATGACAAGCAGGGTCGGATCGAGGAGAAGAAAGTGGTGCACTGGACTGGGACCACGCACTAACAAACACGGTCGGTTTGCGACAGTACCATGCCGACAGGTGGGTCCCGCTTGTCATTGACTCAAGAAAATTGAAAACTCCCGAAATTGGAAAACTGGCTTTGACCTTATATACAGGTTTTGGAATTTGAGGATTTTGGACACCCTAGAGGCCGAATTTGGGAAAACCCAAAATACCAAAGTTGCTCTACTCTCCCAGATATACAACTTTGTCAAAAGGAGTAATATCAAATTCCAAGTTTAAATATGATCAAATTTGAATTGAACCTGCTGACTCCAGTTTGACCAAAGTTTAATACAAACTTAGAAATTCCTAAAGTCTATTTTATGCTCATTTTCAGAGAAAGAGTATTATACCAATGTTGTGTGGTTTTTAATTATCTATAACTTTCTTATATGATGTTTTGCATGATAGGGACTTTTAATTGCTCAAAATTTGAATTTTCCATTCAGGTCTATTTGGACAGAATTCACTAGAAGATAGAAAAGAAGCTAAAACATCTTGCAAACCTTTATGCATGTCACCACACCCAATAACAAAGTTGATCTACCTAGAATTGTCTACAAGTTTGTTATAGAAAGTTTGGTCTAAATTACATTTCATTTTGAACTAAGGTCACAAGTGCACTCAGGGGTTTTGCATATTTCACTGAAAATTTCTGACCTCGTGATTTACTAGCCTAGTTGTGACTCTTCTCTTAACATTTTTAAGCCAATTCTCTGACTACCGCTAATCTAATCACGTGTTAAGATTTTCGAGATGCCGGGGGCATCACAGTCAGCCACTTGGTGTCTAAAGTTTCAGCCTATGAATGCAGTCATCCCGAGATCCTCCAAGAGAAGCACAAGAGGAACATCTGCAACATTCAAGCCGATGAAGATGACGCGTTGGATGATGCGGATACATACCTCATCCAATGGTCGAGGAAGAGCTAGTCGCTATAGTGTCAGTGGGTAAAGCAGCCTGAACCCACTCCTAGATTCGACTTCGACGTGTCCAAGACTGAGCAGATCTTCGACCTACTACTCAAAGAGAAGCACTTGGTACCACTGGCCGAGCATCAAACACCCTCGGCCAAAGAAATATGTGGCCGCAAGTACTGCAAATGGCACAACAAGCTCGATGGTCATAATACCAATGACTGCAGGGTCTTGAGGACCGAAATCCAAAGGGCCATCGAGCAGGGAAGGCAGGTTTTTGCCTGCCCTCCAATGAAGATCGAGACCAAGCCTTTCCCGGTCAACTCGGTACACGCAGTCCTGCCACCCTAGGAATGGAAAGATTCGCTGATCGGCTCAATTGAATCGGCTTTCAGCGCTCGAGTGCAGGGAGCGATCGCCACGGGGCCCTTCGTGGTACCATGGAAGAGCCCAGCCCTGGGCCATCCATCTCAATCAACATGGTCTGGGCCACTGCAGAAGAGAAAGGGAAGGCCAAGGCAGACCCGCGCAATGACCTACCTCTTGAGTTTAGGGCTGAAGAGCACACTTCAGCCAGAACAATTGAAAGAAATTGATGATTCCGCCCAAACCCTGAGGCATTGATGGGATTGTACTCACGGCATCACCAGCGTAACGAGGAGCACTGCTGCGAGGAAGAAGCGTACTACCGCGAGCTGTGTTGGCGTCGCGAGGAGCATCATCGGGAGTACCCACGCTCGCCCAGGTGTGACGCACAATGTTGGGAGAGCCCGCGGGAATGCGACGAGCGCCTCAACCTCACCAACCACAAGGAGCACTGGAGCTGCCCGTACTTTTACTACTGCTGGAGCCAAGGTATGAGCAGGCTCCCAACCCCTGATGAATGCCCACAGTGTTCAACCCACAGGACCCGGCACGATAGGCCATCGGTGTTCGAGCGCTTGAGGCGCGCGCCCTCGCCGCCTCGCTGCAGCGTGCCTTTGCCGTGGTGTGGATGCAGCCCCTCTCCACCCCCACGATGGCCCGAGTCCCCGTCGAAGAGGTGACAAGCATCCCCACTTCCAAGGTGGGCATCACCTCCTCCACAGCAGTGTGGACCGCCGATCTAGGAGGCCAATGATGGTCGACGTCACGAGGAATGCCACATGCCAAGATGGTGTCCAGAGGGCCTGTCCAGGTCACAAAAGTGTAGGGTTCAATGTCTGCATTGCTTGGAACAAGCCGAAGAGGAGTACCTTCAGCAGCTGAAAAAATTTGGTGGCATCTTTGACATTCCAAGATTGCGTCCAGAGCGCAACTTCGTGTGGAAGCGCAAATTGCAGTCTGAGGTGGCTGAAGTGCCAGCCAAACTAGCTGTGGCCATCACGTCAAAGGTAAACAAAAAAGACGGCACCTTGGACGTGGACAGCGACAATCAATCGGACCACGGGGACGACTTTGAAGGGGAAGTCAACGTAGTTCTAAAGAAGAGCGCGGTGGATGTCAACATCGTCTTCTACTTGCCAGATGATTTCCGACCCCCCAGCAAGGAGCAGATGGCCGAGTCTATGGCGTAGCTCAGCCTCGGCCCCGCAGCTGCTATTTTTGAGAAGCCGATCGACAAAAAATATCGGCACCTTAAGCCATTACACGTAAAAGCGTTCGTCAATGGCAAGCCCATCAGCAGGATGCTCGTTGATACAGGTGCGACCGTTAACATCATGCCATATTCCTTGTGTCGCAAGCTTGGCAGGTCTACAGAGGATCTTGTTGATACCAACGTCACGCTGGAAGATTTCAAAGGGAACCTGTCGAAGGTCAAAGGAGTTCTCAATGCTGAGCTGACGGTTGGCAGCAAGACCATGAACACTTCATTCTTCGTTGTCGATGATCATGGCCCTTTCTCTGTCCTGCTTGGCCGAGATTGGATCCATGCCAACTGCTGCGTCCCGTCTTCCATGCACCAATGCCTGATTCAGTGGAACGGTGACGAGATCGAAGTGGTCCCTGCTGACGAGTCCTGCGACGTCGCAATGTCTGAGGCACAATTTTGGACAAAAGAAGCAAAGTGCCTCTCGGGTCGGCAAGATTTGGACTGGAGCTTTGTCGACCTAGCAAAAAACGGGATCATGCCAGTTCGTGCAACCGGCAACCAACCTTAGATGATGAAATAGCTGGTGTATCCACCGATCCCTCTGATCGGCTCACTGGTTAGTGTAAACTTTCTACGGGTTCATGACCCGTAGTGGCCGATCTATGTGATCGGCCCCAAACAATTTTAATCATATTTTATGTAAGACTTCTGAATTAGCTGATCTGTGTGATGAGCCCCAAAACATTAATTTAATACATGTTTCTTCCAATAAGGATGTTCTTTCTTGCGATGATCAATCAACCCCTGATGAAGAAAGATCAGAAGTTGTGCGCTCCCATCCCTCTGTGGCGTCATCAGGATCCACTCAGGGATTCGCAAAAGAGGGCAAGCTCGGTTTTGGTTTCACGCCATCCGACGAGCTTCAACAGGTTGACATCGGCTCAAGGGATCGACCAAGGCCAACATGGATCAGTAAAAAGCTCGACCCAGAGTTCAAAGCCAAGTTGATCGAGCGGCTCAGGGAGTTCCCAGATTGCTTTGCCTAGGAGTACCACGAGATGCCAGGTCTTGATCGGTCTATTGTTGAACATCGGCTGCCGATCAAGCCCGGTTTTCGACCATTTGCTCAACATCCCAAGAAAATCGATGCGAAAATCATTGATACAGTCAAAGAAGAGATAGAGAAGATGATTCGCGCTGGGTTTATCCGCCCTTGCCGATATGCCACTTGGATATCGAGCATTGTTCCTGTTTGGAAGAAAAACGGTAAGCTCAGGATATGCATCGACTTCAGGGATCTAAACAGAGCTACCCCAAAGGATGAATACCTGATGCCCATTGCAGAGTTGCTCATTGATGCTGCAACTGGTCACAAGATGATGAGTTTCCTTGATGGCAATGCCAGGTATAATCAAATCTTTATGTCCGAAGAAGATGTTTACAAGACAACTTTTCGTTGCCCATAAGGTTTGTTCGAGTTTGTGGTCATGACCTTCGGCTTACGCAATGCCGGAGCAACTTACCAACATGCCATGAACTACATCTTCCATGATCTCATCGGCCAGCTCGTGGAAGTATACATTGATGATGTGGTGGTCAAGTCAGTGTTGCAGGAGAACCACTGAGCCGATCTGCATCAAGTCCTCGAGCGTACTCGTAAACATGGCATGAGGATGAATCCCGATAAATGTGCTTTCGGTGTCACTGCCGGACAATTCCTTGGGTTCATGATCCATGAATGAGGTATAGAGATTGGCTCGAAGAGTAAGGATGCCATTGAGACAATGACACCACCAACATCCAAAAAGGAGCTTCAACAGCTGATCGGCAAGATTAACTACATCAGGAGGTTCATCCCTAACCTTTCAGCAAAACTTGAAGCGTTTATGCCTTTGGTCAAGGCACAACAAAGCAGCGAGTTCATGTGGGGCCCTGATCAACAACTGGCGTTTGACAACCTGAAAAAGTACCTGACGGCACCACCAATGATGGCCCCGCCTTGACTCGACCTCCCATTCATTGTCTACCTTTCAGCCGATGAAGTTTCCATTGGCTCTGTGCTAATTCAAGAAGTCGACGGCAAGGAGCGTGTCGTCTACTATCTCAACCGATGATTAGTTGACGTGGAGACCAGGTATTCTGAGATGGAACGCTTATGTTTATGCTTATATTTTACATGCACCAAACTGCGGCATTACCTGCTCAACGCCGAGGTGCTGATCGTCTGCAAAGCCGATGTCATCAAGCATATGTTGTCAGCCCCGATCCTCAAAGGAAGGCTCGGCAAATGGATGTTCCCTTTGTCAGAATTTGACGTGAAGTTTCGACCAGCGAAAGCCATCAAAGGCCAGGCGTTAGCCGATCCTATTATAGAGCGATCGGCTCCACGGTCCCATTTCATCGGGATATCATCTTGGGCTTTGTTCTTCGATGGGTCTGTGTGCGACACTAGTTGTGGCATTATGCTCTTCATCATCTCCCCTCAGGGGGCACAATATGAGTTTGCCTTTTGCCTCAAGGAGCGTCGTACCAACAACCAGATGGAGTATGAAGCTTTGTGCAATGGTCTTGAGTTGTTACTGGACACAGGCGCCGAAGCAGTCGAAGTTTTCGGTGATTCAAAAGTCACCATTAACCAGTCAACGGAGGACTTCAATTGTGCAAGTGATTTGCTGTATCCATATATCCTCTGTTGTCAAGAGTTGATGGCAAAGTTCTGTTATGTTCAGCTCAGGTGGATACCAAGGGACGACAATGCCAAAGCTAACAAACTTGTGCAAATAGCTTCTGGCTATGCAGAGCAAGTCGAGGACGTCTGTGTCGACACATTGCAACTGATGTCAGCCGATTGGAGAGCCGATCTCCTCAATTACTTGAGGGATCCAGCTCGGGGGGCAGATAAGAAGACAAGAGAGCGAGCTCTGAAGCATGTGCTCATTGGTAAAGAACTTTATTTCAGAACCATTGAAGGCTTGTTGTTAAAATGCCTAGACCTGACAGAAGAGCTCAAAATCATGCACAATATACACGAAGGGACTTGCGGTACTCATCAATCGGCTCACAAGATGAAGTGGTTGATCAGAAGGTCTGGCTATTATTGGCCGACTATGTTGGAGGATTGTTTCAAATATTATAATGGTTGCCAGGAGTGTCAAAGATTTGGGGCCGTACAGATAGCTCCGGCTGGACCATTAAATCCTATTATTAAGCCATGGCCATTCAAAGGCTGGGGCATGGACATGATTGGACAAATCAACCCTCCAACTAGCAAGGGCCACAAATGGATTTTGGCCGCAACCGATTATTTCACCAAATGGGTGGAGGCTGTACCGATGAAAAATGTCACAGCCAAGGATGTGATAAATTTTGTCCAAGAACACATCATTCATCGGTTTGGGATACAATAGAACATCACCACAGATCAGGGGTCTGTCTTTTTGGCAGAAGAATTCAAAAAATTTGCTAAAGAGATGGGCAACACCTTGATACAATCTTCACCGTATTATGCTCAGGCTAATGGTCAGGCCGAGGCATGAAGCAAAAGTCTCATCAAGCTAATCAAGTGAAAGATTGACGAATATCCCAAGAAATGGCATGATCGGCTGGCTGAAGAGTTGTGGGCACATCGAATGTCATGTCATGGGGCTACCAAATGCACTCCCTATCAATTGGTCTACGGCCAGGAGGCCGTTATGCCTTGGGAGATCATCATTGGCTCTCGATGGGTTCAGTTTCAAAATGACCTGACAGCCGATGAATATTCAGTGCTCATGAACATCAACACGGATGATCGGACGGAACTTCGACTCTAGGCTCTCGAAATGATCAAGGACAACAAGGCCAAGGTGGCAAGAGCTCATAACAAAAAAGTGAAGCCGAAGAATTTTCAAGTTGGAGATCTTGTGTGGGAGCTAGTTTTGCCAGCTGGAACAAAGGACCCAGCATATGGAAAATGGTCACCTAACTAGCACGGGCCATATCATATAGTAGAAACCGCTCTAGGAAACTCCTACAGGATGGAAACACTGGAAGGAGTACGGTTTAGCAGGAACATCAATGGCAAGTACTTGAAAAAGTACTATCCTAGCTTATGGATCGGAACCTGATCTATTTCATACAAGGCCAATGCGAGGTCATCTGGACCTGACAGAACCGATGTGTTAACATCGCCTTGACAAAAAATAATAATAAAAAAAAGAAAGATTACAAAATATGGGCCGATGTACGCCATTGGCCTCGATTAGAGCTGATGCAAATTATGCATCGCCTTTAGAATAAAAAACATTTAATAAAGATTCTGTCCATTGTCAAATATGCTCGGGGGGCATGCCTAACAGAGGCATGCCAGATGAAACGAAGGTTCTAGTTATGAGTTCATTATACAAACGATGGAGCAGAAAGTTTCTGAATAAACTGGCGGACTGCAACAAGAGCCTTCAATCGAACCTCATCGGCTGAGTTGATGATTTGACGATCTGGTTCGTCAGAGCCAATGACCAGACTATTGTTCAGCAAATGGATGTGTGCCAGGTTTGTCTTGAGCATTGTGGATAGTTGTTGCTTTTCACTTGCAATCTTTTCCATGTCTGCAACGTTGGCTATGATGGCTGCTTCAACCTCGGATAATTCTTGTTGGAGGCATTTGATTTCTTCATTTAATTTGATCTTCTTCACGTCAAGCTCCTCCCTGGTTGACAGCAGTCATTCATTGACACTTTGATCATCAAGAGCCACCTTGAGTTGGTATGCTGTCGTACATTCCCTGATGATTTCTTCCTTCAAAGCTGGTTGTCTAGCACGGGAAGCAATGCGCGTGGTGGCCGCAAGAACATCCTCACGGAGGAAGCCCAGATGGGCTGTAGGCCGAAGCGCCTACTTCAGGTCTGAAGGGAGATCATCGGCAATTGACTCAAAGACCGGTCAGATCTCATCAGAGTCAATGACCAGTTGTTCAATTGAGGCTTCCAATCGCTTCACAATGTCCTCGAGTTGTGCGACCATGTGTGCAGCAGGTGAAGGCAACACAGGCGGGCTCTCGGTCATCAATGTTTCACCGATGGTAGAAGGATCACAGTTCAACAAATTTTCCACATTGAAGGTCTGACAAGAAAGGGCCAGTAAGATCAGGCAATCTTGAGGTAAAAACAGCATGATGAAGGTATGTGGTGGTCTTACCTCAGGCAAATCAGCCTCTACTTCGACTCCTGTGTGACCGGATGTGTCCTCAGGTGGAGCATCACAACATTTGAGCAAAGCTCCTCCTACATCGGCTTCTTGCTCCCGACTGCGGGTATGATCATCCTGCATTATACATCGAGTTCTTTGAATTGATGCAGATGGTGACAGAAAACCTGGGGAAGCAGGAGAAAATTTACTGGTGAATCAGGAAGTAATGGAGCCGAGGGAGCAACTGGCTTCTTGATGGATATCTTTTTAAATCTCGGCTGGCTGGGCCCTCTCCCTTCTCATTGCCGTTTCAAGCCAGGAGCAGCAAAGATGACTTTATCGAGAGAAGGTGCATTGGCTTGATACACCAGGCACTGGAGCCATTTGCAGATACTTAAATGGCTGGCCCGATTCATTGGTTGGGCTTGGACCTTCTTGTAACTAAGTAGAAGAAAACTCGGTTAGATTCTAGAATAATGGAAGAAGGGGAAGAATCAAGGCCGAAGTGAAAATACCTCTTCTGGTGTGGCTTGGTATTCTGAGTCGATTGCCACAAGAGCGGATGCAACTGCGCTCTGAAAGAGGTGGGGTCTCCAGTAATACCACCAAGAGTTGAAGCCATCGGAAGTATGTATGAACTCCAGATCACCAAGCACTTGTAGCTTCAAGTCAAAAAAGATGGCGTAGGCTTTGGAAGCTACCAGTGAGTCGGTCAGTTCAGCTCGGCTCTGAATTGTCTCATGGATGATCAGACGTGGAGAAGTTTGATTTAAGCCGAACTGACGAGCAGCTAAGACAGGTTGGTATGATTCATACCCTGGCTTGTTGATCCTATTGCTAGTGCTCATACTAACTGGGAGGAGG
The DNA here is from genome assembly GCA_030272315.1 of Paspalum vaginatum. Lineage (NCBI taxonomy): Eukaryota > Viridiplantae > Streptophyta > Magnoliopsida > Poales > Poaceae > Paspalum > Paspalum vaginatum. Next base: position 31,038,835 of record CM059013.1, on the reverse strand, counting down.
CACGGAGTGATCGTGATGCTGAATATAGCTTGGGATTCTTCATCAGTGGGGAAACTTGTCTAGTCTAAAGAAAGATGGGTTTTTGAAATGCTCTAATTCAGCATATGCATCATCAGAAGGTGTGTTTTGGGAGCTATAGAAGCATTTGTACCACTTGGCCATTTCTGCAGCAGCGGTATTAGTTACAGGTAGCTGATGCAGGGCTTGGCCAAATGAAGTACAGCGAATAGACTTACCAGAAGAATCTGGGAAAGATTGGGATTCTAATCGAGGGAAATCTGGAATTTCAGTGCGAAAGTAGAGTTTGCACCAGAGCTAAACAAACCACCAAGGTCCGCCTGTCTTCGCATGCTGATTCGATAAGATGTGTTGGGTGTTCAGAGATAGGTGGAGATATAGAATTCCCAAGAAAAGTTTTCCCAGGGCAAGAGATTGGCCATTGGCTAGAGCATTGGCTAGGTTCAGATAATTCTTTGTCGGGGCCAAAGAAGGACCATTGAAAAGAAAATGGTCAAGCCAAAGGTTCAGAAAGGCGATGTGTTCTTTCATTGAAACAGGGCTGGTTTGTTTTTTATGCTGACTAATGTATTGGCTCCAGTTTCGGGTACTGCTCTTCTCCAGTATTTTCTTATGAGGGCATTCGGTTAAGGAGAAAGGAGAAGGATAGGAGGAATGCACATCGAGGCCCAGAATCATGACGACATCCATTAATGTTGGGGTCATGGGGCCAGAGCCGAACAAAAAATAGTTCAGGCTATCCGACCAGAAATAACCGATGGATCTAAGCAAGTTATCATCTTTCTCCATGGTGTAGGACCGAGACGTGCGACTAGAGGGGGGGTGAATAGGAGCACTTGAAATCTCAAAATCACAACCCCCAAGAAAATGCTCTGCAAAGCTCAAGAGAAACAGAGCTAGGCACCGTCCACTGAAAAGATACGTGCCTAGCAGTGCAAGGGTGCCGTCCACTGAAAGGATACGCACCAATGTGGGAAAACTCAAGATCCAGCCAAGAATGGCATCGAGGCAACGAAACAATGCAAATCCCGCCACACGACACTCACCGCACCGAGGTGCATCTCACTGACTGACAAGAAGCAAAGAGAATGGTCTTACAGTGGGGAATGCACAAAATCAGAGCAGAAACACAGCGGAAAAACCAAACTGAGAAGAACACCGGCAGCTTCCCTGGCAACACCGGACTGTCTGGTGGCCAACACCGGACTGTCCGGTGGTACCGGACTATTTGGTGCCTGCTGCCGGACTGTCCCGTGGCACGGCCCGGACAGCGCCTCACGCCGGACTGTCCGGTGGGCGCTGCCGGACTATCCGATAGAACCGGACTGTTCGGTGGCCTCTGCCATATTTTCCGGTAGAGTCACAGAAAGGGCGTTTTCAAACCCAAACTTGATCAAACCTTGTCCAAACTTCACGAAATTTTGCACAGGCTATCTGGACCCTATTCCAAAGCTTTTCCCAAAAGATCAACTCAAAGTGACCACGGAATCAGCAGGAATTTCAGATCTCGTGAAATGGCAATCCTTGGGCTAGAAAGGAGAAAACACAAAAGAGGCTCGCTCGTGGTAATCCAGCGGGATTGAGATGAACTAAGTCATGATCTCCATGTCCTAGCAAGTCCAGAACATCAGCAAGGAAAGGGATTCAAGCTTGGCCAACACAAACACCCAAAAGCCAAGGATTGAACCCAAAAACCAAAGAGAGAGGGGGAGGAGAAGAACACAAGGTTGCTGCACGAATTTGCTTCGATTAAGTGCCCAAGAAGGGTCTAAAGATTTGCATACAAGTAGAAATTCGTCCCAAGCAACCACCCTCACCTTCCCTCAAGATTAGGAGGCTAAATCCTACTCTAATCTCCCTAACAATGGAGCTCAAAGCTTAAGGACATAAATCACCAAGTGAAGACTAATCCTAGCAGCCAAGAGGCCTTCTAATGACCTGCCTTGGACCTATTTATACCTGAGTGCTATGTAGACAGTTTTGCACTTAGGTCCCTATAGCTAGACGAACCCTAAGGACTCAAACGAAAGATTACAGGATATTTTGAGATGGACGACCACGATGAAGTCTTGATCTTCGTAAGTTCCACGCAATCCTCGAATGTTCTCCACGTGGCCAGTAGTCCAATCCGCGATTCGCCCCGGGTTTTGAAGTCAGAAATCGAGAAACTTTAGGAAGTCTCTGCCTGGGCCGGATTTGGCCCATCTTCTCTATCTTGGCAAGTCGTGGCCCAACTCACCAAGGCTTGGGTAGCTTGGGTGTCGGTTTTGAGCCGAAGCCGCCAAAGCCTCCCTCGCACGCCTTCGCGCCACGCATTCGGGTTGAAGCACCGTGGTGGCGCCCGGCATCCCCTGTCCATCAGGGCAGCCTCGTAGTCCTCCTGGAGGACTTACTCCTGCCGTCGCCATGCCGCTCCTCCGTATACCGAACTCCCATGGCCGACAGACTGCCGAGCATGCCTCCAGTCCTTCGGAGGACTTTCCTCTACCTCCAGTCCATCGGAGGGCCTCCTGTCCATCGGAGGTCTTGTGCCCAAGTCCTTCTGGGTCTTGCTACTATTGACAATCACTCATCACTCCAGAGGCAATGGAGCCGGTCATTGGCTCTCACATGGGAGAAAGGGACAGAGTTAAGGCATCGGCTATACGTGTGACTTGTCAGGTGGAACCGTGCGCCCGTTCGTCATGTTTATACCTATCGACCCAACCCTCCATTGGGAATGGCCAAGCTCAGTAGTTGATCTGACCACATATCTAGGTCTGCAGTGGTATGAACAAACGGCAAGCGTTTAGTCTCGGTTCTGACGAGTTCATGCGGGGGTTCATAGGATTTGGGCCCTAGACTGAAAGTTGTGGAATTGGCTGATGAGGAGAGCAAAATTTCATTGGCCTAATCATAAAAAGTTAAAAGGCTCAGAGCAAGAAAGGCTCCCACAGAATGCGGGGAGGTAGTAATCCAGGGGAGTTAGAAATTATTACCTTCAAATCAAAAACTCGCTCGTAGAGAGTCTTTTCCTCAACCGCGCTGCTGGACGGCGCCATTTCACCAGGTTGGTTAAAGATGGATTGTAATGGTAAAGTGTTTTTGCGTCAAGAGGTGGAAGGCAGGTTTTGGAATTGGTTCGCTTGCCTTTTATAATGGAACTGTCCGTACCCAACGGAGTAGCGTGGGATTTTTGGAATTTGGCCAAAGGATTCGTGCCTTTGGTTCGATGGTCAGAGTGTGGGACCACCATTGGCTATTAGCCGATGCCAATTTAGGTCAGTACTAATCGGCTGAGAACTGTTCTGCATGGTGTGGACCTATGTGAAGATCGGCTCGACTCATCATGCTGTCACCAGGATCCGATTTTTGAGCATAGCCTATTGCGTTGCCACTAAGCCGATGCCACTGAATCGATCTAATTGTGCCAATCTTTGGAAGTGAATCTTCAAGTTTGGCTCAGTATGTTGCTACTGAAGCCAATGTTAAGGAGTCTCAGAGAGAATTTGGACAAAAGAATCAGTAAAGGAAAATTCATTAATTTATATATTCTTACTAAGGAATATATACATCGATGACAAAATATATATATAAAAAAAATAGGTCCCCAGAGCGGATTCCATGATTATCGGCTTGCCCAAAATTCGGGGATTCTTCCTAAGAGCCGACGCAGTCGCTATCTTCGAACGACTCGTTGCCGGCGTCCTAGCCGTCGGAGAGCTCAAGGTCCAAGGGACCTTCATCTCCCTAGGCGAGGAGGTCCTCGTCCTTGTCCGGCTCCTTCGGCGCGGCATCGTCGTCGTCTTCCTCCTCGGGCTCCTCGGCCTCCTCCATCTCCTTGTCTTCTTCTCTGTCGTCCCAGGAGAAGAGGTCGTCGTCACTTGAAGGGAGAAGGGGGCCGAGGGTTAGGATGTCGAGGTCCTCGCCGCTCGTCATCTCTGAGCCACCGTACTTGGAGGACCCAGAGCTCCATGACATTGCGTCGTGGTAATACTCCGAGAGGACGAGGGGGACGATCGGCGGTGGTGGCTCCATCTAATCGTCGTGGACATGGAGCGCCGATGGGGGAGTGCTCGACCCACTGCTATGGCCAGCATTGGAGTCGACGTCGGAGTCATCGCTGGAGAAGACAATGACCTCCAGCAGAGCAGGGGCAATGGCCGGAGGAGGTGGTGGCGCCAATGTCGGCGTGGCAGGTGCCGGGAGCATCAGCACCATGCTCTCCAAGTAGGAGAGGGCACGCTCCACCAGGGGAAGGAGACCCCGAGGGCCCTGCAATGGAAGGGGAGGAAGGATGCTCCGGGATGTTGCTACCCCTAGAAGACATGGCAGAGAACAGGGGGTCTCTCGGCTTTCTTTGGCTTAAGAAGGAAGAAGAGACAGTTGCCGATGTGAAGAAAATAGGGGAACCCCTGTACCTGTTAAGTAATAGATTAGAGGAGGATGAAGAGGCGCTACACGGTAACCAAGGCACTGAACAGTCATCATTACAGGAAGGACCGCGTGGCGTTCCAATTCTGATGGGACGGGGTGGTCAGCGCCCGTTTCTCATTTGGTAACGTGGCGTTTCAGATTCGACGTGACAGATCGGCAGGGAATCCATCCTTATTTGGTTTTGAAATAAAATCTTTATTTGCCAAAACCAGGGGGCATGTGTTGGCGCCAGAATTTAGCCGACCCAAGTTAATGGGCCTAGATCGGTTTGGAGCTAAAAGTTGGGCTATCCAAGGGAGAGATAGCGTGTATTTTGCCTTTTGGGCCATGCGCCCATGTATCTTAGGAAAGATAGTTCCTTTGGTAGAGAGTCCGATCGGGACTCCAGTTTAGTTAAGATTTGGAGTAGAATTAGGAAAGTATAGACTTGCTATCCAAGTCTACATACTATAAATATGTACCCGTACCTATGAAATAAACAGAGACTACTCACGTTCGTCAACAGCGGTTGTCTCCACATCCTCTCGGCACATCGCCACCCCTAGGCAATTAGGGTTTCAAGGTATATCGTCATGCTGCTATATTGACTTCTTTCGTAGATGTTGATAGGGCATTTCGGCATTCTGCCTATGGTAGATCTTGTACTAAGCGTTGTTGTTGGCAAGATCTGCTAGTTATCATGTGCATCGACCCGATCTACTTATTCTCTAAGCTTCACGACATAGATCGGATCGTGCACAATTTACTATCATGCTATCCTTTGATGTTATTATCTTTTGCAATATATGCTGCGTCAAGCCACCGCCATATTTTGTTAGATTTGCATGATACAAGAGCCTTACTTAGGTTGATGTTGGTTTATTTGTTTAAATCCCATACTTTCTTGCATCTCGATCGGTTCCTAGCTAGAGATAATACTCTATTTATTTATTACGCTAGTTTCTATTAAAGAGCCGATCTGGGAAGCAGATCACTTTATTTCTGTGCATCTTCTATACATCGCCTAAGCAGCGTCGGATCGGCTCGTGGAGTATCGATGGAGGTTTGCCGATGTCAAGACCTGACGCGGGAGAGCTGATCCGAGCGATCCGGCTAGTATTTAACGTTTACCTTGTTTTGTTTGTTCATGCAGGGAGAACAGGAGTCGACCACCGTCACCACCACCACCACCTTCCTAGCTGTAAGGTCAAGCCAGGTGGCACGCCCAACCACCACCATAGCCAGCAGTCGGCTAACCGTTTAGCTGAGTGGGAGCCACAGCAAGGAGGAGCGACCTCCACGTCCACATACACCTCCCGGCTCGCATTGTGTTGACCCATTGGTACACTGCCCACCGGTTTCCCGTGGCAACAATTGTATACTAGACCAAATCTTAGGTTTTTGTTGTTCTTGAGTTATATAAATCTTGCTAGACTTTCCGTTGCTATAGGCTTTCCTTAGGGTCTGATCTAAGGCTAAGTCAGTCCTAACCCTCTGATCAAGGATGAACTTTAGTGATCAAGTTCTCACTTGATCACTAGTTTAGCGTGCCATCTTACCCACGCAGATCTAGCTGGTAGCCTCTCTTGGTGACAGCATTAGGGAGCCTCTGTAATCCGACCCTATCGTTCGGTAAGCCCATAGGCGTTAGCCAGGTGTCGTTCAGTTGGCCAACTATCTATCCCCGCGCCTCCTCGGTGTAGTCTAGAATTTCGCTCGACGCAAGATCCTAGTCCGTGTTTATTTAGCTCAGTTCAACCACGAATACTCCTATGCAGTAGTTAAGGAATATAGTTTGGATATCTTAATCTCACTCGTTGTCCTCCCAGGCAACTACCTAGTTGTTTACTGCTTTGGTCACTGTTTACTCTTCCCACCATACACTATCTTGTTTATCTTACCCCCGTTGTAAGAATAGCTAGTGTTTATCTAAGTTATAGTACTGTTTGAAGTTCGAACATATCATTCCACCTATTAGCCCTTGCTTCCCTATGGATTTTTACAATACCTGGAATACTCTGGGTGAAAAAGCTACAGGGAATCTCCTTGCGCTGGCCGAGTAAAATCTGTTACGCTAAGAGACGTCAATAGAAAGCTAAGGAGATAAGCTTTCCAATGCCACAAGAATGACATCCAAATATGCTTGGAGTCGACAAGAATAGCTGACTCAAAGTGACGACCAGAATCTGCCTCAATCCTATGGCGGGTTTCGGCCATAGCATCCTTATTGAGTTATAATCTATGGAAGGAAGAGTCCAGATCATGTTATCTAGCCATAGAGTCCTTATTGAGTTGTAATCTATTAGTTAGGAAAAAGTTTGAGTCTATCTAGGAAAGGGTTTGCCTTGAGGGTCAAGTCTTCGGACTATAAATATGTATATTTTATTAATGAATAAACCAATAGTTATATTGTTTACCAAAGTGGTGTCTCATTCATCAAATCCTAACGCATCGCCATCCTTGGCCCCTAGAGTTTTTCAACCAATTAAGCACCATGCAGCTCTAATCCTTCCTCGCGGTCGTTTTACGGCATGTTTGAGAGTTTTACTTACCCGGTAGATCTCGTACTGAAGTGTTTTTTATGGCGACATATGCTAGTTTATCTAGATGAAGCTCGCGTCAAGCTCTGCTTGGCACAAGATCCGTCAGCTATCGATGAACCTCGCATCAAGCTTTGCTCGGCACGAGTTCCATCAGTTACCGCACCCATAGCCAATTTACATATCTGTTCCAACCCATAGCCAATCTACATATCAGTAACCTCACGTCAAGCTCTGCTTGGACTCTTGATTAGATTCATCTAGTCGAGGGCATAGTGGATGCCAACCCAAGGGGGGTGCATCGTCAAGATCACGCTTTAAGTAGGGTTGCCTATCTCACCCTTTGGTTGTGCTTTGTCATCAAACTAAGTATGCAGGGCAGAAGGAGGCAATCGGCTGGATCAATGGAGATGCCTCGACCCGATCCTAGTGATCTGACTAGAATTTAATGCCGATCTATTGTTCACTTACCTACAGGGCAATTCTCCAATGATGCATGTACGGGCACCCACACCTGACGATCCTCTGACCACAGCAACCTCCCCAGGCTAGAAGGTCGAGCCGAATGGCACACCCTGAATCCCTTGGATCCACCACTAGGACGGTTCAACCGCAGCGGTAGTGTACCTCCTGGATACCTTGTGTGTTCCTTGCCTGAAGCCTGAGCTGTTTTAGGCGATGACAGAATCAATTAGGGTTTCAGGACAGAATGAGGAGTTGCAAAATATATATGCAAAAATGTAAAGTAAAAGTAGTAGATTGATACAATTGGTGATGCCTCCATCTGCCTTACCCCTTCATATTTATAGGAGAGGGTGGTCTAGACCCTTGTACAAGTCAAAATCCATGATATCATGCACAAAACACAGAATTCTACTTGGACTCGACTACACTGGACTATCTGGTACCCTCTACCAGACTATCCGGCTACGTCCAAATGTCTGCTCCTGCTCACCGGACAGTTCGATGAGTGCCTAGTGGTAGGCCTGCCCAATTTGGTGCTTAACACATGCCCCCTGCCTTTTAGTGAAGGTCATGAACCTAAAAGCACCAGAAGCATCTATTACTTCGAAAATCAACAAATCTCACATGATATAATAGATTCTGAAGCAATGACTAAACATCCAATGCAAACCTTTGGCTCTTTTAAGCATCTTACCACATGCTTGGATAATATTTTTCAAGAAGCGGCCATTTAATACTTTCGGTACTCCATTACCTTGTAGATCCTCTTGCATGTAAGCATTACCAAGAACCACTCGCATTACACTATAAGGACCTTTCCAATTTAGACACCATTTGTCGAATCTTCTGTCTTTAGGCTTCAATGGCAGCACCGTCTTCCATACCAGATCTCCAACTTGACAAGACTAGGCCTTTAACTTTTTGTTATATGCCTTGGCGACCATAAGCTTGTTCTTATCTATGTCCTTCAAAGACATCAAGATCTTGTCGATGACTTCATCAATATTGTCCATCATTTCAAGTCGTGATACCCACCGACAGTTAGATCATTCTGCTTAGCAAACCAATATGCATTCAAACTCACCACAGGTAACATGGCATCCTGACGATACACAAGCTCAAAAGGAGAAACTTTAGTAGCACATGTTTAGATATTCTACGAGCCCATAAAGCTTCAGTCAGGACCTCATGCCATCACTGAGGATGATCGACTATCTTCTTCCTAATAAGATTAATGATAGTTCTATTACTAGACTCGGCTTCACCATTGCCCTGAGTATAATATGGGATGAATTAAGGAACTTAATCTTATATAATTCAGAAAATTCATGTACCTCCTTAACATAAACGAAGCATCCTGATCTATAGTTAAAGTTTGATGAATACCGAATCTATGAATGATATGTTCAGTAATAAACTCAATTACCTCCTTATGTGTCATATTGTTCAAGGCAACAGCTTTAGTCCACTTAGTGAAGTAATCCATAGCCATCAACACAAACCAATGTCCTTTAGAAGATGACGAAAGAATCTCCCCAATAAAATCTAAACCCCATCGTCAGAATGGCCAAGGCTTTGATAATAGGGTACAACTTAGCAGCAAGAATCATCTGCAAATCCCCAAACTTCTGACATACCTAACATCCATCGTATTACTTGAAGCAACCGACAATCATACTTGGCCAATAAAACCTAGCTCTTCTCAAAAGCCACTTCATCTTCAAAGCCGATTGATGAGTACCGCAAATGCCTTTATGCACCTCAGCCATAGCCAACACAACATCATCAGGACATAGACATTTAAACATGACACCACCAGTGGTTGGATGACATAATTCATCATCAATTAAAGCATACTTAAAACGATCTCGCTAAACATTCCTATATGTCCCGACATCAGGATCACGTAGATAAGTAACAAAAGGGACTTTCCAATCATTCACATCGATCGCGTCACTTGTCGAATCCCCTATGACCAAAATAAGTGTACTCTTTGTCTTGCCAGATAGTCAGGTTCCACCAACCGAACAATCCGACGTGCTACCACACAAGTCCAGTACATCCCACCGGATAATCCGATGTGCGCAGCTTCAGCACACAAGCCTCTACGAGCATTGATTTTTCAGACACATGAAATTTACGCTTGGTTACACGATAACCAGATGCTCCCCATGCCAAATCATTAGCTCTGGTGTTCATAGCTCTAAAAATATAACGACTGTCAAATTCATCAAAAGAATTAATAATATCCCAACTTCTTTCGAAATAAGAATTTAGAACTCCATCGAAGCACAAAGATTCTCCCGAAACCTGCTAGACTATCAACATAGAATCACCAAAAGATCTTACATGCCTTACTCCCATGGATTATAACAACTCTAAGAAGAACAGTAGAGCTTCATATTCGGCTTGATTATTAGTGCAATGAAATTCTAATCGGCTAGAAAAATCAGCAGCAATGCCCCTTGGCGAAACAATGCACTACACCAATGCCCTACCCTTCATTACAAACCGATCCATCAAAGTAAAGGCTCAAAGGAGTAAGAGTAATATAAGATACATCTAGTTCATAAGAAGCATCAATCCGATGCTCCACTATAAAATCAACTACAATTTGGCCTTTCATAGATTTCAAAGAGTCATAGGCCAAGTCATATTCTATCAAAGTATAGGCCCATTTACCAACCCTTCAATTCATGATGGGATTTCAAAACATGTATTTAACAACATCGTTTGCCAATCCACTACACAAAAACTAGATAGCAAGTAATATCTTAACTTGGTACACGCATAAAACAGTACCTTATTTCAATGCCAATTAATGCTCCAACTCAAATATGTAATAAAATGCTCCTGACCTTTGGTTTCTTGAGTCAGAATGGCACCAATAACCTTATCTTCAATGGCAATATATAATTTGAAAGGAACACCACTCCTAGGAGCTTTAAGTAATGGCACCAAAGACAAATACTCCTTGATCAGCTCAAAAGCCCTTTGCTGTTATGCCCCCTAGGTGAAATCAGCATCATTCTTCAACCAAAGTATAGGAAGTAAACCATCCACCATTCCGGAAAGATTAGAAATAAACCATCATAGATAATTCACCTTCCTGAAGAATTTCTACACATTGAGCTTGCACATTGGAGCCACTATTTTTTGAACAGCCTCAACTTGATTAAGATCCACCTCTATGCCATTCTCATGAATTACAAAACCCAAGAACTTCCCAAACAACACACCAAAGGCACATTGTGTCGGTTCATCTTCAACCCATACCGGCGCATCTTCTCAATGGCTTTGCGCAAATCGGCTAAATGAGAATCAAATCCCAATGATAGCATCAATATAAACCTCTAGGATAATTCCTAGCAACTCATGAAAGATCAAATTCATAGACCTTTGATAAGTAGCACCAGCTTTTTTCAAACCTAATGTCATAACGACCCACTCAAATAGATCAATGAAGCTTGGACATATAAAGGCCGTTTTATACGTATCTTCTTGAGCCATAAAGATTTGATTATATCCAGCATTACCATCAATGAAACTAAAGACTTTATTACCAGATGAACTATTAACTAACATGTCAGCTATAAGCGTAAGGTACACATCTTTAGGCATAGCTTTGTTCGAATTACAAAAATCAATACATATCCAGAGTTTGTCAGAATCCTTTTTCTCCACCGGCATGATATTAGATACCCAATAGCCATACCTGCAAGTCCTAATCTAATCCTTGATCCAAGGATAAATATCAGGACCAAAATACCATGGCCTTTGTTTGAAAGGTCAGAATCCGAGCTTAATAGGCAGCCGATGCTCAACTAAGTCATGGCTTAAAACAGGCACTTTTGTGTAACTCCAAGTAAAGCAATCGACATACTCATGCAACAACCTAATCATTTTATTTCTAGAATCGGATTTCAAGTTCTTGTTCACAAATGATGGCCTTGGAATAGCACCATCACCTGTCTACTTCTTCTAATAGATGAATCGATGTAAACTCCTGTCCTAACTTATTTAAGTCCTTAAACTCTTCAATTAGAAAAGAACCAAAATTGAAATTATCTCTCTGACCACCACCAGACTGTCCGATGACCTTCAATGAACTACTCGGTCCTGCACTGGATTGTCCGATGTCTGATACCAGACTGTCTCACATTGCTGCCAGAGCACCTTGCTGCCTCACCTTTGCCCCTCGCTTGCCTTCCGCCTTGCTTCTCTTACCTGGTAGCTAGTGTATACATTGCATCACATAATATGATTCAACTGATTCTCCACTGGCTCTAGCATTACAAGAAGAAAACCTTCTTTGCACACTCTTAAGAATTGATAATCCGACAAGTCAACACCCATCAAGCACTTAGCATTATCATTTGCCCAAATCACAGAAGCATCAGTGGTAGCTACACAGGCTGATGCATCACCATGAACCACCTCAATTTCATCGCCGACGAACTATATTAGGAATTGACGCAAAGTAGAAGGCACACATTGATTGGCATGGATCTAATCTCTCCCAAAAACTAAGCAGAAGTTACCTTCTACATTGGCAATGAAGAAGGCAGCGACGATCTTCTTACTTTCGATAGTGAGCTCCATGGAAGTAACTCCTCTCTCTTCGATGGGGTTCTTACTTCTGAAACTATTGATAATCATGTTGGTCTTCAGCAGCTCACAATTCAACTTGCCAAGCTTCTGGTATAGGTCGTACGTCATCAAATTAACAACAGACCTCCATCGACCAATATCCACGAAACTTGTACCCTATTGATATGACGGTGCACATAGAGCTACTTCAAATGATTAACCGATTCTATTGGCTTTGCAAATACAACATCTTTCGACCCATAGTTAAACTGAGCCATAACTTCTTCATCTTCATTGATAATATTGTAATCGGTAGAAAATGTGATCACATTAACATCATACCTGGGAGCTCAGGGGAAGCTTCTGATAGGAATATATGGTTCCCGATCTTCCCAGAGGTATGGATAAGTCGGTTTAGGGGTGGAGAACTCGACGTTGGTGAAGAAGGATCCGGGCAATCGATCGAATCCTTACAATCACTACACCACTGCTCCGATGGTTATCGACCGCGTGACGCTTGCAATCGACCTCACCAAGAAGGCTATCATTCCTGCAATGCAACTAAGAGAACACAAGCAAGAACGAGGAATAAACGCAATCAAGATTAATCTTGTGCACAAGTTGGGGTTTCACAAACCGATACACGAACGACGAACTGTTCATGACAGAATACTCTTAAGCAAAACCCATCAAATCTAATTACGGCTATAGAATATATACAAGAGAGAGGTCTAGGGGGTAGCCAAGGGGTTGGCCTGAGCAACCCTAGGGCGTACAAGGCTAGCGGGCCCAAAAACCGGTCCAGCAGCACCATGGCAGATTCTGTCCGTCATCTTGTTTCGACGATTCCCGCTGACTGCAATCGAATTCAGAGGTGGGACCAGAAGGGTTGAAAAGGTTTAAATCCTTAGCTTTCAACGATATGTAGAACGTCCAAAACGGATCCCGTATGTGGCCTGGGCGTCCGTTTTACTGAGGCCTACTTCTGCAGTCCGAACCGGCCTCACGAATAAATTGGACCTCAACTCGGATTGGGCCACAAACTCCATCTTCTCTTGGGCCTTGATCATATGCATGTTGTACATGTTCTCATCATTCTCCCCTTCTTGTTTTTGAGTCGTCCTCGACTCAAAGTCGTCGATGTGCGAGGAAGTAATTGTAGCAGTTCGTGAAATCATCCATGCATGCTCCCTTTCTTGAAATCGATCCTGTTGTGACAAATCAAACAAAGAAGAATAAATGGATCTCGATATGATATGGTTAGTTTTACAGCAGCGGTTTACTTGATTTTGATGTTCATCGATAAAATGAGAGTCAAAATTAGAACATATATAAACACGATGCACCATATATTCTCCTTGATAGTTATATCGTCCAATAATATGATATGTATTTTTAGGAAACCATGGCAAATTAGTGATGAATGAAAGTTCAGCTCATCATGCATACTTGCAATAGGGAGAAAATGTTTATTTTCAGCATACGTATTTGTTTTATAAGAATTAATATCATGTTTATTCTTCATGTATTGGCACAGAAATAATAGCAGTATCATCACACAACTCTTTTTTATCACAAGAATCAGCGGTACAATCACCTTGCAATAAAGGTAACTTGGATTTATCTGAAGGCATGTCATCATTAAAATTACTCAAATCATTTTTAATAACATCCATCTTCTTAGTTTGTTCCCTTGCAAGTTCAATTTCTAAAATTTGAGCTGGATTCATACCAAGCAACTTGATCTTTCTACCATTATATTTGAACGAATATATATTATCAGCATTATCGTACAAAGCATTGTTTTTTATGTACCCATGGTTTACCAAATAACAAAGCAGTTGTTTCCATAGGCACAACATCAAAATAAGCGCTACCATGATACTTGCCAAGAGAAAATTGGATCTTGCTAATTTTATTTACCTAAAACTTACTACTGGAATTAGGCCATTGGACATAATATGGACATGGGTGTTGCTCTGTGGCCAAGCAAAGTTTCTCAACCAACTCAGAACTAACAAAGTTGCAGCAAGTCTCACCATCAATAATGATCTGACAACGTCTCTTCATTACGATAAACGCAAGTCGAAATAAATTGTTGGACTGATTGTTCCCTGCTTTCACCATTTGAGAACTTAAAAGATGTTGTGGCAGAGAACTCACATTATCCTGCTAAAAGGTTAGTCGCACAAGAAGGGACAATATGGCATGAAGAATCAAATTGTTTTCTCATCAAAATTTTCATATCAGACCATGTGTGAGGTTTATCATTAACATGTAAATTGTTCCACCAAATTAAAGCATGATTCTTTAAAACACTAGCTGCATTTTTTATCTTTCGTCTTTCACACATATGACATTGCGCAAAAATATTATCTATTTCACTTTCCCACTTAATATACTCCACAGCATTAAAACCATCATATGTATGTGAAGATTTAAGAATAGAGTCACCTATAGGAGAAGGGGCAGCAGCAATGATGTGACTTTCAAGCATCTTTATGGCTCCAACATGTATAGAGGTGTAACCTGTCATTGTTAGTAAAAAAAAACACACAAAAATTCAAAGTTAACCCCTATCTAATGACAGAAGACAAGTGGGGTCTCTCACACTCCAAACGTTTACCAAGCGCTTGCAAATGTTCTTACTATGCATCGCAAAATACGATGGCTACCTGGAAGAGGACGACGGCAGCCAAGAGGTAATAACACACCTGTAGCGTGGGATGATTGCAAGACCGATCTATACTGCTCAAGAGAATGTATGTGGATCTTTGGTAAGGCACAATATGTAGCAAGGAAAAGCAAAATTCGAAATTAGATAGCAAAGTTGAATAAATGTCCAAAGTACTTGTCAAAGTTGCTGGCCTAAACGTGCTCCAAGACTAGTTTAAGCAAAGCAAGAGATACACCGAAGTACAAAGGACACAAAGGATGCAAGCACTTCGGATTGTTTTTCTTTTCTTTTTCTTTTTTTTGTGCGGCTATTTATATGCACTTGCTTTTTTTATCTCAAAAGTGCCGCAAAGCAAAACAAGATACAACTCCACACAAACACAAAACTCTCAGTCTATAAATCACAGATTTACTACTCTGAGTTGCACAGCAAATTAGACAATCTTAGTGGCCTCAAATGCAAAAACTTAGAATACAAAAGTTGTATCTTAGCTTTTTCTCTTTCTTCACCGTATATGGAACACCTATTTTGGCAAAGGGAGGACGGAGATATTGACCCCGAAATACAGACTGCTCAGAAAATTCTGGGTCACAAACAGTATTACTCCCAACAGATATTATACCCTGAGAACGACGTTTTCTGGAAATCTCACAATTGACAAAGTTGTAGGTAATTTCCCAAGCTTTCTAGAAAGTACTAGAACATAAAATTCTGAGCTCGTATGAGGGAGATATCATCAAAATACCAAACTAGATAGAGACAAAACCGATCTACATGGGGTGACGGGATGGAAACTAGACACGATGTCACGATGCAAAACTCAAACTAATCTAAGAATCCGATCTAAACCAGCAACAAGACTATGAACAAGGACACAAACTCAAAGATGCGGACTCTGAAATCAAATTATGCAAAGGCTAAATGTGGAGATAGGACAAAATGACCTACAAAACATAATTTTTTATGGCTTTTATTGACTTTAGGAATATAAATCACTCAAACAAAGGGACACACGATAATATACCTCAAGGAAACCTGAAGCTCTGATACCAAATGATAGGAATATAGGGTTCCCGATCTTCCGAGAGGTATGGATAAGTCAGTTTAGGGGTGGAGAACTCGACGTTGGTGAAGAAGGCTTCGAGCAATCGATCGAATTCTTGCAATCACTACACCACTGCTCCGATGGTTATCGACCGCGTGACGCGCGCTAATCAACCTCACCAAGAAGGCTATCGTTCCTGCAATGCAACTGAGAGAACACAAGCAAGAACGAGGAATAAACGCAATCAAGATTAATCTTGTGCACAAGTTGGGGTTTTACAAACCGATACACGAACGGCGAACTGTTCATGACAGAATACTCTTAAGCAAAACCCATCTAATCTAATGACGTCTATAGAATATATACAAGAGAGAGGTCTAGGGGGTGGCCAAGGGGGTGGCCGAGC
Source organism: Paspalum vaginatum (assembly GCA_030272315.1). Taxonomy (NCBI): domain Eukaryota; kingdom Viridiplantae; phylum Streptophyta; class Magnoliopsida; order Poales; family Poaceae; genus Paspalum; species Paspalum vaginatum. Next base: position 31,022,699 of record CM059013.1, on the reverse strand, counting down.
AACCCTAGGGCGTACAAGGCTAGCGGGCCCAAAAACCGGTCCAGCAGCACCCTGGCAGATTCTATCCGTCATCTTGTTTCGATGATTCCTGCTGACTCCGATCGAATTCAAAGGTGGGACCACAACGGTTGGAAATCTTAAATCCTTAGCTTTCCAACGATATGAAGAACGTCCAAAACGGAGCCCGTATGTGGCCTGGACGTCCATTTTACTAAGGTCTACTCCTGCAGTCCGAATCGGCCTCGCGAATAAATTGGAGCTCAACTCGGATTGGGCTTCAAACTCCATCTTCTCTTCGGCCTTGATCATATGCTTGTTGTACATGTTCTCATCAGCTTCATAATCAACCATCTTCTCTTCTAGTACTTCCTCTTCTGGAGCTGCAATAAGTGCGGAAGCTTCTGTGATCATCGGTACTGGCTCAACACCTGGATCCGGGCTTAGGAATGCTGCTGCCTAAATGCTAAACTAGTCCAACAGGGGTTGCCGAGTGGGGTGGATAGTCCAATGGGTGCCATGGGACAGTCCGGCACCTGGTCTTGACCTAAGTCACCGCTTGAGTAGGAGCTGTCAGGATACATGGTATGCTACCATAGCGTGAAAATGTTTTTCTACTATTGCGTAAGACATAGGAACATGTACAAGTAAGACATCATAGATCGTTACCATTAGACGCGCAGTGCAGCAGAAGACGAGTCGAGGCAGCTTAGTGCCCAGTCGTGTGCACTGAGTCGATGCATCAAGAAGAGTCAATGTTGATTCCTTCAGCTGATCTCAATCAAGAACCACTCGACAACCAGTCGGTTGATCAGGGTAGCAGCTGCAGTAATGCCTCTACGGTATCCATGCGTACGAGAAGGCGACACCGAGTTCTAGCGTGCTAGCACCACGAACTTGGCGGAGGATCTTGAGAGATTGGACTAGGGCACGGCTAGGGTTTCGTAGAAACCTTTTCTATGATGGCTCTCACGCACACACAACCGGTGTCCTAAGCCGTGCCCCTCATGCATATATATAGTCTCCACTAATGGGTTTTAGCCACGTAAAGGCCCATTAGGATTCAAATTGCTTGCGAATCAAGTATCCAAGTCCTGATAGAGGTCCAACTATGCATACCATATGTGAGCTTCCGAGCCAGATCCTGATCGGACTCAGCATTGGCTCATGCTAGAGCCGATACGACTCAGGAGTTGAACCTAGAAATTGCCACGCGGGCACATCTCCATTAGGATCTTCAACGACTTTTGGCATCCATTGCTTGGGAGGAAACACCGGATGTGTCTCATTGAATATCCTCTCTGCTCTGTTCTCCATTGCCCTCAAGCACTGCAACTTGTGTTTTAGTGAGTGAGTCAAACCCGATGGACACCAGTCGGGGCATGAAGTACTTCAGATCTAAAGGTGGCTTGCTGGTAGACTTTCTGGAGCTAGCTTTGTGGCCGTTGTTCATGGCAACTTAAGATGAAGCTTCACTTGATGTAGGGTTGGATGATTTTCCAAAACCATCGGCCCCTTGCACTTGTCATTGATCATCACATTAGCCGTCCCAATTTTGACAACATCACTGGCTGTAGTTCTGCTAGGAGCTTGTGATGTCGGCGACTGAAAATTCTAAATGGTTGCCCCCATGCCCCTCTGCCAGATTTGTCGGTATTTGAGGTCAATAAGTCTGGCTGGTTCTGCATCCACGGATCGGATTGCGGCATATTCAATCGGTCATGTATAGAGGGTGCTAGCCTATCAAACACAGACGGTTATGGTGCCCCTAGCCATGATAGTAGTATGGATTACATGCATATTGCGGATATATCGCCAAGCTACCCCTCGCAGGATTAGGATGAAGCATATCTTATGGATACATAGGCGGAGGTTCCTATGGAATACATGGAACTGTAAGTGTTGGTGGTCTTACCTGCACCACCTCAAGCCGATTCTAGTCAGCCTTTTGTTTGCACATGACTTGCTTCTTGTGGTGGTGACATCGGTCGCTTGAATAGACGATTGCTAGGAGCGGCCTTAAGCTTCCCATATTTAGAAAGCAATTGGTCAAATGTCAGACTAGATTTGGAAAGCTTACCAGAAACCTCTCGAAGTATGTTGACACGGTTTGGCGCCAAATGCTCCGAGAACTCTAGGGCATGCTCGTCCAACATCTTCATGTGCTCTTCGAAGAACTATCGATTGGCAACCGACAACTTGTCGAGAGTCGGCCTTACGATGTTGTTCGTGACGACATTCGACGAATCCATAGGACCGGCCATTGAAGCTGATTCTTCCAAATCTGTTGCCTTTGTCCCCAGCGGAGTCGCTAAGAAGTATGTTGACATGGTTTCGCACCAAATACAGCAAGAACCCTAAGGCTTGCTCGTTGCTACAAAACCCTCGAGGTCGCCCTAACCACGTCAGACAGTCCGGTGAGTTCACCGGACGGTCCGATGAGGGGCTTAGGATTAGGTACAACCCAGATCAAACCCCCCGGGAAGGATCCCGTTAGGGAGAATCGATGCTAGGGTTGTTATAGGGTCGGTAGGCCACCTAGAACCCCTCAGGTCGACATAGAGCTCAGAAGAGGAAGCAATTAGGGTTTGAGAAGAGCAATAGGGTTTGCGAAATAGATATGCATAAAAGTAAAGTAAAAGTAGTAGATTGATTCGATAGGTGATGCCTCAATCGGTCTTACCCCTTTATATTTATAGGGGAGGGTGGTCTTGACCCTTGTACAAGTTAGAATCTACGATATCACGCACAAAACACAGGATTCTACTCGGACTCGACTACACCGGACTATCCGGTTCCCTCTACCGGATTATTCAACGACGCTGGACTATCCGGTCCTGCTCACTGTGCAGTGTGGTGAGTGGCCAGTGGCAGGCCTGCCCAATTTAGTGCTCACTGGCTTCCTTTCAATAGCAACAGGATTTTCTTGGAGTTGGTCCCTAGCTCTAGATTTTTTTTCTCTGGAGCTGGAGTTTAAGAGCTGTGCATGTTTTGTCCGACAAAATAGGAACGGAGCGGTAAAACGTGGAGCGGAGCTCTCGCAAACAAGTCTATATCTGGTGGTATTACTAGAGTTTCTTCCCCTGAAGAACGCATAGATTCAGTGCATTACACAGATCATTGGGCATCGATACGCTTGAAATGCACAAGCTTTCAGAAATATAAATAAAGGAGTTTAAAATGTGAGGTATATATAAAAATAAATAAAACAACTATAAAAGTCAATGGTACGTGTGAAAATGCGTGCCGTTGACATAGACGTGCTTTCTGATTCCTGTAGTATTGGACAGTACAGTAGAAAACAACACAGATGGGCCTTGGGCGAGCTAGTGGGGCCGGTCAACGCGTGCACGCTATTCAAATCCAATGCGTATTATGTATGGTACGTACTCGCGTACATGTGGGGGGTGTTTGGATCAAGTGCTAAAATTTAGCCAACGTCACATCGAATGTTTGGACGATGATTACAAGTATTAAATATAGTCTAATTATAAAAGTAATTACACGTATAAAGACTAAATAACGAGACGAATTTATTAAACCGAATTAGCATGTAATTAATGAATGGTTACTGTAGCATCACATTTGCTAATTATAGATTAATTAGACTTAATAAATTTGTCTCGCTGTTTAGTCTTTATCTGTGTAATTAATTTTATAATTAGAATATATTTAGTATTTTTAACTGTGTCTAAATATCTGATGTGATGGTGAACTAAAATTTAACCGTGACCACAATACCTCCTAGATATAAATGCACACACCCCGATGATCAACGTAACACTAGTACTCGAATACTAGTACTAGTCGTTGATGACTGATGAGCTGAAAAAGAATAGAAAATTCAGCGCGCGACTGCCCCGTCCGTCCTCGTCGCTACTTGGGTCTTGGGTACGGTGGCAGTCTCTCCCTCATCTCCGGGCAATGCATTGCATATTGGCATATTGCCATTCGTCCCTCTCGTCGGTCCCCGCAAGTTGAGTCCTCTCAATCCCCTATAAATACAGGCTCCATCCTCCCTCGTCCATACTCCATTGCGTCATTTATTTCCTCTGCACAAGCTATCTAGCTACCTGCTATCAGCTGGGCGCGTGCGTGATTATTCAGTTCATTGAGCAGTGCAGGCACTTCTCAGTTCTCACACGCGCGATTTTTGCATACACAACATTTACATATATATACATGGCAATCCTCGACCTCGATAATCACAGCAGTGCGCCTCCATGTCATTCGCATGCGGCTCCAGCTGCTGCGGTTGAGCAGCAGCACTTCCGTCATGATCACCAGTTCCAGGCAGACACAGAGGATGATGACGAGGCGGAGCGGCTGCTGCTCCTCAAGGGCGTGCGGCACCTGTGCGAGCGCGGCACCATTTCGAAGCTGCCCGCCCGCTACGTCCTCCCGCCCTCCGACCGCCCAGCGCCGGCCGAGCAGCCGCCGCGCACCAGCAGCCTGCTCCCCGTCATCGACCTCGCCCGCCTCCGCGTGCCCGCGGAGCGCGCCGCCGCCCTGGCCGACCTGGACGCGGCCTGCAGGGACTGCGGCTTCTTCCAGGTCCTCGGCCACGGCCTCGACGGCGGCGGCCGCGGGATGCTCGACGTGGCGCGCCGCTTCTTCGACCTGCCCTTCCACGAGCGCGCGCGCTACATGTCCCCCGACATCAGGGCCCCCGTGCGCTACGGCACCAGCTTCAACCAGCTCAACGACGGCGTCCTCTGCTGGAGGGACTTCCTCAAGCTCGTCTGTGACAACGACCTCGACGCCGTCGTCCCGACATGGCCGGACCAGCCCATCGACCTCAGGTTCGTACCTTCGGGGATTTTTAATCTTACTCTCAAGTCTGTGGATCCTATTCGTCGATTTCTTTCCAGTGGTTGTTTCTGTTATCGTGGCTCGCGGAGCAGCACAGATATAATTACTTCCTCCGATCAAGCTTACAAAATTTTACATAGATATACAATGCAATGTTGATATTGCTAACTCATCATGCTGACTACTCTGATCGTAGTAGCATAAGCACGTACTGCAGTACAACGTTTTCTTTTAACATAGTACTATTAGTTGGATGTGCACTAAAGCACAGCCTTTTTCAGGAAAAATAAAGCTGATTAATCAGAAACCCTCTGCATTTTCTACTTTTTCACCAAAGCATACATGAACGGGACAAGTGCAAACACGTGAAAAGCAACACGGCCTTATGACACGTTTAAATTCTGGAAACTCCTAAGCAAGAATTTTTAAAAAAAATATTGGAACACGAACAAAAAGCATTTTCTTCCATGAACACATTACCGTCTAAATATAAAATCGAGTATTGTTTCGAAGTTCTCTTCTAGGTGAACTCACAGTGCAACCGAATTCCAATTTAGATGCTCAATTCTGAATTTATGGCGTTTTAGGAACTCAGGCGCAATTGAACTCACAGCTCATTTTAATATCACACAGTGACGAGGCGTGGCACTTTTTTTTCCTCTATAAAGCGGAAGTGAGCTAGATGCACGATGTCAATGTTGTTGCCTCGGTGCAACGTCCAGTCAGTGCAGGAAATGGTAATGCATCTAGCTCGGCTAGTGCACGCGTGTACGGCCGAAAAAAAATCGGTTCCGCTGCAGCTCTGCAGCGGGACGAGACTCGTCCAAAGCCTTTGGCATCACACTGTATATTAGTAAGACAGTGATGTTTTGCAGCCACATACTCTGCAGGTGCATATACGTATATGGATCGGTTTCTGATATATAGCGACATACATCAGCCAGGATTCCTGGGCCAGGAAACAGATTAAAGTAGCATATATGCAGGTAAAAAAAGGAGAATCGATGACCAATCATCAAGGGAGACTGAAGTGGACACATATATAGTCCTACTCCTGCTACTGTTGCACAGGACAGGCATCATACAGAGGCTACCTTGCACCCGACCAAACCTATGGGCCTAGATTAAAGGTCGCGGGACAAATAGAGAAGGGGGGAAAAAAGGATAGGAAGGAATCGTTGTGCACCGCTAGCTTTCTTCGTATCGATTCCTGGATGCCAGCAGGCACGCATGCATATCCCAGCCAGAGCAGAGGCCACCGAATGGAAAGGCCAACCGGCCGGGATGAAAATGAACCAAATCAGCCGCATACAGAGCATGGCATTGGTGTTGGATCAGATGGGAGAGGGACGGGCTGGAAAAGGATAGGCGCCAGCAAGGGGGTACTTCCATTCCAAGAATCATGCCCGGCGTGACTAGTGATCAGCAGGAGGTCCAAGAAAGATCTAGCACCAGCAGCTGAAACAACACAAATTATTCACTCGAACAATTGCATAGTACCCCGTATATATATTTTTTTCAATGGTCTAAATCTTGGATTACAGCATCATGCGCCTCCCTTGGTGTATCTGCAGGGAGGTGGTGTCGGCGTACGCGCGGTCGAGCCGGCGGCTGTTCAGGGAGCTGATGGAGGCGGCGCTGGAGGCGCTTGGCATCAGCTCCGGCGCCGCCGGCGAGGTGCTCGCGGACTGTGACGCCGGGTCGCAGATGCTGATGGTGAACTGCTTCCCGGCGTGCCCGGAGCCGGATCTCACGCTGGGGATGCCGCCGCACTCGGACTACGGCTTCCTCACCGTGCTCCTCCAGGACCAGGTGAACGGCCTCGAGGTTAGGCACGCCGACAGGTGGGTCCTCGTCGAGCCACTCCCCGGCGCACTCGTCGTCAACGTCGGAGACCACTTCGAGGTACTCCTATCCTATACACGTTCAATTCATCAGTTCTTGAGAACCAATTAATGCAAGGACTAATTAAGACAGAATTAATTAATCAATCAATCACTACAGATCGATCTACTGTTGATACTACTAGAGTATTGTATTATGCTGGCAGGACCACCGAATTAAGCTGAGCTACTGTGAGTACTAACCGTGTACATGCATGCATATATGCAGATGTACAGCAACGGGCGCTACAAGAGCGTGCTGCACCGGGTCCGCGTGAACTCCGCTCGGTCACGCATCTCGGTGGCGTCGCTGCATAGCCTGCCGCCGGAGAGGGTGATCGGGCCGGCGCCGGAGCTGGTGGACGACCAGAAGAACCCCAGGAGGTACATGGACACGGACTTCGCCACCTTCCTCGAGTACCTCAGCTCAGCCGAGGGCAAGCACAAGTCCTTCCTCCAGACCAGGAGGCTCATCACCAGCTGACGCGCCGGCCCCACCAATGGATGGCTACAGCCTATATATACCTAGCCCTTTGAAGCACGCACGCACCACCACCAATGCAACTAGAGGCATCCGTCTGTGGATGCCGTCTAGTTCATCTTGCCGGTGGTCCGTGGTCAGCAGACTCAGCACTCAGCCGCAGAAGAAAACTCAACACGTATTGTACGGTGGACCTGTGGCTGCGGACCAAGTTGACCGGTCAAACCCGTCGCCTCCTAGAAGGCGGACTGGTGCATCCCATCTAGTAGTAGTAGTAGGATTACTACTGGCTTTACTGCTGTTCTCTGTACCAAGCTAGGCAGCTGAAGATAATTAAAGTAATAATTTATTTTCATCTCAAAGAAAGAAAAGAATCGATGATCAGCAGATACACAAGCTCATAGAATATCTGTGTCTGTCGTGTCAAGGCAAAAGGCATTGGATCCATACGGTCGGTGCAGTGCCATTCAGATCTAAACAAGTTGTCTGATGACTTTTGGTTCCTGTTGACTGTCACAGGCAGACTGCTGTAGTGGTGGCAAGTGGCAGCAACCAACTGCTTACAGCATTCAGCCAGTACAAAGTAGTACTGTAGCTCAAAAGCATATTAATATATTATAAACATAAATAAGCATGCTGCATGCATATGAAATCATGAAGCGCCATTGACCAAGCTAAATTAAAGCTAGGAAGCTTCGTCATTTGGAACCGGGACAGGAACCCAGATAGAGCGCTGGATCATCTCGAAAAATAATCACCGATTATAGTCTAAAGTCAACCAAATTACACAATATTACGAGCAACACGTACGTGTACAAAATGTAGAGCAGTAGATTTCATCCCCCAACGCATAAACAAGAACACCGCCTTACAACACCCGAGGCGCCAAGACTGCGGGCCAAACACTACGGACTACAGGGTATCTGGTTTGGAGATCCATTCCATTCTCTATAATGTATTAATTATAAGTTTACCTACAAAACTAGATGGGATCAGCTGAGCACCAAATTGGGTGGGACTATGGCCGCCCACCTCAACGGGCCGGATAGTCCGGTGCTACTGGATGATGAGTTAAGGGTTACCCGACAATCTGGTAACAGTCGAGTCCGAATAGAATCTCATGTCTTGTGTTGTGTGTGATTAGTGATCTCATAGATTTCAATTTGTACAAGGGTTCAGACTACCTTCCCATGTAAATCTGAGGGGGTAAGGCCGATTAAGCTATCACCAATCGAACCAAAACAACTACTTTTACCTTACGTTTACGCATATGTATTTCCCAAACCCTAATTCTCTTCTCAAGCCCTAATTGTTTCCTCTCTTCGGCACTACATCGACTTGAGGGATCCTAGGTGGGGCCAATCCTAGAATAATCCTAGAGCTCATCCTCTCCGGCGGGGTCCCTCCCGGGAGGTTAGATCTAGGTTTACCCGAGCCTCTGCCCATCACCGGACTGTCTAGAGACCTTCCGCGGACTGTCCAACGTGGACATATCGACCCCAAGGCTCCTTGTTCCATCGTGTGCAAGCCCTAGTGTTCATTTAGTATTTGGTTCGTGCCAACATACTTTTTGGTGACTCCCTTGGGGAACAAGGCAACGGATCCGAAAACTGGGCTTCAATGGCCGAGTCTACAGATCCATATAATGTTTCCTCAAATAACATCATGAGGCCAACTCTTGACAGGGTGTCGGCCGCTAAGCGGCAATTATTCAAAGATTACATGAAGATGCTGGGCGAGGAAGCCCAGCTACGTCAGGCTCAAGGAATGGGACAAGAAATTCCTCTCAAACTTTGAAATGGTGCCTTCATCATCTTCTCCAACCCCAATGTAAGTAATGTTAAGTCGACACAACTTTTTCAATATCTCAAAAGTTATATCGATCAAAGGGAAGATCGGTTAAAAAAATACCATTTGGGATCTAGAAGATTATATGTTTAGGAAAATTACTCATTCTCAAGAAAATCAACTACATCTACTTTCCCCTCACACGAGCTAAGCATGGAGTCGACTGCGCCTAACACATCGGCAACAATTGGATCCCAATAGAACCAGCCGATGTATGGTATGCCATCGAACTAATATCCAGGGCTAGCCGGAGCCGCCACCTTCGCTGTTTTAGCAAACCGGCTCAACCCGTCGCACCCACCGGACTGTTCGTCATGCCCATTGGACAGTGTGGCACTGTGCTGGACTATCCGGTGATGCCCACCGTATTATTTGGCACATCTAGTGCCATCCTATGACGGACACCGGCATGTACATCAATACCATTAACTTCGGTAGATCCTAACTGAAGTACAATTTTTAAAACAATAGAATACTTTACGCCGGGAAGAGAGTTAGAGGACTTTGTCCCACCTTACACCACGGTAGCATATGGCACGAGAGCGATCCCACCTATCAGTATAGGTTTACCCAAGGGTCCTATCCTAGACGCCGCTTATGATTGCCTATGGTCGGAGAGCCAGTAACCTATGTCTCATAGTCAAAAGGTCGGTGATTTATCGCTGGTAACCATGGAGGCAATTCGACAAGAAATAGTCGATGCATTTAGAAACAAGCTTTGAGTTAATGTATCAAGTCCTGGCGGCTCATATCAGAAGCGTTACGACCATTCTTTCTCTCCTGGGTTCAGAGTGCTAGATTTTATAAAATTTTCCAAGCAACTGCGGTAGGAGTACTACAGAACACACTAGCCAGCTCTTAGCTCAGTTAGGGGACTTAGCCAATAGAGAAGCTTTTAGAATTTCGCTATTTTCTTTATCTCTTACCAGTAGTGCTTTTGCAAGGTATTCCGCTTTGCCTCCAAATTCAATCATCACGTGGGAGGAGATGGAGGCAAAATTTCATGAACACTTCTTTTCTGAGGAGAACGAGTTGGAGTTGTCCAATTTGGTGAAGCTTTGGCAGGGGCGCGATGAATCATTCACACATTTCTTAGGAGATTTTGGGATATGAGGAACCAATGCTTTCAGTTGACTACTTCTGATAGAGAGCTAGCTGGTTTAGCTTTGAACGGGTTAAGGTCATATATTAGGGAGAAGCTAGGGGCACTCGGTTCTTTTCCCTAGCGTAGGTTCTCCAACGTGCTTTGGCTTGCGAAAGCCAAAGCAAAGCAAATCAGAAGTTAGCTTGACATAATGTAAATTTAGTTGGATGTGATTCCGCCAGCTCTGATGATGAAACAAAAGAAGTCTACGCGGCTTAGTTTGTTTGGCCAAATAAGGCCAAACCCTTTACTTGCACTTGTTTGCAGCTGATTAATAAGAATCGGCCTGACGAAGTTAAATTTACATTTAATGTTGTCAAGTGTGACAAAATCTTTGATGAGCTACTTAAGAGAGACAACATTACTTTATCTCATACTATTCCATCTACAGATGAGTTAAAGAAATGGGTGTATTATAAATGGCATAATTCTTTTTCTCATGCAACAAATGATTGCAATGTCATCCGTCGACATGTACAATCAGTTGTTCATGAAGGATGGTTGAATTTCCCAGAGATGCAGATAGACAACGAGTTGTCCTTTGAACACATTAGACCTGAGTGGCAAGAAGGTGTTGATTCTATCGGAAGTGCCCATAATGGCAAGAAAAAAAGCATTATCATCGGAGACCCTTAGGTATTCGATGAAAATACCAAGGTTATCACCAGGGAGGTTACCATGTAGAAGACCTCTGATGGTAGGAAGATCCTGAATATAACTAGCAAGTATGCTGGCAAAGGGAAGCAAGGGAACCAGCCAAGACCCCTTAGGTCAGCTGCACCAGATAATCCAGTACCAAAGATCAAACAGTTCAGTGCACCAGACAGTCTAGCATATGTTGCTGAACAGTCTAGCATCCACAAACAGGGCCTCAAGACTTTCAAGCCAAGGCAATCGGAGGTGGGTACCTGGAAACAACATCAATCTAAGGCCTTTGGTAAGCTTTCCAAGTATGGTCCAACATTTGATCAATTTCTTTCCAAATATGTGAAGAAGAAGGCAGCTCCTAGCAATCAGCCATTTAAGTGACCATAGTCACCAACCAAGGAAGCAAGACCTATGCAAAACAAGAGGCAAACAGAAATGGCTCAAGAAGTGGTCCATCTAAGATCACCAGTACCTACTATTCCACATATGCCATGGGGACCTCCATCTATGTATCCACAAGACATGTCCTAATCCTTTGTGGGGCAACATGGCTATGTATCCACATTACTCATATAATCCATATTGTTACCAGGACAAGGGGGCACTACAACCATATGTATTTGATAGGTTAGCACCCTCCGTACACGAACGATTGAGCATGCCTCAATCTAGTTTGTATATGCAAAATCAGCAATAATGCCATACTTATCGGCTTCAAGTGCCAACAAATATGGTAGAAGGGATGGAGGGCAACCACCCAAATTTGTAGTACCTCCACTACCTCCTGCACCTCCAGCATTGGTGCATGGAAAAATTCAACCAGTAGCGACACCGGTTTGACCAGAACTACCACAAGATCCTAAGAGAACTATAGTCGATGATATTATCAAGGTTTACAGCTAATGTGATGTTCAATGACAAATGCAAAGGGTCAATGGTCTTTGGTAAATCAACCGATTCTATGTCAAATGAAGCTTTGTATAAAGTCACTATGACCATGATGATGAAGCTAGCACCAGCAAGTCACAAGCAAGTCTACTCTAGATCCCAAGTACTTTGTGCCACAATGGTGTCCATCAGGCTTGACTCACTTGCAAAACCGCAAATTACAAGGCTTGCGGGCAAAGCAGAAGAAGGAGAGGGAAGTAGAAAGGATCTTTAATGAGACACATCCTGTGTTTCCTCGCAAATAGTAGAAAGCAAAAGACATCGATGCTCCTGCTCAAGCAGCTAGCCAAGCGAAGCCCCAGGCGTCGGACTATCCGGTGGCACCCACCAGACTATCCGGTGGACGAGACTGTACGACACCCCTTGCTAGACTATCCACCAGCAGCCCTAAGCCTGGTTATGGACACTGAAGTGACACCAATGGTCATAAAGTCCTTTACACTCATTATAGTTCTAGAAGAGGACGTACTAGATGAGGAGATGGTCGATTATGAAGCTTCTCCCGAACACACAGATATGGATGTCAATGTGATAACTTTTTCAGCCGCTTATAATAGTATCGGTGAAGATGAGGAAAAGATAGCTCAACTTGATTTTGGGCCCATAGATGTTGTATTTACCAAGCTAATAGAATCAGTTAATCATTTGAAGCCGCTCTATATGTGCGGTCACATTGATGTGAAGCTAATTTTACGATGTTGGTTGATGGAGGTGCTATTGTTAATCTGATGCCATATGATCTATACAAGAAGCTAGGCAAGTTAGATTGCAAACTTGTGAAGACCAACATCACTCTCATTGGTGTTAGGGTAACAATCCCATTGAGGCCAAGGGAGTTACTTCCATGGAGCTAACCATTGGAAGCAAGATGATCGCTGACGCATTTTTTGTTGTCGATATAGAAGGTAACTTTAGTTTGATTCTTGGGAGAGATTGGATCCATGCTAATCAATGTGTGCCTTCTACTCTACGTCAGTTCTTGATTCAATGGGTCGACGACGATATTGAGGTGGTTCATGCTGATACATCTTCTTGTGTTGCTATGGCTGAAGCTCCTGCTATTTGGGTACATGACAACGCCAGTGCTTGATGGGCATTGACTTGTCGGACTATCAATTCTCAAGTGTGTCCAAAGAAGGTTTCCTTCCTATCATGCTAGAGTAGGTGGAGAATTGGATAAATCATATTATGCGATGCAACATGTAATTCAACAGAAGGAAGCCACAAGGAAGAAGGCAAACTAAGGTTGTAGCAGTAGATGGGCCCAGTGCAGTTACCGGATAATCCAACGACCTTCACCAGACAATTCGGTGATACGATGGATAGTTCGGCTGTAGCCATGGACAATCCGGTGATAAATAGAAAGCTGGCTATAGTTTTAATTTTGATTCTTATGTAATTGAAGAGTTTAGGGATCTAGATAAATTAGGACAGGGGTTTACATCTGCTAATCCTTTATAGGAAGTATACATAGGTGATGCTTCTATTCCAAGGCTGACATTTGTAAACAAGAAATTGAAATAAAATAATTGGGTTATTGTGTGATTATGTTGATTGCTTTGCCTGGAGTTATACTTAGATGCCTGGTTTAAGCTGTGACTTAGTTGAGCATCGGCTGCCTATTAAGCCTGGGTTTTGACCTTTTAAACAAAGACCATGGCACTTCGTTCCTGATATATATCCTCTATTCAAGGATGATTGTTGGCGTTTCTTAGCCTATTGAAATAAATCCGCAAAGCGCACGGAAACACATTGTAGCTTTTCACCCAAGAGTATTCTAGGGTATCGAAATCCACGAGGAACGAGGAGTAACTCAACGTAGAACAGATAGAACCGAATAGTAAAACCAACAAATGTAGAGATAATTAACAGAGCAGAGCAGGATCACTACTTTAAATAAAACAACTTAACTTTAGTTAACAAACTAGTACTCTACTCAACAGGTTTACTTGGACACCGATACTGTAGAACCACTTCCGGGCACTAGAGTGCTGATAACCCAGATGAGAAAGGCGGGTGCTACAGGTCTCAGCTATGCGTCAATGACTACTTATCCGAACAACGGGGGTTGGACTACACAGGACACACGCCCACTGTCACCAGGTGGGACTAGCAACCAAAACTGCGTGGGACAAGACACCTTCCAAGGCAAACTCTAGTCTAGACACCACGTCTACACGAACGAGTATACTACTACACTGGTTCGAAGCCAGAGAGCAAGCACAACTGTATAGCTAAACTACACAGAGCACACTTGGCACCTGTAAACTATTATGCAAAGAACTGAGAATGTAAATAAAGTAAGTTTGAAATAAATAGAGCAGAGAGCAAGGAACTTTACTGTATCCTAGAAATAGAGTAATAATTCCTCTGAGAATAAGAGCTCAGGAACAGAATACCAAAGAGAATTCCAACTCCTTCACTCTACAACTCACTACTCACTCTTGATACACTTGGCTCTCTCTACAATGCCAAGGGTGGCCTCATACTATACTCTACACTCAACTACACAACCACACTATTCTTCTATTGATCCATCACACCTTGCAAGTGACCTCCCGGGGGGTATTTATAGCTTGGAGACCGAGGGGGGTACTTATAGGTGCACTAGGTCGGTTGTGGGTGTATGTCGGTGGTCGGCCTACCAAGCGGTGGCCGGCAGACCCTGGGGGAGGTCGGCCAACCTTTGGGGTGGTCGGGCGGCTGTCCGATGAACCGCCTTTGGTCATCCAATGGCTGATCTTGACTCCTGATGTCGGTTGGTGGTTGCCCAAGTCGGTTTGCATGTAAAACGGTAAAGTCACATGGTCGGCCGAGCAAGTCACATGGTGGGCCGACCGCATGATTTACCGACTTAGTGCATCTGACGACTGAGAATGCTTCTCCAACTCAGTTGGTGGTTGGAGTAGTTGATACACATGCAAAATGAGGTCAGTGCATGGTTGGCCGACCATGGTGAATGGTCGGGCGGTCACCTGATTGGCTGCATGTTGTTCCCCTCGGATTGCTGATGTCATCAATCCTTTGTATGATGGCCTTGCAATGCTTGGATGCATTAGATACTTGATCCAACAGTTGTATTCGACGTGTTTTGTGTTTCTTTGCATGCAGGTCCAAGATTGGTGATGTGGTAGGGTCAGGCGGCCATGGGCTATGGTCGGGCGACCATGCCTCCTGGGCCTGGGCTGCCTGGTGGGCTGCCCATCCCTCCTGATGGTCGGGCGACCCAGGGGCGAGGTCGGCCGACCTTGGAAGTGGTCGGCCCATTGCCTCTCCCTTGCCTCATTGCCTATATTTCATTCGATCCTCCATTGTTCTGAATATGAGGAACTCCCACATACAACTCTCATGCACAACTCGTGGAACTAGTTAGAAATAAGTGAAAACTTGGTAGAACAAACTCTAAAACATGAAATGTTGGTGGTTGAAATGGGTTTTATCGATCGCCAACACCCCCCCCCCACACTTAAACCTTTGCTCGTCCTCGAGCAAAGAAGAGAGCTAAGTGCAAGTGGAAAGGGCATAACATCAACGATCACCATAGCATGCACAAGGTTATTCCTGACTATTTCATCTTGCCTAGGATTTCAATGGTGTCTGCACTTGAGTTTTAGGATGTTGAAACATGGAACAAGAATATATCAGAGTTAACTTCAGGTTCCTACATCACATGAGTAGAGAGGTTTTCAAGATTTTCAAAATAGGGCATGCCAACTTTTCTGATCTCAAGACCAACTCTCAGTCGCTCAGGAGATAGAGTGTCTATGTATGAATCTTGCATTCCTCACTCCTATTCTACTAAGGCTTTTGTGGAGCTTTAGGTAGTTGGGAGAATGAGGCTTTCCCATCATATTTATATTGTCGAATCAAATCAAGTGTCAAGAAAGGATTCACAAACAAGTGAGATTTGGCCAAGTGCAAATGTAGTGTAGGGATTTGTCTCTTGTACGTGCTTAGTTTGAATCCCATGTTTGCATAGAGGGCATGGAGTCCTTTTCTTTTCTCATTTTTCTTCCTTCTTTTCTCATACTTTTTCTTCCATTCTCTCTCTTTTTTCTCGAATCTCCATGCCTCTCTTTCTTTCAAACAGAGCTTGGATGGGATCAATGACAATTCATTGCACACCTTTTTTAGAGACTTTATTTTGTGGAACATGCATGTGAAGGCCAAAATTCTCAATTGATTCGAATTCTTGTAATGGCACAAAACTCGATAGGACTCAAAACAATCAAGGAAGCAAGAATGCACAAATTCTCTTTTCATATGTGTATGGCACTGGTGGGATAGGGACTTAAGATCATCCAAGACAGAGCCCTCTTTTTATTTTGCAAATAAAGCTCTTTACTCATGTGGGAGGTTCCTTTAGTTTTCTCTAATTATCTCATCTCTCATGAATCAACAAACTAAATTCAAGTGGTTCCGTATTCGTGATAGTATCCAAAGACAAGATTAATCTAGCATAAGGAATAAAATGGTGCAAGCACAAATTGAAATTGACATTATGATCATGTAGAGCATGATTTAGCAAGGTCTCATTCATAAAGCGCAAAATTTGAGAGGTATTGATGGGAACGGGGGATCCTGATCTTCCATCAGGTGGAGGGTAAGTCGATTTGGCGGCACAAGACACTCACAATCTGGCTCCCGATCGGCACGATCAAGCCCCTGCAATCGCAGCACCATGAGTCCTCTGGTTATCAACCATGCGCTGCCCGGTTGACCTCGCCACGATGGCTAATCCCTGCCAGTCAATCGAGAACACGAGCAAGAACAAGAAAGATTGCAACTAAACTTGCAGATGAATGATTAATCTCACAAAGTTGCGGACTCACAAACCGGAGTGTTCTCAAACAGCAAAACTGTTCAACGACAGAGTATTCTAAACAAATCCCGAAACCCTAACTTGGGCGGCGTCTAAGGTTTTATAGACCTTAGGGTCATCCAAGGACTCCAAGATGCAAACTCAAAGGATTCTCACACGATACATGGCCCAATGGCCCAAAGGGGTGGAATAGCACCCTGGACAGATTTTGTCCGTCGACTTCCAATGCAATGTTCCGTCGACTCCAAACTGCAATAGACCTTAAACTGGTGGCATTGGAAAACTTATATTTTTATCTTTCCAGGCATATGTGGATCACCAAAAACGGAGCCCGTTTGTGGCCTGGGCGAGAATTTTGGTGCAGACTGTCCCTGGAGGCCGAGGTGGCCTACTTTGAGATGAATTGGGCCTCCAACTTGACTTGGACGTCCCTCTTGCTTCCTCCCTCACCCTTGCTGGTTCCCAAGGCCTTCATGTTCCTCTCCAAAGTTCCTAAGTTCAATATAATCAATAGAAACATTAAGTAGCATACTATCCTCACAAGTATACGCACGTGCACAAAGAAACGGATACCACTTGATGGGAATGGGGGATTCCGATCTTCCGTCAGGTGGAGGGTAAGTCGATTTGGTGGCACAAGACACTCACGATCTGGCTCCCGATCGGCACAATCAAGCCCCTGCAATCGCTGCACCACGCATCCTCTAGTTATCAACCATGTGTTGCCCGGTTGACCTCGCCACGAAGGCTAATCCTTGCTAGTGAATCAAGAACACGAGCAAGAATAAGAAAGATTGCAACTAAACTTGCAGATGAATGATTAATCTCACAAAGTTGCGGACTAAAAAACCGGAGTGTTCTCAAATGGCGAAACTGTTCAACGACAGAGTAATCTAAGCAAATCCCAAAACCCTAACTTGGGCGGCGGCTAAGGTTTTATAGACCTTAGGGTCGTCCAAGGACTCCTAGATGCAAACTCAAAGGACTCTCACACGATACATGGCCCAATGGCCCAAAGGGGTGGAACAGCACCGTGGACAGATTCTGTCTGTCGACTTCGAACGCAATTTCCCGTCGACTCCGAAATCCAATAGACCTAAAACTAGTGGCATTGGAAATCTTATGTTTCTATCTTTCCAGGCATATGTGGATCTCCAAAAACGGAGCCCGTTTGTGGCCTGGGCGAGAATTTTGGTGCAGACTGTCCCTGGAGGCCGAGGTGGCCTACTTTGAGATGAATTGGGCCTCCAACTTGACTTGGACGTCCCTCTTGCTTCCTCCCTCACCCTTGCTGGTTCCCAAGGCCTTCATGTTCCTCTCCAAAGTTCTTAAGTTCAATATAATCAATAGAAACATTAAGTAGCATACTATCCTCACAAGTATATGCACGTACACAAAGAAATGAGCTCACATGTCGATCCAATTGCCATGCGCGTGCTCTTGTGATAGGTCCTTGCATCTCCACTGGAGGAGTGTCATCAAGTATATGAATAGGAGAGATGTCCTCATCATCCTCCCCCTCTTGAAGTGGAGTCGTCCTTGACTCTAGCTCATCTTCTTCTCCCAAGTATGGCTTCAAATCTGCAATGTTAAATGTGGGACTAACCCCAAACTCGGGAGGCAACTCAAGCTTATATGCATGTCATTTATTTTCTCAATTATCTTGAAAGGACCATCAGCTCTAGGCATCAATTTAGACTTCCTCAAATCTAGAAAATGATCCTTTCTCAAGTGCAACCATACTAAGTCACCCGATTCAAGTTTTATTTCCTTTCTACCTTTACTACTAGCAGCCCTATACCTTTCATTCATTCTTTCAATATTTTCTTTAGTAGTTTCATGCAATTTCAGAATAAATTCAGCACGCTTCTTAGCATCATCATGAACCCTCTCAGTAGTAGGTAAAGGTAAAAGATCAATAGGAGCACGGGGGTTGAAACCATACACTACCTGGAAAGGACTTACCTTGGTGGTGGAGTGCACCGCCCTATTATATTGCAAACTCAACATGCGGCAAACAGTCTTCCCACATCTTCAAATTTTTCTTCAAAACAGCCCTCAACATGGTAGATAAAGTTCGATTCACTACCTCGGTTCGACCATCGGTTTGAGGATGACAGGTTGTAGAAAACAGCAGCTTTGTCCCCAATTTATTCCATAGCGTTCTCCAAAAGTGGCTCAAAAATTTGGCATCACAATCTGAAACAATAGTAGAAGGCATACCATGCAAGCGAATGATTTCTTGAAAGAATAAGTAAGCAATATTAACAGCATCGTCGCTTTTATGACAAGGAATAAAGTGAGCCATCTTAGAAAATCTATCAACCACCACAAAAATACTATCCCTCCCCCTCTTTGTGCTAGGCAATCCTAAAACAAAGTCCATAGATATATCTTCCCATGGGGTGCTAGGAACAAGAAGAGGCATATATAAACCATGTTGATTCAATCGTGACGCCTTTTGACATGTAGTGCAGCGGGATACAAACCTCTCAACATCTCGCCTCATCTTTGGCCAAAAGAAGTGCGTGGACAGCACGGCTTCCGTTTTCTTGGCACCAAAATGACCCATCAATCCGCCTCCATGAGCCTCCTGTAACAAAAGAAGATGAACGGATCCAACTGGAATTCATAGGCGGTTAGCTCTAAACACAAATCCATCATTTATGACATATTTGTCCCATGTTCTTCCCTGTTTGAACTACAACATGACATCTTTAAAATCTTCATCATTAACATATTGTTGTTTAATCGATTCCAATCCAAAAATATGGCAATCAAGTTGGGACAACATAGCATATCTCTTAGACAAGGCATCAGCAATCACATTATCCTTCCCTTTCTTGTGTTTAATAATGTAAGGAAAAGATTCAATAAGTTCAACCCACTTAGCATGTCTATGGTTCAGTTTCACTTGGCTTCTAATATGTTTTAGCGATTCATGGTCGGAATGAATAACAAATTCTTTGGGCCATAGATAATGTTGCCACGTTTCTAAAGATCGAACAAGAGCATACAATTCTTTATCATACGTGGAATAATTCAAAATAGGACCACTCAATTTTTCGCTAAAGTAAGCAACGGGTTTATTTTCTTGCATCAAAACACCACCAATGCCTACCCCACTAGCATCACATTCAAGCTCAAAGGTCTTACCAAAATCAGGAAGTTGCAGCAATGAAGCATAAGTAAGCTTGTCCTTCAAAAGATTAAAGGCATCCTCCTGTGACTTACCCTAATGGAATGTTACTCCATTCTTTGTCAACTCATTTAATGGGGCAGCGATGGTGCTGAAATTTGGCACAAAGCGACGGTAGAATCCAGCAAGTCCATGGAAGCTTCGTACTTGTGAGACCATCATGGGCGTAGGCCAACTTCTAAATGCTTGCACCTTGGCTTCATCCACCTCAATTCCCTGCGGTGTCACAACATATCTAAGAAAAGAGACTCGATCGGTGCAAAAGGTGCACTTCTCGATGTTATCAAATAAGCGTGCAACGCGCAAAGCATCAAAAACAGCACGTAGATGGTCCATATGTTCATGCAAAGACTTGCTATAAATCAATATATCATCAAAATATACCACCACAAATTTTCCAATGAAAGCTCGTAAAACCTCATTCATTAAACGCATGAAGGTGCTAGGTGCATTAGTTAACCCAAAAGGCATAACTAACCACTCATACAACCCAAACTTGGTTTTAAAAGCTGTTTTCCATTCATCCCCCAATTTCATTCTTATTTGGTGGTATCCACTACGCAGGTCAACCTTAGAAAATATTATAGAACCACTTAACTCATCAAGCATGTCGTCCAGCCTAGGAATAGGATGGCGGTACCTTATAGTAATGTTGTTAATGGCTTTACAATCTACGCACATGCGCCAACTTCCATCTTTCTTAGGAACCAAAAGAACAAGAACGGCACAAGGACTAAGGCTTAAACGTACATACCCGCGGTCCAAAAGATCTTGGACTTGGTGCTGAATTTCCTTAGTCTCCTCCGGATTGGTCCTATAAGCAGCTCGATTTGGCAAACTCGCTCCAGATATCAAATCAATTTGGTGCTCAATCCCTCGAATAGGTGGCAACCCTGGAGGTATTTCGGTGGGGAAAACATCTACATACTCCTGCAAAAGGTTAGTGACCGCAGGAGGCAAAGTATGGTGCATAGTCTTCCAAAGAAAACAAAGCATCTTTGCATATGAAAGCATAGCACGTAGCAGCATCATGAATGTCAGCAAGGTCACATTTTGTAGCAAGCAAGACAGGATTCCTCAATTTTATTTGGTTTGTGATGTGCTGAATTTCAGATTTAGTTTCAACAGTTTTGCTATCAGTAGCAAGCTTCTCTCTATCAAACTTAATAATTTCAGCAGGGGTCAAAGGTAGAAGCGTAATTTTCTTTCCCTTATGCATGAAGGTATATTTATTATTTCTACCATGGTGAAATGTATCAGTGTCATATTCCCATGGACAACCCAATAAAAGAGAGCAAGCTTGCATTGGTACCACATCACAATCGGCAAAATCAGCATAAGAACCAATGGAAAAATGAACCCGAACTGTTTGTGTTACCTTAGCTTTGCCGGAATCATTCAACCACTGAATATGATACGGATGTGGATGCGGCCGTGTGGTCAAGCCAAGCTTCTTGACCAAATCAGTACTCACCAAATTATTGCAACTGCTGGAATCAATATTCACGTGCGATCGTCGGTTGTTGATGACGAAAAAAATCTGAAACAAGTTGTGGTGCTGCTGCTGCTCGGCTTGCTCCATCTGTGCACTAAGAACACACTGGACAATAATGGACCGGTATGCAGCAGTGTCCTTGGAACCAAAGGTGGCGCCCTCAATGTCTTTGTTATCATTATGGGTTTCAATGTCGTCGATATCTTCCTCGATGTCGGAGGCGCTGATGTAGCCACCGTCTTCAGTTGCAATGTATGCACGTTTGCTGGGGCACTCCCTCTGGACGTGGCCAATACATTGGCACTTGTGGCAGGGAATCTCTGTCGATGTACGGCCTGTGGAACCGACGGAAGATGAGCTCTTGGTTGGCGCAGGAGGCAATACTTTGCTGCGGCCTGGGGCACGTGGGGAGGGTGTTGTTGTCGCTAGTCGTGAGGTCGCTGAAGGAGGCGGTGCAGCCGGTCGAAAGGTGAAAGAAGGTGCTGTCCTTGCTTGTCCCATCGACGTCTGGGGTGTGAAGATGGTGCCGGCGTTGCCCCTGCTCCTAGATTGGCGTCCCTGCAACTCCTTTTCTGCTAACATGGCAAGATGAAACAAGCGATTGACAGTAGAAAATTCTTTATAGTCAACAATGTCTTGAATTTCTCGCCATAGCCCACCATAAAAATGGCAAATTTTATCCTCAGTTTCCTCTTTAACCCCACAGCGAATCATACCCTTTTGTAATTCAGCATAATATTCCTGAACGGTCATGTCTCCCTATTCTAAGAGTTGTAATTTCTTACGCAAGTCATGTTTATATGAGGAAGGAACAAACCATTCACGCATAGCCTCTTTTAACCTGTCCCATGTATTAGGTTGTAAGCGAAGGGTGCCTAGTTCAGTCCACCTAATAATAGCAAAATCTTTAAATTCACTAGTGGCTTGCCTAACCCGATGTTGTTCAGGAACTAGATGGGAATTAAATTTTTGCTCAATGGTCATTTCCCAATCTAAATAATGCCTCGGCATCATAAGCTCCAGAAAAAGGAGGGATGTTGAATTTTACCTTGGCGAAGGGATCATCATTGTTGCTATGGTTACCTCCCTTCTTACCTTCTATACCTTTCTTGTTGCGACGAAGATGGTTACAGAGTCGATGTTGCATCTCAGTCTCATTTTCCTCGTTCTCCTCTTCTTCCTCAAAATCATTGTCTTCATCATCTCCATCATTGGTGTCGTTGTCCTGGTCATTACCTTTGTCGTTATCGTTGACAACGCTCTTGACGGAGGCATCTCCCTTGGCACTAGCTTCACAATGACGTTTTTCGATGGAATCCATCCTCAGCGTGAGGGAGGATATGCTGCGAGCTAGGGTGTCGAGGGACTTGTTCATCACCTTATTGCCCTCCATGATCGTTGTTGTGATCTTGGCTACCATGTCCGCCAACTCAGAATGTAGAACACAATCTTCGATGGAAATATTGTCATCACCCATATTGTCTTTCTTGCCACCTGCCATGGTCAGTGCAGAAAAGCAAAAAGAAAACAAGCACAAGTAATATGAGCCCTATGAACTACTAGGTGGTATCTCACGCTCTCAAGCAAACTTACCAATTTCTTACCCGGTTCTTAACAACACAGCAAAGGACGGTGCAACCGGTGGCTGGTTCGTGACACCGTGAGGGCGTGATGAAGCGATTGCAGGGGCCCAAACCTGTACTGATGAAGAGATAGTATCTGTGGAGCTGTAGGAAGGCTATATGTATATATCAGTGGTACACAATTCAGTAACAGATAGTAATGCTGAATAAATGTTCAAAGGTCTTGCCCTAGTTGCTGGTCTAAATGTGTCCTTGTTCTTGTTGCAAACCACAAAAGTAAGAACGGTGGAGATAGACAACCAAGGCTATAAAGGAGGAATAGATATCAGCTTAGCACCATGTCAAAACAAACACCTTTGCTTCCTGTTTTGCACTCTTTTCTTTTTTTTTTTGCTCACTATTTTTTTCTCTTTTTTTACACCTTTTGTTGTCACTATATTTTTTTAACTCAAACACACACCAGGAAGTGTCACACAAAATTTTAGGACAAAAGAAAACAAGACGTGGTCGGTGGAGCAGAAATTGTGGAAGGAAACACGTCTTACACAAGGGTGCAGAAACTTTAGGGCCTGATATCTCGGTCTTCCCGGCCGATTTTCACAAAAATATGTTCACTGAACCCGGTGAAGCGGGGGACAACGAGATACAAAATTTCTTGCAGATTTCCAAAATGTATATTTTTGCCCTGTTTCGAGTTCCGAGCGAAAAGTTACAGTCGTTTTACTACAAGGGTCCCGAATTAGGGTTTTCTAGGTGACACCTCTTCGGAAACAAGGATATATGGCGTGGATATGTATGGAAAAGGTTGATGGTGGATGTATGTATGGCCAGGGAAGGCAGTATGAAAGGTAGAAAGGTGGCGGCTTAGGGTTTGATGAGGGGAAAACCCTAAACAGTGGTGACGAAGACTAACCCTAACTCGACTAGGACTCAAACGGTGATCTGGATTGGTGTAGGATGTGAGATGTAGCAGAGATTGAACACAACTAAAACAAAAACACAATCTAAACCAGCAACATGACTCGACCTTGGGCACAAACTCAGAACTACGGACTCCAAAACTGAAATTGTGCAAAGGCTAACGTCATGGTTGTAGGTATGGATTTTGTTTAGCTTTTTCGTGGACTGTGGGACGAAATGAAAACTAATCTACTAAGGATAATGGCAAGCAAACCTGATGGTAAACCTTTCTCTGATACCACTTGATGGGAACGGGGGATCCCGATCTTCCGTCAGGTAGAGGGTAAGTCAATTTGGCGGCACGAGACACTCACGATCCGGCTCCCGATCGGCACGATCAAGCCCCTGCAATCGCAGCACCACGCATCCTCTGTTTATCAACCGTGCGCTGCCTAGTTGACCTTGCCACGAAGGCTAATCCCTGCCAGTGAATCGAGAACACGAGCAAGAACAAGAAATATTGCAACTAAACTTGCAGATGAATGATTAATCTCACAAAGTTGGGGACTAACAAACCGGAGTGTTCTCAAACGGCGAAACTGTTCAACGACAGAGTAATCTAAGCAAATACTGAAACCCTAACTTGGGTGGTGGCTAAGGTTTTATAGACCTTAGGGTCGTTCCTAGATGCAAACTCAAAGGACTCTCACACGATACATGGCCCAATGGCCCAAAGGGGTGGAACAGCACCCTGGACAGATTCTGTCCGTCGATTTCCAATGCAATTTTCTATCGACTCCGAAGTCCAATAGACCTAAAACTGGTGGCATTATAATGCTTATGTTTTTATCTTTCCAGGCATATGTGGATCGCCAAAAACGGAGCCCATTTGTGGCCTGGGCGACGATTTTGGTCCATACTGTCCCTGGAGGCCGAGGTGGCCTACTTCGAGATGAATTGGGCCTCCAACTTGACTTGGACGCCCCTCTTGCTTCCTCCCTCACCGTTGCTAGTTGCTAAGGCCTTCATGTTCCTCTCCAAAGTTCCTAAGTTCAATATAATCAATAGAAACATTAAGTAGCATACTATCCTCACAAGTATATGCACGTGCACAAAGAAACAAGCTTACCTATTGATGCAATTGCCGTGCGCGTGCTCTTGTGATAGGTTCTTGCATCACCACTGGAGGAGTGTCATCAAGTGTATGAATAGGAGAGATGTCCTCATCAGGTATACATAATGAAACGTGTGAACCTAACCTCCAAAACATGGATCTAAGATGAGAGTGGGCTAACACGCCCATGAGCAGGGTCGGCCGACCCTCCCAGTGGCTGGGCGGCCATGGGGTGTTGTTGGGCGACCACTCCATTTTGGGGTTCGACCCGTGCACTTGTTCATATCCACTGAGAGAGCCTTAGGGGGACCTGACAACGTGGTGTAACATGTTTTCGTGGAAAACACATGGTTGGGCAACCATTGGGCAAGGTCGGGCGGCCATGCATTGTTGCCATTTCTCCTGACTTTTTCTGAGTAGCGAGATGACATCCTGCACAAGGTTTTTCTTGCTGGTTTCTGCAGGGTTAGTGATAGGAGGTTGAATGGCTTTGGCCATTCCACCCAAACTTTATTGGAAAAGGGAAACTATCCTACCTTTATTGAATTCAACCAAAAAAAATTGAAGGCGCATATTACAAAAGGGAATTAAACAAACAAAAGCTATTCAACCTAAGAATTAAAACTAATGCGCCTAAGATAACTAGAAGCATGGGAGTCTGTGGTGCAGGTGGATCATAAAGATCAAGACGTCCCATGGCTTCTGCGAGGCGGCGAACTTTGGCGGACATCCCCTTCCTAAGGACATCGAATTTATTATTAATGTCCATCTGCCATAGTTCACCTTCAGCGCAACGCTCCTCTAGGTTTTGCAACTTTGCCCTAAGCACTACGTTTTCCTCCCTAAGAGAGGACACGATGTCTTCTTCATTGGATGAGTCTTCAAATTTTCCTAGCGGCCCTCTTATGGGAGGTGGAACAGCCACCCTCTTCACCGTCCTCCTTGGTGGAGTTGAGTCAATTGACTCATCTATGAAGGCATCTTGATTCACAACCCTAGGGATGAACACCTTCGCAAACCCACCCATGGGAGTTTTCACTCCACGGAGGGTATGGGTTGATGGACTAGGGAAAGCCGACTCCATAGATGGCCCGGCGGCCTCTTCTTGGAAGAGACACTTGATGCACTTCACTGGGGCAAGGACCCTTGAAGTAGGATGAGGAGATGGGCGCGCCACATTCTTGGCAATGGATCTGGTAGGGGACAAACCGCGAGGGGGCCTATCCACACTGTGGGAGCGCCGAGGGGAGTTCGAGTGACCATCTCGGGAGGCCGGACTGCCACGGGGGTTGTCAGCCAGGGTCAGGCGACCATTGGATGTGGTTGGCTGACCATGGGGACCAAGCCCCATCGGCCAGGGTGACTTCCTGACGAGTCTCTCGGGGCTCTCTTCCCTCAGGATGGATTGTAAAGGCCGTGGTGAGTCCTCGGATGCCGGAGTGTAGGTGGCGGTGGTGCCCGAGTCGAGGGAGATGATGGCCTTGCCATTGTTGCATGGAGAAGGTGGTGCCATGGCTGGTGTGGGGATGACAGGAGTGTAGATGGGTAAGAAGACAATCTCCCCTTCCTTAAAACGTCGCCCTCCTTGATCTCATCCACTTAACAGAACCGAATTTGAAGGGAAAAGTGCTCCAAAACTTGAAACTCAAATTTTGAGCAGTCGGGCGACCGTGGGGAGGTTGGGCAACCTGGCCCGAGGGTTGAGCGACCTGACCTAGGGTCAGGCGACCCTCCCCTATGCCCATAGCTACACCAGGGGGCTGGGCGACCGGACCTGAAGGTCGGCCGTCCAAGCCAACCCTTGTTGGACGTGCTAGGAGTTGGGGGTGCCCCTATTTGGTGTGCTTAAGGCCCATTTCCGTAGGTGGAACATTGGTTCTATTGAGATTTCTAGCAAAAGGTGAGATTAGATAGAATTCTAAGGGAGAAAAGTGGTAGTGTACATGGCTTCTTTTAAGGTCTGAGCTCGACCATGGATGTGTGATCAAACTACCTCGTGCAGCTCGAAGACATCCGTTTCTTCGAGCGGAGGCATTTCAGGCTCAAGAAAGATTTTATGGCATTGCCCATTCGCCTTGAAAACCCTTCGCTCATAGTCCTAGAGGGTGACGGCGCCATGATCGGCGGCATCAAGAACCGAAAAAGGTCCTTCCCACTTACTTCTAAGCTTCCCATGACCAAACAAACGAATGCAGGAATTAAAGAGTAATACCTTATCTCCCGGTTTGAATGTATTGATCTTGATCCGCTTATCGTGCCATCTTTTGGTGTGCTCCTTGTATAGCTTGGCACTGTGGTGTGCCTTCTCCCTCCATTCCTCTAGTTCAGCAAGTTGAATTTGGCTTCTTATGCCTGCCGACTGGAGATCCATGTTCCACCTCTTTACCGCCCAGTGAGATTTGAATTCTAGTTCCACTAGAAGATGACAAGTCTTGCCGTACACCATCTGGTATGGTGTCATGCCAATGGGAGTTTTATATGCTGTGCGATATGCCCAGAGAGCATCGGGTAGCTTGGATACCCATTCTTTTCCCATAGCCTTGACCGTCTTTTGCAAAATGTTCTTAATCTGTTTATTTGACGTCTTAGCTTGGCCACTTGTCTATGGATGGTAAGGGGTAGCAACACGGTGGTCCACACCGAGATCAGCAAGACACTTCCTGAAGAGCTTGTCAATGAAGTGTGCACCCCCATCACTGATGATGACCCGTGGCACTCAAAAGTGAGGAAAGATGGTTTCCCAGAACATCTTAATGGAGTGTCTTGAGTCCGCTGCAGGACACGGTATTGCCTCTACCCATTTTGATACATAATCCACTGCGACTGTACTCCCTGTCTCCATTCTTGGGAAAAGGTCCCATGAAATCTATGCCACACATCAAATATGTCAATTTGGAGATTACTTGTGAGTGGCATAGCATCTCTTGGATTTATCTTCCCTTGGCGCTGGCACCTTGGACACTGTCGCATGAACTCTTTTGCATCTTCATACATAGTGGGCCAGTAAAACCCACTCTGTCAAAGTTTTGCATGAGTTCGATAAGCCCCATAGTGACCTCCATAAGAAGATGCAAGGCATCTATGAAGGACTTGCGGTGCTTCACAAGCTGGAATGCAGCGACGTAGGAGTCTGTCTGCGCAGAGTTTGTATAGGTAGGGGTCATCCTAGAGATAGAATCGGCTGTCGTGGGCCAATTTCCTCCTATCTACTCCTTCAGGGACGTAACCAGCAACTATTTAATTCACCAGATTAGCATACCATGGTTGGGTTGTCGTTACTTTCAAGAGCTGATCATCTCTCATGTAGTCATCGATCGGCAGGGGCGACGTTTCTTCAAATTTCATTCGTGAGAGGTGATTTGCAATTCAATTCTCTACTCCCTTTTTATCTCTGATTTCAATATCAAACTCTTGGAGTAGTAGCACCCACCGGATCAGTCGTGGTTTTGCATCTTTCTTTGTTAGGAGGTATTTGAGAGCTGCATGATCTATGTAGATGATGACTTTCGATCCTACCAAGTATGATCTGAACATATCAATTGCAAACACCACTGCTAATAACTCTTTCTCGGTGGTTGAGTAATTTGGTTCTGGGCCAGTGAGCATTTTGCTTGCATAAGAGATGGCATGATGCTTTTTATCGTTGCTCTAACCCAGTACTGCTCCAACAGTGAAGTCACTTGCATCACACATGATTTCAAATGGTAAGTTCCAGTCGGGCGGCTGAATAATTGGGGCTGAGACCAGTGCCTTTTTAAGCGTGTGGAAAGCTTCGAGACATTCCTCATCAAACATGAAGGGTACATCCTTGGCTAATAGGTTGGTCAAAGGCCAGGCTATGTTGGAGAAAATTTTGATAAATCTCCTGTAGAACCCTGCATGGCCTAAGAAGCTTCGGATGGCCTTTATGTTGGTGAGTGGAGGTAGTTATTCAATGACCTCGATCTTTGCATGATCTACCTCTATGCCTCTTTCTTAGATTCTGTGTCCCAAAACGATTCCTTCTCTGACCATGAAGTGGCAGTTCTCCCAGTTCAAGACAAGATCGACTTCTTTGCACCTTTGGAGAACTTTTTCAAGATTCTCCAAACATCCATCAAAGCTTTTGCCATAAACTGAGAAGTCGTCCATAAATACTTCCATGATATTTTCAATGAAATCAGAGAAGATTGCCATCATACACCGCTGGAATGATGCTGGAGCATTGCATAGCCCAAACGACATTCACCTGTATGTGAAAGTTCCATATGGGCATGTGAAAGTCGTCTTACTCTGGTCCTCCGGGTGAATTGGAATCTGGTGATATCCAGAGTAGCCATCAAGATAGCAAAAGGAGTGTTTTGCCAATCTTTCCAACATTTCATCAATGAAAGGAAGAGGAAAGTGATCCTTCTTGGTGGTGGCATTGAGTTTTCTGTAATCGATGCACATCCGCCAACCGGTGACAGTTCTCTATTGTATTAGCTCATTGTTCTGATTCTTGACAACTGTCATTCCTTCCTTCTTTGGCACAACTTGTACTGGACTGACCCATTTGCTGTCGCTCACGGGGTATATGATTCCCATATGAAGTAGTTTTAGTACTTCCTTCGTGACTGCCTCTCTCATCGCGTTGTTAAGTTGACACTGTGGTTCCCTTGTTGGTTTGTGATCAACCTCCATAGGGATGCGATGAGTACATAGGTTGGGATTGATTCCTCTCAAATCATGCAGAGAGTATCCAAGCACAGATCTATACTTCTCCAGAACTAAAAGTAATCACTGGCTCTCACTCTCCGTCAGCTTATCGCTGATGATTACCGGTGTGTCCTCATTCCTGTGGAGGAAGTCGTACTTCAGGCCAGGCGGTAATTGCTTTAGTTCTATCTTCAGAGCTTCTATGGCGGAACCGCCGATTTAATCCGAGCTAAGCACACCTATCACCACAAGACTCGCTGTGCACTTAGACCGAATCAAACCCGGTTGTCCGTCGAGCTACCACAAAGGGCACTCGATGTAACCATCACCCAAAGAGACCGACATCACACACATTCAGCCGTCGATGGAGCCACAACAATTACATCATCAAAGACAGTTAATAGTGATAATAAGATAAAGTTCTTACAAACCTAATACATGTAGTCAAATACGAGTTCAAATCAGATAGCGGAAGTGTCTCCAAAAACATCTCGCAGCGGAAACAAAATACTTAAGTAGTCTTCATGCAATAATGAGCAAGGCGAGCAGCATCGAGCCCACCGGTACTACTCTCCTCCAAGCAACTGTCCAGGAGTCATCGATACCTGCACTCAAAATACAAAAGTTGTTCTACTTTTCAATCTCTACAACTTTGTCAAAAGTCTTGGTACTAGGTTATATTCAAGTTTTGTGAGTTTGAATGAATTCAAATCTGGAGCTCTAGTTTGACCAGCTAATCCTTTGATCTATAAAATTCTGTTAAGCCTATTTGTGGGCATTTTCATAAAAAGAGAACATTACCAATGTTGCTTAGAATCTCATGAACTACAACTTTGGTATTCAAGTTATGGCAAGATTTGGACTTTTGTTTCACAAAATTTTGAATTTACTAATCAGGTCTACGTTTGGCAGATTTCACAGTTTCAAAGAAAATGACCCAAAACCATGTTCAAACTTTTATGCATGTCATGACACAGCTGTGGCGGAACCGTCGATTTAATACGAGCTAAGTACACATGTCTCGACAAGACTCGCAGTGCACTTAGACCGAATCAAACCCGGTTGTCCGTCGAGCTACCACAAAGGGCACTCGATGTAACCATCACCCAAAGAGACCGACATCACACACATTCAGCCCTCGATGGAGCCACAACAGTTACATCATCACAGACAGTTAATAGTGATAATAAGATAAAGTTCTTACAAACCAAATACATGTAGTCAAATACGAGTTCAAATCAGATAGCGGAAGCGTTTCCAAAAACACCTCACACCGGAAACAAAATACTTAAGTAGTCTTCATGCAATAATGAGCAAGGCAAGCAGCAACGAGCCCACCGGTACTACTCTCCTCCAAGCAACTGTCCAGAAGTCATCGGTACCTGCACTCAAAAGGTGGGGGCAAACCCTGAGTACTAATTACTCAGTAGGGCTTAATGGAAGGTCTTACGGCTGACGCAAAGCTTGCTTACTAGCATTTAGATCCTTAGCCATTGATTTTAAACAGTGATATAATGACATAGTAAACAGTTTCATCATGAGCATATATATCATCATCATCATAATAACTTGCAGGAATGTAAACATACAAGTACAAACATGTGGAATTTGAAAACATGAATTATAATATAGCATATTTTGATAGTTACTACGTTTGA
This sequence comes from Paspalum vaginatum, assembly GCA_030272315.1. Lineage (NCBI taxonomy): Eukaryota > Viridiplantae > Streptophyta > Magnoliopsida > Poales > Poaceae > Paspalum > Paspalum vaginatum. The sequence goes on along the minus strand of CM059013.1, from coordinate 30,991,490 downwards.
ACGTTAGTGGCATTGGCATTCTCACACCTGGTGAGCATCAGCGATTCGAATCGATTTTTAAATTCCTGGGAATAACTATCATGCCGGGGGTATATGCTTACTAGCCTCCGCGTTCCCACATGTAGCCCCCATCTCCACTTGTTCCATCCCAAGTTCGATTCTAACCCGTCATTCCCTAGGTTTAGCCCCCATGGAGCGATACCACGGCGCACCGGGTCAGCCCTCCCATGAGTCAAGTGCCCCTAGGCCTCATGGTAGGACCAAGTCTCTGTTCTTCGGATGGTTCAAGTAAGACTTTCACCGGTCCCATATCCCGGATAAGCACTCTAGCAATGTTATGCCGACCAATAGGCGACAACGGACAGATCTTAAACGACTCAGGTGGAGTCCATTGCAGAACATCATAAATGGTAAATAACTCATAAAATCTCCGCCCGGTCTCCATTTAAATCACAAGCATAAATAACATATCCAATTTAATAATTTGATATTTTGAAATCACCTATACGACGAGTGACTCCATTTCACTTATGTCTACTCGCACCTAGCAATATTAGGCATACTCGTCCTACGGACTCTATTATAGGTGCTAGGACCAAGAGGCCAGGGAATCTAATGCAATTGGTTTCAATCAACTCCTAATGCGGATACGTAATCATCAATCAAGATAATATTAGCTGGGAAATTCATGGTCCTGCCTACCTTTGCTTAATTTCAACCAAACCAACAAACTAAGCTATTGTTAGTTTGCCGGGTTGTGGGGCTTTGCCCCAGGCAATCCCATGATCACATGGACTGCTCCTCCTTCCAAACACTACACCTCCAGGTCGTGAGTGGGTCTTTGTTGGTCTTGTGGTCACCAGTGCTTGATGCAGCTCTTCGCGATAACTCCTCGATCACGTCTCTACAATGAGCGTCACTATATGAATGATCAAGTGCGAAATGGATGCAAAGAATGCACAAGATGCTTGCATGGTATGATAATCACAATGCAGCAAGTAATACGTTGAGACCAAGCAAAATAACCATTGTTGGATAGCACATCTATTTTCCATATATTTATTTTACCTATTTAACATGCAGCTCAAAACAGTAACAGAGAAATTCATAAAAATACTTTCTGGAACCTAATCTTAACCATTAAGCACCATGAATTTTCTCAAAATTTAGCTTGCACAATAAAGTCACCTTTTCCAATTAATCATTTTAACATGCAATTATTTGTCTATTTCAAAACAGCAAGTAAACTTACATGCAGAACTTGAAACTTTAAAAGTCGACTAAATATGCAACATAGAGCATCTACAAATTTCAGTGGAATATTTGGAGCACTTTTCATGTAGCAAGTATTTTCACTCTTGTAAAATGCCCAAAATGCATGCATGAGAGCAAAACAGTAATTTAGCAGTATTCGATAGGGTTGCCAGAAATCATACAAACCCTAAATAACATGATGAAGCTACTGTCCAAGTTCCACAAATTTTGGTGTCCATTTACACCTATTTTGTTAATTCTTTTGTTTACTCTTGCATGCATCGAATAAAGAGCAAAATAGTCAACTCATAGATCCACATCATACCTAGCCTGTAGATCTAGTAAATTGGAACACAATGAAACATAGTTTGCATTTTTCTCATTTTTCCTTGATTTACTATGATTTTTCGAAGTTTACTACTAGAATAATAACCAAAAATGGAATAAATACTCAGATCCAGGGGTCTATTTGAAATTATTCGTAAAGTATAGGGGCTAGATAGCAAGATCTGCAAGACTCATATTACTGTACACGGGATAGAAACGTAAAATCGTAGAACTTGGAGGGCCAAACCGTAAACACGTCTTCTTCTTCCTGCCTCATCTTCAACCTCCGACAGGGAGGTGAGCCATTGCGACGACGTGACCCAAATCCGGCCTGCCGGGCTTGGGGAGCTCGTCCCGGACGGCCAGGGAGGAAGAGGGGGTGCGAAGGGTCCCTTACCCCCTTACCGGACGCGACGGAGGAGGCCTGTAGGAGGCCGGCGGCGGAGCTCCTGCTCGTGCCGCGACCGGTAGTATGGCACGGCTGGGTCGAAGGGGCTCGGCGAATGGGGATTGGACAGGGTGGTGGAGTGACGGACTGCGTAGCTCTGCGAGGGGTTGGAGGGCGCAGGGAGGAGCCAGAGGCAGCAGCCCGAGCTCGAGTTGGAGCTCGTCAATGGCAGCCGGTCGAACGAAATGGCAGAGAGAGGGAGAGCTGAGCGTGAGCGATAGGGAGTGAGGGGAGCGGTGCCTTTGTCTCGAAGGAGCCATCTGGACTCCTTTTGGCTACGGCGCGGGCAGCATGGCCAGCAGAGGCCGACGGCCATGTGGCCATGGCACTCAGCCGGTGGCGGGCGCCGGTTGGGGAGGAGAGGGAGAGGGGCGCAGGTGGTCATGGTCCATAGATCGGAGGTGGTTGACAGGCGGGGTCGCGGGAAGGAAACGAGCTCGACCTGTATGGACCGAGTGCACGGGTGGGATGGCCTGGTGGGGCCCACAACTGAACCTGTCCCCGCCCGGATCCAAAGCCTTGACGGGTGGGTCCCACGCGTCATACACACAAAAGGAAATTAAAACTCGTAAATGGAAAAATGGCTATTTGACCAGGATAACAGGGTTTTGAATTTCGCATTTTTGAAGATCTTAGAGGCCGAATTAGACCAAACTCAAAATACAAAAGTTGTTCTATTTTTTCAATCTCTACAACTTTGTCAAAAGTCTTGGTACTAGGTTCTATTCAAATTTTGTGAGTTTTAATGAATTCAAATCTGGAGCATTGGTTTGACCAGCTATTCATTTGATCTTTAAAATTCTGTTAAGCCTATTTGTGGGCATTTTCATAAAAAGTGAAATTTACCAATGTTGCTTAGAATCTCATGAGCTACAACTTTGGTATTCAAGTTATGGCAAGATTTGGATATTTGTTTCACAAAATTTTGAATTTACTAATCAGGTCTACGTTTGGCAGATTTCACAGTTTCACAGAAAATGACCCAAAATCAGGTTCAAACCTTTATGCATGTCATGACACAAAATACTAAAGTTATTCCTCATGAAATTGTCTACAAGTTTGGTACGTAAAGTTTTATCGAATTCACAACAATTTTAAAGTTACAATAGCAATTGAAAATACAGTTTTCAGCAAACCGAGTTTAATCACATGAAATGACCTAACCTATGCATGCACTTAATATAAAATGCCCTTGAAACAATGTAATTAAGTTAATGATGTCAGTATAATGCACTTGAGATGCCAAGGGCATCACAGCCCACCCCCCTTAAATAAATCTCGTCCCGAGATTTGATGTGACTTGGTTGGTTAAGTTAAAAGAGAGAAAAAGAACGTTGTGTATGAATTCGAGTTAAATTTGAAATGAGAAACCGTTTTGACGTACCCATTCAATTAGATGGGAGGAAGTCAGGATACTTGGCACGTAAATAATCTTCTTGTTCCCAAGTAGCCTCTTCTTCTGAGTGATTACTCCATTGCACTTTATAAAAGTTGAATGCTCTTCGGCATGTTGCTCTTTGCTTTTGGTCTAATATCTTGATGGGTTGTTCTTGATAGGTGAGGTCAGGTTCAATCTGAATCTGAGATGTTTCAATCACTTTCTCTGGCACTCGAAGGCATTTCTTTAGTTGTGAAACATGAAAGACATCATGTACTGCGGCAAGGTGTGGTGGTAACTCTAACCGATAAGCCACTGGCCCACATCTTTCTATGATTTTCAATGGCCCAACATATCGTGGTGCTAACTTTCCTTTAACTCCAAACCGATGTACCCCTTTCATTAGTGACACTTGGAGATACACATGATCGCCCTTCTCAAAGACTAGTGGTCTCCTCTTATCAGAGTAACTCTTCTGTCTAGATTGGGCTCTTTTTAGATTACTGTGTATGAATTTTACTTGCTCTTCAGCTTATGTTACCAAGTCAGGACTGAATGTGACATGTTCACTGGGTTCAGATCAATTGAGTGGTGTCTTGCACCTTCTACCATATAAAGCTTCGAAAGGAGCCATTTCTAGGCTTTTCTGGTAGCTGTTATTGTAAGCAAATTCTGCTAAGGGTAGACACTCATCCCATTTGGTGGAGTAAGTCAAAGCACATGCCCTCAACATATCTTCTAGGATATGATTTACTCTATCTACTTGTCCACTAGTTTGTGGATGATATGCTGAACTCTGAATCAAAGTGGTCCCAAGAGGAGATTGCAAATGCTCCCAAAAGCGAGACACAAATAGTGAGCCTCGATCTGAAGCGATGGTTTGAGGAACACCATGCAATGAGACAATCCTGGCTATATAAATCTCGGCATAGGTCTTGGCATAGTAAATTGTTTTTACAGGAAGGAAATGAGTTGATTTTGTGAGTCGGTCGATAATCACCCATATGGAATCATATCCCTTCTATGTACGAGGCAAACCCACAATTGAATCCATGTGCACATCTTCCCACTTCCAAGTTGGGACTTGCAATGGTTGAAGCATACCAGTAGGCTTTATGTGGTTAGCTTTTACTCTTTGACATACATCACACTCGGACACATATTTGGCGACCCCTCGTTTCATACGAGTCCACCAACACTTCTGTTTCAGATCTTGGTACATTTTGTTGCTTCCTGGGTGCATAGTGAACATTGAGGTGTGAGCTTCATCTAGGATTTTCTTCCTTAGTTCCAAGTCTTTTGGTACCACTAAGCGATCCCTGAACCATAGAACTCCTTCTTCATCAAGCTTGAAACAAGCCTTCTTCTTCTCATTGATCCCATCTCTATTGTGCGCCATGCCCTTATCTTTCTTTTGTGCCTCTATGATCTGATCTTTTATTGTTGGTTCAATAATGAGATTGTAAAGCTCAGTATGCTGTTCTATTGGTGTTTCAATGTCCCCAATTTCACAACATAACACTCTCACTGTTGGACGAGCCTCAATGAAGTTGCAATGAGCTTTATGGCTTAATGCATCTGCTAGCACATTCGCTTTCCGAGGATGATAGTGAACTTCGAAATCATAGTCCTTGATCAATTCTAACCAACGACGTTGCCACATATTTATTTCGGGTTGAGTGAAAATATATTACAGGCTCTTGTGGTCGGTGTATATATGTCAAGTGTTGCCCAACAAGTAGTGTCTGCATTTCTTTAGTGCATGAACAACCGCAAGTACCTCAAGATCATGAGTTGGATAATTCACCTCATGTTTCCTCAGTTGGCAAGATGCATAGGCAATTACTCTTCCTTCTTGCATTAGAACACAACCGAGGTCACTACCGGAGCCATCACAATACACATCAAATGGCTTGGTGATGTCCGGTTGAGCAAGAACAGGTGCTGAAGTTAGGAGTTTCTTCAATGTTTGAAATGCCTCTTCGCATTTTGGGCTCCACACAAACTTTACATTTTTCTGGGTCAATGTTGTCATTGGCTTGGCAATTTTGGAGAAATCCTTGATGAAGTGGCGGTAGTAACCTGCTAAACCAAGAAAACTCCGTATTTCTGTCACGGTTTGTGGCTGCTTCCAATTCAGCACATCTTCCACCTTGCTAGGATCAACAGCCACACCCTTTGCAGACAATATATGGCCTAGGAACACCACTTCCTTTAGCCAAAAAGCACACTTGCTGAATTTGGCATATAGTTTATGTTTTCTAAGGCGAGACAACACTATTCGCAAGTGTTCTTCATGCTCCTTCTCATCCTTGAAATAAACCAAGATGTCATCAATGAATACTATCATGAATTTGTCAAGCTCATTCATGAACACCGAGTTCATCATGTACATGAAGAAAGCCGGTGCATTTGTCAACCCGAAAGACATGACAAGATACTCATAAAGACCGTACCGCATTGAGAAAGCAGTCTTTGGTATGTCTTCCTCTCGGATTTTGATTTGATGGTACCTAGACCTAAGATCGATCTTGGAGAAAACCGAGGCACCCCCAAGTTTATCAAATAGGATATCAATATGTGGCAATGGGTACTTGTTCTTGACAGTGACAGCATTCAATGGCCGATAATCCACACAGAATCTTTTACCACCATGGTCCTTCTTCTCAACAAAGAGGGCCGGGCAACCCATGGTGATGAGCTTGGGCGAATGAACCCTTTATCGAGCTGTTCTTGTAGCTGCACTTTCAATTCTTTCAACTCATTGGGTGCCATTTTGTAGGGCTTTCAAGAGACAGGTGTTGGCGTCTCTTAGCCTTAACAGGTTTTACTCCGCAAGCGCACGGAGACCGCTGTAGCCTTTCACCCAAAGTATTTCGAGTATCGTATTTGTCCACAGGGAAGCGGCAGGCGAGAGAATATAATTGGATAAACTCAATATCGAAGTCACCGTACTTTAATAAATGTACCAACTAGTATCTAGGAAGGGGTAAGTTTGGTAAAGATAGGTGTATGGTGAAGAAGTAAATAGACTACCTAAGATACACATAGGGAGGTATAGTTGCCTGGGAGGACAACGAGTGAGATAAAGTTCCCAAACTCTATTCTATTCGGCTACAAAGACTATGTCGTGGTTAACTAAAGAAACTCAAGTAACAAGTCAGGGTCTCGCGTCGAGCGAAATTCTGGCGCCCTCGAGGGGTCAGGGGGTAGATAGTTCACCACCGAAAGAGAACCCAGCTATCACCTATGGGCCTCCCGAACGAACAGGCCTGGACTACAGAGGCACACCACACGCTATCACTGAGTGGGGCTACCAAGCAAATCTGCGTGGAGAGGATGGCAAGCTAAGCTTGAGTAACAATAGATCGTCCTTGATCAGAGGAGAGGACCTAACCAGAGCCTGGCATATAGGTTGGATTATAGCATCGGCAAGAATAACAGGACTTGACTAACCAAGATAACCATAGCCTAAGCCTAGCAAGTATGCAAGGAAAGGTACACCACACTTGCAAGAGATAGAAATAAAGTAAAGCATAAATATATTATACTGAAGATAAGAGTACGAAGATACAAGAACTTTACCGCAGACTCAGAGATATCTCCAAGAACTCAGAGGCAAAGCTCGACTCACTCTAACTCCTAGGACTATCCTAACTACTACGATGTGGAAATGGCACTCTCTAAGGTAGAATGAAACTCTCACTTCTCCACACCCTTACAAATGAGCTCACAGGGCCTATTTATAGTCTACAACCAGGAGGGGTTACTTGTAGGTGGCTGAGGTCGGTTGGGGGGTGAAGTTAGTGGTCGGCCGACCATGCAGAGGGTCGGCCGACGTAGCCCCATTGTCGGGCGATCGCCCGATCTACCAACTTGGCCATCCAACGGCTTGATCTTGCCTCCTCACGTCGGTTGGTGGTTGGGACAGTTGATGCACGTGTAGAATGTGAAACTTGGGAGGTCGGCCGACCATGCACAAGGTCAGCCGACTAGGTGTCTTGCCCTGATTGGCTGCATGCCTCCTCCCACGGATTTGTGATAGCAACAATCCTTGTCTTGATGGTCTTTCGGCCCTTGGATTCCTCGGATGCTTGGTACAACGGTTGGATTAACATCTCTTTGTTTTTTCTTGCATGCAGGGATGAAGTGGAGTCAAAACCCCCTTGGTGATGTGGTCGGCCATCCTGCCACATGGTAGGTCGACCCTGGCCAGTGGCCAGGCAGACCAGGGAGGGTCGGCCGACCTTGGCCAGGTGGTAGGCTGACCTGAGGGTGGTCGGCCGACCATGGGATTTTCCCAATTTCAGCCCATCATCATATATAGTCCATGTTTCATCCAATTTATGTGAATTTATGTACCTGCAACCAAATATTTATACGCAACTAGTGGAGCTCATTAGTAGTAAGGATTAGTCCATTTTTATTCACACGCTTTGCTTCATTTGGTGGATAATTGACGGTGGATATCGTGAGATTATGACCGTCAACACCCCCCCAAGCTTAAACCTTTGCTCGTCCTCGAGCAAAGCTAAGACTGAAAGTGGATCAGGAGTTGCTACAATATCGAAGATGAAGAGAAATTCTTATACATGACTCTATACTCAAACTTTTGTTCTAAGTAGTGACATGATTGATGTTCACCTTGTGTAATACCTGTGGTGCATCTTTTTGCTTACCTTGCCTTGGGCGGTTGGGAGATGGAACGACTTTATTGCAGGAGTACTTCTGACTTGCCCTTTTTGGATGTCCTTCTCAAGTGTTTTCTAAATTTTCAAAACAAAGAAGCTTCCCCAAGGTACTCTCGGTCGCTCAAAGGTGTTTCCTCACCAAAGGCCATGAGTTGGCCAACATTTTCCTATCCTAAGGCCTTTGTGGAGTTTTAGGCAGGGAAGAATGTGGCACACTTAGGATGTCTATTTTGCCAAGCCAAAGGTTGGACCAAAGAGTGTACTTTATCACTTCTTCTATTTGATCACTGGAGTATGAATGGTTGCACTGAATGTCTCCTTCTCTTGATTTTCGTCCCTTGTAGCCTTTTATAGATTTGGAGAGGATATGGAGCTTTTATTTGTTTTTTGACATGCTTGGACTTGCATGCTTTTCATTTTGCCGTGCTTTTGCACGCATTTTTTTCTTTTTTCCATGCTTTTCTTGTTAGCTCCATACCCTTACTCCTTAAAATTTGAAGGCTAAGGGACTATAAGAAGTGATTAGAGACCTTTTTTGGTGGATGCAAAGTCCGGAATGGATCACTTGCATTAGTGCTTTTGTACTCCAGCTATCAACAGAAGGTGATATTTCTACTCAAAGAGACTCAAAATTTGTCAAAGCTCAAAACATATCTAAGTAGCTCTTTGTAGTGGTTTTGACGATTCGAAGCATTTTTGGCTCTGGTAGGCGTTTTTGACCGATGGGAGCTATATTTTGTCATTTTCAAAATAAACACCTGAGATGTTCATCCTACTAGGAACATGAAAGAATCATCCCACATTTAATTCATATCATCATCTCACAAAAACTTAGGCTTGTTATCACAAATGGCATCCACAAAGTAGAACTTTGGGTTTACTTCTTTTATTCACAACTCAAAACTAAGTCAAGCATAAATCACATACAAGAATTAAATCATTCACTTGATAGAGCAACTATTCATCATCTCCAAAATGAAGCTAGCATGTGAATCTATCATTCGAGCATGGGAGTTATTATGGTCCAGTTTTTTTCTAAGTAAAGCATAAATATAACTGAAATGAAACAAACTAAATTAAACTAATTATTACTAGTGATCTCTCTCAAGGCAGATACATGGGCGAGCAAGGGGATTGACATACCCGGCTGTTGATTGGGTCCCCCCCAAGCTTCAATGAAGCTACTGGGGGTAGTACCCATGGTACTGGAAGAAACACTGGGACTCATCAAAGGTGCACTCGGATGTCGCTTCTATTTCTAGGAGGCGGTTGTAGTGCTCGTTCTGGGTCCGCTGGATAACCTGAGTGTGCTCATCGACCTGGTTAAGTTGCTGCGCCATCCCAACAGTGTGTTGGTCTTGGACGGTCAGGGTCCCAAAAATGGCGGCCAAAGGATCCTCTGCAAAGCGTGCTGACGCAGATGGTCCTACTCCGTATGGCCCTGACCCAGATGCATAGTAGGTTCCTCCTTCACCAAACTGCTGAGAATTTGCAGCACTAGAATCGTATCCCCATGATGTGTGTGTAGATCCTCCTTGGGGTTGCCAGGTGTGGTCTCCTTCCTGAGTTTGCCACGATGCGCCTAACCATGTTGGTCCCGTCCCGGCGGCTTGTGCCTCCTGTGCTTGCTCTCGCATGCATTCCTCTGCTGCTCTCCTCTGTGCCCTGTGCTTGTCATGAGCATTTCGTCGAAGCATTTCGTGAGGCTGATGGGCTTTGTGTGGAGTCACCTCAGCAGGTCGGCTTCGTCTTGGTTCTGTATCTGGATGTGGGAGTCCAGTAGCAGTACCGACTAGGCACTTGACGAGGTTGCTTCTTCCTCTAGCGGTCCAACACTTGAGGAGCCTTTGTCGGACGCCGTTCGGGAGCTATGTCCTTGTGAACCGGAGGACGTGAGATGATGTGCCGCCCTGCTGATTGCATTCCTAGTCCTCTTTAATGCGCGTCTCATCCTGCACAAAAGTGAACACAACAACTACAAGACGACAGAAAAAATATTAACGTTAGTCGTTAGTCGTCCTTGTGGGGTGTGACACCACCACAATCCCGTTCTTGTGCTTGCCAAGAGAGAAATGGTTATTTAGAACCTGAAATTTATTTGGCTATCATGATTTTATTTGGGACTTATTTAACTAAGCACTAGGGCTTAATTAAATACTAAACAAGAGGGATTTGAGGCGGGAGAAGTGTGCTGCTGCTTGGTGCATCGAGCAAGGAGGTTGAGGGTTGAATTTATAGACGAGGGGCAGCAGGCAGGAAGGTTGGGCGACCGAAGGGGTGGTCGGCCGACCGAGTAATGGGGTCGGCCAACACTACTCCTACGTCGGGCGGCCTCCTGAGTGCGTGATGAGAGTGGGAGAGAGTGGTGCTTCTTTGCGTGCACTAGAAGGAGAAAAGATGGGGTGGGGCGACCATGATGGGCGGTCGGCCGACCATCCTCCTGCACCCGTTGCTGAGTGTGTGTATATGATGATGAAAAGCAAAGCAAAAGAGAAGAGGATCAAGGGTGTAGCACGCTGGGTGGTCATGATGAGTTTGAATGGCCATTGATTGAGCTCTCTTTCGTGCATGTGTTGAGGCAGGAAAAGAGCAAAGGTGGGAGAGAAGAGCGAAGGAGGGAAGAAAAAAGAGGGGGCTGGTGTGGCCGGTCGGCCGGCCATGATGGGCGGTCGGCCGACCACCCCTTCTAATTTTTTTATTTCTTTTGACAAGAGGAAAAGGGTGAAAGTGAAAGAAAAAGAGAAAAAGAGAAAGCGAAAGCGAAAAAGGAAAAGAAAAGAAAAGAAAAGGAGAAAAGCAAGAAAGGGAAGGAGAGAGGAAGGAAGAGAGAGGGGTGCATGGGGTGGTCGGGCGGCCACTAGAGGCGGCCGACTGCCTAGCACCTGGTCGGCCGGCCTCTCCTTTTTTTTTTGGAAGTAGATAAAGCGAATACATAGAAAATTAAATTTTTGCAGTGCAATAATTTAAATATGCCATGGAAATCGAAAAATTAAATTAGCGAAAAACTAAACATGCCGTCGAGAGATAATGCCAAATTTACCTTTTGGCTAGGGCGCACCATTTACCAACCTTCGAGATATCACATGGGCATACGTTCTGGATGGTGACTTGTATTTTCGCGCACCACTTTGGATTTGACGTGGACGAAGCTTTGGCATGCTCATTTCCAACATGCCCCAGATCATTTGTCTTGGTTGCAGCATGGGTATGTTGATCTTTGCTACACCCTTGAGTGAATGGTGTGGTTGAATCATGGGCGCCGACCTTCTGCACAGGAGCTTTGCCTCCTGTTTCCTGGGTTTTAGGGCAAGCCTTGGTTGCTTTTGCCTTCCCCTGTTCCTGTTTTTCCTATTGTTGGATGGCAACCTCATTGGCTAACTTCCGTTTCATGAATGCTACAAGACTGTCCATCTCCTTCCTAGAGGCGTTGATGACTGGTGGCTTCGGTATATATTTCTGGCACTTAAATACCTTCACTTGGTTGCATTGCTCCACCTTTGATTTGAAAGAGAATGTCTTCCTCATTCCGTTGATGTTGAGGTGGACTTCTCCAGCTCCAACATCGATGCTTGCCTCTGCAGTACTCAGAAATGGCCACCCAAGAATGAGCGGTGTCTTTGCATCAATTTCCATATCCAACACCACGAAGTCCACTGGGTTGAGAAAATTCCGGATCTTCACCGGAACGTCCTCGGCGATCCCTTCGGGGGGACGTATGGATTGGTCTGCCAACTGCAGGCACATGGCGGTAGGAACAAGTGTAGCGTGGTTGAGTTTGTCGAAGACGACTTTGGGCCATAACACTAACGCTTGCTCCGAGGTCACATAAGGCTTGATTGAAGACTTGGTTCCCAATTGAACATGGAATGGTAGGACTTCCAGGGTCCTTTTTCTTCTGTGGAGGCTGATTGAGTATAGCTGCGCTACACTCTTCTGTCATGTGGACAATTTTCGCTGATGGTAAAGGCTTCTTGTTGTTGAGGATATCTTTTAAGTACTTGGCACATGTCGATACATGCATAGCATCTAGCAAGGGTATATTGACATATAATTTCTTAATGACCTCAACGAACTTACTGTATTGTTCATCAGCGGCAGCCTTCTTTTTACGCTGGGGGAAAGGTAGCACCGTTGTGTCATAGAATTAGTGTCCTTGTCCTCCGCTGTTTCAAGTCTTGTCTCATGATCATCCTTCTCCTCTGTGTTAGTGGCCTTCTCCTGTTCTTCACCTGCATTGTGAGTGTGCAGCGCACTACTAGGGTGTGGAGGGTCCTGAGTGGACTTACCACCTCTAGTGGTGACTGCATTGATATGCTCTTTGGGAGGAGGTTCCGGTTGTCCCGGAAGCTTACCCGCATTAGCATTAGGTAAAGGGGCAGCTAACTGAGCTATCTGTGTTTCCAACATTTTGTTAAAGCTCAGTTGATTCTTCATAGCACTATTAAGAGTCTCCATTTGGAGAGAGATAGACTCAAAAAGCCTATCATTAGCATGAAATTTCTTACTAATGCTATCATTCATAGCTCTTTGATCAAACGAGCTAGGCTTATTAAATTGCTGTGCATTGCCTAAGGAGTTACCTTGTCCGAAGAAAGGAATGTACGGTCTCGAATTCTAGCCTGGTTGAGGATGACTCCCGTTGTTGAGGTTGCTAGAATTACCGATGAAATTGGCATCCTCCGGTCGAGTTTCGGGGCAGCTGTTCCCCGAGTGCCCTGTATTCCCGCAGACTTCACAAGTCATGTGAGTGTTGAGGGCCTAGACTGGAGCGGTCTCAGGACTATCTTCTAGCTTCTTTAAGAGCATGTCCATCTTGGCGGCGAGCATGTTAGTGCTGTCGATGTGATGGACTCCACGAGATCGGGTACTAGACCTCTCTTCTTTCCATTCCTGATTTGTGGCTATCTTTTCAATGAGATCCTTGGCGGCTCTCACACTCTGGGATAAGAAGGATCCTCTAGCGGGTGCATCCAGGTGCTCTTGTGCTGAGCGGTTCCATCCATGAAAGAAGCTCTGGATGATAAGCCATTGTTTCATTCCATGGTGGGGGCAGGCCGCGATGTACTCTTGTAATTGTTCCCAGGCCTCCGCCACTGTTTCATCTGTGAGCTATTGAAAACTCGAGATCTTGTGCCTCAATGCATTGGTCTTTCCCAACGGGAAATACTTGGCAAGGAATGCGTTGGAGCACGCATCCCATGTATTGGGTGTTGCACGGTTGAGGTAGAACCATTGCTTCGTCTTTTCGACAAGCGAAAATGGGAAGAGGCATAACTTGACAGCGTCGGGGGATGCACCATTCATTGTGAACATGCTGCAGATTTCCAGGAATTGCTGCAAATGATTGTTGGCATCTTCCGTTGCTAGTCCGCAGAAAGACATAGCTTGAACCATGTGAATGACTCCGGGTTTGCGCTCAAAGTTCTCTCCTGCTTGCACTTCTAGTCCCATAGGAATGTTGTTGCTGGAGGGAATGGAGAACTCACGGATGGTCTTCTCATCCATGACGTTGGTGAACAGAGTACGACTCGTTGATGCGAATGATTCAAGTTCCGTCAGTACAGGTCTCTGCCCGTGAACAGTCTTTGAATGGACTTTTCTGAGCAAGGCCTGTGGATTACTGTGGAAGTTTACTGGTAGGTCGTAACCGGTCATACACCCCTCTGTTGCATCCACAACAAAAACAACAGAGACAAGTGAGCCTGCTAAAGACCAGTTGGTATTTTTATAAAGACACGGGGTTCGAAAAGACATTATCAATTATATCTCTGCCTATTGCTTCCCCGGCAACGGCGCCAGAAAAGCTTGTTGGCGTCTCTTAGCCTTAACAGGTTTTACTCCGTAAGAGCACGGAGACTGCTGTAGCCTTTCACCCAGAGTATTCCGAGTACCATATTTATCCATAGGGAAGCGGCAAGCGAGAGAATATAATTGGATAAACTCAATATCGAAGTCACCATACTTTAATAAATGTACCAACTAGTATCTAGGCAGGGGTAAGTTTGGTAAAGATAGGTGTATGGCGAAGAAGTAAATAGACTACCTAAGATACACATAGAGAGGTATAGTTGCCTGGGAGGACAATGAGTGAGATAAAGTTCCCAAACTCTATTCTATTCGGCTGCAAAGACTATGTCGTGGTTAACTAAAGAAACTCAAGTAACAAGTCAGGGTCTCGCGTCGAGCGAAATTCCGGCGCCCTCGAGGGGTCAGGGGGTAGATAGTTGGCCACCGAAAGAGAACCCGGCTATCACCTACGGGCCTCCCGAACGAATGGGCCTGGACTACAGAGGCACACCACACGCTGTCACCGAGTGGGGCTACCAAGCAAATCTGCGTGGAGAGGATGGCACGCTATAAATGTACTCAAGCAAAGCTTGAGCAACAATAGATTGTCCTTGATCAGAGGAGACGACCTAACCAGAGCCTAGCATACAGGTTGGATTATAGCACCGGCAAGAATAACAGGACTTGACTAACCAAGAAAACTACAGCCTAAGCCTAGCAAGTATGCAAAGAAAGGTACACCACACTTGCAAGAGATAGAAATAAAGTAAAGCATAAATATATTATACTGAAGATAAGAGTACAAAGATACAAGAACTTTACCGCAGACTCAGAGATATCTCCGAGAACTCCGAGGCAAAGCTCTACTCACTCTAACTCCCAGGACTATCCTAACTACTACGATGTGGAAATGGCACTCTCTATGGTAGAATGAAACTCTCAACTTCTCCACACCCTTACAAATGAGCTCACAGGGCCTATTTATAGTCTACAACCAGGAGGGGGTACTTGTAGGTGGCTGAGGTCGGTTGGGGGGCGAACTCAGTGGACGGCCGACCATGCAGGGGGTCGGCCAACCTAGCCCCATTGTCGGGCGATCACCCGATCCACTGACTTGGCCATCCAACGGCTTGATCTTGCCTCCTCACGTCGGTTGGTGGTTGGGACAGTTGATGCATGTGTAGAATGTGGAACTTGGGAGGTCGGCCGACCAAGCACAAAGTCGGCCGACCAGGTGTCTTGCCCTAATTGGCTACATGCCTCCTCCTACAGATTTGTGACATCAACAATCCTTGTCTTGATGGTCTTTCGGCCCTTGGATTCCTCGGATGCTTGGTACAACAATTGGATTAACATCTCTTTGTGTTTTCTTGCATGCAGGGATGAAGTGGAGTCAAAACCCCCCTTGGTGAGGTGGTCGGCCAACCTGCCACATGGTTGGCCGACCCTGGCAAGTGGCAAGGTAGACCAGGAAGGGTCGGCTGAGCTTGGCCAAGTGGTGGGCCGACCTAAGGGTGGTCGGCCGACCTGGGCCATGGTTGGCCGACCATGGGATTTTCCCCATTTCAGCCCATCATCATATATAGTCCATGTTTCATCCAATTTATGTGAATTTTTGTACCTGCAACCAAATATTTATACACAACTAGTGGAGCTCATTAGTAGTAAGGATTAGTCCATTTTTATTCACATGCTTTGCTTCATTTGGTGGATAATTGACGGTGGATATCGTGAGATTACGACTGTCAACAACCAGGTGCTGTGCCAGGTACAAGCTCGATGGAGAACTCAACATCCCTATCTGGTGGGAGTCTAGGAAGCTCTTCTGGAAACACATTCGGATAGTCGCAAACTACTGGGATCTTCGCAAGTGCTTGTGCCTCCCCTTGAGCTTCTACGACATTGACTCTGTGAGGCATATGTTTATGAAGTGGCACATGGATAACCATGTCTGTCCCACTGTTTGAGCGTAACTGAACTGTTCTACTCCCAACATCTATCTTTGCATTGTGTTGCTTCAGCCATTCCATCCCAAGAATAATATCAATCCCTAGTTGTGGGAGTACTAGAGGACTAACGAAAAAACTTTCCTTCCCTACCTGCAAACACATGTTCCTCACTATGTGATTTGTAACTATTGATGATTCTGTAGCTATGATGTGGTATCTTTGTTTCAACTCAACAATTTCATACCCATGCTTCAATGCATATGCCTTGCTGATAAAAGTGAAAGACACTCTAGAATCAAACAGTACAATCATAGGATGATGATTGACTAGGAATGTGCCTACTAGAACCGGTTCACCCTGAGGAACTTGCTCAAGCTGACTATAGTGCAATAGGCCCATCTTTGGGGCTAACCTCTTCTCTCCGCCTGTAGGCTTTGGCCCTTGAGGATGTTGGTATGTGCGACAGTTGTGACTGAAATGTCCAGCTTTTCCGCATTTGAAACAGGGATAACCGACATTTGATTTGATGGGTGGCACTATAGCAGGTGGATGGGGAGGTGCACTGCTGGATGAAGGGTGTAGTTGTCCCTTACTATATTGCTCCTACCGTTGGGGTTCAACGATGTAACATGTTTGCAGCTGTGCATGATGGACAACCCGTTGCCGCTGGGATGAACTCGACGGAGGTGTGCTTGCAATTCTTTTCCTCCGCTGGTCCTCCTGGGATGCACAGAGATGCTGCTCCATGTTGATGGCAACATCCACCAATTCAGTAAAGTTGTCGTACCGGCGCCCTAAGTGAGTCAGTAGAGTGGGATCGAAGCCCTCCAATAGACAGGCAGCCCTACGCGGGTCAGTGTCGACATCTTTAGGGGAGTACTGGGACAGGCGGACGAAGGCCTGTACGTACTCGAGTACTAACATATTCCCTTACTGAAGTGCACAGACCTCTTGCCGCTTGAGCTCGATGAGGCTAGACGGGAGATAGTGAGCCCGGAAAGCCACACGGAAATCATCCCATGTGACCTGGTGCCCAGCGTGTTGCATGGCCAGGAAAGAAGCACACCAGGCCCCAGAGGGACCATGTAGACACTGCGCCGCAAAGTGAGCCTTCTGTTGCTTAGTGAGGTGGGGCAGTAGGCTGAACTTGGATTCAATGATTCGAAGCCAATCATCTGCATCCAATGGATCCACGACAGTGGTGAAGATCAGCGGTTGTAGCGCCGCATAGTCAGTGTAACTGAGCTCTTGCAGATCACGCCGTTGTTGCTCTTGAGTCAACAGGTTGATGAGCTGCTGAGCAACCTGAGTGCCCAACTCAAAAGGAGGTGGTGCATCGTAAGCAACCCCTTGTGACCATTGATGTCCTTGGCTCCCAGTTGAGTTTGCACCGGGGAACAGCACACCAGGGGGACGGCCGCTGGCCGCGGAGTAGGGTAGATGCAAGGGGAGCCGGGGAGGAGGCGCAGGGAGGCGGGCGGCCGTGGTAAGGCACTGGGGCAGCCGACAGGGAGGGGATGCAGGGAGGCGGGCGGCCGGACCGAGGCGCGGGGGTTGCCGGATGGGGAGGGGTTGCAGGGTGGCCGGGCCGAGGGCGATAGGGCAAAGGTTTCACACCCGTGGCCGTCGACGACCGCCTACAGGCCTCCTCCGTCGCGTCCGGTAAGGGGGTAAGGGACCCTCTGCACCCCTTTTCCTCCATGGCCGTCCGGGGCGAGCTCCCCAAGCCTAGCAGGCTCGATTTGGGGTGCGCCGTCGCCATGGCTCACCTCCCTGTCGGAGGTTGAAGATGAGGCAGGAAGAAGAAGATGTGTTTACGGTTTGGCCCTCCAAGTTCTGCGATTTTACGTTTCTATCCCGTGTACAGTAATAAGAGTCTTGCAGAAATTGCTATCTAGCCCCTGTAGTTTATGAATAATTTCGAATAGACCCCTGGATCTGAGTATTTTTTCCATTTTTGGTTATTATTCCAGCACTAAACTTCGAAAAATCATAGTAAATCAAGGAAAAATGACAAAAATGCAAACTCTATTTCATTGTGTTCCTATTTACTAGATCTATAGGCTAGGTATGATGTGGATCTGTGAGTTGATTGTTTTGCCCTTAGTTCGATGCTTGCAAGAGTAAACAAAAGAATTAACAAAATAGGTGTAAATGGACTCCAAAAATTGTGAAACTTGGACAGTAGCTTCACCATGTTATTTAGGGTTTGTGTGATTTTTGGCAACCAAATTGAATACTGCTAAATTACTGTTTTGCTCTCATGCATGCATTTTGGGCATTTTACAAGAGTGAAAATACTTGCTACATAAAAAGTGCTCCAAATATTCCACTGAAATTTGTAGATGCTCTATGTTGCATATTTAGTCGACTTTTAAAGTTTCAAGTTCTGCATGTAAGTTTTGTTTGCTGTTTTGAAATAGACAACTAATTACATGTCAAAATGATTAATTAGAAAAGGTGACTTTATTGTGCAAGCTAAATTTTGAGAAAAATCATGGTGCTGAATGGTTAAGATTAGGTTCTAGAAAGTATTTTTATGAGTTTCTCTGTTACTGTTTTGAGCTGCATGTTAAATAGGTAAAATAAATATATGGAAAATAGATGTGCTATCGAATCATGGTAATTTTGCTTAGTCCCAACGTGTTACTTGCTGCATTGTGATTATCATACCATGCAAGCATCTTGTGCATTCTTTGCATCCATTTCGTACTTGATCAGTGACGCTCATTGTAGAGACGTGATCGAGGAGTTATCGCCAAGAGCTGCATCAAGCACCGGTGACCACAAGACCAAATAAGATCCACTCACGACCTGGAGGGCCCATCAGTCGTGTTTGGAAGGAGGAGCAGTCCAAGTGATCAAGGGGTTGCCTGGGGCAAAACCCCACAACCCGGCAAACTAAGATTAGCTTAGTTTGTTGGTTTGGTTGAAATTAAGCAAAGGTAGACAGGACCATGAATTTCCCAGCTAATATTATCTTGATTGATGATTACGCATCCGCATTAGGAGTTGATTGAAACCAATTGCATTAGACATCCTGGCCGCTCTGGCCCTAGCACCTATAATAGTGTTCGTAGGACGAGTATGCCTAGTAATGCTAGGTGCGAGTAGACATGAGTGAAATGGAGTCACTCGTCGTATAGGTGATTTCAAAATATCAAATTATTAAATTGGATAAGTTATTTATGCCTATGATTTAAATGGATACCGAGCGAAGATTTTATGAGTTATTTACCGTTTATGATGTTCTGCAATGGACTCCGCCTGAGTTGTTTAAGGTCCGTCTGTTGATCGCCTATTGGTCGGCATAACATTGCTAAAGTGTTTATCCGGGACATGGGACCGGTGAAAGTCTTACTTGAACCATCTAAAGAACAGAGACTTGGTCCTACCATGGGGCCTAGGGGCGCTTGACTCATGGGAGGGCTGACCCGGTGCGCCGTGGTATCGCTCCATGGAGGCTAAACCTAGGGAATGGCGGGTTAGAATCGAACTTGGGATGGAACAAGTGGAGATTGGGGCTATATGTGGGAACGCGGAAGCTAGTAAGTTTATACCCCGGCATGATAGTTATTCCACGTGTGAGAATGCCAATGCCACTAATGTTCAAACGTAGTAACTATCAAAATATGCTATATTATAATTCATGTTTTCAAATTCCACATGTTTGTACTAGTATGTTTACATTCCTGCAAGTTATTATAATGATGATGATATATATGCTCATGATGAAACTGTTTACTTTATGTCATTATTATATCACTGTTTAAAATCAATGGCTAAGGATCTAAATGCTAGTAAGCAAGCTTTGCGTCAGCCGTAAGCCCTTCCATTGAGCCCTACTAAGTAATTAGTACTCAGGGTTTGCCCCCACCTTTTGAGTGCAGGTACCGATGACTCCTGGACAATTGCTTGGAGGAGAGTAGTACCGGTGGGCTTGGTGCTGCTCGCCTTGCTCTTTATTACATGAACACTAGTTAAGTATTTTGTTTCCGCTGCGAGATGTTTTTGGAAATGCTTCCGCTATCTGATTTGAACTCATATTTGACTACATGTATTTGGTTTGTAAGAACTTTATCTTATTATCACTATTAACTATCTGTGATGATGTAACTGTTGTGACTCCATCGAGGGCTGAATGTGTGTGATGTCAGTCTCTTTGGGTGATAGTTACATCGAGTGCCCTTTGTGGTAGCTCGACGGACAACTGGGTTTGATTCGGTCTAAGTGCACTGCGAGTCTTGTGGTGACAGGTGTGCTTAGCTCGGATTAAATCGGCGGTTCCGCCACAGCTAGTATCTTATCACGTGTATCAACATGGGGGACTTGTCGCAAGTATAAAATCCAACAAGCGGAATTAATCCTACGTCTTAAATAGACATCTATTTTCTATATAGTTAATCCAACATACCTATCATGCAATTCAAAATAGTAGGGATGACTTAAGCACGTCTATGATTCACCACGACCTTTCTTAGCACTTACTAAGCTTGATAGAACCACTTTTTCTATTACTTAGCTAGATATGCATCATTTTGCCATTTTCAAAATAGTGCCAAAACCTAACATGCACAGCCTCAAGTCTCATCAGTGAGCTATTTTCGTAAGCTAGAATTCATATAAATACCATGAAGTCATCTGGAGCACATTTTCATATAGTAATAATTTCTTATGTTAATTATATGCTTAAATACTAAGCAAGGGTAAAACAGTAATTAAATAGTCATTGCTTGGGCTACCAAAATTTATACAGTGCCTAGATATGCTAACAAAGCCTCTGTCCAAATTTCATAATTTTTAGAGCTCATTTGATCTATATTTCCTATTTAATTAGTTTTTACATGCATGCACAAAATCAGGGGTAAAAATATTTTTTCCTACTCAACCATCATACTCAACAAATAGATCTATTAATAAGGGTCACAACGCAACTTAGTTTGCTATTTTTGCATTTTTGTGCGATTTTTAGTGATATTCCAAAGTTTCAGTTTAAATAATATGCATTTAACCGAAAATACCCTAGATCTAGGACCTGTACGTGATTAACTATAGATCCCAGGGGCTAGATCGAATGATTCCTAAGGCACAGCGCACAGTACGTAGGACCTAAACGCTAAAACTGAAAACCCAGGGGCCGGATCTAAAATGCGCCGGCCCGCTTCTTCCTCCTCGCGCCAATGGCGGCCGCGCGGAAATGCACACGCGCGCCGGCAAGCTCCGGCTCGCCACGGCCGCGACGGGAGGCAGGGAGGGTGTTCCCGGGCCGAGGCTACTACCTCATGGTGACGGCATCGACGGAGGAGGCGCGTACGAGGTGGAAAACGCCGATGAACTCGGTGGCGACGGGGTGAACCGGCACGGCGTCTCGGTAGCGCTCGTCACCCGATCCGGGGAGGGAGGGGCAGAACGGCGACGACTTCTACCCCCATGGACGCGTCGGAACGAGGCGAAGGTGGAGGTGGTGGTCTCGTGGCTCGGGGAGGCGTAGAACGGTGGGCGCGAGCTCGAGCTCCGAGCTCGGCTCCAATGGCGACCGCGGACCGGGCGAGCAGGGAGAGCTAGTGGGAGGCTCGGGAATGGAGAGTGGACGAAAGCGAATGGTGGTGGGGGTGTTTTCCACTTAAGGGCGCGACTGGGAGGCTGATCTGTGGCCGGGGTGCGCCGACAGTATGCTGGCGGCCACGCGGTGGCTAGCAGCCTAGCAGCGCAGCGTCCCCGGATCGGAGGGCCCGCCTGTCAGTGAGACGAACTTCCAAAAATAGAAAGCACAATATTTCTGTTTTTTGTTTTGCCTCTGAAAATCGCTATTTTGACCCATTTCTAGGCTGAATTTGAAGGAGACCCAATTGGAAGAAATGTTGTACTCTTTTAGATCTACAAGTTTGTCAAAAGGCTCAAGGCCAAATTCTATGTCAAACTATGATTTAAATTTGAATTTGTCTTAGGGCTTCAGATTTGACCTAGGCACATTCCTGGCCAATGATCATCCTACGGTTGTATTGTTTGATTCTGGAGCGTCTTTCACTTTTATCAACAAGGCATATGCATTGAAGCGTGAGTATGAAATTGTTTAGTTGAAACAAAGATACCACATCACAGCTGCAGGATCGTCAATAGTTACAAATCACATAGTGAGGGACTTGTGTTTGCAGGTAGGGAAGGAAAGTTTATTCGTTAGTCCTCTAGTACTCCCACAACTAAGGATTGATATTATTCTTGGGATGGAATGGCTGAAGCAACACAATGCAATGATAGATGTTGGGAGTAGAACAGTTTAGTCATGCTCAAACAGTGGGACAGACATGGTTATCCATGTGCCACATCATAAACATATGCCTCACACAGTCAATGTTGCAGAAGCACAAGGGGAGGCACAAGCACTTGCGAAGATCCCAGTAGTGTGCGACTATCCGGATGTGTTTCTGAAAGAGCTTCCCGGACTCCCACCAGATGGGGATGTTGAGTTCTCCATCGAGCTTGTACCTGGCATAGCACCTGTCTCTCGAAGGCCCTACAGAATGGCACCCAATGAGTTGAAAGAATTGAAAGTGCAGCTACAAGAACAGCTCAATAAAGGGTTCATTCGCCCAAGCTCATCACCATGGGGTTGCCCAGCCCTCTTTGTTGAGAAGAAGGACCATGGTGGTAAAAGATTATGTGTGGATTATCGGCCATTGAATGCTGTCACCGTCAAGAACAAGTACCCATTGCCACATATTGATATCCTATTTGATCAACTTGGGGGTGCCTCGGTTTTCCCCAAGATCGATCTTTGGTCTGGGTACCATCAAATCAAAATTCGAGAGGAAGACATACCAAAGACCGCTTTCTCAATGCGGTACGGGCTTTATGAGTACCTTGTTATGTCTTTCGGGTTGACAAATGCACCGGCTTTCTTCATGTACATGATGAACTCGGTGTTCATGAATGAGCTTGACAAATTCATGATAGTATTCATTGATGACATCTTGGTTTATTCCAAGGATGAGAAGGACCACGAAGAACACTTGCGAATAGTGTTGTCTCGCCTTAGAGAACATAAACTATATGCCAAATTCAGCAAGTGTGCTTTTTGGCTAAAGGAAGTGGCGTTCCTAGGCCATATCTTGTCTGCAAAGGGTGTGGCTGTTGATACTAGCAAGGTGGAAGATGTGCTGAATTGGAAGCAGCCACAAACCGTGATAGAAATATGGAGTTTTCTTGGTTTAGTAGGTTACTACCGCTGCTTCATCAAGGATTTCTCCAAAATTGCCAAGCCAATGACAGCATTGACCTAGAAAAATGCAAAGTTTGTGTGGAGCCCAAAATGCGAAGAGGCATTTCAAACATTGAAGAAACTCCTAAATTCAACACCTGTTCTTGCTCAACCGGACATCACCAAGCCATTTGATGTGTATTGTGATGCCTCCTGTAGTGGCCTCGGTTGTGTTCTAATGCAAGAAGGAAGAGTAATTGCCTATGCATCTTGCCAACTGAGGAAACATGAGGTGAATTGTCCAACTCATGATCTTGAGCTACTTGCGGTTGTTCATGCACTGAAGAAATGGAGACACTACTTGTTGGGCAACACTTGCCACATATACACCGATCACAAGAGCCTGAAATACATTTTCAATCAACCCGAAATAAATATGAGGCAACGTCGTTGGTTAGAATTGATCACGGACTATGATTTGGAAGTTCACTATCATCCTGGGAAAGCGAATGTGGTAGTAGATGCATTAAGCCGTTAAGCTCATTGCAACTTCATTGAGGCTCATCCAACAGTGAGAGTGTTATGTTGTGAAATTGGGGAGATTGAAACACCAATAGAATAGCATGCTAAACTTTGCAATCTCATCATTGAACCAACAATAAAAGATCAAATCATAGAGGCACAAAATAAAGATAAGGGTATGGCGCACAATAGAGATGGGATCAATGAGAAGAAGGAGGCTTGTTTCAAGCTTGATGAAGAAGGAGTTCCATGGTTCAAGGATCGCTTAGTGATACCAAAAGACTTGGAACTAAGGAAGAAAATCCTAGATGAAGCTCACACCTCCATGTTCACTATGCACCCAGGAAGCAATAAAATGTACCAAGATCTGAAACAGGAGTTTTGGTGGACTCGTATGGAACGAGAGATCGGCAAATATGTGTCCGAGTGTGATGTATGTCAAAGAGTAACAGCTGACCACTTAAAGCCTGCTGGTATGCTTCAACCATTGCAAGTCCCAACTTGGAAGTGGGAAGATGTGCACATGGATTTCATTATGGGTTTGCCTCGCACACAGAAGGGATATGATTCCATATGGGTGATTATCGACCGACTCACAAAATCAGCTCATTCCTTCCTGTAAAAACAATTTACCATGCCAAGACCTATGTCGAGATTTATATAGCTAGGATTGTCTCATTGCATGGTGTTCCTCAAACCATCGCTTCAGATCGAGGCTCACTATTTGTGTCTCGCTTTTGGGAGCATTTGCAATCTACTCTTGGGACCACTTTGATTCAGAGTTCAGCATATCATCCACAAACTAGTGGACAAGTAGAGAGAGTAAATCAGATCCTAGAAGATATGTTGAGGGCATGTGCTTTGACTTACTCCACCAAATGGGATGAGTGTCTACCCTTAGCAGAATTTGCTTACAATAACAGCTACCAGAAAAGCCTAGAAATGGCTCCTTTCGAAGCTTTATATGGTAGAAGGTGCAGGACACCACTCAATTGGTCTGAACCCGGTGAACGTGTCACATTCAGTCCTGACTTGGTAACACAAGCTGAAGAGCAAGTAAAATTCATACACAGTAATCTAAAAAGAGCCCTATCTAGACAGAAGAGTTACTCTGATAAGAGGAGGAGACCACTAGTCTTTGAGAAGGGCGATCATGTGTATCTCCGGGTGTCACCAATGAAAGGGGTACATCGGTTTGGAGTTAAAGGAAAGTTAGCACCACGATATGTTGGGCCATTCAAAATCATAGAAAGATGTGGGCCAGTGGCTTACCGGTTAGAGTTACCACCACACATTGCCACAGTACATGATGGCTTTCATGTGTCACAACTCAAGAAATGCCTTCGAGTGCCAGATAAAGTGATTGACACATCTCAGATTCAGATTGAACCTAACCTCACCTATCAAGAACAACCCATCAAGATATTAGACCAAAAGCAAAGAGTAACACGCTGAAGAGCAATCAACTTTTATAAAGTGCAATGGAGTAATCACTCAGAACAAGAGGCTACTTGGGAACAAGAAGATTATTTACGTGCCAAGTATCCTGACTTCATCCCATCTAATTGAATGGAAATGTCAAAACGGTTTCTCATTTCAAATTTAACACGAATTCATACACAAGGCGCTTTTTCTCTCTTTTAATTAAACCACCCACGTCACATCAAATCTCGGGACGAGATTTATTTAAGAGGGGAGGGCTGTGATGCCCCTGGCATCTCAAGTGCATTATACTGACATCATTAACTTAATTACATCGTTTCAAGGGCATTTTATATTAAGTGCATGCATAGGTTAGGTCATTTGAAGTGATTAAACTTGGTTTGCTGAAAACTGTATTTGCAATTATTGTTGTAACTTTAATATTGTTGTGAATTTGATAAAACTTTACGTACCAAACTTGTAGACAATTTCATGGGGAATAACTTTAGTATTTTGTGTCATGACATGCATAGAGGTTTGAACAAGGTTTTGGGTCATTTTCTGTGAAACTGTGAAATCTGCCAAATGTAGACCTGATTAGTAAATTCAAAATTTAGAGTATTCCGAGTATCGTAAATTTCCACAGGGAAGCGGCAGGCGAGAGAGTGTAATTAAATATACTCAAATCGAATAAAATGTAATACTTGGATAAGTTATACCAACTAGTAGTTAAACAGGGGTAAATGTGACAAAGATAGGTGTATTGGTGGAGAGGTAGTTCTATCAAAGCTTTCCGTAGGAAGGTATAGTTGCCTGGGAGGACAACGAGTGAGATAAAGTCACCAAACTCTAGTCTAATCGGCTGCTAAGGTTATCCGTGTCTAAACAAGATATTCAAATAATCAAGTCAGGGTCTTGCGTCGAGCGAAATTCTAGAGTCTCGAGGGTACCAGAGGTAGATAGTTGGTCCCGAAGGAGAGTCTAGCTAACACCTACGGGCCTCCCGAACGACGGGCTTGGACTACACAGGCACACCGCACGCTGTCACCGAGTGGGGCTACTAAGCAAAGCTGTGTGGAGAGGATGGCATGCTATAAATGTGTTCAAGCGGAGCTTGAACAACGATAGATCATCCTTGATCAGAGGAGAGGATCTAGCCAGAGCCTAGCGTCTAAGTCTAGGGTTGAGTTATAGCACCGGCAAGAATAACAAGAATTGAATGACAAAGTTAAACACAACCTATCCCTAGCAAGTGTGCAAAAGAAAGGTACACCACACTCGCAGGAGATAGACTTAGAGTAAAATATAACGGAAATTATATTGAAGGTAATCTGAATCCAAAAGATACAAGAGTTTTACCATAGACTCGAAGATAACTTCGGAGACTCCGAGGCAAAGCTCGACTCAACTCTAACACCCAGGACTATCCTAACTACTAAGAGAATAGTGTAGCACTCTAAGATTGAACTTGAACTCAACTCCACACCTCTACAAATGAGCTCTCGGGGTCTATTTATAGCCTAGAAAGTGAGGGGGGTATTTGTAGGTGTGCTAGGTCGGTTAAGGAGGTAGGTCGGTGGCCGGGCGGCCAAAGTGGGTGGCCGGGTGGCCACCCTACATGGCTGGGCAGCCACTTGATGCACCGACTTCAAAGATCCAACGCTTGATATTGCTCCCTTAGGTCGGTTGGCAGTTGAGGCGGTTAGTTGCACTCGAAAAATGCGCCGAGGAGTGGTCGGGCGGCCATGGCACGTGGTTGGGCGGCCATGGCACGTGGTCGGGCGGCCACGTGTCTGCCCCCGATTTGTTGCATGTTACTTCCCTCGGATCCTTGACATCACCAATCCTCATCCCAACGGCTTGTGACCCTTGGATACATTGGATGCTCTCATGTATGGTTGGATCTTCACCACTTTGTGTTTGTTTGTACGTAGGATCGATGATGTGGCAACCTAGGCAGTTGGGAGACCATGTCACACGGTGACATGGCTTTGCATGGCCTAAGGGGTGGCCGAGCGGCCACACCCTATGGCCGGGCGGCCATGGCACTTGGCGGGGCGGCCATGGCTCATGGCCGAGCGGCCATGCCATTGCACCAATGTTGCTCATCCTTGGTTTTTGCTGTATTTCCAACCATTTTGTGTGCGTTTCGGTACCTGCATCCAAATATTCATGTACATGTTGTGGAACTTATTAGTAGCAAGGTTAGTCCATTATTATTCACTTGTTTTGCCTCATTTGGTGGATAATTGATGGTTGATATCATGAGATTATGACCATCAACACCCCCCCCAAGCTTAAACTTTTGCTCGTCCTCGAGCAAAGCTAAGACTGAAAGTGGATCAGGAGTTGCTACTATATCGAAGATGAAGGATAATTCTTATATGCAACTCAATACTCAAACTTTTGCCCCAAGAGGTAAAATAATCAAAGTTTACCTCATGTCATACCTGTGGTGCATCTCTTTGCTTACCTTGCCTTGGGTGGTTGAGAGAAAGAACAACTTTATTGCAGGAGTAACTCTGACTTGTTCTTTTTGGATGTCCTTCTCAGGTGTTTTCAAGATTTTCAAAATAGTAGAAGCTTCCCCAAGGATACTCTCGATCCCTCAGAAGTGTTTCCTTACCAATGGCCATGATTTTGGCCAACATTTTTCCTACACTAAAGCCTTTGTGGAACTTTAGGTGGGCAAGAAATGTGGCACACTTAGAATGTTTATTTTGCTAAGCCAAAGATTGGACCAAAGAGTATACTTTATCAATTCTTCTATTTGATCACTGGAGTATGAGTGGTGGCATACATTGTCTCCTTCTCTAGATTTTCATCCCTATAGGCTTGTATGGAATTGGAGGGGATATGGAGCCTTTATTTATTTTTTGCCATGCTTGAACTTGCACGCATTTTTTTTCTTTTGACATGCTTTTGCATGCTTTTTATTTTTGGCTTCATACCCTTACCCCTTGAAATTTGAAGGCTATGGGATTATGAGAAGTAATTGGAGACTTTTGGTGGATGCAAAGTCCGGAATGGATCACTTGCATTTGATTTTTGTACTCTAACTATCAACAGAAGATGATATTTCTACTCAAAGAGACTCAAAATTTGACAAAGCTCAAAACATATCTAAGTAGCTCTTTGTAGCTGGTTTTGAACGTGTAAAGCATATTTGGCTCTGGTAGGAATTTTAAACCATGGGGAGCTTATTTTGTCATTTTCAAAATAAAAACCTGAGAAATTCATCTTACTAGGAACTTGAAAGAATTATCCCACGCTAAGTTATATCATTATCTCACAACAACTTAGGCTTGTTATCACAAATGGCATCCACAAAGTAAAGCTCAGGCTTGCTTTTCTTTATTCACCAACATAGGACTGAGCTAAGCATAAGTTGTCATGCAAGAATTAAACCATTCACTTGATAGAGCAACTATTCATCATTTCCAAAATGAAGCTAGCAAGTGAATTTAACAGTTAAGCATGGGAGTTATTAAGATACAAACATTTTTTTTAGAAAACTAGGACTAAAAGATACATAGGCACTACTCTCATAAGTGGGCAGAGATGACGTTTGGTGTGGCACAACTTATAGATGAGCACAGAGACGAACAAGAGGCGAGATAGGATACATACCTTATGTTTATGCGGTTCTTCCCCCCTAAGCTTCAATGAAGCTTAGTTGGGATAGAACCCTGTCCAGTTGTAGTAGCTCAGGTTCTGCTCTTGCATGCGTTCCACAATTGCTCTTGTTTCCAAGAGCATGTTGTGGTCGACCTCTTGTGTCTCCTGGATTTGGCTGATGCTGTCCATCATCCCCAAGGTGCGGTGCTCTTAGAGGTCCATTACCCCGAAGAGGGCATTGATGTTCCTCGTGTACCCATTACCAGTGTAACGGGCAGAGTGGGATGGACCTACACTTTGTTCATAAGATGGCTCACCACCACCGTGGTAGGATGGCGTCGGGTTCACTGAAGGCATAATGGAGTTCCATGAACTGTGCCATGATTCTGCCTGGCTTCCCCAAGCGGGTGTGCCTCCTAGGTTAACCTGGGAGGGTCCAGCGCCTGGATGAGCCCAAGCAGGCTCGGCACCTAGCTCCTGTGCTTCCTCGTAGGCCTTGCGGAGTCTTTCTTCGGCCTGACGTCGTTGGGCGCAAGTCATAACTCTGGCGACACTGTTTCTTGCTGGTTCAAGTTCCGGTGTAGGTGCGGGTTCTAGCTGCACAGTTAGTGTCCTCACAGAGTACAATTTGAACTGCAGTGCTGGGAGCGGTAGCTCAACATCGCATCCTCTATATGTCATGTAATATTTTCCCTGTGTGTCTTTCCTCAGGAAGTGTGCGTGGATGAAGTGTGAATCTTTAACCACATGTGAAGGATCATTAGGCATGAAAGTAACAATAGCATTTGTTAGCACTCCTAACCCATTGGCAATCCTAGTCACAAATGAAGTGATAGGAATTGTAGAAACATTGGAGGCTAGGCCTTGCCAATGGTGGATCATGCTAACAATAGGTGCAAACTTTTTCTTCTTCCACATGGCATAAAGACACCAAATATCCTCTACTGTGACACAGCGGGTATCCTCCCTTGGGAAAACGACCATGGTAAGCCAGCGGGCAAGAAGCCGCATGGTAGGGTGTGTGATGCAAGTGATGCTCTTTTTCCTAGGAGGATTAGGACCAGCTAGCTCTTTCCAAAACTCTTGTGAATTAAAGCCAGTAGGATCCTCAGCCACAGAGCACTGTGGTGAGAAGTCTAGCAAGTTGCTAAACTGGCACAGTGTAAGCTCATAATCAGTATTGAAAAGGCGGAACCAGACAAATGTACCTTCCCTTTGAGTGTCGGTGCGGAGCGTCATGAGAAATTCCTTGGTGAGAAGGATGATTCCTCCTTCTGGGACTTCTGCAAAGTCAGTCCAGCCCACGGCCTGGAACACCTCGGTGAACTCCTCCCGCATGCCGGTGTCAACGAGGAGGTCCTCATCGAAATATTTGGTCAATGCATAATTCTTTTGGTTCAAAAGCCTTAATGCCTTGGCCTCTTCTTGACCACGCGGCACGAATTGCGACTCGAGGATGAGTACGGGCTGGTGGATGGATGACGTCTGGATTTCTTCAGGCTCCTCTGTGCTGATGGACATCCTCTCGGAAGCAACATGCCGGCTTGCGGGGTCGGAGCCGTCGGAAGACGACCAGTGAATGTGCTGTCCTGCCTTGCTAACGGCCTTCTTTGCCTTCTTGAGCACGCCCTTCATCCTACAAAACAGAGCAAAAACAACACACGATACCCGAAGGACAGAGGACAATAAAGATTAGCGTTAGCGGGTTAGTCGTCTAAAAGAAATCAGCGTCCTTCTGGTGCTGAGCCTCCACAAAATGTTCTCATTTTTGCACAACTGAGAGAGAGTGTTGCCAGAATTTTATTTGGTTAACCAAATTTTTATTCGGCCATTATTTCAACTAAGCAAGGGAGCTTAACTAAGCACTAACTAGAGAGATTGAGAGGGGGAAGTGAGCTGCTGCGTGGTGCATCAAACTGGGAAGTGAGTGCACGTATTTATAGGCGAGTGGAAACAGCAGGGGGAGAGCAAGGTGGCCGGGCGTCCACTACCCATGGCCGGCCGGCCATGGCAAGGTGCCGGGCGGCCACCATTGCTCGTGAGAAGGGACTGAGTGAGTACTGCTCACCGAAAACAGCGACATAGGGGGGCCGGGCGGCCATTAGGGCGGTTGGCCGGCCACTTGATTGTGCCAATCGGCTGGCCATGGTTTCTGCTGCGCAAGGGTGAGCACTTGAGAGCAAGCGGAGACCAAAAGAAACAGCGAAAAAGAGAGTAAATAGGAGGAGTGAGAAGTGAGTGGGGAGAAAAGGAGAGAGAGGAGAGGGAAAAGGAAAAGGGAGGTGCAGCTGCTGCCCTGCGCAAAGAGAAAGGGGGAGAGAGGCAGAGGGGTGGTCGGCCGGCCACTCAATTTTTATTTTCGAAAATACAGAATTTTCAGGAAAATAGTCTAAATGCAAAATTTAAATGAGAAAAAATGCAATGGAGTGCGGGAATTAAAATTTGGCAAGAAAATTAAATATGTCGTCGATGGGTAGTGTACCAATTTACCTTTTGGCGAGGGGAGCCCATGTCTTGCCCTTCGGAGTTTCATAGAACTGTAGCTGGGTGCTGCCTTCCATTGTGTTCTATTTCTTCTGCGTCGCCTTGGGTTAGTCACATTATCCTCGACGCCGACCTTGTTCTCGGGTGCTGGTTGAGTTGGCCACTTTGGCGTAGTCAATTTGCTTTCAGCACCGTATCTCTTCTCAGGAGCTTTGCCTCCTGGTGCAGTTCTGGGCCAGTCGTACCTCGTCTCTTGGCTCCTCGATCTTCTACTTCGCATTGCCCTCTCATACTCCATTTGTTGAATCTCAGTCTCGATTTTCAATTTCTTCAGTATAAATGCCATGAGACTGTCTTCTTTTGAATTTGACTGATTGGTCCCTGTCTTGACCTTGGGTTCATCTTTCTTGGCCTGGCACTTGAAAGTTTTCACCTTGTTGCATTGTTCCACTTTTGGTTTGAAGGCAAATGTTTCCTTCTTGCCATTAATGTTTAGGTGAACCTTTCCTGCTCCGACATCGATTGTTGCATCGGCGGTGCTCAAAAATGGCCGCCCAAGGATGAGCGGGGTTTTTGAGTCAATCTCCATATCCAGTACCACAAAGTCTACTGGTATGAGAAAATTCTGGATTCTCACCGGAACGTTCTCTGCCACTCCTTCAGGGTAACGGACGGATTGATCCGCAAGCTGTAAACACAGAGTTGTGGGAGCGAGTGCTTCATCATTCAACTTGTCGAAGGTGACCTTCGGCATTACACTGACACTGGCTCCAAGGTCACACAACGTTTGATCGAAGTGCTGGGTACCAATCGAGCATGAGATGGTAGGGCTTCCAGGGTCCTTTTTCTTGAGTATAGCTGCGCTACACTCCTCCGTTAAGTGCACAATTTCCGTTGACGGTAGGGGTTTCTTGTTGTTGAGGATATCCTTTAGGTACTTGGCATATGTCGGTACCTACATAGCATCTAGTAGGGGCATGTTGACATAAAGCTTCTTAATGACCTCAACGAACTTACTATATTGTTCGTCAGCGGCAGCCTTCTTGTTTCTTGGAGGAAATGGTAGCACCGTTGTGTCATAGAACTCATGGGGTAGATGTTTCGATGCTGGCTTTTCCTCCTTCCCAGGTGTATCTTCATCTGCAACCTTGTATTTAGACTTGGCAGTCTTCTCCTGTGCTTTACCTGCATGACTAGGAGACGGGGGGTCCTGTGTGGACTTTCCACCCCTAGTGGTTACTGCATTTATGTGCTCCTTGGGAGGAGCTTCAAGTTAACCAGGCAGTTTACCCGCATTTGGGTTAGGTAGAGCAGGCCAACTGAGCTATTTGAGTTTCCAGCATTTTATTGAAGCTAAGTTGGTTTTTCATAGCACTATTCAAAGTTTCCATTTGAAGAGATATGGACTCAGACAACCTATCATTAGCATGGAACTTTTCACTAATGCTATCATTCACAGCTTTTTGATCAAAATTATAATTATTTCTAGAAAATTGCTGTGAATTTGAAGAGTTACCTTGTCCAGAGAAAGGGAGATTTGGTGGAGCATATCAGTGCTCTCGATCTGATGGACGCCATGGGAACGGGTACTAGACCTCCCTTCTCTCCATTCTTGATTGGTGGCCATCTTCTCAATGAGATTCTTGGCCGCCGAGATGCCTAAGGAGAGGAAGGATCCTCCAGCGGCTACATCCAAGTGTTCTTGTGCTGAGCGGTTGAGCCCATGGAAGAAACTATGAATGATCAGCCACTCTTGCATCCCATGGTGTGGGTAGGCTACAATGTACTCTTGCAGACGTTCCCATGCTTCAGCCACGGTTTCATCTGCGAGCTGTTGGAAGCTCGAGATCTTGTTCCTCAACACGTTGGTCTTCCCCAATGGGAAATACTTCGCCAGAAATGCATCAGAGCATGCGTTCCAAGTTGTGAGTGTTGCTCAGTTGAGGTAGAACCACTGTTTTGCTTTCCCAACAAGAGAGAAGGAAAAGAGATGAAGTTTGACAGCGTCCGGTGATGCTCCTTTCATGTTGAACGTGCTGCGGATCTCTAGAAACGGTTGCAAGTGGTTGTTGGCATCTTCCGTGGCTAGTCCGCAGAAAGGGATAGCTTGAACCATATGGATCACTCCCGGCTTGAGTTCAAAGTTCTCCCCCACTTGAACTTCAGGTCCCGTAGGGATGTTGTTGCTCGAGGGGATGGAGAACTCACGAATGGTCTTCTCAGCCATGGTGGTGTTAACTGGAGTACTGGTAGACGTGCTTGGTTCTAGATCCCTTGGTACAGGTCACTGCCCGTGGATAGTCTTTGCACGGACTCTCCTGAGCAGTGACTCTGGGTTATTGTGGTAGTTTTTCGGCAGGTCAAAACCGGTCATACACCTCTCTGTTGCAACCACAACAAAAACAACAGAGCAAAGTGAGCCTGCTAACAACCAGCGGTAAACTTATCAAGTATACAAGGTTCGAAATAAGATATCAATTATCTCTCTGCCTATTGCTTCCCCGGCAACGGCGCCAGAAAAGCTTGTTGGCGTCTCTTAGCCTTAACAGGTTTTACTCCGCAAGCGCACGGAGACCGCTGTAGCCTTTCACTCAGAGTACTCCGAGTATCGTAAATTTCCACAGGCAAGCGGCATGCGAGAGAGTGTAATTAAATATACTCAAATCGAATAAAATGTAATACTTGGATAAGTTATACCAACTAGTAGTTAAACAGGGGTAAACGTGACAAAGATAGGTGTATTGGTGGAGAGGTAGGTCTATCAAAGCTTTCCGTAGGAAGATATAGTTGCTTGGGAGGACAACGAGTGAGATAAAGTCACCAAACTCTAATCTAATGGGCTGCTAAGGTTATCCGTGTCTAAACAAGATATTCAAATAAACTAGTCAGGGTCTTGCGTCGAGCGAAATTCTAGAGTCTCGAGGGTACCAGGGGTAGATAGTTGGTCCCGAAGGAGAGTCTAGCTAACACCTACGGGCCTCTCGAACGACGGGCTTGGACTACATAGGCACACCGCACGCTGTCACCGAGTGGGGCTACCAAGCAAAGCTGCGTAGAGAGGATGGCACGCTATAAACGTGTTCAAGCGGAGCTTGAACAATGATAGATCGTCGTTGATCAGAGGAGAGGATCTAGCCAGAGCCTAGCGTCTAAGTCTAGGGTTGAGTTATAGCACCGGCAAGAATAACAAGAATTGAATGACAAAGTTAAACACAACCTATGCCTAGCAAGTGTGCAAAAGAAAGGTACACCACACTCGCAAGAGATAGACTTAGAGTAAAATATAACTGAAATTATATTGAAGGTAATCTGAATCCAAAAGATACAAGAGTTTTACCATAGACTCGAAGATAACTCCGGAGACTCCGAGGCAAAGCTCGACTCAACTCTAACTCCCAGGACTATCCTACCTACTAAGAGAATAGTGTAGCACTCTAAGATAGAACTTGAACTCAACTCCACACCTCTACAAATGAGCTCTCGGGGTCTATTTATAGCCTAGAAAGTGAGGGGGTATTTGTAGGTGTGCTAGGTTGGTTAAGGAGGTAGGTCGGTGGCCGGGCGGCCAAAGTTGGTGGCCGGGCGGCCACCCTACATGGCTGGGCAGCCACTTGATGCACTGACTTCAAAGATCCAACGCTTGATATTGCTCCCTTAGGTCAGTTGGCAGTTGAGGCGGTTAGTTGCACGTAAAAAATGCGCCGAGGAGTGGTCGGGCGGCCAGGGCACGTGGTCGGGCGGCCACGTGTCTACCCCCGATTTGTTGCATGTTACTTCCCTCGGATCCTTGACATCACCAATCCTCATCCCACCGGCTTGTGACCCTTTGATACATTGGATGCTCTCATGTATGGTTGGATCTTCACCACTTTGTGTTTGTTTGTACGTAGGATCAATGATGTGGCAACCTAGGCAGTTCGGAGACCATGTCACACGGTGATGTGGCTCTGCATGGCCTGAGGTGTGGCCGGGCGGCCACACCCGATGGCCGGGATGCCATGGCACTTGGCCGGGCGGCCATGCCATTGCACCAATGTTGCTCATCCTTGGTTTTTGCTGTATTTTCAACCATTTTGTGTGCGTTTCGATACCTGCATCCAAATATTCATGTACATCTTGAGGAACTCATTAGTAGCAAGGTTAGTCCATTATTATTCACTTGTTTTGCCTCATTTGGTGGATAATTGACGGTTGATATCATGAGATTACGACCGTCAACAAGGATGCAATCTCAGAACGACATCCCCTGCTTTGATCCAATGGTGGTAGGAGAGGCATGTGTTTGCATCTTAGCCATCGGATTTTTCACTGCACACCCAGGGGACACGCGTCAAGCTATGGTTGTCTTGGAACTCGATCTTTCATCATAGATTTCGAAGCAACTAGTTGCTACTATATAAACTCGCCTCCCCTCCCAAGGGAGGTCATTCCATCTTTGCGGTAAACTCCTGCCTTTCTCCTGCCCTCATAGATTTTACTGCCTTAGCGAGACCTTCGGCGACCGGGCATGTAGTTGGGAGACCTTCGGACCTTGAGTGCCCTTTTGCTTGAAGCTTCGCACAAGGTTACTCAAGATGTCTGCTAGGGAAGAAAATGTTTATTCTGGAGGGGCTGCTGGTACTAGGAAAGGTCAAACTGCCTCCGACCACCTAGGTGGGGCACAATGAGATCATAGACAAAGACATCACGATGTTGTTGAAGTACAAGTGATTGGAAAACCTAAACATCGTTTGGGTGCCAAAGGGTGAGGAGACTCTAGCACCACGACCTTATGAGATGGTGGTTTCAAGGACTACTTCATAGCTGGTCTTCAGCTCCGTTTGACGGTTTCCTAGGTGATGTGCCTAAGCGATACAAGATCGAGCCACATGACCTAACGCCGAATGTGATTGCGCGCATCAGCCAATTTGTTTGGGCATGCTAAGACAAGGGGTGGAGCCAAACATCGATGCCTTCGCTCTGATTTTTGAGCTGCACCAGCAACCAAAGAAGGTGACA
Organism: Paspalum vaginatum; assembly: GCA_030272315.1. Lineage (NCBI taxonomy): Eukaryota > Viridiplantae > Streptophyta > Magnoliopsida > Poales > Poaceae > Paspalum > Paspalum vaginatum. Next base: position 30,955,414 of record CM059013.1, on the reverse strand, counting down.
TTCATTGACTCACCGGAGACCTTCAATACCGAATATGGGAGTTGCTCGTTTGCAACAAAAAATTCAAAGAAGAGGACTCTGCTTGTGGTGGCGTAGAAAAACAAGTGGAGCGAATGGATGAGTCGCTAGTTCTACTACTACTTCGTGACTGACGTGGAGGTCGAGGCAGCTGAGAAAAGGAAATTACCAACGGCACACCCACTGGTTTCGAAGATGAGCAATCTCAATGGCGTGGCTTCGCCAAAATGTGTTTTGACAGAGGTGGCTCAACGGCACATGAAGGCGTTCATGTTCACGGCGTCGGCTTTGATGACATGCAACATGACTGAAGAGTACCTCGCCGCCTATGTGGTGCCTTTGGCGCCTAGGTGGAGCCCACAGTTTGTGAAGTTTTATGGTGAAGTGGGGAAGAGTCTGGGTTTCTCACAGTTTGGTCTTCAAATGGGAGACAGCTTCCCCAGACTCAGTTATATGGAAATCGTAGCCAGAGTAGAAGCGGAGGCCATTGACATTTTGGGGTCTTTTACCATGAAAGGGAGTGAAGCCATGTAGAAAATGCTTAAGGGAAAGGGTTGATTGAATCGCACTTTTTATGAAATGGAAGTGAAATACCGGACCTGTCCTATTCTCACGCCCGAAGGCGGGACAGCGAAGGTTGAGAAGTGGAAGAAAGCTGCTGGCGCGGCCGAATCTAAGGTTTCTATGAAAGCTAAGACCATCGTGGCGAGCTTGTTGCCCGACGGCTCATATTCAGTGGAGGTCCACTGTAGGTGTCCCTTGGGGAGCAGACTGGGGATTCCGAGAAGGGGTAGTCGACCGAAGGGGCACCGGGACCTTAGCCAAAAGCCCACATGAAGCTGTCGGAGGCAGAGGTTGATGCACCTGCACCGCAGCCGAAGGTCGTCATGGTGCCATTGTCGGTGGAGACCCAAGTTGCTGTGGAAACCGCTCCTGAGAAGGCCGAAGAGCCGGCCGGGCATTGCTGATGAGCCAGGCCGGAGCAGCAAAGTTAACATTGATGTTGAACGCTCTGGCCCCCATGGGGGCTCCGACCGTCAAGTGGGCACAACATCCGGGTCCGGCTCCAGTCCTAGTTCTTGAAGTGCCACTTATTCGATGAGTATCGAATACATGGTTGAGGGGGCGAGTCCAACTGTCCAAGAAAGCGTGAGAGGGTGATGGCACTATGCAATGAACTTGGGATTCCAAATCACGCAGCGTGATTTATGGCAACAAGGCTTCGATGGTGCACATGCTGCCAAGCTTTGAAGAGCTCACCTTTTTCTAGAAACTGGTGGACAGCTTTGCAGCCACTGACATCAAGCAAGAGCTAGGAAAAGCTTCTCAGAGTGAGCTCACTGACGCTGTCATGGTGAATTCGCGGCAAAGTGCTTTGGCAACTAGTGTTTTGGAGCAGAGGCACAAAGCGCATGACCGTGTTGTGCACAGCTGAAGTCCCAAGTAAAAACTAAAATTACATGCTGAAGGAGGAGAAAGAAAACATGGCTACTGAACTAGAAAGGCTTCATGCTAAAATTGAAGAATAGAAGAAGGGCCGGCAAGAGGCAGAGCAGGAACTTGTCGATGTTAAAGCTAAACTGGCTGACGCGGAGGGGGATCTCTAGATGGAACGGGCCACTGTGACGGCGTTCCAAGAGGAGGCTCAGATTTCCAAGGAAGAGTTCTCGTTAAACGCGGCCGATTAGTGCTAGGGCGTCACGGAACTGGTTACTGAGTACAGCGTTGTGGCTGCCCCATACATCAATGACGAAGGTTCTCCAATGAAAATCTTTGATGAGCACAGTGATGAGCACATATGGGGACTTTCTAGCATTAATGATGAGCAGGGCTACCGTTGCATTCCTTGAGAAGGCCGGTGGCTCTGACCTCTCTATCACTGCTTGTGACGAGATGCCTTCGGCCAACTCGTTTGATCGAGTGAGACCAACAGTGGGCCGCGTTGCTGGCAGAATTATCAAGGAATTCTAGGCCGCGAGTGCCAGCATCATGGCTGCGGAGAAGGCACGTCGATAGGTAGGAACTTTCGCTCTGTCTCCCCCTTTTCTTGTCATGTATGTTTTTTGTTTATTTACTTGACTTGAGCGCCATTCCAGGCAAAGAAAGCAACCAAGAAGTTGCGGGGTGCACAGGCGATGAAGACTAGTGCTGAAGGATCTAATGCCAAAGTCGGTGACATTCCAGAGAAGGTCTAGCTCTATGCTGATGATGGGGTATTCTTTTGATGTAAATTTGAGGTGTGATGGCTTGTGACTGATGTAAGACATAACTTATTTTGTTAACAAGACTACTGGTCACTGGTTCTGCACTGGGAGCCTGCACCGGAGGTACTTGATGTAACACCATTAATGATGAATCATGGCAATTTTTATGTGTCTGGCAGGAATTGGCGATGATGTTGTTATCACCATCTTGATGATGATTTTGAAGAGTTTTGGTGGTCTAGTCTTTGACATTATGACATTAACAACCAGCAAGCGAAGGCTATCTTTGCTCGCCCTTGAGGCTGAAGCTCTGAACCGGCAGGCGATAAGCCTTCGGTGATTAGCGTGCGGGATTGCCCACAGTCTTTTCGATCGTCCCTTGATGTTCAAGGGACGTACAGTTTCATGTATAGGCTTCTCTCCCTAAGATGGGAGTGAGCGATAGTTCCTTATAGGAAATTCTCAATGGATTTTTGAAAATTATTTGGGAATGAATTGCTTGTTTGCTTGATGGGCCATTTGATCTGTGGAGTTGTGGTGCAGATCAAGTTTAAATGGGAGGGCAAGAGATGGAAACTCGTGCACGAGGAGTACAAGGAGTTCCTCAAGTGAACGGCTGACCAAATTATCAACAGAGCTGTCGAGTTCATACTATACGATTTAGCGGTCGCGGTGGCTCGTAAGATGTGCGAGTTGTGCCAAGTTGTGATGGGGAGTCACCCCTATATGAAGATTTGCTTCGTGTTTTTTAGTCAGCGATGCCTGTATGGCGAGACGTTTGGGCACTTTCGTATGTTGAAAATTTTTTATGAAAATGCCATCCCCTCTCCTCGCCTTTCTTTGGGTTAAAGTGGGAGGCTCACAGTACAGGCAACATGGTACTGTGGGAATGCGATGTGTACAACTTGCCACACCAAAGCTCTTTTGACTTGCTTTAGTTGTGTCATTTGACGAAAACATTAGCACCTCGCCCTTCTTTGGGCGAAATAACGGGGCGCTCGGTGTGGCCATTGCAGTGATTTGGTAGGAGGTTTATGGAGCGTAATCATGCACTGATTAGCTTTGGCGAAGCTTATGCGAAGCCCCAAGCCAGTTTTCGACTGGGTGTCAAACTCATCGGCACTTGGTCGGCAAAGCTTATGCGAAGCCCCAAGCCAGTTTTCGGCTAGGCATTGAACTCATCAGCACTTGGCTGGCAAAGCTTATGTGAAGCCCTAAGCCAGTTTTTGGCTGGGCGTCAAACTCATTGGCACTTGGCCGGCAAAGCTTATGCGAAGACCCAACTTGATTTTTGGCTAGGCATTGAACTCATTGGTGCTTGGCCGACAAAGCTTATGCGAAGCCTCAAGCTAATTTCCGGCTAGGCATCGAACTCGTCGGCACTTGGCCGAGAAAACTTATGCGAAACCCCAAGCAAATTTCTGGCTGGGCGTCGAACTCATCGACGCTTTGCTAGGAAAGCTTCTGCAAAGCCCTAATCCCATTTCTAGCTGGGCATTAAACTCATCAGCACTTGGCCAGCAAAGCTTATGTGAAAATCCAAGCCAATTTATGGCTGGGTGTCGAACTCATCGTCGCTTGGACGGGAAAGCTTATGCGAATCCCCATGCCAATTTCTGGCTAGGCATCGAACTCATCAGCAGTTGGCCTGGAAAACTTATTCAAAGCCCTAGGACAATGCGAAGTCCCAACTTTGCAATGTCTTAGGACGTTTTTCGATATCCACTACGTGTTTCGAAATTATAGTGGGGAAAGTCCGTTCATTATATAAGTAGGATAGGAGATACATGGGGTCTGCATCATTAAGAAACCTCACCCCTGCGAAGCATTCCCCTATGAGGAAAAAGAGTGAGGCCCTTCGATTACAATGAGAAATTGAAGGCAAGGATACAATAAGTTAACTACTTTTATTAGCTACTTCTACCAGGCTGATCATGGGTAAAATATTATGAGGTTGTCTGAGTTCCAGGTGTGAGGTAGTTCTTTACCTTCACTATCCTGTAAGTGAAACGAGCCTAGGTGGAGGAAGCTAGTGACCAAGAATGGGCCAACCCACTTGGACATGAGCTTCCCACGCTCTCTGCAGGCCTTCGGCACAACACCAAATCTCCAGGGCTGATATCTTTCTGGATGATCTTCTTGTTGTGCCACTTGCGTGTTTCGTCTTGGTAGCTGGCAATGTTGTTTGCAGCTATCAACCTGTACTCTTCAAGTGAGTCATTGGCGAAGGCAGAGGCTCCACTGTTGAAAGAGGGGCTCTAGCCTTGGAGGGATTTGTGCTTGATCTCAGAGGTTGTCATGGTTTTGTCGCCGAATAGCAATCGGAAAGGTGTAAAACCATTAGCCCTTGAAGCGGAGGTGTTATGAGTCTGCACGGATTTGGTGAGCTCGGCTGGCCGTCTTCTTTTGTGGTGGCCCACCAAGCACTTGGCGATGCCTTCCAGAATCAAGCCATTTGCTCTTTCCATGGTGCCATTTGACTTAGAGTGGTATACCGAAGCGAAATGGACCTTTGTTCCCATTCTGAAGCAATATTGTTTGAACAGATCACCACCGAATTGCTTGCCAATGTTGACGGTGATGTCACTTGGGACCCCACAGCGGCAGATGATGCACTGCCAAAAGAAATTCTAGAGTGTCTCGGCTTTGATGCGAACCACTAGACGGGCTTCCACCCACTTGGTGAAGTAGTCCACCGCGACGGTGGCATACTGAAGGTTCCCCTTGGTTGTGGCAGTTTTCCCACTATGTCGATTGCCCATCATTGTAGCGGCCAAGATGGGGTTATCAGTTAAATCTCATTGGCTTGAAGGTGGTGGGAGACCTTCAAAATGAATTGGCAATTCTGGCATACCTGCACGAGCTTGGTAGAGTCGGTGATTGCGGTGCTAGAAGAAACCCTGCCTGAAGGCCATCGCTGCAACCTCTCAGGCACCTCTATGGGCTCTACAGATTCCACCATGGATCCCTCCTAGGAGTTGGTTGCCCTCGTGATGGCTGATGCACTAGAGCAAGGGGCGGATATTCCTTTCTTGAACATGGTGCCATTAATGAGAACATAGTTCCATGCCCACGCTGTGAGTAGTTTCTCATAATCGCGGCAATCTGGATCTCTGTCGCCTTTGAGGTGTGCCCTCTAGTCTTCGTATCTTGTTATTGCCTCAACGGCAGAAGCTTCGATCTTGATTACTGGGGTGGACATGATCTGGGAGAAGACTTCCGAGGGAAGCGGCTCGTTGTACGCTGCTGCCTTGGCTAATTCGTCTGCCTCATACTTTTCTGTTCTCTGGATTTTTCTTAACACTGAAACCAAAGAAACGATTTTCTAGGCTTCAAATAAGCTTGAGGTACTGGGCCATGGTGTGATGCCCCCGGCATCTCGAAAGTTTTAACACGTGATTAGATTAGCGGTAGTCAAGGTTTTGGCTTAATAATGTTTAGAGAAGAGCAACAACTAGACTAGTAAATCACGAAGTCAAAATTTTCTAATGAAATATGCAAAACCCCTGAGTTTACTTGTGACCATAGTTCAAAATATAATGTGATTGGAACCAAACTCTCTATAACAAACTTGTAGACAATTTTATGTAGATCAACTTTGTTATTGAGTGTGGTAACATGCACAAAGGTTTAGGTGGAGTTTTGAGTCAATTAATGAAAAAGTAGAAATCTGCCTAAACTTGATCGGTAAGGAAAATTCAAATTTCAAAGGAACAAAAGTCCCTATCATGCAAAGCATCATATAAGAAAGTTGTAGATAATTAAAAACGACACAACATTTGTATAATACTCTTTCTCTGAAAATGAGCATAAAATAGACTTTAGGAATTTCTAAGTTTGCATTAAACCTTGGTCAAACTGGAGTCAGCAGGTTAAATTCAAATTTAATCATATTTAAACTTGGAATCTGATATTCCTCCTTTTGACAAAGTTGTAGATCCAAAAAGGTACAACGTTTCATTCAATTGGGTCCTTTTCAAATTCGGACTCTAGAATACTCAAAAACTCAAATTTCAAACAGGTCTTCCTGCAGTCAACAGGGGATTTCCTATTTTTCGAATTTTATTTTCTCCGTGAGTCGCTGACGAGCGGGCCCCACCTGTCGGGCTGCCCGCGCCAGCGCATTCCACTGCCTTCCTCACCCCATGCACCCGGTCCGTAGACCCCTCACCCTCCTCCTCACCCCGACCCCACCTGTCGGCCTCGCCCGGCCCATGGACCGAGCCCACCGCGCGCCTTCTCTCTTCCCCTCTCCTCCCGCTCGCCCACGCGGCCATGGCCGGCCGCCACGCCATGGCCACGCGCCGCCTGCCCGTGCCCAGCCTGCGCTCTCCCCTGCCGCGTGCCCCGTGCCCCCGCCAGACTCCTTCGGGCCGAAGGAAGCAGAGAAGCGCTCCCCTCATCTCACTCGCTCCCTCCCTGTCTCTCTCCCTCTCGCGAGCGCGGCAGAGCGCATCCGCCATGGGAGCTCCGGCGGCGAGCTCACGGAACTGCCGCCCCGAGCCTTCCCCGGTCGCGATAGCTCGAGCACCCGCCGCGCTGCTCCCTTCCCTTTAGTTTCCCCAAGGGGCCAAGACCCGTAGCCGCTCTGAGCGCCACCCCACACGCAGCGCTGCTCGCCACCCCCATGGCTGCCGACGGCCACCGCGGAGAACCCCCTCCGGGCCATCCCCTTACCCCCAGGGCTCCACCATCAGAACCGCCACCACCCCGCGCAGCTCAGGCGCTCTACACTTCCTCGAATCCACCTCCCCTCCGGCCGGAATCGCCCCGCACCGCCCCGAGCGCCGTGCGCCACCGCCGTCCAGTTCACCGGCGTTCCTCGGCCACCGTCGCGACCTCGCGCGACACCGTCTTGGGGGAAAGAAGCCCCGTCGCCAGGAACACCTTCCCGGACCAGCTCGGCTCCAAGTCGGCGCCCCCATGCGATGCGCCGCGCGCGAGAACCTCGGCGGCCCCGAACGCCCTGCCCCTGTCGAGAGGTTGAATAAAGAGGCAGTTTTTGCTATTTAGCCCCTGAGATTTCGCCATTTTATGCTTCCGTTAAGCGCGCTATTCACTGAGTCTCGGTTTTCTTCCCTGCAGGCCCCTGAAATCTAGATTTAATCTCATTCGAGTCCCTGGAACTAAAGGATTTTCGATTTAATGCATTTATTTAAGCTGAAACTTTGGAAATTCATAATAAATCGAATAAAAATCCAAAAATTGCAAACTTTGTTGCATTGTACTCTTATTGAGTAGATCTACAGAATGGATATGATGGTTGAGTAGGAAAAGACATTTTTGCCCCTGATTTTGTATATGCATATTAAATCAATATAAATGGAAAATATGGGTAAAGTGAGCTTCAAAAATTATGAAATTTGGGCAGAGGCCTTATGAACATGTGTAAGCTCTGTATAAATTTTGGTAGCCCTAGCATTGACTGTTTAATTACTATTTTGCCCTTGTCTTATATCTAAGCATATATTTAATTTAAGAAAAGTTTGCTATGGTGGAAAAATGCTCCAAGTGACTTTAGGGGCGTGATATGAGCTCTAGGTTATGACCATAACTCACTGCTAGCATAGGAGGTGGTGCATGTAAGGCTTTGGCTCTAATTTGAAAATGGTAGAAGTTTCTGGAATGCAATATATGTCTTCACTACTGTTGAGATATGCACGCTAGGAATTCTAAGTTAGCGATGTGAAATATGGTTATTCATACGGGTGCTTGACATTTAAGCATCTCAATTGCTACATCATGCATATCATTCATATAGCAACACTCACTGCAGATACGTGATCGAGAAGCAAGTGCGTGGAGGTACTTCGAGCAACGGTGTCCAGAAGACCAACTAAGACCCAAATACCACCTGGAGGCCCCTGAAGTGGTATTTGGAAGGAGGAGCTGTCCAAGTCATCAAGGGGTTGCCTGGGGCAGAGCCTCACAACCCGGCAAACTAACTTTAGTTTAGTTTGTTATCAACAACGAAAGGTAGGCCCCTTAGGCATATACACCTACCTAGGGAATCTCACCACCCTTTTATTTGATTGTGCATTTACGTTCAGGTGTTGTTTGGAACCCCACCTGCATAAATACCTGATATCCTATGTAGAATGGATAGAACGAAGTCTATGCTTAGCCATGCTTAGACGGTAGAAGACGAGTGAAGATATTCACTCGCGAGATGATAGGACTCAAAATGTTTCACAAAAATTTAATACGAGAGAAATATGATATGATGTGATGAAAAGATGAGACCGGGCGGAGATATGGGCATATTACGATGAAAAATGATGAGGATGGTTTGGTGGACTCCGCCCGAGTCGTTTAAGGTCCGATTCGCTGTTCGCCTGCTGATCGGCATAACATTGCTAAAGTGCTTATCCGGGGAATGGGACCGGAAAAGTCTTTCCTGGGCTCGTCCGAAGCATAGAGACACGTTCCTACCCGCTGGTTGAGAGGAAGGTGGCCCGGGGGAGCTTGGTACTCATGACGGGGAGACCGAGATGTCGGCAGGCTCGTCATGGGGGCACAACCCGGGGGCTAGGGGGGAGTGAATCGAACTTGGGACGAGGCAGGTTAAGATCGGGGCTATATGTGGGAACGCGATGGCTAGTAAGCATATACCCCTGGCATGATAGTTATTCCCGGGAATTAAAAATCGATTCGAATCGCTGATGCTCACCAGGTGTGAGAATGCCAGTATCGCACACGGGCAACGTAGTAATAACTTTAATATCTTGTTCATTTAATCATGCTTTTTATATTACATGTTTGTACTTGTATGTTACGTTTCCGCAAGTTCCTTTATGATGACATAAGTGTTGGGATGATGATGTATATGAGCTATGGATGATAATAATAACTATAATGAACCAAATGAGACTTTTACTTTAGAAATAAATGATACTTGAAAGTAAGGACTCACTTCTAGTAAGCTTGCGCGGGTTAGAGTCCAGTCCACAAAAAGCCTTGCATAATCTCAAATGTGTCGGGTTGAAACCGCCCACGGGTAAGTCCTACAAGTACCTCACGTACTCACCCCTACGTTGTTGATGTTTTTCTTTTCAGGAGTATCATGATCGAGAATGACAATGGTGGGCTCAATGTCATGGCTCGATATTTTATTTTCCGCTGCAAGAGTATATCAGTATTACGTTACGGTTTCCGCTGCGCGGCTATTTTGGAATTCTAATTCAGTATGATTGTACCCCATTTTGAGTAAATATTCTTAAACAAATCAATCTATGTTTGTATGAAATGATGGGTTGTTGTAATTGTTGTGGCTCTTTCGAGGGCTTAACGTGTGTGATGTCGGTATCCCTGAGTGATGGTTGCATCGAGTGCCCTTTTGGGTAGCTCGACGGACGACCGGGTTTAGTTCGGCCTAATCACACTGCAAGCCAGAGGTGGCAGGTGTGCTTAGTTCGGATTAAATCGGCGGTTCCGCCACACATGGTAGGGTCTTTTGCTGTGGCCGACTTGTCAACATGACCGGTGATAATCTTTGAGGCAGAGAAAAGGATGGCGTGCTTGGCGCCCGACGCAATTAGCTTGCGGAGGCCAAGTAGCAGGGCTTCATATTCGTCGACGTTGTTGGTGCATGTGAAGTTGAGCCTGACTGTGTACTTGAGCTTCGCACCTCTTGGTGAGGATAAGACAGTTGCGGCTCTAGCGCCACTATGCCTCAAGAGCCATCGCACTAGACATGCTAGATTTGGTCTGGGGTGGATTGTCGAAGTTTATTGCCGCTAAGATCCAATCGTCAAGGAAATCTACTAGTGCTTGTGATTTGATGGCAGTTCTTCGCACAAAGTCCACTGAATACTACGGCATCTCAACGGCCCATTTGCTAATTCTGCTAGGTGCATCCTTACTGTAGAAGATGTCCTTGAGTGGATATGTTGCGGGTATAACGATGCGATGTGCTTGAAAATAGTGTCTTGAGCTTCCTCGAAAGGCGTGATGAAGCTTGTTTTTTCTTCATCGTCAGGATGAATCCAGATTTGGTCATAGCCAGAGAAACAATCCAGAAGGCTAAACAGCTCGCAACTGGAAGCGCAATCCACCAGGGAGTCGATTCTTAGGAGAGAGAAATCGTCCTTCAGGCATGCCTTCATTAGATTAGTGAAATCGACGCACATGCGCCACTTGCCACTTTTTTTGACCAGAACCACAGTGGTGAGCCACAAAGGATTCTAGAGTGGCCTGATGACGCTGGCATCCCGGAGGAGCTGGACCTCCGCTTTGGCTACTTGGATTCTTTCCTCTGACATCTTGCGAAGTTTCTACTTTTTAGGGTGCACCGAGGGGTCGATGTTTAGCTTGTGCTCGATGATGTCCCGGCTAACACCTTGGAGGTCCTTTGATGACTAGGTGAAGATGTCCTTGTTGTTCAATAGAAAATTGCAGAGGTCTTTCTCTAGCTGTGCTGGCAGATTGGCGCTGAGAATGATGTTCTTGCCTGCTACTGTCGGATCGAGCGTATTGACTTCGTTGGTTCCTCACTTTAGGCTTCTTTGTTTTGGTGACTAGAGGAAGCTTTCGGAGCTTCATCGTTCTGGATGATTTCTTCTTCTTTTGTCTCGTCAGGTTGCTTGTGGGCTTCGTCAAGCACATGGATGTTCCTCCGACCAGGAACATAGGCTTTTTTGATTTCACGAGCCTCTTTTTGAGAGACGTAGGCTGCGATTACCCCAAATGGCACTAGCATTTTCATACATAGATAATGCGAGTGAATTATGGCATCGAAGGCGTTGATGGTGCCTTGGCCAAATATGACATTGTATGGATTGTAAATGTCAACCACGTCGAAGGTGATTGTTTGTGCGAGTGCCAGCATCGTCAGCGAAGGATATTGGTACATTAATCTTCCCAATGCATGTAGTCTTTTTGCCACTGAAGACGCTAAGTGGATAATGCAAGGGTTCTAGGCTTTGGTAGCTAATGTTGATGTCATCCAAGGAGCTAGCTAGTATGACATCAGTGGAGCTCCTATTGTTCATGAGGACTTTTGTGATGGTCCATCCTGCAATGTTGGCATGGATGACCATGTTCTTTGTGAGGATAGTCATTTAGCTTGAGGTCTTTTTGAGGTCTTTGGCACTGGAGTCAATGTCCACCTTTGAACCACTAGATATTAGCAAGATGGTTCCCTTGCTTGGGAGGTGAGAATGTGAGGGCTTCAACGGTTCTGGATCAGCGGACTCTATACTTGTTTAAGCAGTGGTTTGGTGGCTTGGTTGGTGTTGCAGAGGCTGGGAAGGGGAACTCGGGAGGTAGAGGGGTTGATAGGTGGGTTTGAACTAAGGAAGGTATGTTGGGGTGTAAGTGAGCCGTGGTGGAAAGGTAGGGGTTGGGAGAGCATGTTGGAAGCTATGCTGGTCGTGGAAGAAAGTTATTGGGGTGCCTGCGGAGGTGGATGGAAGTGGTGATTGGGTTGCTGCGAAGGTGCAAAGGTGGTTGTGTTGACTACCTTGTGATTGGGCTTCTGCTTTTCGTTCTCTATTTTGTCTTGGGTTTCCTTGGTGTACATGCAGTATTTGGTTGAATGGCCCGCATCTTTGCCATGGAATACACAGTAATATTTGCTGTGGTTTTGGGAGCGATGTTTTGGCTACTCTGTGTGGGGAGGCTTTTGGTGTGAGTGGTGGCTTTGGTAGGAGCTTATGTTTGTTATTTGGCGGTGGTGGTATTGCTGATGGTCACTTCGAGAGCTTCGGTCATCACGACCACAACAATTGCGACTGTAATGACTGTCGTTGTCTTTGCGGTCACGGTAGCTGCTGCGGTCAGACACTCTGGAGGAGTGCATCTTTTGGAGGCATTGCCGCTTGTCAATACTTTTTCATTACTTTGAACATTTGGGCCAGTGAGGTTGGTGGCTCCAAGGAGAAGTGCTCGGCACACGGGCCAACGACAAGGCCTTCGATTGCTGCCAGCATTATGGCAGTTTAGGGGATATAAGGAGCTTGGGCTTTAAGCTGCAAACAGCGATGAAGGTAATCTGCCAGTGGCTCCTGAGCTGGTTGCTTGCAATTGAAAAGGTCGCCTATGGTGATGTTTGTTGGTTGGAAATTGAGGAAGTTCTGGAGAATCTCTCTGCGGAGCTAGGACCATGAGGTGATGGATAATGGAGTGAGAGAGAAGAAACACGTGTGAGCGATTCCCTCAGTGGCAATGATGAAAGCTTTGGCGAGAATTGCCTCGTCTGCACTTGCGAAGGTGATGGCGGCTTCGTAGCTCATGAGGAATTTCTTGGGGTCAGAGATGCCATCAAAACGAGGCAAGGCCACGACAGGCTTGTAGGTGGCTAGCCATGGCTAGAGCTGTAGCTCGATGGAAAGCGGGGACTGAGAATCAAAGGAAGCGAGTTGAACTTTGGATATGCATGGTTCACGGATAGTGTTTTGGTGGTGGTTTGGCGATGGGTTGGGGTGGTGGGTGTGCAGGTTCAGTTGAGTGTTTGGCAATGGAGGATTTTGTGATGATTCTGGGGGATTTCCCTCAAGCTCAAGAGTGTTACTTTCTAGACCTTCGGCGGCTAGCTGCCGCTCTAACTCCAAATTCACTAGCGCCAACGATTGCTTCGCTTTCCTAATATGCTCCTTCATAGCTTCAGCATGGGACCTCTTGCGGGCCCTATCTTTGAGCTCTTGCTTCTTTTGTTGGGCGAGATCGAGCTGAATCAGGATTTGGCGGAGGTTTTCGGCCCCTCTCGCCTCCTCTTAGTCATCTTGGCTGACACAGAAGCTTGTGTCGTGCCCTTTGCTTTGGCTTGCGAAGCCAGAGCAGCTGCTCTTGCTTTGGCTTCGTCATCTTAGGGTGTGAAAATCGGGGTGGCCAGGGCGTTGAGTGCGCCGGCCCCTGACCCACCTAGGGGTGGAGGTGTTCTAGCGTCACCACTGGCAAGCGAAGGAGACGCCTCCGAAGGGCCCAGAGGGTTGATGATTTGCATCTTCGAGAACTCACCAATGGGATGAGCTTTAACGGTGGGCGCCAACTGTTGGCCTTCGGTAAAGCCTCAACAGTAAACAAAGGTGGAAAAGAAAAGACAGGCTAAAAGCCAGAGAGGAGACAAAGGACACTTCTAAAAGCTACTTTACTCATAATTCCATCCCCTTTTCGGTTACAAGACACCTCTTTTTATAGATACTCGAACCGATTTAATGTACAATGACCGATTTGCCCTCCAAACTTAGCACGATCTGGGAACGAGTGAGCGCAAATCAGTCTTTTCCCTAGATTACTTTACAACTCACGCCATACAGTCTATCAGGGTCCACCAAGACCTTCACTACGCTCTTTAAGGCTTCGCCTTCGAAATGGGATCAGTCCTTGGTAACCGCCTTTAGACCTTCACGCCCGCTTCGAGGCTTCGCTTGGTCTTCGAACCTTCGCTTGGGCTTCAGACATCCGCTTGAGCTTCGGACCTCTGGAGCTCCAGGAGAAAAGAGGTGAGTTGAAGGTTCGCAAGGTTCATGCGCATATGGCTGTGAATAGAGTATGACAAGAAAAATGAAGGTACATATGGGCAAGATAGTTATTTTTTCACATCCACATAATTCATCATCATGCTTCGATGTATGTATATACATTGGGGATGGGGCGAACTGAGTTGTTGGGCACACTGCAAGTTCCACAGGGAACAAATTCAGCGCTACTAGGTTATCAACGAACTCTGGATTTTTTTTCAACAAACGCTTCAGTAAGAGATAAGTAGAGATCAGTTGGTTCTTTTTACTTACACGAAATTAAGTTAGTTTTTTTGCTGGATCACTAATAGTAATGTTTCAGAGGCACATCAGCAGTGTCATCAGTCCCACCCCATCAGCATGCTTGTGACTCCATCCACAATCTTCCTCCGCAGTGAAGACGGGAGCTCATGCTCCTCAGCAAAGTGCAATCTGTAGACTTCCCACTCCCTATCTTCCATGACGTGCCTCCCAATCTCAGCCTACAAACATCACAATGTCCCACGACGTGTTAATAGATGATTCTCAGTAAAAAAACATTCATCTATGATAACTGTTAAGTTAAAGATGCACCAATAATATATAGTAGAATACCAAGAAGACTCGTTTCTGAAGGTTCTTGAGTGCAAGGGTGATATCGTAGAACACCAGTGGCCTACCCTTGCCTGATACCTCGACCGGGTTCGCTACCAGCAGCTCAGTGTCAGGACCCCGGTTGACCAATACCACACGCAGTGGTCGGAGGAGCTCCATCCTTAGGCGACAGCATAGTGCTCTCTGCCGTTGCTGATCAAGGATCTTTTTCCCATCCAATTGCACTGCGAACAAATCTACCTCGCACCTTCCATTTTGGCTCGCATAGAATCGGCCATAGGAAATCTGACATCAAACAAAATTCCACTTGCTTTCTTCATTTCTTTGAAAGCGAACAATTTTTCTTTTTGAAAATAAAATAAAGAGAATACAGTTGCCTTGAATTAGTTTCGTTTGAATCTTCTTATTACCTGAATGTTGCAGTCCTTAACAGTTCTCATGATATCATATAGGAGACCCTTATGGTCACCACACTGAATCTGGATAAGAGTGTGGACAGAACTAAGCGAGTTGTCCATTGTCACAGAGATCAAATCACCCTTTGTGCTGATCGATTGCTCCGCTATGAGATCTGTGTTAAACATCTGGTCCATGACAGAAGGCGTCAGGGAAGCCCAAGCTTGGAGGGTAGACGACATGTCTTCGCCAGCAGGATCTATTTCACAACATGTCAAGGAGTCGCCTAAGACACTTTCGAGTTTGTCTTGAGCTTCTTCTCTTCTGTTTTTTGTGTGCAGAAGTTCCCTGAAATCATTCCCAATCGTTCATTTATGACCTTCTAAAGGAGATATGGCGACGTGGGGCTAATATTCTGAAAGGTGGAACTTTAGTGCACAATGCGCGGTACCACAATGAATTTATAAGATGGTAAAAAAAGAATAGACAATTGTTGATATCACAATAGATAATTGTTGTTATCACATCCAGGATGCTCGATGAAACACAAGTGAAGATTTTTTTTCATCATATTACCTATGGAGCAATAGTTTCCAGAATCAAGAAACAAGGAAAAAGATCCTCATAACACACCACAAAGGATGTGTTAGGAGATAAGGAACAGACCTGGTATCTGTGATGAAGAAAAGGTCTAGCACACTCCCATCAGGCGTGGTAGAGACCTTCACCCTCCGAATCGTGAGCTCTAGTTCGCACAAAACGCGTGTCACATCTGTGGAACACACAATTCCAGCAAGAAGATCCAAATTAGACCGTGTCTAGCTACATATATCTCCAATGAGACGTATGACCACGTATCCCTTTCAGGACTAGCTGTCCTTTGGTTACAATAAAAAGCAAAAACTGCTGGATACGAAGTTACCAGACCTAGCAAAATTATGGAAGAGTAACGAAAGAAATAGAACCCCCTACAAGTTCATATGACCTACACATGCAACAAATTCATCGTGGCTGCGAATTGTTTACATATTCAGTAATCAAGTGGCAAAGAAATGGACGTACGCACGCCATTCAGTAATACTACGAGAAGTCGAGATTGACAGTTTCTGGCAATATTTTTGAGAAATGGGATCGGGTAGCTAATGTAATTTGATTGTCTGAAAAGATGACTGATGAAGAGAGTAGTACTTTCCCCTCTATCTAGTTTAGGTTAGCACTTTCTTCTATAGAATAGAACGATAGCAGAGCAGAGAGTGTTACCATGAAGGAGGCCCATTCGGTCGAAGCAGCATAGCTTGATCAAGAAGAGCCGTGGTGCGGGCGGCGCAGCGTCCTGGAGGCCAGCAGCCGCGAGGTAGGCAGAATCGAATCCGAACGGCGCGGCGACGGGGCAGAGCTCAACCAGCCTGTTCTTGAGGAGGTCCCATGGCACGGGCCGCCCGCGCTGCGGCACCACCCAGAGCACGATGTAGCACCACCGCCCGTCCGTGCTCATGTCTCCCTTGACGACGCTTAGGCCGAAGAGGAGGACGACTCTGCAGAGGTCGCAACCAAGGCCCGTCTTGTCGGTGCAGCTAACGGTGACGACGGTGGGCTCGCCGGCGGCGTCCGCGTGGCGGATTTGCACCACGTCGTCACTGGGTACCCTCATCCTGACCGGGCTGTCACTGTCAGTACGAAATCCGCGGAATCGCTGGGCGTGCCGTCGATGTGCTACCTAAGGGACGCAAGCAAAGCAGCAACTGCTGCTCTAGAGTCTAGAGACAGACAGGGGGTCGGAGAGAATGGGATCCTCCTGCAGCTGGGCTGCCGCGGCCGCGGGGACAGACAGACAGACAGCGGAGACGGCGGCGGAATCTTGGTGAATGGATCCCCTAACCTAAGCAAGATCGCTTCTTGTTCCTCTTCTGTTAGGAAAGGGTAAAAAATCAAACAAATCTCGGTGGGTGAAAAGGAAGGTGACAGGCGTGTCGTGGACAAGTCAACAAAGGTACTCCAATATGGCAGGCAAAGATTGGTCCGCCGGTGGAATTTTGTTGTGCGCTCGTCTGCCTCCTCTCCACGTTTTTAACCTATAACCACCTAATCTAGCGGCTAGCCGTAGTTACCAAAAGCTGGATCGAGCAAGCGAGGTTGTTTCCTGATTTGTTATCCAAAATGCTGAGTTGCACACTTTAGGCCTGTGTTTGTACCTCTCTATGTTTAAAGTTTTGAGATGATACTAGAATACTTCAGTATTAAGAGAAAAAAATATTAGGTGGCATCTTATTAAACTCTATTTTGGAAACTAAGGTATAGCTAAAACTATGGTATTTTGCAGTTTTGAATACTATACTCTGGACCAAAGTTTTCCGTCGTATCTGTCGCCACCACTCGCACGCACAACGTTCTCCATGCTGGTTCAATCCTCCAACACCATCTTATCCTCTCGCGGCAGCACTGTCTTCCTAGCCGGGCCCAACTCCCACCGCCGGTGCCGCCATCCTTAACGGCCCTGCCTCCCACTGCTCGTCACGCCGTTCCTACCCCCGCGTTAAGCCCGCCATGAACGCCTCCGGCTCCGCTTCCCACAACCACCTGTATTGGAACCGCCGTCCCTATGCCGACCCTGCCATTGACGCCACCGGCACGCCCCCGTTTCCCCGCGTCGATCCTGCCTCGCCTCCCCTGCGCGACCCTACCATTGACACCACTGGAGCGACCTCCACGAGCCTCCTCCCCACGGCGCCCCGCTGCCCGCACGGCCATCATCGTCCTAGCACCGCCCCTCCACACGACCGTGGAGCCCTACCGCCCGCACGACCATCCTCCTCCCAGCCCTGCCCGTCCACGCGCTGCCCGCCTACTACAGCTACCACCCATCGCCTCCCATGGTTGCTTGCCAATGCGGGGTGAAGGAGAGGGTGGCGGGGCCCTAGAGCAGAGGGCGCTCTCGCAGTTGGAGAGAGAGAGGGCTTGGGAGAGAGGGTGCTCCCGCGACGGGGGTGAGTGCTGGCCGCTCGCCAATGCGAGGACAGATAGGATGGCGGGGGAGGGAGGGAGGTTGCTCTAGCAGAGATACTGTAACAGCCGATACTATTAATCAGTAGTTCCAATGGACTGTAGGTTGTACGATCATAGGTGATCTATGACTCAAAACTACCAGTAGTGTAACCGTTAGTGAGAATAATTTCTGCTCATGTATGATGCAGCCTTGAAATTTATTGCCCTACGAGGCGTTTGTTGGTGCTGGCAAGGTACTCAATCATGTCCAGGGAAAACTGAAACACTGCTCTGGAACAAAGTTTTTCGTTGTATCTGTCGCCACCGCTTGCACATGCAACGTCCTCTGCGCTGCTTCAATCCTCCAACACCATCTTGTTCTCTCGCAGCAGCACTGTCTTCCTCATCGGCCCCGACTCCTACCACCGGTGCCGCCATCCTTAACAGCCCTGCCTCTCAACGCTCGTCACGCCGGTCCTACCACGCGCTAAGCCCGCCATGAATGCCTCTGGCTCTGCTTCCCACAACCACCTGTGCTAGACCGGCCATCCTTGCGCCGACCCCACCATTGACGCCACCGGCCCACCCTAGCTTTATCGCGTCGATCTCGCCTCGCCTCTGTAAGACCGAGACATGCGACTAGAGGGGGGTGAATAGGAGCACTTGAAAACTCAAAATCACAACCCCTAGACTTGGTGCAGCAAAAGCTCACAAGAGAACCACGCTTGACACCGTCCACTGAACAGATACGTGTCTAGCAGGTGCAAGGTGCTGTCCACTAAAAGGAAATGCACCAGGCGAGGAAGAGCACTCAACTCAAGGACCATAGAGATCGCAAGTAACGGCGAGCAACAAAACTTGCGAGTTCACCACCCGACACTCACCGCACCAAAATATGACTTACTGGAACACAGCAAGCAAAGAGTATGGTCAGCAGTGGAAAAACACAAGGTCGAAGCAAAAACACTGTGGAAGAACAAAATCACAAAAACACCAAAGATAGGCAGTGCTGCTTGGGGACACCGGATGTTCCGGTGGTTGTCGCTGAATATTCCGATAGGAACCACCGGATGTTCAGGTAGGCACTGGCCAGGCTGAGCCACCGGATGTTCCGGTGGGTGTCACCAGATGTTTTGGTGGTAGCCGCTAGATCTCCCAGTGCTACTGGACACATCCCACAAACTTGAGCTCCCAAACCTAAAACTTATCCAAATCTAGTCCAAACTTCACGAGATTTTGCACTGGCTATCTAGACCATATTCCCAAGCAATTCCCAAAAGATCAACTCAAAATAACCACAGGATTAGTGGGAATTTCAGATCTCGTGAGAAGGCAATCTTTGGGCAAGAAAGAGGAAAAGTGAAGAACAACTTGCTTGTGGCAATCCTGCGGGATTGAGATGAACTAAGTCATAATCTCCACGTCCTAGCAAGTCCAAAAGAGCCAAAAGAACAGAATTAACTCGCAGGCAAAGCAAATCACCAAAAGCCTTTGAGTTTCATTCAAAATCCAAACTAGAAAGGGGGAAAGGAGATGGCTGCACACATAAACTCAAATTGTAGATGAATCTTCCTTGGATTAGAGAGGGAAAACAGTTCTTACAAGGTTCCGCACAGCCTACCACCCTTCATCCTCCTACTAATGCAAAGTACTAGCTTTAAGGGACTCCAAATCCTAGATTAGCACCCGGTTTTCACTAAAAGCATTGGCTGGTTGGAAAGCTAAGCCTAGGGTTTCTAGAGGTGGAAGAGTCAAATAAATAACCAGCCACTTAGGTATTTATGGCCCAGGCCTAACTGACTCAGTTTACACTAAGACCCCTATATTACAGAAATGCCTTTAAGGGCTAAACTGGAAAAGACCCAACTTCCTCGGGGACGGACGACCGCGATAGAGTCTTGATCTTCTTCGGATGCACGCTATCTTCAGGATGATGTCCACGTGGCTAGTAGTCCAAATCTGCCGATCGACCTTTGATTTTGAAGTCAGAAACCGGGAAACTTTAGAGGTTGCTTCCTGGGCCTGGAACAGCCCACTCAACTCTATCTCGGCGAGAATTGGGCCCATTCATGAGTCTTGGTAACTTGGTGGTCGGGTGGCAGATTTGAGCGAATCCGCCAGCGCCCTCACACGTCTTCGCGCCATGCATACCCTTGGGCTCAAAAGAGGCAAGAAATGCAGAATGTGCAAAGAAAGCGATAGAACCTATCTGAGACCTCAAGGTCCTCGCATGCAAATTACCAATGATCCTGTGTGGACGGTGATCCCGCTGCACCTATTGAGATGGAACAATCTCAGAGGTCATCTCCCCTGCGTCCTCAGCGGGGCCAGCCCCTGCTCGAGCTTGTAGTCAGGGGAGCGAAGAGGAGCCATAGGCAAGGGCCCTCCTTCATCTTCAGAGCTCGTAGCAGAGGGGGCAGGAGCTGCAGCCACTGCAGTGGCTCCTGCATCACCAGCATCTACGTCACCTTTCTCATCTTCAAAGATGGGGACGCCTTCCTCATCATCGCCTGAAAGCTCAAATGCAGGGGTTGTGCAAGGCATAGATTCATTGAAGGAAACCTCACAGGTCTTAACCACTTGTTTGGTATCAAGGATCCACACTCTATATGCTTTAGAGCTAGAGGCGTACCCAAGGAAAATACCATCCAAGCAGCGAGATTCAAATTTGTCCAAATGCCCCCCTTTTGAGCACAAAGCATCTGCAGCCAAACGCACGCACGTGCTTGACGCTGGCTGCCTACCAAACCATAGCTCGTACGATGTCTTCCCTAAGAAAGCTCTTAGGAAAATGCAGTTCGCAACGTAGGCCATATTCAAAGCCTCAGCCCAAAAACGCCGCGGAGTCCTATGCTCATCGAGCATCGTCTGAGCCATCTCAACGAGTGTACGATTCTTTGGTTCCACAACACCGTTCTAAGGTGGGGTATAAGGAGAAAAGAATTGGTGTTCGAGACCTAGGTCACGACAGAAGGTTTCGAATTGAGAGTTTCGAAATTCTCCGCCATTATCGCTAGGATAGCCCTCGTTGCCTTATGACTCTCATTTCTTAACCTCAAAATGAGATCCCGAACAAAACTGAAAGCCTTATCTTTGAACTCCATGAAGAACACCAACGAAAAGCGAGAAAAGTCATCTACTACGACAAGCACATACCACTTCCTACTGACCAACTATACCCGAGCAGGACCAACCGTGTCCATTTGCAACAACTCACCCGGGTAAGAGGTCATAACCTGATTTACAGGAGCATGAGAACGGCAACCATCTTGCCAAGATGACAAGGGTGGCACACTAAGTCCTTTTCTGCTTTCAAATTGGGCAATCCTCGGATCAGACCCATCGAGCTCAACCCGACTAGCAGATCAAAACTCAAATGGTCTAGCCTTCTATGCCACTTATAGATATCAGCAGAAGGACCAGCTACCAAACACTGAGGAGGGCTAGAAATAGATACAAGGTCAACCTTAAAAACCTGCCCATCAGGCAAAATCTGACAAATAAGGTTTTCCTTAGCATCAAGCACACAAGAAGAACCCTCCTTAAATCGAACCTCAAACCCTTCCTTGAGAAGTTGCGAGACAAAAACCAAATTGAACCCCAAACTCTGTACAAAAGCAACTTCTCTCAGGCAAAGCTTGGCAGAAAGCGAAACACCACCAACACCCAACACTTTACCTTGGCCATTATCCCCGAATGTGATGTACTCCTTGGTGCTCACGGGGTTGAGGCTGGAGAACCATCTGCGGTGCCCTATCATGTGCCTAGAGAAGCCGGAGTCCATGATCCATATGTCCTCCAGGCCTCGATCCTACAAAATCAAGGAAAACGAGAGTGAGCAAACGATCCGACACCAGGGTTAGTTAAACCACTGAACCAGTGACGAGCCATCTGTGCAAAGGTGGGGTAAGCACCGTCAAAGTAAGCATCACGACGATCTGGGTAACCACGACCTCCAAAGCGTAGACTCACAAACCCTCTACCTCTAAAGCCTTGGTCACGAGATCCATAGCCGCGCTGAAAACGACTAGGAGCTCGGCCGGCAAAGCACCTCTCACCATCAGGAGCACGGGCTTGAAAGCCGCCTCCTCTCTCACCACCAGTAAAGCGGTCTCTCATCTCACCACGATGGGGAGGATCCTGCCTACCACCCTGGTAGAACCGATCCTGGTTCCCCCAAGCTCTCTCCTGCCTCTCAACCCACTTCCTTCTGAAGCAAAACTCCTCCAAGTGACCATTCCGCTAGCAAAACTCATAGTGGTAGACAGGTCTCTTGGGCATAGGCTAGGGCTGTGTCTTAGGCTTCTGGTGTGGTGGTGTAGCCTTGGGTGGTGTAGGCTGCTGGACTTGCTTCTTGCTTGAAGGCTTAAGCACTTCTTCCACAATCTTGTCCATCTTGGCCTGTGATGGCTTGGGTGTCCAAAACTACTTCTTTGGGGCAGCCCTAGGTGGCTCATGGAAAACCCCATCAGCAGTAGGCTGGGGAGAGGTAGTCTTAAGCTTGATTCGGGCAATCTTCTTCTCATCCAAAGTACTGCACTCACCTAGCCCAAGTCCGCTCGTGTCACCTTCACCACGCTTGTTTCCGTCTATGATCATCCTAAGTTGAGGTTCTCTAGCATACATCCAACTCAGCATCTCTCTCAACCTACAGTTGTCCTCTTCAAAGATCAACTTCTCCTCTCTCAGATCCTCCAGAACTAAGGTCTGGGAGGCACAAGTGTCACAGTCTAGAGAGGGAATCGGGGAAGCAGACTTCTCTAGCTTCTTAATGGTGGCATCCTTCTCCACCAATAGCAACCTCAAAGTGAGACAGTTCTCACACGTGTTAGGGGGTGCTGAAAGTACCTCAAGGTTAGCTCTCACCTGCTCAAGCTCACTTCTAAAAGTAGGACAGACTATGCACGCACCCAAAAACGTGAGTCTAGCCCTAAGCTCTTCCAGCTCCTTGAGCTACCCCTCACACTTCACTTTTAGCTCAGCTATGTCAACAGCCAGGTGGGGGCAAGACTCACACTCAGGCTCCTCACTCAAAGTAGGCTCATCAAGTTTAGACTGGAGCTTGCCTATCTCAACCTTTAGCCTATCCATCTTCTCTACCTGATGAGCATACTTGCTCTTCTGCTCACAAAGGTCACTCATCAAGGGTCACAGGTAGGGCACTCAATCTCACTAGGCTACACTTGTACACTCTTCAACCTCTCAATCTCAGCCAAAGCATCAGCAAGCTTGGCTTTCTGCTTCTACAGCTTCTTGACTGCCTTCTCCAACATCTTGTCCTGTGATTTCAATTCACGACTATTCATCTCCAACATCTCAAGAATCTCAGCTTACTCGGGAGTTACCTCGTCCTTGGAGGAGTCATTGTCATTGTCGTTGTCCTTGTCATCCATGTCCTCAAGCGCCATGGAGCAGAAAGATCTCCGGTCCATCATGTGCTAGAGCTTGGACTTGGTGGAGACAAAGCATAGCCTAGCTGGACCGCCTTGATCCCTCCTCTTGTCCCGCTAGGTGACGATCTCCTCATCCTTGACGAGGATGAGGAGGAAGAGGACGTTCCACTGCAAAGACCACCAAGCTCGGCGAAGAAGGCCTTGTCCCGCTTCCGGTTGTCCTTCTGGTAGCTCTTGAAAGCCTTCCTGAAGTACTTGATCTTGTCGAAGAGGTGCTTGGAGTGGTCACGCTTGTTGTAGTCGTGCTTGCCGGAGTGGTACTTGTTGGAGTCGCGGGAGTGTGGTCCTTGGCCTTCTTGTAATAGTCATTGTTCTTGTTGGGGCACTCGGTGATGAAGTGGCCGACCTCTCCGCACTCAAAGAATTTGGGCATCTTGCCCCTCTTCTTGCTTATCCGGTTATCATATGCGCGCTGAAAGCGACTAGACACCAGGCAAAGCTCTTCATCCCTAAGTGATGCCTACTACTTCTCTGTAACAGACATAAGAGCAGAAAATGAAAAGTTGTGAAGCGGGGGGTTAGTAGTGGCCTCACTGGAGGGAGTAGCCAAGGCCAGGCTCTTGGAAGCAATACAAGTGAGAGATTCTCTCAACTTGTAATCCACTTCTACGGCCATGAGCTTGCTGTAAAGAGCCTCCACTCCGATCATGTCATAGGCCTCTCACTCAATGATTAAGTTAGTCTTGATCTCCCATATCTTCCTATCCAACGCATACAACAACTTAATGGCCTGTTGATGGTCAGAGTATGGGATCGCCTGAGGGCTGGAGTTGACACGTAACTTTTTGTTGATCGATTGGAAATGACCAAATAAGTCATCGATGGACTCACCAGGCTTCTGAACGAAATTCTCATATTTGCGCTTGTAAGTCTCAATGACACGGCCCTTGATAATCTCTCGATCAATCTCAAAGTGGCTCACCTTCTCATAATCAATTGGACCAAGTCCTAAGAAGAGAAAGTTCACTGCCTTGGCGTTCGCCTCATGCTGAGCAACGAGCACTTGAGTAGAACACTCGGCACCTAGAGCACCCTAAAAGTCGTACTCCGAGTAGAGTCCCATATGTCCTGACTCTGGCTAATAAAGAAAGCCATCATCCTACCCTTCCAGTAGGAGTAGCTATCGGAGATGAGAAAGGAAATCTTCCTAGAGTGAGTCATAGTCGCTACTGGTTTCTCACCGGTAAAGGTATGAAGAAACCTAACCTTCTCTGATACCACTTGTAGGACCGAGATATGCGACTAGAGAGGGGTGAATAGGAGCACTTGAAAATTCAAAATCATGACCCCCCAGACTTGGTGCAACAAAAGCTCACAAGAGAACCATGCTAGACACTGTCCACTTAACGGATACGTGTCTAGCAGGTGCAAGGTGCCACACACCACGCGAGGAAGAGCACACAACTCAACAACCACAGAGATCGCAATTCACAGCGAGCAATGAAACTTGCGAGTTCACCACCTGACACTCACCGCACTGAAATGCGACTTACTAGAACACAGCAAGCAAAGAGTATGGTTAGCAGTGGGAAAACATAAGGTAGAAGCAAAAACACAGTAGATGAACAAAATCATGAAAACACCAAAGATAGGCAGGGCTACCTGGGAACACCGGATGTTTCGATGGGTATCACCGGATGTTTCGGTGGGAACCACCAGATGCTCCCATAGGCACTAGCTAGGCTAAGCCAACGGATGTTCCGGTGGGTGTCACCAGATGTTTCGGTGCTACTGGACACAGCCCACGAACTTGAGCACCCAAGCCCAAAACTTGTCCAAACTTCATGAGATTTTGCACATGCTATCTAGACCCTATTCCCAAGCTAGTCCCAAAAGATCAAATTAAAATGACCATGGGATTAGCGGGAATTTCAGATCTCGTGAGAAGGCAATCTTTGGGCAAGAAAAGGGAAAACTCAAGAACAACTTGCTCATGGCAATCCTGTGGGATTGAGATGAACTAAGTCATAATCTCCACATCCTAACAAGTCCAAAAGAGACAAAAGAACAAAATTAACTCGCAGGCAAAGGAAATCACCAAAAGCCCTTGAGTTTCATCCAAAATCCAAACTAGAAAGGGGGAAAGGAGATGGATGCACACATGAACTCAAATTTGGGACGAATCTTCCTTGGATTAGAGAGGGAAAATAGTTCTTACAAGGTTTCTCATAGCCTACCACCCTTCATCCTCCCACTAATGCAAAGTACTAGCTCTCAGGGACTTCAAATCCTAGATTAGCACCCGGTTTTCACTCTAAGCAAGCTGGTTGGAAAGCTAAGCCCAGGGTTTCCAGAGGTGGAAGAGTCACCTAAATGACCAGCCACTTAGGTATTTATAGACCAAGCCTAACTGACTCAGTTTACACTAAGACCCCTATATTACAGAAACGCCCGTAGGGGCTAAACTAGAAAAGACCCAACTTCCTCTAGGATGGATGACCGCGATGGAGTCTTGATCTTCTTTGGATGCACGCTATCTTTGGGATGACGTCAACGTGGCCAGTAGTCTAAATCCACCAATCGACCCCTGGTTTTGAAGTGAGAAACCGAGAAATTTTAGGGTTTCCTTCCTGGGCCTAGAATAGCCCACTCCACTCTGTGTCGGTGAGAATTGAGCCCATTCGCTGAGTCTTGGTAACTTGGTGGTAGGGTGGCAGATTTGAGCGAATCTGCCAATGCCCTCGCACATCTTTGCTCCATGCACTCGGATTGGAGCACCGCAGTGGCACCCGGCATCCCCTGTTCATCGGGGTTGCCTAGCAGTCCTTCGGAGGTCTTACACTTGCCATCGCCGTGCCACTCCTCCGTGTACCGAACTCCCATGGCCGTCCGACGCTGAACATGCCTCTTGTCTTTCAGAGGACTTTCTTCACCATCTACCTCCAGTCCATCGGAGGGCCTCCAGTCCATCAAAGGGCTTGTGCCCAAGTCCTTCTGGGTCTTGACTTCCATTGACAATCACTCATCACTCTAGAGGCAATGGAGTTGGTCCATTGGCTCTCAGCCACCCCCTGCGCGATCCTAGCATTGACGCCACCGGTGCAACCTCCTCCACGCGCATCCTCCCCCCGGCGCCCCACCACCCGCATGGCCATCATCATCCTAGCAATGCTCCTCCATGCACCGCACACCTCCTCCCCGCAGCACCCCGCCGCCCACACTACCGTCCTCCTCCCAGCGTTGCCCCTCTGCGTGCCACCCGCCTACTCCAACTGCCACACATCGCCTCCCATGGCTGCTCACCGACGCAGGGTGAAGGAGTGGGTGGTGAGACCCTAGAGCAGTGGGTGCTCTCGTAGCTGGAGAGAGAGAGGGCTAGGGAGGGACGGTGCTCTCGCGTCAGGGGTGCTTGCTGGCTGCTCGCCATCGCGGATATAGAGAGGACGGTGTGGGAGAGAGGTTGCTTGAGGAGAGATAGGGTCGCTCACCTCTTACACTTGCTTGATGTGAACTCATATATTGTGTAGCGAAGGAAGACGTGGTTTTAATGAATACCGTAGTTTTAATGTACTATAGCAAAACCATAGTTTTTGTGTCATGTACATGCATAAACCATAGTTCTTTAAAACTATAGTATTAAAAAACATTGCTACCAAAGAGGCCCTTAGCTTGTTCCAGATGCCTGATTGATTCTTTTTCTCCGGTTAAACTCTTTTATGAACACTTTAATGATCATATTCAAGAAAATGAACATGTTAAAAATGAACCTGTAAAGTGTGAGGTAGCTTATTAGGCTAAAATCTAGCCTATCAAACTAAACTAATAACGTAAGCACACAATTGCACAAATATTAGTCTAGGATGTAAAGAGTGAGTTAGAAGAGCAAAGTTACAACTATAATTAATAACATGATGACTTGGAACTTTTTTACCATGGTGTCAAGAATGTGTACAAATCTTCTCCTAGTTCGTGTTGGAGCTCCTCACAAGGGCCTTACAAAACCTCAGTCAATGCAAGTATTAACGCATGGTTACCCATGATAGGGCCAAACTCATAGTCAAGTAACTTTGTCCATAGTCCCACCTTTCAATTGCACGCAAGTGGGGACTCCTTTGAACCTCTCTCGCATGCTCTCTGCCTCTTCACTACCTAAGCTCGAGACAAAATATCGAGGGGTTCCCTCTTTCTCACTGGCACCCCACAATCCAGAGGGTCTTGCAAGACTTACAAGCCCTACACTTACAAATGAGAAAAAGGTCAAAAACCTCAATACTAACTAGGGACAGAAGTGGCACTTCTCGTGGACATAGCCGCTATGTCTGTAAGTAGGCTTATTGCATCCCTATCATTAATCTTTGTTGTAATCAAGAGCAATATGGTAAGCCATGTAGGCAAGCACTCTCAAGCACTAATATATGTCTAAATATGCACTTAAGCACTTTGGATGACTAGAGATCTCAAGAATATGTCTTTAACATTAGAGTAAACTTTATCAGCTCCAACAACCCTCAAATGACCGAGTTGGATGGCTTATATAGCTCCTAAGAGCCAACTAGCCATTTGGACTAAAGTTGATAGATGTTATATTGACCAGATAGTTCAGTCCTTGTCACCTTTACATACATCAAATAGTCTGATCCTTTCCCACAATAGTCATTGGCATTGTCCTATCGCCTATCTGAAAGGGGGGGTGGCTTTGGACTATTTGGTTAGTTCATCTGACCTGATCTTCAACTTATCGGCTCTATCTAGAGTGTCTGTCTAAAGGGCACATCAGACAGTTTGGTGAGTACAATTGACTTGGGCTTCACTTCTTAGCCTTATCTGGTATGGTGACCTTTGATAGTCAAATCAACCATCTAGCTTGGCCAGGGACAGTCCTATTAGTACACCTTCTAGTTGACTCCATCTTGTATGTAGCAATTGTTTATCCTTTCGTTCAGAGGTGGAGCAGACTGTCCGATCAGTTCAACTGATCAGACCTTGATCTTAGGCTTATTTTGTTGACCAGATGGAGTGAATATTTGTCGGTGGCACATACTTAGGGTACTTTTAGCAACCACCAACGATGAGGGGCTAGCCCCTGGATAGCATAAATAACACTAGCATCAAATGCCTTAGTCGCTACAAAATCCCCGACCAGTGGAGTCGAGCTTAGGTCAGGTCCCTATGCCCAACCATCTAGGGAAGGGGGATTAGGTCAAAGGAGAATGGCCAAGGTGGGAACTGTAGCAAGGGTGATAGGAAGGTCTATCTAAAACACAGAGATGAGGGGTCTACCATTACTTTGTACTTATGACTATAAACTAATTGTTAGTTTATTAGGTTGTGAAGGTTGGCCTTGGGCACCCCCTTATTAGATAGGACAACTCCCCTATCCTAATACAATTTTAGGGGCTTCCATGTGGGATTTAGATCTTAGTTGGTCAACTAGGTAAATCCTTGACTTTTCTTTAGATTGGTGATCGCGTAATCCACACTTAGGGTCAATGAATGTGACAATTACCATATGCTTGACATGAGAGAATTAATCATGAGGATGAAAAACATGTTGAAAATGATGCATGAAACAAAAACAAAGTAAAAAGTGAATTTGCTATTTAAAGGAAACAAATTTAGTCATTCATTTCATCATTTAGGTGCAAGCCAAATATCCAACATAATCACTAGGTTGGAGTTAACATTATAAGTGCCAAAACAATACTGAAGAATCTAGTGTAACCATACAAGAATTACTTACTTGTCAATTTGAACCATTCAAATATTGATTCAAATTGTTCATTTGATACTAGAAATTATACAAATTACACGGCCATGAAAAAGTAGCAAAACTTCAAGAGTACAGTAATGTAGTTCGTCTCCCATGAGCACGTACCTCAAAGCTTTGTATTTTATCTTCTTATTTGCCCCCCAAGCTGGATCCCTCAAGTAATTGACGATATCAGCTCCCCAGTCGGACAACTCGACATGCAGGACATCAGCCTTTGTTCCATCGGCGATCTTCATATAGCCAGATGACATCTGAGCCAACCTATTAGCTTCTAAATTCTACTCATGAGGTACCAATGATAGTGTAATGAAACAGAACTTGCTCATCAAGTTCTAGCAGTCGACGAAGTATGGGTAAAGAAAATTGATGGCATAATTAAAATCCTCCGTGAGCTTATTAATCACCACATTCAAATCTCCAATGATTTCTATAGCCTTGGCTCTGACTTCCAGGAGCAATTCAATCCCTTTATGTATGGTTGTGTACTATGCCTGATTGCTAGTGCATTTCTCTTACACCCATACTGAAAAATCAAAGCTTGCCTCTTGAGGGGAAACTATCTTCAACACGATGTCGCAGCCTGCATCACATGCCAATCCATCAAAAAAGAGTATCCAAGTTCTGATGCCGACCATCAATGTCGATGCAGCCACTCTTTCTATGATAAGATCTGCTAAAGCCTGTCCTTTAACGACCTTTTTACGATGATACCACAAGTCAAACTCTGACAACTCATATATCGATTTGCCCAAACGACCCTTAAAAATTGGAACCAAGAGCATGCTTTTGATGATATCGGCTTAGCAGGTAACCCGAGCCTCTTCGTTGAGTAGATATTGTCACATCTTGCTGCATGTGAAGTATAGGCAGAGGCACGATGCTCCATTTCTAAATATCTTGTTTCTGCATCAAGGAGGTGCCTGCTAAGTTAGAAAACCACTCTTTCCTTGCCTTCAAATTCTTGTATCAACACAGACCTGATAGTAGTATCCTTAACCCATTAATATATTAGAAATGACTTGTCGATATGTGGGGGAACCAACATAGGTGGTGATGCTAGATATGACTTTATGCTGTCAAATGCAGCCTGCTGTTCACATCCCTAGACGAAGTCTCGGTCACTCTTGATCTTGACGAGAGACATGAATGACTCAATCCTCCCTAAGAGGTTTGACATGAATCTTCTAATGTAGTTTATTTTTTCTGATCGAGCTCCGCAATTCTACCTTCTTGGTGGGAAGGACCATGAATGCGATGTCATCTTTGCTCTTGTCTTTGATCTTAGTCCCACGTTCATGAACCATGAAACCGAGAACTACCCAGCTGTGACACCGAATGCATGTTTATTGGGGTTCATCTTCAACTGTGCTTCCTGGAACCCATTCAAATAAACCAATAGAACCGGGGCAGCTAAACGCTATCTTGTATATATCCTCTTTGGCCATAAAGATCTGGTTGTATCCTATATTGCCATCTAGAAAACTCATCATCCTGTGGCTTGCTATTGTCAATCAAAATATCTACCACCGGCATTGGCTATTCATCTATGGGTGTAGCCTTGTTGAGATATCTAAAGTCAATGCAAATGCATAGCTTTCCATTTTCTTCCTGACCAGCATGATATCGGAGATCCATGTGGCGTATCGACACAGTCTGAAAAAACTAGCTGCCATCATTTCCTCAATTTCCTCTTTGATTTCCTAGAGAATCTTGGGATTCAACTTGCGTGGGGCTTGAGAAAATGGCCTAGAACCCGGCTTAATGGATAGCCAATGTTCCTTGATCGATCGGCTTAAGCCCGGCATTTCTTGTATTCCCATGCAAAGCAATTTATGTACTCTTTTAGAAGTGCTATCAATTGAGCCTTGCCATCTAGTTCAAGCTTCTTACTGATGTACGTTGATCGTGGCCAATCTTCGGGTCCGATGTCGAATGCCTCCAACTCATCAGCTAGAGTGAATCCCTATCCCATCTTCCCTTCTTTCGCAAATTTGACATTGTACATAGGAATAGACAAACATGGGTTAACACATTTTTGGGACTGGTGACCAGCAATGACCTTTACTGATTTATTATTGTTAAAAGAATGTAGTATACAATTTGTTTGTGGCCAAGACTGGCCTCATAGGCTATTGATTTGCAATGACATTTTTTACGGCTGGTTAGACGAACTCGTAGTCCATCTGATCTTAGGCCATAAGGCACTCTCAGTGCTCCATAAAGGAGTGTCTACGGTGGACACGTCACATGTATCATCCACTAGCACCATCTCTACTTCATTGTCATCCCTTTGTATGAGGCACTGGTGCATCGAGGACGACACAAAGCAATTGTCATAGATCCCATCTTGGCCAAGCAGGGATGAGTATGCTCCTTTACAATCAACAACGAAGAAGGTTGTGGGGATTGTTTTGCGACCCACTGTCAGCTCTACGTGGAGCACCCATTTAGCCTAGGTTGAGTTGTCGATGAATCGTTGAGGGTGACATTGGTCTTGATTAAATTGTTTGCAGACCTACCGATCTTGCGGCAGACTGCGTATGGCATAAGGTTCAATGCGGCCCCATGTCCACCATCATCCTGTTTATTGGCTTGCTATTTTGTAACCGTTGAGGTAGAGTAGCTTGAGGTGGCAGTACTTCTTGTCTAGTAGATTCTCTAACATGATCATCGTAGGCCCATAGCTAAGCTGGGTTATAGAGGGCCTTCTGATTGAGCAATGGTATTCATTGGGCACAAACACCATGTTGATGTTGGCGGCCGCATCTGAGAACCAATGGACTGGCTCCATTGTCTCTGGAGTGATGAGTGATTGTTAACAGTAGCAAGACCCAGATGGACTTGGGCACAAGACCTCCGATGGACAGGAGCCCTCCGATGGACAGGAGGTAGAGGAAAGTCCTCCAAAGGACTGGAGGTATGCTCAGCGTCTGTCGGCCACGGGAGTTCGGTACACGGAGAAGCGGCACGGTGACGGCAGGAGTAAGTCCTTCGAAGGACTGCGAGGCTGCCCCGACAGGGGATGCCGAGCGCCACCGCGGTGCTCCAACCTGAATGCGTGGCGCGAAGGCGTGCGAGGGAGGCTTTGGCGGCTTCGCCTCAAAACCGCCACCCAAGCTACCCAAGCCTTGGTGAGTTGGGCCACGACTCGCCGAGATAGAGAAGATGCGCCAAATCCAGCCCAGGCAGAGACTTCCTAAAGTTTCCCGGTTTCTGACTTCAAAACCGGGGGCAGATCGTGGATTGGACTACTGGCCACGTGGAGAACATCCGAGGATTGCATGGAACTTACGAAGATCAAGACTTCATCGTGGTCATCCGTCCCAAAATATCATGTAATCTTTCGTTTGAGTCCTTTAGGGTTTGTCTAGTTGTAGGGACCTAAGTGCAAAACTGTCTAAATAGCACTCGGGTACAAATAGGTCCAAGGCAGGTCATTAGAAGTGCTCTTGGCTGCTAGGATTAGTCTTTACTTGGTGACTTTCATCCTTAAGCTTTGAGCTCCATTGTTAGGGAGGTTAGAGTAGGATTTAGCCTCCTAATCATCAGGGAAGGTGAGGGTGGTTGCTTGGGACGAATTTCTGCTTGTATGGTGAATCTTTAGACCCATCTTGGGCACTTAATCGAAGCAATTTCGTGCAGCAACTTTGTGTTCTTCTCCTCCCCCTCTCTATTTGGTTCTTGGGTTCAATCCTTGGCTTTTTGGGTGTTTGTGTTGGCCAAGCTTGAATCCCTTTCCTTGCTGATGTTTTGGACTTGCCAGTACATGGAGATCATAACTTAGCTCATCTCAATCCTGCCGGATTGCCACGAGCAAGCATCCTTTGTGTTTTCCCCTTTCTTGCCCAAAGATTGCCATCTCACAAGATCTGAAATTCCCACTGATCCCTTGATCATTTTGCGTTGATCTTTTGGGAAAAGCTTTGGAATAGGGTTCAGATAGCCTGTACAAAATTTCGTGAAGATTGGACAAGATTTGGTCTGGTTTGGGTTGCAAGACCCCTATCTGTGACTCTACCGGATAGTCCGGTAGAGGCCATCGGACAGTCCGGTTCCACCGGATAGTCTGGTAGCGCCCACCGGACTAGTCCGGCGTGAGTGTTGTCCGGGCCGTGCCATCGGACAGTCCGGCAGCAGGCACCGGATAGTTCCGGTCCTGCCAGGGAGCTGTTGTATTTTTCCCACTTTGGTTTTTCAGCTGTGTTTCTGCTCTGGATTTTTGCATTCCCCACTATAAGACCATTCTCTTTGCTTGCTGTGAGTCAATGAGACTGCACCTTGGTGCGGTGAGTGTCGTGTGGAGGTTTTGCAAGGTTTCGTTGCCTCGGTGCCATTCTTGGTTGGATCTTAAGTTTTCATGCATTGGTGCGTATCCTTTCAGTGGACGGCACCCTTGCACTGCTAGGCACGTATCTGTTCAGTGGACGGTGCCTAGTCTTGTTTCTATTGAGCTTTGTAGAGCACTTTCTTGGGGGTTGTGATTTTGAGTTTTCAAGTGCTCCTATTCACCCCCCTCTAGTCGCACATCTCGGTCCTACAGCATCGGCTTCTTGCTTCTCTGATTCATCTTCGGTGTCCTTCTCAGGTCTTCCTTTCCCACACCATGGGCTATGGTTGCTATGGTACCATCCATGGAGCAAGGATCCGCACTAACATTCTTGAGTAGATGGATGTAGGTCTCCTCGGCTTGCTCTAGGATACTCAAGCGTTGCACTTGTCGTGGCTAGTACTACTCATCGTTCTCTTGCTCCACCCTGATCAGTTCCTAGCGTCAGTGGGGGCTCGCGGTCTTGGCGTTGGGAGCAAGTAGGCACATGCCCTAGACGCTCAAACATGGATGCCTGGCGCTTGTGATGATGAGGTTATGCACACTCAAGGCAGTCGTCAATGGTTGGCACTTTCCTTATACCCTTTCTCCAGTAGAACCCAAGAAGAAGGGCAATCCCAATACTCACGGTCTACATCAGCTTAGCGTTGATGCCTCTCGTATTGTCAGTACTGGCGCACATACTTGCCAATGAGCTGCCTTGAGTCTATGTGGGTCCTTTTGTGTCTGGCAATATCCTCAGCCGAGGTGGGCGTTGACGGCCATAATCTCATGATTTTAGCCGTCAATTATCCACCAGATGAAGCAAAACATGTGAATAAAACTGGACTAACCCTTCTACTAATGAGTTCCACTAGCTTTGTATGAATATTTGGGTGCAGGTACAAAATTACATGTAAAAATGGATGAAACAAGGCTAAGAAGTGAAGATAGGCCAAAGGGGACAAAGCCCATGGTCGCCTGCCGCTTCCCTGTGGAAATTTACGATACTCGGAATACTCTGAGTGAAAGGCTACAGCGGTCTCCGTGCGCTTGCGGAGTAAAACCTGTTAAGGCTAAGAGACGCCAACAGTGTGTTACTCTAGCTTGAACTCTAGGGATGATCACTTGGATCAGCCTTCACCTTGCCCTTGG
The DNA here is from genome assembly GCA_030272315.1 of Paspalum vaginatum. Classification (NCBI taxonomy): domain Eukaryota; kingdom Viridiplantae; phylum Streptophyta; class Magnoliopsida; order Poales; family Poaceae; genus Paspalum; species Paspalum vaginatum. The sequence goes on along the minus strand of CM059013.1, from coordinate 30,921,137 downwards.
AGCTCGATGCATCGTCGACCATGTTGATCTGTAATGGGTTCTTGTCGATTTTCAAGGTACTTCTGCCAAAAATTAGCCCCCTACTCACTGGTAGATTGGATTTGCTAGTGGAGTACTTTGCATTCACCGGTCTTGTGGGTAGCAGAGTTGTGCCACTTGCAGTACTTTGGGTTCTTCACTTCCTTAGCTAATGGAATCTAGTGATTGGCTGACAGCGTGAGCTGATTTTCCTTAGCAGGAGATCAGAGATCAGCTCTATCTTAGACAAATTGAAGTCAAAATCCCATGGGCGCTTCGGGTTCTTTGACCCACTGGTAAGACACCGGGTTTGCCCCACGGGACCACTAGATGAGCGCCACATCAGCTTCGTCAACCGAATCATCGTCCTCTTGTTGGATGTGGAGGTAGGAGATTAGCTTCTTGTATTTGTCTTGGTAGGCTTCTAAGTGTTGCCATTCATAAACTAATATCCTAGCCAACAGCTCACCGATGGACTCAAAGTCTATGGGGTTATACGCGTTGCAAGCTGGCTGGAGGAATCCTCCATGAGCCAATTCCATGAGATCTTTCTCATACAAGCGGAGCGAGTAGCACCTATTCCTGACCTCACTAAAGCATTGGATGAATTCACACACTGACTCTCCCCAGCACTGCCTAAGAGAGGTGAGTTCAAAAATTGACATCTCACTAGAGGTGAGGAGGATCTCCAACTGGCGAGCATTGCATGGTGTATCATGTAGTACACCTCATAGTGCAGAGCTATGTTGCGCTATTCTGATGGAGTGGCGATATGCATGCCATGAAGGAGGTATCTGAGTACCTAATGGTGCGGATACCATTGTTGTGGATCCAGGTGAAGTGGCTGAGGCATACTTTGTCTGGACTTGGTCATAGTACTCGTGGTGTTTTCCTTTGAGGTCGTCGAGCATGGGTGTTGCCTTCTTACTCAGCCCCATTGGTGCCTGGTGGCTTCTCACCCTACTTGGCATTCGAAGTTGACACTGTTGGTGAAGAACTTGGCATATAGGGTCACACTGGGTGTGCCAAAATGTGTTGACATGGAAACCCGTTGGTCGGTCTTTGCAGCGGTCAACACAAAGAAGTCAAGAGATCCCAATGCTGCTACTGGTTGCCAGCTCCTTTGAAGCGGCTCCCAATCGGCACCGAGCGGTGGATCGATCATGCAATCATGCCACTTGGCTTGACCTAATAGCTAGGGAGGATTTGGTGGTCAATGGATCACCAGTGCATGCACACAATCAGAGAGAAATGTCAAATTACTAGCCTGATCACATGGATCGGCTCCTGGTATTCGTAGTGATCGGCTTCACAAGCCTATTGCCTTCTTCTGGTCAGATGGGTATAATAAAATGAACAAGATGATATAAACATACTCAAATCATGTATTAAACAATTGTCCACCTTGATTTGATCTAAATTACATGAACAAACAAGTGACATGAACATGGGCCATAAAAACTATCTTAAGTACTCATGCAAAAACAGTGAAATAATGTTTATAGGAACAATCCCAGAGCCGATCTAAAACATGCATCGTCAAAGTCATAGGAGACATCCAAATCCATAAGCCGAGCTGATCTAATTCTCCAAGGAAGATCATCCAAAATAGAAGATGCACTTAGAACGTCTAAAGCAGGGTGCCAGGTGTATATCGATCTCTCGAGTGGCCGTATGCATGTGTTGCAGCATACATCGTGGATTGTAGAAACCGGGCGAGCAATATAGACCTAGACGCATGATACCGATCTATAATGTGAAGGGTGAATGAAATAGTAGATTGATAGCATGCGGGATAATTAGTAAATTTTGCCAATAATAATGTTTAGTACAAGATCTACCATGGTAAAGCAAGTCACCATACAACCCTAATGGATCTAGTTGATACAACATTAAGACAACATGCCGCTTACTTGACAAACCCTAGGAAGGGGTGGCGATACGTCGGGTTGAGCGTGACACGTGTTGCGGGAATGTATGTCGTCTTGTCTTTATAGACCGAAGTCTTGGATGGCAAGTCCATCCATCTAAACTCCATAACCTAAACCTAAGCCTATTTTATACATAAAGAAGCATGGCCCATTGGACTACATAATACAGTATTACAAACCGCCTCTAAATGGATGGCCCATTACAACCCATTAGTCAATTATTCTATACAAACCCTTAGACCTAATCCGGCTAGGATTTGGCGGCAACAAGTTTATAGGAAGTTTGTCTCATATCTCTTGTTGATCCCTTCATCGTATAAGCCTTATATTGTTCTTGTTTAGCTTGTTCTTGACAAACCTTTGCCTTTGATCTAGTTGATCCTACAATATAGGTGTAGACCTAGTTTGTGATTAGATTACATCTTTCATCTTCAGCTTGTTATATCTATTAGAGCTACTTAGTAATTTATTAATCCTTGATTAATAGTAGTTTAAACCTAGTTTTCACTGGACAAACCCTTGATACTCATCTCGAGGAAAGGCTACATCGATAGATATTGTCCACTTGCAATATAGGGTTTGATGTGCTTAAGCACCATCAAGTCAATAGAGGCTAACCAACAATGGAGTAGATAGCGAGGTGGTTAGGGGAGCGGCATAGTGATAGGGATGATGACAACAAAAAGTATGGCCAAGGACCGGCAGAAAACGTGGAGTAGGCAATGCTGGTACTAGCTCGATGGCTAGATCCATAGGTAGGAGATGGACCTAGGTGATTAAGCACGCTGAAGCTTCAAGCCTATCAATGGCCAGGAGGCGTAAAGGACACTGGTGGGCTCGGCGTGTCATTTTGAGTATGTAGGCTGGGTGAGCACGGGCTGGAGCCAGTGGCTAGCAGCCACATAGTTGCACTTCTTTCTTTGGCCAGATAGTGAGTAGAGGAAATATTCGGTAGGGCATGGACATGGTGTAGTGGTCAATAAAGAAGTGAGTTGGGGCGAAGTGAGACAAAAAAAGAGACAGTTCCATGGGACGAGGTGTGCGTGGGACACTGTGGGACCCACATGTGTCTCCACCACGTGGAAATACAATGGAGGTGATGATTACAACCCGTGTTTCATAGATAGAGCAAATAGAAGAAAAAGGGGAAACAAGAAGAGGGTTGTTTGACCATGCATGAGCTCATGATACTGTATTTTGCAATTGTGAATGTGTAATGGACTGAACTAGGTTAAACATAAATTAGGAAAGTTGTTTAAAATTTTGTCCTCCACAACTTCGATATATTAACATTCACCTAGTTTAGTGTATTTAAGTGTTCAGATTTTGAATTTACAAACTGAGACCAAGTTTGACCAAAACTTGCAACAAACTTGTAAATTCTTAAAGTTTTTTCTAGGAACTTTCGTAGAAGTCAACAATTGCAAAGTTGTTTAGTTTTTCATTTTCCACAACTGCAATATACAAAGTTAAAGTTTCTAATGACTAATTGGTATTGGTACTGTAAATTTGAATTTTCTATCAAGACATGATTTGAATTTTTCAAACTATGACTTGTCAAAGCCATAACATCACCTAAGCGTTCTTGCATGTAAGAGGTCCAAATAGGAAACTTGTAGAGTAACTAATTACCTAACTTTTCTTCAATGAGTTTGCATTAAATATTTTTGGTTTAAGAGTGATTTTACCATTTTCAGACAACAATTTATTGATAAAAGCAAATATCATCATCCATACCAGATTTGGAGTGTTCTGTTCGCAGTTTTTGTGAAGTTTAAGTTGGAATTGTAGATAATTAGATGTAATTAAATTTTGGTCATAGGTATTTTTCCTTTTTTCAAAATCCTTCATGTTTGGGAGACAACTAGTAGTTTTTCAAAGGGACCTCGGAGGGAATTTTGAGGTTTCAATTTAAACCAATCAATTTTGTCTTTATAATTTAAAATGTCAAATGAAGTCCACATTGAACATGGTTAGATTTCTTTGAAAGATTTTTTTCATAGTAAGAGTTATTTTGAAGTTTAGCGAAATCCAAAGTAATTTTGGAAGAAACTTAAGGGTACAGATTTGGCGATTTTTCGTTAGTGTTGATTGTTGGGAGGTTTTATACCCAAATTTTAGAGCAAACTTAAGTGTTCAATTGACGTTTTTAGAAACATTTCAGCGTAACAAAAGTGTAGTACAGGTCTGGCAACTTTACTATAATGTTGGACTTATTGTTCTTAACAGATTTGAAATTTTGATAATGACTCAAATTTAATCAACACTTATTTGGCTTTTGTTTTAAATAATTGTTGACCAGATTAGATTTGGACCTTTGGAACTTTTTAACATGAGGTTTTAAGTATGATCCAAATAACAAAATTGAATGCTCATTGTGGACTAATATTATTGTATTGGGAGTTCTAAAAGTTCTTTTATAAAAATTGTATCAAATGTAATTATCTCTAAGGCTCATACAAGTTGTTGTTTGGTCCTATTTATGATTGACTTAACCAACACATTAGCTCTATGCTGCATGTGTTCATCATCAAAATTTCAAACATAACACAAGACACACTTGGCATGATATACACTTGTATGTGTGGGTGAACGTACACTTGAGATGCCCGGGGAATCATACACAAGATATGAAATATGGCATAAGAGTCACTTGCAAGCATATTAGTCATACAAACACAGGTACGAGAATGATCCTCTAAATGTGCATAATAATGTTTGAATCACTCAAACAAATGTTACTTGTATTTCACATAATCGAGATCAAACTCTAAAACTTGAAAATATGGCACCAATTGAAATTGTAACCTTTCAAAATTTGTGCTATGGAGGAAAGGTATAGATATATGTTAGTATATGCAATTTACCACATGTAAAACTAAGAAGCCACAGGACATGCCAAGAGATACCAAATGAAAGAAACATACTTATGAAATCCTAGAGAGGGACACTACCTTGATACCCTCGGGGGCGGCTCTCCCTTGGCCCCCCGCCCGCTGAACAGCTAGCAAGGCGATCATTTGAATTGTCAGCTTCATGCCACCATCTCTTAGACCTAAAGAGACTTAAGGATATATATATAAACAAGTTTGTTAGTCCACGTGGCATGTTGTCACGTAATCACCAAAACAAACTATACAAAATATGGCAGATGAGGTAATTTTCGCTTCAACGCCCGTGTATGGCACTGGTGTCCCACGACAGGGATCTTTGGCTCATGGCACGGTTAGGATACGGTTGTGCATTGGGCTAAGCCGAGGTGATTTCAGGGGGCAGCACAGGGACAATGTCTCCCCTAATTAATTATTAAGAAACAAGCAAAGACCTGGGGTTTCCGGGCGCCCGAGCCAACTCCGCCCGCTACCCGACCCGACCGCGGCCACCCGACGCCCCGATGTGCGGCCGCCCGCGCGTGGGGACCCGCTCCAGCCGGGAGCGGGGGCACGCCGCTGCGCCCCGGGAGCCGCTCCGCGTGGGGCCCTCGCCGGCCTCCGTTGCGGCTGAGCCGAGGCTCGCCGCCGCCGGCCGACGCGTGCCCCGATGGGCCCCGGTGCGGCAGTGCGGGGTGGAGGTGTTGGCCCGTCGTTGGCCGGCTTCTGCCTGCCTCGTCCTTCATTGTTGTGGCCACAGTTCGTCCCCGTCCTCCAGCGCTGTGGCCACAGTGGGCAGTATGGCGCATCGCCGAGGCGGGTGGTTGGATGGCGCAGCGCCTCCCGGCCGTGGCGGATCCTCCTTTTTTCGCTCCCGCGGATCGCGCATGCACGTTCCTCTCCTCCTTTTCCTTTTGCCTTTTCGTTCTCACTTGGTCGCCGCCCGGCTACGGTTTGGTGGCGGAGTGGCAGAGGCGGCCAGGGACGCGGCGGCGCGGTACCTTCTAACCCTACACCTTCTCTCTTTTCTTCGTTGCCCTCGTCCCCACCCCCACCAACAGCAGCGGCTTGGACCTACGACGCGAGGGTGGACCCGCGCCGTCCGCTAGCAGAGCCGCGTCGCGGCGCCTTGGGACGACGGCATGCACGGCGGCCCCTCGCGGGCGTTGGCGGCGCGGCCGTGGAGCGAGCCTGTGGGGCGGTGGCGACGATGGCCCGGATCTGCCTCCTTGTCCTCCACCTGCTACCGCCCCTTGCGGGCCAGATCACCAAGGCCGCCTGTTGCGGCCATATCCCCTCTCATTGCTGACGTCTTGCGGAGTCCAGGTGCCTCCCTCCCCATTGCGCACGGTGCCCTATCCGCTCGTCTCTCTTACAGGGCTTCCCATGTCAGATTTACTTTTGCTTCCCCTTTTGTTCCAAGGCAGCGAGGAGGAAACCAGCAGCTTGGATTGATACAAGACCCCGGTCTGTGTAGGCAGCAGACCAATTTTGTGATGGAGACTCAATTGGAGAACCACCATCTCGGTGCAGTGGGGAGAGAACTGTCATGTGCCTTTGCCACAACTGCCCTCATTTCAGGTAATTTCGTGTTGTGTTTTTCCTTTGCAATGTTCTATCGAATTTGATTTATTCATTTACAATTGGATAAATTAATGTGGTTCTTTGGGTTATCGGGTCCATTGTATTTCTCTTAAGTGATACATTCCTTTCTTTTTGTTTGCCTTGGTGTTGTGTAGATGTAACGTTGTTACTGATGTGGCCCGAAATTGCAGCCCTCCAGGATGACGTTCGTTTTGTCACCAGCGTTGCATCCACGGGTAGGCACACCATTTTTTGTCGCTGATTCTTGCGGGTGGTAGTAGTGTCATACCACTAATGATTAGCTAGTGAGTGTCAGTTTCAAAATCCTATATATTGTTTCCTGCAGGTTGTGCAACAGTTTCATCCATTGATTTGTTTTTATTTACTCTGTGCAGAGCCAGAGGGATTGCAGGTGTGGAGGAATTTTAAGAAGAGAACAACCAACCCTAGCAAGGTTAGTGTATTTGCCTCCAAACCTCTTAATGACATGCTCTATGTGGTAGCAATGGCAACGGGTGTGCCAATGATGCAACCTATAAGGCTTTTAGATATTTAGTTTACTATCCATTTTCTTGTACTTTCAGGACCTGAATGTTTTAGCTGGTTGATGAATTTGGAGAAAAATATAGTTGATTGTTAGGTTCAGAGGTTGAACGGTTTGCATATAATAAAATTTCAACGTGCTTTTAGGTTTTAGAAAGAGGAATGTAGCCTAACATTTAACAGCATGAGGCCCTGGATTTAAGCTTCATAAGGTCTGAGACCAAGAGTGCAGTGCCTAATTAAGATTTCTTCTGTATAGAATGCGGCGTGTTACCATGCTCCTTTTTGTTTGGCAAATCTGAACCGCTACCATAAATGGAGATGATGGTTGATCAACAAGGGATGCCTCACTTCACCCATTCAGATTAAGTCTTCCTATTACTGTGGATGTTTATACTGATGGAGCTGCAAATTTTAGTTTTATATACTCCCTCTCCTGCCTTAGGCCCTGTTTGGTTTCCAGCGAATTCTCACAATCTGTAGTATCTCCCAGTATCAATCTCATCTTGGATTCTGGGATTCTACTACCAGACGCACTATCCAAGGCAATATTAGGGTCTGTTTTTGTAGAAAAACGGTATACTGCGTATGAGATTCTAAAATCCAGACAGAACCAAACTGCCCCTTAATTGCCAGTCCATTCTTTACATGTTCCTGCACTATAAATACATAATCATGATTTGTTTTCTAGAAATTATATTAGATCAGGTGGTTATGGTTCCAATAAACTACTTATGGTTCCAGCAAGCTACTTATGTTTTTTATATCTATGCTTCTGAAGCACTTTGGAACTGGCATGCTTGCTATATTGTTGTGGTCTTGGGCTTACTGATTCTGTGGATGGAACCACTGTTTGGGTGTTGATCCAGACATCTGCTGTTAGCCATGGACCCATGGTACTAACAGCATTGGCTTCTATGAATTTTGTACCAACAAAGGTTAGGATTTCAGTAGTGCCATCCGTATTAAAAAAAGTTTGCCATTTAAATACTGCCATCCATCTCTTCTCTAGAAAATGATATGATTGTATCCTTTAATAGCACCTCTGCATTCTCCCAGTCTGATAAAATGGTTGAATTGTTGCACATTGCTATAGTTACCAATATGCAGGTGTACTGCTATCATTGTGTCTTAAGCATCATTACAAACACTTGGGGCCTACTTTAAGGAGCTTTAGTATTCTTAGGCTCTTAGTCATCTTTAGTTAGAAATTTGTTTGTCTTGCTGATGCACTTTGCAAAGGTTCTGGTTTTCTCTCTATTTGCCTGCACTCTTTACATGTATGCAATGATTTTTTGAAGGTGCCACATTGTGGGAATAGTGAGGAATATTCTTCTCCTGCAAGCTAAGATTCAAATGATCCTTCATCTGTACACATCCGGCTGCTGCAACACAACTGAATTTAGTTTCATCATATTTGCCCCCACCTATCCAAACATGCATGTGTAGAGGTTAATGCTAAGGTATTTTCCATGACTTTATTCTAAAGGCATTGTTTCTCCCTTTATTAGTGACACCATGACAGTCTGTAGCAACTGTGCGGGTGAAAAGGATTGTCTCTTCTCTGTCTGGTGTTTTGCAAATTTGGGTGCTATATGTCGGTGATGAGTCATGGGTTCATGGTCTCAAAGCCGCACATTTTCCGTGATTGAAACCACTTCATCTTCTCCGAGTTTCATATACTATGCAATGGTGCTGGATCCTCATGCTATTTGTTCAGCAGTTTTTATTGCGTACAGAAAAAACTCAGAGTTTCGAATCTAACTTGGTTGAACGTAAAATAATTCACAGAAAATTCCTTGGCTTTGAGGCCACACTGAGATCAAAGGATAATGCCTTATTTTTGACAAAGGTACAGGTACGATTCCTTCCAACTCAGGACCTCCATGTTTAGTTCCAGTATAAAAGCTTCGAACTAACAATACAAAACCTAAACTAATTTAGATCAAGGTCTCAAATGTGAGCAGAGTTGGCTTAGGTGTACATATATGCGTGGAATTAAAGTCAATTGGTTTATCTATGGGTTCAGTGTGCAGGCTGGTTTATACCTGCTTCCAGATAATATTTTTTAAACTACCTGTTACCACGCTACCGATACATACTATCTTATTATTCTCTACATGTTCGCTGCTGTAAATGCTTACCCAATTCTTGGTCATGGCAGGGCTCATGAAAAGAATATAATGAGAGTTCTCTGTTTCCCCTGCAGGGTTGTGATGTAATGAGCAAGTTTAACCTGAACGACTTGGCCTTTGCTCCTGATGATCGTCCTGTCTATTAACATGGAGACAATCTGTCCCTACATGCAGTGATGGTTTGTAGTATCTGTTACATATATACATATGTCAATAGACCACCTTCTTAAAATATACCATTTGTGTCATGGCACCATTGGCTTGGCTTTCAAATCATCTCGCTATAATGTTCAGGCCTTGCAGGCTAACACCTGTCTTCGCTTGCCCTTGTTTAAAGTCTAAAGGGCAAAAACGCTAGGGCAAATATGAAACAAAAGAGCTGGCTGAAGCAAGCATTAGACAAACTGCGACACTATATCTGTATGTCCTCTGTAATATCTCTAGGGCTAAATTTCCTAATCCATCTACTCTGCATGATATTATGTTGCCCAACCTAACAATTCGTTCCCTTTATTTTGTTTTTCTATCTGTATTTAGGTATTTGTTTGATCTGTTTGTTGGCATATGTGAAAATGAATAATCAGCTTCAGGCTTTCACCATTTTTCATGTTGCTTTGACATTGCTGCGGGCCTAATAAGTGGTGGTTCAGTTGATATATTACTGTGTCGGTGGTTTGTTTTGAATATATTTTATATTACTAAAAATAGGAAGAATACTAATATTCTTAGAGTTTGAATGATATGATCTGATACCGGAAATGCTTCTGCCAGAAACGATGGATTCCATTCCATGCCCAACTGCGTAATCTCTAGGAATAGGTAGTGATTGACGAATGGTAGTATTTTGCTAGAGATTGTCTTGTACCTGTCAGATACCAAATCTTGCTCTGTGTGTTCAGTCCTTATACTGAAATGTTGTCTATATAGTAAGCATCTCATATATCTTCGTATTCCTCTGGTTCAGGCTCTACATGAGTAGACTGTGGATCGTATACCTCATCAGGAAGGTGAGAGCACTGGCTAGGAAGGTGAGAGCACTGGCTATATATTGCCAATTACAACTTAATTGAGATATGAACTGTTGCTTTCCCTCGTTTGTTACAGTTCATAACACTGGATATGCAGGGTCAGTGGTTTGTTGGCCCATATTAGTAAAGTAGTGTCTGCAAGTAGATTGCATAAGGTCAGGGAGGTATAGGCTGTTCTGCTCTAGCACGGTAGCACCTAATGAAGAATGATGGAATGATGTTTACCTAACCGTAGGTTGAATATGCTTGTTTATTTTCTCAATTGTTTTTGCTCAATGTTACTTCACTTGCTCAAATCTTGTAGGTTGTGTTAGTAAAACTATGCTCAAACCTTATTTGATTATCTGAGTGGGAAGAGCAAATCCCTATCAAGAACTCCTTTGTAGCAGCAGAAATAGTATGGCATCTTTTATATAGCTAGAAATTCCCTCCTTGTCTAAAAGGGCTTGGAGCAGAAGAGGCCCTTCATTGTGCAAGATGGTAAGCAGCATACCAAACATTGCAGTGCTCATGACCTCACTTTTAGTGAGCCATCGGTTTGTCCACGTGGTTTTCTTTGTCGTTTATCTTATCATTAGTTTGCTCTATGTTTAAAGTCTTGCTTGTCTTTATGTTTATAGACATTGAACTATTTTATACTTCACGTCATTACAGAAATAGCTGATGTTTTGATCACACTAGACTTCAGTTTTGGGATTACCTGGCATAAGTATCGAGACCCATCAAAGTTGGTATCGCTATTATCTTCAAAAAAGAAGCAATATGTATATGTATCAACCATTTGTCTATAATTGCCATTCTACCCGACTACTTTAGTCATGCTATGTCAGCATCCTGATAAAAATGTTTGTGTTATCTAAATTCTGCATATGTACTGTTATGTGAACTCCAATATTTAATTGATTGCTCTATTAAGTGTCTGCATGTGTGTTAATGTCGGTTTATTGGATCGATCACCTATTTTGAAAACACTACATTGGAACTAAATATTATGTTAGCCAAACTGGTATTCTTACTACAATATGAGTAACCATGCGTGGGCTCAATAAAGATGCAACCACAAAGAAAAGTTACAGATTACAATAATGTAGCTCTAAATGATACAACGACGAACAACTCTAAACGATACAACGACGAACAGAACTCTGAGTGGCACGCGCTTCGCGCGCGCAGCCTTACACTAGTCTTCTTAATTTGTCTAAAGGATCACCTAATGATTTTGCTAGCTTAGTGGTAATCTAGTGTATATATATTGTGTTTGCCCCCCTATATTTTCCTCTTGGCTTCGCCCCTGGGCTAGAGAAAAGCCTTGCCCGTTGACGACAGTTGCACCTTCGGGTGTTAATATACTTTCATGAAAGTGTCCTTCGATATTCCCCTCCTCCCTTGGACAAAGTGTCTCTCTCCGAGCCATAAAGCCCTAGCTATCTTGTTAAGCAATGACGGCACCAATGGTTCCGCACCTCTGGGGTGTCACTTTGGGTGTTTCAGTCGTGCAGTGTAGCGCCAATCTGGCCACTAGAGCTTGTGTGTTTGTTGAGTTGTGGCATGTTAATGTCTTATCCAACTGCTTGCCCTGCTGTTTGGTTCATTTAAAAAAATACAGCAAACACACACTGAACTAGTCACGAGAGTGAAGGGACGCATGCGTTTCCAGCTCCGGCTCCAGCAGCAACATACATTTATTGGTGATGGTACTGCAGTAGTTGGAACCAGAAAAATGCATCGTGAAAGCTCACTACGAAAATGAATGCGTTTTTGCATGGAAAAACAAGATACGTGAAATCGAAGGAATGCAATGGAGCAAGCGTACGTGCCAGCTAGTTAGCTAGGTGGACAGTACGTCGCGGACTATAAATGCAGTTCCTCTCTTAGGCTAAAACCAAAGACTCTCTTGTCTTTTCATTCCTCATGACTATTCTTTCGTCTTTTCATTCTCTATCATTATTCTAGTTACCTCTCTTTTTTATACTAGCTGCGGAACAGCGCTGTAACAGTACGTCATTTAATTGTGGATTATTCTCTATCAGCTATTTCAACTATCTATTTATTTGTTTACGGTACAGAAAAGTGCTGTAACAATACTGGCATTTAATTTTAGAAGCCAAATAGAACCGTTGGTTTCAGCAGTTACATTCCAGCACCATCTGACAATAGGCTGCTGCACCGAACTTCATACATGTGAATATGTGATGAGTACGTGCTCTGCTGACAGGTTAGCCGGTGCCTTGCTTGCTTGCACGGCATGCATATCACAGTGACCAGTTTCCCCGGTACTACGATACAGCCCATAAGCTCATCCGAATCTGATGCCAACCGCGACAAAGTGCGGATGGGCAACAGCTTCCGAGTGCTCTGGCAGCAACAGCCACTATCCTTCCAACACCACGTACGCAGCCCATAATCACTTCCTCTCTCCCTTTTTTTTAATTTTCCTAGAAAAAGAGAGAATAAGATGGCACCATTGATATTATACTATATGTATCATGTGTATGAAAGAAGATGTCAAAAAAAGAAAGAAAAGGTAGGAAAAGAAAGAGGGAAGTGGGTGGGGGCACGAGGGACGGAGGCCGGGAGAGATGGAAAGGCAGGGAAGCTGCACTCACTGCACGGAGGATGCCAGGATGGATGGAGTAAACTACTGTCTACTAGTGTTAAACCCTGCTGCAACCACCAGTAATTAAATACAATCTCACACACTGCCGCGCAATGCAATGTATGTAGTCTCCAAACGAACCCAACTGTACTGTACTAGCGTACTCTACTCGACTGTTCTCGTTATTACTTTCTCGTACAGGACAGCAAGCTATGAAGGCCAGTGAGACCCATGTGAGTGCTGGTAGCAACCAGCAACGCAGCACTAGCTCGCCCGTATGCGTGCCTCCGATCCAGCTGCTACTGCTGCTGCTGCCGCCTTACCAAATGGGTACCAGTACCTCCTCTCGTCACACGCCCCCTCCGACTCTGTGCCCGCCACGCCTCATACAATTTTACAGGCCACAGCGCCCAGCAGGCCCAGCCTCTCATCTTCCTGGACATTGGAAAACAAATCAAAATTACCCAAGTGAAGGAAGGAGAAATAGAAAAGGGCAGGCAACCAGAGAAGATTTGCCAGCCTCTCAAGTACCGGTCTCGCGTTGATATAGGTATCCACGCGCTCCCCGTCTATGCCATCGCCTTCGCTAGCTTCTTCACCACCAGTCCACCACTAGCTTCTTTTAAACACAGGCTAAGGAAGCTTCATTGCCATTCCCTGCTGCAGGCCTGCAGCTAGCACCATTCTGTGGCTGCAACTGAGCACTTGCTTCAGCTGGGTCATCTCATCTGCGATCTTGTAATTTGCTTGCGCCAGCTAGTAAAGATGGAGGGGAGGGCGACAAGGAGACGCCATGGCAGCCCAGGGCAAGATGGTGTGCCTGTAACGGTGGTGTATTACCTGTGCCGCAGCGGACGGCACCTGGAGCACCCGCATCTGATGGAAATGCACCTTGCCTCCCCCAACCAGGCACTCTACCTCAGAGATGTGCTCCACCGGCTGGATGCACTGCGAGGGAAGGGCATGGCCGCCATGTATTCCTGGTCCTGCAAAAGGTAATTTAACCATCCAGATCGTTTGCCTCCTTGCCTGCTTGGTTCTGGCAACTCACGTATGCAATGCAATTCAGGAGGTACAAGACCGGATTCGTGTGGCATGATGTGTTGGAGGATGACATGCTGCTCCCTGCACAGGGCAGCGAGTATGTCCTCAAGGGCTCACTCTTGCTCCTCCGTAACACATCACCCCCTGCGCTTGTAGTTGCACCACCGCCTGAAGGTATGTTATATATTAAAGCATTCTGTCCAATTGCCGCCTCTTAGCTGATCTTGGCCAAGCTGCTCTTCTTGACCCACTAATTACTGCATTTACATATTGGATGCCTCCATTTTTTTTTCCAGATCATGACAAGCCGAATGTCGGCACAACCATTATTCCAAAGGCCCCATGCGTCAAGCCAACTACTGATGAAGAGTCACCAACTCATTCCCAGGAAGACTGGACTACTAATTCGTCGCCGTCTTCTCCTCCAACGGTCAAGGCTGAGGATGAAGCACCACCTCCAGCTCCAGGTCTGCACCAAGGACGACCACAGCCAGTGCTGTCATCAATATCACCATCATCTTGTTGCACCACTGGGGACAGGGACACGGAGACTGCTATCAGCACGTTCAAGCTGTTCAGGCAGCCCCTCCTCCCCTAGTAAGCCAGCAACAAGAGGATCATCTGGAAGCGCGCCTCCGCCCTCAGGTAGCTCAAGCTCTATCACTCCACCGCCCAAGGCAACAGTTCCTACCAATGACAAGCAACCAGAAAATGCTGGGTCTTTCTCCTCTGGCACAAAGAGTAGGAGTGGGACTCTGGAGTCACTTATAAGGGCTGAGGCACTTGGCAGACGAGGTGCCACTGCTAAGAGGATCCTTGAAGAGGAGGACGACAACAAAGAAGCAGTGCAGTCACTGGGTGCGAAGCTGAACCCTACCAACCTGCTGATGCGACTCGTGGCTTGTGGGTCGACCATATCTGCGAGACAGCATCTCCCTGCCTGTGGTCCCATGCGAACAACGCACAAGCCCCAGTACTTGACCCAACATGTTGAGCTGCTGCCGTCGTCTCCAGTTTTGTCTCCCCTTGGCACGCTCATCATGCGTCATGGAAGTGCTCCTGGAGCCAGAGTACTTTCAGACTCAGTAGATTGCGAACATTGCAGAGGGAACCTACTCCAACCCGCAGGAAAGAGCTGTGAATCAGGCAAAGTGATGTCCACCATTGTTCAGCCCTCCTTATCTCGTGAACATGACAGGTACATTTCCTACTTCCGTTTCTTCTGCGTTGCTAGTTGATATTCAGGCCTGACGTTTTAGCTCAATGTTAGTATTATAAATGAACCAAGTCCCTCATGCTCATCACTTTGTCGATGGCTATCTCCTTGACAATGATCTCTCTAAACACAATTAGCATTCTGCATACAGTTCATCTGTAAAGATTCGTAGATTCTAACCATAGAAAGAAAATGTTGCAGTGTTCCTAAGGAAGAGGCCTCAATAGAGAACTCAAATGATTTGGAGGGCAGAAGTAAAATTAGCCCACAAACAATCAGAATGGCGTCATGTCAGCAACCCACAAATGGGACATTGGTAACCATAACGACAGATGTAGGTGGTGAACAAGAATACAAGACACTGTCAAGAAGTAAGAGCAAAAGGATGATCGATCAATCATTACGATCTTCAAGAATAGTATCATTCCCTGACGAAAAGGATAAAGTGATCAAGATTGAAGAAAGGTGAGTACTTCTCAATACATTGCAGTTTGTTCAGTAAGCCAGTATGCAAGCCAGTAAACCTTGTTTTAATCGCTGCAGGCTTGCATCAGGAGCTCGTGTCATAATCCAGTGTGCACCCTTAGTAAAACAGACCTGTATCAGTGCCCAAGCAATGTAACAGAGGCAGTTTCCTCATGTCTTTTCCCCTCTATTTTTTCTTTCATCATAGTTCAGCATTATTCGAAGTGTTCTATTGTATTGGATTTCTGGCCAATGTAATAATCGGTTCAGTTTCCTATACCTTTCAATGGAATAACCACTGATCAATTCCTACTGTCACGATAATACTGCATTCTCATTTCAGTAATATGGCTTACACTGGCACTGACACTGCAGATCAGTGTTTCAGTTTTCCCTTCATTATCCTGCTCCTGTAAAACTTCCCTTAAGCAAAGGAGTTATCAGGTGCCATGCAGAACAGCCTGACATAAACTTCTGAAGCAGTTGTTGGTAGTTGCTAGGTGTTTGACAACAAAAAGGGGTGACATAAACGTACTCCTACATCACAAAGGAAATTCGTGCCCTGGACAGGATTGAGTACCTCGCCAACACCAACAAACGCCTGTATCATACAGGAGCACCAATTATTCTCACGAACGGTTGCACTGCCGGTACTTTTCAGTCATAGACTCATGGATCACCTATGATCCTACAGCCTACAGTCCATTGAAACTACAGATTAATAGTACCAGGTTTTACTGGGTGTTGTGATTCCTCACTCCATCTTCTGGCACTTGTGCATGGAATGCAAGTGCCGTCAATCTCCAGCTGTGCTTAACTTACTTATACCTTCTATGTGTTGCTTGCGCTCAAGTAGTAAATACTTTTTCCATCTTGTTAGCATCCTCCTCCATCTCAACTTTTCTTAACTAGTCCATCAACCCGTGCGAGAGTTAGAGTTTAGGAGGTATACCCGTGCGAGAGTTAGAGTTTTAGGAGGTATAGATTTAAACTTTAATAACATTAGAGTTTATTATTTTAATTTATCTTTTGTAATGGCATTTTGCGTATCTTATAGGAAAATTTAGAAATTATTTAAAATTATCTTTCATGATGTATATTGAGTAATTTATATACAAATTTGGTGCTTATTTTAATTCATCTTTTATAATGTTATGGTGAGTAATTTATATGAAATTTAGGGGGTAACTTAATACATATTTATAAATGGCATGACGGGTAAATTTTATGCAAATTTAGAGGGTTGTTTAAATTGTATTTAAATGGCATGGTGGGTAGTTTTTATATAAATTTTGGGGGATATTTTATCTCATCTTTCATAATGGTATGATGAGTAATTTTAGAAAAATATAATAGATCTAATGACTATTATTATTAGAATTATTAGAGCTACATGATAGATGGCTAGATGTTTCTGATTTTTATGAGAATTTCTAAGATTTATCTCTTTTTCCTAACGTGTCTGGTGAGGATTCCTATTAGTATTATTCTTTCACGATGGCATATTGAGTAATTTATATACAGATTTGTGGTTTATTTTAATTCATCTTTTTAATGGCATGATAAGTAATTTATATAAAAATGTAGGGGTAATTTAATTCTTATTTATAATGGCATGGTAGGAAATTTCTGCAAATTTAGGGGATTATTTAAAATTGTATTTATAATGTCATGGTAAGTAATTTTTATATAAATTTAGGGATTATTTTATCTCATCTTTTATAATGGCATGATGGGTAATTTTTCAGAAAATATAATAGATCTAATGGATATTATGATTCGAGATATATGATGAGCGGCTGGATGTTTCTGATTTCTATGAGAATTTCTAGTATTTATCTTTTTGCCTACCGCATCTAGTGAGGATTAACGTGGAGTCTCTAAAAGGAGCCACCAGTTAGTAATATTAAGATGGATTTTCATCAACTGGCTATTTTTTCCTAGACAGTACTGCTACCATTTATCATCATCACCATCTCATATTTCAATTGATTCATCATTCTTGGATGAACTGAGAAAAAGTGCATGGGAGCATAGATTCCCTCGCTCACTTGGCATATTTCTTCATACATCGAATTGCTTTACATAACTATACTAGAGAGTGCCATGGATTGCCAGCCCCATCCTGAATCCCCAAGATTACATTTTCCTTCCTTCCATGTTGAATCCCAGTCAGTGCCTCAGTGCAAACAAGACAGACGAGTAGCCCATTGCGCAGAATGTCCAGTGTCTCCAGTACTCCCCAGACATTATTGATTGTCCCATTCGATTATCAAATTCTTTGAAGCAGACCTAATTATTTCATAGAAGCCTATTTGTGCAACAGTTACAGTCATTGTGTGGTAAGATTAGTATAGGTTCAATTTTTCAAGCAGCGCTGTTTGATAGAGCAAAACTGCAAAAGTATATACATAAAAGTAAGGTCTGTATTTAGCAGTGTTCAATTGCAAAAGCATTCCAATTCGAGTTCTGACATGTATGTGTATGGATTGGTTCACTTAAACGTTAGGCACAACATGAGTGTCTTGTCTCCATTGTCTTCTACAGACCATGTCTTCAAGGTGTTTGTGGTAATGCTATACTAAGGACCAAGGTTTCTGCGGATGAAAATGGTTAAATAATTACATTGTCAAAGAATGCGTAAAGGTGCCTACGCAGTTGTAGCTTTGAATATTTTGCTCCCTAAATAACGGTTAATTGCTTCTCACAAATTATATTGGTAGAATGCCTCTGCATCAGGTTCTCCGAGAGGTACCATGTTTCTGATGTTGAATCTAGCTGCAGAAATAAATATGGCACACTGATAGGACTGCATCTTTTTGTGCTCCCGAGATTACAGTTAACTTCTTCTCACTAATTATTACCATGTTTCTGATGTTGAGCCTAGCAGCAGAAATAAATATGGCACACTTATACAACTTCATTAACTAGGTTAATTTTGTCTCCTATAATAGTACCTGTTGTGATATGCCATTGCACCCATCAAATTTGCTTCTTGGATGTGGTGCTCTCTCAACATTTTATGCTGAAGTAGCGGTTGTATCTTTCCTACCAATATTTTG
Source organism: Paspalum vaginatum (assembly GCA_030272315.1). Taxonomy (NCBI): domain Eukaryota; kingdom Viridiplantae; phylum Streptophyta; class Magnoliopsida; order Poales; family Poaceae; genus Paspalum; species Paspalum vaginatum. The sequence continues at coordinate 30,902,645 of CM059013.1, read as the reverse complement.
TCCGGTCACCATTATAACCAACGTTTGGTGGGAGCCATTTTATCTACCATGTGATTATTAACTTTTGATGCACTTGCACGTTCCTTCTGCAACATGTAATCGCTCATAGTGCCTACTGTTGGCTTACGTGAAAACTTATCTACACATTGGTCTAGTTGCTTCGCTTTCCTTTTTTGAGTGATATTTATAATTTATGTCTACTTGGGAATGCTCTATTTCTCAATATTGTTTTTCTTCGGTCAAGTTTGGCAGAACGTACTGCAAACAAATTTAATCAATTAACCTTCGTCTATTGCAGGGTTGTGTGTTAAGATTAATGCTTCTACCTAGAGGTAATGGTAGTACACATGATTAAACAAAATTGGAATGGTACGACAAATTGTGCCGGTCTGAATTGATCCAACATTTGTTTTCTGAATGTCATTTTGCTAAATTTTCTTGGCGAGTTGCCTGTAGTACAATGGGTTTGATGTCTCCTCAAAATATCTTAAATTTTTTTTTTGAGTGTCAAAATATCTTAAATTTACTTAGTAGTTAGTCGAAACATAGTGGTCAAAACAAAGTGGGAATACTTCTAGCTGGAGTGGCAGCTTTGCTAATGGTATTTTTTTTATGGGCCAATATAATTTTGTTGTCTAGCCTACCAAAATAAGTCCATTAAATTTGTCGTCTCCATGCTACGGCCGACGGAAACAGTTATCTTCATCGGCCTAGACAGTGGTCCACGAAATTACATCCCCCGTCCGGCCTGCTAACCCTACTCCTAGCCCACGCACGCGCTGCCTTACACACACCTAGACTAAGGTCACCAGAAAATAAATAAAGATACGAAAAACGCTGCGTGCAGTACGTCAGTGCGCAAACATCGTTTTTCGCTGTGCACGCACTTAACCCGCCGCCACCCACGCACGCAGCCGCCGCCGCCGCCCCACCCGCCGCCCCGCCCGCTGCTCCCATCGGCCCCCGGTGCCGCTCCCGCCGGACCGGCGCCGCTGCCCCGTGCCATCCCCGCCGCCCGACAACGCCGCCCCAGCCCCGTGCCGCTCGGTCTCCCGTCGCCGGCCACCCACGCCGCCCTGTCCCAGACCCTCGGCGCCAGCGCCTCCCCGGTCCTCGGCGCCCGCCTCCCCGACGCTCGATCCGGCTCCGCACTATCCCTAGGGCACCAACGCCAGTCACTTCCCTGGCCCCCGGCGCTGCATCCATCTTAACCCTAGCGCAGCAGCCGCCGCCTCCCCCGCTGCAGTGACTCCAAGTGCTGCGCCGCCGTTCGCATCCCCCGCCGCCACGGACTCCGCGCGCCGAGCAGCCGGCCGCCTCCCCCACCGCCTCGACCTCCTCGACGCCCAGGTTAGCCTTCTTCCCATTTCCCCATTGCTCCCTTCTCTTATTCTTGGCTTCTTGCTCTGGTCCATGATATGTGTGCGCGGTGGTGGCTGTAGCCCGCTTGGGTGGCCGCTGGCCCGAGCAGCAGCTCAGCACGAGTTGGAAGGAGCTAGCTTCGCCGTCGCCCTGCGCGCGCCAGCCCCACTACCGACGCGCGGCCCGTCGCACCGCTGGCCGTCACCCCGCGTCCCCCGGCGAGGATAGCTACTGTCTGGCCTCTGCAGCAACTCCTCACGGTATGGAAATCTTCCATATGCTCCTTGGCCCTTGAAAATATGAAAATGCATGGCAAGCAGTGTAAATAATCTATCCGTGTGGTAATCAATCCGTGTGGTCTGATGATTTTTGCTGCAACTGAAAATCAGTAGCATCTTGTCATTGAGTTGAGAGGTGCAAGATCATTTGTCATATGTTCTAACCAGTTAGACTCTTTCAGAAAATACCTTTTTCATTTGCTGTTATGTCAACTCAGTAAGATGGCTGTTTATTTCATTAACAGTTGAACATTAGAGTGAGAACTAGAACCAATCTATTCGATTCTGCTATGGATGTTGTGCTCAGTTCAGCTTTTCTGACTATTGATAAGATGAAAAATGAACTGGTATAAGCATATAACATAATGTAATCTTACTTTCCATGTCCATGGCTGAACTAGATCTGTAGATTGCAGGTTAATGGATTCACATGTCCATGAATGAACTGCTGTGATCTTCCTTATTTCTTGTGGACAGTGCTTGCTGATCGTGTCTGAATCTGAGGAAAAAGAATGCTTCAGAGTCTGATGTATCGTTTGCAGTTGATATTATCCTGTCTTAAACTTGAAAACATTCTTTCTGTGCCTGTTTACAATGTCTGGTGATCGAGGTGTAACAGGGTGCTGTACTTGGGTGTGCCACAACAATTTGGATCCTGTTTGAATTGCTTGGTTACCATCTTCTTACTTTCGTTTGCCAATTCTCATGGATGCAGGAATGATGCAAGGCAATGCATCTTCTTAGGGCCTAGGAACATAGCCAATCCTTCCTTTTTCTTAGGTCCAAAAACATTTTTCTCTTACAGATGCATACTAGCTTTTTTGTGTGCGCTAACCATTCAACTTCTAATTTTTTTGTCTTCTCTTTCTATTTTGTTGTGCAGCTTGATAACTAGTGTAATCAGTTGATTCAGGTAATTTCCAACCTCATCATGATACCTCATCAGGTAAATCCTTGGGATGTAGAAACTTCACACTCACTGACGTTGATATTCGAATTCTCATATGTAAATGCATATGTATGTTTTTTTTGTTCACTTCTACATATGGGAGAACTAAACCTGTTGTGCTAGTGTTTGAACTTTGGTTATAGCCAAGTAATGGGAGTTAGGAGTACTAGTAGAGGTAACTGACCATCACTAGCTCTAAATAAACCTAAAAAATAAGTAATTGTTGGTGGGTTTCCAGTATAAGTAACTTTGGTTTGTAGCTAATGCAAATGCTGCTTGCTGTTTTAGAAAAGAGGTTGGTTAGTAACTGTTGGTGGGTTTCCAGTATTAGGGTGAAGTGAAAAGCCTGAAAATGAAAGGTGTAAAAGTAGCTGTGGCATTTGCAGGTTGTAGAAGTAGCTGTTGGATCCCCAGTCAGAGAGCAGCTTGGTCTTCCACACACAACTCATAACTTAGTACTACTGTTTCATAGTTTATGCAACTACAAAATAGAAGTAAAGTTCATGTTATGCAAATGGTTGTTGAGTCTAATCTTAGTTGCATCCTAGTTTTAGCTGCATGTTAGGAGTATGTTTACCTTGTGCATGTTGGGAGCATGTTTACGTTATGTTCAAGTCCGTGCGTGGACAGTGGCGTGCCTGCCCGCGCCGTGACTTCGTCTTTGCATGGGAACGCCACCCGTTCGTGGCCGCACGTCGCGGGCGACGCCAAGAAGAACGGCGTGTCGCGCACTGCGCACGAGTGGCGGGATCCCCGGGCCGTTAGGCTCTGTAAGACGTTCGCATAAATAAAGGATCGTGTGGAACATCCAAGGCTGCGATTCTGCGGCTGACCAATTCACTCTCCAACTCTCGCGTGTGTTCTGTTGTGTGAGCTTGTCGAGTTCGTCGTTCGCGAGCTGAGTCTAGTGTGTAGATCAAGCTTCGGCTCCAACATTTGGTATCAGAGCGGTTACGACCTCGGGACCGGCGGCAATGTCGAACGGCGGCAGCGACAACACCAAGGACGGTGACGAGATCGACAGCAGCCCAAGTACGCCGCGCACTCTCCTCGGGGGAGACAAGTCGCGAGGGGTGGTGGTGGAGCGCGTCGTGAAGGAACTCGGGGCATCAATCGTGTACTCGGAACTCACGCGCTCAAACTACACCGAGTGGGCGCTGGTGATGCAAGTGAATCTAGAGGCGCAAGGTCCCTGGGACGCCATCAACCCGGGCGCCGTCGATCGCCACGAGGACCGGCTGGCACTAGCCGTGCTGCTGCGCGCCGTGCCATCCGAAATGCGCTCCATCCTGGTGGTGAAGAAGACGGCGAAGGAGTGGTCAAGACAATGCGTCAGGGTGTGGAACGCGTGAAGGCGGCGAACGCGCAGAAGCTCCTTAGGGAGTTTGAGAACATCCGCTTCAAGGAAGGTGAGGCCGTTGACGATTTCGCTATGCGGATTTCCGGCCTCGCCATGAACATCCGCGCCCTCGGTGAGAAGCTAGACGAGGTTCGCGTTGTCAAGAAGGTGCTGCGAGTGGTTCTGCCCGCCTACAAACAGATCGCGCTCTCAATTGAAATGCTGCTCGATCTCGACACGTTATCACTTGAGGAGCTGGTCGGGCGGTTGCACGCCACGAAGGAGCAACTTGAAGATGATGGGCCGATCGTTGACAAGACCGGGCGGCTGATGCTCGCGGAAGAGGATTGGCTAGCCAAACATCGTCACCGACTCATGCCTGAATCCTCATCAAGTGGTGAGAAGCATGCCGAGCAACACTCAGGTGGCAAGGCAAAGAGTGGCAATGGTGGCGATGGACAACCTGAGAAGCGCGAGGTGAAGCTAACGAAAGAAGGCACCCCGCGCCGCAAAAGCAAGTGCCGTAACTGTGGCATCTGGGGCCACTGGGCACAGGAATGCAAGAAGCCGAAGAAGGAACGGCAGGAAGAAGCCCACCTCGCCAAGGCCGACGTCGATCAACCGGCCCTTCTCATGGCGACTGTTGTTGAGGAGGCGGTGACCACGTCGCACGTCGTTCATCTGAATGAGAAGCAGGTGTTCCCAGTGGCATGTGATGATGAGGCGACCTGGTACTTGGATACCGGGGCCAATGACCATATGACAGGGCATGAGAAGCAGGTGTTCCCAGTGGCATGTGATGATGAGGCGACCTGGTACTTGGATACCGGGGCCAATGACCATATGACAGGGCGCCGTGCAGCCCTGGCTCACCTTGACGACACGGTGCGAGGCACTGTGCGGTTTGGTGATGGGTCCGTGGTGGAGATTCGTGGCCTCGGATCAATGGTCACAGAAGGGCGCACTCGCGAACTCAAGGTACTCATTGATGTCTACTACATACCGAAGTTGAAAACCAACATTGTCGGCCTAGGGCAATTGGAAGAGGGAGGTTGCAAGGTGGTCCTGGAGAATGGCGTGCTCATCGTGTTCGATTGGGAACGCGCGATGTTGATCCGGGCACCACACACCAGGAATCGGACGTACACCATCCAGCTCAAGGTGACGGCCCCTGTGTGTCTCCTCTCCAAGAGCGACGATCAAGCATGGCTGTGGCATGCAAGGTATGGGCATCTGAACTTCAGAGCATTGCGCGAGCTCAGGCTGAAGAACATGGCAGAGGGAGTTCCAGTGATAAACCGAGTCGAGCAAGTGTGTGATGGTTGTGTTATCGGCAAGCAACACCGAGCGCCGTTTCCGCGGGCGACGTTGTACAGGGCCGAGTGTGGACTGGAGCTAGTTCACGCCGACCTGTGTGGCCAGATCAACCCACAAACACCAGGCGGTAAGCAGTACTTCTTGCTGGTAGTTGATGATTTCAGTCGATATATGTGGATTGAGTTACTGTCTACAAAAGATCAAGCTCTGTACTATCTGAAGAAGATCAAGGCAGGGGCAGAAAGTGAGCTAGGCAGTAAACTCAAGGCAGTGAGGACTGATCGAGGGGGTGAGTTCACCTCAAATCTCTTCACTGTATTCTGTGATGAAGCTGGGATCAAGCATTACACCACCACACCCTATACACCGTAGCAAAATGGGGTGGTGGAGCGTCGAAACCAAACTGTGGTGGAGATGGCTAGATGCATGATGAAAAGCAACGGGGTGCCTGCAGTTTTCTGGGGAGAAGCAATAGTGACAGCAGTCTATGTGCTGAACTGAGCACCTACAAGGAGCTTGGATGGGAAAACTCCCTATGAGGCATGGTACAACAAGAAGCCACAAGTTCATCACCTGATGACCTTTGGTTGTCTGGTTCATGTGAAGCAGGTAGGCCCTGGAACAACCAAACTCTCCGACAGGTCCAAGAAAATGGTGTTTCTCGGGTATGAGCAAGGGACAAAGGGGTACAGAGTTTATGATCCAGCTCTGAAGAAGCTACATGTGAGGAGGGATGTTGTATTTGAAGAGAATCGGGCATGGTAATGGAACATGAGTCTAGGAGAGAGTCAGACTGAAGACATTCACCATCGAGCTAACAGTTTCTGTGGCTCACCCGATGACAGATCAAATTGGAGAAGTTCAGAGTGCAGGCTCTGAACAGACAGCACCTGTGGGAATGGACCTTGGTACTCCTACACCAACTGTCACACCCACCATGACACCAGGCTCACAATGGGCGACACCACCAGTTGGAGGGGAGGTCAACTCAGAAGGTTTGGAGCTGCGGTATAAACATCTGTCAGATGTGTATGCAAGGTCTGAAGAAGTTCAGAACCTAGAGTACAGTGGCTTGTGTCTGCTAGCAGCTGATGAGCCTAGTAGTGTGGAGCAAGCACTGAAAGAAAAATGCTGGAAGGATGCAATGGAGGCTGAGCTGAGGGCAATCCAGGAGAACAACACATGGGTCTGGTCTGAACTTCCAAAGGGGAGTCGAGCCATAGGACTGAAATGGGTGTTCAAAGTGAAGAAAGATCCAGCAGGGAATGTGGTAAAACACAAAGCACGCCTAGTAGCAAAAGGCTATGCTCAGAGGCAGGGAGTAGACTATGAAGAGGTATTTGCTCCTGTTGCAAGAATGGAAACAATCAGAGTGTTGCTAGCCATGGCTGCAAATGGTGGCTGGCAAGTGCATCACATGGATGTTAAATCAGCATTTCTCAATGGTGAATTAAGTGAGCAAGTTTTTGTGCATCAACCACCTGGCTTCTCTGATCACAGGCATGAGGGACAGGTACTAAAACTGAATAAAGCCCTGTATGGACTAAAACAGGCTCCAAGAGCTTGGAATTCTAAGTTGGACCAGGAATTGCAGAGGCTTGGTTTCAGTAAGTGTACACTTGAACATGCTGTCTATAGGAGAAAATCTGGTGATGGCTTCCTGCTCGTGGGAGTATATGTAGATGATTTGATCATCTGTGGGCCAGACAATACTGAAATTGTCAAGTTTAAGCAACAGATGAAAGACTGCTTTCAGATGAGTGACTTCGGACTGCTTAGCTGCTACCTTGGCATAGAGGTGAAGCAAGAAGATGGTGAGATCACTCTGAATCAGGGTGCCTACACAGCCAAAATTCTTGAGCTGACCGGCATGTCTGATTGCAACCATATGGATACTCCTATGGAAGAGAGGCCCAAGGTTAACAAATCTGATACTGATGACAGTTTTGACTCAACCAGATTCAGAAGTGTAATTGGATGCCTCAGGTATCTGGTGAATACAAGGCCTGACATTGCATATTCTGTTGGAGTGGTGAGCAGACACATGGAAGCACCGAAGGAGGAACACTGGACAGCAGTGAAACACATTCTGAGATACTTGGCTGGAACCATCGGCTATGGGTGCAGATATGCTAGAAGTCTGAATCAGCAACTGACTGGGTACAGTGACAGTGATCATGCAGGGGATAAGAAGGACAGAAAGAGCACTACAGGAGTTGTTTTCTTTCTTGGTCCAAATCTGATTACTTCGACCTCGCAGAAGCAAAGAGTGGTAGCTTTGTCCTCCTGTGAAGCTGAATATATTGCATCGGCAGCTGCAGCTTGTCAGGGTGTTTGGTTGAGTAGGCTCATTGCTGAACTAACAGGGACTGAAGTCTGCAAATTCAGACTCCTTGTTGACAACAAGTCTGCAATTGAATGGAGCAAGAATCCAGTGCATCATGAACGCAGCAAACACATTGATACTCGGTATCATTACATTCGTGAGTGCATTGATACAGGGAAGATGGACATCAGGCATGTGGGAACACAGGGGCAGCTGGCTGACATTCTGACCAAGCCACTTGGAAGAGTGAAATTTGTGGAGATGCGCCAGAAGATGAACATCGTTCCAGTGCAACGAGATTAAGGGGGTGAAATGTTGAGTCTAATCTTAGTTGCATCCTAGTTTTAGCTGCATGTTAGGAGCATGTTTACCTTGTGCATGTTGGGAGCATGTTTACGTTATGTTCAAGTCCGTGCGTGGATAGTGGCGTGCCTGCCCGCGCCGTGACTTCGTCTTTGCATGGGAACGCCACCCGTTCGTGGCCGCACGTCGCGGGCGATGCCGAGAAGAACGGCGCGTCGCGCACTGCGCATGAGTGGCGGGATCCCCGGGCCGTTAGGCTCTGTAAGACGTTCGCTTAAATAAAGGATCGTGTGGAACGTTCAAGGCTGCGATTCTGCGGCTGACCAATTCACTCTCCAACTCTCGTGTGTGTTCTGTTGTGTGAGCTCGTCGAGTTCGTCGTTCGCGAGCTGAGTCCAGTGTGTAGATCGAGCTTCGGCTCCAACAATGGTTATGTTTCTTCCATTGTAGGGCAGCTATAGTAATTTAGTTTGGTCATAGAACAGTCCGATGATGCTGCTAATTAGTTTCCAATTTTTGTTATGCAAACGTTTGTTGGACAATGTATATGCTTAAATCTTGTTTGTGCCCTTATCATATATATGTGATGTTGATTTGGAGGACGAAATGTGACTAAAATGTATTGTATAATTTTTCTGCAAATTTTTTTTGAATTTTCTGTTATTTATTGAATTTTTCTGAGTATTGTCATTATTTTTTTCACCAAAAATGTTGTATTTTCGTGGGCCTAACTCATGGCCGACGAAAAAGAGTTATTTTCGTCAGCCTACCATGTGGCCGTGTGATAGGCCAACGAAAATAACCCTTTTTTCGTCGGAACCGACGAAATTATTTGCATAAATTCGTCCTGACTTAATTTCGTCAACAAATTTCATCGGCATGACGACGAATATAGCTTAAATAAAAAAAACTCTTTTCCTATAGTGAATGTTTAACAAGTGCAAGCCAAAATATCTTTTGCATGCTTTATTAAGGGAAACCCACTTGCTTCGTCTCTAGGCTCAGTTGTAACATGCTGACGATAAGAAATAAGAGGTTGTGGAGGCATGCAAGAGTTTAGAGTCATCTGCACGGAACTATTTTCCTCGTTTGGATGGTTTTAGTTTTTCGGATTGGATTTTGATTTGTGGTTTGATTTAGTGTGAGGTGTAATAATTTGGCTTGAAGCCTCATCTATCTATGAGTGTGGAAGCCGGCTTGTTCCTTGATCTAAAAACCTGAAGAGGTAATTGTGCTTTCTTAACTTAGTGATGTTTTGCAGGTCAGTTCTCTTATATGCAGCCGTGTTGTAGTAAAATTTTCTCCATTTATAAAATGCTGGACTTAAAAACATGTATATATTTAATTTACAGGATTAAAGGAATATTCAATGAAACTGAACATTTGAATGTGCTAATGCAGTAATGCACACTTTGCCCAAACCTTAAATGCATTCTAGAATGCAATGCTCCTTCCCTCATATCAGAATCGTTTGGTGTTCATGTCAGGACGAAGATAAATTACCATATGTGTTGTGGATCTATAAACTGAGCATTAGAACAATACTCCCTCTGACCCATTTGTAATCTGTCCACTACAGGTTAGGAAAAGGAAAGGAATACTCCTGCCGTCCGCAGTTTTGAAATTAATCCACCACAACTCCTGCGGATGCTAGCTGTCAAAGCTGCCGACATAGACACGAGGACAAACTCCTGCAGATGCTGATCGACTGATCGTTTCACGAAATGGACATGTTCTCCATGCTATTTAACTCTTGGTGCTTATACAAAAACCAAGCAATCTCACTGAGTATTTTTCAAAAATATTAACCGGAAGTGATACATGTATGTATGGTGGTTTCTCAATGCCATGAAGAGCTACGAAAAGGTCGTTTCTGCGGTTGGTATGCCGTTTTGCAGATTATATTGTTAGTTTTTGTTTGTTGAACTATTCTTTGATGCGTTTTATGACTATCTATGCTCTTTTCAATGATCTGGAACATGGAGCAGGGCAGCTCTGTGGTAAATTATCTATCAAAGCAATAGTTATGACTAATGAGTCCAAAATGTCTGTCCTAAGATCTTTTCCCTACTAGATGACACAAAACTCAACCTGTGGCTGTCATTAACTGACCCAAAAGATACCCATGTGCTCGGCTTCTTGCGGTGGAACCGTCAATTTAATCCAAACTAATCATACCTATCACCACATGGATCGCAGTGCATTTAGACTGAACTAAATCCGGTCGTTCGTCGAGGGTCATTCGGCTCTCGATATTACCCAATCTCTCACATCCAACCCTCGATAGAGCCAGTTATATCATCGCAGGCAGTTGAATATATCATAAATAGACTTAGTTTATAAATCAGTTCGAAATAAAATAAAGTTCCAAAATAGAGCTATCACACGACGAGTTCAAAAGTATCTCGCAGCGGAATTTAAAATTCAAAGTTCATGATAACATTCAAAAGATTTGTATCCAATAAAACAACATCGAGTCCACCGATGTTGTTCCAATACCACATATGGTGACCCTCAGCCTTGATGGAGGCATGCACCTCCACCGACATAGGTGCACACGAAAAACTCATACCTGCGCTTAAAATATGGGAGCAAACTCTGAGTACTAATTATTCAGTAGGACTTAATGGAATGACTTACGGCTGACGCAAAGCTTACTTACTAACAAGTGGATCTTTAGCCATTAATTTTAAACAGTGGTATAACAATATAAAGTAACAAGTTTCATCATTTGCATGCGACATCATAATAATAATAAATTACAGTAAAATAAGCAATACAATTCAAGCATGTGATATTTGAAAACATGAGTAATAATACAACATATTCAAGTTCTACGTTGCCCGTGTGCAATATCAGCATTTTTACACCTGTTGAGCATCAGCGATTCGAATCAATTTTTAATTCTTAGGAATAACTATCGTGCCCACATATATCCCCTATCTGATCCTGTCTCGTCCCAAGATTCAAAACGCCCCCACGTAACCCTTGGGTTGTGCCCCCTTAGGAATGATACCACGACATACCGGGATAGCCCTCCCATGAGTACGAGTACCCCCGGGCTTATTCGCCTCCTGCAAGTGGATGGACGGCACCTCGAAAACTTCGGACGAGCCTAGTAAAGACTTTCACCGGTCCCACGACCCGGATAAGCATTCTAGCAATGTTACGCCGACCAGCAAGCGAACAGTGGACGGGCCCTATGCGACTCGGGGCAGAGTCCATAGTGTGACATCATAAAAATTAAATACTGAAATAAAATCTCCGTTCGGTCTATTTAAATCATAAGCATAATAATAACTTCTATAATAGTAAGATTTCAGTGCCTTCCAAATCACCTACACGACGAGTGACTCTATTTACTCGTATATATTCGTACCTAGCAAAATTTCAGGCAACTTATCCTACGAACTCTATACATAGGTGCTAGGGCCAGGGCGGCCAAGGAGTCTAATGCAATTATTTTCAATCAACTACTAATGCAGATACGTAATTATCGATCAATCAAGTTTATATTAGCTGGGAGTGTCATGGTCCTGCCTACCTTTGCTTATTTTTATCAAAACCAACAAACTAAATTATGTTAGTTTGCCCGATTGTGGGGCTTTGCACCAGGCAACCCCTTGATTACTTGGATGACTCCATCATCCAAACATGACTGATGGGCCATCTAGGTCATGCTTTGGGCTTAGTTGGTCTTCTAGACCGCCATTGCTTGATGTAGCTCCACACAAGTGCTTATTGATCACGTATCTGCAATAAGCGTCGCTATATGAATGTCATGCATTGATGCGATGCAGAATATGCATGGAGATAAAGTACACACATATCCAATAATTTCAAGGACAGGCAGAAAGGTGATTAATAGAATACCTACGAGAAATATTTGATATCATAGCAAGTCTACCGTTCTACAATTAACTATGCACAAGCAAAGCATGGAAGGAGTGTATGAAAATGTGTCAAGTTTATAGTTCTCTTATCATGTCACATGCAAGCAAAGCATAGGTCATGTCTACTATCTATCTAGATATGTAATTGAAGTACTAGTTTTGAATACTTACACTCAGCACTGTTGACAACGATATTGCTTTGGGGATTAGGGTTTAGTGGCCTAAAGACATACCAAAGACATGGTTTTATTATTCACGTAGCATTAGTTATTTGTTTCATCTGTGACACACACACAAAGTGTGGAGTAACTTATTATGCAGCAAGTAGATCAGCTAGTATGCACATGATGACTTATGGTTTAATGAGCATCATCATATTCATATTTTGCAACATGTTCACACAACGAATTAAAATTCCCCTTTGAGTTCAGGTTGTTAGACAGTGTTAAATGAGCTCAAATATTTATGTCATGCAGACAGCTAAATTTCAGCAATAAAAGACTTATAATTTAATTACAAAAATTCTAGCAAGTTATTAATCATTTAAATTCTCAGTTTTATCATAAATCATAGCAAATATTTCTGACTATGAAATTTTAGCAGCAAGCATAACATGTTATAAGAATCATGTATAAAATCCAGTAGGCAAAATAACAAGGGTTTGATAGCACATCTATATCCCACTTATTTATTTTAGCTTATTTCACATGCAGCTCATGACAATAACAATAAAATCCATAAAAATACTTTTTGTGACCTAAACTTAACTATGAAGCACCATGATTTTTCTCAGAATTTATTTTGCACAATAAAGTCACTGCTTCCTATTATACATTTTATCATGCAAGTGTTTGTCTATTTCAAATCACCCACAAAACATGACATGCAGAGCTTCCCTTTTTTACAGTAGGCTACAAATATGTCCAAGACCATGTACAATTTAAGGCAGATTATTTGAAGCACATTTCATTCAGCAAGTATTTCTCTACTCATTTTTAAGTCATAAATCAAGTACAAGGGTAGATCTGGAATTTGATAGTAGTGCTATGGCTACAAAAAATACCATAAAGCCAATAAAGTTATTGTCCAAGTTTCATAATTTTTGGATTCCATTTCAACCACTTTTAGCAATTCTTTAGTTTTATCATGCAGGCAAGAAACCAGGGGCAAAATAGATATTTCCTACATCACCATCATACCCATTCTATAGATCTAATCAAGAGGAACACAATGCAACAATATTTGTAATTTTTGGATTTTTATTTGATTTTATATGGATTTTTCAAGTTTCCTGCCGAAGTAATGAAAACAAAATGGGAAAATCCACATACGTGAGGACCTTCACGTAATTAACCATAAACTCCCAGGGGTAGCATGTAAGCTTTATAGGACACATTCAATAGTACTCAAAACTGAAACATAAAAACTTAGAAATGCAGGGGCCAAATCGCAAATGTGCCCGCACGGCCCACATGTCATGGACACAGAATCAAGAAAATAAAAAAACTTGAGAAACCTAGTTTGACTGAAAAAGAAGTTAGAAACCTGCAATTTTGAACTTCTTAGTGACCGAATCAGGGAAAACACAAAATACAAAAATTTCTCTAAATGTCATCATATACAACTTTTCTATTAACATGAATACCAAGTTATGTTGAAGTTTTTGGTTTAAAGTTGGGTTTAAGAGAATGACACAGGTTTGACCAACTCAACCCTTTAATTTAAAAATTCCAAAAGTCCTATTTGAGTGCATTTTCATGAGAAATGTTAGATACCGAAGTTGTTCAATTATGTATGGTCTACAACTTTCATCAAGAAAGTTATGCATGATTTGGATTTTTATTTTACAGAAATTTGAATTTACTACTCAGGTCAAGATTATGTAGACTTACAAGTTTATCAGAAATCAACCCCGAAACTAGACCTGGGCATGGGTCATCCGACCCGAGCAACCCGACCCAACCCGTCCGAAAAAAACCCGACCTGAGCAACACAACGGGCGGGTGTGGGCTATATTTTTTGACCCGCAACAATCGACGGGCCGGGCACAGGGCCATGATTTTTGACCCAAAACCCAACCCAACCGGTAAAAACCCGACCCAAGGCCAAAAAACCCGACCCAACCCGGACTTGGTGATTTTTCACCTAGTTCTCACTCCTCTACAATCATGATTAAGTCCTAATTCATCATTAGTGTTCATCTAACCATGTGTTATGGCTTTTGAGATGCCGGGGGCATCACAACCCACCCCACTTAAAGAAATCTCGTCCCGAGATTTGGGTGATGTAGGGTTTTATGGCTTACCATGTAATGCAAATGGTATTGGCATCACAGTTCGTGTCTTTTTAAATGCACGTGGTAACATCCAAGTCTTCCTTGGTTGGCTTTATTAACTATCTTGTGAATGGTTAGTACCTCTTTAACACAAGGTAGTTACAAAGCGCCATTTAATAAGGATATGGTGGTCTTCCTAGTGTACTCGACAAGTCGTGCCATATATGAGAGCGAATGAATAAACCACAAAGAGAATGTGGATAGTGAGCGAATGACAACAATAGAAGCAAAGAGAAAGGAGTTACTTCTTGACTTTGACACCAAGATTAGAAACATGATAAATATTTGATTTATCCAAACAATAGAAGCAAAGTGTACACAGTCAGAAATTGAATAAAGTGGAATCTTATGATTCAAAGGAATGTCAATGGATGTGTTTTTGAGAGACACATTCATTTTACTTGATAGGGACTATGTACACATATAAGATACTAGTTGTCGACACGTATGAACTATCTTGACTTGATCTTCAGGCTTGACGAATCCCTTCAATAGAACCATCCTAGGTCGCAGATGTTGAACTGAAGCCGCGTCAGTGGAAGATTCTCCCGCTTTTCTTTTCTTCCAGTGACCTTCAGGTGCTATTGTTTTAGTCTTCATGGGCTCGGGGTGATCAGGGCATCAATTGAAGGGCTAGCGACATCTGTAGCAGGTAGAATAAGGCTCCCATAAATTCAATAGTTTTAAAAGGACTCGTGCGGTCATAGTGCACTTCGCGTTTATGTGCTCAAAAGAATACACCGATACGTGAATCCATCGTAAGGCGATGGCACAAACTTATATCGTTCTTTTCTAGCATGTATAGTTTATACTAGATTTCTTAGGGTCAATCGATGGATTTTATAGAAATCCAAATACGAAGGTGGTGCGAAAGTCTATACTCTACATCATTCGTATAGAAAGTTTCTATTGGTTCTACTTTGAAATGGTCCAAATATTCAAATTATTCAGTGAGCTGCAATCGGTCCAGATCTGAAATTCCATACTAATTCTGCTATAGTTCAAAATACAAACTGTTCTAGGTAGGGATCAAATTATCAAAGTTGTTCACCTTGAAATTTCCCACAACATTGGTATAGAACATTTCTACCAATTGTGAGCGAAAAATAGGTGAAACTCCATATTACTAAGATAAGGATCAAATCTGTCCAAATTTGAGTCATGTTTTAGATATAGGTGTTTGGTACAGTTAGAAGCCTTTTCAAGACATGGTCAAAATAGAAAACCTGTTGCAAACTTTGTGTACTACAACTTTGGTACGATGAATTTTAGCTGGTTCTATTTAAATCATGTCTAGAACTTCAATTTGCTTTCTTAGCACTCGCTGTCCAGATTTGAAATTTCGTCTTAAAGTGATCTTAGAGCATCCTTCACATGCATTTTTGCAGCAAAGTCAATATAGAAAAATTATTTGTTCAGTTATTGCCTACAACTTTTGTATAGAAAGTGTTTGTTTAAATCATTTGAATCGACACCGAATTCGAAGTCTTTAACAGATGGTAACATTGGGGCAGATTTTTGACTCGGGCTTGTTTTAGTTTGCACTCCACAATCTATTCATTTTTAGAGGCAAGAGTTCTATATAAAAGTCATAAAAAATTTAGTATACATGATATAGGTAGGTTCTATGGTGGAAAATGCTTAAACTTACAATTTTATGCGTTGGTTTCTATATGTTCGGATTTCTCCCCTTACTTCATCAAGCCATAACTCCACTACACAAGCATTTTCTTGTTATATGAAGAATACAAAAAGTGTTTGCATAGTTGTTATCCATAACCTTTAGATATGAAGTTTTCATAGAATGAGGTTGGAACACATTGTAAACTTAAAAACTTTGTGACGGGTTGGGTTTTTGGGCTGAACGACATGTTTAAAGTTTTGGGCTTACATTCGTTGGACCCTTCATATTTAGAGTGAGTGATGTATAGAAAAGTGGTCACAAATTATGTGTGCTACTAGTTTTATATACAAAGTTCCTACAATTCCATTTGTAATTTGAACTACACATCAAAATGGTTGAAGCACATGTATACATACTATGTGAATCTAGTTACATTCAATCAAACAAAGAGCAAGACATGTGGAATAAGGTAAGATAAGATGGCATGATGCATGATTCATCCTATTCGATCTCACATCACACCTCCTATGTACATCATTATATATAACTAAAGATATTTCGGTGACATATGCACGACACTCTGTAATGCAACTAGTCATTCTTAATTTCGCACGTAGTTAGTGTACCTGCAAAAAAACGCAATGCTTACACAATCATCATTATCCACATCATCATACATTACCACTCTAATCCTAAAAGTAGCATCCATGAATTTCTATAAGCTACGTCTAGTGGACGACGCAGTGGCGCCATTTCTCCCAAACACACCCAACGTTCCTCCAGTACTGGCGAATTGTTGGGGAGAGGAATGGAGGCCAACAAGATCTAGTTTATAATTTCTCTCGAAGGATGGAAGATCACAAAACTCTCCAATGGCATGACCACCCCCCCTTGAATAAAACTATCCTACCAGCATGAATGCAGGGTTCGCAATAGTCCGCAAATCCCAATAGCCTTCCGCCAGTACTGGGGATAGCTATGGCCGAAATGTTGCTTCCCAAAGCGCCGAATATGCATATGAGTTCTATCTAGGTCAGAATGTCATCGATCTCACCTAGTATACCCTAACATCTTTAATATGGGCATATGAGATGCTCTCATTTTTCAAGTACTTGAAAAGGGGTTTTCGAAAATAGGTTTGTAAATCAAAACCCGATGATATGACTATTGTATGTTTATGATCGGCTCTGATACCAGCTGTGGCGGAACCGCCATTTTAATCCGAGCTAAGTGCACCTGCCATCACATGACTCGCATTGCACTTAGACCGAACTAATTCCGGTCGTCCGTCGAGAGTCATTCGGCTCTCGATATTACCCAATCCCAAAGGAACCGATATCATACACATCCATCCCTCGATGGAGCCACAACAGTTATATCATCGCAGGCAGTTGAATATAGCATAAGTAGACTTAGTTTACAAATCAGTTTGAAATAAAATAAAATTCCAAGATAGAGCCATCTCACGGCAAGTTTAAAAGTATTTCGCAGCAGAATTTAAAGTTCAAAGTTCATGATAACATTCAAAAAACTTGCATCCAATGAAACAACATCGAGCCCACCGATGTTGCCCCAATGCCACACATGGTGGCCCTCAGCCCTGATGGAGGCATGCACCTCCACCGACATTGGTACACATGGAGAACTCCATACCTGCACTCAAAATGTGGGACAAACACTGAGTACTAATTACTCAGGAGGCCTTAATAGAATGGCTTATGGTTGATGCAAAGCTTGCTTACTAACAAGTGGATCCTTAGCCATTGATTTTAAATAGTGGTATAACAATGTAAAGTAACAAGTTTCATCATTTGCATGTGACATCATCATAATAATAAATTGTAGGAAAGTAAGCAATACAATACAAGCATGTGATGTTTGAAAACATGAGTAATAATACAACATATTTAAGCAGTTACTACGTTGCCCATGTGCAATATCAGCATTCTCACACCTGATGAGCATCAGCGATTCGAATCGATTTTTAATTCTCAGGATTAACTATCATGCCCACATATATCTCATCCTGTCTCGTCTCAACATGCAAAGCGCTCCACGTAACCCTCGGGTTGTGCCCCCTTAGGAGCGATACCATGGTGTACCTGGTCAGCCCTCCCGTGAGTACAAGTGCCCCCGGGCCCATCGGCCTCCTGCAAGTGGCTAGGCGGCACCTCGAAAACTTCGGACGAGCCCAAGAAAGACTTTCACCGGTCCCATGACCCGCATAAGCATTCTAGCAATGTTATGCCGACCAGTAGGCGAACAGTGGATAGGCCTTAAGCGACTCGGGCGGAGTCCATAGTGTGACATCATGAAAAGTAAATACTGAAATAAAATCACCGCCCGGTCTGTATTTAAATCATAAGAATAATAGTAACTTACATAATAGTAAGATTTCAATGCCTTTGAAATCACCTACGCGACGAGTGACTCCATTCACTCGTATCTACTCGTACCTAGCAAAATTCCAGGCAACTCGTCCTACGAACTCTATATATAGGTGCTAGGGCCAGGGCGGCCAAGGAGTCTAATGTAATTGTTTTCAATCAACTCCCAATGCTGATGTGTAATCCTAGATCAATCAAGTTTATATTAGCAGGGAGTGTCCTGGTCCTACCTACCTTTGCTTATTTTTATCAAAACCAACAAACTAAATTATGTTAGTTTGCCGGGTTGTGGGACTTTGCCCCAGGCAACCCCTTGATCACTTGGATGACTCCTCCATACAAACATGACTGATGGGCCCTCCAGGTCATCCTTGGGGCTTAGTTGGTCTTCTGGACCACCGTTGCTTTATGTAGCTCCACACAAGTGCTTATTGATCACGCATCTACAATAAACGTCGCAATATGAATGACATGCATTGATGCGATGCAAAAGATACATAGAGATAAAGTACACACATATGACATATCTAATCATTTGAAGAACAGGTAGAAAAGGTAATTGATAGAATACCTACGAGAAGTATTTGATATCATAGCAACTCTACCATTCTACAATTAATTATGCACAAGCAAAGCATGGAAGAAGTATATGAAAATGTGTCAAGTTTATAGTTCTCTTATCATGTCACATGCAAGCAAAGCATAGGTCATGTCTACTATCTAGATATGTAATTGAACTACTAGTTTTGAATACTTACACTCAGCACTGTTGACAACGATATTGCTTTGGGGATTAGGGTTTAGTGGCCTAAAGACATACCAGATTTATCATAAATCATAGCAAATGTTTCTGACTATGAAATTTTAGCAGCAAGCATAACATGTTATAAGAATCATGTATAAAATCCAGTAGGCAAAATAACAAGGGTTTGATAGCACATCTATATCCCACTTATTTATTTTAGCTTATTTCACATGCAGCTCACGACAATAACAATAAAATCCATAAAAATACTTTTTGTGACCTAAACTTAACTATGAAGCACCATGGTTTTTCTCAGAATTTATTTTGCACAATAAAGTCACTGTTTCCTATTATACATTTTATCATGCAAGTGTTTGTCTATTTCAAATCACCCACAAAACATGACATGCAGAGCTTCCCATTTTTACAGTAGGCTACAAATATGTTCAAGACCATGTACAATTTAAGGCAGATTATTTGAAGCACATTTCATTGAGCAAGTATTTCTCTACTCATTTTTAAGTCATAAATCAAGTAAGGGTAGATCTGGAATTTGATAGTAGTGCTATGGCTACAAAAAAATACCATAAAGCCAATAAAGTTACTGTCCAAGTTTCATAATTTTTTGATTCCATTCCAACCACTTTTAGCAATTCTTTAGTTTTATCATGCAGGCAAGAAACCAGGGGCAAAACAGATATTTCCTTCATCACTATCATACCCATTCTATAGATCTAATAAAGAGGAACACAATGCAATAATATTTTTAATTTTTGGATTTTTATTTGATTTTATATGGATTTTTCAAGTTTCAGCCGAAGTAATGAAAATAAAATGGGAAAAATCCATAGATCTGAGGACCTTCACGTCACGTAATTATCCATAAACTCCTGGGGGTAGCGTGTAAGCTTTACAGGACATATTCAATAGTGCTGAAAATTGAAACATAAAAACTTAGAAATGCAGGGGCCAAATCGCAAATGTGCCCTCTCCTCCCTGGGTCTTCTTCCTCCTCGCGCTAGGGAGGAGAGATAGCGGCGGCGGGCATGGGAACCGGCCTGCAGGGGCACGGTAGCCCACCAGCGGCAGTCAAGGAGGGGTAGAAGATCAAGGGGAACCTTACCCCCTACCGGCGAGCAGGAAGCAAGGAGGTTTGGCGAGGAGCAGTGGCTCGGTGGCGCGGTCCTAGCGGACTAGATCAACGCGGGGTGGAGTGGAGGTCGTGGAAGGGCGGCTCAGGGATGGGGAGGCACGGGGGGCTCGGAACTGCGGGTGCTCGAGCTCGGGGACGCGTCTATGGCGGCGGCGGGGGAGGAGGAGAGAGGGAGAGAGGGCGGGCTCGGTGGGAGGCAAAGAGTGAGCAAGGGAGAGTGGAGGCAAGCCCTCCGCTGCGACTTAAGGCAGGAAGCGGGCGGGGTCTCAGCGCAGGGAGGCACCGGTGGCCGGCAGCCAGGTGGTGAAGCGCGCAGGCGGCGGTGGCCGCTAGTTGGGGAGAGAAGGAGAGGAGCGTGGGTGGACATGGTGGATAGATCCGGAGAGTGACAGGTGGGACCACAGTAGAAAAAGGAGACCATGGTCCATGGGCTACGCTCGTGAAAGGAGAGGTGATGTGGGGCCCACGGATGGCACGCTCAGCTCCCGTGAGCGGGAATCCGATGCTGGTCTGGTGCGTGGGGCCCGCGTGTCATGGACACAGAATCAAGAAAATAAAAAAGAAAAATGAGAAACCCAGTTTGACTGCTAAGAGCCATGTTAGAAACCTGCATGTTTGAACGACTTAGGGATCGAATCAGAGAAAACACAAAATACAAAATTTCTCTAAATGTTATGATCTACAACTTTTATATTAACATGAATACCAAGTTATGTTGAAGTTTTTTGTTTAAAGTTGAGTTTAAGAGAATGACACAAGTTTGACCAACTAAACCCTTTAACTTAAAAATTCCAAAAGTCCTATTTGAGTGCATTTTCATGAGAAATGTTATATACCAAAGTTGTTCAATTATGTATGGTCTACAACTTTCATCCATAAAGTTATGCATGATTTGGACTTTAAATTCACAGAAATTTGAATTTACTACTCAGGTAAAGATTAGGTAGACTTGCAAGTTTATCAGAAATCAACCCCAAACACTATGCAAACCTTTATGCATGTCAACGCACAAAATACCAAAGTTGTAAAGCATGATATTATCTACAAGTTTGCTATAGAAAGATTGGACTAGATAACATTATATTTTGAACTACAAGCACAATTACATCTAGGGGTTTGGCCAAACAGTAGCTCCAATTAGGTAGGGTCCTTCTTGTTTCAAACTTTTGAGTGACTAAATGAGGTCCAATCACTTCAAGGTCAGATGTATTTGAAAGGTGATAAGTCTAATTTCATTTCATAAAAAGAAATATTTTGATGTTGTATAGTGCAATAGAAAGTAATTTCAGAACGAAATTTGGGAAAGGGCTGAAAATCCAAACTTGGGAATTATTCTGCGTCGACTAACTTGGCTGATTTCAAGAGATATTTGGGTGCAATTTGAAATAAGTAAAAGACAGTTTTAAATCATGTCCAGCGTAACAAAAGTGCAGTTCATGATATATACAACAAGCTTGGTATAAAGTTTGAGCAAATGTGTTTAGTGGATTCGAAAGTTTTATTAGTGCTCAAATTTGATCAAGATTACCAAAATCTAGACCTTAAAACTTGTTCAACCACCTTTGACTTGAGCTTTTACAGATTTTCTTTTGATTCTTAGTCATGGTATATAAGTAAAATTGATCTACAAAATGAGTACCAAAGCTTCTGTATTTGGGGTTTCGCATGAAAACTTATGTATCTTGAATTACCGTTCAAACAATGCGAGATTTTGTATATCGAAATAGAAAATTTTGGACTTAGTGATTTCTCCACCTAGTTCTAACTCCTCTCTAAGCATGATTAAGTCCTAATTCATCATTAGTGTTCATCAAACCGTGTGTTAGGGTTTTTAGATGCCAGGGACATCACACTACCTATTTTCATTTATTCTGTGGCTAATTTACTAGAGTTATTAATCTAGGAATAACACTTCGGATCAGTTCACCTGTGGCTTGATGGTGTGTGGTTTCACATGAAAAATATCTCGATTTCACTTCAAAATATTGTTTTCCTCTTACTGTACGATCAGTGTAAGCTAACACTAGCAAAAGACTGTTCTTTGAGGTATGCATAGATAAACTACAACAAATTTTGATGTAAAAAAAACCGGAGCACCTCCACAGGTTCCCAATTTACTCTTCCAAAACTTGCTTTCGGTGTTGGGCACGAGAAATCGTCCAACAGTGCCCAAACCAGCCTCCCAGTCGGGCCAAGTGCTCAAATTTGCGCGCGGCTTGCGGGGGCCAATCGGCGAAATCACACCAATCCTCACGGATTCCCCCGAAAATCCGGTTTCCTCGACCCATTCGCGCTAATTCTCTGACACGTGCCATTCCTTGCTTGCTTAATCCAACCGCCGACGTGCTTAGCAGGCAGTCTCTGCAGCATCTGTTCCCTGCTTGCAGTTCAATCTTTCGCGCTTCCATCTCGGCCACGCTGTTCAGCTGTCGTCGGTGCTCCACCATACAATTGGAAGTAGAAGAGTCTTTTTTTTTGTTTTTTGCAGGTAGAAGTAGAAGAGTCAATCGTGCAGCACCTAGCCGCCAGGCTACTGAGCGCATGCAAGCAGATATCATTTCAGCAGTCCTTCACTCAGCAGTCGCCGAACACAACAGTTGTAGGTACAAGAAAAATTCAGAAAACCCACGTCTGGACTCATCTCAACGACGTGGCATAAATTCGAGTTTTTTTGGGACACATCTCTGTCGTTGTTTTCAGAGATGACTAAATAGTTGTTTTTTATAAACTGTCAGGGCATTATGTAGACATTTTCTTTTTCTTATGTGATCATGAAGAATTTTAACTATTCTGGTTAATGTCGTGCTCGTCGTCATCTCTCCTTGTCAAATTTTGTTGTTGCATCAGCAGTGTACTAGACTCTTAGATTTGGATTCACCATATCTTAGATTGAGCTTTAAATTTTACAGAAGTTACTTGACATTTATAATTGGTACTAACTATATAAAATAACATCGCAAACTTAGCTAATTAGCGTAGGCAGGGGGGAAGCTTAGTAGGTCCAAGGGGGTGCAGATGCACCGATACAAAAAGCAAAATTTAGTGCTAACAATCTCCAAATATATACACTACAGAAAAACAGTTAAAATTCATCTGCCAAAAACCCACGAAATTAGGCCAATACCGACGAACTTAAGCTAAGTTCGTCGGCCAACCAACGAACTTATGCGTCGAACTTAACTCGACGAATTTATGCAAATAAGTTCGTCGGGGCCGACGAACTTAGCTTAAGTTCGTCGGTTTCCATGTGGCCAACGAATTTATCCACATGGCCCAGTTAAATTCGTCGGCCTCGCCTGGCCGACGAACTTGATGTTCACGTAACGGTTAAATTCGTCGGTTTCCATGGCCCACGAATTTATTTATTTTTAAATTAAAAAAATAATTCTGTACCCATAGAAAACCTGATAATTAGTAGAAAATTCAAAAAAAAATCACAGAAAAATAGTATAACATCATATAGTCTCATATAGCAACTCGGTATACTATATGGTCGCTATAAACATGTAGAGAAGAAAATATGTAGTCACATACAGTCCATAAAAAATAACATCGACTGAAGTAATACATCAATAGAAGTCCTGAAGCAACTACTAGAGAACCTACCATGTTACACTAAAAGTTTCTAAGTATTGCAATCAACTAGTATTTCTAGAACAATGAGATCAACTACTATTGATAAACTATTGTACACAGAGGGCACTAGAAGTAGCAGCTACGTCCAGCATACCATGAAGGCAACCTGCCATCCCTGACAATTGGAAGCAAATCCCACGGCAGGTACCTGAATGATGGCAGATGCCCTAATGAAGCTTTTGCCATACACAGAGGGCATGACGAGAAGAATAATGACATGCATATAGTAGAAAGTGAAGATTTTAGTTTGTTTTTCAAGTTACAAAGTTCAGTACTAGGCTGACCTTACTACTATAGTTCCATTATCACATATAAAAGACCGGATATCATGCAGTAGAAGGGTACTATTAAACATGGGACATCTCGTGCCCCCCCCCCCCCCCCCCCCCACCCAAAAAAAAAAGAAGGAACATGACTGGATACATAATACAGTTCACTACTATTGTTTCCCAGTCATGCAACATTTCAAAGGCAAAGTTAACCAGGCAAGGATTAGAAAGCATCAAACTACATCCTGCAAAAAGGAGCTGGGTTGACCTACCCTGGAATTCTTGATTTTGATATGCATAAAGGCAGTAAAATGCTCCAACAATTGCATCTGCACATGAAAAATGAGCAAGAGAGGTGAAGGATCATAAATGAAAGATGAACTACCATAGCTCATTGATGCGACAAAAGCAATAAATTTTGAAAAGCAAGGAGTATCGAAAGATAATGCAAACCATGGCTGAATGAAGCCATGATCTGCAGGGGAGTAATCACAGAGAATACCTCAGATTTTCATGACCTTGAACCATGGCTCATTAGCCACACCCTAGCCTCCAATGGCACAATGGCATACTATAACAGCCATAATAGTACTACTAGTGTTAATGTGCATCGTATGTAGTCATATAGATAGCAAAATCGCTGCATAGTAGTAGCAGCACAAATCACAGGCACATGGCACTTCAGTTTGTTGTCTTGCTCTAATTTAGGAATTCCATTTGTATACCTTGCTCTAGTTGATCAGGAAATTATCAAAAGGAATTTCTACTGCAGTATTGACATAGACAAAAACAATAGGAAAATGGTACTTTCCTTGTAATAGCAGTCTCCTTGTACCAATCTCGTTGTAACAATAGGAATTTCTCTCTACTAATTGCTGCTGCAGGACACTATAGCAACACTAAATCAGTTGAAGCGGAAACAAGTAATCTGAAATATTCTAAATCTGAAGAGAAACAAAAGATTGGTAGTAAAATTAGTAACTAGTAGTCTGAAATAATTATTCCATTACAAGTATTGAGATAAAAGGTAAACTCTAACTGTAATATAACAGTCATTATGCATTAATCAACAAGAAAAGGAGAGAGTCAAAGCATGTAAAGAATCAGTTCTGTTAGGAAACAAAATTTCCTTCTATTATATAGGTATTCCTAGATATGATAATAGCCGCATGTGAAGTCGAACCTTTGTATCATAGCTATCATCATTATCATCTGAAGTGAAAAGCAAGGCAAGTTCAAAATTCAGTACCATATATTGATGGACAACATAAATGGCTCTGCATATTACATGTCATGAATAGCTGTTATCAAAAATAAGATAATCTGTTATCAGAGTAAGCTCATGCATTTCTATCCTTTTTGTGCCACATTGTCTCTACATATCTCTAACCGAGCTGCTAATTCATAGTAGTCATCAGAGTGCTTTGTTCCTTGTGTACATATATACTCGAGGCCAACAATTGGAATGCTTATGCGAGATGTATACAATATATTTCATATAACTTTGCCAACAAAGCTTCATAAACAGTTAATGCCTGAACAAAAGTATATAGTATATCTCAGATATCTTTGTCAACAATGCTTAATTGAATATTAGTGAATGAACCAAAAATAGGTTGCAATGCTTTATGACTTATTAGTGCCTGAACAAAAGAAGCAAGATGTATTCTTGACATATGTTTGCCAACAAATGCGCAGCATGCCCAAATCAACAGATGAGACGGGAGATGGACTTGAGTAGGCAGTGGAATCACCTTGTGGAATCGATGGACCGGCGGGCTGCCGAGCCGGCGGAGGCAGCCGGCGGCACCTGCCTTCCGAGGAGGAGGCGGAGGCAGGCGCCGCGGGGTCCGAGGAGGCGGGGCGCGGCGGGGACAGCCGGCGGCGCAGCCTGCCGAAGAGGAGGCAGCCGGCAGCGCGGGCTGCCGTGGAGGCGGGGGACGGCGGGCTGGCGGCGCGGGAAGGAGACGGGAGGCGGATCCCCGGTCGCGCGGGGATGGGAGGCTCCGCGGCGGTGCGGGGACGCGGGACCGGCGGCTCCGCGGCGGCGCGGGGACGGCGACGGGAGGCGGCTCCACGGCGGCGCGAGGATGCGGGGACGGCGACGGCGACGGGAGGCTGCTCTGCGGCGGCGCGGGGACGTGGGACCGGCGGCGCCGTGACGCCTCGGGGACGGCGACGGGAGACGGCTCCGCGGCGACACGGGGACGCAAGGACGACGACAGGAGGCAGCCCGCGCGGCAGGATCCGGCGTCGGTGCGCGGGGTAGGGGGCGGCGCCGCCTGAATCTCGCGGCGGCGGTGGCGAGAGGGGGGTTGGGGGGTGCTGGGTGGGAAGCGGTGTGGGGGTCGGAGCGCACGGGATGCGGTGCCGGGGGCGCTGATAGTATAGGGGGATTAGATTAAGTGCGTCGGCCATGCCTATAGAACCGACGAATTTAAACTAAGTTCGTGGAATGTCCCATGGACCGACGAACTGACTTAAGTTCGTGCCCGACGAAATTAAAAAAAACTCACAAACTTTTATCGTGTTTCTTGCAGTGCTACATGCACCCCCATTAGCTGACTACCCTGCACCCCCCTTAGCCCAAGCTAACAGAATGACAATAACGCAAGCCTGAGTCAAGACAAGAGCTATAAACAATCCTAATCAAAATAGCACCGTAGCTAATTGATGGCCCAACAAAATTGTTGACAAACAACACCCAATGATCAAGCATGCCTCAGGCCATCCATAATTATTCATCTCCTTGGTCTTTTCCTACTACTCAATAGCAATTGTGCAATAGCCTTTCCCTCAGGTACTCTATTTCACAGCCCGTTCAGTCGCACGACCACCATGCTCTCAGCCATCTAGTTTGTTTTAAAGGTTATGTTATCCATATATGTATTCTTGAAATAGTGAAAATTTGGTTTAATCTCAAAGAGTTCATAAACCTATTTCTTCAAATACGAAGCTAGTATCTAATTTATTTTCTATAATCAATCTATTGGTACCAGGTTTAGAGTTATTTTATCTTTATTTGTATGGTAGTTTTTTTATTGCTCCTAATAGTGTCCATTAAATTTACTTGTTATGCTAGTTTTTTATTGCTCCTAATAGTGTCCATTAACTTTAAATTATCATTTTGCACTACATTAGACCAAGAGATCGAACTAGATTTCTATTATTTCAAGAAATACATAAACAGAAAAAAAGCACTTATAAAATCTACTTGTTGGTTAAATTTGTCCGGTTTCAACTAGTTCATTGGTAAAACATATCTATTTTTAAGTTTAATGGCCAATTTTGAACTCCAATGATAGTTTGATGATAAAAAACAAACTTTAAGCTTGTACTACAATTTTGCTTGAAAATTTTGTATACTATGACTTTAGCTGTGATGAAGTGGTGCACCCCCGGCCCCTTCATCATTCTTCGAAAATCAAGGCACGGCCTAGCCGGAGTAACGATGACTACACTGATAACATTGCAAGAGTTACAAAGATAATGGTTGATCTTGTCTGATATAATGAAAATCTATTTGTAATGATCCATTCATTCAATGGTTATACGATAGTCACTAAGGTGTTGAATTGAGTTGGAACAAAGTTATTCACAGGATCGTTCCAATGCATGTGTTCTGGATCGGCGTGGCTCAATGTGGTTTGATACATTAGATGCGTTTGAGAACATTTTGTTCCTCCGTGGCAACGCACGAGCATAGATCGAGTATACATAAAATAATAAATAAATCTAGTAGAGACATAGAATTCTTTGTAATCTAATCTTGAAAAGAGAGAGTATTTGCCTTGGTTATCTATAGAGAAAAGAAATGTTTACCTTCCAGCCATAGAACAATGGCTAGAGAACTTCCTGTAATGTTGTAACTCTTTCTTTTTCTTCAAATATAATATAATCTAAAGGGGGACCCCTCCAATTTATTGGGATAAAGTAAGTTATTTCCTCTCTTAATTCTTGATGTGATGTGAGCAAACAAGTGAAGGGCGAATGCCTACTTGTTTGTTGTGGTTAGGGGTGTAAATGGTACGGATATTATCCGTCCATATTCGAGTTCCGATCCGTTTAGAAAGGTTAAGATCCGATCCGTATCCGAATCCGGATATTTAGTATTTGATTTGTATCCGTATCCGAGTACTCAAAGTTGGATAAATATGATGTCGATAACCATTCAAGTCTTATCCGACACATTTGATCAATATCCGTATCCGATCCGAATCCGAAGAAAAAATATGAACACAAATACGGTATCAACAATATCCGTCCGTATTCGATCCGATTACAGCCTCTGTGCATGTGCCTTTTCTTTTGTCCATTCCTAGAAACTTTCTCTTGGCATTTGACTATATGAGTAAGTTGATCGCTATTGGTTTCATTTATTTGCGTTAATCGAGTAATGGTATCATATATTTAAGTTTGGCATATATGGGCATATGTGTTATTTAATCTGTTTATAGAGATTGATGTATTGGCAAGCTCTAATTGTTGCTAATAACTAGTGTAGATGTGACACTAATTGTCTTTGAAGTTATTTTCAGCAGAAAATAAACTAAGGCACCTCTGTCAAGGCTCCTCCAATGCAGTGCCGAAAGTTTGGGCCATGAATGGGCTAGCACGAGCACGGTCCAAATACCGGGCCTGAAGCCCGGCCCATCACGAAGGTGAATGGGTCGTGCTAGCAGCACGATTGGCCGGCAAGGGCCGTGCCTTGATTTTCGGCCGACCATACCGCGTGGCACTACACAAGTAGTTGGGCTGTACTTAGGCCGGCCTAGGATGAAAAGGCCCACAAAGCACAAAAATGGCCCGACTATATGCCAATAAGCAACCCAGCAGCCTAACCCTAGCCGTTCCCATCGAACTGGAGACCTGGACATCGAACCACAGATGGTTGCTGGTGCTAGCATCGCCATGGTCTAGTGGAGTCCTGGCCTCCACGCCATGTGCGCTTTGAGGATCAACCGCCATTCAGGTCAGATGTCCAAGGACGCCGCCTCGGCTGCCGCCGCCGCCCGCCGTGCATGCGCATGCATCCAAGAGTGTGTAGGCTGGTAGGAGTAGGGCGCAACATCCTGGGTCCACATGCGTGCATCAAGGATTGAAGGACCGAAAATGTGACTAGAAGAGTGAATAGCAGCCTCACAAAAATTCACATCCGAGAACACTGTCTTCTAGATATGAGCAAGAATATGTAGCGAAGACAAGCTACTCTCCTTAGGACTTGGCTAGGAAACTCTCCAATGGAAGCACTCACTGAAACACCCAAAAGAAAAGATGCACACTAAGCAACATTGGGGAAACTCTAGATTTCAGCCTGATAGGGTTGTAAAAAAATTGCCAAAACCCTTAATGAAAAAAATTCAAAAATCCCTCCAAAATTACCACACCCTCTAAAGATGACAAGTAACAACACCTGAAATTTCAGAGCAATTGGAGCAAGTTTTAGCCACCGAACTGTCCTGTGGTCACAAGGTGTGTCACCCTGAAAAAGTTTGCTAAAAAAACTATCAAATCAACTCCAAAATTAAGAAATTTTTACTGGAAGTTGAAAAGTGGATTAAGGAACAACTGCACTAATCTTCAACCCATTTGGTGAAGAAATATAATTCCGACACTCACTGGACTGTCCGGTGATGTGCCCACCAAACCGTCCGGTGCTCACAAACAGACATATCTTCCCCAAGAAACAATTACCAAACCTGGGTAAAAACACCTCCAAAACTTTTGAAATTTTTATGGGAGCTTTATGATACACACGAGAACAGATCCACAAATTTTGAGGTCAAAATTTGAAGGTTTAGACAATGGACCATCCGGTAATTGAAGGCCAAACAAAATCTGCAGAAAACTGGACAGTCGGTGACCTTGCACAAAAACGATGCAAACCTTGATCAATCCATATCCAAAAATTTTGAAACTTTGGGGGGAAAAAGTACTCTAGCACATGGAGGAGGTAATCTAAAAATATCTCAGATTGACCTCGAAAACCGCACAAGAGAAGGGGATAAGATTTGACCCATTTTGAAATCAATCTATCTCCAGGTGAGCTCATGGTAACTAAGGATCAATCCATATTCTAGATATTTTCTACCACATCATATCATCACCAAAATGCATCCTGCAAGGGCTCTAACTCAGAATACGAAGGAATCACCAAAAGGTTCAAGAAAAAGGGGAAAGTGGGAAATTTCGGTAAGATCTTGTGCAGCTGATATGTTGGCATTGCCTAGCTAATTTTGCACACCATCTAGCCCCCCAAATCCACCGAAAACAAGCCTCAACACTAGCCAAAGAAGGAGCACGAAAATCACAAGAATCAAGCTCCGCAAAAGGCAAAATAGACAAATTTCAGCACTTGAAGTGGGGGGAGGGGCACCTTAAGGACGAATTTGATGTTTGGATTACTTCAAGATGTAAGATTACAAGCCACTCCTAGCAGGACACAAGCTATGGATGGCAAAAAGCTTAAGAGAAAGAGCCACTCCCTCTCTTCCTCCTAAACCCTAGCCTAACTCTCATAAAACAAAAACGAGGTGACCTCTCCAAAGGGGGCAAGAGAGATTACCGCCCACAATATCCCACTCTTACATACATAGTCCTTGGCCACATGACCAAAGTGCCCTTATATGAAGCACACACAGCCAAATGCCCTCAGGGGCATAACGGTCCATCTGATCCCAAATCTCATTGAATGGATTGATGCCATCATGACTCCGCTTTGTGTTCACGCAAGCTTCGGGATCATGCCACATGTCCATCGACATGAACCGTCATAGCTACTGTTTTAGGAAAATTGCGAAACCAAGTTCTAGTGGTGGTTTTGAAGAAAACCACCAAACCACTCGATGTCGGCCCATGTCCAAAGCCCAAGCCCCTTGGGTCCTCAAGGTCAGGCCACACAACCGACACCATCCTTCGATAGTTTTCAAGCCTAAACTACCAAACAATCCACCACGACGGTTTCGTGGGAGCAAACCACCAAACCTTCCGGCTTCGACACATGTCACTCCAACGTCATCTTCCATCTACCCGTCCAGGAGCCACACCACAACCACATGCTGTCGCCTCCCTTCACACGCTCTTGCAACTCCTTGCACTGCTGGATTGGACACCACCAGCCTACTCGGCATCCTTGTGGCCCCAACTCTACCATCCTTCACCGCCGCATAGCAACCAAGCCACCGCTTGTCCAAAACGCCACCACATGGTTCATCGCAACCCACCTAGCCAGGCTCAAAGCCATCTCCACCGCCGACTGCCATGCATGTATACTTGCACATCATGAGCCAAGGGATCATGCATTCATGCGTCTCCTCAAAGCGCATAGGTTTGTCCACATGACTCACACTTGAACACTCCACACACACCACATGGTAAACACCACCACTTAACACAACGCAACGCCACACACCCACTGGTTAGCCTTACACATTGAAGCACACAAGCAAAGGCAAGCTTAACACGGAAAAGCACTTGGCCTCTCACGGATCCGCACATGGCATGTAGCACGCTCGCGCCTATAGAATTTCCCAGAGGGCAATAATTGTTCATTGCTTCAATTCCCAATCTCTCCTACACTTCACCCACTCCAATCCCTATAGAAAATGGTTGATTCAAAGGAACCCTTAGGAAAAAAAATCTTCCAGAAGCTCCTATCTATTGCTGAGAAAGTTGATTCCCTGCCAATTTATAGCTCCCTTGCGCGTTGTTACCACTTACCACACTAATCTACTCCTTGTTATCCACCATGGATCATATGATTGTAAATACTGCCGACCGTTCCCTCTTCCATTCCATCCATTATCATTCATGTCTACCAGACCAGAGCACTTGATCATCACACTCTGTTTTGTTTGGCACTCACGCTACGTTACGTTAGGCATGGCTCATCATCATCTGAATCCACCGACGGATCATCATTTGGCAGGTAATGGTACACCATGCGCTCATCATAACACGTTCAGTGCAGTATGATCACATCGAGAAGAACACAAACTCTACTCAGCAGAGAGCAGCGGCCCACCGAGGATCGGCCGGAAAGGAAATGAGGCTTTTGCGTCGTACAAGAAGCAGGGCCACGGCTGCTGCTAAGCCGGCGGTGTTTTGGGCAGCATCGTTCATCTGCTCTGCCCTTGTTGCCGTCCTGCTCGCCTCCAGATCGTTCTACCTCCAGCAGCAGCAGCAGCAGCCTGCTTCTTCGTTCACCTCCTCCGGATCCGGGGCGGAAGAGGGCCGGCACCACCACCGGCGCAGGGCGTGCGACGAACAAGCCAGGTGGGTGGCCAAGATGGCGTCCATGCACAACGCGTCCCTGGTCCTCACCGTCGACCGCAAGGGCTGCGCCAACTTCACCAGCCTGCAGAAGGCCGTGGACGCGGTGCCTGCCTACGCGTCCGCGCGCACGCTGATCGCCGTCGACGCGGGCGTGTACGCGGAGAAGGTGGTGGTGTGGAGCAACAGGACGGGCGTCACGCTGCAGGGCCGCGGCAACCTCGACACCACCATCGTCTGGAACGACACCGCCAGCTCCAGCGGTGGCACCTTCTGCAGCGCCACGCTCGCCGTCCTCGCCAACGGCTTCGTGGCCTACAACGTGAGCGTCCAGAACACGGCGCGCCCCGCCAGCCCGGGCGACGCGGGCGGCCAGGCCGTGGCGCTGCGCGTCGCGGGGGACCAGGCGGCCTTCCACTGGTGCGGCTTCTACGGCGCGCAGGACACGCTGCTGGATGAGCGGGGCCGGCACCTCTTCCGGGGCTGCTACGTCGAGGGCTCCATCGACTTCATCTTCGGCAACGCGCGCTCGCTCTACCTCGGCTGCACCATCAGCTCCGTGGCCAACGACGCCGCGGGCAGCGCCGTCACTGGGAGCGTCACGGCGCAGGGCCGCGCGTCACCCGCCGAGCGGACGGGCTTCGCCTTCGTGCGCTGCAGCGTCGTGGGCACGGGGCGGGTGTGGCTGGGCAGGGCATGGGGCCCCTATGCCACCGTCGTCTTCGCCAGGACGTACCTGGAAGCCGTCGTCGCGCCAGGGGGATGGAACGACTGGAACGACCCCGACAGGCAGCAGTCGGTGTTCTTCGCCGAGTACGACTGCACGGGCCCTGGCGCCGGCGGTGCTGGTAGGGTGCCGTACACGAGGCAGCTGGACCAGCGGCAGGCCGCGCCCTTCATGGACGTCTCCTACATCGACGGCACCCAGTGGGATGTGCCCCCTCTACTTCCGCCGATGCAGGGCCCCGACGACGACGGCATATTTGGCCAACACCATGTCCATCCTGAATTCCTGACCCAGTCCAGCAGCATTTAAATGTAATGGAGTACTAGTAAGAGTGTAAAGACAAATTCAGTGTGCTTATGTCATGAATACGCCAACTATCTATTGTAGTACTACTAGTCAACTACTCCTCTGACTCTGAGCAGCAAGGAGGAAAGGCCACTGCTCAGTTGCGTCTCCCAAGGCCAAGGATCCACCGCCGGCGACTCCAACCTCACCACCCGCGACCGCATCCGCATTATTGCCGAACACAAACTCAGCACCGACCGTGGCCGCCTCATCATCATGTGTGGCCTCATCTTGCCTCCTCACCACGCTGCCGCGGCTGCTGGCACAGTCATTACAGCAGTAGTCCGTGCTCGGGATACCGTCAAGAAGCGAGCCCTCATTGTGCGATCGCACCTGGTGCCGCATCTTCCATAACTGCGGGGCCGGCGACGAGGAGGTCGAACCGGGCGACACAAGGATGGGGCTCCCCGGCTGCAGCTGGTAGGCGTGGAGGAAGTAGCCCTCCGTGGCCAGGTGCTGGCCCGCCGCGACGGGTGGCGAAAGGAAGCGGGCGAAGGGGACCTCGGGCGACGACGGCGTGGTGGCCAGCAGGTGGAGGCCGGACTCCGGCGGGGGCGTGAGCGACGCGGTGGAGGGCTCGGTGAGGCCTGCGGAGAAGGCCGGCGGCGACACCAGCTGCTGCGGCTCCCGCGCGTACGGGCCGATTGCGAAGATGGAGGCCATGGGCGAGCTGTAGCCGCTGCTGATGTCGGCGTTCAGCAGCACCACGGGCGACGGCGACTCCGAGGTGAGCACGGACGACGCGGGCGACGACGGAGGCGCCACGAACGCCAGCGAAGGCTGCGGCGCCGTGTGATCGGCACAGTCTGCGCCCGGCCGCTCCGGCGAAGCGTCGGCGATGCGTTGCCGCTGGCCGTGGGGCCGGAACCACATGAGCTTCGCCTTGACACGCGACCACCATCTCGTTTTCTTCTGCATGCCATTACACATATGACCAAAAGAAAACAAACAACTCTCCATCGGAATACTCTGTTTTTAGTTTTAGTTTGCTAAGCCTTTTGGATAATCTTAGATTGAGGGGATTAGAGCAAATTGGAAAAGACCCATGGGGATTTTAATTCATCGTAAATTTAAATACACTCCAATCCTTTCTATTCTAATCCACTCTAATCCTCCTCAACTTCAAATTACCCAAACTATCAGAAAAAATTCCGTTCTTGCGATTTGGGCACGTGTTCTTGTTGTGATTTGTGAAACAAAAATTGATGACAAGCTAGAGTAGAAATCTAGAATGAAAAAACCGCAACCAGTAAATTAAACAAGTATTCTACGGCGACAGCAAAGCATGCCGATGCGTAGCAGTATATAAAGTACCGTGATGGTGCAGCTGGCGTGGTCGTCGTCGTCTAGCTGCTGGTGACGCTGGCGCAGGAGGCCTGTGGTGGTGGATCGTGCGGCGGCCGCCAAGACGATGGCCGCGGCGTTCACTGTGTCATCATTCTGCTGCTGCTGCATCATTTTCCTATTTCCCTTTGCTTTTCCCCTGCTCGATCGATCGACGGATCACCAACTCGCTGCTTTAATTTGTGTGTACCACCAACAAATTAAAGGAAGGAGGAGCCTAATTTTTAGGTGAGTATGGATCATGGATGGAGAAACTAGCTAGCAGCTAGATTCAAGCTAAAGGAGCGGGGTGGGAGTGGGACTAATAACCTAGTTGATGCATGGACGGATAGAGATGCAAAGAGATGGATGAAGATACGACGCATGCACGGGATCCATCATCAGCGAGGTGTGGATGTTAGAAAAGAATGGAACGCATGGATGGAGGAGGTGGACGATGAAGACGACGAGAAGATGAAAGGGGAAAAAAGCCGGCCAGAGTACGCGTCACGCCATGCGTGGGAAGGCAGTTCATCTTTCTTTCCTCCCTCCGGGCCATCTTTGACTCCGTGGTTGCCAGTCGGTCAAGGACGCACTAAACCCATCATCCAATTAGCAACGAGAACGGAACGACTAATCCTGTGGTTCGTCTTCGTCAATGCAAAGCCCACGGACGGCTCGTGTGCAGCATGTCATGTCCACCTCCACCTCCACCTCCGCGCACTGACAAACGTTGCTAGCAACGATCCATCTCCGCTAGGCTCGCACGGTCCATCACGGCACGCGGACCACCATGGATCCCATCCATGTCGCTGTCGAAGTGGCACTTAGCATAGCCTACTGAGTACTGAGCAGGGCTCACATACTCGAAGGCAAATATTTTCTTTCACAGTACACCAAAAACTATTTTGAATAAAAATTCCCAAAATTTTGGAAAAATTTATCAAACATAATAGCTTTTTTCTAAAAAATGAGAAAAACCTCCGATAGATGGTTTTGGCCATGTAGAAAAGAAAACTTTTACAATATTATTAATATTATTATTGTTGTTGTTGCTATATAAGTGACATCAGAGAAGGTTTAATAACCAAGAAGACAAAATACACATGTATCCCTCTCTCTCGGTCTCACACACATATCCCACATGGCCTATTACATATGTAAACTAGTCGGCTGCCATGCGCAACAGTTTAGCTAGGCGACGCAACGGCTTAACCAGGCGAAAATACGGTTGTGCAAGACGTACAAGACAAAGAGTCGACGTACACAAGGAAGAGTTGATCAACTACGTAAAGGAATCCTAATATGAGATGTAACCAATGCTACAATACTAGTAGAATTTGATCTCTCCCCATTTAACTTTGCACACCTCTGCGGCCCCGCAGATATGTAAGATCGGGTAGAGTCCCCTCCAAAGACAACCTATGGAACACAACGAACTAGATACGAGACAAATCCTAGCCTATGAGACCTCAGGAGATCATCTTCCCCACCTCATGAGGATAGTCTCGATCCACGCCATACAAGACACTGTGTATTACGCGATTTGGCAGTACGAACCTGTCACACCCGGTTTTCAATGAACCAAAACCGTGCATACTATACATGCGCCAGGAACGAGTCTCACATGTATAGGACAAATTGTCATCACAGGACATGTCATAATATAACGTTTAACGATTACATCATAAGTATTATTACCATAATAGACACTTGTCTTTAACATAGAGTACGTAAAAGCGGAAGCGTAAACGGAAAGCAACTAGAGCCGCCACAGGGACGTCCACTGGAAGAGCGAAGAGCCTAGACTTCTTGATAATCCTCCGTATCTCCATTGACTGAGCAGCGGTTGGATTTGTCCCTCCAACAAGGAATAAAAGGAAAAGAACAAGCGTGAGCACACAACTCGTACTCAACAAGTATAACAGAACCATGAGGCTCTAAGGTTAGCTGACTCCACTGCATTGCTTTTAATTGGTCAAATTTTATTGAAGCTATTTACTAAAGTGAGTAGAGAAACTTTCATCTCAAAGATATTGCATAGAAGAAATTAAGCATCATGGTTAACCGGGATTTTACCAAAAACCATCCATAACCCAACTAATCGCATAAAGGATCTGGGCCGCTCATAACCGTGAGCACGGCTGATGCATCAGTTTTACACTCTCGAGAGGTTGCACATCTTTACCCACAAGTCGTGAGCTACGCTAGTGGTTCATCACATACCTTAGATGAGATGACTAGCAAGCCACACTACGAAGCCTTTACAAAGATTATGTTAGTAAGGTGTAACCGCTAAGGTTTCAGGTTATGCAACGGTGGAGCAAGCCTCAAGGGGAGAAGAACACATCACACTCAACCCAAGCAGCGCGAGGGCCACAGAAGCACACCTCCCCTCTTGCCCCGCAGGTAAGTTACTCCCAAACTAAAACAATCTAATTAATCAGCTAAGACCGTCCCATACCAGTCTTATGGTAGTGCTGTTGTCCCAGGTCGTCGCTTTGCGAACCGGTCCTTATGGAAAGTGGCTATGAGCAAAACCACTAAGCACAATGCTCATGCCCCCTAAACCAAGTTGCTAAAAAACAAATTTTAAATGAGACATGCACCACTCAAGCACACGGCACAGAGGGTCACGCTCAAACAATTAATTGCATAGATCCATTAATCAACATTAATTAAAAACATAGCATAGGTGTATGTTGGCACAGCACCTAGCAAAAACTTAACCACATGCAACCCAAAAGGTTCACATTGAGATCAAAGTGGCTAATGTATCGTCCTTATAGGCATACAAGATCGACACATGCATATGCAATGAATTAAAGGTGATAGGTGTTGCTCATGTTATACTTGCCTTCCTCAAGGTGCTCTTGCTGCTGCTCACAAATGTCAAAAGGTGGCTCCTCGTTCACCTCAGACAGATCAACGTCTACTTACGTCCAATCGTCACACAAGCATCCATATACGAGCATACATGCAAACAATGGACAAAAGATAAGAAACAGTACACCAATACATCCAAACAGAGCACAAAACTGGTTTAGAATTGTTCTACATATTACCACGGTCACGTGAGCGAAAGAATCGCCCAAAACGGAGTTAAAACGGAAAAGTTATGGCCAAAACAAGGTTCTAGGGACCCCTTTATGAAGAAAACTCAAAATCTGTGCTGCTTTGGAAAAACCAGGGACCAATTCTGTAATTTCAGGAAAGATCCGAGGTCTAAAGCACAAAAACACAGCCTCTGGACTGCGGGTTCTATTTTTCAATAGCGCAAGGGCTAAAGCATTAAAAACTGGGCCGATCTGTAATTATTTTTGAACTGGCGTGGACCGCGGGTTGATTTAGAAAAAACCGAGGGTCTCTTTAACAAAAAGGCGGCGACGACCGCGGTTGACCGGTCACCATCTGGTCCGGACGGTCGGATCTAGATCTAACGGCCGAGGTGAGAT
This sequence comes from Paspalum vaginatum, assembly GCA_030272315.1. Lineage (NCBI taxonomy): Eukaryota > Viridiplantae > Streptophyta > Magnoliopsida > Poales > Poaceae > Paspalum > Paspalum vaginatum. The sequence continues at coordinate 30,864,608 of CM059013.1, read as the reverse complement.
CGGATCACGTTATAATCTCGTGCATCCGTTCTGGATTGGACGGCTGAGGTTGGAAGGCGAGGTTTCGCCGGCGGCGACCATCGGGGACGGCGGCGCATCGCCGGAGCTCGCGATGTCCGGTGTTCCGGGGCGCGATTCGGGACCGGACCTAGCTAGAAAGCAAGACGGGACCACGGCGAAGCTCACCGTGGGGTTGTCGACGACCGGGAGCTGCCGGAGGATGGTCGGCGACGAGCGGAGGCGGCGGAGCGGCTCGGGGCTTCGCGGAGAGCTCGGTCGGAGCGTCCACGGGCGTCGAGAGCTAGCGGAACAGGGTCGCGAGGCCCTGCAGAGCACGGCGGAGGGGTTAGGGCGGCGGGAGCACGACCACATAGGGCGAATTGCACCTCGCCGGCGTTACTCACCTCGGACGGTGGCGGCGGAATTGAGCGGCTCGTGACGGCTAGGGCTCGATTGCGGCTGCTGGAGAGGTTGAGGGGGAAAGGGCGAAGCCCGGCGTGCTATTTATAGGACCGGAGCGGCTCGGAAGGGGGCGGCGCAGTAAGGAAGGCGGCGGCCGGAGTTTCCTTCGGCGCGCACTCTCGGGAAGGAAGGGAATCCTTCGATTCCTTTGGGGACTCGGTGCGCAGGAGAGCGGGAAACACGGGAAAGGCGGCGGGGGAAGCTCTCCTCCTCGGAGTCGGCCGGCGTAGAGAAGGAAAGGCGGCGGCCGAAAAAGGAAAACGCCGTCGCCGAAAAAGGAAAGTCAGGAGGTTGGGGATGACAGGTGGGTCCCGCCTGTCAGCGGCTCGACGGGCGCGGGTCCGCCTGTCAGCGGCGCGAGGGAGAGAGGCGGCGCGCGCGGCTGGCCGGCTGGGCCGCCTCGCCTGGGCCGGCTCGGGTGAGGGCGCGGGGTGGGCCGGCTCAGGGAGGTGGGCTGATTTCTCTTTTTCTTTTTCCTGCATTTTCCCTCTCTTTTCTATTTCTCTCTTTTCTTTTAAACTCAAAAGCAAACTATGAATTCAAATAAATTTGAATTCAAACCTTATGCCACTCATCAAATAAAAATATGCTCCAGCATGAATGCACAAACATGTTGACCTTAGGATATATTGCAATATTTAGTTCAAAAGATAATGAAAAAAAAATGCATACTAGGCACAATAAATCCTAGAAAATAAATAAAGCATATTGAATTTATTATAAACTGCTGGAAATTAAATTTAGGGTGTTACAGAACCAATCTAAATTGTGTTCAGTGTTTTGTATGCCATTGATCTTCAGTCGCAACTATCTCTATACGATAAACCCGGCTGGCAAGACACCTTCAGTGGGATTGCGAGTGTATAACACTGACAATTGATGCATCAGATAGGGTATTGGTTGTTCGGCATCAAACGAGATCGGTGACGGTCGTGCTCAAGATCAAGTTCATCTCCATCCATCATCAAAATCGATCTATTCATGGTGTCAAAATCAATCTCTCCATCTCATTGAGATCAGTTGGGCGAGCCGGCTTGCTATGTTCAAGTCCTAGACATACTGCATTTCCGTCAGGGTGTCACAACAATCGGTTGCCTTTTGCCTCATTCTCAAGGATTGGAGTTGTTCCTCTATTGGCTGTTGGAAGGGAAGAGAGGTTCCGCTACAATACTGCGCGGTCACTGATAGGTGGGTCTGTGGCCACGCGTCAATGACCCAACTACAGCGGATCTTGTTCCATTGGAAGCGGCTGGAAGCACACAGTACATATCTGCTATACATTGAAAAATTGCATTATTTCTCGTGGCAAAAGAGGAGAGTTTCTTATTGCTAGTGCGCGGGTATCGAAAATATGCCAAACAATTTTTATTTATCTCCCTGGCTTTGTAGTCACCAGATACCGTTGATAATGGAGTATTTTTTGTAAAAGATACTACTCATATTCATCATACCTCATTATTGTTTCAGGAGATCATTTTGTACCAGTGCTGAGTCTAGCGCACACGATACACGGAGGCACTTGTTTGACACCCTTGCTGACTACTTCCTTTATCGTCTCATGGGGCCTCAGGGGCACAAATTTCCCTCGCGTCATTGGCTCATTGTCGATTATTTCATTGACCATCCACGGGGACCTCACGGGCACAAAATTCCCCTTGCGTTATCACTGACTACTTCGCTGCTCGTCCCATGGGGACCACTGGGGCGCGAATTACCCTTGCGCTGACTGCTTCTTCAGCTATCCATCCCATGAAGACATGAGAGCTACCGACACTCCTAGTGCTCATAATGAGCCTTCGTGTTCCCATCAGATTGAATGCGTACACTCACAAATGAAGGGGTAACCAAGCCCAATTGGCTATGAAAGGCCCGCATGCTCTGCCTGTTCAATTCTTCGTCGGCTGGGATGACTCTACATACTCTGCCCGAGCAGTTAAACGGCTAGGATGAGCCCGTGTGCTCTACCTATGAAATTATTCGTTCGCCAGAATGAGTCCTCGTACTCTGACTGAGCAGTTAATTAGCCAGAACGAGCCCGCGTGTCTTGCCTATAAAATTCTTCATCCGTTGGGATGAGTCCATTGTTGGCGTCTCTTAACCTTAACAGGTTTTACTCCGCAAGCACACGGAGACCGCTGTAGTCTTTCACTCAGAGTATTCCGAGTATCGTGAATTTCCACAGGGAAGCGGCAGGCGAGAGAGTGTAATTGAATATACTCAAATTAAATGGAATGTAATACTTGGATAAGTTGTACCAACTAGAAGTCAAATAGGGGTAAACGTGACGAGGATAGGTATATTGGTGGAGAGGTAAGTCTACAGTAGCTTTCCGTAGAAAGGTATAGTTGCCTGGGAGGACAACGAGTGAGATAAAGTCACCAAACTATATTTCTAAACGGCTGCAAAGGTTATCCATGCCTAACTAAGATATTCAAAAAGAAAAGTTAGGGTCCTGCGTCGAGCGAAATTCTAGAGTCTTGGGGGTACCAGGGTTAGATAGTTGGTCCCAAAAGAGAGTCTAGCTAACACCTACGGGCCTCCCGAACGACGGGCCTGGACTACACAAGCACACCACACGCTGTCACTGAGTGGGGCTACTAGACAAAGCTGCGTGGAGAGGATGGCACGCTATAAACGTGTTCAAGCGAAGCTTGAACAAGGATAGACCATCCTTGATCAGAGGAGAGGGTCTAGCCAGAGCCTAGCGTCTAAGTCTAGGGTTGAGTTATAGAACCGGCAAGAATAACAAGAATTGAATAACTGAGTAAAACACAACCTAAGCCTAGCAAGTGTGCAAAGAAAGGTACACCACACTCGCAAAAGATAGAACTTAGAGTAAAATATAACTGAAACTATATTGGAGATAATCTGAATACAAAGATACAAAGCTTTTACTGTAGACTCGAAGATAACTTCGGAGACTCCGAGGCAAAGCTCGACTCAACTCTAACTCCTAGGACTATCTTAACTACTGAGGGAATAGTGTAGCACTCTAAGATAGAGCTTGAACTCAACTCCACACCTTACAAATGAGCGCTTGGGGTCTATTTATAGTACAACCGAGTGAGGAGGGTATTTATAGACACACTAGGTTGGTTAGGGGGTAGGTCGGTGGCCGGGCGGCCACCTACATGGCTGGGCGGCCATGACACCTGGCCGGGCGGCCATAGGATCCGCCGAGTTTCATGATCCAACGTGGATATTGCTTCCCCAAGTCGGTTGACGGTTGGTGCACGTGCAAAACATGTCTGAAGGTGGCCGGGCAGCCAAGAATAGTGGCCGGGCGGCCACTTGTCTTCCACTGGTTGGTTGCATGTTGGTTTCCCTAGATTGATGACGTCACCTATCCATGTTTTGATGTCCTTTCGACCCTTAGATATATTGGATACTCTTTTGCATGGTTGGATCTTCATTGTCTTGTGTTTGTTTGCATGTAGGATCAAAGTTGTGCAGGTGAGGTGGCTGGGCGGCCATGCCACATGGCCGGGCGGCCATGCAGGACCCTAACTAGTGGCCGGGCTGCCATGCAGGACCCTAACTAGTGGCCGGGCTGCCACTGGTGACCTGGGCATGGCCGGGCGGCCATGGCCTGTTCGCCATTATTGCCCATCTTTGATCTTTGGCTTGTTTTCAACCATTTTGCACATATTTTGGTACCTGCATCCAAATATTCATGTACAACTTTTGGAACTCATTAGTACCAATGGTTAGTCCTATTATTTCACATGTTTCACCTCATTTGGCGGATAATTGGTGGTTGATATCGTGAGATTACAACCGTCAACATCCATGTACTGTGCTGGAACATTTAATCAGCCACGATAAGCTTGCGTGTCTTGAGAGGTCAAGCCTCATAAGTTGAGTTTGAGTGTCAAGTTGAGAAGTGTCTTGACCTCATTTGTGTGATGAGAGCATTGTCAGGTTGGTGTGGAGCTTTTCCATGTTAGCCTCTTTAGAGTGTGTGCTTAAGGGTTATGGCTAACCGGAGTGTTGGGTTGGTGTGTGTTGTGTTGAGTTGGCGTGTGTATCATGGTTTGAGTTTTTGTTTGTGTCTATGACATACAGATAAAATCCTCCTAAGTGTGACCTGGAGGCGGCACCCAAGTGGTACTAGGCGTGACAAAGTCCTTCGAGTGCGACTAAAGGCTAAAGCCCACCTAAGTGTGACCTGGCGGCGGCGTCCAAGTGGCACCGGTTGTCATGAAGTCCTTTGAGTGTGACTGAAGGCAAAAGCCCACCTAAGTGTGACCTAGTGGTGGCGCCCAAATGTTACCGTGGCATGACAAAATCCTTGTCGAGTGGACTGGCAGGTGGCTCAGGCTGCGGTTTGGGTTAGGCATGGCCCATAAGTGTGACCTTGGGTTCAGGATGGTGACGTGTGCCATAAAATCAATCAAGATGAAGCCCAACAAGCGTTTGCCGGTTTGAGTGTCAAAACTGGAACCCAGAGATCTTTTGCCAGTTCCATCGTCAAAACTGAAGCTAGAACAGGTGGTCGGCCCCATAAGACCACAAACTAGCAAACCTCAAGTTGGTGGACAAGTGGCACCATCGTGAAGCTTGCGTCATTCCGAAGCAAGGTCGTGACGGTGCTAGGACCATTCCATGAGAGGAGGAAAAGATGGACGGTTGTGCCCTTAGGGTGCTTTGGGTTTGTGTGCTTCATGTAAGGGCACTTTTGTCAAAAGACAAAGGCCTATATATGTACTTGTGGGCTATTGTAGGCAGCTATCTCTCTTGCCCCCTTTGGAGAGGAGCTCTCATTTTATTCTTGTGAGAGTTAGGCTAGGGTTTGGGGAGAAAGAGAGGGAGAGGCTCTTTGTTTGAGCTTTTTGCCATCCATAGTTTGTTTGCTGCTAGGAGTGGCTTGTAATAATACATCTTGAGCTAATCCAAAGATCATTTTCATCCTCAAGTTTGTGCCCTCTCCTTTGTATTGAAATTTGTCTATTTTGATATTTTTGGAGCTCTTTTCTTGTGATTTTTGTGCTCCTTCTTTGGCTTGGTGTTGAGGCTTGTTTGTGGTGGATTTGGGGTGCTATATCTTGTGCAAAATAACATAGGCAAGGCCTACATATCAGCTGCATGAGATCTTTTAGAAATTCCCCTCTTTCCCTGTTGTTCTTGGGCTTTCTGGTGTTTCTTTAAATTCTGAGATTGAGCCCATGTGCATTAGTTTTTGGTGATGCTATGATGTGGTAGAGCATATCTGGACCATGAATTGATCCTTAGTTGCCACAAGCTCACCCGGAGAGAGTCGATTCCAAAACCGGTGAAAACTTGTCCCCTTATATTGTGTGCTTCAATTCAAGGTCAATCTGAGATCTTTTTGGATTACCTCCTTCTTGTGCTAGAGATTGTATTCCCAAAGTTTCATAATTTTTGGACAAGGTTTTATCAAGTTTTGGATCGTTTTTGTGCGAGGTCTCCGGCTGTCCAGTTTTCTGCAGATTTTGTTTGGCTTTCAACCACCGGAAGGTCCAGTGGTCAAAGCTCTATTTTTGAGCTGAAATTCTTTGGAGCTGTTCTACTTTTCATCATAAATATCCCATAAAAATTTCAGATTTTTTGGAAGTGTTTCGCCCTAGTTTTGATAATTGTTTCTTGGGTACGGTTGGCCTGTCTGTGAGCATCGGACGATCCAGTGTGCATACCACTAGACGGTCCGGCGCATGTTGAAAAATTCATTTCTTTGCCAAATGAGCTGAAAATTTGTGGAGTTCATTGTCCCCTTTGTGAACCTCCAATAAAAATTTCATTGTTTTTGGAGCCGATTTGATAGGGTTTTCGATCAAACCTTTTCGGGGTGTCAGCCAATGAACACTGGATGGTCTGGGGCTCTATCATCGGATAGTCCGGTGTTCAAAATTTGCTCCTTGTGATCTAAATTTTTTAGGAGCTGTCCCCTTTCATCTTATTGTGGTCTAATATTTTTGTGGGATTTTTGGAGCTTGTTTTCAAGGGTTTTGGCAATTGTTTCACAACCCTGTCAGGCTGAAATCTAGAGTTTCCCCAAGGTTGCACATTTTGCTTTCTTTGTCTTGGGCGTTTGAGCGAGTGGTTCCTCGTGTGCATTCCTAGCTGTGGTTTAAGGTTGGTAGCTTTTACATTGCTACTTGACCTTGCACAAATATAGGAGAAGGGGTTTTGAGTTGAATTGGGATTTAGGCCAAGTTCTTCCAAGTTGAAGAAATTTTAATTAGCTCCCATTCATCTCTCTTTGGTCGCCTTTCAATCCTAAAATTGGTATCAGAGCTTGGTTAAGGATCTTCCATAACCTTAACTAGTTCTTGATCCTTTAGGTGCCTTGCTTTTGTGTCCGGCTTTGTCTCTAGTTTCAGGCTTTTTTGCTAACCCTAACCATGCTCTTTCAGTTATGGCACAAAGTTCTTTTCCCTGTTTGTCTTTGTTTCTAGGATGAAGCAATGGAGCTGCACTTGAGGAGGAGTTGAGCGTGAAGGAACAAGATATGGCTTTGCTAATGCTCTTGTTTGAGAAGCAACATCAACAATATGAACTCAAGGACAAGCTTCTCAAGATGAGCCAAAGTCATCTCGCCCAAGGTATGCTTAGTCTATTCACTCGTCTTTGCATGCATGATGAGGTAAGTAATGAGCTTAAGAGGAAGATGCGTAGACTTGATGATAAACTTGTTGATTCTCATGAGCTTTGTGATGCTTTGCTTAGGAAGGTTAGGGAAAGTTGAAGGGTTCTTGCTCTAGGCTTAGAAGTGGGCTTGAGTTTTGGAAATCTCATGCTAGTGCCCCATGCTTTGATTACTTAGCCATGCATAGTAAGAATGATGATCTATGCTCTTTGCTTGCATGTGGTAGATCTGAACATGAGTTTTTTGAGAAGAAGCTTTCTTCTAGCTTTGAGGAGTTAGAATATGCTAAGGCTTTGGTTGTTGTTTCACTTACTGATCTTGATATTGCTAGAGATGAGATTACTTCTTTGCATAGCATAGCTTCTTTACCTAGTGACTCATGTGAGTCTTTGCATGCTGATTTGAATGAACTAAAATTGGCTCACTCCACATGTGCAGTTGAACATTTTTGAACCAAAAAGACTGTGGGGGAGACCGTCATAGTAAAAAGGTGTTTTATTAGGCAAGAGTCAAGAAAACTTACAAACGAACAAGAGAATTACATCCACCAGAAGCTGAAGAAGAGAAGCTCTCGGAGCCTACTACAACAGAAAGGAGAGCAAAAGGATAACCAACGCAACAACCAAAGCAGCATTACAAAGCTTGTAGCCATGAGATAGCTAGTTGTCTAATTGAGTCCTTGAGTCTAAGACTTTGCAAGGACACTTCCTCTTTGAATCTCAAGATCCAATGTTGCACCGAGGGAGCTTCATTGTCGAACACTTTCCTATTTTTGATCTTCCAAAGAACCCACATAGCTATGACATTGATCTCAATGAAGAAAGGGAGTGCAGAATTGTGCAGCGTAATCTGAATGCGATCTTGTATATCCTGTGAGTCTGACCAGTTAATATGAAGTTTTTTCTAGCACTGCTTTGCGAACTCACAATTGAAGAAGAGATGGTCAATAGTTTCTTCACTTTGGCTGTTACACATCAGGCAGTATGTCTCATGTTGCTGCAAGAGGTTCCTGTGAAACAACATACTTCTTGTGTTCAGCCTGTCAGCCAAGAGTAACCAAAAGAAGAATTTGGTTCTTGGAGTGCATTTGCTCTTCCACAATTTTTTGAAAATCCTCGGGGCCTGCACATATTTAAGCTTGGAGAAGGAAGCAACCAAAAGTGACTCTGTTCCTGATTTGAGTGCCCAAACATCAGGATCTTGATTATGTAAAGTCCTCTAATGTAGACTGTAGTTGTTGATATTCTTCATAATCCTGAGTTGAGAAAGGTAGGGAAAAGATGCTTGCTAGATCAAGAGCTTCATTAACTTCTTTAACTGAGCTTGCATGATCTAAAGCCAATGAATTCAGGTTTGGGCACGTGTTCTGAATTGGTGCAGCTAGCCATTGCTCTGTCTAGAAGAGAGTGGAAGCACCATCACCCACCTTGCTAGCTCAGTATATTGGGGGAAGAGTTTCTGCAGGTCTTTCCACCAAAAAGAACCAACTTCTCTACTACCATGAGGCACCTTCCCTTGGTAGTACTTGTCCTAGAATAACTACACCCAGGGAATGCCCATTCTGGAATAAAACTTGTGCAGCTGCTTGAGCAGTAAACCTTCATTCTGTATGGTCAGGTCTATGATACCAAGACCCCCTTCGTCTTTAGGCTTCAAGACTATTGGCCAAGCCACTAGATTGGCTCCCTTGGTTTTGGAATTATTACCTCTCCATAAACACTGTTTTAGGACTCGGTCAATATTTTCAATGACTCCTGCATGTAGCTTGAAGGTTGACATAGCATAGATGATTGTCGGGCTGATGATTGAGTTAATCATCTCTATTCTTCCTGAGTATGACGGGAAGACTAAACAAGCTGAAAGTTTACGTTCTACCCGGTCCATGAGAGGTGTGAAGTCTGAAATTCTTGGCTTTGTAGTACATAGTGGTAGGCCCAAGTAGGTGAAAGGCAGTGAGCCTACTTGACATCCAAAAGTGTTTGACAAAATCAACATCTTGTCTTGGGGCACATTTATCGGAGTCATAGAAGACTTGGCAAAAATAACCCTCACACCAGTAGACGAAGCAAATGAGTTTAGAAGAGCCTTGAGACAAAAAAGCTGCCTAGCATCTGCCTGTAGAACTAAAAGTGTGTCATCTGCATATTGCACAATTGGGAAAGAGCCTCTGTCACTTGGCATAGGCAGGGAGAAAAGATCTAATGGAAGTGCTCTATTCATGATGTACTGTAGGAGTTCAGCTACGATGATAAAGAGTAGGGGGGACAGGGGATCTCCCTACCTAACACCTCATTTGCAAATAAACTATTTACTAGGAACACCATTTAGAATCACCGAAGAGGAGCCTAAGGATAAAATTCTCTGCATCCAAACAATCCACTTCCTTGGAAAGCCCAGAGCTTCGAGCATGTGAATAATGGCACCATGCTCCACTGTGTTGAAGGCCTTGGCAAAATCAAGCTTGAGTATGATGATTTCTCTCTTAGACTTGGTGGCACTGACGAATATACTCAAAACTCCATGCTAACCAGTCTTGGATGCTTTGACTTTGAATGAAACCATACTGATAGGGATGGATAAAAACCTATATTATTGATTGCAGCCGATTTGCCAGAATTTTTGTGATAATCTTCATAGAGCAATTTATGAGGGAGATAGGCCTGAAATCATTGGTGGATTTAGGTGCTTCAATTTTGGGCACTAAGGTTATGAAGGAACCATTAACACAAGTTAGATCAATACTTTCATTGTAGAAATCCTCACATAACCTATAGAAGTCCGGCTTGATAATGGACCAGCATTTTTTCAGAAACTGTCCATTAAAACCATCAGGCCCTGCTGCTTTATCTAGAGGAAAATTTTTGATGACCAAATCAATCTCTGTCGTTGTGAAAGGAGCCGTTAAGGACTCCAGTCCTGGGACCTATTGGATGAGATCACCCAGGTTGTAAGACATGACTGGCATCTCAGTGATCCCCATTCTTTCTCTGAAAGCTTCCTAGATTATCGCTGCTTTACCCTCATGTGTACTGACCGGATAGCCCTCTTTATTCTTCAGGTGTGCAATACATTTTCCTCTAAAGGAAACCGTAGCCATAGCATGAAAGAATTTAGTAGATTCATCACCAAACTTTACTCTATTTACCGTATAGCATTGCTTCCAGTAAGAGTTTTTGTAGCTTAGTAGATTCAAGTTTTGCTTTTGAACCATCTTCCTCATATTCCACTCTAGAGAAGTGAAGAAGCGACACTCTTCCAAGGCATCAAGATACACAATTACTTTTTCACATTGCTTGATGAATTTGTCTAGCTTGGAAAGACCCTTGCTCCACTACTTCAGCGCATATTGCAACTTCTTGAATTTAGCTACAATGACTGAGGCCGAGTTCTGAGAGCAGTTCACCATGGAGTTCTCGGAATTAGCCACCACTTCAAAAAACCCAGGGTGATCAATCCAATAATTTTCAAAGCGAAAAACTGATGCTTTAGGGATGTGAGTACTGATGACAATTTGGCAAGGGGCATGATCAGAGATTGGTCTAGCTAGAGGTAACACCAAAGAATTGGGGTATGTCAAAGCCCAGTGGACTAAAGTGAAGAACTATTCCAGCTGCTCCAACAAAGGTTCTTGCTGTATATTACTCCAAGTGTAGCCTCTACCTTTCAAGGGTAACTCTATCAGCCCATTTTCCCCTAGAGCATCATTGAAGGCCAGAACATCGAGGAGGTTGCCACCTTCTTTATTTTTGTTGTTCAGGGAACGATAGAAGTTGAAATCTCCCACAAATAACCAGTCTTCTTCAGTTCCAGTCTCGACATTCTTAAACCAACTAACAAAATTTGATCTAGCTGGTTCTCGGCAAGGACCATAAACAGAGGAAAACTTGCAAGCATTTAAGTTGTGAACCGAGGTGAAGAGTATAATGATTTGGAAGGATCTTTTCTCAAGCATCTCTCCTTTGAAAATAGAACTATTCCAAATAACCAAGATACCTTCCAAGGACCCCAAGGAGGGGACAAAATCTAAGCAATCAAAATGCCTAGGAGCAAAATTCCTGATGTAACGAATATCAAAGCTCTCATGTTTGGTTTCTTGGATACAGAAGATTGAGCTGGCACTTTCATCCACTTTCCTTCTAATTGCGTCCCATTTTGGCTGACTATTAATCCCTCTTACATTCCATAAAAGCACATTCTAGTTTTTTGTATGCATGCGGAAGGCAAGATTAAATAAAGATTAGAGAATAAGACTAGCTTATCTCGAAAATTGGACCACGACCGGTTAGCACCAAAAACTTGATGGAGACAGAACCATATCAACAATAAGGTAACCCACAGGGGGTAAACCAAATGAGAGGACTTATACTGCAACTTGGTTTTGACCACGAGGTTCAGCATCCTCCATAGCCAACAGGAGGAAAAACACACAAAAGACAAGGAGTTCAGATGACATAGAGTGCCAACAAAAGTACCATTAACCATAAAGTACCGCGCAAGGCACAAGCTAGCCACAATCCTTCCTGTCCCAATCAAGCAACTCTAGATTGGGCAGAGAAGAGACTTCATCAGAGGATCTTGAATAGTGCGACAAGCTAGCCACAAGCAAATCATTCTCTGTCAACTGTATATCATCCCCTGAGGCTCTAAAGAAATGAGCAGTTCACCCCGAGGCATCAAGAGAGTATGAATCTTGGGGGATATGTCGGTGCTCTAGGACTTGGGCCAAAATTTCCTCCATCGACATATCATCATGTACCTCTAAAGCTTGGACATCATGAGGGTTCTGGTGGTGGTTGTGACCAAAGCCAAGCTGCGCTGTATCAGCTGCTGTGATCACTTCATCTACCTAATGTGGAGGCACATTGGGATTTCCATGCACAATATGTCCATTGGCAGGGTGAGGGTTCTCATCAGCTGGTAGGGGATCTTCATCTGGAGGAAAATTATCAGGGAAGCCACCCCAGTTGCCCCTTAGAATAATGACCGATGTAGTCCAGGAACGTCCATTGCCCCCTAGAACAAAACCTTGAGAGACAACAAGGCTTTGAGGGACTCTGTTTGCTGATAGAACCAGTGCACAAACCAAAAGCCTTGACTTGTTAGGACTATCAATCCAGTTGAGCATGCTACCAAAGGGAGCCACTGTAGCACGGATATACTCAGTTTCCTGGTAGTCTAGGAGGAAAACGAGGAACATGAGCCAACACATCCTCTCATAGTGACATGCCCTAAGGTTAAGACCTCTGTCGTGCCTTTCTACTATCAACTCTCCTTGGCCAAACGGGTTGGGGGAAGCATTCAACACTACTTGCCGGTTGATGACTGAGCCAAATCTGAAAAGACCCAATCCCAGGGGAGAACGAAAGGCAGAGATGACCCTCAAATCAAAATTAGCTTCCAGGGCTTGAGAAACTTCAGCAATCACTTCCTTCACATGATCAAGGGTGTGCTGCTGGGTTGAGGGAGATGATCGCGTACTCCTCATGTCATCGAGGCGGTTCTCCACCCATCGCGAGACAAGCGCACGCGGGGTGGTTCCACCCAAGCTCCACCTAGGCACCTTGCTGGAGGTAGGGTGCCGGATTGACCACGAAATTGGTCATGGCGTCATCATCAATAATGGGATGCTCACATGAGCTGTGGTGGTGATTGCGGCAAACTTTGGAAGATGGGGTTTCTTGCTTCTACAAGCGACGGAATAGGAACAGTCTTGCCCTCTTCAGTAGTGGAAGGAAAACCCTAGGAGTCTGCGCATGAATCGAGGTTGCAGGGCGGCTCTTCCTAGCTTGGTGAATCAGACTCTGCCACCTCAGGCTACTCGGCCCAACGCTTGGGAGCCTAGAAGAGTTTGGGCTTGGTCACCGTGAAACATAAGCTTATGCCCAAATTTCCAAAAGGCCTGACAGCGAAACGGCAACTAACAGTTAGAAGCCCTATGGCTCGACGACAGGCATTTACCACAAAGATGACCAGAGCCATGGATTGAGCCTCCTGAATTAGCGCCTTTACCACTCTCGGTAATTGGGGGAATTAAACTCCTTGCCGTTAACAGAGTTCTTGAGGCGACCAAAAGTTTTTGATATTTGAATTGGCTCTTGGGAGGGAGCTTCCGGCAATCGACAAAGAAAGAACCAAGTTTGATCGACTTGGTTGATAGGCGAGGCTTAAACTTTTTGACCGAGAGGATTAAACCAAATGATCTACAAAACAAACTCTTTTTCCAAACTGAGAAGATGATTTCTGACCTTTCCCACATTTGGAAAGAATGTCAGTCCATTCTTTGGCTTGCCCACGTTCCCAGGGGAGTTTTTCTCAGCTCCTAGTGGGCAATACCATTGTTCCAAAGGTGAAAATAAGCATCAAATGAACTGCCAGTAAAACGCTTCAACTTGTAGATAGCAAACCCCACATTTTTGTTTGCAACCGAGAAACAAAAATGGTTTTGGCTGAGAAATTTGACGTGAAACCCTGCAGCAGAACCACCCAAGCAAGATTGTAGAGCGAGGCTCACTGATTCCTCGGTGAGACAAAAGAGAAACTGGCAAAAAGTGACCAACAGAAAGAAAGAACCATCCGGCGAGGAAGAAGGGTGATGTACCGATGACCTGAAGCGACAATGAATCACTTCAACGAAGGATAAACCATGGGAGAAATCTAGGGAGTCTGTCATTGCAGAGGTGGAGCCCATCTCCAAAGTCTTAAGGATCACCGAGGGGAGCTAGAGGAGACTCCATCGCTGGGGGATCGCCGAGGGAAGGAGAAACATAGCTGCAAGCCAAAAAACCATGTGCAGTTGAATTTGAGCATGCTAGGGCTAAAATTGCTGAGTTGGATTCCTTTCCTAGTTTATGCTCTTTGAATGATGTATCCTGCAAAACTTCATGTAATGCTAATGCTTTACTTATGATAATTGTTGCATTCAAGCATCTTGCACTTCATGTGTTGATTTGAAAATTGAAGTAGGGTTTTAAAGGTTTTGCACGATGATATGAGCGCCAAGGTGGCTGCACACAATGATATGAGTGCCAGTCTTGAGAAAGAGAAAGAGCACTTGTGGACCACTTATGCCAGATGCATAGAGGAGCAGATGGATGAACTGAGAAGGGCTCCGTGTGGTTCTAGTGACCATCTCAAATTTGAAAATGAGGTTTTGGCTGCAAGGTGCAAGAGTTTTAGTGCTAAGTCGCCCATTGGCTCATTTCCTATGCACTTCGAGGTTGGTGTTTCTAAGGTTTCCTCCTTACCACCAGAGATGGATTCTCATGTTGAGAGTGAGTCATTGGGTGAGAGCACTTGTGGTGTGGTGAAGGATAGCTCTCCTATAGCTAGTCCTAAGCCAAGTGCTTCCTCGGGGGGTGCCCAAGCGAATTCAAGTGGCAAGGGTGTATCTTCCTGTTGTTGCGAGAAACTGACAGATGGTAGTCCGGTGGCCAAACACACGAGGAACCGAGAGATCACATTGTCACTGTGATCGTCTCTCCTAGTGCGGTTCGGTGGTGCGGGTGTGCCACCTATCTTGACCTTCCAGCCGGGGAGGATGTGGTGGTCGGAGGTGAAAGTAGCCTAGACTGGGGGTGAATAGGCTAACTTGAAATTTCTTACACAAATGATCCAAATAAATTAGTACAACAAGTTGAACTAGTCCAAGGTGGATCAGCATGCACAAGGCTGGTTCAACCGCAGTGGACTAGTTCAACCAAAGCTGAAGCAAATAACTGAATTGATCTCTCAAACCGTGCAACCAAAGATAATTTCGTTTGATTCCTAAGCTTCCTTGCAGCTAAAGGTTATAGAACTAAGAGGAGCTCACCACCAAACCTGCGCATGAAGTAGATCGGGACAAATCTTGCAACACAAGAGTATGAGCACAAAGAACAACAAGCAAGCACACGGGGACAAGGATTTAATCCGAGGTTTGGTCACACCGAAAGGTGCCCTACTTCCCCGTTGAGGCACCCACAAAGAGCCGGGTCTCTTTCAACCCTAATCCTCTCCTCACCAACCACAAAGGCACAATGAGGTCACTTACTATGATGCTCTCACAAGCTGGGGTAATACAAACTTCCTTTGGCACCACACATAAGAGGGGATGAAGCCCAAGGCAATGCCTAGCCGTCTAGGAACTCGGGTTCCAAGAGTAACAAACCACAAAGGACTGCTCAAGGTGTCACCAAGCTCAAAGCTCAATAGCGAGAGAGAGAGAGGGAGAAGAGGAGTGGAGAACGAATCTCTCAAGTTCCTGCAAAATCCACTCAAAGATTTGAGGATTTGGAGGCTCAAGAGTGGAGAGGAGTGTGGGGAAGAGAGTTCTTTTTCTTGCTATGTCCTGGAGTGTTTGGAGGTTGAAGAAGCACATTCAAAGGAGAGGGGAAGGGGTATATATATGCCCCCCCCTCAAAATAGCCGTTGCTGTGTAGATCTGACCAGATCGGTTGAACCAGTGCTGGATCGGTTCAACCGAAAAGCCAGAAGAAACCAATATTGTTTCAAGCAGAGCCAGACCGGTTGAACCAGGCATCAACCAAAAAACCAACAGTTTCAACCGAGGACTTGGGGACTGGTTCAACCAAGGTATCAACCGAACTAAGAGCAAAAATTGAGTAAGATTTGAAGGTGAATATTGGATGGATTTTTGGACACTTTGAGCTTTAGTATCACTAAGAGCATACCTATGTTGGTCCCTCTTCGTATTACGATGTTTCCTAACTCAAGGATAAAATATGAAATGCTACACTTTTGGATCTTCCAATGGAGACTCCTTGCACTTCAAAAATTGAATGGAATGGAGGGTCTCCTTCCTTCTCTTTCTTTTCTCTTGCGCTTAGAGTTGTCTCTTTTTCTTTCTTATGCACTTATTGTGTGATCTTCATTACTTTCAGAGTGCTCATACATTTTCATTAGAGCTTTTAATTGTATTGTCATATAACCACCAAAACCCTCAAATGGTGATTGCACTTGCAATCTCCCCCTTTTTGGTGATTAATGATAACTTAATTAAAAGAGATAATATAGGAGATAAACCACGAGCTTTTGATTGACTATGTACATGTGACTCCCCCTAAATTTGTGCATCATTCATTTTGAAATAATTTGATCTCATATGCCAATATGCACAAACAAAGAGAAAAGTGCGAAGCCACATATTACATATTCAATTGAGGGTGCACAAGTGTCATAAAAATCCGTGATGCTCATGACATGATATTCACACAATAAATATAAAACAACAATCACCACATAAGAGCAAATAGCTAGAGCCAAGCAAGTACCACAAAGATTACTTAGGTGACATAAAAGTAGCATGCATCAAGTTTTCAAGTTCAGCTACTTAAGCTATTGCAGACCAAGTTCCATCACAAATATTACATCCCAATAGAGTTCAAAAGTTTTCTCTCATAGCTCTCAAAGCAAAGATGAGAGGAAAGAGGCTGCTGCTACAAAAGGATCAATGGAAAAGATTTTTGCTACTACTACCACTTTTGCTGCTATTGCTCTTTGCTTGCTGCTGCCTGCTGCTGCTGTGCTTGCTTGCTACTCTTGTCTCTTGAAATTTCTCCCCCTTTGGCATTAATCAACAAAAGAGGGGGGAAGGTCCAAACTCATGGCTACCACTCACCCTAAGAGGAGCTACTACCTATTGCCCTAGAGCTTGAACTAGCTCCTAGATCACCACCATGGTATATATTTGCAAAAATATCCCAGTTCAAACCAAAGGATGGTGGAGGAGGAGGAGTTGAAGACTCATACACAGGATAGAACTTTTCATGATAAGAACCTTGATAACCAAGTTCTTCCTCAACAATCTCAGGTTCTTCCTCTGCAAGTGAGACAGCCTCGCCTTCTTCCTCTTCCTCACTTGATTCCAACAAATCTTGACCCGTCAAGTAGTAGTGATAATCCTCAAATTTTTCAGGCACATACGACTCTTCAACTTGACGAGGAGGAGAAGGAGGAGAAACATCTTCTCCATTGATGTACCATTTCATCCTATCTTCATAGCGATGGATGTAAAGTTTTTCTTCCGTCGCCGCTGCCGTCTTATTCTTGCAAAACATGAAAAGAGTTTGCATACTCTTTAGAATGAGGCCTTTTATGCTACTACCCTTCTTTTTGTGCCGATGAAGCAAATGATGTACGGCCATAGTTTCCTTGGAGGATGAGGGATGTCTAATAGGAGAAGGACTGGGTTCACCTAAGGAAGGTGCAGGAGCCTTTCCCTTGATTGCTGACTTAGTCGACCAAGAACTGGATTATTTGGATCAATGAAAACAGGTCTGTAAGCAAGATGAGCACCATCCTTTGGTTCAAATCAGGTTTGTGTCACCACTTCTATCATTTTCATGATGAAGGGAGGATGCCCTAGGCCTTTGTTGGTGTTCCATGATGCATGCAGGATGTCACTCCAAATCAAGTGAAATATGTTGAACCCAATGGTGACTTCTGACTGCATAAACCAAAGGATCGTCTGACTTGTACCACGGACACTAGCTGGATCACCACCTTTTAGAACAAGGGTTGGATGAAGAAGGGAGTTAATATACCTCTGCATGATGTGCATATTGGTGACTATCCAAAAGGTACCAGTGCGATCAAGGTGTATTCCAAAAACTTCTTTATCTGAGGGCTACTGAAAATTGTGAACCTTCTTCTTAGATGGATGAATGTTATCGTCACTGAATCCAAGAATGTGAGCAAATCTTCTATAGCTACACTTGTACCAATTAGCTCCAATCATGAAGTGCAAGTAAGGATATCCATAGGCACCATCTTCATCTTTAGGCATTTCAATCCACAAAGTGCTATAAAACTAAAATATGGTTTCACTATTCCAGTCATATTTGATGGTCATGATACCTTTCAACCCCTTTTCATCACATAGGTTTAGAGCATGATCCATGTGTTTGTCATGCATGGACCTACATCCTTCCCAATCAATGTACCTTTGTTTTAGTATAGGTTGATTCTTATGCCTCTTGATCTGATTGTAGAAAATTGCATGATCAAGGATGTGAAATCTGTCATCAACAAATCTTGAACCTTTATCAAGTCTTCTTGGATCTTTATATCTCATTTTCCGCAAGTAATTGCTATTCCCAATACTGTCCCTCAGAACCTCCCCCTAAACTTCTTTCAGCTCAGCCTTGCTATATATAAGGTTTGGAATAACTCTTGCAGAGGGGGGAGGAAGATCAGTCACTTCATCAAGCTCGCCCTCTTCATCACCTAGGCACTGAGGAAGATGACCAGCAGTCCTATTGACATTTGTCCTGTATGGCAGAGAGAGTGTAGAGGAGGTGCCTGTCTGATCACGCATTGGAGGCTTCTTGTTTGCTGAAACCTTGACCCTTCTACCAGGTTGAGACCTTGGCAATGTTGGTTCAAGAGATGCTTCGAAAGACTTATCATTGTCACTGCTCTCAACAAGCTTTGCCTTTTTGTGACCCATAGCTACAAGAAAGAATGAATGGAGCTAAAACATTTTGGCTAAAATAGAGTAATATTGAGAGAATAAACTGGAGAAGAATGGCATTAATGAGAGGACAATAGAGGACTAGAATGTGAGTGCCATGGGCATGCCACATACTATCCATAGCAAAAAGCTTTGGTGGACAGTAACAACAAATGAGCAGCAAGCCTATGGCGCCCAACCTAGAGTGTGATTCTCAAATCCATTGTATACAAGTCTATGGTGACACCCCTTATCAGATTTTGCCACTAAACAAGTCTCGGGCGTTACTCTAGTTGTTGTGAAATCAACAAGATTGAGCTTACCCATCAAACAACCCATAAAAGCAATAGAGGAATCCTCCCTTCTAAGGATTGCACACCCTCATCCATAAAGAGACAATTGAAGCCTTTCTCACATAATTGTGATACAAACAACAAATTGTAACTCAACAAATCAGCAAGCAATACATTAGAAATTGATTGATCATGGGAAATAGGATTACCACGCCAATTACTTCCCCCTTGCCACTATCACCAAATATGATTTATTGAGATTCATTGGTGACTTGCAAGGAGGTGAACATGTCTATCTCTCCAGTCATATGATTTGTGCATCCACTATTAAGCACCCAACTTGACCCACCAGAGGAGTAGACCTACAAACAAATTAAGCTTTATATTTCGGTACCCAAAAAAATTTGGGTCCTTGAGGGTTGGTGATAAGAGACTTGGGTACCCATACACTCCTTCTCATGAGTTGCTTCTTCTTGTAGGCACCCACATACTTCACAACCATCTTACCATTTTCCCAAACCGCCACGTAATCACACAAGTAAGATCTAGAGATGGGAGTTTCGGTCTTTGTTTCACTTGTGGACTTCTCTTGCTTCTTTGTATCCTTTGGTTGAGTTGGTGATGTATGTATCACTTCCAACACATCAAACAAGGTTATGGACTTCAAGAACTTAGGTGCCTCTCCCTTCCAACCCATGTTGTGATTTACAACTTCAGGGTTGACCTTGTGATAGTTGAATCCAACTCACTTTTTCTTTATAGGCTCAATGTTGGGTTCTTTCTTTCTTGACCCATCATTATTGAATTTCTTACCAATTTTCTTTCCCAACTCAAACTGTTTTAGCTTTTCTTCCAATATTCCTACCTTCTCAATTTTAGTAGCACAAGCATTCATATCATGATTATAACATTTTTTACACCCATTGCTTGTGGAAGCACTATAATCAAGGGGAACCAAAGAGGATGTGGAAGTGGTGTTCCAAAGTGTGTCAAATTGTACTTCAAGTTCTTTGTATCGAACTTCCAAACTTGAAATGTTTTGTTGAAGTACATCTTTGGCACCCTTTAGCTCATGCATGGAAGATTTTGCTTTTGCAAGCTCAACATCATTTTCTTCCATGGTGGCTTTGGCTAGGGAGAGTTCCCGAGTTAATGCCTCGACTTTCTCATTCTCTTTGGTCAATATTCCTTGTAGCTCAAGGTTTCTCTCCTTTTCTAGGATGAGCAAGTCCTCTTGATCCAAAAGAGTCATTTTTCTCTTTTCTAGTTTTTCCATTAGCTTGGTTATTATGTTATATGCTTTTTCTCCAAATTCTTTTATCAATTTATCCTTTACACTAGGTTCATCATGCTCAAATGACAAAGTAGTTTCAGAATTCACCTTAGCTCCCTTTGAAATGAGACAAGGAGTGTAGTCATCTTCATCATCGGAGAGGTTGGTGAAGAGGCGCGGTGAGGATGATGGCTTTTGTATTGCGATGCTAGCCACCTTCTCATCCTCAGAGCTTGAACTCTCTTCTTCGAAGTTCCATGCCTCTCTTATGTGAGCTTGACCTCTCTTGGACTTCTTTTGATATCTCTTGCTCTTCTAACCTCTCTTGTACTTGTCTCTCTTGTACTCCTCCTTGTTTCGACACTCCACACTGAAATGTCCCGACTTGCCACACTTGTAGCTGTTGACGGCCATAATCTCACGATGTCTACCATCAATTATCCACCAAATGAATCAAAACATGTGAAATAATAGGACTAACCTTAGCTACTAATGAGTTTCACAAGATGTACGTGAATATTTGGATGCAGGTACCAAAATATGTGCAAAATGGTTGAAAACAAGCCAAAGACCAAAGATGGGCAACAATGGCGAATAGGCCATGGCTGCCTGGCCATGTCCCAACACACTAGTGGCCACCCAGCCACTAGTCGAGGGCTGCATGGCCGCCTAGCCATGTGGTATGGCCGCCCGGCCACCTCACTTGCCACGTCTTTGATCCTACATGCAAACAAACACAAGGCAATGAAGATCCAACCATACAAAAGAGTATCCAATATATCTAAGGGTCAAAAGAGCATCAAAACATGGATCGGTGACATCATCAATCCAAGGGACCCAACATGCAACCAACCAGGGAAAGACAAGTGGCCGCCCGGCCACTATTCTTGGCCTCCCGGCCATCCTTCGGACATGTTTTGCACGTGCAACAACTGTTTCAACCGTCGACCGACCTAGGGAAGCAATATCAACCGATGGATCACTGAAGTAGGTGGATCCTATGGCCGCCCGACCACCGACCCTGGCCGCCCAGCCACCGACATATCCCCTAACCGACCTAGCGTGTCTATAAATACCCCTCACTCGGTTGTACTATAAATAGACCCCGAGAGCTCATTTGTAAAGTGTGGAGTTGAGTTCAAGTTCTTTCTTAGAGTGCTACACTATTCCCTTAGTAGTTAGGATAGTCCTGAGAGTTAGAGTTGAGTCAAGCTTTGCCTCGGAGTCTCCGAAGTTATCTTCGAGTTTGCGGTAAAAGCTTTGTATCTTTGTATTCAGATTATCTCCAATATAATTTCAGTTATATTTTACTCTAAGTTCTATCTCTTGCGAGTGTGGTGTACCTTTCTTTGCACACTTGCTAGGCTTAGGTTGTGTTTTACTCAATTATTCAATTCTTGTTATTCTTGCCGGTGCTATAACTCAACCCTAGACTTAGACGCTAGGATCTGGCTATATCCTCTCCTTTGATCAAGGATGATCTATCGTTGTTCAAGCTTCGCTCGGTACAACTTTGTCTAGTAGCTTTGTCTAGTAGCCCCACTCCACGCAGCTTTGTCTAGTAGCCCCACTCGGTGACAGCGTGTGGTGTGCCTGTGTAGTCTAGGCCAGTCATTCGGGAGGCCCGTAGGTGTTTGCTAGACTCTCCTTCGGGACCAACTATCTACCCCTGGTACCCTCGAGACTCTAGAATTTTGCTCGATGCAAGACCCTGACTTGTTTATTTGAATATCTTGGTTAGGCACGGATAACCTTTGCAGCCTATTAGAAATAGAGTTTGGTGACTTTATCTCACTCGTTGTCCTCCCAGGCAACTATACATTTCTACGGATAGAACTATAGACTTACCTCACTACCAATACACCTATCTTTGTCACGTTTACCCCTGTTTGACTTCTAGTTGGTACAACTTATCCAAGTATTACATTCCATTCAATTTGAGTATATTCAATTACACTCTCTCGCCTGCCGCTTCCTTGTGAAAATTTACGATACTCGGAATACTCTGAGTGAAAGGCTACAGCGGTCTCCATGCGCTTGCGGAGTAAAACCTGTTAAGGCTAAGAGACGCCAACAAGTTTTTCTGGCACCGTTGCTGGGGAAGCAATAGGCAGAGAGATAATTGATATCTCATTTTGAACCCTGTATACTTGTTAAGTTTTACCGCTGGTTGTTAGCAGGCTCACTTTGTTCTGTTGTTTTGTTGTGGTTGCAATAGAGAGGTGTATGACCGGTTTCGACCTGCAGGAAAACTACCACAATAACCTAGAGTCACTGCTTTGGAGAGTCCGTGCAAAGACTGTCCACGGGCAGAGACCTATACCAAGGGAGCTAGAACCAAGCACGTCTACCAGCACTCCAGTTACCACCACCATGGCTGAGAAGACCATTCGTGAGTTCTCCACACCCTCGAGCAACAATGCCCTATGGGACCTGAAGTCCAAGTGGGAGAGAACTTTGAACTCAAGCCAGGGGTGATCCATATCGTTCAAGCTGTCCCATTCTGCGGACTGGCTACGGAGGATGCCAACAATCACTTGCAGTGGTTTCTGAAGATCTGCAGCACGTTCAACCTGGAAGGAGTATCACCGGACACCGTCAAATTTTGTGTCTTCCCGTTCTCTCTTGTTGGGAAGGCAAAATAGTGGTTCTACCTCAACCGAGCAACACTAACATCGTGGAACGTATGTTCCGATGAATTTCTTGTGAAGTACTTCCCGCTGGGAAAGACTAACGCATTGAGGAACAAGATCTCAAGCTTTCAACAGCTCGCTGATGAAACCGTGGCGGAGGCCTAGGTCTAGGAGTGCATCGCAACGTGCCCCCACCACGGAATGCAAGAGTGGCTCATTATTCAGAGTTTCTTTAACGGGCTTCACCGCTCAGCACAAGAACACCTAGATGCAGCCGCTGGAGGATCCTTCCTGTCCTTGAGCATCACTGCAACCAAAGGGCTAATTAAAAAAATGGCCACCAATCAAGGATGGAGAGAAGAGAGGTCTAGTACCTGATCCCGTGGCGTACATCGGATTGAGAGCACTGACATGCTCACTACCAAGATGGACTTACTGTTGAAAAAGCTAAATGATACTCCAGAAGCTGCTCCGGTCCAAGCCCTTGACTCACATATGACTTGCAAAGTCTGTGGGAACATAGGACACTCAGGGAACAGCTGCCCTGAGACGCAACCCGAAGACACAAACTTCATAGGGAGCAATAACTTCAACAACGGGAATCATCCTCAGCCTGGATGGAGCACACGACCACATCTCCCTTTCTCCGGACAAGGTAACTCTTTAGGAAGTTCACAGCAGTTTCCTAAAAGCAATTTTAATTTTGATCAGAAAGCTGTGAATGATAGCATTAGTAAAAAGTTCCATGTCAATGATATGACGTTTGAATCTATATATCTGCAAATGGAAACTTTGAATAGTGCTATGAAAAACTAACTTAGCTTCAACAAAATGTTAGAAACTCAAATAGCTTTGTTGGCTGCTACTTTACCTAACCCAAATGTAGGTAAGCTGCCTGGGCAACCTGAAGCTCCTCCCAAGGAGCACATAAATGCAGTAACCACTAGGGGTGGAAAGTCCACACAAGACCCCCCATCTCCTAGTCGTGCAAGAAAAGAGCAGGAGAAGACAACCGAGTCCGAAGATAGGGTCATAGAGGAAGATACACTTGGCAAAGAGGAGGAGATAGCATCAAACCATCTACCCCATGAGTTCTACGATACTACAGTGCTACCATTTCCTCTACGAAACAAGAACGCTGCCGCTGACAAACTATATAGTAAGTTCGTTGATGTCATTAAGAAGCTTTATGTCAACATACCTCTGCTAGATGCAATGCAGGTACCGACATATGCTGAGTATTTAAAGGATATCCTCAACAACAAGAAACCCCTACTGTCAACGGAAATAGTGCATTTTACAGAAGAGTGTAGTGCAGCTATACTCAAGAAAAAGGACCCTGGAAGCCCCACCATCTCATGCTTGATTGGAACCCGGCACTTCGACCAAGCATTGTGTGATCTTGGAGCCAGTGTCAGCGTAATGCCGAAGGTCATCTTTGACAAGCTGAGTCACACTGCACTTGCTCCCACGGCCATGTGTCTGCAACTCGCAGATCAATCCATTCGCTACCCAGAAGGCATCGTGGAGAATGTTCCGATGAAAATCAGGAATTTCCTCATCTCGGTAGATTTTGTGGTACTGGACATGGAGATTGACTCAAAAACACCTGCTCATCCTTGGTTTGCCATTTCTGAGCATCACTGGATGCTACCATCGACATTGGGGCAGGCAAGGTTCACCTCAACATTAATGGCAAGAAGGAGACATTCGCCTTCAAGCCAAAAGTTGAGCAGTGCAACAAGGTGCACAATTTCAAGTTCCTGGCCCAAAAGGATGCACCCAAGGTCAAGACAGGGACCAAGAAGCCAAATGCAGAGGCTGACAGTCTCATTTCATTTATGCTGAGGAAACTGAAAAGCGAGGCTAACATCCAACAAAAAGAGTATGAAGCTGCCATGAAAAGCAGAAAATTGAGGCAACAAGAGAAGAGACACGTCAAGTCTGGTCCCGCAACAGGAGGCAAAGCTCCTGTGAACAAGGTCTGCGCTGAGAGCCAATTGCATACAAGACAGCGCAGAGAAGGCGAACCGCCTGTGAATAAGGTCGGCACTGAGAGCCAATTGCATACGTCAAGACCGTGCGGAGTTAGCACCGAGAGCCAATTGCATATGTCAAGACAGTGCAGAGTTAGCGCCGAGAGCCAATTGCATATGCCAGGACAGCGCAAAGTTAGCACCGAGAGCCAATTGCATATGCTAGGACGGTGCAGAGTTAATGAAGCACAAAGAAAACAAGACCTTAACTTTGATGCTTACATGACACTGAGAGGAATAAAATGGTCAGCCCTCGCCAACAGGTAAATCGGCATTATCATTCGATGGCATATTTATTTTCCACCAAAGTTTAATCTTCACATACCATTGCATACTTAAATTATTCCCTGCATAGATTTTATTTTCGTGTATCTACCCTTATCTTATCATGCAATTTTCAAAAAAAATATCTATGGCCGACCGGCCACCACACACGGCCGCCCGGCCACCACTCCGCCCTTTTCATAGAATGGTACAGGGCTTGGTCGGCCGGCACACATGCATGGCCACCCGGCCTACACCACTGGCCACCCGACCATCACCACCTGCCCATATCCCATCAACTAGCTCAATTATGCACATAAGCTTGGCTGCATGCGCACACATGGGCATATGATCCTTCTGCATGGCCGCTCGGCCACCCTGCCTGGCCGCCCGGCCCTCCTCTCTCCTCTAAATCGCCTATAAATACTGTCCCTTGCTTCCTACCTCAGTGCACCACACAGCAAGCTGCAAACTCTCCTCTCCCTCTCTTAATCTCTCGTTTAGTAGCTTAATTAAGCCCTCTAGGATTAGTTAAAATAATGCCCGAATAAAATTTGGTTAGCCAAATAAAATTTTGGCCACACTCTCTCTCAATTTTCCGCAGAAACGAGAACGTTTTGTGGAGGCTCTGCCCCACAAGGACCAGTTTATTTTTCGGACAACTAACCCGCTCATGCTTATATTATCTTGTCGTCTTTCCTTTGGGTATCGTGTTTTTGTTGCTGTCTTGCAAGATGAACCGCATATTCAAGAAGGCGAAGAAGGCCGTCAGCAAGGCAGGACAACACATCCGCTGGTCGTCCTCCGAGGGTTCTGGTCTAGCAAGCAGACATGCTGCTTCCGAGAGGATGTCCATCAACATAGAAGAGGCGGTGGAAATTCCAAAGTCCTCCACCAACAGGCCAATGCTACTCCTCGACTCGCAGCTCATACCATGCAGCCAGGACGAGGCCAAGGCATTAAGACTTTTGCATCAAAAGTCTTACACCTTGACCAAATGCTTCGACGAGGACCTCCTTGTCAACACCAGCATGCGAGGCGAGTTCGATGAGGTGTTCCAAGCCGTCGGCTAGGGGACCTTTGCAGCAATTCCAAAAGGAGGAATCGTCCTCCTCACAAAGGAATTCCTCATAACGCTCCGCACCGACACCTGAAGGGAAGGTACATTTGTCTGTTTTTGACTATTCAATTCTGACTATAAGCTTACACTACGTCAATTTAGCAACTTGCTGGACTTCTCACCATAATTATCTATGGCGGAAGAGCCCACAGGCTTATACTCAATAGAGTTTTGGAGAGAGTTTGCTGGGGTTGACTCTCGAGGGAAAAAGGGCATCACAAATATTAAACATCCTACCATGCGGTTTCTAGTTCGTTGGCTTACCATGGTTGTTTTCCCATGGGATGACTCCTGCTGTGTCACAGTAGATGATATTAGGTGCCTCTATGCTATGCGGAAGAAACAGAAGTTTGCCCTTGTGCATAGTATGATCAATCACTGGTAAAGGCTGGTTCACGTTGGCACTACCATTTTGATCACGTCATTCATGATGAGGATCACCAATGGTTTGGGAGTGTTAGCCAATGCTTCTGTGTCATATATGCCTAATGACCCTTCTCGCATAGTCAAAGATTCGCACTTCTTTCTTGCGCACTTCCTAAGGATAGACACACAGGGAAATTATATCTTGACGTATAAGGGCTATGAGTTTGAGCTACCGCTTCCAGCGCCGCAGTTCAAATTATATTCTTTGAGATCACTAACCATGCAGCAAGCACCCGAGTCTGCAAGGAATAGTGTTTCTAGAGTAATGACTCGTGCCCAACTGTGTCAAGCCGAGGAAAGAATTCGCAAGGCATACGAAGATGCACAGGAACTAGGTGCTGAACCTGCATGGGCACACCTAGCCGCAGGACCCTCCTGGGCTCACCCAGGCGCTAGACCCTCTCACCAAGGAGGCACACCCACCTGGGGGAACTAGAGGGAATCATGGCACAGTTCGTGGGACTCCGTGGTACCATCAGCACATACGACGCCGTCATACCACGGCGGAGGTGAGCAATTTTATGGTCATGGTGTAGGTCCGTCCAACTCTGCCTGCTCCACTGGCGACGGGTGTTGGCGGTCAATAAAACCCATTTTGACCACCAACATTTCATGTTTTAGAGCATGCTTTACTAAGTTTTCACTTATTTCTAACTAGTTCCATGAGTTCTGCATGAAAGTTGTATGCAGGAGTTCTTCATATTCAAAACAATGGAGGATTGAACAAAATAGAGGCAATGAGGTAAGGGGAAAGGCAATGGGCCAAACACCCACGGCCAGCTGACCATCTCCAGGGTCGGCTGACCTCCTCCCTGGGTCAGTCCGACCACCTCTAGGGTCGGCCGACCTCCTCCCTAGGTCGCTCTACCATCAGGAGGGTTAGGCAGCACACCAGGCAGCCCAGGCCTAGGAGGCATGGTCTCTCGACCATAGGCCATGGCCGCCAAACCCTGCCACTGTTACCAATCTTGGACCTGCATGCAAAGAAACACAAAACACGTCGAATACAACCGTTGGATCAAGTATCTAATGCATCCATGCATCGGAAGGCCATCATACAAAGGATTGATGACGTGGCAGCCAATCAGGTGGCCGCCCGACCATTCACCATGGTCGGCCGACCACGCACCGACCTCGTTTTGCACGTGTATCAACTACTCCAACCGCCAACCGACTTGGAGAAGCATTCTCAATCATTGGATGCACTAAGTCGGTAAATCATGCGGTCGGCTGACCATGTGACTTGGTCGGCCGACCATGTGACTTAACCATTTTACATGCAAACCGACTTGGGCAACCACCAACTGACATCAGGAGTCAAGATCAGCCGTTGGATCTCCAAAGGCGGTTCATCGGACGGCTGCCTGACCACCCCAAAGGTCGGTAGGTCGGCCCCCGCCTTGGTCGGCCAACTACCGACGTACACCCACAACCGACCTAGTGCACCTATAAGTACCCCCCTCGGTCTCCAAGCTATAAATACCCCCTGGGAGGTCACTTGCAAGGTGTAGTGGATCAATAGAAGAATAGTGTGGTTGTGTAGTTGACTGTAGAGTATAGTAGTGAGGCCACCCTTGGCATTGTAGAGAGAGCCAATTGTATCAAGAGTGAGTAGTGAGTTGTAGAGTGAATGAGTTAGATTTCTCTCTAGTATTCTGTTCCCGAGCTATTATTCTCAGAGGAATTATTACTCTATTTCCAGGATAAAGTAAAGTTTCTTGCCCCCTCCTTTATTTATTTCATACTTACTTTATTTACATTCTTAGTCCCTGCTCAGTAGTTTACGGGTGCCAAGTGTGCTCTGTGTAGTTTAGCTATACAGTTGTGCTTGCTCTCTGGCTTCGAACCAGGGTAGTAGTAAACCCAATCGTGTAGACGTGGTGTCTAGACAAGAGTTTTCCTTGGAAAGTGTCTTATCCCATGCAGTTTTGGTTGGTAGTCCCAACTGGTGACAGCGGGTGTGTGTCCTGTGTAGTCCAACCCCGTCGTTCGGATAAGTAGTCATCAACGCATAGCTGAGACCTGTAGCACCCACCTTTCTCGTCTGGATTATCAGCACTCTGGTGCTCGGAAGTGGTTCTACAGTATCGGTGTCCAAGTAAACCAGTTGAGCAGAGTACTAATTTGTTGAGTAAAGTTAAGTTGTTATATTCAAAGTAGTGATCTTGCTCTGCTCTGTTATATATCTTTACAATTGCTGGTTTTACTATTCGGTTCTATTTGTTCTACGTTGAGTTACTTCTCATTCCTCATGGATTTCGATACCCTGGAATACACTTGGGTGAAAGGCTACAACGTGTTTCCGTGTGCTTGCGGATTTATATCAGTAGGCTAAGAAACGCCAACAAGCTTGTCTGGTGCCGTTGCCGGGGAACGGTAGCTAATTTGACTAGAACTCAGGATCATCCATACTCACACCATACACAAGCACCACATATATCCCCACCAAATACCACATATCACCCTACCATATGGATTCCACGCCTATCTATTAACTCGCCACTCCAAAGGGCGATTATTTGGAGCCCCCACCATCATCCGCACCTATCACCACAGAAGGCTATCAGCTACGTCCTAGCTTGATAGCCATGGTTCGAGACCAATCATTCGGGGGATTGGAATCAAAATGTCCCTACGCACACCTCCAGTAGTTTGAGCAGTTATGCAGCTGTTTGGTCATCTCGGGAATGTCTGGCGAAACACTTTGATGGTTGCTTTTTCCATTTTCATAACGGGGGATGCAAAAACCTGGTCCAAGCAGGCAGTTGGTAAAGTAGAAGGGAGTTGGGAGGACCTAAAGGCCAGTTTTTGTCTCCATTTCTTTTCGCCTAATAAGGTTGTCGATCTCTGTTGTGAAGTTTTATCATTTCGACAACGAGAAAGAGAATCTTTGGGGGCGCTTGGGCACGCTTCAACCATCTGGTCTCTTCAGGACCAGGCTTGGCAATTCCAGAGGCGATGTTGTTGCAACACTGCGTCTGAGGTCTCTCACCTTGTGCCGATCTCTTCCTCGACTTAGCCTCAGGAGGATCGTTGTCACACCTAAAACCCTCTGAGAGATGAAAAATTCTCGACAAAATCCTCGAGAAGGCTTCTGACCTTGGTACATTAGAAGAACCACCTCCACAGAAGCCACCCAAGTCACTTGAACATGAAGAGAGACAAACACCATCTCACCCATCTCCACCATCACCCCCTCAGATCAAGGAAGTCCCAGAGCCATCGTCATGGCAAACTGAGAGGGTCAGTTTAGCCTTGATGGTTCCTCCATCGGCACCTCCATTCTCCTTTGAGGATGAAATATTCATGGACTTTGGCGACACCTCTCGGTTTCCCAAAGAAGACCGACACTTCAACAGGACCTCACAACCAGCATACGTATTACCAGATCATAAAGAACACATGAAGGAGGACCTGCTCTGGCTTTCAGCAGCTGTTAATCGGGATTGGCTAGATGAGAGACGTCTGGACACAAGAGCAATCAAATTCTATCCAGACCCCAGTGTCATCCCCGGCTAAGTATCAAGGCTTCAACCGCAAGATATTATCTATGACCCAAGTGTAGGAGTCAATATAATCCCTAAGCACGCAATGGACGACTACTACCCGACACAGCCGCTATCAAGGTCTACCATGCGTCTGCAATGGACAAATGGCAGTTATTTGAAATGCGAAGGTGTTCTGCGGGTAATTCCAACAACCTTGCGAGATACTCAGGTGTTCTTAGACTTCCACGTCTTTGACATCCCCGTGGGATCCACACCATTGATTGTGGTCGGGATCCCAATCGCCGCCCTCACCAGCTCAAATATATACAGAGGGAGGCTGCAGCTTCAGCTTGGCAATGAAGAAATCAATGTCAACATCGATAGGCCACTTAATGCTAAAACTAAAGCAAAGCTAGAGATTGACCCTATAGAATAAGTGATGAGCCATTCACTTGAGGAAATGGGTCAAGATAGCCTATAGGAAGAGGCTGTTAGTGACTTCAATACGGTAGAGGAGCCATGGAAGTTCAAAGAACTAGCTGAATCCTTACTGTCCGAAGCTCCGAAGATAGAACTAAAGCAACTACCGCCTGGCCTGAAGTACGCCTTCCTTCACGGGAATGAGGACACACCGGTAATCATCAGCGACAAGCTGACGGAGAGTGAGAGCCAGCGATTACTTTCAGTTCTGGAGAAGTATAGATCTGTGCTTGGATACTCTCTACAAGATCTGAAAGCAATCAGGTCTCAACCTATGTACTCATCGCATCCCTATGGAGGTTGATGACAAACCAACAAGGGAACCACAGCGTCGACTTAACAACGCGATGAGAGAGGTAGTCAAGAAGGAAGTACTAAAACTACTTCACGCGCGAATCATATACCCCGTGAGCGATAGCAAATGGGTCAGTCTGGTACAAGTTGTGCCAAAGACTGGAGGGATGACAAGTTGTCAAGAATCAGAACAATGAGTTAATACCTCAGAGAACTATCACTGGTTGGCGGATGTGCATCGATTACAGAAAACTCAATGCCTCCACCAGGAAAGATCACTTTCCTCTTCCTTTCATTGATGAAATGTTGGAAAGACTGGCAAAACACTCCTTCTTTTGCTATCTCGACGGCTACTCTAGATACCACCAGATTCCGATTCACTCGGAGGACCAGAGTAAGACGACTTTCACATGCCCATATGGAACTTTAGCATATAGGCGAATGTCGTTTGGGCTATACAATGCTCCAGCATCATTCTAGTGGTGTATGATGGCAATCTTCTCTGATTTCATTGAAAATATCATGGAAGTATTCATGGACGACTCTCAGCTTATGGCAAAAGCTTTGATGGATGTTTGGAGAATCTTGAAAAAGTTCTCCAAAGGTGCAAAGAAGTCGATCTTGTCTTGAACTAGGAGAAGTGCCACTTCGTGGTCAGAGAAGGAATCGTTTTGGGACACAGAATCTCAGAAAGAGGCATAGAGGTAGATTGTGAAAAGATCGAGGTCATTGAACAACTACCTCCACCCACCAACATAAAGGCCATCCGAAGCTTCCTAGGCCATGCAGGGTTCTACAGGAGATTTATCAAAAATTTCTCCCACATAGCCCGGCCTGTGGCCAACCTATTAGCCAAGGATGTACCCTTCGTGTTTGATAAGGAATGTCTTAAAGCTTTCCACACGGTCAAAAGGCACTGGTCTCAGCCCCAATTATTCAGCCGCCCGACTGGAACTTACCATTTGAAATCATGTGTGATGCAAGTGGCTTCACTATTGGAGCAGTACTGGGTCAGAGCAAGGATAAAAAGCATCATGCCATCTCTTATGCAAGCAAAACACTCACTAGCCCACAATTGAATTACTCAACCACCGAGAAAGAGTTACTAGCAGTGGTATTTGCAATCGATAAGTTTAGATCATACTTGGTAGGATCAAAAGTCATCATCTACACAGATCATGCAGCTCTCAAATACCTCCTAACCAAGAAAGATGCAAAGCCACGATAGATCTAGTGGGTGCTGCTACTCCATGAGTTTGATATTGAGATCAGAGATAAAAAGGGAGTGGAGAATTCAGTTGCAGATCATCTCTCACGGATGAAATTCGAACCTTGCCGATCGATGACTACATGAGAGATGATAAGCTCTTGAAGGTGACAACAGCCCAACCTTGGTATGCTAATATGGTAAAGTACATCATTGCCGGCTATGTACCTGAAGGAGCAGACAAGAAGAAATTGGCCCACAACAGCTGATTCTATCTTTGGGATGACCCCTACCTATACAAACTTTGCGCAGACGGACTCCTATGTTGCTGCATTCTAGCTTGTGAAGCACCGCAAGTCCTTGATAGATGCCATGCATCCTCTTATGGAGGTCACTATGGGGCTTATCGAACTCATGCAAAAATTTGGTAGAGTGGGTTTTACTGGCCCACTATGTATGAAGATGCAAAAGAGTTTGTGCGACGGTGTCCAAGGTGCTAGCGCCAAGGGAACATAAATCCAAGAGATGCTATGCCACTCACAAGTAATCTCCAAATTGACATATTTGATGTGTGGGGCATAGATTTCAAGGGACCTTTTCCCAAGAATAGAGACAAGGAGTACATTTTCGTCACAGTGGATTATGTATCGAAATGGGTAGAGGCAATACCGTGTCCTGCAGCGGACTCAAGACAATCCATTAAGATGTTCTGGGAAACCATCTTTCCTTGCTTTGGAGTGCCACGGGTCATCATCTGTGATGGGGGCGCACACTTCATTAACAAGCGCTTCAGGAAGTGTCTCGCTGATCTTGGTGTGGACCACCGTGTTGCTACCCCTTACAATCCGTAGACAAGTGGCCAAGCTAAGACGTCAAATAAATAGATTAAGAAGATATTGCAAAAGAAGGTCAAGGCTATGGGAAAAGAATGGGCATCCAAGCTACCCGATGTTCTCTAGGCATATCGCACAGCATATAAAACTCCCAATGGCATGACACCATACCAGATGGTGTACGGCAAGACTTGTCATCTTCCAGTGGAACTAGAATTCAAATCTCACTGGGCGGTAAAGAGGTGGAACATGGATCTCTAGTCGGTAGGCGTAAGAAGGCAAATTCAACTGGCCGAATTAGAGGAATGGAGGGAGAAGGCATACCATAGTGCCAAGCTATACAAGGAGCGCACTAAAAGATGGCACGATAAGCGGATCAAGATCAAGACATTCAAACCGGGAGATAAGGTATTACTGTTTAATTCCCACATTCGTTTATTTGGTCATGGGAAGCTTAGAAGTAAGTGGGAAGGACCTTTTACAGTTCTTGATGCTGCTGATCATGGCGCCATCACCCTCCAGGACAATGACGGAAGGATTTTCAAGGTGAATGGGCAACGCCTTAAAATCTTTCTTGAGCCCGAAATGCCTCCGCTCGAAGAAATGGATGTCTTCGAGCTGCACGAGGTAGTTTGATCACACATCCTTGGTTGAGCTCAGACCTTAAAAGAAGCCATGTACACTACCACTTTTCTCCCTTAAAATTCTATCTAATCTCACCTTTTGCTAAAAATCTCAATAGAACCAATGTTCCACCTACGAAAATGGGCCTTAAGCACACCAAATAGGGGTACCCCCAACTTTTGGCATGCCCAGCCGAGTTAGCGTGGTCGGCCGGCCCATGAGCATGGTTGCCTAACCCCCTAGTGTGGTCGCTCGACCCTAGGGCAGGTCACCTGACCTCCCACCATGGTCGCCTGGCCATCCAAAATTCAACTTTCGAGTTTTGGAGCGCTTTTCCTAACTTCTTCGGTTCTGTTGAGTGGATAAGATCGAGGAGGGCGATGTTTTAAGGAAGGGGAGACTGTATTCTTCCCCATCTACACTCCTCTCATCCCCACACCAGCCATGGCACAACCTTCTCCATGCAACAATGGCAAGGCCATCATCTCACTCAACTCAGGCACCACCGCCACCTACACTCCGGTGTCCGAGGACTCACCACGGTCTTTACAATCCATCCTGAGGGAAGAGAGCCCTGAGAGACTCATCAGGAAGTCGCCCTGACCGATGAGGCTTGGCCCCCAGGGTCGGCCGACTGCATCCAATGGTCGCCCGACCATGGATGGGGGTCGCCCGACCTTGGCAGCCAGTCCTCGAGGCCTGCCGGCCACCCGAGAAGGTCTCCCAGACTCCCCTCGGTGCTCCCACAGTGTGGACAAGCCCCCTCGCGGTCTGTCCCCCCATGAGAGCCATTGCCAAGATGGTGGCGCGCCTATCTCCTCATCCTACTTCAGGGGTCCTTGCCCCGGTGAAGTGCATCAAGATCTCTTCTAGGAAGAGGCAGCCGGTCCATCGAAGGAGCTAGTTTTCCTTAGTCCATCAACCCATACCCTCCGTGGAGTGAAAACTCCCATGGGTGGGTATGCAAAAGTGTTCATCCCTAGGGTTGTGAAGTTAGATGCCTCCATAGATGAGTCCATTGACTCAACTCCACCAAGGAGGACGGTGAAGAGGGTGGCTGTTGCACCTCCCATAAGAGGGCCGCAGGGAAATTTGAAGATTCGTTCGATGAAGAAGACATGATGTCCTCTCTTTGGGAGGAAAACATAGCGCTTAGGGCAAAGTTGCAAAACCTAGAGGAGCGCTGCGCTGAAGGTGAACTATGGAGGATGGACATTAATGATAAATTCGATGTCCTTAGGAAGGGGATGTCCACCAAAGTTCATCGCCTCACAGAAGCCATGGGACATCCTGATCTTATGATCCACCTACACCATAGACTCCCATGCTTCTACTTATCTTAGGCACATTAGTTTTAATTCTTAGGTTGAATAGTTTTTGTTTGTTTAATTCCCTTTTGTAATATGCACCTCCAATTTTATTGAATTCAATAAAGGTAGGATAGTTTCCCTTTTCCAATAAAGTTTGGGTGGAATGGCCAAAGCCATTCAACCTCCTGTCACTAATCCTATAGAAACCACACAAGAAATACCTTATGCAGGATGTCATCTCGCTGCTCAGAAAAATTCAGGGGAAACGGCAAGAATGCATGGCCGCCCGACCTTGCCCTAAGGTCGCCCAACCATGTGTTTTCCACAAAAACATGTTACGCCGTGTTGTCAACTCTCCCCAAGGCTCTCTCAGTGGATATGAACAAGCGCATGGGTCGAACCCCAAAAAGGACTGGCCACCCGACCCAACCCATGGCCGCTGGACCTACTGACAGGGTCGGCCGACCATGGTCCAGGGCTGGCAGGCACACTTTCATCCCAAACTCACATTTTGGAGGTCAGGTTCGCACGCTTCACTATGTATACCTCTCAAATTTTGGCTTTATGAATGAAACCTTGCTAAATCATGCTCTACATGATCATAATGTCAATTTCAACTTGTGCTTGCACCATTTTATTCCTTATGCTAGATTAATCTTGCCTTTGGATACTATCATGAATAGGGAACCACTTGAATTTAGTTTGTTGATTCATGAGAGATGAGATAATTAGAGAAAACTAAAGGAACCGCCCACATGAGTAAAGAGCTTTATTTGCAAAATAAAAAGAGGGCTCCATCCTGAATGATCTCATGTTCCTATCCCTGTCTCACCAGTGCCACATATGAAATGAGAATCTGTATACTCTGCTTCTTTGATTGTTTTGAGTCCTATCAAGCTTTGTGCCATTACAAGAATTCGAATCAATTGAGAATTTTGGCCGTCACATGCACGTTCCACAAAAAGTCTCTCAAAAGGTGTGAAATGAAATGTCATTGATCCCACCCAAGCTCTGTTTGAAAGAAAGAGAGGCATGGAGATTTGAAAAGAGAGAGAGAGAGAGAATGAAGGAAAGAGTATGAGAAAAGAAAGAAAAAAATGAATGAGAAAAGGACTCCATGCCCTCTATGCAAACATGGGATTCAAGCTAAGCACCTACAAGAGACAAATCCCTACACTACACTTGCACTTGGCCAAATCTCACTTGATTATGAATTCTTTCTTGACACTTAATTTGATTCAACAATATAAACATGACGGGAAAGCCTCATTCTCCCAACTACCTAAAGCTCCACAAAGCCTTAGTAGTTTAGGATGTGAGGAATGCAAGATTCATACACAGACACTCTATCCCCTGAGCGACTGAGAGTTGGTCTTGAGATCAGAAAAGTTGGCGTGCCTCGTTTTGAAAATCTTGAAAACCCTCTCTACTCATGTGATGTGGAACCTGAAGTTAACTCTGATATATTCTTGTTCCATGTTTCAACATTCCAAAACTCAAGTGTAGACATCATTGAAATCCTAGGCAAGATGAAATAGTCGGGAATAACTTTGTGCATGTTATGATGGTTGTTGATATTATGACCTCTCCACTTGTGCTTAACACTCTTCTTTGCTCGAGGATGAGCAAAGGTTTAAGTGTGGGGGGTGTTGGCCGTCAATAAAACTCATTTCGACCACCAACATTTCATGTTTTAGAGTATGCTTTACTAAGTTTTCACTTATTTCTAACTAGTTCCACGAGTTGTGCATTAAAGTTGTATGCAGGAGTTCTTCATATTCAAAACAATGGAGGATTGAACAAAATAGAGGCAATGAGGTAAGGGGAGAGGCAATGGGCCAAACACCCATGGTCGGCCAACCATCTTCAGGGTTGGCCGACCTCCTCCCTGGGTCATCCGACCACCTCAAGGGTCGGCTGACCTCCTCCCTGGCTCGCTCGACCATCAGGAGGGTTAGGCAACCCAAGCCCAAGAGGCATGGTCGCCCGACCATAGCCCATGGCCGCCAGACCCTGCCACGTTACCAATCTTGGACATACATGCAAAGAAACACAAAACATGCCGAATACAACCGTTGGATCAAGTATCTAATGCATCCAAGCATTGGAAGGCATACAAAGGATTGATGATGTCAGCAATCAGGTGGCCGCCCGACCATTCACCATTGTCGGCCGACCATGCACCAACCTCGTTTTGCATGTGTATCAATTACTCCTGTGGCGGAACCGCCGATTTAATCCGGGCTAAGCACACCTGCCACCTCTGGCTTGCAGTGCGATTAGACCGAACTAAACCCGGTCATCCGTCGAGAGTCATTCGACTCCCGATATTACCTTTTCCCAGAGGAACCGACATCATACACATCTGACTCACGATGGAGCCACAACAGAAACATCATCACAGGCAGTTGAATAGCATAAAATTAGACTTAGTTACAAACCAGTTTTTACATAAAATACAAGTCCAACATAATGTTATACGGTAGCAAGTTTGAAAGTTTCTCGCAGCGGAAATATAAGTTTAGGGGTCACCATGTTATCACCAAAAGATTTGCATTAGAGGTACAACATCGAGCCCACCGATGTTGCCCTCGTGCCACTTATGTCATCTCATTCTAAATGAGGGCATGCCCCGCCTCCAACACAAGTGCACACCATAAACTCCATACCTGCGCTCAAAATATGGGGGCAAACCCTGAGTACTAATTACTCAGTAGGTCTTAATGGATTTGGCTTACTGCTGACGCGAAGCAGCTTACTAGCAAGTGGATCCTTAGCCTTTAGTTTTTAACAGTAACATATTTAACATAAACAGCAAGTTTTCATTGCCTGTATAATTACCAACATAATAGTAAATTTCAGTAAGGTAACAACTCAGTTCAAACATGTAGTATTCCAAAAACCATGAGTATTAAAATACCGAGAGTTTAAGTAATTACTACGTTGCCCGACAGTGATATTGGCATTCCCACACCTGGTAGGCATCAGCGATTCGAATCGATTTTTAATTCCCGGGAATAACTATCATGCCAGGGGTATATGCTTACTAGCCATCGCGTTCCCACATATATCCCCCATCTCCACCTGTCTTGTCCCAAGATTCAAAGCGCCCCCACCTAACCCCCGGGTTGTGCCCCCTCAGGAGCGATACCACGGCCGTACCGGGTCAGCCCTCCCTTAGGAGCGATACCACGGCCGCACCGGGTCAGCCCTCCCTCGAGTACAAGCGCCCCCGGGCCCATCGGCCTCCAGCAAGTGGATGGGCGGAGCCTCGAAAACTCCGGACAAACCCAGGTAAGACTTCACCGGTCCCATTTCCCGGTTAAGCACTCTAGCAATGTTATGCCGATCAGCAGACGAACAGCGGACGGGCCTTAAACGACTCGGGCGGAGTCCGGGTGCGACATCATGAAAAGTAAATACTGAAATAAAATCTCCGCCCGGTCTCCATTTACTTCATGAGCAACAAATATAAGTGATATAACTGTAAGTTTTTGTGATTTTGAAAACACCTACGTGACGAGTCCACACACTCGTTGTGATGCCCTAGGCATCTCAAGTGCATTACACTAAAATCATTAGCATAATGACATCTTTTCAAAGACATTGTATCTTGAGAGCATGCATAAATTAGGTCAATTGAGCAACTAAACTTAGTTTCAGAAAAGCTGTGTTTGTATTGCGGATATAACTTAAATACAATTGTGATTTTTATAAAACCTTACATACCAAACTTGTAGGCAATCCCATAAGGAATGACCTTGGTATTTTGTGTCTTAGCATGCATGAATGTTGAAATCTAGTTTTGGGTCATTTTATGTGAAAATATGACTTCTGCCAAATTCAGCCCTGTTTGGTAAATTCAAAGTTTTGTGAAACAAAATTCAAAATCTTGCCATGTCAGGAATACCAAAGTTGTAGTTCATGAGATTCTATGCAACTTTGGTATATTTCACCTTTCATGAAAATGCACCTAAAATGGACTTTTATAATTTCCAAGTTGGGGGTTTCAAATGGTCAAACAGGAGTCAGCAAGTTAATTTCAAATTTAAATCATTTTATATTTGGAATCTGGTATAGATCCTTTTGACAAAGTTGTAGATTTCAAAAAGTACAACATTTCATTCAATTGGGTCTTTTTCAAATTCGGCTCCTAAATTAGGTCAAATTTGCGAAATTCAGAAACCTGATCAGCTGGTCAAAAGGGGGTTTATCTTTTTCGTTTTTCTTTTATTTTCTCGTCTCTATGACAAGCGGGACCCACCTGTCAGGCCGCCCGCGCCAGCGCACGGATGGATTTTCCCCGCTCCCTCACTCGATGCACCAAGTCCATACACCGTACTCTCTATTCCTGGGGTTGACCCCACCTGTCAGCCACAGTGGTCCATAGATCCGGTTCACCCGCGCACCTCCCTCTTCTCTCCCCGCCCGCGCGCGCCCACGCGGCGCTGCGCGCCGAGCGGCCGTGGCCACGCGCCGGCCTTCCCGGCCGCCGCGGCCACGCGCCCCTGCCGCGTGCGGACAGCGCGCACGGCGCGCCACCGGGGCGAGGGCGAGGCCGACCCTATTTCTCGAGCTCTCCTCCACGCGCTCGAGCTCTCTGTTCTTTTCCCCTTTCGACCTCGCGCGACCGCCATTGCCGGAGCTCGCGCGAGCTCGCCCCCGGCCACTCCTGCCCTCTCCCGAGCTCAACCGTCACCGCGCCGAGCTTCGCCGCCCTCGACTCTACCTTCCTGCCCAGACCGCGTCGCCCGAGACCCTCCCACTCCGGCGTATTGCACCGCCGGACCTCGCCGGCCAGAGGCGCTCGTCGCCGTCCCTCTCCGCGATCTCCCCCGCCGTCTGAGGTAGTGGATAAGGTTTCCCGATTCCCTCTCTCTCTCCCCGACACCTCGCGGCGAGCTCCCGAGCCCCGCAGGGCCGGGATTGGCCGCGCGCCACCGGAGCTCCCCTCCCGTCGCGAGGAGGAAGACGACGGGAGGAGGGAGATGGAGTTTTTACGCTATCGCCCTCCTAGTTTAACAGTTTTATGTTTCTGTACAGAGCGCTGTACGCTGAGTCTTGTAAATCTTGCGTACTAGCCCCTGGGGTTTCGAAATAATCACAATCTAGCCCCTGGTTCTGTTAATTTTCATTTTAAATTGATTATTTCGACAGAAACCTTTGAAAAATCCTAGAAAATTCAATAAAAATCAGAAAA
Organism: Paspalum vaginatum; assembly: GCA_030272315.1. NCBI lineage: Eukaryota > Viridiplantae > Streptophyta > Magnoliopsida > Poales > Poaceae > Paspalum > Paspalum vaginatum. The sequence continues at coordinate 30,824,609 of CM059013.1, read as the reverse complement.
ATATCAAATCAGTTGCATTGGAATCCTTTTGAATAGATCTGTCTAGGAAATATGATGGTTGAATAGGAAAAGACAGTTTTGCCCCTGTTTTTGTGCAAGCATGAAAAACCTTGATAAATAGAAAATATGGGTAAAATGAACTCCAAAAATTGTGAAATTTGGGCAGAGGCCTTATTATTCTGTGTAGGCTCTGTATAAATTTTGGTAGCTCAAATGTTCACTGCTAATTACCATTTTGCCCCTACATGTGATTTTTTTAGCATAGAAATAAATAAGGAAATGTTGTTTATATAGAAATTAGGCTCTAAATAGTTGTACGTAGTTATTTGTGCTCCTTATAGCATAAAGAGTTCACTACTGATATGGAATGCCATGCATGTCAAAATTAGTTAGTGTTTTGATATTGATAAGTTCATGCATGTTTAAAATTAATAAATAGAAAATATAGTTTAAATAAAGGTCAAAATTTCTGAATTTAGGGCAGCAACCTTGCTAGTATGGCTTCGGCTTAGTATAAGAGTTGGTAGCTTGAATGCTTACTATATTATCCTTACCTAGTAATTAAGCATATAGTGAACCATGAAAAAGAGTTCTAGATGATAGTAGACACCGATCTTTCCGCATAAATCGATGCGATTCAGTCACACCCCCACGTTGTTTTATGTAACGAGATAAGCTATCTTAGGTGATGGCTTGTACGATTTCTTAGAAGTTAAACAAGCTTTATCACGAAAGTGCATAATATTATTCCATAACCCTTGCTTTCTTGCATTGCACTAATACATGCTCCAATTACATCATGTCATGCATATAGAGTCCGCGAACGAAGAACCACCGCCGAATCAGCCCGACACAGAGGAACCAGAAGAGGAGTTGCACCAGGAACCAGAGGGCCAGCAGCAGGAACCCGACTACGCTCCGGAAGAAGCTACTGACCCTAGTGAAGAAGGTAGGCAGGACCATACTCAACCCCGCAAACAAATTATACTTGATGATTACGCATATGCATTAGGAGTTGCTTGGAACCAATTGCATTAGACTCCCTGGCCGCCCTGGCCATAGCACCTATACATAGAGTTCGTAGGACGAGTATGCCTAGAAATTGCTAGGTACGAGTAGACACGAATGGGTGGACTCGTCACGTAGGTGTTTTTCAAAGTTACAAAAGCTTACAGTTATGTCATTCATTACTGTTGCTCATGACTTAAATGGAGACCGGGCGGAGATTTATTTCAGTATATGCTTTTCATGAGGTTGTACTTCGGACTCCGCCCGAGTCGCATAAGGCCCGTTCGCTGTTCGCCTGCTGTTCGGCATAATATTGCTAGAGTGCTTATCCGGATATGGGACCGGAAAAGTCTTTCCTGAGCTCGTCCGAAGCACAGAGACACGTTCCTACCCGCTGGTTGAGAGGAAGGTGGCCCGGGGGAGCTTGGTACTCATGACGGGGAGACCGAGATGTCGGCAGGCTCGTCATGGGGGCACAACCCGGGGGCTAGGCGGGAGTGAATCGAACTTGGGACGAGGCAGGTTAAGATTGGGGCTATATGTGGGAACGCGATGGCTAGTAAGCATATACCCTTGGCATGATAGTTATTCCCGGGAATTAAAAAATCGATTCGAATCGCTGATGCCCACCAGGTGTGGGAATGCTGATAGTGCACACGGGCAACGTAGTAACTACTTAAACTCTCGGTATTTTAATACTCATGGTTTTTGGAATACTACATGTGTGAACTGAGTTGTTACCCTACTGAAATTTACTATTATGTTGGCAATCATACAGACAATGAAAACTTGCTGTTATGTTAAATAAATTGCTGTTAAAAACTAAAAGCTAAGGATTCACTTGCTAGTAAGCCGCTTCGCGTCAGCCGTAAGCCATTTCCATTAAGACCTACTGAGTAATTAGTACTCAGGGTTTGCCCCCACATTTTGAGCGCAGGTATGGAGTTCATGGTGTGTACTTGTGTTGGAGGCGGGGCATGCCCTCATTTAGGATGAGGTAACTGAGTGGCACGAGGGCAACACCGGTGGGCTCGATGTTGTGCCTCTAATGCAAAACTTTTGGGTGATAACATGGTGATCTAAACTTATATTTTCCGCTGCAAGAAACTTTCAAACTTGCTACCTTATGACATTATGTTGAACTAGTATTTTATGTAAAAGCTGGTTTGTAATAAAGCTTAATTTCCCGCTATTCAACTGCCTGTGATGATGTATCTGTTGTGGCTCCATCGTGAGTCAGATGTGTGTGATGTCGGTTCCTCTGGGAAAAGGTTATATCGGGAGTCGAACGACTCTCGACGGACGACCGGGTTTAGTTCGGTCTAATCGCACTGCAAGCCAGAGGTGGCAGGTGTGCTTAGCCCGGATTAAATCGGCGGTTCCGCCACAGCTGGTATCAGAGCCGATCATACACAGACAACAGACATATCATCCAGTTTTGATTTGCAAACCTATTTTCGAAAACCCCTTTTTTTCGAAGTATTTGAAAAATGAGAGTATCGATATGCCCATATTAAGGATGTTAGTGAAATACCAGGTGACATCGCTAACATTCTGACCTAGATAGAACTCATATGCATATTCGGCGCTTTGGGAAGCAACATTTTGGCCATAGCTATCCCCAGTATTGGCGGAGCGCTATTGGGATTTGCGGACTGTTGCGAACCCTGCATTCATGCTGATAGGGCAGAACTCTTTAAGGGGGGTGATCACGCCATTGGAGAGTCTCGTGACCACTTTTCCTTCAACCAAAATTATAGCTAGATCTTGTTGGCCACCGTTTCTCTCCCCAGCAATTCCCCAGTACTGGAGGAACACTGGGTGTGTTGGGAGAAATGGCGCCACTACGTCGTCCACCAGACGTAGCTTAAAGAAAGTCGTGGATACCACTTCTAAGGTTAGAGTGGTAATGATTGGTCATGGTAATGATGATGGTATGAGCATGCATTTTTCTGCAGGTACACTAACTACGTGCGAAAGTAAGAACGAGTAGAGAACGACTAGTTGCATTAGAGAGTGCCGTGCATACATGTCACCGGATACTCGCTAGTTATATAAATTGTATATAAGGTGTGTGATGTGAGAACGAATAGGACGAGTCATGCATCATGTTTACTTTTACTTGTTCATACTTGGGGGATTATTGTTAAAAGTCAAATAAGTAAAATGAAAGATTCAAAGATGTTTTCTGCACCCATCACCCACTTAACCGTTGAAATTATATGCAACCTATGCCTATCACTGATTAAAGTCTCTTATTTAAAAACAGATGGCCAGGACCAAGCAAACCGCTCGTAAGGCCACCAGTGCGAGGGGACTCCGCATACAGGAGGGAAGGGCTGCTCCCCTCCCACCAGTGACCCACACCCCTCCTCAGCTTGAGAATGGGATGGTCCACACCCGTTAGCCGTGAGGAAAACGGCCTTGCGCAGATCCTTTGTCGGGCTCTGCGTGAGATGAGGCGCAGACCGTGCCCCTTCTTCTCCGTGCAGACAGTGCACGCGGAGGGACACTGCATGGCCAGTGTTGTCCTTCCTTCGAGCCACACCGCGGTCCGGCAGACGATCACCGTCTACGGGGCCAATGAGGAGGACGCTTAAGACAAGGTCACCTTAGCAGCCATCACCTCACTCAGCTCCTCGGGTGCAGCAGGGATGTCAGTGCTGCGCTACCTCCCCACCGACGGCTACGACGACGAGTGGCTCCGTCGTCACAACATGCTGGAGGAGCGGATTGACACCAGGCCCTATGCTGCGACCATGCAGTTTGCTCACAGCGTACACGGGATGTACCTCCGTGCCGAGGACCGTGTCTCCCACTACCGCGACCAGCACATGTATGCACAGGACCGTATTGAGGAGCTGGAGGCAGAGTTGGCCGAGGCACAGCAGCGCCTGGCGCAGTACGAGCAGGACCCTTCAGTTGCCCCTGTGGTGGAGGATGAGGACAGCATGGTGTCTGACGCGCGTAACGGGCGTTAGAGAGTTTGATGATAGCACTGTGTGGTGAAGCTTTTTGTAAATGGTGCACGTTATGAGCGATGTTTTGTATTATACCACTCCGTGCATTTTGCCATGACTGTACTAAACAATGGTGAAGTCGAGAGAACTCACTTATGTACGTCATGTAACCCGATGTAGAACCTTAAGCTAGTGTCCGATGTGACGAGATGGACCACATATGTACTAAGTAAACCCTTAGTTTACTAAGACACTATAAGTATGGTTGTAGTAACTGCTGAATGCGCGTGGACAATGTGAAATGATGCGATGCCTTTAAACTTGGCCTTGCGAGATAGAGTCTAACTGTTTTATTATAAATTTACCTGTAATCACAAATTGTTGTTAGCCCTATGATCTTTCTATCACCATGTCTTTGCGCAAGGGCTATTGGACTGAACCCGTATGACTCCATTTTGCAGATGGTGAACACTCGTACTGGTCAGTCATCGGGGCAGTCAGCGCAAGGCGCTCCACCCCCGCCGGAGTTGGCCACTTTGGTGGTCCAACAAGCTGAGTTGATCCGTTTACTAGCAGAAGACCGCCAGGCCCGTGGGCAACAACAGCCGCGGGAGTACCGGCCACGTGGCATTACCTACCAGGACTTTGAGGGGCTGCGACCCCCAGTTTTCACCAACTGCCCAGAGCCACTGGCGGCAGACGACTGGCTTCGTACCGTCCAGTCCAAGTTCACCCTTCTGCCAGGGATCAATGAGCAAGAGAAGGCTCGATTTGCTGCTCAGCTTCTTCATGGGCCTGCGGGAGCATGGTACGCCACTTTCCTCGCTATGCAGGAGGAGGGCCATGAGCCCACATGGGAGGAGTTCCGTCAGGCTTTCCGGGCCCACTACATCCCGGCAAGTTTGATGGAACAAAAGCGACGTGAATTCCGAGACCTCAAGCAGGGTAGCAGGACCGTCATGCAGTATGTGCAGATCTTTATCCACCTCTCTCAGTATGCTCCGAGAGATGTTGCTACTGAGCCGGAGCGGGCCGAGAGACTCCTAGAGGGCCTTGACCCTACCCTCCGGACTCACCTGGCACGGCGCTACCAGAGCTTCACTGAGCTGGTAGACACTGCTCTCGAAATGGAGAATCGTCTCCGTGCTGCTAACGAGGATCAGAAGCGCAAAAGACTAGTCAACACATCAGCGACGGGCCCTTCACAGAAGCAGAAGACCGCATACAAACCTCAACAGCAAAATTTTCAGCAGTCTCGCTATGTGGTCCGGCCCAACCAACCAAGGTGGATTCATCGGGCAGCACCGCAGCAACAGTACCCCATTTATCGAGCACCCGCACAGTTGCCAGCTCCCCGTGCTCCTATCGTTCCGGGACCGGGTGCTCCGTGCTTCAACTGCGGCAAGATAGGTCACTTCAGTCGTGACTGTAGGGCACCCCGCAAGATACAGGGTCCTACCCCAGCTGGTGGAAGTCAACAGAACAAGCCGAAGGGACCCATGCCCAAGATGGGACGCGTGCACTATGTGCACATGGATCAGATTTCTGCCGGAGAACCGGTGCTTGCTGGTACGTTCATGATCAACGGTCAATCGACCGTCGTGTTATTTGATTCTGGGGCCACACATACTTTTATCAGTAAAACATATGCATTGAGGCATGGGATAAAAATGTACAAGTTGAAAGAAAACTATCAAATTACAGCACCGGGGTCACCTATTGAAACCAGTTTGGGGGTTAGACAACTTAAGCTGAGCATTGGCACAGAAAATTTTATCATCAACCCCGTAGTACTACCACACCAGGGGATTGATATTATTTTAGGTATGAATTGGATGAAAGAACACGATGCAGTCCTGGACGTTGGCAGCAGGACAATACAATTAAGGTCAGGCATTAACGGCAAGGCTATGCTGATACACATGCCAAATCAAAAACATATGACCCCCACGGTTAATGCGACTGAACTACAAGAGGTTAAAAAGATACCAGTAGTGTGTGAATTCCCGGACGTGTTTCCAGAAGAACTTCCTGGATTACCACCAAAACGAGATGTAGAGTTTACCATTGAACTCGTTCCAGGCACGGCACCTGTATCAAAAAGACCATACAGGATGCCACCTGATGATTTGAAGGAATTGAAAACACAGCTACAAGAACAATTAGACAAAGGGTTCATTAGGCCTAGTTCATCACCGTGGGGTTGTCCAGCTCTCTTTGTTGAGAAAAAGGATCATGGTGGGAAGAGGCTATGTGTTGACTATCGGCCACTGAATGCAGTGACCGTCAAAAACAAATACCCACTGCCACACATCGACATTCTATTTGATCAGTTAGCTGGGGCTAAGGTCTTTTCTAAAATTGACCTAAGGTCTGGCTACTATCAGATGAAGATTAGAGAAGAGGATATACCCAAGACAGCATTCTCTACCAGATACGGCTTGTATGAGTACTTGGTCATGTCATTTGGACTAACCAACGCACCGGCTTTCTTCATGTATATGATGAATTCGGTGTTTATGAATGAACTCGATAAATTCGTGGTGGTATTCATAGATGACATACTAATTTACTCCAAAAATGAGAAAGAACATGAAGAACATTTAAGAGTCGTGCTCACTCGGCTCAGAGAGCATAAGCTTTATGCCAAGTTTAGCAAGTGTGCATTCTGGCTAAAAGAAGTGAGTTTCTTGGGTCACGTACTATCTGAAAAGGGAGTCGCAGTTGATCCTAACAAAGTAGAAGATGTGCTAAATTGGAAGCAACCAGAGACCGTGACTGAAATCCGGAGTTTTCTTGGTTTAGCGGGCTACTACCGCCGCTTTATCAAAGATTTCTCCAAAATTTCAAAACCCATGACCTCATTGACCAAGAAAAATGCCAAGTTCATTTGGAATCCGAATTGTGAAGAAGCTTTCCAAACCTTGAAGAAATTGTTAACCTCAGCACCAGTGCTAGCTCAACCAGATATTACCAAGCCTTTTGAGGTGTACTGTGATGCCTCCGGTAATGGACTTGGTTGTGTCTTGATGCAAGAAGGAAGAGTAATTGCTTATGCCTCCCGTCAATTGAGGAAACATGAAGCCAACTATCCAACACATGACCTTGAGTTAGCCGCAGTCGTTCATGCATTAAAAATATGGAGACACTATCTGTTAGGCAACACATGTCACATCTACACCGATCACAAAAGTCTCAAATATATTTTCACTCAACCTGAAATCAATATGAGGCAGCGACGATGGTTAGAATTGATAAAAGACTATGATCTAGAGATACACTACCATCCAGGCAAGGCCAATGTAGTGGCCGATGCCTTAAGCCGCAAAGTCCATTGCAATATGATAGAAGCCCGACCTACAGCAAGAGTGATCTGTTGTGAGATGAACGACATTGAAACACCTCCGGAACAGCCTGCAGAGCTTTATAATATCATTATAGAGCCCACAATCAAAGCACAAATCACAGAAGCTCAAAAACAAGATAAAGGTATGGCATATATCCGTGAAGGTATTAGTGAAGAGAAGAAGGCGTGTTTCACACTTGATGACCAAGGCGTCCTGTGGTTCAAGAATCGTCTAGTGGTACCCAAGGACATGGAGTTGAGGAAAAGAATACTGGACGAAGCGCACTCCTCAATACTCACGATACATCCGGGCAGCAATAAAATGTACCAAGACTTGAAGCAAAAATTTTGGTGGACCCGCATGAAACGAGAGATCGCCAAGTACGTGTCTGAGTGCGACGTGTGTAAGAAAGTAAAAGCTGATCACTTAAAGGCCGCTGGAATGCTTCAACCATTGGATGTTCCAGCGTGGAAATGGGAGGATATACACATGGATTTCATTGTGGGTTTACCTCGTACCCAAAAAGGGTATGACTCCATCTGGGTAGTTATTGATAGGCTCACGAAATCTGCTCATTTCATTCCAGTCAAGACCACTTATCGAGCAAAGCAGTACGCTGAGTTGTACCTTTCCAAGATCCTATCCTTACACGGGGTCCCGCGAACTATCACATCAGATAGGGGTTCTCTGTTCGTTTCCCGCTTCTGGGAGCAACTGCAGACTGCCTTAAACACTACTCTTGTACGTAGTTCCGCTTACCATCCCCAAACCAGTGGTCAAGTAGAAAGAGTAAATCAAATCCTGGAAGACATGTTGAGGGCCTGTGCACTAACTTACTCCACCAAGTGGGATGAGTGTCTACCTTTGGCAGAGTTTGCTTATAATAATAGTTACCAAAAGAGTTTGGAAATGGCTCCTTTCGAGGCTCTTTATGGTAAGAGATGCAGAACACCGCTAAACTGGTCCGAACCAGGAGAGCGTGTTACCTTTGGCCCTGATTTAGTGGTAGAAGCCGAAGAACAAGTGAAACTCATACACCACCATCTCAAAAGAGCACAGTCCAGACAGAAAAGTTACTCGGATAAAAGGAGGAGGCCATTAGTCTTTGATGAGGGGGATCATGTGTATCTCAAAGTATCTCCGATGAAAGGGGTACAACGGTTTGGGGTGAAAGGAAAGTTAGCACCAAGGTACGTCGGTCCATTCAAGATCATTGAAAAGTGCGGAGCCGTCGCTTATCGGTTAGAACTACCACCACATCTGGCTGCAGTTCATGATGTGTTTCACGTCTCACAACTAAAGAAGTGCTTAAGAGTGCCGGAGAAAGTGGTAGATACCTCTCAAGTTCAGATTGGACCAGATCTCACATACGAAGAACGTCCCATAAAAATTCTCGATCAAAAGCAAAGATCAACCCGTCGGAAAACAATCAACTTTTACAAAGTTCAATGGAGTAATCACTCCGAAGAAGAAGCCACTTGGGAGCAAGAAGAATACCTACACACTAAGTATCCTGGTTTTCTACCATCCACTTTAAATCGGTATGTTACAACAGCTTAACTTCAGGATCTAAACTCAATACATGCATACACCATTGACTACAACCAACTTCACCACCCACATCACTTCAAAAATCTCGGGACGAGATTTCTTTAAGGGGGGTGGGTTGTGATGCCCTAGGCATCTCAAGTGCATTACACTAAAATCATTAGCATAATGACATCTTTTCAAAGACATTGTATCTTGAGAGCACGCATAAATTAGGTCAATTGAGCAACTAAACTTAGTTTCAGAAAAGCTGTGTTTGTATTGCGGATATAACTTAAATACAATTGTGATTTTTATAAAACCTTACATACCAAACTTGTAGGCAATCCCATAAGGAATGACCTTGGTATTTTGTGTCTTAGCATGCATGAATGTTGAAATCTAGTTTTGGGTCATTTTATGTGAAAATGTGACTTCTGCCAAATTCAGCCCTGTTTGGTAAATTCAAAGTTTTGTGAAACAAAATTCAAAATCTTGCCATGTCAGGAATACCAAAGTTGTAGTTCATGAGATTCTATGCAACTTTGGTATATTTCACCTTTCATGAAAATGCACCTAAAATGGACTTTTATAATTTCCAAGTTGGGGGTTTCAAATGGTCAAACAGGAGTCAGCAAGTTAATTTCAAATTTAAATCATTTTATATTTGGAATCTGGTATAGGTCCTTTTGACAAAGTTGTAGATTTCAAAAAGTACAACATTTCATTCAATTGGGTCTTTTTCAAATTCGGCTCCTAAATTGGTCAAATTTGCGAAATTCAGAAACCTGATCAGCTGGTCAAAAGGGGGTTTATCTTTTTCGTTTATCTTTTATTTTCTCGTCTCTATGACAAGCGGGACCCACCTGTCAGGCCGCCCGCGCCAGTGCACGGATGGATTTTCCCCGCTCCCTCACTCGATGCACCAAGTCCATACACCGTACTCTCTATTCCTGGGTTGACCCCACCTGTCAGCCACAGTGGTCCATAGATCCGGTTCACCCGCGCACCTCCCTCTTCTCTCCCCGCCCGCGCGCGCCCACGCGGCGCTGTGCGCCGAGCGGCCGTGGCCACGCGCCGGCCTTCCCGGCCGCCGCTGGCCACGCGCCCCTGCCGCGTGCGGACAGCGCGCACGGTGCGCCACCGGGGCGAGGGCGAGGCCGACCCTATTTCGCGAGCTCTCCTCCACGCGCTCGAGCTCTCTGTTCTTTTCCCCTTTCGACCTCGCGCGACCGCCATTGCCGGAGCTCGCGCGAGCTCGCCCTCGGCCACTCCTGCCCTCTCCCGAGCTCAACCGTCACCGCGCCGAGCTTCGCCGCCCTCGACTCTACCTTCCTGCCCAGACCGCGTCGCCCGAGACCCTCCCACTCCGGCGTATTGCACCGCCGGACCTCGCCGGCCAGAGGCGCTCGTCGCCGTCCCTCTCCGCGATCTCCCCCGCCGTCTGAGGTAGTGGATAAGGTTTCCCGATTCCCTCTCTCTCTCCCCGACACCTCGCGGCGAGCTCCCGAGCCCCGCAGGGCCGGGATTGGCCGCGCGCCACCGGAGCTCCCCTCCCGTCGCGAGGAGGAAGACGACGGGAGGAGGGAGATGGAGTTTTTACGCTATCGCCCTCCTAGTTTAACAGTTTTATGTTTCTGTATAGAGCGCTGTACTGTTGAGTCTTGTAAATCTTGCGTACTAGCCCCTTGGGTTTCGAAATAATCACAATCTAGCCCCTGGTTCTGTTAATTTTCATTTTAAATTGATTATTTCGACAGAAACCTTTGAAAAATCCTAGAAAATTCAATAAAAATCAGAAAAATATCAAATCAGTTGCATTGGAATCCTTTTGAATAGATCTGTCTAGGAAATATGATGGTTGAATAGGAAAAGACAGTTTTGCCCCTGTTTTTGTGCAAGCATGAAAAACCTTGATAAATAGAAAATATGGGTAAAATGAACTCCAAAAATTGTGAAATTTGGGCAGAGGCCTTATTATTCTGTGTAGGCTCTGTATAAATTTTGGTAGCTCAAATGTTCACTGCTAATTACCATTTTGCCCCTACATGTGATTTTTTTAGCATAGAAATAAATAAGGAAATGTTGTTTATATAGAAATTAGGCTCTAAATAGTTGTACGTAGTTATTTGTGCTCCTTATAGCATAAAGAGTTCACTACTGATATGGAATGCCATGCATGTCAAAATTAGTTAGTGTTTTGATATTGATAAGTTCATGCATGTTTAAAATTAATAAATAGAAAATATAGTTTAAATAAAGGTCAAAATTTCTGAATTTAGGGCAGCAACCTTGCTAGTATGGCTTCGGCTTAGTATAAGAGTTGGTAGCTTGAATGCTTACTATATTATCCTTACCTAGTAATTAAGCATATAGTGAACCATGAAAAAGAGTTCTAGATGATAGTAGACACCGATCTTTCCGCATAAATCGATGCGATTCAGTCACACCCCCACGTTGTTTTATGTAACGAGATAAGCTATCTTAGGTGATGGCTTGTACGATTTCTTAGAAGTTAAACAAGCTTTATCACGAAAGTGCATAATATTATTCCATAACCCTTGCTTTCTTGCATTGCACTAATACATGCTCCAATTACATCATGTCATGCATATAGAGTCCGCGAACGAAGAACCACCGCCGAATCAGCCCGACACAGAGGAACCAGAAGAGGAGTTGCACCAGGAACCAGAGGGCCAGCAGCAGGAACCCGACTACGCTCCGGAAGAAGCTACTGACCCTAGTGAAGAAGGTAGGCAGGACCATACTCAACCCCGCAAACAAATTATACTTGATGATTACGCATATGCATTAGGAGTTGCTTGGAACCAATTGCATTAGACTCCCTGGCCTCCCTGGCCATAGCACCTATACATAGAGTTCGTAGGACGAGTATGCCTAGAAATTGCTAGGTACGAGTAGACACGAATGGGTGGACTCGTCACGTAGGTGTTTTTCAAAGTTACAAAAGCTTACAGTTATGTCATTCATTACTGTTGCTCATGACTTAAATGGAGACCGGGCGGAGATTTATTTCAGTATATGCTTTTCATGAGGTTGTACTTCGGACTCCGCCCGAGTCGCATAAGGTCCGTTCGCTGTTCGCCTGCTGTTCGGCATAATATTGCTAGAGTGCTTATCCGGGATATGGGACCGGAAAAGTCTTTCCTGAGCTCGTCCGAAGCACAGAGACACGTTCCTACCCGCTGGTTGAGAGGAAGGTGGCCCGGGGGAGCTTGGTACTCATGACGGGGAGACCGAGATGTCGGCAGGCTCGTCATGGGGGCACAACCCGGGGGCTAGGCGGGAGTGAATCGAACTTGGGACGAGGCAGGTTAAGATTGGGGCTATATGTGGGAACGCGATGGCTAGTAAGCATATACCCTTGGCATGATAGTTATTCCCGGGAATTAAAAAATCAATTCGAATCGCTGATGCCCACCAGGTGTGGGAATGCTGATAGTGCACACGGGCAACGTAGTAACTACTTAAACTCTCGGTATTTTAATACTCATGGTTTTTGGAATACTACATGTGTGAACTGAGTTGTTACCCTACTGAAATTTACTATTATGTTGGCAATCATACAGACAATGAAAACTTGCTGTTATGTTAAATAAATTGCTGTTAAAAACTAAAAGCTAAGGATTCACTTGCTAGTAAGCCGCTTCGCGTCAGCCGTAAGCCATTTCCATTAAGACCTAATGAGTAATTAGTACTCAGGGTTTGCCCCCACATTTTGAGCGCAGGTATGGAGTTCATGGTGTGTACTTGTGTTGGAGGCGGGGCATGCCCTCATTTAGGATGAGGTAACTGAGTGGCACGAGGGCAACACCGGTGGGCTCGATGTTGTGCCTCTAATGCAAAACTTTTGGGTGATAACATGGTGATCTAAACTTATATTTTCCGCTGCAAGAAACTTTCAAACTTGCTACCTTATGACATTATGTTGAACTAGTATTTTATGTAAAAGTTGGTTTGTAATAAAGCTTAATTTCCCGCTATTCAACTGCCTGTGATGATGTATCTGTTGTGGCTCCATCGTGAGTCAGATGTGTGTGATGTCGGTTCCTCTGGGAAAAGGTTATATCGGGAGTCGAACGACTCTCGACGGACGACCGGGTTTAGTTCGGTCTAATCGCACTGCAAGCCAGAGGTGGCAGGTGTGCTTATCAATACAATAGTAACACACACTCAACGCAATATGCTCCTAGTCACTCTCAAGTAACAAAAGCAATGCATGAGATAAGACATGATGCCATGATGCATGATTCGCCCTATTCGATCTCACATCACACACCTTATGTATCGTTTACATATCTACCGGGTATTTGGTGACATATATGCACGGCACTCCCTAATGCAACTAGTCGTTCTCTACTCGTTCTTAATTTCGCACGTGGTTAGTGTACCTGCAGAAAAATGCATGCTCAGATCAACATCATCACCATTACCAAACATTACCACTCTAACCCTAAAAGTGGCATCCACGAATTTCTTTAAGCTACGTCTGGTGGACGACGTAGTGGCGCCATTTCTCCCAACACATCCAACGTTCCTCCAGTACTGGGGAATTGCTGGGGAGAGAAACGGTGGCCAACAAGATCTAGCTATAATTTTGGTCGAAGGAAAAGTGGTTACGAAACACTCCAATGGCGTGACCACCCCCCTTAAAGAGTTCTGCCCTATCAGCATGAATGCAGGGTTCGCAACAGTCCGCAAATCCCATTAGCGCTCCGCCAATACTGGGGATAGCTATGGCCGAAATGTTGCTTCCCAAAGCGCCGAATATGCATATGAGTTCTATCTAGGTCAGAATGTTAACGATGTCACCTGGTATTTCACTAACATCCTTAATATGGGCATATCGATACTCTCATTTTTCAAATACTTCGAAAAGGGTTTTCAAAAATAGGTTTGCAAATCAAAACTGGATGATATGTCTGTTGTCTGTGTATGATCGGCTCTGATACCAGCTGTGGCGGAACCGCCGATTTAATCTGGGCTAAGCACACCTGCCACCTCTGGCTTGCAGTGCGATTAGACCGAACTAAACCCGGTCGTCCGTCGAGAGTCATTCGACTCCCGATATTACCTTTTCCCAGAGGAACCGACATCATACACATCTGACTCACGATGAAGCCACAACAGAAACATCATCACAGGCAGTTGAATAGCATAAAATTAGACTTAGTTACAAACCAGTTTTTACATAAAATACAAGTCCAACATAATGTTATACGGTAGCAAGTTTGAAAGTTTCTCGCAGCGGAAATATAAGTTTAGGGGTCACCATGTTATCAACAAAAGATTTGCATTAGAGGTACAACATCGAGACCACCGATGTTGCCCTCGTGCCACTTATGTCATCTCATCCTAAATGAGGGCATGCCCCGCCTCCAACACAAGTGCACACCATAAACTCCATACCTGCGCTCAAAATATGGGGGCAAACCCTGAGTACTAATTACTCAGTAGGTCTTAATGGATTTGGCTTACTGCTGACGCGAAGCAGCTTACTAGCAAGTGGATCCTTAGCCTTTAGTTTTTAACAGTAACATATTTAACATAAACAGCAAGTTTTCATTGCCTGTATAATTACCAACATAATAGTAAATTTCAGTAAGGTAACAACTCAGTTCAAACATGTAGTATTCCAAAAACCATGAGTATTAAAATACCGAGAGTTTAAGTAATTACTACGTTGCCCGACAGTGATATTGGCATTCCCACACCTGGTAGGCATCAGCGATTCGAATCGATTTTTAATTCCCGGGAATAACTATCATGCCAGGGGTATATGCTTACTAGCCATCGCGTTCCCACATATATCCCCCACCTCCACCTGTCTTGTCCCAAGATTCAAAGCGCCCCCACCTAACCCCCGGCTTGTGCCCCCTCAGGAGCGATACCACGGCCGTACCGGGTCAGCCCTCCCTTAGGAGCGATACCACGGCTGCACCGGGTCAGCCCTCCCTCGAGTACAAGCGCCCCCGGGCCCATCGGCCTCCAGCAAGTGGATGGGCGGAGCCTCGAAAACTCCAGACAAACCCAGGTAAGACTTCACCGGTCCCATTTCCCGGTTAAGCACTCTAGCAATGTTATGCCGATCAGCAGACGAACAGCGGACGGGCCTTAACCGACTCGGGCGGAGTCCGGGTGCGACATCATGAAAAGTAAATACTGAAATAAAATCTCCGCCCGGTCTCCATTTACTTCATGAGCAACAAATATAAGTGATATAACTGTAAGCTTTTGTGATTTTGAAAACACCTACGTGACGAGTCCACACACTCGTGTCTACTCGTACCTAGCAATTTCTAGGCATACTCGTCCTACGAACTCTATGTATAGGTGCTAGGGCCAGGGCGGCCAGGGAGTCTAATGCAATTGGTTCCAAGCAACTCCTAATGCATATGCGTAATCATCAAGTATAATTTGTTTGCTGGGTTGAGTATGGTCCTGCCTACCTTTGCTTATTCTTATCCAGCCAACAAACTAAACTAGGTTAGTTTGCCGGGTTGTGAGGCTTTGCCCCAGGCAACCCCTTGATCACTTGGACAACTCCTCCTTCCAAACACGACTGATGGGCTCTCCAGGTCGTGTCTGGGGCTTACTTGATCTTCTGGATTACCATTGCTTAAAGTAGCTCCCGCACTTGTTTCTCAATCACTGTATCTGCAATAAGCGTTGCTATATGAATGCTATGCATGACACAGTGATTGAGATGCACGATTATCAAGCATACAACTGGTTAAGCAAAATATTCAGGCAAACATCTAGTTACGCATGTAATGAATTACTAGCTCAATTAAAACATCCCGACTGACACTAGCATTAATACTACTTGTATGGACCCGAAGCAATCGTGTATGTGCAACCTCACAAGAACATATACAAAAATTAAGTTGTTAATCATAAAGCTAATATGGTGATGTGAGCCGATAAAACATGCAATAGTTATTTAGTCATTAAGATTACTATAGAAAATGTGGGGGTTTTTATTGGATATACTGGTCTCACATTTTTGATTATTTATGTAAAATTGCATTATTTCTACTATTTTCAAATCAGAGTCACAACCTTACATGCACCACCTCCTACTCTAGCAATGAGTCATGTTCATAACCTAGAGCTCATATTAAGCCCCTAAAGTCACATGGAGCATTTTTCTCCATAGCAACCTTTTCCTAAATTAATATATGCTTAAATATAAGACAAGGGCAAAATAGTAATTAAACAGTTAATGCTAGGGCTACCCAAAATTTATACAGAGCCTATACAGGTTAATAAGGTCTCTGCCCAAATTTCATAATTTTTGAGGTTCATTTTATCCACATTTCCTATTTATCAAGGTTTTTCATGCATGCACAATAACAGGGGCAAAAAGGTCTTTTCCTACTCAACCATCATATCCATTCTATAGATCTACTTAATAGGAATACAATGCAACAAAGTTTGTATTTTTCTGATTTTTATTTGATTTATTACGAATTTCCAAAGTTTTCAGCCTAATAAAACACATTAAATCGAAAATCCTAATGACCAGGGACCTTAATACGATTAACTATGGACTTCAGGGACCTGTATGGAAGACATTCAAGACTCAGTGAATAGTACACAAACAGAAAGTGCAAAAATAGACAAACTCAGGGGGTTTCCGGCAAACCGGCCTTCTTCTACCTTCGGTCGACAGAGCGAGGCGCGCGGTCGCCGGGGTTCTCGCGCGCGGCGCGTCGCGTGGAGGCGCCGACTTGGAGCCGACGAGGTCCGGGGACGCGTTCCTAGCGTGGGGCTTCCTTTCCCCTAAGACGGTGTCGTGAGAGGAGGCCGGAGTGCGCGAGGAACGCCGGTGAACCGGACGTGGAGCCGGGCGACGCGGAGGACGGGGCGGCGGCTCGATCTGGTGGAATAGTGGGGGACCGGCGTCTCGGGGCAGCGCGCGAGTTGCGCGGTGACGAGGGGTAGCTCGGAAGGGGGCGGATTGCAGGCTCGGGGACAGCTCCGGGATGGTCCTCCACGGCGAGACACTGGTGGACCGGGTCACCGCGTGGAAGCGCATGTGGACGAGGCTGTTAGAGGCGGTGTAGGTGGCCCGGACCTTGGGGAATCGGCGGAGGATGGTGGCGTGGGTGTGGTGCTTGCGGCCGTTGAACGGGAGGAGCACCGGAGGAGGCGGGGCGCGAGCTCAGTGCTCGGCCATGGCGGCTTCGGCGCTGGGCAGTTCCGGCAGCGCGAGCCACGGGGAGAGCGCGGTTGAGAGCAGAGGAGGTCTGTGAGCGAGGGAAGGGACCGAGTTCTCTTGCTCTTGTCCGCGGCGCGAGGTGGCGCGGGCAGGGCGGCGCGTGGCCGCGGCGTGGCAGGGCGGGCGGCGCGTGCCCGCGGTGGCCAGCGGCGCGTGGCCGGCTGCGCTGGACGCCGGCGCCGCGTGGCGGGTGGGTCGGCCGAGTGGGACCCACTCGTCAGTGACACGAAGGAAAAATAAATTCGGGAAAAAGAAAAATGCTGTTTGACTGCTGAGACATGTTTTAAAAATTGTTGTTTTTGAACATCCTAGGGGCCGAATTTGACAAAACCCAAAATACAAAAGTTGTTCTACTCTTCCATATCTACAACATTGTCAAAAGGAGTAATATCAGATTCCAAGTGTAAATATGATTAAATTTGAATTTAACCTGCTGACTCCAGTTTGACCAAGGTTTAATGCAATCTTAGAAATTCCTAAAGTCTATTTTATGCTCATTTTCAGAGAAAGAGTATTATACCAATGTTGTGTAGTTTTTAATTATCTACAACTTTATTATATGATGTTTTGCATGATAGGGACTTTTGTTCCTTTGAAATTTGAATTTTCCTTACCGATCAAGTTTAGGCAGATTTCTGCTTTTTCATTAATCGACTCAAAACTCCACCTAAACCTTTGTGCATGTTACCACACCCAATAACAAAGTTGATCTACATAAAATTGTCTACAAGTTTGTTATAGAGAGTTTGGTTCCAATCACATTATATTTTAAACTATAGTCACAAATGCATTCAGGGGTTTTGCATATTTCACTGAAAATTTTTGACTTCGTGATTTACTAGCCTAGGTTGTTGCTCTTCTCTAAACATTATTAAGCCAAATCCTTGACTACCGCTAATCTAATCACGTGTTAAAACTTTCGAGATGCCGGGGGCATCACAACTCCAACCGCCAACTGACTTGGAGAAGCATTCTCACTCGTCGGATGCACTAAGTCGGTAAATCATGCGGTCGGCCAACCATGTGACTTAACCGTTTTACATGCAAACCTGACTTGGGCAACCACCAACCGATATCAGGAGTCAAGATCAGCCGTTGGTTGCCAAAGGTGGTTCATCGGACGGCCGCCCGACCACCCCAAAGGTTGGCCGACCTACCCCAGGGTCGGCCGACCCTCGCCATGGTCGGCTGACCACCGACCTACACCCACAACCGACCTAGTGCACCTATAAGTACCCCCCTCGGTCTCCAAGCTATAAATACCCCCCAGGAGGTCGCTGGCAAGGTGTGGTGGATCAATAGAAGAATAGTGTGGTTGTGTAATTGAGTGTAGATTATAGTAGTGAGGCCACCCTTGGCAATGTAGAGAGAGCCAATTGTATCAAGAGTGAGTAGTGAGTTGTAGAATGAAGGAGTCAAATTTCTCTCTGGTATTCTGTTCCCGAGTTGTTATTCTCAGCGTTATTATTACTCTATTTCCAGGATACAGTAAAGTTCCTTGCCCCCTCCTTTATTTATTTCATACTTACTTTATTTACATTCTTAGTCCCTGCTCAGTAGTTTACGGGTGCCAAGTGTGCTCTGTGTTGTTTTGCTATACAGTTGTGATTGCTCTCTGGCTTCGAACCAGGGTAGTAGTAAACTCGTTCGGGTAGACGTGGTGTCTAGACTAAAGTTTGCCTTGGAAGGTGTCTTGTCCCATGCAGTTTTGGTTGGTAGTCCCACCTGGTGACAGCGCGCGTGTGTCCTGTGTAGTCCAACCCCGTCGTTCGGATAAGTAGTCATCGATGCATAGCTGAGACCTGTAGCACCCGCCTTTCTCGTCTGGGTTATCAGCACTCTGGTGCCTGGAAGTGGTTCTACAGTATCGGTGTCCAAGTAAACTTGTTGAGTAGAGTACTAGTTTGTTGAGTAAAGTTAAGTTGCTATATTCAAAGTAGTGATCCTGCTCTGCTCTGTTATATATCTTTACAATTGCTGGTTCTACTGTTCGGTTCTATCTGTTCTACGTTGAGTTACTTCTCATTCCTCATGGATTTCGATACCCTGGAATACTCTTGGGTGAAAGGCTACAACGTGTTTCCGTGCGCTTGCGGATTTATATCAGTAGGCTAAGAAAAGCCAACAACGGGCTCGCGGGAAACATCAACGCCCTCTTTGGGGCATTGGATCTCCAAGAGCACCGCACCTTGGGGACAATAGACGACCTCCACCAGATACAGGACCAACAAGGAGCCACCCACAACATGGTCCTGGAGACAAGGGCAACAGTTGAACGCATGCAGGAGCAAAACCTCATGTATTACAACTGGCTAGGTTTCTACCCCGACTGAGCTTCGTTGAAGCTTGGGGGGAAGAACCAACAATTGGGAGGTACCCATGTCAGCCCAATCCTTTGTGCATTTCTGTATGATTCCCTGAAGTCAACTTTGCCCCACCAACCATCCGTTGTGCCCCACCTGAGAGTAGTGCCCACTGTATCCGTAATTCCTAGCCTGTTTAGTTTTAGTTAGTTTAACTCATTTGCGAAAAAAAGTGTCAAATAACTCCCATGCTTAGATGACAAATTCACATGCTAGCTTCATTTTGGAAATGATGAATAGTTGCTCTATCAAGTGAATGGTTTAATTCTTGCATGACAACTTATGCTCAGCTTAGTCCCATGTTGGTAAATAAAAAGAATTAAACCGATAGTTTTACCTTGTGGATGCCATTTGTGATAACAAGCCTAAGTTGTTGGGAGATAATGATATGACTTAACTGTGGGAAGATTTTTCATGTTCCTAGTAAGATGAATATCTCAGGTATTTATTTTGAAAATGACAAAACTAAGCTCCCCTTGGATGAAAATCCTACCAGAGCCAAAAATGCTTCAAATATTAGAAACCGCTACAAAGAGCTGCTTAGATATGTTTTGAGCTTTGTCAAATTTTGAGTCTCATTGAGTAGAAATATCATCTTCTATTGATAGCTGGAGTACAAAAATGGAAGTGATCCATTCTGGACTTTGCACCCACCAAAAAGTCTCCAAATGCTTCTCATATTCACTAAGCCTTCAAACTTCAAGGAGGAAGGGTATGGATCCAAAAATATATATATATATATGCAAGCAAAAGCATGGCAAAATGAAAAGCATGCAAGTTCAAGCATGGCAAAAATAAATAAAGGCTCCATATCCCCTCCAAATATATAAAAGGCTATAAGGGATGAAAATTAAGAGAAGGAGACACATTGCTCCACCACTCATACTCCAATGATCAAATAGAAGAAATGATAAAGTATACTCTTTGGTCCAATCTTTGGCTTAGCAAAATAAACATCCTAAGTGTGCCACATTCTCCCCCACCTAAAGCACCACAAAAGCCTAAATGTAGGAAATGGTAGCCGAGTTCATGACTCTGGGTGAGGAAACACTTCTGAGCGATTGAGAGTATCCTTGGGGAAGCTTCTTTTGTTTTGAAAATCTTGAAAACACCTAAGAAGAATGAGTTAGAATCACTCCAGCAATAAAGCTGTTCTGTTTCTCAACCACCCAAGGCAAGGTAAGCAAAAAGATGCACAACAGGTATGACACGAGGTAAACTTCAATTATCTCACTACTCGGGGCAAAAGTTTGAGTGTTGAGTTGCATATAAGAATTTCCCTTCATCTTTGATATTGTAGCAACCACTGATCCACTTTCAGTCTTAGCTTTGCTCGAGGACGAGCAAAAGTTTAAGCTTGGGGGGTGTTGACGGTCGTAATCTCACGATGTCTACCATCAATTATCCACCAAATGAAGCAAAACATGTGAAATAATAGGACTAACCTTAGCTACTAATGAGTCCCACAAGATGTACATGAATATTTAGGATGCACGTACCAAAATATGTGCAAAATGGTTGAAAACAAGCCAAAGACCAAAGATGGGCAACTATGGCGGATAGGCCATGGCCGCTCGGCCATGACCCATGGCCGCCCGGCCATGTCCCAGCCCACTAGTGGCTGCTCGGCCACTGGTCAGGGGCTGCATGGCAGCCCGGCCATGTGGCATGGCCACCCGGCCACCTCACTTGCCACGTCTTTGATCCTACATGCAAACAAACACAAGGCAATGAAGATCCAACCATACAAAAGAGTATCCAATATATCTAAGGGTCGAAAGAGCATCAAAACATGGATCGGTGACATCATCAATCCAAGGGACCCAACATGCAACCAACCAGGGAAAGACAAGTGGCCGCCCGGCCACTATTCTTGGCCTCCCGGCCATCCTTCGGACATGTTTTGCACGTGCAACAACTGTTTCAACCGTCGACCGACCTAGGGAAGCAATATCAACCGATGGATCACTGAAGTAGGTGGATCCTATGGCCGCCCGACCACCGACCCTGGCCGCCCAGCCACCGACATATCCCCTAACCGACCTAGCGTGTCTATAAATACCCCTCACTCGGTTGTACTATAAATAGACCCCGAGAGCTCATTTGTAAAGTGTGGAGTTGAGTTCAAGTTCTTTCTTAGAGTGCTACACTATTCCCTTAGTAGTTAGGATAGTCCTGAGAGTTAGAGTTGAGTCAAGCTTTGCCTCGGAGTCTCCGAAGTTATCTTCGAGTCTGCGGTAAAAGCTTTGTATCTTTGTATTCAGATTATCTCCAATATAATTTCAGTTATATTTTACTCTAAGTTCTATATCTTGCGAGTGTGGTGTACCTTTCTTTGCACACTTGCCAGGCTTAGCTTGTGTTTTACTCAGTTATTCAATTCTTGTTATTATTGTCGGTGCTATAACTCAACCCTAGATTTAGACACTAGGGCTCTGACTAGATTCTCTCCTCTGATCTAGGACGATCTATCGTTGTTCAAGCTTCGCTTGAATATGTTTATAGCATGCTATTCTCTCCACGCAGCTTTGTCTGGTAGCCGCACTCATTGACAGTGTGTGGTGTGCGTGTGTAGTCCAGGCCCGTCGTTCGGGAGGCCCATAGATTTTAGCTAGACTCTCCTTCGAGACCAACTATCTACCCCGGGTACCCTTGAGACTCTAGAATTTCGCTCGACGCAAGACCCTGACTTGTTTATTTGAATATCTTGGTTAGGCACAGATAACCCTTGCAGCCGATTAGAAATAGCGTTTGGTGACTTTATCTCACTCGTTGTCCTCCCTGGCAACTTTACCTTTCTACGGATAGCTACTATAGACTTACCTCTCCACCAATACACCTATCTTTGTCACGTTTACCCTTGTTTGACTTCTAGTTGGTATAACTTATCCAAGTATTACATTCCATTCGATTTGCAGTATATTCAATTAAATTCTCTCGCCTACCACTTCCCTGTGGAAATTTACGATACTCGGAATACTCTGAGTGAAAGGCTACGGCGGTCTCTGTGCGCTTGTGGAGTAAAACCTGTTAAGGTTACGAGACGCCAACAGTAGCATGGCCTCCTCTTGCCCTTATAGTGGTATTTGTCACCACCTCTCACCATCTTCCTAAAACTCTTGATGAACATAGCAACATTTTCTTCATCATCTTCACTTGTGCTCTATTCATCACTTGATGATTCTTCAACGGTCTTCTTGTGTTTGCATGATCCTTTTGATACTTGGAGTTGTTGCTTTTCCTTGCGGCAAGATCATTGACTTCTCTAATTTGTTTGTCGGCTGCTTCATCTATGGCTTCATGTTGTTGGAGCTTGGCATAGAGATGATGTGGCTATGATGCCCCCGGCATCTCAAAAGCCCTAACACTCAATTAGATAAACACTAATGTTGAATTAAGACTTAATCATGCTTAGGGAGGAACAAGAACTAGGCAAATAAATCACTAAGTCAAAATTTCCTAGTTGAATATGCAAAACCTTGCGCTGTTTGGTTGAGTAATTAAAAATCTATTCGCTTTCATACGAAACATCAAATACAAAAGTTTTAGTTTAATATATTGCCTTCAACTTTGATATTTAGATCTTCCTAAAAATCAGATGTTAAGGGGCTCAAAAGTTCAAATCAAACCAAGTCAGCATACACTTAGGAAATTCTGCTAAGTCTAGGGTTGACACTTTTCCCAAATTTCATTCTAAAATTACTTTCTATTTTACAATACAACTTGAAAATCTTTTTTTTTGAAATGAAATTAAACTTATCGCCTTTCAAATACATATGGTATTGAAGTGATTGGACTTCATTTGATACTTCAAAAGTTTGAAACAAGAAAAACTCTACACAAAGTAAAACTGCAGTTTGACCTGACCCTAGCACAAATCTGTGCTTCATATTTCAAAATCTAGCATAAATTAAAGAAAACATTATGTACCAAACTTGTAGAGGACTTACAACCTCACAACTTTGGTATTTTAACCACTGAGCATAAAGGTTTTGGTATGGTTTTGAACCAAATAAGCTTCAGCCGCAACAATGGATCAAAGCAGGGTTCCGTAGTAAATTCACATTCTGGAGATTTAGAATTCATTATCATGCAAAATTTCATAAAGTTTTAGTCCATGAAACCCTTAACAATGTTAGTATAATACACTTTGTGTGAAAGTAGCCATAAAATGGACTTCTAAAGTTTGTAGATTCAGAATAAACCTTGGTCAAACATGGGTCATCAACTTAAATTCAAATTTAGACCACCAATTTGTATAGAACATGATATCAAAGTTTATAACAAAGTTGTAGAGTATGAAATTTGGAGCAGTTCTTGTATTTTGAGTTTTGCTTGATTTGGCCATGAAGCCACTAAAAAATGTGAGTAACAAATATGTGTTTCAACAGTCAAACCACTTTTGCCAATTTTGAGAATTTATTTTCCCTCTTGCGTCGCTTACAGGTGGGGCCTCCCTCTTCCGGTCGCCGGCCGGGGGCAGAAATTGTGTGCCATGCGGCCATGGCCGTCTACCAAGATGGGCACGCGGTGCCCTGCTCCTACCCTCGCCCCCACCGGGTTCCTTCGAGTCGAAGCAAGACCCCTACCGTCTCCTTGTGCATTCCCTATCTCAGCTTTGCCTCCCTTGCATCCTGGTCCAAGCCCAAATGCCGTGCCCGCCATGGACGGTGCCGCGTCCGACCTCAGCTTGAGCTCACGCCACCGCCGCTCTGGGAGTCCTCCCACCTTCCGAGCACGCGCAACGCGAGCTCATTGATCGTCTCCACCGATTCCCCAAGATCCCAGAGCCCGTCGCTGCCACGGGATCCCTCCCGTGGGCACTGCCATGACCGCTCGCCATGGCCGAGCTCAGGGCGAGCTTGCGTCACAGCCGGCTCCCCTCTGACCACGACTGTGCAATGCCGTCGCTACAAGTCCCTCCAGCAAATCCCCACGTCCTCAGCCGCTGCCATCTCTTCCTCCACCCCTCCCCATGTGCACCGCTCGCGTGCACCCGCACCACCGACGAGCTCATCCTAGGCAGACCCCGCCGGTGTCCTTCCCTACGCCGAGACCACCGGCGCCGGGCCCCCACCTTGCCGTGCTGCTGTAGCCCCTCTCCTTTGCCAGATCAAAGTCGCGCCGCCGCATCCACGGTCTCCAGTTCGCCTCCGGTTCACCGCCGCCATCCCGCCACTACCGTCCACCCCACGCGCCAAGTCCAGTAGGGAGAGCTTGCAGGTTGCTAGGGAACATGTATCGGGACCTCCTCAGCTCCAATTCCGGCTTAACCGCCGCTGGCGCACCTGCGCCTTTCCCCTCTGTGCGCGCGGCCTCTCCCTTGCCAGAGGTAGAAAAACGGGAGACGCATTTTTGCGGAAAACCCCTTGTGGTTCCTACTATTTTGTTCTCGTATGGATCACTATACACTGAGTCTGTGTTATTGCAGGAAGCCCCTTGAAAGCTAGGCATAATCGTGACTAGGTCCTAGGCCGTGAGGTTTTGGTTAATGGAAAAATAAATTTAGATCTGAACTTTGAAATGCGCTATAAATTAGTAGAAAAATCATAAAAATATGAAACTTGTTTTGTGAGATTGCTTACGAGTAGATCTACACAGTGAACTAGGTCTAGATGTGTGAAATGACTGGTTTGCCCTTTATTTCTTGCATGCATGATAAAATGAGATAAATAGCAAAAGTGATGTAAATGAGCTCCAAAAATTGTGAAATTTGGCCGGTGAGTATGTTTCAGAATATGCATTCAGATTTATTTCTGTTGCCCCTAGCACTTGCTGCAAATGACAGATCTAACACTATATATGTTTGGAGTGTATTTTATTCCTATGTAAATGCATGCTACATAAAATGTGTTTAGATAAATCCACAAGGATTATATGTTGTGCATTTTACTTAGAAAGGTGTTGGGTAAATATATGACTGCACTTTTCTTGCTGTTTGGTAGGTTATTTGAAATAAACAATGTATTGCATATTAAAATAAATAATAGGGAAAGGTGACCTTAATTTGGTAAATAAATTCTGTGAAAAATCCAGGAGCATCTTGGTCATGTATATGTTCCAGAAAGTATTTTTGTAGATTTTATTTCTACTGTTTTGATTGATATTTGAAATAGGTCTAGATTAAATTGGTGGATTAAGTTTAAATACCAAAACAAGTCTAATGGGCATGTTGAATTTTGTGCGTGGTGCCCATGACCAGTTGTTGTTGCTGTAAATATTTAATATCTAGAAACCATTTCTATGAATTATGATAAATCTGAGAAACTAGATGTTAAATAAATTGACGGGATTACTATAATTAATTTGTAGCTCTTTTATTGCTGCAATTTGGGTGGTAGCATTATCTTGTACCTATCTACATATCATAAATGGTCATTTGGTATTGTCTAACAACCTGAAGTTATAATGAGTGATTATATTATTAAATAAACATATGCATAGTGAAATTATTTGTGCCTCCTAAAATTTAGTGAAGTTTGCATGATTTCGACTTGTTACTGAATGAAAATAAACACCACCACAGATATCAATAACTATGGCTTGTTTTATCGGGTCACATGTTAACATGTTGTTGTATAATCTGTAATTTGATAATTGTATATGTGTGGTTTTGTGATTGTGTGCTTGCTCTGTGTTCATGAAAGTACTCCTTGTTTAAATAGTTTACCGATCACCTTTCTGTCTGTCCATAAAATGATTGTTCACATGTGTGCTTGATATTCATGCATCTCATTCACTGCATCATGCATAGCATTCATATAGTGACGCTTATTGCAGATACGTGATCTAGAAGGAAGTGCATAGGAGCTACTCCAAGCAACGGTGTCCAAAAGACCAACTAAGCCCCAAGCATGATCTAGTGGGCCACCAGTCGTGTTTGAATGGTGTAGTTGTCCAAGTGATCAAGGGGTTGCCTGGGGCAAAGCCTCACAACCTGGGAAACTAACTTTAGATTAGTTTGTTTGAGTTTTCAACAACAAAGGTAGGTAAGCCCCTTAGGCATCTACACCTATTTAGAGAGTCTCACTATTGGGGGAAAGGATAAAAGGTGCCTTCCCTCCCTTTGGGAGAAAGGCCCAAGAGGCCCATATAACACTTGTACCACATGTTTAATTCCACCTTGCCACACTAAGTGAGTGCCTCCCCTTGTTTCCTATAAAAGGGGAGGAAGTGTAATAGAAAGGGGAGGCTGGATGGATGATCAATGGACCTTCTTCCCTCTCCCTCATGGACCGTGTACTGTATATGTTGGAATTAAATTTGAAGCACTCCCTCTCTCTAACTTCGAACTGGCTTTCTCTCTCTAAATTCGAAGTGAATTTTTACCTTGTGCCAAGTTCGAAGTCTGCACCCTATGCCAAATACGAAGCTACATCCTGTGCTAAGTTCGAAGCTAGACAAACCCCCAACATTTGGCGCCCACCGTGCTTCGGCTTGATGAGGGCATGGCGAGAAGGTTCTATCTTCCTTTTTCTATCTAAAATTAGAACTTCGGAGTGGCAAGAGGGGCTACAGGTATCTCTCTCTAAAATGTCAACTTTGAAGTTAAAAATGATATGTTTCACATGAGCTTCGAAGTAGTAAAGGGGCTCCAGGTATGATACGAAGTTCATATACATTTTTTGTCTGCCTCACAGCTAAACCTTTAGCCAAAACTATGAAGTTAAAAATATGGAAGATGCATGGTGCGTGATCTTTAGATTTTTGCTTTAGTATGAGCTTCAAATCTTGTATATGCTTGAGTTTAGCATGAGCTTCGGATCCAATATAGTACATGACCTTCGAATGATGTTTTCAGCATAAGTGTCGTACATGTTCATATCATGCCTTATGTGCTTCATCCAAATCTTAGGTTCGTATTTAGCTTCGTATATATCATGCCTTACTTGTTTCGTTCAAAATTTAGCTTCGATTCTTACAAAAGATAGTCCATTCCAATATGTTCATCAAAACTAATGCTCCTGAAAAGGATTTCATTCTCTCCTTGCTTCATATTGAGTTTTAGAGTTAGTTGCTTCGGACCTGAAGAACTTGGTGCAACCTATGCACCTTCGGATTTCATTGCCTCAGAATTTGAGTACATGACATTCAGAGCTATTGGCATTGGATTTCCATACACTTGGTGCAACTTTAGCACCTCTGGTTTTCATAGCTTCGACATTCGAGATATATGAGCTTCGGAGTAAACTGCCTCGAATTGAAATTTTATTGCTTCGGCGTGCGAACTATATGAGCGCTGGAATAAGTTGCTTTGGATTTGAATTACCCTTGCACCTTCGGATTTTACTAGCTTCGGCATTTGAAATATATGGACCTTCGGACCTTCAGCCCAGATAAGTATCCCCAAGCACCTCGGCAAGTTTTAAGGAGGAGATATCCCACCTTTGCATGACATGTTCATTCTAGTGAGCTCTTTTTAGTGCCTTTCAGTAAAACGGCCATAACTTTCTCATACGGACTCGAAACAAGGCAAATAAGTACATTTCGGAAATCTGCAGAAAACTTTTACGACCGGGTTCGGCGACCGTATTTTTGCGAAAATCGGCTCGGAAGACTGAGTTTTCGGGCTCCGAAGTTTTTGGGTTTCGGTTTGGCTAGTTTTTGCTAATCGGAAGCTAAGCTATTGGTTTTAGTTCTGCAGGCATGGACCTATCTACATACTCTTTGGGTTATTCATGCAAATATTGCACTTTCCTTTACTTAAACTTTGAATCATTCTTTAGTATTTACCCTTGCTAATCTGTATGTGTATATGATAAACCCTTACTGATCATTTTGAGCATTCCTAACATTGTTTCTTGAGCCATTCTAAGAGTTTTCCATAGGACTCCAGACTTCAACTTTGGATATTCTCAGAAAGTGAATTCTTGGGCTTCGGATTACAAGTCCCATGGCGCTTCGGATTTCAAGCGCCATAGTGCCTCGGATTTAAAGCGCTATAATGCTTTGGGCTACAAGTGCCATAATGCTTTGGATTTCAAGTGCCTTGCATGAAATTTGGAATCATCATAAAATTCAACCTTGGATATCTCTCTAAATTACTATCTTCGGATTAAATTTTTAGTACCATCTTCGGTCTGGACTTTCATATATAGCACCTTCGGACTGGACTTTCATATAGCCCCTTCGGAGTCGATTCTCAAATTTCGGAGCAACGTATCATCATCAAATCGAACTTCAAAGCATCAGTAATCCAATCTAGCTAAGTATCTCTCTTCCACTATGCGATCTTGCAACAAACATGCTTTTAGCTTCAGCTTTTAAATTCAATTACCCGTTATCCCAATGTTTGCAAAAAGAACCTCTCTTAGCTTTGGCTTTCAAGAAGTACCTTCGTATTAAAGGACTAACCTTCTATTGCAGGAAGAACATCTCCTCTTTTATCTTCTCCCATGAGGAGAAGCACATTTGTTGAAGTGTTCAATATTTTAATTTAGATTAACCCTTTCCATAGGAATAAGCTAATCTCCCCTTAGGTATCAGAATTCAATTACAAAATATTATCTTCAGAGTTCATTTTGCAAGTTTTGCAATCACAACTTAAATCCATATACTTAGAAAAGAGGCTTCTGATATGAGCTTCGGCTTTAATCATTGCCACATTTTCTTTGGATTATCTCCATATTATCTTTGAATTGATCTTCGGAATTCTTTTGAATTAATCTTCGGAATTGAGCTTCACATTGAGCTTTGGAATGAGCTTGATATTGAGCTTCGGAGTGAGATTCATATTGAGCTTCGGAATAAGCTTCAAATTGAGCTTCGGTTTGAGCATTATATTTAACTTCGGAGTAAAGTTCACATCGAGCTTCAGAGTGAGTTTAATATTCAGCTTCCTAGTGAGCTTCGAATTGAGTTTCAAATTGAACTTTCGGATCAAGCTTCACATTGAGCTTCGGATCAAGCTTCACATTGAGCTTCGGAGTAAGCTTCACATTGAGCTTCCAATTGAGTTTCATATTGAACTTTGGATTGAGCTTACATTGAGCTTCCAATTGAGTTTCATATTGAACTTTGGATTGAGTTTCATGTTGTGCTTCGGAGTGAGCCTCATATTGAGCTTCGAAATGAGCTTCAAATTGAGCTTCGGAGTAAGCTCTATGTTGAGCTTCGGATTCAGCTTCATATTTGAGCTTCGAATTCACCTTCATATTGAGCTTCAGAGTGAGCTTCATATTGAGATTCAGTGTGAGACTCGTAAGCTTTGGAATGAGCTTCAAATTGAGCTTCGGAGTGAGCTCTATATTGAGCTTCAGATTCAGCTTCATATTTGAGCTTCGGATTCAGCTTCACCTGAGCTTCATCATATAGAGCTTCATCATATTGAGCTTCATCATATTGAGCTTCTTCATATTGAGCTTCTTCATATTGAGCTTCATCATATTGAGCTTCTTCATATTATGCTTCTCCATATTGAGCTTCTCCACATCGAGCTTCATCATATTGATCTTCTTCATATTGAGCTTCGGATCGAGCTCGTCATTGAGTTCAGATTACATCTAGATATCATTTTTCGATTGAGCTTCACATTGAACTTCGGATGAGCTTCGGATTACATCTGAATATCAACTTTGGATAGAGCTTCGGATTGAGCTTCATATCAAGCTTCGGATTTTTCCCATATAGCTTCGGATTTTACCTTCATCACATATAGCTTTGGATCGAGTTGAATCATTGTTCGTTACTATTCAATCACAACTAGCTTCATCTTGCAGGTTGCAGGAACAAGCTTTTTCCCAATCTATCTTCTCCCATGAGGAGAAGATAAGTTCATATTTCTATCTTATTTACCTTCTCCCATGAGGAGAAGCTAACTTTTTCTTACAGGAACAAGTTTCTTCCTTGTTTTCCTTCTCCCATGTGGAGAAGCTAACTTTATTTTGTATTCCTGTTTACCTTCTCCCATGTGGCAAAGCTAAATTTGTCTTGCAGGAAGAAGATCCTTCCTTGTTTACCTTCTCCCATGTGGAGAAGCTAGCTTCGTTTTGTATTCTTATTTACCTTCTCCCATGTGGAGAAGCTAACTTCATTTTGTATTCTTGTTTACCTTCTCCCATGTGGAGAAGCTAAATTTGCTTTACAGGAAGAAGTTCATTCCTTATTTACCTTCTCCCATGTGGAGAAGCTAGCTTCGTTTTGTATTCTTATTTACCTTCTCCTATGTGGAGAAGCTAACTTTGTTTTGCAGGAAGAAGTTCCTTCTTTGTTTACCTTCTCCCATGTGGAGAAGCTAGCTAACTTCGTTTTGCAGGATTGTTTAACTTTTCCATGTGGTCATTTTGCAGGAAGAAAGTCCTTCCTTGTTTACCTTCTCCCATGAGGAGAAGCTAACTTTGTATTGTAGCGGAGAAGCTCCTTTCTTGTTTACCCTCTCCTATGTGGAGAAGCTTATTTCTTGTTTACCTTCTCCCATGAGGAGAAGCTCTTTTCTTGTTTAACTTCTCCCATGAGGAGGAGAAGCTAACCTCATCTTTTGAATGAAAAAATTTCTTTCTTATCTATCTTCTCCTTTGCAGCTAACCTCAAGCTAACTTCATGCTTTGTCTACCTTCTCCCATTAGGAGAAGCTAATTTCCTCTCGCAGGAAGAAGTTCCTTCTTTGTTTTCCTTCTCCCATGAGGAGAACCTAACTTCATCTTATAGGAAAATTTTCTATCTTGTTTATCTTCTCCTATAAGGAAAAGCTAATTTCATAAAAGACCTTGCAAGGCGAACATCTCATAGAAGTCGGCTGAGGTCGCAGTGAGCGCGCAAAAAAGCGCATCTTTGGCTAAAAGCCACATACTTTGATCAATATCATTCTTTCATATATCACAATTGTTTCTTAGCAGGACCACAACCATTGCAATATTCAATGAAAGTCAAAACATTCATAAGAATGGATATCGACTGTAAAACTTGGAAGATTCCTTACAGGCTGCAAGGAAACTTCAGTGCATAGCACCAAGAGATGCAAAAGCTACCTTCGGAGTTCTAAGATCTTCGGTGTTCTCTTATATTGAATCGGCCTCAAGGGCTGAGGGGCTCAGCCTTCACTAATGTTCTCACTAGTTGAATTGCCCTAAAGGGCTGAGGGGCTCCGAAGAGCCCAATTACCAATGTGAGTATTGTCTTCTCTTTCATGACAATGCTATGGTAATTCTTCAATTTATCATTGTGAAGGTCATATTATGTCCTCATATACATTACTATTGTATCGTATTATTTCTCTTCACTAACTATGCAGTTCTCCCTTCAATGTGAGTATCCTCTCCCTTTAAAGTTACTCCTTTGCACTTGTTTAAACCCCCACTGTTAGTTTGTCAAAATGTTTCTTCTGACTAACCATACAGGTCCATTAATATGATATTCTCTTCCTTTGTAGTTATTCCTTTGCATGTGTTTAAATCATCAGTAATATATATTGCGTTTACTAACCTTGCAGGTTCTCAACATCTCTGTCTACAGTTTCTCATACCAACATTTTGTAACTTCGTTTATATGAATTCCTTACTTGGTTCGCACATATGTATTCTTTTTCCAAACATACCATACATTCATCGTTGTGCAGTGAAAAAAATGGCCATGGCTAGAGCTCCTAAAGGAGAGATTTGAGTTTATATAAATACCACAAATAACTCCGTACTACAAGTCTTACATCAATATCATGGAAAAACCTTGCAGCACAGTTCTATGCAGGTTGGCAATTAATCAACACTCGATACAAAAAGGAGAGAAAATCTTTGCCGTCAACAACTTCGGCTTAGGGGCTGAAGCTTCATCAACTTCGGACCTAGTGCTTCATCAACAAGTTCACTGCAACTTTCGGGGATTCAAGTCACCTCAACATCAATTACATCAAACATCCTCAACGTCTTCACTCACGCTCTCCGTCCTAGAGGGGCTATGGGAGCACCGGAGGGCTGATTCTTCGGTTTTGTCCGAAGACCGTAAGCGAAGAACGCTTCATTGACTATCTCAACTACACCTACGTCGACTACATCGACCACATGAAGGACATCTACTTCGTCTACATCACCTACTTCGGCATTGCACGAGAACAAGTTCGGGCATAAAGATCAGAGAACAAAGACTCCATGGAAACGGAGGAAGCTAAAGCCACTTCAGCATTGCAAATGAAGTAGTTTTGAAGGACTCAAAGACTATGTCAAGACGAAGGCAAACAAAGCAAAGCATGAGGGAGCCTCATAGAGATACAGCGTATTCAGTTTAGCCCACCAGATGAGATGTGTGTACTCTTTTCTCCACACCCTTTTTTTCCCACTAGGTTTTTGGGGTGGAGTTTTTAACGAGGCACATAGGTGGAGGTTGTGAGAGCCTCATCTCACAACTCAAGTTGTAAAATAGTTAGGCCTTTTTCCTTATTTGAGCATCTACTAGGTCTTGTTGTACCGCCAAAACCTAGTAGATGAGGGGCTACGGTTGGGGGAAAGGATAAAAGGTGCCTTCCCTCCCTTTGGGAGAAAGGCCCAAGAGGCCCATATAACACTTGTACCACATGTTTAATCCCACCTTGCCACACTAAGTGAGTGCCTCCCCTTGTTTCCTATAAAAGGGGAGGAAGTGTAATAGAAAGGGGAGGCTGGATGGATGATCAATGGACCTTCTTCCCTCTCCCTCATGGACCGTGTACTGTATATGTTGGAATTAAATTTGAAGCACTCCCTCTCTCTAACTTCGAACTGGCTTTCTCTCTCTAAATTCGAAGTGAATTTTTACCTTGTGCCAAGTTCGAAGTCTGCACCCTCTGCCAAATATGAAGCTACATCCTGTGCTAAGTTCGAAGCTAGACAAACCCCCAACACTCACCATCCTATATTTGTTTCTACATTACGTTTAGGAATTGTATGAAACCCCACATGCATAAATCCCTAATATCCTAAGTAGTATTAATAGGTCGAAGTCTATGCTTAGCCATGCTTAGACGGTAGAAGTCGAGTGAAGATATTCACTCGCGAGAAGCTAGGGCTTTACTCAAAAATGGTTTACAAAAATATCAAATTCAAAAGCAATATGATATGATGTGATGGAAAGATGAGACCGGGTGGAGAATAAGTTTACTTTTGTGGTGTGCGTTGTTGTATCATTTGGCTCTGCCCGAGTCATTTAAGGCCGATCTGTTGTTCGCCTGCTGATCGACATAACATTGCTATTATTCTTATCCGGGGTATGGGACCGATGAAAGCTTACTTGTGCTATCCGGAGAACAAAGACACATTCCTACCAATTGGTTAAGAGGAAGGTAGCCTGGGGGCGCTTGTACTCAAGGGAGGGCTGACCTGGTCTGCCATGGTATCGCTCCTAAGAGGGCACAACTCAGGGGCTAGGTGAGAGTGAATCGAACTTGGGATGGAACAAGTGGAGATGGGGACTATATGTGAGAACACTACGGCTAGTAAGCATATACCCCTGGCATTGTAGTTATTCCCAGGAATTAAAAATAGATTTGAATCGCTGATGCTCACCAGGTGTGAGAATTCCAATATCACTAACGGGCAACGTAGTAATAACCTAAATATGTTAGTTATTTAATCATGCTTTTCAATATTACATGCTTGTACTTGTAGGCTTACATTTATGCAAGTTACCTTATATTGTTATATGTGTTGGAGCAATGAGATACAAGAATGATGGATCATGATGATAATAATCGATGGATTAATTGAGTTTATGCTTTGTTAATGAATGAAACTTGAAAATAAGGACCCATTATTAGTAAGCTCTTGCGGGTTAAAGGCCAAGTCCACAAAAAGCCTTGCATACTCTCAAATGTGTCGAGCTGATACCACCCTCAGGTAAGTCCAACGAGTACCCCACATACTCATCGTTTGTTGTTAATATTTTTTCAGGTACAAGTCAGTTTGTGATCAAGGATGACACGGTGGGCTCGATGTCATGCCTTGATGTATTACTTCCACTGCACATTTGCATCTATATAATCATATGTATTCCGCTGCGAGTGTATTTTTGAAACTCTATTTCGATATGATTGTATATCATTTTGAGAAATGGTTTGGTACTTAATCAAGCTATGTTTGTATAAAATGATGGGTTGTTCGTAATTGTTGTGTCTCTCTCGAGTGCTTAAGGTGTATGATGTCGGCATCCCTGGGTGATGGTTACATCAAGTACCCTTTTGGGTGGTTCGACGGACAACCGGGTTTAGTACGGTCTAAGTGCACTGCGAGCAAAGTGGAGGCAGTGTGCTTAGCTCGGATTAAATCGTCGGTTCCGCCATAGTGGCTTCATGTGCTCATAGTCATCTCTATCTTTTATTATCTTTGCAAGGTTCTTGTCTTTTACTTGATACGCTCTCATGAGCAATCTTGTGACTTTGTTGTCATCTTTCCACTCCTTGCTTCCTAGAGCTCTTATTTTGTTGACCAAGGTCATGAGTCTATCAAATAAGGAATTGAGAGACTCAACTCTTCTTATGGCAAAGTGTGATAATTGTCCCTCTAACACTTCTATTCTTTGCCTTCTTGACTTGATATCACCTTCGTGTGACATCTTGATAGTGTCTCAAATCAGCTTGGCATCATTAAGTCCTTCTACCCTTCGATACTCTTCTTCTTCCAAATGTCCTAGGAGAAGCTTACTTCTTGAGCATTGCGATGCATGTCTTGCACCATCTCGGGAGTCATCACTTCATCTTCCTTGGGCTTGTAAATACCCACATTCACAACTTCCCAAAGACTCAGATTTACTCCGAACAAGTAAAATTGCATCTTGTTGGACCACTCATCATAGTTCAACTCATTTAGAGTAGGAACTTTTTTGAGTGGAGCTGAAGAGAAAGTAGGTGCAGTTGAGCGAGAATAATCTAATGAAACATGATGATATTCTTTTTCTTTGTCCCTTTTGGACTTAGCTTTGGAGTCAGATGAGGATGCTTGATTTACTTGTAGCTTATTCATCATTTCCTTAACCATGCTCTCCAAGGTACTCTCATCGATGTTGTACACATTCTTCTTCCTCCTTTCTTCTTCTTGTTCCAAGGCTTTCTTCCTTGCTGCCTCTTCTTCGACCTTCGTTTTTCTTGGCTGCATCCTCTAAATCTTTCATCTTTTTGAACAGCTTCATGGCTAAGTCCATAGCTGTTTCCTTGGTTGTGGGATCGAGATTTTCATCATCGGCGATGTTGAGCAGCTCTTGAGAGAGGTGCTCGCCACTTGAACCACCGGACGTAGTTCCCTTATCTTCCATGATCTTTTCCTCATGCGGTTGAGCGCTAATCACAAGGATTAGGCACTGATACCAATTGAAAGTAGCCTAGAGGGGGTGAATAGGCTAACCTAAAATTTCTTACACAAATGATCCAAATAAATTAGTACAACAAGTTGAACTAGTCCAATGAGGGTCAACCAGCACAAGGCTAGTTCAGCCATAGTGGACTGGTGGTTCAACCAAAGTTGAAACAAAGAATTGAATTGGTCTCTCAAATCGTGCAACCAAAGATGATTTCGTTTGATTCCTAAGCTTCCTTGCAGCTAAAGGTTACAGATCTGAGAGGGGCTCACCACCAAACTTGCAGACGAAGTAGATCGGGACAAATCTTGCAACACAAGAGTATGAGCACGAAGAACAAACAAGAACATCAAGCAAGCACACGGGGACAAGGATTTAATCCGAGGTTCAAGTCACACCCAAAGGTGCCCTACTTCCCTGTTGAGGCGCCCAAAAAGTGTCGGGTCTCTTTCAACCCTAATCCTCTCCTCACTAACAACAAAGGTACGATGAGGTCACTTACTATGATGCTCTCACAAGCTAGGATAATACAAACTTCCTTTGACACCACCACACAAGAG
Source organism: Paspalum vaginatum (assembly GCA_030272315.1). Classification (NCBI taxonomy): domain Eukaryota; kingdom Viridiplantae; phylum Streptophyta; class Magnoliopsida; order Poales; family Poaceae; genus Paspalum; species Paspalum vaginatum. The sequence goes on along the minus strand of CM059013.1, from coordinate 30,788,348 downwards.
GGGATGAAGCCCAAGGCAACGCCCAATCGTCTAGGAACGCGGGTTCTAAGAGTAACAAACCACCAAGGGCTGCTCAAGGTGTCACCATGCTCAAAGATCAAGAACAAGAGAGTGAACGATAGAAGAGGAGTGGAGAACGAATCTCTCAAGTTCTTGCTAGATCCACTCAAAGATTTGAGGATTTGGAGGCTCAAGAGTGAAGAGGAGTGTGGGGTAGAGAGTTCTTTTTCATGCTATGTCCTGGAGTGTTTGGAGGTTGAAGAAGCATAGTCAAAGGAGAGGGGAAGGGGTATATATATGGGCCCCCTCGAAATTGTCATTGTTGTGTAGATCTGACAAGATCGGTTGAACCAGTGCTGGATCGGTTCAACCGAAAAGCCAGCAGAAACCAATCTTGGTTGAAGCAGAGCCAGGCCGGTTGAACCAGGCATTAACCGAAAACCAACCGTTTCTAATATTGGTTGATGGACTTGGGGACTGGTTCAACCATGGTATCAACCGAACTAAGAGCAGAAATTGAGCAAGATTTGAAGGTGAAAATTGGATGAATTTTTGGACACTTTGAACTTTAGTATCACCAAGAGCATACCTATGCTGGTCCCTCTTTGTAGTACGACGTTTCCTAACTCAAGGATAAAATATGAAATCCTACGCTATGGATCTTCGAATGGCGACTCTTGCACTTCAAAAGTTGAATGGAATGGATGGTCTCCTTTCTTCTCTTTCTTTTCTCTTGCACTTAGAGTTGTCTCTTTTTCTTTCTTATGCACTTATTGTGTGATCTTCATTACTTGCTAAGTGGTCATACATTTTCATTAGAGCTTTTAATTGTATTGTCATATAACCACCAAAACCGTCAAAAGGTGATTGCACTTACCGGAGGATCGCCCTGCAGATACACAAATAAGCAAATAGGCGTAAAATCCTAGCCGATCGCGTGGATCATACGGTCTTCCTTTTAATTGTGGTTTTGGTTAGTCTATCTTTCTCTATCCCTAATTTTTCTTTGATTCCCTCTCGTTTTTCCTTAATTTCTCCTACATGTGAGTCCTCTCAGTTTCTGGGGATATCTTCTCAACTTTGCCTTTGTTCTCGACTCATCGCATTGAAAAACATGGTGAATGTATCACGGTGCTAAGTTCCTAGCAAGGTTTGGATATGTTATTTTGCAAAAATAATGCAAACTACAGTTTATAATTTATAATGTATTTCGTCTTTATTTATATGGAATCAATAGCGATATAGCAGCGAATCAGTAATCCACATGTATTGTCGACGTATATATAGTACACAGGTCCAACGTTTCATTAGTATAAACTTCTCATTCATGATTCAATACTAGGATTAAATGTTAGTCTGTGTGTAATATATTTAATCATGCTTTGAGTTCGTACATTTTTTTCCATTTTGGTAATAACCGAGGATCAACATACTCGTTATATTCAGACATTCAGGATTATTTCAAAACCATTTTGAATATATCACGGTATTTTACTCATGATTAATATGACACGAACACTATAAGTTAATTTCTGTTATTTGGCTAGCATCCTTGCAAAAGAGACTCTGCTTTGCACCAGATTAATTATACTTTTACTTGTTCTGACAATGGACCTGTACTGGCTGGAGCTACAGAATAATGAAATAGACTCTGCTTTCCACCAAAATAATTATATTTTTTTAGTTCTCTATACTTTGATTTCTCTGAATTAGCTATTCAGATAGTGGTTGGTGTCAATTTCTATTCACAGGAACCTTGCAAACAACCTTATAAGTTCATGCATACATCTCGTTAGTAAGTTCCGTCTATTCTCCTAGAGTTCTATGTGGTATCTTTGCAATCATCCATTCCTTTCAGGTATAAATTACATTACCTCAGTTATTTTCTTTCACTGAGAATATAATTCATGGAAAAAATAGCTTCAGTTATAGACGTGCCACATATAGCTTTGGTACTGTACTTAGTTGTGATCCGAACTGAAACTAGAAGGTGCTCAGTTAAGCGAACAAGTTTGGAACTGGAATTGTTTCATCTCAACATTCTTGGAACTTAGCCTAGAGGACAAGATAGGCAGGAATTTCTGAGATAACTTTAAATAGTAGTTCTGTTGTAAACAGCTATGTTACCATAAACACTATGAAACTTAACCTATCGAATGTACCAAGTTAGTCGACTGAAACCTAGGACGACTATTTTTCTACTACCATTCTGATGCTCGAGCTCAACACATGTAACTAGTCTGAATTTTGTGTTCAGACATATCCCACGTGCTACTGTCGACTAGCTAGCCTCAAAAGTTTATTAGGATATCTAATAGCTCTCTATTAATTTTTGTGTTTAATGATTGAAATATGTGCTTTATTGTGATATTATATATTTGTGGTTGCATGTTTTTCATTAAATTAATGAATTGTTAAATCATCCGTGGTTCATAAACAAACATATTATAGTTGTTCTGATAACATTTTACTTACCAATGCTCCGTATCTGTTCTGATAACATTTTACTTACCAATGCTCCGTATCTCTGGACAGGTACAAATTACATTGGATACCGGGGTCTTCCAAGGATGAATTACCAGATTTGCTCAAAACAATAGATTTGTTAGTTCAGAGTTCATATATATTTATTTTTATCCGGATCATTTCAGATTTCTTGTATATTATGTTATTATCCGACTCACTGTAACATATGGAATCATTGAATTAAATAAAATTGTGCCATTTTCCCTATACAGAATTATCTATTGGATGAGAATATTTAATATATGCAGATCAATATATATTGGCTTCAATCAAGTTAGAAATATTGTTGATTACATGGTTTATTCCTTGCTACGCATGTAAGCATCGCCGCGGTTAACATATATATGTTGCAACATGCTCAAAAATGCAATTGCCCATGGGGTAGTACAAACACATACAACCGTTGCTATAACCTCTTAATATCCATTGCAGCTTAGCAACGGTTAAATGTGGGACTTACCAACGCAAAGATAAGTGTTGCAACAGATCTTAGCAACGACAGCATATGAAACACAAAATTATGTATTGGTATAGACGCTACTAACGCTTATAATGATACGTAGCAATATATATATGCATTGCTATGGGGGGAGGGGGTTTCATTTTATAGTGTTGCCAGGACAGGCACTATAGATAACACTGTGAATCGGCTAAAAAGCTGAATGATCATATCTGGTTTGGCAAAAAAGAAAAAGTCGATGCAAGCCGAACCATCAACAAGGATAATAAACTCCTATCTCAAAAATATGCTATGTCATGTAAGAAGTGCAAGTGAAAGTTTTTAGGTATGTCTAAAAACATTTACAAGTGGTAGTATGTATATATAGTAAGGGTTTAGCATGAAGATACAGCATAAAAAAGCTCAAGAGAATATATTTATATTAAAACATGACCAAGCAATTTTAGAATTTTCAAAATAAAAGCATCACCATTTTTCCCAAGATAAAGCATGATAAGCAAAAAAAATAGCAACGTATCTACACAAGTGTGCTCTCCAAAACAAAGATCTTTAGCAAACTCGATTTCTCATGCCCCCAGGTCTTGCAGATTAAATATATTTGATTTGAATTTCAAGCGAGCATTTGGTTATATGCCAGGGGTTATTTGCTTGTCAGGCCACTTCTTACCAACCAATGCTAAGCCTCGGTCCATAGAACCATCAGAAGCTTAAAGCAAGGTTTTAGTCATTCACAACCCTGTCCAAGTTCTTGCCAAAGTGCAAAAGCAAGCAGTCTCGAACTAAATCGGTGAGACGAAGCAAACCTGTCTGGATCTTTTCATTTAAGCACAATATAGAAATCTTTTTAATTTTAATTCAATTTAGTATAAGATTACCATGTAACCATTAAGACTTAAGTTGCATAATTGATTTCATAGTAAAGGATCTAGCAATCAAGCATGTACAAGATAGCAAAAGCAAAGTCAGCCTATACATACTAGTAGCCAAGTAAAGTGGTGATCTTGTTTTAGATTTTCAAATAATAAAAGCCATGCTCAGCATCGTGTATTCAGCATATTCAAATGAACTCAAATACACATGGTCAACAGCATCCACACCTCAAAGCACATACACAAAGCACAAGTAAAAGCTACTACCCACACAAGGAAGCTAGTGCAAGTGGCAAGTGTATATGGTGCATGATAATGAAATTGTGGGTTTGAGTCTTACCGGTTGAATCGGTTATTGATGAATTGATAGCAAAAATTTCATATGGTCGGATGACTCATCAGGATGAAGCTGATATGAAATCCAACTAAACAGGGGGCTCTCCAAACGTCTCAGCAGTGGGAGCTGGAGCAGCCGATGACAATGGTGTCGTGGGATCCAGTGGTCAAATCAACCGGGTGCTTCAGTGCAAGAACCAAAGCAGCTGATGTTAATGACGCTGTATGGGCACTACTAATTGGATCATTTGACGTGACGAATGCTTTGGAGTGGGATGTAGATTAGTTGATGATGATGACGCCGCAAGAGCACCGGCGGCTGGCTCGACCGGCTATAGTGATGGCGCTAGAGATATAACGGCTTTTTGTTTTGTGGTCCTGTTTCTTAAAGCTGATGGCTAGGCATTGGGACGCCCTCTTCACAATACTCATGTACGTCTGATGTTCAGTGCATAGCCGGCAACATTATGCCTGCCGTCGTACGTAGCGGTCGAATCGGCTATTGACAAGCTGATAGCAGCAATCTTATCTGATTTGTGCTCGCCATAATAAAACCTCATCACCACTGCCGGCTATTGGGAAGCCGAACATCCCTAGCCTGCAGTATACCAGTGAAGTATATAACAGCAACAATACATGCTGGACTTAGATGAAGTCAATCTAAAATCCAATCAGTAGATTGTACTTCTCAGGAGTTCTTTCGAATGCTTTGTCGAGGAAGCCGGAGTAGCTGATGATGATGGCACCAAAGGAATACGGTGGCTGAATCGAGCAGCTGAGGTGACGAACGCTCCGGCGCAGGAGCCGAAGTAGCTGATGTGAACACTATGTCGAGGGAGCCAGAGTAGCTGATGATGATGGTGCCGAAGGAGCATGGTGGCTTAATCTGTTGGCTGATGTGATGGATGCTCCGGCACTGGAGCCAAAGTAGCAGATAGTGATGATGTTGTAGGAGCATCGGTGGCTGCGTGGACAAGCTATAGTGATGGTGCCAAAGGCACACAGCTTCGTGGTCTTTTTTCATCGTGGTCCCGAAGCCGATGGTAAGCACTGACACTATTGCATGCACAACACCCTCTTCATAATACTTGTGCCCTTCTGATGCATAGCCAATAGCATTGTGTCGGCCATTCCTCCACTTTTTTATTTTCTTAAGTAAGTCCCCGCTGCCCCCAAGATCAATTGATGGCACAACAGTCACCAGCTTTGAAATCTTGATGCATCCAAGAGAAGTATGCTCCACCGCCGGCCAATCACACATAGACCGGCATCAGCTCTTCCCATATGAACGTTGCTTGGCCTTGTACCTATCAAGAGCCGATGGTCTCAATTGGCTATCTCTTCGACACTTAAGCATTGACCGCACATACCTATCAGGAGTCGATGATCTCAATCGGCTATCTTTTCGACACTCAATCATGGACTACACACCTGGTGAGGATGAACTGATGAAATAATATATAAATATCAGCCGATGCTCGACGTAGCAGGTTCTAGACGTCCCACCATTTTGGCAATTCCCATCAACTCTGACTGTATTTGGATGCGATTCTTATTGCGTTGTAAAGCTTATCTCCTTAGATTTATGTCCATATATAGAACGTCCAAAATGGAGTCCGTATGCGGCATGGGCGTCCATTTTCGTGTAGCCCATCCCAGCAGTCCGAACCGGCTTCATGAATAGATAGGTTTTTCATCGTGAGCTGGTCTTGCAACTCTATCTTCACTTGAGCAAATATACACCATGCCTTGGCTGCTCATGGCCGACTCTACTATGCTCTTTCTTCAATAATTACTCCTTTATAAGACGATGCTGCAGTCTTAGCTTGAATCTTAGTTTTGCCGTCGGCTGTTGTAGTTAATAAATCAGCTCCATCTGGCGCCCGGGCAGACCAAAATATTTTTAGCCAAGCCGATTTTTTCTGTTGATTTACAAAGATGTACGTTATTCTGACTTCTAATCAAGCAGAAGGTGGGGTCCCACTGAGCATGCCAAAAATGTGTTGTCACGGGAAACTAACAGACAATAGTCCGTCGGCCAAACACAAGAGGAATCGGGAGATCACGCTGCCGTTGTGATCGTCTCTCCTAGTGCGGCTCCGATCGGCTCTGGGTAGAGCGAATCGGTGGTGGTGCAGGCGTGCCACCCAGCTTGACCTTCTAGCCGAGTATGATGTGGTGGTCAGAGGATCACCGTGCAGATACACAAACAAGCAAACAGACGTAAAATCTTAGCTGATCGCGTGGATCGGCCTCAGGTCTCCGAGTGGATCGGCTCATATGAGCCGATTGCCTTCTTGTTGTCTGTTGGGTTAGTATATCAATAAAGCGAATGCAAGAAGATAAACCCTACTTAAAGCATGATCTAGAAGATGTGACTCCCCCAGGTTAACATCCGCTACGCGCATAACTAGATAGATCTAACCACACGCATAACAAAGATCAGAACCCCTAAGGGGTTCACCTAAGAAAGAAGATACAATCTAAATAATGTAAAGCAGGGTGCCAAGTGCACAATAATCTCTCGAGCTGCCGCGTGTTGCACATGTTGCGGCGTCATGTCGTGGAGTTTAGCAACCGAACAAGTTGTGTACGCTTGGCTGCATGTTACCGATCTATGGCGTGAAGCATAAACAAAATAGTAGATCGATATCATGCATGATAACTGATGGATCTCGCGTCAAGCGGAGTTTAGTGTGAGATTCATCAGGGTAACTAGCGAATCTCACAATCTGCAAAGCTTAGTACGAGACTCACCGACATTACTAGCTGACCTTGCCATAAAAACGCTTCAGTACAAGGTCCGCCATAGTTTCGGTAAACACTTCGCTGCCCTAGCCGACTCGGATGACTCCGTTGGGGCAGTGTGATGCTTAACTAGAGGGAATAACCCTGAGAAAGGGTGGCAATGCGCAGAGAGTTGTATTGATCATGTGGATGATGATTTACATGATGTGCTTGGTTACATATTTATAGTCCAGAGATGACTTGACTCCCAAGGCACACCCTTTCTTTCCTAAACAAATAGATTGCAACTTGATAAGGACTCTAATACTAGATAACATGATCTAGATTGTTCCTTCCACCAGTCCAGATCTTCATGAAGCTTCCAAGTATCAGCCGAAACATGTCGTATAATCCTGGCAGACTCTGGTTATCCTATTGTTTTGGCAATTCCCGCCCCCTTTGAGTGTGTTTGAATGTGATACTTGCCGCATTGGAAACCTTATCTCCTTAGCTTTCCATCCATATGTAGAACGCCCCAAACAGAGTCCATATGTGGCCGGGGCACCTATTTTCATACGGCCTACTCCTGTAGTCCTGAACCAGCCTCGCGGATAAACTAGGCTTCAATAAGGATTAGGCTTGTGACTTCATCTTGGCTTGGGCATTGGGCGCACAATTATTATCATATTTGGCCAAACTTATGATATAGGCCTGGCCAAGTGTATTCTTTCACCGTGGGCTTCTTCTGACATTTTGGCCTACTAGTCTTGGTCAAATTCTGGTGGCAACACTTCCATATTTGGGGCTCAGGTTCCCCTTCCAAGATACAAGTGTACCTTTTGCAAGAAAGATGGGCATACACTCGATTTTTGCTTCCGCTGTGTCAAACACGAATGAAGAGTCTGAGCTAAGGCTTTTAGGAAGCCTCGTGGCCTTTCTTATGGCCCAAGTGTTCCTCCTGTGGGCACTAATGTTCATGTTGCTTCTTCTTGTGCCAAGCCTTCTAATGTTTTGGACAATGGTGGTCCTTTAGATAGGCCTGTGTACCATTGCTCTTTTTGTGGGAAGGATGGGCATCAGTTGAGCTTTTGCTTTAGGCATGCCAAACACATGCGCCAAGCTCAGGCTTCTAGGGCTTTAGGTGTTCATGGTCTTTTCCATGACATGAAATATGATGAGTCTAGTGAGAAGCCTTGTGCTAGTGATAGTGGGGATGAGAAGGGTGCATGTGTGAGTTATTCAAAACCCTTGGGGAGTGGTAGTATTTATGGTTGGACAGCACTCATTTTCAGTCGAGGCATGCTTCTTTGAGCTATGCTCCCAAGGATGCTTTTCAAAATAATTTGAACCAGCATATGCATCATACTAACCCTTAGATTTTGCTTAATGCTTCTCGTAATCGTGTGGCCAAGTCATGGGTTCTCAAGTGCATTCTTGCTAAACCTTCAGCATCCAAAGACTTATGCCTGTGCTATGTTCCTCCTATAGGTGAGGTGGACAAGGATGGAGAACATGTGCTGATCGAGACTTGAAGGTTCTCCATGCCCAGCTGATTGCCCCACATGGGCTTGTATCCTTTATACTTCTGAGAGCTTTGCTCCTTGCTCTCTTGTGTATTTTGTATAGTATGAGCCTTTGTTTTGTGTATAATTTGGTGTCATGCTCTCATGCTTGTATATTTGATGGACTAGCCATATATTATGCTACCTTTCCTTTTGCTAGTTGTATGCCTCTATTGCTAGTCTAGTCACCCTTCCATGCTAGTTTGTGATCCTTGTAGGACCGAGACATGCGAGTAGAGGGGGGTCAATAGGAGCACTTGAAAACTCACAATCACGAACCCCAAAACTGGTGCTATGAGAACTGATGCTAGACACCGTCCACTTGAACAGATACGTGTCTAGCAGAAGCAAGGAGCTGTCCACTGAACGGATGCGCACGAGGCGCGAAAAGAGCTTGCAACTCAATGATCACAAAGATCACAAGCCACCCCAAGCACCAAAAAACTACAAGTTCACCACTCAATACTCACCACACCGAAATGTGACTTACTGATATACAGCAAGCAAAGAGAATGGTCAGATAGTGGGAACAACAAGTCCGATGCAAAAACGTAGCGAAAGAACCAACACACAGAAAACTTGGGTAGCTTCCCTCGGATCACCGGACTGTCCGGTTCCAGGGGCCGGATAGTCCGATGGCACCGGATAGTCCGATGGGAGCTGCCGGATAGTCCGGTGGGAACCACCAGACAGACCCTACACCTGATTGTCTGGTAGACTCTAGCCGACTGTCCAGTGAGACCAGAGAGTCGGGTGGCCTATCGGATAGTCTAGTGGAGTCACAGAAAATGGGTTTTCACACCCCAAAACTGACCAAATCTTGTCCAAACATCACGAGATTTTTGCACAGGCTATCTAGACCCTATTCCAAAGCTTTTCCCAAAAGATCAACTCAAAATGACCAAGGGATAAGTGGGAATTTCAGATCTCGTGAGATGGAAATATATGGGCAAGAAAGGGGGAAACTCAAGAAAAACTTGCTCGTGGCAATCCTGTGGGATTGAGATGAACTAAGTCATAATCTCCACATCCTAGCATGTCCACAAGAGCCAAAAGAACATGATTAACTCATAGGCTAAGCAAATCACCAAAAGCCTTTGAGTTTCATCCAAAAACCAAACTAGAGGAGGGGAAAGGAGATTGCTGCACACATGAGCACGAATTGGGGATGAATCTTCCTTGTATTAGAAGTTGAAATCAGTTCTTGCAAGGTTCCTTAGAGCCTACCGTCCTTCATCCTCCCACTAATGCAAAGTACTAGCTCTAGGGGACTCTAAATCCTAGATTAGCACCCGATTTACTCTCTAAGCACTTGGCTGGGTGGAAAGCTAAGCCTAGGGTTTCAAGAGGTGGAAGAGTCACCCAAATGACCAGCCACTTAGGTATATATAGCCCAAGCCTAACTGACTCACTTTACACTAAGACCCTTATATTACAGAAACACCCGTAGGGGCCAAACTGGAAAAGACTCAACTTTCTCTGGGACAGACGACCGCGATGGAGTCTTGATCTTCTTCGGTTGCACGCTAACTCCTGGATGACGTCCATGTGGCCAATAGTCCAAATCCGCCGATCGACCCCCGGTATTGAAGTTAGAAACCAGGAAACTTTAGGGTTTCCTTCCTGGGCTAGTAACGGCCCACTCCACTCTATCTCAGTGAGAATTGAGCCCATTCGCCGAGTCTTGGTAACTTAGTGGTAGGGTGGCAGATTTGAGCGAATCCGCCAATGCCCTCGCATGTCTTCGCGCCATGTACTTGGGTGGAGCACCGCGGTGGCACCCGGCATCCTCTGTCCATCGGGGTCACCTCGCAGTCCTTTGGAGGTCTTACACTTGCCGTCGATGTGCCGCTCCTACATGTACTGAAATCCCATGGCCAACCAACGCCTAGCATGCCTCCTGTCCTTCGGAGGACTTTCATCTACCTCCAGTCCATCGGAGGGCCTCCTGTCCATTGGAGGTCTTGTGCCCAAGGCCTTCCGGGTCTTGGCTTCTGTTGACAGTCACTCATTACTCAGAGGCAATGGAGCTGGTCCATTGGCTCTCAATCTCCCCCTTGATGATTGCATTGTCAACATCTTCAACCTATAACCTAGAATAGAATGGAGACAAGAAAAACTAGCGTAAAACCGAAAAGAAAGAAGAAAAGAAGAAAGTTGCTCAAAATGCCCAAAAACCAAACACAAGGAGAGAAAGGGCAAATTGAGACAACAAAAACAAAACCAAAGATCGACCCCCTATAAGAAGGGAAACGCTCAACTCAGTCGATCAAACTAAAGCATGATCTATCAAGAAAGAGGCAAACTGGCTCAACACAGTCATGCTTAGGGAAAGCATCGGCTCCTCCAAAAAGAGGCAAAAGGCTCAACGCACCGATGCAAGAGCAAGCTAAAATCTCAAACTCCCCCTCAACTTGTTATCTGCAGAATTCTCCCCCTTTGTCCATGAACTCCCCCTGGGAACAACAATCTCTCCCATAAGTCAACATCTCTCCCCATTGTTGACAATGGACACATTAAGGGTTCATAGAATCTGACTCCCCCTGAACTAGACAACTCCACCTTAAAGTATGCCATGAAATGTTGGAACTGTACCTTGAAGAGCTCAGCAGGGATGAAAAGCTAGTAAATACGAGTTCTAGCATATAGAGCAAGTGAGGTCAAGGAAGAATGCAAACAAGCACAATTGAATCTATCTTATACAGATCAGGAGCATGTTTTTTAGGGTTGTTGAAAAGAAAGCGTCACCAACATGAATAGCATCTAGCAAGATAGGCATGAACAGCAAGATGCTAGCAAAACATACAAGGTGTGCTACTCTCAACCAAAGCATATACAATAGGCTATACGCAACTGAGAGACTTGCAAATTTCAGATTGTAGCAACTTGTAGTTTCATACAAGTCAGATCATGTGCCAAGGGTTATTCACTTGTCCTAGCCACTTCTTACCAACCAATGCCAAGCCTATGTTCATAGAACCATCAAAAGCTTAAGACAAGGTTTTTGTTATACACAGCCTAGTCCAAGTTCATGCCAAAGTGCAAAGGCAGGCTATCTCAAACTAGATCTGTGTGACAAGTGAACCCACCTGGATCTTTTCAATTCAGCTCAATAGACACAACTTGTATACAGTTTTAGTTGAGATTTCAAGTTTAGGCAAGATGTCATAAATGCTTAGGCATCAACTTAACAAAGGCATACGACTAGCATATCCAAGCACAAAAAGATAGCATAGCACTCAACATTCCTACACATGCTAGGTAGCCAAGTCAAGTGGTGATCATGGTTTTTGATTTTTAAGAAATAAAAGTGACTCAGCCCACAAATGATATTAGACAGATTCAAGGAGCTTAGCCAACTATGATCATGTGAGCAACTGTACAATCTAGCACAAGCAAGTACTAACTAGTCATTCCTGAAGAGCTCTAGTGCTAGTGAAGTGAAAATGCATATGAAATAATGCAATGCATGATATGATACAAAATGCAAGGAAAATAAAGAGAAAAAGAGAAAGCAAATAAAAAACCTACACTACAGCAAAGCTACCGCAAAATAAAAGGGATAAAAAACACCAAGCTCCCCACGCAAGTGAGCAAACACTGCTAAGCTCTAAGGACTTGGTGAAGATATCGGCCAACTGGTTCTCGGTTTCCACATGGATCAAGTCTATATCTCCCTACTCATAGTGATCTCTCAGGAAGTCAAACCTCACGTCTATGTGTTTGGTTCTGGATTGCAAGACAGGGTTCTTAGCTATAGAAATAGTAGAAGTAGAGTGTACTAGAAGAGGGATCTTCCTGAAACTCAGCCCAAAGTCACTCAGTGTAGCTTTCATCCAATGCAAATGGGAGCAGCAACTAGCAGCAGCAACATATTTGGCTTCTGTAGTGGAAGTGGCTACGCTAGATTGCTTGCGTGAGGACCAAGAGACAAGAGAGGAACCAAGAAACTGGCAGGTACCGGATGTAGACTTGCGCTCCAGGCGACAACCCACAAAATCAGCATCCGAAAACCCTCTAAGAGATAGTGATGAAGCTGAAGAGAACCAAAGACCAAGCTCAGGAGTTTATTTTAGGTACCTAAAGATGTCCTCGGTGAGGCTTGAAATTGTACACAAAGGCAAACCGCGAATTGAATGTCCGGCCTGGTCGTCATCAGGTATAGAAGTTAGTTGATTGTCCCTCTATACTCTCTTTGGTCCACCACCTCCCCTTATTCATCTGTATCAAGCGCCATTTGTGTTGACATGGGAGTTGACATAGGCTTGGAATCTCCCATATCAAACTTCTTCAGAATGTCCTTCGTGTACTTAGCTTGATGGATGAAGGTTCCTTCACGACCTTGCTTGATTTGCAGTCCAAGGAAAAACTGCAACTCTCCCATCATGCTCATCTCAAACTCCTTCGACATCTGCTCAGAAAACTTGGTAACGAGAGAGTGAGACGAGCCACCAAAGATAATATCATCCACGTATATCTAGACAATAAGAAGATCACTACCATGCTTGAGAAGAAACAAGGTCTTATCAACACTCCCCATTTGGAAACCCTAGTTTAGCAAAAAGGTTTTCAATCTATCATACCAGGCTCTAGGGGCATGGTTCAACCTATACAAGGCTTTTTGCAATTTGTAAACATGGTTAGGGTATTTAGCATTATCAAAACTAGGGGGTTGCTTGACACAAACTTCTTCTTGAATGAAACCATTTAGAAAAGCAGACTTCACATCCATTTGAAAAAGCTTAAAACCCATGGAAGCTACAAAGGCTAAGAGAATACGTATTGCTTGAAAGCGTGCAACTGGACCAAACATTTCCTCATAGTATGTCCCCTCTTTTTGGCAAAAACCCTTAGCCACAAGTCTAGCCTTGTTTTGCACAACAATGCCAGCCTTCCATTGCATATTTTTTAAACCCATTTTGTACCAATAGGATTGCATTGTGACGGTGGCTCTACCAAAACCTAAACGTCATTCCTCATGCATGGCATTAACCCAATTACCGTCAGGAAGAGCGTGTCCAACATCCTTGGGCTCAAAGGAGGCAACAAATGCAGCATGAGCAGAGAAAATGATAGAACCCATCTAGGACCTCAAGGTCCTCGCATGCAAATCACCAATGATCCCATGTGGAGGGTAATCCCGCTGGACCTGCCAAGATGGAACAATCTTGGAGGTCACCCCCCATGCGTCCTCAGCAGGGCTAGCCTCTGCTCGAGCTTGTAGTCGGGGGACCGAGGATGAAGCCATCGGCAAGGGTCCTCCTTCGTCTTCAAAGCTCGTAGCAGAGGGGGTAGGAGCTGCAGCCGGTGCAGTGGCTCCTGCATCACCAGCATCTACTTGACCTTCCTCATCTTCAAAGATGGGAGTTCCTTCTTCTTCATCACCTGTAAGCTCAAATGCAGGGGTTGTGCAAGGTATAGATTCATCAAGGAAACTTCGCAGGTCTCTACCACTTGTTTAGTATCAAGCATCCACACTCTATTTGCTCTAGAGCTACATGTGTACCCAAGGAAAATAACATCCAAGCAGTGAGATTCAAATTTGTCCAAATTCCCCGCCACCTTTTTGAGCACAAAGCATCTATAGCCAAAAGCACGCAGGTGCTTGACGCTAGGCTGCCTACCAAACCATAGCTCGTATGAAGTCTTCCCTAAGAAAGCTCATAGGAAGATGCGGTTGGCAATGTAACAGGCCGTATTCATAGCCTTAGGCCAAAAGCGTCGCGGAGTCCTATGCTCATCGAGCATCGTCCGCGCCATCTCAACAAGTGTGTGGTTCTTTCATTCCACAACACCATTCTGAGGTGGGGTATAAGGAGACGAGAATTGATGTTCGCAACCTAGGTCACGACAGAAGGTTTCGAGTTGAGAGTTCTGAAATTCACCGACATTGTCACTGCAGATAGCCCTCATGGCCTTATGACTCTCATTTCTTAACCTCAAGACCAGATCCGGAACAAAACCGATAGCCTCATCTTTGAAGTCCATGAAGAACACCCACGAAAAGCGAGAAAAGTCGTCTACAACGACAAGCACATACCAGTTCCCATTGACCGACTATACCCGAGTAGGACCAACCGTGTCCATATGCAACAAGTCGCCCGGGTAAGAGGTCATCACCTCATTAACATGAGCAAGAGAAGCAGCAACCATCATGCCATGACGACAAGGGTGGCACACTAAGTCCTTTTCTGCTTTCAAATTGGGCAATCCTCAGATCAGACCCATCGAGCTCAACCTAACTAGCATATCAAAATTGAAATGGCCTAGCCTCCTATGCCACTTCCAGATATCAGTAGAAGGACTAGCTACCAAACACCGAGGAGGGCTAGAAATAGATGCAAGGTCAACCTTAAAAACCTGCACATAGGGCAAAATCCGACAAACAAGGTTTTCCTTAGCGTCAAGCACACAAGAAGAACCCTCCTTAAAGCGAACCTCAAACCCTTCCTTGAGAAGTTGCGAGATAGACACCAAATTGAACCCCAAACTCCTCACCAAAGCAACTTCGTGTTGGCAGTCGTTATTTCCTAATTTCTACCACCAATTCCTCGGTGAATAAATGGGGTATAAGCAAAGTTCTATGCATTATTTACCTTGAACTAATGAATTCTACAAGTTTTGGTGGTTTTTAGTGTTTCACAGAGGGATGCTCAAACTCCATGCAAAAGAAGATCATCTGGAGCAAGAGAGAAGGGCTTGAGATAAGAATCACAAATTTCCATCACTAAAAAGTATCTCAAATACCCTCAAGGACCACTCCATTGCATAGAGCTTGTTGAGATAATCGAAATGGATTTTTGGTTCACTCAATTTGGAGTCCGGAAGACAAAGTTATGGCCATTACAAGAAAGCAGTAATGCAAATTCGGCTAAGTCTGGGAGGGCCACGTCGCCCGGCCTCCTCACCAGGCCGCCCGGCCTCCAACCAAGCCGCCCGGCCTCCTCAACAAGCCACCCGGCCTTCTACTAAAGCTCCAAGTTGAAGGAAGGCTGGCTGGGCTCTTACCCAGGCTGCCCGGCCTCCTCATTGGGCCGCCCGACCTATCTAAGGTGGTTAGAGGGCAGGTGGTTAATCCCACCTTGGAAGTCAAGGAAGCTCACCCCCACCTCAAGGCTATAAATAGAGGGCACCCCCTCACCTTGTAACATGCACCTTACCATGTAACACACTCTCTCCCTCTCTAGGAGGCGCCCCTTGGGTGGTGCCTCCACTCTGAATTCATTGTTTAGCTAGGAGTTAGAGCAGGCTCTTCTGTCGGAGTCGGTCGGAACCTTCGGTAATGTACTTTACTTTCTTATCTTAAGCATTACTTTCCGATTTATGACAATGTGAGTACTTTATCTTTCTACTTTATGTCATTTATCTTCATCTATATTTAGTTACTCATCGTACTTGGTATGTATGCGGCTGCATTTATGTGCTAGCACCTTTTCCATTTGGGCATGCCAAGTTCGAGGCTTGAGTTGTACTAAGTTAGATTTGATTGAGCTGGTTATACTTGCTGGTGCTATAAGCCCTTCTTAGACTTAGATCTAA
Organism: Paspalum vaginatum; assembly: GCA_030272315.1. Taxonomy (NCBI): domain Eukaryota; kingdom Viridiplantae; phylum Streptophyta; class Magnoliopsida; order Poales; family Poaceae; genus Paspalum; species Paspalum vaginatum. The sequence goes on along the minus strand of CM059013.1, from coordinate 30,772,329 downwards.
GAGGTAAGCTAGCTCTCACCCTTGGAATCAAGGATGAGTTTTAGTGCTCAATCACTATCGTGGTGATAGCGCTTGAGCACTAGTTTAGCATGCCATCTTACCCACGCAGCTCTGGTTGGTAGCCCATCTTGGTGACAGCATTATGGGTCTCAGTATTCCAATCTCGTCATTCGGTAAGCCCGTAGGCGTTAGCTAGTTGCCGTTCGGTTGGCCAACTACCTATCCCTGTGCCGCCTCGGTGTAGTCTGGAATTTTGCTTGACGCAAGACCATAGCTCTATCTCAATCCTTTCGACCTTAGTACGGACAACTCTTGTACACTAGTAGAGATAGAAGACTGACCCTTAGCCCTCGACTCGTTGTCCTCCTAGCTCAAACATGAGTTCGCGCCAACGGTGTTTGGTTGTATCACATGGTGTTTGGTCGTTACCCTTTTCTTATTATCTTTTGGAATGAATGAGTTGATAGTAGCTAGGTGATCGATGAATCTGTATTCTTTCTCGATGCTTCCATGTCGATAAATACGATATCTGGAATACTCCTGGGTGAAAGCTACAGCAGTCTCCATATGCTTAAGGAGTAAAATCTGTTAGGCTAAGAACCACCAACACTTCTCTCAGGGAAAGCTTGGCAGAAAGTGAAACACCACCAACACCCAACACTTTACCTTGACCATTATCACCAAATGTAATGTACTCCATGGTGCTCATGGGGTTGAGGCTGGAGAACCATCTGCGGTGCCCTGTCATGTGCTTAGAGCAGCTAGAGTTCATGATGCATATGTCCTCCAGGCCTCAATCATGCAAAATCAAGGAAAGCAAGAGTGAACAAATGGTCCGACACTAGGGTTAGTGAAACTGCTGAACCAGTGCCGAGCCATCTGCTCAAAGGTGGGGTAAGCACAGTCAAAGTAAGCATCATGATGATCTAGGTACCCACGACCTCCAAAGCATGAGGTCACAAGCCCTCTACCAAAGCCTTGGTCATGAGGTGCATAGCCGCGCTGAAAATGACTAGGAACTCGCCAGCAAAGCGTCTCTCACCACCAGGAGCACGGGCTTGAAATTCTCCTCCTCTCTTAGCATGAGCAAAGCGGTCTCTCATCTCACCGCGATGAGGTGGATCTTGCCTACCACCCCGGTAGAATTGATACTGGTTTCCCTAGGCTCTCTCCTATCTCTCAACTGGCTTCCTCCTGAAGCAAAACTCCTCCAAATGACCATTCCGCTAGCAAAACTCACAGTGGTGGACATGTCTCTTGGGCATAGGTTGGGGCTGTGTCTTTGGCTTCTAGTGTGGTGTAGAAGTCTTAGGCAGTGCTGGCTACTGGACTTGCTTCTTGCCTGAAGGCTTAAGCACTTCTTCTACAATCTTGTCTAGCTTCTCTTGTGGTGGCTTGGGTGTCCAGTATGACTTCCATGGGGCAACTTTAGGAGGCTCATGGTAAACCCCATCAATAGTGGGACCATGCTGGGGAGAGACAGTGTTAAGCTTGATTGGGGCACTCTTCTTGTCACCCAAGCTACTACACTCACCCCTCACCCTCACCCTCACCACGCTTGCTTGCCTCTATGATCATCCTAAGCTGAGGTTCCCTGGCATACATCCATCTCAGCACTTCTCTCAACCTACAGTTGTCGTTTTGAAGGATCAACTTCTCCTCCCTCAGATCCTCCAGAACCAAATTCTAGGCAGCACAAGTGTGACAGTGTAGAGAGGAAACCATGGGAGTAGACTTCTCAAGCTTCCTAATGGAGGCATCCTTCTCCACCAACTATAACCTCAAAGTGAGACAGTTCTCACATGTATCAGGGGTGCTGAAAGCACCTCAAGGCCAGCTCTAACTTGCTCAAGCTCACTCCTCAAGGTAGGACAGACCATGCACGCACCTAAAAGTGTGGGTCTAGCCCTATGCTCCTCCAACTCCTTGAGCTGCCCCTCGCACTTCACCTTCAGCTCAGCTATGTCAATAGCTAGGTGGGGGCAAGACTCACACTCACGCTCCTCACTCAAGGTAGGCTCATCCAATTTAGACTAGACCTTGCCTATCTCTACCTTCAGCCTATCCATCTCCTCTACCTGATGAGCATACTTGCTCTTCTGCTCACAAATGTCACTCATCATGGACTCATAGGTAGGGCACTCAAACTCACTAGGCTAGGCGTGCACACTCTTCAACCTCTCAATCTCAGCCAAAGCATTAGCAAGCTTAGCTTTCCCCTCTTGCAGCTTCTTAGCTGCCTTCTCCAACAACTTATCCTAGGCTTTCAACTCACAACTATTCTTCTCCAGCATCTCAAGAATCTCAGCTTGCTTAGGAGTTACCTCTCATTAGCGGATTCATCGTTGCCCTTGTCCTCCTTGTCCTCAAGTGCCATGGAGCAGAACGATCTCTGGTTCACCTTGTGCTTGCGCTTGGCCTTGATGGAGACGAAGCAGAAGCCAGCTGGATTGCCTTGATCCCTCCTCTTGTGCCACTTGGTGATGATCTCCTCATCGCTTGACCTTGACGAGGATGAAGAGGAAGAGGACGTCCCACTACAAAGACCACCAAGCTCAGCGAAGAAGGCCTTGTCTCGCTTCTGGTTGTCATTCTGGTAGCTCTTGAAAGCCATCCTGAAGTTCTTGATCTTGCTAGAGCGGTGCTTGGCATAGTCACGCTTGCCGTGGTCATGCTTGCCGGAGTGGTACTTGTTGGAGTCGCGAGAGTGGCTCTTGCCCTTCTTGTCGTAGTCGTTCTGCTTGTTCGGGCACGTAGCAATGAAGTGGCCAACATCTCCGCACTCGAAGCATTTGGACCTCTCGCCCCTATTCTTGCTCATCTGGTTGTCATAGGCGCGCTGAAAGCGACTAGACACCAGACACAGCTCTTCATCCCCAAGTGACCAAACAAGGCATCCACAGACTCTCTCGGCTGCTAGGCAAAATTCTCATATTCGCGCTAAAAATGGCCAAACAAGGCATGCACAGACTCTCCCGGCTTCTGGGCAAAATTCTCATATTCACGCAGGTAAATCTCCACAAGTCAACCCTTAACTGTCACCGTCCCCTCATGGTGTGGACTGAGTAGGGACCAGATCTCATGGGCAGTATCAAGGTGGCTCACCCTCTCATAGTTCGCTGGACCAAGTCTAGAGAAGAGAAAGTTCACAGCCTTGTAGTTCACCTCGTGCTGAGCAAGGAGCACCGGTGTGGTACGCTCCGCAGCATTAAGCACGGCAAAAGTTGTGCTCTGAGTAGCATTCCATATGTCCTCGCTCTAGCTAAGCAAGAAAGCTCTCATCCTACCCTTCCAGTAGCAATAGCCATCCGAGCCGACAATCGGAACCTTCCCTGAGTGCACCATAGTCGCTACTGGTTTCTCACCAGTAAAGGTATGAAGAAACCTAACTGGCTCTGATACCACTTGTAGAACTGAGATGTGTGACTAGAGGGGAGTGAATAGGAGCACATGAAAACTCAAAATCACGACCCCCACTTGTGCCGGCTGGCCCCCTCCCCTGCCTTTCTTGCATGAAGTGCCAAGGGCACTAGGTGCCAAGGCTGCTCGGGCCCCAGTAGTGGCCTCCCGGCCCTGGGTACGGGCCGCTCGGTACCTCTGCTCTTGCTAATCACGCGCGCTAAACACAAGTGGCCAAGCCACTTAGGCACCTGGCTGCCCGACCTATGCCACTGGCCACCCGGCCCCTTGCCTCCACCGACGCTGCCCGGTGCCCGTGCACCATTGCCGTCCTATCTCAACACGCGCACCAACTAGCCTAAGGGGCATAGACCCTAGGTCGCCCGGCCCCCTGTCCTGGCTGCCCAGTCTGCCTGCTGCCCCTGTATACAGCTCCTCGCGCGCCTATAAATACGCATGCGGCCCCCGTTCATTCCTCGCACCGATTGGCAGCGCGATCTCTCTCTCTTTCTCCCTCTAATCTCTCAATTACCTTAAGCACTTGGCTAGTTTCAGCACTTAGGAAATTTCTGCTCAATAAAATAATTACTATACTCTCATTTTGTTGGACGGTCTATGGAGGCTCTGCCTCGCAAGGATGACTAACATTCAGATGACTGACTTTTGGTCTGCTAACCGCTAACGATAATTTTTGTTACTTCTTTGTCCCTCGGGTATTCTCTTGTCTGGGTTTTGCAAGATGTCGTCATTTTTTAGGAAAGCCAAGAGAGCCCTGAGCAACAAAGGGAAGGGTATACACCTCAAGTTTCCGTCGCACTCCCACTCTCAGAGTGAAAGTTTGAGGACTCCAGCAGTGTTGGCGATCGTTATGACCCATTTAGACCACCAACATTTCATGTTCCAAGGGTGATTTTTATGCAAAGTTCATACATATTAACCGGTTCCACGAGTTGTGTACAAAAGTATTGTAGGAACACATGTCATGGTGCAAAATGTACAAAATATGGTAGAACATGGTGAACCAAGAAAGAAAGAATAGACATAGGCTAAGGACCCAGGGCGCCCAGCCTGCCTTTAGTTCCTAGACTTGTGTTTTAGCGGAAGGATATTCAAATCTAGGATTGAGTAAAGCTCCTTGTCCTCTACCTTTGTTATTTCATTCTTGCTTTACTTTCATACTTAGTCTTATGCTTGTCTATTTACGGGAACCTTGTGCATGCTTATAGTGTTGCTTGCTTTTCTGGATCATTACCAGTGTAGTAGACTCTCTAAGTGGCACGATGGTGTTCATACTTAGAGTTTACCTTGGTTGGTCGGCTATCCCACGCAGCTCTGGTTGGTAGACACATTAGGTGACAGCTTTTATGTTCTCAGTATTCCAATCCCGTATGTTCGGATAGACTCAATGACGATATAGCCAAATCTTGTAGTATTGGCCTTTCTCGGATAGGTAATCAGCACTCTAGTGCCTAGCAGTGGTGCTACAGCTTTGGTGTCTATGTTTATGTGACAAGTATATCTCTTTGCATGCTTAGTATAGTAAGGTAATCTAACATCTGTCGAGAACCTACTTTCCTATCTTTTATCCTCTGCATTGCTAACTTCACTAGTTCGGTTGGTTGTGTTACGTGTTATTATACTCCCCGTTCCTTGTGGATTCGATACCCTGGAATACTCTTGGGTGCAAAGGCTACAACGCGTTTACCTGTGCGCTTGCGGAATTATATCTGACGGCTAAGAAATGCCAACAAGCAGCATTTGACAGGATGTCCATCAGTGCCAGCTACCACCAGGATAAGGCAACATCATCGCAAGCCCAGCCGCAGTGTATGCTTCTAACCATCCACGATATCGTACCACGTGATGATGAAGAGGCAGAGATTTTGGAATGCCTTGACCCTAAGCACTTTAGGAGAACAAGGTATTTTGATGCCTTCTTCCTCGCCAACATCGGCATGCTAGACCAATTCGCACAAGCATTCAAGTACACATGGTGGAGTGGCTTCTGGAACATTGAGGAAGAAGGATCCATTCTTCTAACCAAAGAGTTCTTAATGACCCTTCGCATGGAGCGACTCACCATAGGTACGACCATACATTTCTGCCTCTTCAATTCAAAGTTTGCCCTCTCCCCAAGAAGGCTTAGTGATCTCCTAGAGTTCTCCTCAAACGGTTCCCTAGCCGACGCACCTTTGGGGTATGATCAAACAACCTTTTGGCGGGAAATCTATGCTGACGATGTTTCAGGGAAGCACAGCACCACAAAAATCCAGAATCCAACTCTGAGAATCCTAGCCCATTGGGTCTCTCTCATCATCTTTCCATGTAGTGAGGCACGCTGCACCACTAACAAGGATTTGAAATGCCTCTATGTGATGTGCAAGAAAAAACCTTATGCCCCCATCGTAGACATGGTCCATCACTAGATGGGATTGTGGTAGAATAACACCCCCATCACTATCACTTCACTCATCACACAGATGGCATCCTGATAGGAAATAGGGTTCCCGATCTTCCGAGAGGTATGGATAAGTCGGTTTAGGGGTGGAGAACTCAACGTTGGTGAATAAGGCTCCGAGCAATCGATCGAATCCTTGCAATCACTACACCACTGCTCTGATGGTTATCGACCGCGTGACGCACGCAATCGACCGCGCCAAGAAGGCTATCGTTCCTGCAATGCAACCGAGAGAACACAAGCAAGAACGAGGAATAAACGCAATCAAGATTAATCTTGTGCACAAGTTGGGGTTTCACAAACCGATACACGAAGGGTGAACTGTTCACGACAGAATACTCTTAAGCAAAAACCATCTAATCTAATGATGGCTATAGAATATATACAAGAGAGGGGTCTAGGGGGTGGCCAAGGGGGTGGCTGAGCGACCCTAGGGCGTACAAGGCTAGCGGGCCCAAAAACCGGTGCAGCAGCACCGTGGCAGATTCTGTCCGTCATATTGTTTCAATGATTTCCCTCGACTCCGATCGAATTCAGAGGTCAGACCATAAGGGTTAGAAATCTTATCTCCTTAGCTTTCCAACGATATGTAGAACGTCCAAAACGGAGCCCATATGTGGCCTGGACGTCCATTTCACTTAGGCCTACTCCTGCAGTCCGAACCGGCCTCGTGAATAAATTGGACCTCAACTCGGATTGGGTTTCAAACTCCATCTTCTCTTGGACCTTGATCATTTGCATGTTGTACATGTTCTCATCACATCTAGACTAGGCATCCTAGAAAATGCTCAGCTCGAGTACATCCCTGATGATCTTTCACACAAAGTGGGGGTGCAGCATTTCATAAAAGGACATTTTATGCGGAAAGAAGGGGTAGATTGATCATGACCTACTTTGGCCACAACTTCGAACTGCCGCTTCCTGCACCTCAGTTCGACCTATATAAAGTAGCTAGCCTAACCATGTAGCTCAACATGGAGGAACCACGCCAAAGCTTTGCAGGTGTCATGACAAGAGCCCAACGACCAAGAGCCTAGCAATGCCAGCGAGAAGCTGAGGAGGAAGCATCAGCCGACCCATCATGGGTTCCCTACATGGCAACACCGTCAAGTGCAGACCCAGAACTATCAGACTTCCGATGGTGTGGCAACCCGAAGCCGTGGCACAGTAACAGTGGTTCTATGCTCCCAGGTTTTATGGGGCAGGTACGTCTAGAGCTTTTGACCGGAACGCAGGACCTTCTGCATGAGTCCAGTTTGCCTCTGACAACATGGCAGGAATTAATTCCATCATTGAGGGAATGAACCTAGGAGGTCAGTATGACCCCTGGCTATACCAGCAGGTTGACGCCATCACACAACGTACCTCGGCGATAAATGAACGGCTTCGTGCCAACACCAGCATGCTTCCTGAACGCTTCCTCGGCCACCCGTCTTAGAGTAAGGCCCTCGATCCTCGACCTCATTCTCCCTTGCAGCAGCATCAATAGTCCCAGTAGTCCCAGCAGTACCAGCAATCCCAGTAGCAGTCCTACCAGCAAGACGAGTAAGCAATAATAATATATTGTTATCTTTTCCTTATTTATGTTAAAAAATATAAAATATGCATTAATAAAATAAACTCCCACCTTTGATATATTGACTTCATATGGAAATGATGAATAGTTGCTCTATCATGCTCTTGATTAGTTGCCTGTTTACATACCATACTTGCCTTAATTTCGAGCTTGTGTGTATAAAATTGTGAACCTGATTTTTTACTTTGTGGATGCCATTTGTAAAAACTTTGTCTCAGTTCTTGCGAGAAATGACATGACTAAGTACTAGGTGAGCTCTACATTCTTAGTAGGATGAACATCTCAGGATATTCTTTTGAAAAATAAAAATAAAGTTCCCCCTTTGGTCTTAAACACCTACCAAAGCCAAATACAATGAAATATCTGAGCCTAGCTTATCAGCTTCTTAGTGTTGTTTTGAGCTTTGTCAAATTTTGAGTCTCATTGAATGGAATCAGCGCTATCTTGTGAATCTTTAGAGCAAAATTACACCATCCCACACGCATCTACCTTCAACCTTACTCCTTCCAAATAAAAATGAGGAAGATATGGAGCCATCAAAAAGAAAAATAAAAGCATGCTAGTCAAAGCATGGCAAAAGTATGAAAAAGAAAAAACATGCTAGTCAAAGCATGGCAAAAAGAGAAGAAATAATACAAAAAGGCTCCATATTCGTACCCATCTCAAAACAAGGAGAAGGGAGGAAAAACAAGGTGATCCACCCATTCAGCCACCAAATAAGCTCCAATGATGAACAAGATTTGCTAATGTAGTACATCTCTTTGGTCCAATCTTTGGCTTTGCAAAATAAACAACCTAAACAAGCTAAGTTTTTCCATCACCCTGAGCTCCACAAAAGCTTTAGTGTAGGGAAAATCTTGGCTGTGCTCTTGGCCATTTTTGGTGAGGATACACTTTTGAGCGATTAAGAGTACCACTGGGGAAACTTGCTTTTATTTTTGAAAATCTCCAAAAACGAGTAAGATAGGAATCCAACAAGAAATGTTTTGAGTTGGAGCCTGCAACGAAGTCATTCTTTCTCCCAACTGCCCAAGGCAAGGTAAGTCAAAGAGATGCACTATAGATATGAGAAAAAGGGTGATCAATAGATACACTATGTTTCGAGATGAAAGCATGAGTGTCGGTTATGCATAGTTCCTTCTCTTGAACATCGATATTGCTGCAACTCCAAATCCATAACCCATCTTGGCTTTACTCGAGGATGAGCAAAGGTCTAAGCTTAGGGGGGTGTTGACGGTCGTTATTGTACTATCTTGAACCGTCAACTATCCATGATCATGAAGGAAAATGTATCAAAGTGTATACTAAACCCTTGCTACTAACAATATTTCCACGAGTTGTGTTGGATTATTTGAATGCAAGTGTCAACATCACTTAAACACTCAAAATGGAGCCAAACCAGGGAGGAGGGTAGCCACATGGCTAACTCCCCTAGCCGGCTGGCCTCACCAAGGCCGCCCGGCCTAAGAAGGTGCCCAAATGGCACCAACTTCGACCTGCATGCAGCTAAGTGACATGTCAACACAATTCTAGGGTCCAAACCACAAGGCCAATGTGTTAAGTACCGAAAGGCTTGCCATCTCATTGATCCAACACTTGGATTGGTGAAGTCAGCAATCCTAGGCACTTCAATCATGTGTCTAATGAAGAAACACAAGTGAAGATCCAACGTTCCAGAGAGAAGTACAAGTGTAACTACCAAACTGACCTCAAACCGACTTCGGGAGGAAACCAGGAGCATTGGATGGCTAAGTCAATGGATCAAGCGGCCTGCCACCTGGCCACCCAGCCTCAAGACTAGGCCACCCGGCCCCTAGGAGGCTTCCATGCCTACCAAGTGTCGACTCCAGCACCGACTTAACCACTATACCGACCTACCACCACTATAAGTAACCCTCTTGCTCGAGTGGGCATAAATAGGTCCCTAGGCCTCACTTGTGAAGTGTGGAAGTTGAGTGAAACACACCATTGTCTTAGTCTTGTAGCAGTAGTTTAGTCCTGCGAGTTAGAGTCAAGTCTGAGCTTTCGCCTCAGGGATTTCAGAGTTAGCTTTGACTCTTGGTAATGCTCTTGTATCTTTCTATCTTTTGTACTCTTGCTTCTTTGGTATAATACAAGTCATTGCTCTATCTATCAAGTATACTTTACTTTATTTCTTACACATGCCTAGTGTGGTGTACCTTTTTGCATACTAGACCAAGGCTTAGGTTTGTGTTGTCTTAAATTCTTTGAATCTTTCTAGACTTGCCGATGCTATAAACTTGCCTTAGGCTCTGATCTAAGGTTAAGTTAGCTCTCACCCTCTGATCAAGGACAAGCTTTAGTGATCAAGTTCTCACTTGATAACTAGTTTAGTGTGCCATTCTACCCACACAGATCTGGTTGGTAGCCCATATTGGTGACAGCATTAGGGAGCCTCTGTAATCCGACCCCGTCGTTCGGTCAACCCGTAGGCATTAGCCAATTGCCGTTCGGTTGGCCAACTATCTACCCCTGTCCCTCCTCAGTGAAGTCTAGAATTTCGCTCGACGCAAGGCCCTAGTTCGTGTTCGGTTAACTTAGTTCAACCGCGAATACTCCTATGCGGTAGTTAAGGAATAGAGTTTGGATATCTTAATCTCGTTCGTTGTCCTCCCATATAGCTTTCCAATGTTTTGCTGACAGCTTTGGTCCCTATTTACTCATCCAGCATACAATATCTTGTTTACCTTACCCCCGTTGTAAGAATAGCTAGTAGTTATTACTTTTATAGTACTATTTGAAGTTCAAACATATCATTTCACCTATTCACCCTTGCTTCCTTGTGGATTTTTATGATACTCAGAATACTCTGGCTAAAAAAGCTACATCAAATCTCTATGCGGTTGTGGAGTAAAATCTATTACGCTAAGAGACGTCAACAAAAGTGATTGAAGCTTAGAACTTAGAAAGCGAGCTCTACTAGCCACTGTACACATAAATGCTTCAGTGGATGAACCATGTGTTTGAGTAAGGGCATATAGTAGAGTGTCATAGACAAAACACCCAAGTCAAAAACACCAAAGAACACCAAGCAGTCAGACTTGCCGACTGTCTAGTAGCTCACACTAGACTGTCTAGTGGTGTTGTATTATCCAGTAAGGCTTACCGGACTATCCGATGGAGGGATCAGGCATAACCCACCATAAGCAGCTGCCGGACCATCCTATGCAAGGCATTAGATAGTCCGATGACTTCTGTCAAACTATTCGGTACACTCCAGATAGTTCGGTAGAGTGTGGAACTTGAGCCTCCAAAAGCCAAGTCTTGTCCAAATCTTCTCCAAACTTCATGAAATTTGGCAAAAGCTATCCTTGATCCATCCCAAAGCTATTCCCAAAAGTTCTACTGGAAAAGACCATGGGACTAGAGGGAATTTCAGATCCGGTGAAGAAGTGAATGCTTGGGCAAGAAAGGGGAAGACTCAACAATGACTTGCTCATGGCAATCCTATGATATTGAGATGTTCTAAGCCATAATCTCCATGTCCTTGCAAGTCCAAAATACCAAAAGAGAAAGAGAAATCTCGTAGGCAAACCAAAACACCTAAAGCCTTTGAGAAATCACCCAAAAACCAAAGAGAAAGGGGGAAGAAGAGCACTCTCAAGTTGCTACACAAAATTCCATCTATTACTAGCCCAAAAGGGTCGAAATGTATGATTATAGGATGGGAACTTGACCTCCAAGCAGCCACCCACTTCCTACCCACTAACTATGGGGCTAGATCACACTAAAAACCTCTTATCTTCAAGCTCTTGCTTGGATTTTGAAAACCTAAGGTTGAAGGCCCTAAGAACTAACTAAACTAGCCAATAGAGGGAGCTAATAGCAGCCCACCTCTTATTTATACTACAGACCCAGATCTAGGTAGTTTTGCAAACTGCCCCCGAGGATGCACACTCAATTACACTAGAATGATTGTAGAGACTAGAAAAGACTGTAGGTTACTCGGATGAACTGCCACAATGGAGTCCTTGATGCCTTCGGTTTCACTGCCTTCCTTCAATTTCCTTGACACATCTAATAGCTCATCCCTTGGGGTGGCCTCTGGTTTTGGAATACTGGCAACCTACCCAGGTTTTGGTGATAGAACCAAGAAATGATCTTGGGCCCCAGTTTTTATGCTGAAACCAAGAATGTTTGTTGGGCTTCATCTTGTGGGGTGACTTTATGACTCACTACACCATCCCGCATTGAAGGTCACACTTATGGGCCGAGCCTAACATGGACCGCAGCCCAAGCCACCTGGTAGTCCACTCAGTAGGGATTTTGTCACGCCAAGTCCACTTTAGCGCCACCTCTTAGTCCACTTGAGAGGGCTTCTGCTAGCTAGTCCCTTAGCAGGTCTTTGGTGTTGACAAGAACCCATAATCACAGGGGAAAGCAGCCCACCTCTTATTTATACTATAGACTTAGATCCAGGAAGTTTTGCAAACTGCCCCCTATATTATAGACTCAATTACACTAGAATGCTTGTAGAGGCTAGAAAAGACCGCCGGTAACTCGGATGGACGAACACGATGGAGTACTGTCTTCTTTGGTTTCTCTGCCTTCTCCCGATACCCTCCACGTGTTCAGTAGTACGTCCCTCGAGGATTACTCTGGTTTTGGTGATAATGGCAACTAGCCCTTGGTTTTGACGGTGGAACCATGAAATGATATTGGGCCCCGGTTTTGATGCTCGAACCGGGAAATGCTTGATGGGATTCTTTTCTTTGGTGATTTATGGCTTACTGCAACATACCGCACCCAAGGTCACACTTATGGATCGATCCTAACTTGGACCGCAGCCCACCAACCAGTTGATTTGGCAGGGATTTTGTCATGCCAAGTCTACTTTGGCGCCGCCTCTCAGTCCACTTGAGAGGTCTTCTACTCACTTGTCGGTGTTGACAAGAGCTCATCATAGCCTTGACAAAAGACCAAACTCGGTACACTTAAGTCCCTTAATCTCCCCTTGATGAGTGCCTTGTCAACATCCTCACCAACCACCTAAAATCATCGACAAAGAAAAGAAAAGCATAACAAAGAACAACAGAAGAAATAAAAGAAAGAAAATCCACTTAACTACCCAAAAGCCAAAGAAAGGCTGAAACGAGAGCATTAGAAGTGAACAAAGGCAAATCCAAAAGATTAACCCCTAAGACAAGGGTAACTGCTCAACGTAGCCAATAAACAAAGCATGACCCATCAAGAAAGGCGCAAGGCTCAACATAGTCATGCTAGAAGCAAAGGACCAGTTCCTCTAGAAAGAGGCAAGGCTCAACACAGCTAGCCAAAAGAGCATGCTAAAACTCCAACACCCCATATATTTCATCCCATCTCACAATGCAACACTCCCCCTGGGATGATGCTCTCTCCCCTAGAGTCCCATGGTTGGTGACTCCTCATTCTTCCTCTTGTTGACAATGCACACATCAAGTCCTATGAGAAAAATGCTGTGCAAATGCAACTAGGTGTGAAAAAGAGCTCAAAAAGGATGGAATGCTAGTAGATACAAGATCTAGCATACAGAGCATATGAGGGAAATGGAGCATGCATACAAGATCAAGTGAACCTATCTACTCAGGTAAAGACCAAGGCATGATTTTTAGATTTTTGGTTAAAAGAAAGCATGACCAACAAGAATAGCATCTAGCAAGATAGGCATGAATAGCAAAATGCTAGCAATGCATACAAGGTGTGCTAATCCTAACTAGAGCATATCTAACAAGCCATAATCAATTCAGAGACTTGCAATTTAGATTTAGCATTTTTATTTCAAACAAGTTCTCATCATGTGCTAGGGGTTATTTTCTCGTCATGCTACTTTTTAGCAACCAATGGCAAGCCTAGGCCTAGAAAGACCATCAAAAGCTTAAGACAAGGTTTTAGTCATTCACAGCAAGGTCCAAGTTCTCAACAAAGTACAAAAGTGAGCAATCTCAAACCAAGTCAGGGTGACAAGACAAATCCACCTGGATCTTTTCATTTCACCTCAAGCAGATGCCTAGGAAGCAATTAATTTAAATTTTAGATTAAGCATGGTATCATGAAAGCTTAGGCATCAACTAACAAGTGGTAGACACTAGTACAACCAAGCATGGAAAGATAAAACAAGCATTCAACACTCCTTCACATGCTAGGTAACCAAGTCAAGTGGTGATCATGTTTATGATTTTTAGGAAAACAAAAAGACTCAACTCTCACATAGTGTACAATGGATCCAAATGAGCTCAAGCCATCCATGATCAATCAAGCACTGTACAACATAGTACAAGCAAAAACTTGTAGACCATACCAAAAGAGCGGTAGTGCAAGTGTATACTAAAAGTGTACATGATGCAATGCATGAGTATGTTACAAAATGCATAAAGAAGAAAAGTAAAACCAAAACAAAACCTAAAAGGTAACAAAGCTCCCCCCTAACAGAAAGGGAAAGCAAAATCCTAACTCAACTCTCAAACGGTTGAAGGTTTCTAGATCTAGAGGTTTCGTTAGGATGTCAGCAACTTGTTTCTCAGTGTTTACATGCACAAGATCTATGAGGCTTTTTTCATAGCTATCTCTCAAGATGTGATATCTCACATCTATGTGTTTAGTTCTGAAATGGTGCACTAGATTCTTAGCAATGCTAATAGCACTAGTACTGTCACACAGAAGTGGGTTCCCTCCGCAGGTTAGGACAAAGTCTTTTAAAGTGGCAAGCATCCATAGGATCTAGGAGCACCAGTGTTGACGATTGTTATTTCATGATTTTGACCAACAACTATCCTTGAAATGAAGCAAAACATGTGACTTTATTAGACTAAACATTTCTACCAATGAGTTCCACTAGTTTTGTAAAAATAATTGGTTGCAGGTATGAAACACACATGAAAATGAGGTCAAATGGCAAGGAAATGAGGTTTAGCAGTTGACGGGCACTGGAGCATGGCCGCCTAGCCCTAGGCATGGCTGGCCGGCCATGTCCATGGCCACCCAGCCACCCAGCAGCAATCCAGGCAAACCAACATGGCCGCTCAGCCATGTGCATGGCCGCCCAGCCATCCGATCGAGCCCAAATGCCTCCACTCCAACCCTGCATGCAAGAATAACATGTCAAGTGTACAAACTCAAGTGTGGGCCAAGCTTCCAACATGACAAGTGCCGGAAGGCCACCATGTCATCAATCCACCCCATAGATTTATGATGTCAGCAATCCGTGCAACTTGCATCCAATGGCCAGGGAAGGAACACACTCCAAATCCAACGATCCACTGAAGAAACACACCGAAATAACTATCAACCGCCATCCAGAGGGCATGCAAGACATATGATCTCCAAAGTCGATGAATCCAATGCCCGCTAGGCCATGGGCATGGCCGCCCAGCCATCACTCGGTCCCGTTTTGCATGTGCATCAACTAATTCAACCGCCAACCGACTTGAGGAAGCAATATCCGCCAAAGGATTATCAAGGTCGGTGGATCCTATGGCTACCTGGCCATAGGGGTGGCCGTTCGGGCCATGCATGTGGCCACCCGTCCACTGACCTACCCTCCTCACCAACATACACCACATTCAGATACCCCCCTCATTTGGTTGGGCTATAAATAGACCCCTGGAGCTCATTTGCAAAGTGTGGAGTTGAGTTCAAGAGATATCTTAGAGTGCTCCATTCTTCCTTTAGTAGTTAGGATAGTCCTAGGAGTTAGAGTTGAGTTGAGCTTTGCCTCGGTGTCTCCGGAGTTATCTTCGAGTCTGTGGTAAATTTTTGTATCTTTTGGATTCAAATTATCTTCAATATACTTTCTGCTATATTTTACTCTGGTTCTACCTCTTGTGAGTGTGGTGTACCTTTCTTTGCACATTTACTAGGCATAGATTGTGTCTACTTTGTCATTCAATCCTAGTTGTTCTTGCCGGTGCTATAACTCAATCCTAGACTCTGGCTAGACCCTCTCCTCTGATCACGGACGGTCTATCGTTGTTCAAGCTTTGCTTGAACATGTTTATAGCATGCCATCCTCTCCACGCAGATTCGCTTGGTAGCCCCACTCGATGAGAACATGTGGTGTGCCTGTGTATCCTAGGCCCATCATTCGGGAGGCCCATAGGCGTTAGCTAGGTTCTCTTTCGGTGGCCAACTATCTACCCCAAGCTCCTTGAGGGTGTTATAATTTCACTCGATGCAAGACCCTGACTTGTGTAATTGAGTGTCCTTAGTAATGTATAATCCGTGCAGCCAAATAGAATTAGAGTTTGGCGACTTTATCTCCTCGTTATCCTCCCAGGCAACTATACCTTTCTGCGGACATCTTTGATAGACTTATCTCTCCACCATACACCTGCTATTTCACACTTACCCCTGTTTAACAACTAGTTGGTATAATTTATCCAAGTTAACAGTTCATTTGATTTGAATATATTCAATTACACTCTCTGGCCTACCGCTTCCCTATGGAAATTTATGATACTTGGAATACTCCTTGTGAAAGGCTACAGGTGTCTCTGTACGCTTGCGGAGTAAAACCTGTTAAGGCTAAGAGACACCAACAAGCTTTTCTAGCGCCGTTGCTGGGTAAGCAATAGACAGAGAGATAATTCATATTTCATTTTGAACCCTGTATACTTGATAAGTTTTACTGCTGGTTGTTAGCAGGCTCGCTTTGCTCTAATATTTTGTTGTGGTTGTAACAGAGAGGTGTATGACTGGTTTCGACCTACCACAAAACTACCATAAGGGCGTAACAGAGAGGTGTGTCACTGCTCAGGAGAGTCCGTGCGAAGGTTGTCCATGGGCAGAGACATGTACCAAGGGAGCTAGAACCAAGAACTTCAAGCCAGTACTCCACTTGCCATGGCCGAGAAGACCCTTGAGCAAAAACATTCCTACAGGACCTGAGGTTCAAGTGGGGGAGAACTTCGAACTCAAGCTAAGAGTGATTCACATGGTTCAAGCTATCCCATTTTGCGGACTAGGCTACGGAAGATGCCAACAGTCACTTGCAGCAGTTTCTAGAAATCTGCATCACTGTTCACCATGAAAGGAGCATCAGCCGACGCCATCAAACTTTGTCTCTTCCCATTCTCTCTTGTCGGGAAGGCAAAACAATGTTTCTACCTCAACCATACAACACTCATAACTTGGAACGCCTGTTCCAATGCCTTACTAGCGAAGTATTTTTCGCTGGGGAAAACCAACGCATTAAGGAACAAGATATCAAGCTTCCAATAGCTCACCGATGAAACAGTGGCGGAGGCTTGGGAGCGATTGCAAGAATACATCGCAACCTGCCCCCACCATGGACTACAAGAGTGGCTAATTATTCAGAGCTTATTTCATGGGCTTCGCCGCTCAGCATAAGAACATCTGGATGCTGCAGCCAGAGGATCCTTTCTATCCTTGAGTATCACTACGGCCAAAGAGCTATTTGAAAAGATGGCCACCAACCAAGGATGGAGAGAAGAGAGCACAAACACCCGATCCTGTGGCGTCCATCAGATCAAGAGCATTGACATGCTTGCCGCAAAGATGGATCTTTTGTTGAAAAAGCTAAGCGACACTCCAGAAGCTGCACCGGTCCAAGCCCTTGCTGCTTACATGACTTGTGAAATTTGTGGGAATACAGGACACTCCAGAAACAGCTGTCCCGAGTCACGAGCCGAGGATGCGAACTGCATCGGTAACAATGCCAACAGTTTCAACAATGGGAATCATCGTTAACCAGGATGGGCTACAAGACCATATATTCCTTTCTGCGGACAAGGTAATTCTTCAGGTAATTCGCAGCAGTTTCCTAAAAATAACTTTGATCCAAAATCTATGAATGATAGCATCAGTAAAAGGATCCAAGCTAATGATAGAATGTTTGAATCTATTTCTATGCAAATGGAAACTTTGAATAGTGCTATGAAAAACCAATTGAGCTTCAATAAAATGTTAGAAACCCAAATAGCTCAGCTAGCTACTTCTTTACCTAACCCAAATGCGAGCAAGCTACCTAGACAACCAAAAGCTCCTCCCAAAGAGCACATCAATGCAGTAACCACTAGGGGTGTGAAGTCTACACAAGACCCCTTGCCTCGTAGTCATGCAGGTAAAGAGCAGGAGAAGACTACCGAACCAGAAGACAAGGAAGCAATAGAAGACACCCCTGGGACTGGAAGAAAAGTCAGCACCAAAACATCTTTCGCATGAATTCTATGACACTACAGTGCTGCCATTTCCTCCAAGAAACAAGAAGGCTACCGCTAACGAACACTATAGTAAGTTCATTGTGCTCATTAAAAAGCTATACGTCAATATGCCCCTGTTAGATGCTATGCAGTTACCGATGTATGCTAAGTACTTAAAGGATATCCTCAACAACAAGAAACCCCTACTGTCAATAGAAATTGTGCATTTGACAGAAGAGTGTAGCGCAGCTATACTAAAAAAAGGACCCTAGAAGCCCTACAATCTCATGCTCGATTGGAACTTAGCACTTCGACCAATCATTTTGTGATCTTGGAGCCAGTATCAGTGTAATGATGAAGGTCATCTTTGATAAGTTGAATCATGCTGCACATGTCCCTAGTGCCTTGTGTCTGCAACTCACAGATCAATTTGTCCGCTACCATGAGGGCATCGCAGACAATGTTCTATTGTGAGAGCTAATGGTCCGGCTCAATTGCCTCTAGAGTGATGAGTGATTATCAATGAAAGCTAAGATCCAGAAGGACTTGGGCACAGTACCTCCGATGGACAGGAGGCTCTTCAATGGACGAGAGGTAGATGGAAGTCCTCCAAAGGACAGGAGGCATGCTCGGCGTCGGTCGGCCATGGGAGTTTAGTAAACGGATGAGCGGCACGATGACAACAGTGTAAGACCTTTGAAGGACTAGCGAGGTGACCCCGATGGACAGGGGATGCCGGGTGCCACCGCGGTACTTCAACTTGAGTACATGGCGTGAAGACATACGAGGGCGTTGGTAGATTCACTCAAATCCACCACCCTAACACCATGTTGCCAAGACTCGGCAAATGGGCTTAGTTATCGATGAGATAGAGTGGAGTGGGCCATTCCAGGCCCAGGTGGAGACTTCCTAAAGTTTCCTAGTTTCTGACTCCAAAACTGGGGGCGGATCGTGGATTGGACTACTAGCCACGTGGAGAACATCCGAGGATTGCATGGAAGTTACGAAGATCAAGACTTCATCATGGTCATCCATCCTGAAATATCTTGTACTCATTAGTTTTAGACCCTCAGGGCATTTCTCGTTGTAGGGACCTAAGTGCAAAACAGTGTAAATAGCACTAGGGTATAAATAGGCTAAGGGCTGGTCATTAGAACTCCTCTTGGCTGCTAGGGTTAGTCTTTGTCTTGTGATTTTCGTCCTTAAGCCTTGAGCTTCATTTCTAGAGAGGTTAGAGTAGGATTTAGCCTCCAAATCTTGAGGGAAGGTGAAGGTGGTTGCTTGGGATGAAATCCTTCATTGTACTCTGATCTAAGACCTCTCTTGAGGCTTCTAATTGAAGTGATTTCGACTGTAGGCTTGTGTGTCTTGTTCCTCATCTTCTCTGTTTGGTTTTTTTGGCTCCAATCATTGGTTTTGGTGTGTTTCGGTTTAACCAAGGTTGGAACCTTTCTTTTGCTAGTGTTTTGCCTTGCTAGGACATGGTGAATCTTGAGAGCCATTGCCTCTAGAGTGATGAGTGATTGTCAACAGAAGCCAAGACCTAGAAGGACTTGGGTACAAGACCTCTGATGGACTGGAGGCCCTACGATGGATGGGAGATAGATGAAAGTCCTCCGATGGAAAGGAGGCATGCTCGGCGTCGGTCAGCCATGGGAGTTCGGTACACGGAGGAGCGGCACGGCGATTGCAGGAGTAAGACCTCCGAAGGATTGTGAGGCGACCTCGATGGATAGGGGATGCCGGATGCCACTACGGTGCTCCAATCCGAGTACATGGTGTGAAGACGTGTGAGGGCATTGGTGGATTCGTTCAAATTCATGACCATATCACCAAGTTACGAAGACTCGGCGAATGGGCAAAATTCTCGCCAAGACAGTGGAGTGGGCTGTTTGCAGGCCCAGGAAGGAAACCCTAAAGTTTCTCGATTTCTAACTTCAAAACTGGGGGTCGATCGGCGGATTTGGACTACTGGCCATGTGGACATCATTCGGGAGTTAGCGTGCAACCAAAGAAAATCAAGACTCCATCGCAGTCGTCCGTCCGCGAGAAAGTTGAGTCTTTTTCAGTTTGGCCCCTAGGGGCATTTCTGTAATATAGGGGTCTTATTGTAAACTGAGTCAGTTAGGCTAGGGCTGTATAGACCTAAGTGGTTGGTCATTTAGGTGACTCTTCCACCACTAGAACCCTTGGCTTAGCTTCCAAACAGCCAAGTGCTTAGAGAGCAAATCGGGTACTAACTAGGTTTTAGAGTCCCCTAGAGCTACTACTTTGCATTAGTGGGAGGATGAAGGGTGGCAGGCTGTGAGGAACCTTGTAAAAACTCATTTCCATTTCTAATACAAGGTTGATTCATCCCAAATTCATGCTCATGTGTGCAGCCATCTCCTGCCCCCTCCTTTAGTTTAGTTTATGGATGAAACTCAAAGGCTTTTGGTGATTTGCTTTGCCCATGAGTTGATCCTATTCTTTTGGCTCTTTTGGACTTGCTATGACATGGATATTATGACTTAGTTCATCTCAATCCTACAGGATTGCCATGAGCAAGGTGTTCTTGAGTTTCCCCCTTTCTTGCCCAAAGATTGCCTTCTCACGAGATCTGAAATTCCCACTAATCCCGTAGTCATTTTGAGTTGATCTCATGGAAAAAGCTTTGGAATAGGGTCCAGTTAGCCTGTGGAAAATCTCGTGATAATTGGACAAGATTTGGTTAGTTTTGGGGTGTGAAAACTCTTTTCCTGTAACTCCACCTGACTATCCGATAGGCCACCGAACTATCCGGTGTCACCGGACAGTCCGACGCTTTCTATCGGACAATTCCGATGCTGGGTCTGCCTGGGGCTTCCATCAGGACTATCCGACAGCCTCCACCAGACTATCCGGGGGTATTGGATAGTCTAGCCGCTGGCACCGGATAGTCCGGTGATCCCAGGGGAGCTGCCTGTTCTGTGTTTGTTTGGTTCTTCCGCCGTGTTTTTGCATCGAACGTGCTTTTCCCACAATCTGACTATTCTTTTTGCTTGCTGTGTATCAGTAAGTTGCATTTCGGTGTCGTGAGTCTCAAATGGCTGAACTTGTAGGTTTCTGTTGCTTCAGGTGACTTGCGATTTTTGTGATCGTTGAGTTGCTAGGTCTTTTCTCACCTGGTGCGTTCAGTGGACAGCACCTTGCTTTTGGTAGACTCGTATCAGTTCAGTGGACAGAGTCAGCGTCAGTTCTCATAGCACCAGTTTTGAGGGTTGTGATTTTGAGTTTTAAAGTGCTCCTATTCACCCAGCTCTAGTTGCATGTCTCGTTCCAACAAATCTCTCTAGGCAAGTGCTAGAATCATTGAACCACGAGCAAGGGTTGTTCTTGACGAATTTTGGTTTTTTGGTTTCAACCCACCTTCCTCCTGAGATCTACAATTCCCATACAATCCTTGATCCTTTGAAGTGGATCTTTTGGGATGTTCTTGGGAATGTCCTTAGGATTGTGCATGCAAATTTTTGTGAAGTTTGGTTGAGATTTGAGCCGGTTTTGATCGATTTTCGGAGGGGTATCGGGCTGTTTTCTGCGTACAGTTTTAGGCTGAATTGACTAGACAATTGGTTTGTCCTTAGGTTTGTCTGGTCCTCACACTTAGGATTGTCTGGATTATAGACCTCGGATTGTCTGATCTATAGTGTTTTTGGGCTGTTTCAACCTTCTCTTTAGGTTTATCCCGTCAGTTGTTTTGGGGAGGGTTCGGATTGTCCGGTCTGTGCAGTTTGGGGCTGTTTTCTCATGTTTGTTGCTCATGTTCTTCTTTGGATTGTTCTTCATGGTTTCTTTGGTGTTTGGTGTGTTGGTTTTTGCTTCATCCTGTTGTTTGATTGTTTCTCACCTCTGGCCCATACTCATCGCTTGTTGTTCTTTAGTAAGACGCATTTAGGTGTGGAGTGGCTACGTGGGTTCCTCGTTCCGTGAGGTGTTGCTCTGGTTGTCTTGCATTCTCTTGCTCATTGTGTTATGTGCTTCCACTTGCTTGGTGTGTACCCTTTCAGTGGGCGACATCAAGTGCTTGCTAGATACGTATCTATTCAGTGGACGGTATCTAGCGTTTCTCCTTGCACCAAGTTTGGGGTTTGTGATTTTGAGTTTTTGAAGTGCTCCTATTCACCGCCCTCTAGTCGCACATCTCGGTACTACAAGTGGTATCAGACCCGGTTCAGTTTCTTTATACCTTTACCGGTGAGAAACCAGTAGCGACTATGGAGCACTCAGGGAAGGCTCTGGTTCTCGGCTCGGATGGCTATCCCTATTGGAAGGGTAGGATGAGAGCTTTCTTGCTTAGCCAGAGCGAGGACATATGGAATGCTACTCAGAGTATGACTTTCGTGGTGCTCCCTGTTGCCGAGCGTACCACACTGGCGCTCGTTGCTCAGCACGAGGCAAACTACAAGGCAGTGAACTTTCTCTTCTTTGCACATGGTCCGGCGGACTATGAGAGTGTGAGCCACCTTGATACCACCTGTGAGACATAGCCCCAGCCTATGCCCAAGAGACCTGTCTACCACTGCGAGTTTTGCCAGCGGAAGTGGTCACTTGGAGGAGTTTTGCTTCAGGAGGAAGCGGGTTGAGAGGCAGGAGAGAGCCTAGGAGAACTAGGATATGTTCTACTAGGGTGGTAGGTAGGATCCTTCCCTCCACAGTGAAATGAGAGATTGCTTTGCTCGAGGTGATAGAGGAGGAGGCTTTCAAGCCCATGCTCCTGGTGGTGAGAGACGCTTTGCCGGCCGAGCTCCTAGTCGTTTTCAGCATGGCTATGGACCTCGTGGCCAAGGCTTTGGTAGAGGACTTGAGAGCTCACGATTTAGAGGTCATGGGTATCCAGATCGTCATGATGCTTACTTCGAATGTGCTTTTCCCACCTTTGAGCCGATGGCTCAGCAGTTTCACTAACCCCAGTGCCAAACCATTTGTTCACTCTCGCTTTCCTTGATTTTGCAAGATCCAGGCCTAGACGACATATGGATCATGGACTCCGGCTGCTCTAGGCACATGATAGGGCACCGCAAATGGTTCTCCAGCCTCAACCCCGTGAGCACCAAGGAGTACATCACATTTTGGGATAATGGTCAAGGCAAAGTGTTGGGTGTTGGTTCTGTTGCGCTTTTTGGCAAGCTTTCCCTGAGAGAAGTTCCTTTGGTGAGGAATTTGGGGTTGAATTTGGTTTCTGTCTTGCAACTTCTCGAGGAAGGGTTTGAGGTTCGCTTTAAGGAGGGTTCTTCTTGTGTGCTTGATGCTAAGGAAAACCTTATTTGTCGGATTTTGCCCTATGGGTAGGTTTTTAAGGTTGACCTTGCATCTATTTCTGGCCCTCCTCGGTGTTTGGTAGCTGGTCCTTCTGCTGATATCTAGAAGTGGCATAGGAGGCTAGGCCATTTGAGTTTTGATCTACTAGCCAGGTTGAGCTCGATGGGTCTGATCCAAGGATTGCCCAATTTGAAAGCAGAAAAGGACTTAGTGTGCCACCCTTATCGTCATGGCAAGATGGTTGCTGTTTCTTATGCTCCTGTTAATTAGGTTATGACCTCTTATCCGAGCAACTTGTTGCATATGGACACAGGTTGGTCCTACTCGGGTATAGTCGGTCAGTGGGAAGTGGTACGTGCTTGTAGTTGTAGATGACTTTTCTCGCTTTTCGTGGGTGTTCTTCATGGAGTTCAAAGATGAGGCTTTCGGTTTTGTTTGGGATCTGGTCTTGAGGTTAAGAAATGAGTGTCATATGGCCATGAGGGCTATCCATAGCGACAATGGTGGAGAATTTCGTAACTCTCGTTTCAAAACCTTCTGTCGTGACCTAGGTCTTGAATACCAATTCTCATCTCCTTATACCCCACCTCAGAACGGTGTCATAGAATGAAAAAACTGCACACTTGTTGAGATGGCGCGGATGATGCTCGATGTGCATAGGACTCTGCGGCGCTTTTGGGCTGAGGCTATGAATATGGCCTGTTACATTGCCAACCGCATCTTCCTACGAGTTTGCTTAGGGAAGACTTCGTACGAGCTACGGTTTGGTAGGCAAGCCGAGCGTCAAGCTCCTGCATGCTTTTGGTTGCAGATGCTTTGTGCTAAAAAGGGGGGGCATTTGGACAAATTTGAATCTCGCTACTTGGATGGTATTTTTCTTGGGTAAGCCTCTAGCTCTAGGGCATATAGAGTGTGGATCCTTGATACCAAACAAGTGTTAGAGACCTGCGAGGTTTCCTTTGATGAATCTATCCCTTGCACAATCCCTGCATTTGAGCTTTCAGGTGATGATGAAGAAGGAACTCCTATCTTTGAAGATGAGGAAGGACAAGTAGATGCTGGTGATGCAAGAGCCACTGTACTGGCTGTAGCTCCTGCCTCTCTACTACGAGCTCTGAAGACGAAGGAGGACCCTTGCCGATGGCTTCCTCCTCGTTCCCCTGACTGCAAGCTCGAGTAGAGGCTAGCCCCGCTTAGGACGCAGGGGAGGTGACCTCTGAGATTGTTCCATCTTGGCAGGTCTAGCGGGATCATCCTCCACATGTATCGTTGGTAATTTGCATGTGAGGACCTTGAGGTCCCAGACAGGTTCTATTGCCTTCTTTGCTCATGCTGCATTTGTTGTCTCCTTTGAGCCCAAGGATGTTGGACACGCTCTTTCTAACGGTAATTGGGTTAATGCCATGCATGAGGAGTTAGAAAACTTTGAGAGGAATGAGGTTTGGGTTTTGGTAGAGCCACCACCACAATGCAATCCTATTGGTACAAAATGGGTTTTCAAAAATAAGCAAGCTGGCATTGTTGTGCGGAACAAGGCTAGACTTGTGGCTAAGGGTTTTTGTCAGAAAGAGGGGATAGACTATGAGGAAACGTTTGCTCGAGTTGCACACCAAGAAGCTATACGTTTTCTCTTAGCCTTTGCAGCTTCCATGGGTTTTAAGCTTTTTCAAATGGATGTGAAGTCTTCTTTTTCTAAATGGTTTCATTCAAGAAGAAGTTTATGTCAAGCAACCCACTGGATTTGAAAATGCTACACACCCTAACCATGTTTACAAATTGCAAAAAGCCTAGTATGGTTTGAAACAAGCCCCTAGAGCCTGGTATGATAGACTGAAAACCTTTTCGCTAAACCAGGGTTTCAAAATGGGGAGTGTTGATAAGACCATGTTTCTCCTCAAGCATGGTAGTGATCTTCTTATTGTCCAAATATACGTGGATGATATCATCTTTGGTGGCTCGTCTCGCTATCTTGTTACCAAGTTTTCTGAGCAGATGTCAAAGGAGTTTGAGATGAGCATGATGGGAGAGTTGCAGTTTTCCTTGGACTGCAAATCAAGCAAGGCCGTGAAGGAACCTTCATCCATCAAGCCAAGTACATGAAGGACATTCTGAAGAAGTTTGATATGGGAGACTCCAAGCCTATGTCAACTCCCATGTCAATACAAATGGCTCCTGATGCAGATGAAAAAGGGGAGGTGGTGGACCAAAGATATTATAGAGGGATGATCATCTCACTTTTGTACCTGACGGTGACCAGGCTGGACAATCAGTTCGCAGTTTGCCTATGTGCTTGATTTCAGGCCTCACCGAGGACTTTACACCGTCAAGCGGTGAAGTGCATTTTCAGGTACCTGAAATACACTCCTGAGCTTGGTCTTTGGTTCTCTTCAGCTTCGTCACTCTCTCTTAGAGGGTTTTCATATGCTGACTTTGTGGGTTGTCGGCTGCAGGGCAAGTCTACTTCCGCACCTGCCAATTTCTTGGTTCCTCTCTTGTCTCTTGGTCCTCACGCAAGCAATCTAGTGTATCCACTTCCACCACAGAAGCCAAATATGTTGCTGCAGCTAGTTGCTGCTCCCAGTTGCTTTGGATGAAGGCCACATTGAATAACTTTGGCCTGAGTTTTAGGAAGATCCCTTTCCTAGTAGAATCCACTTCTAATATTTCTGAAGCTAGGAACCCTGTCTTGCACTCCAGAACCAAATGCATAGACGTGAGGTTTCACTTTCTGAGAGATCACTATGAGAAGGGAGATATAGACTTGATCCATGTGGAGACTGAGAACCAGTTGGCCGATATCTTTACCAAGCCCTTAGAGCTTAGCACGTTTGCTCGCTTGCACGGGGAGCTTGCTGTTTGTTACCCCTTTTAGGTTTGGGTAACTTTGTTGTAGTTTAGGTTTTTTATTTGCCTTTTCTTTGCTTTTCTTTGTTTTCCATGCATTTTGTATCATATCATGCATTGCATTGTAACATATGCATTTTCACTTCACTAGCACTAAAGCTCTTCTAGAATGACTAGTCAGTACTTGCGTGTGCTAGATTGTATAGTTGTTTGCATGATCATGGTTGGCTAAGCTCCTTGAATCTGTCTAATGTCTTTTCTGAGCTAAGTCACTTTTATTTCTTGAAAATCAAAAACCATGATCACCGCTTGACTTGGCGCCTAGTATGTGTAGGAATGTTGAATGCTATGCTATCTTTTCATGCTTGGTTATGCTAGTCGTAGTCCTTTGTTAAGTTGTTGCCTAATCATTTATGACACCTTGCTTAAATCTGAGTTCTGAACTAAACCTGTATACAAGCTGTGTCTTATGAGCTGAATTGAAAAGATCCAGGTGGGTTCGCTTGTCACACTAATCTAGTTTGAGATAGCTTGCCTTTGCACTTTGGCATGAACTTGGACTAGGTTGTGTATGACCAAAACCATGTCTTAAGCTTCTGATAGTTTTCTGAACCTAGGCTTGACATTGGTTGGTAAGAAGTGGCAAAGACAAGTGAATAACCCCTGGCACATGATCTAATTTGCATGAAGTTACAAATTGCTAAATCTGGAATCTGCAAGTCTCTAAATTGCTTATGTCCTATTGTATATGCTTTGGTTGACAGTACCACACCTTGTATATTTTGTTAGGATCTTGTTGTTCGTGCCTATCTTGCTAGATGCTATTCATATTGGTGATGTTTTCTTTTCAACAACCCTAAAAACATGCTCCTGATCTGTATAAGATAGATTCAATTGAGCTTGTTTGCATGCTTCCTTGTCCTCACTTGCTCTGTATGCTAGAACTTGTATTTACTAGCTTTTCATCCTTGCTGAGCTCTTCATGGTACACTTCATGCATTTCATGGCATATTTTGAGGGGGAGTTGTCCAGTTCAGGGGGAGTTGAGTTTTATGAACCCTTGATGTGTCCATTGTCAACAAGGGAGAGAGATGTTGACCTATGGGAGAGGTGGTTGCTCCCAGAGGGAGTTCGTGGACCAAGGGGGAGAATTTTGGAGAAATGTAGTTGAGGGGGACCTGTGCATTCATTTTGCATTTGTGACGATGCATTTCAGGGGGAGTTTGAGCTTTGCATGCTCTTTCATCGGTGCATTGAGCCTTTTGCCTCTTTCTGGAGGAGTTGATGCTTTGCCTAAGCATGACCGTGTTGAGCCGGTTTGCCTCTTTCTTGAGGGGTCATGCTTTAGTTTGATCGACTGTGTTGAGCGGTTTCCCTTATCTTAGGGGTCGATCTTTGGCTTTGTTTTTGTTGTCTCGATTTGCCCTTCTCTTCTTGTATTTCGCTTTTGGGCATTTTGAGCAACTTTCTTCTTTTCTTCTTTCTTTTCAGTTTTACACTTGTTTTTCTTGTCTTTGCTCTATTTCAGTTTATAGGTAGAAGGTATTGACAATGCACTCATCAAGGGGGATATTGAGAGCCAATGGACTGGCTCCATTGCCTCTAGAGTGATGAGTGATTGTCAATGGAAGCTAAGACCCAGAAAGACTTGGGCACAAGACCTCCGATGGACGAGAGGTAGGTGGAAGTCCTCTGAAGGACAGGAGGCATGCTCGGCATCGGTCGGCCATGGGAGTTTGGTACATGGAGGCACGTCATGGTGATGGCAAGTGTAAGACCTCTGAAGGACTACGAGGTGACCCTGATGGACAGGGGATGCCGGGTGCCACCGCGGTGCTCCAACCCGAGTATATGGCGCGAAGATGTTCGAGGGCGTTTGCGGATGTGCTCAAATCCGCCACCCTACCACCAAGTTACCAAGACTCGGCGAATGGGATCAGTTCTTGCCGAGATACAGTGGAGTGGGCTGTCCTAGGCCCAGGTGGAGACTTCCTAAAGTTTCCTGGTTTCTGACTTCAAAATCGAGGGCGAATCATGGATTGGGCTACTGGCCACGTGGAGAACATCCAAGGATTCCGTGGAACTTACGAAGATCTAGACTTCATCATGGTCATCCATCCCAAAATATCTTGTACTCTTTCATTTCAGCCCCTCAGGGCATTTCTCATTGTTGGGACCTAAGTGTAAAACTGTCTAAATAGCACTAGGGTATAAATAGGCTAAGGGCTATTCATTAGAACTCCTCTTGGCTGCTGGGGTTAGTCTTTGTCTTGTGATTTCTGTCCTCAAGCCTTGAGCTTCATTTCTAGAGAGGTTAGAGTAGGATTTAGCCTCCAAATCTTGAGGGAAGGTGAGGGTGGTTGCTTGGGATGAAGTCCTTCATTGTAATCTGATCTAAGACCTCTCTTGAGGCTTCTAATTGAAGTGATTTCGGCTGCAAGCTTATGTGCCGTGTTCCTCCCCTTCTTCCTTTGGTTTTTAGCTCCAATCTTTGGTTTTGGTGTGTTTTGGTTTAACCAAGGTTGGAACCTTTCTTTTGCTGGTGTTTTGCCTTGCTAGGACATGGTGAATCTCTCTAGCCAAGTGCTAAAATCGTTGAACCACGAGCAAGGGCTGTTCTTGACGAATTTTGGTTTCAACTCACCTTCCTCACGAGATCTGCAATTCCTGTGGAATCCTTGATCCTTTGAAGTGGATCTTTTGGGATATGCTTGGGAAGTGTCCTTAGGATTGTCCATGCAAATTTTCATGAAGTTTGGTTGAGATTTGAGCCTATTTCGATCGATTTTCGGAGGGGTATTGGGTTGTTTTCTGCGTACAGTTTGAGGCTGGATTGACCGAACAATTGGTTTGTCCTTAGGTTTGTCCGGTCCTCACACTTAGGATTGTCCAAATTATAGACCTCGAATTGTCCGATCTAGAGTATTTTTTAGCTGTTTCAACCTCCTCTTTAGGTTTGTCCGATCAGTTGTTTTGGGGAGGGTTCGAATTGTCCGGTTTCTGTAGTCTAGGACTGTTTTCTTGTGTTTGTTGCTCTGCTTCTTCTTTGGATCGTTCTTCTTGGTTTCTTTGGTGTTTGGTGTGTTGGTTTTTTCTTTGTCCTCGTGTTTGAGTGTTTCTGACATCTGGCCCATACTCATCGCTTGCTGTTCTTCGGTAAGACGCACTTAGGTGTGCAGTGGCTACGTGGGTTCCTCGTTGCGCGAGGCATTGCTCTGCTTGTCTTGCATTCTCTTGCTTGTTGTGTCGTGTGCTTCTGCTCGCTTGGTGTGTATCTGTTCAGTGGGCGACATCAAGTGCTTGCTAGATACATATCTGTTCAGTGGATGGTATCTAGCATTTCTCCTTGCACCAAGTTTGGTGGTTGTGATTTTGAGTTTTTCGAATGCTCCTATTCACCCCCCTCTAGTCGCACGTCTCGGTCCTACATAGTGAAAATATGGAACTTCCTTATCCAGTGGACTTTGTGGTACTAGACATGGAGATTGACCCAAAAATCCCGCTCATCCTCGGGCAGCCATTTCTGAGCACTGCTGAGGCGACCATTGACGTCGGGGTAGGAAAGGTCCACCTCAACATAAACGGCATGAAGTAAACATTCGCCTTCAAGCCAAAAGAGGAGCATTGCAACAAGGTGCATGCTTTCAAAGTGTCAGGCTCTGAAGAACACAACCAAGGCCAAGACCGGAACCAATTATCTGAACTCAAAGGATGACAGCCTCATCGTATCCATGCTGAAGAAATGGAAACACGAGGCTAATATCCAACAGAAGGAGTATGAAGATGCCATGCAAAATAGAAGATCGAGAAAACAAGAGACTAGACACGGCAAGCCCTAGTCCAAAACCAAGAGGCAAAGCTCCTACAAACAACGTTAGTGCTGAAAGCACATAAAAAACACCAAGTCTGCGCAGAGGCAATGAAGCACAAAGGAAAGCAGCCCTTTCCTTCAGCGCTTACATGACTCCAAAAGGAAAAACATGGGCTGCCCTTGCGAACAGGTAAATTGGCATTATCATTCATGACATATCTATTTTCCGCTAAGTTTAGTTTCTTTTCCACTGCATATTTAATTCCTTTCATTTTGCATAAGTTCTATTTTCGTGTTTATAGCTTTAATTTGCTCCGAGCATTTCAAAAAAAAGAAAAAGAAAAAAGAGGACAATGATGGTCGGCCGACCAACACACACGGCCGCCTGACCCCCTTCATGGCCAGCCGGCCACCCTCTCTGCCCCTTCCTTCTTTTCCCTCCTTTTCTTTCTTTCTTTTCCTTTCTCTTTCTTTTCTTTTTCTTTTCCTATTTAACTCCCTTCGAAGCAAGCACAAATGAGAGGGGGAGTAGCCAAGATGGCCACCCGATCACTTGGCCTGGCTGGCCGACCAGCATAATGGATGCCCGGCCTTTCCCTCTCATTTCTTTCTCTAAGTCCTGCATTCAGTAATTACCACAATGCAGTAGTAGCGCTCAAGTGGCCGCCCGACCACATGCTTTGGCTAGCCGAACAAGCATCATGGCTGCCCAGCCATGACACTGGCCGCCCGGCCCCCCTCCTCTTCTTTCCCTGCTACACCACAGAGCACGCGCAATGATGGCCGGCCGGCTACCTGCCATGGCTGGCCGGCCACGGCCTTGGTTGCCTGGTCACCAAGTCTGGCCGCTCAGCCTCTCCTCTCATTCCCATTCACCTATAAATACAGCCCCTTGCTCCATTCTTCAGTACCACACAGCAAGATGCACACTCTCCTCTCTCTCTCTCTCTCTTAATTCTCTTGCTTGGTAGTCAGTAAAGCTCTTTTGAAATTTGGTTAGCCAAATAAATTACCTACTAGCCCCTTTATTTGGCAACAACGAGAACAGATTGTGGTGGTGACACAGCCCACAAGAACGACTAACGCTCTAACGCTAATATTCTCTTGTCTTTTTGGAGTCGTGCTTGTGTTGGTTTTGTAGGATGAAGCGCACATTGAAAAGGGCAAGGACGGCGATCTACGGGGCTGGCAACCATCTACATTCCTGACCTCCTCTGGCTCACAAAACCAAAACTCGAGACGGTCTTCGACCAAGGGTCCTCCAGTGTTGGGCTGCACGAAGAGGAAGCAACATCATCCACTAGCAGACTGGTGTTGCTGCTCGACTCTCACATCTAGACGTGTAACCAGAACGAGGCCGAAGTATTGAGGCACCTCCACACCCTACAGCCTCACCAAGTGCTTCGACGAGACCCTCATGACGAGCATAGGTATACAGGACGAATTCTATGATGTCTTTAATGCTTTAGTGTGGGAAAATTTCGTGGAAGTCTGTGAGGGAGGCATAGTACTCTTAACTAAGGAGTTCCTTATGACCTCCCTCTCCCCCGAGTTGAGGCACTGAACATGGGCACCACTATCCACTTCAGACTCTTTAACACTAAGCATGAGCTGACACTCCGTCAATTCGGCAATGCTCTTGGGTTCTCACCATGCTGCTCCATAGCTGCCGAACCCACATGTTTTAATTCCATTGAGTTCTGGGGGGAACTTGTTGGGGATGATGCCCAAGGGAAGAAAAGCATCACAAAAATCAAGCACCCCACGATGAGCTTCCTTGCCAGATGGATCAACATGGTAGTCCTCCCTCGAGATGACTCATGTTGTGTGACCGAAGAGGACTTGAAAATCCTCTATGCCATGTGGCGCAGATAGAAATATGCACCTGTGAATAGCATACTCTATCACTGGCTCAAACTAGCTCATGACGAGAACGCCATCACTATCACGTCATTTGTGACGAGGATCGCATCTGAGCTAGGGGTTTTGGCAAATGCCCGAATATAATTCCTACCCCAGGACATGCCGAACTTAGTCACAGAGAGCCACTTCATCCAGGCACATTTTCTGCACAAGACCAGCATAGGTAACCTAGTCATGACCTACAAGGGGTATGAGTACGAACTACCGCTACTAGCGCCATTGTTCAAACTCTACTCCGTAAACACACTATCTATGCCACTCGAAGCACCAAGGCACAGTGTGGCTGGGGTCATGACGAGAGCACAAAGGCGAGCAGCCGAAGAGCGCATGTGCAAGGCATAGGAGGATGCACAAGGTGCAGGAACTAGACCCACATGGTTCAACACAGCGGCAGGATCGTCTTTGGAAACTCAGGGTGACGACCAATCTTGGCACCACCAAAACGTGTCTTGGCACAGGTCGTGGGAGCATAGCTCCACTGCTGCACAACTTTAGCAGCTAGAGCAACAAGGTGGAGGAGGAACCTTTTATGGCTATGGTGCAGGTCCCTCTACGTCTGCACGCTCCACGAATGACCCGCTGAGCTCCATCTTCGGGGCCTTAACTACACAAGACCAACACATAGTGGGGATGGTCAACCAACTCCACCAAATTGACCAGTTGTTAACGGTCGTAATCTCACGATATCAACCGTCAATTATCCGCCAAATAAGGCAAAACAAGTGAAATAATAGGACTAACCCTTGCTACTAATGAGTTCCACAAGTTGTACATGAATATTTGGATGCAGGTACCAAAATATGTGCAAAATGGTTGAAAACAAGCCAAATATCAGAGATGGGCATCAATGGGGAACAGGCCATGGCCACCCAGCCATGCCACATGGCCGCCCGGCCATGTTCTAGGCCACCATTAGCCGCCTGGCCACTAGTCAAGTCTAGCTTGGCCTCCCGGCCATGTGGCATGGCTGCCCGACCACCTCTCTTGCAACAACATTGATCCTACATGCAAAGAAACACAAGGCAATGAAGATCCAACCATACAAAAGTGTATCCAATATATCTAAGGGTTGGAAGGACATCAAAACATGGTTCGGTGACGTCATCAATCCGGGGGAACCAACATCCGACCAACTAGTGGAGGACAAGTGGCCGCCCGGCCACTATTCTTGGCCGCCCGACCACCTTCGGACATGTTTTGCACGTGCACCAACCGTCAACCGACTTGGGGAAGCAATATCAAGCATTGGATCACGAGAGTCAGCGGATCCTATGGCCGCCCGGCCATAGGGCTGGCTGCCAGGCCAGGTGTCATGGCCGCCCAGCCATGTAGGTGGCCGCCCGGCCACCGACCTAGTGTGTCTATAAATACCCCCGTCACTCGGTTGTACTATAAATAGGCCCCGCGAGCTCATTTGTAAGGTGTGGAGTTGAGTTCAAGTTCTATCTTAGAGTGCTACACTATTCCCTTAGTAGTTAGGATAGTCCTGGGAGTTAGAGTTGACTCAAGCTTTGCCTCGGAGTCTCTGGAGTTATCTTCGAGTCTGCGGTAAAAGCTTTGTATCTTTGTATTCAAATTATCTCCAATATAATTTCAGTTATATTTTACTCTAAGTTCTATCTCTTGCAAGTGTGGTGTACCTTTCTTTGGACACTTGCTAGGCTTCGGTTCTGTTTTACTCAGTTATTCAATTCTTGTTATTCTTGCCGGTGCTATAACTCAACCCTAGACTTAGACGCTAGGTTCTGGCTAAACCCTCTCCTCTGATCAAGGACGGTCTATCATTGTTCAAGCTTCGCTTGAACATGTTTATAGCATGCCATCCTTTCCACACAGCTTTGTCTGGTAGCCCCACTCGGTGACAGCATGTGGTGTGCCTGTGTAGTCTAGGCCCATCGTTCGGGAGGCCCGTAAGTGTTATCTAGACTCTCTTTCGGGACCAACTATCTACCCCTGGTACCCTCAACACTCTAGAATTTCGCTCGATGCAAGACCCTGACTTGTTTATTTGAATATCTTGGTTCAGCACAGATAACCTTTGCAGTCGTTTAGAAATAGAGTTTGGTGACTTTATCTCACTCGTTGTCCTCCCAGGCAACTATACCTTTCTACGGAAAGCTACTATAGACTTACCTCTCCACCAATACACCTATCTTCGTCACGTTTACCCCTGTTTGACTTCTAGTTGGTACAACTTATCCATGTATTACATTCCATTTGATTTGAGTATATTCAATTACACTCTCTCGCCTGCTGCTTCCCTGTGGAAATTTACGATACTCGGAATACTCTGAGTGAAAGGCTACAGCGGTCTTTTTGCGCTTGCAGAGTAAAACCTGTTAATGCTATGAGACTCTAACAAGCTTTTTTGGCGCCATTGCCGGGGAAGCAATAGGCAGAGAGATAATTGAAATCTCATTTACCCTGTATACTTGATATGCTTACCGCTAGTTGTTAACATGCTCACTTTGCTCTATTGTTTTATTGTGGTTGCAATAGAGAGGTGTATGACCGGTTACGACCTACCGGAAAACTAGCACAATAACCCAAAGTCATTGCTCAAGAGAGTCAGTCCAAAGACTATCCACGGGCAGAGACCTGTACCAAGGGAGCTAGAACCAAGCACGTCTACCAGCACTCCAGCTACCAAAACCATGACTGAGAAGACCATTCGTGAGTTCTCCATCCCCTCGAGCATCAATGTTCCAATGGGACCTAAAGTTCAAGTGGGAGAGAACTTCGAACTCAAGCCAGGGGTGATCCATGTGGTTCAAGCTTTGCCATTCTGTGGACTGGCTACAAAGGATGCTGACAATCACTTGTAGTAGTTTCTGGAGATCTATAGCACGTTCAACATGAAAGGAGCATCATCGGACGCCGTCAAACTTCGTCTCTTCCCGTTCTCTCTTGATGGGAAGGCAAAACAGTGGTTCTACCTCAATCGAGCAACACTAACATTGTGGAATGCATGTTCCGATGCATTTCTTGTGAAGTACTTCCCATTGGGAAAGACTAACGCATTGAGGAACAAGATCTCGAGCTTTCAACAGCTCACTGATGAAACCGTAATGGAGGCCTGGGAGAGACTCCAGGAGTATATCGCAGCTTGCCCCCACCACAGAATGCAAGAGTGGCTCATTATTCAGAGTTTCTTTCAAGGGCTTCACCGCTCAGCACAAGAACACCTGGATGCAGCCGCTGGAGGATCCTTCCTGTCCTTGAGCATCTATGCGGCCAAAGGGCAAATTGAAAAAGTGGCCACCAATCAAGGATGGAAAGAAGAGAGGTCTAGTACCAGATCCTATGGCATCCATCAGATTGAGAGTACTGACATGCTCGCTGCCAAGATGGGCTTGCTGTTGAAAAAGCAAAACGATACTCCAGAAGCCGCTCCGGTCCAAGCCCTCAACTCTCATATGACTTGCGAAGTCTGTGGGAACATAGGACACTCGGGGAACAGCTGCCCCGAGATGCGACCCGAAGACGTGAACTTCATAGGGAGCAGTAACTTCAACAACGGGAATCGTCCTCAGCCAGGATGGAGCACACGACCACATCTCTCTTTCTCCGGACAAGGTAACTCTTTAGGAAGTTCACAGCAGTTTCCTAAAAGCAATTTTAATTTTGATTAGAAAGCTGTGAATGATAGCATTAGTAAAAAGTTCCATGCCAATGATAGGATGTTTGAATCTATTTCTTTGCAAATGGAAACTTTGAATAGGTCTATGAAAAACCAACTTAGCTTCAATAAAATATTAGAAACTCAAATAGCTCAGTTGGCTACTGCCTTACCTAACCCAAATGCGGGTAAGCTGCCTGGGCAACCTGAAGCTCCTCCCAAGGAGCACATAAATGCAATAACCACTATGGGTGGAAAGTCCACAAAGGACCCCCCATCTCCTAGTCGTGCAGGTAAAGAGAAGGAGAAGACACCCGAGTCCGAAGACAAGGTTGTAGAGGAAGATACACCTGGCAAGGAGGAGAGGCCAGCATCGAAGCACTTACCCCATGAGTTCTATGATACTACAGTGCTGCCATTTCCTCCACGAAACAAGAAGGCTGCCGCTGACGAACAATATAGTAAGTTCGTTGAGGTCATTAAGAAGCTTTATATCAACATACCTCTTCTAGATGCTATGCAGGTACCGACACATGCTAAGTACTTAAAGGACATCCTCAACAATAAGAACCCCTACCGTCAACAGAAATAGTGCATTTGACAGAAGAGTGTAGCATAGCTATACTCAAGAAAAATGACCCTGGGAGCCCCACCATCTCATGCTCGATTGGATCCCATCACTTCGACCAAGCATTGTGTGATCTTGGAGCCAGTGTCAGCATAATGCCGAAGGTCATCTTTGACAAGCTAAGCCACGCTGCACTTGCTCCCATGGCTATGTGTC
Source organism: Paspalum vaginatum (assembly GCA_030272315.1). Taxonomy (NCBI): domain Eukaryota; kingdom Viridiplantae; phylum Streptophyta; class Magnoliopsida; order Poales; family Poaceae; genus Paspalum; species Paspalum vaginatum. Next base: position 30,736,481 of record CM059013.1, on the reverse strand, counting down.
TGCAACTCAGAGATCAATCCATTCGCTACCCAGAAGGCATCGCAGAGAACGTTCCGGTGAAAATTCAGAATTTCCTCATCCCGGTGGATTTTGTTGTACTGGACATGGAGATCGACACAAAAACACCGCTCATCCTGGGGCAGTCGTTTCTGAGCACTGCGGAAGTGACCATTGACGTTGGGGCAGGCAAGGTTCACCTCAACATTAATGGCAAGAAGGAGACATTCGCCTTTAAGCCAAAAGTTGAGCAGTGCAACAAGGTGCAAACTTTCAAGTGTCCGGCACAAAAGAATGCACCCAAGGTCAAGAAAGGGACCAAGAAGCCAAATGAAAAGGTTGACAACCTCGTTACAATTATGCTAAACAAATTGAAAATTGAGGCCAACATCCGACAACAGGAGTATGAAGCTGCCATGAAAAGCAGCAAATTGAGACAACAAGAGAAAAGACATGGCAAGCCTGGTCCCGCAATAGGAGGCAAAGCTCCTGTGAATAAGGTCTGCGCTGAGAGCCAATTGCATACAAGACAATGCAGAGAAGGTGAACCGCCTGTGAATAAGGTCAGCACTGAGAGCCAATTGCATATGTCAAAACAGTGCAGAACTAGTGCTGAGAGCCAATTGCATACGCCAGGACAGCGCAAAAGTAGCATCGAGAGCCAATTGCATATGCCAGGACGGTGCAGAGTTAATGAAGCACAAAGAAGAGAAGACCTTAACTTTGATGCTTATACAACACCAAGAGGAAAAACATAGTCAGCCCTAGCCAATAGGTAAGTTGGCATTATCATTCGACGGCATATTTATTTTCCGCTTAATTTAATTTTCGCACCCCACTGCATATTTAAAATTATGCCTTGCACAATTTTATTTTTTTCGTGCACTGTTTTTAACCTTTTTTGCAATTAAAAAAAGGGCATGGCCGGCCGGCCACAGTGCCTAGTCGGCCGACCACCCTAGTGGCCGACCGGCCACCCTGCTCCCTTTCCCCTCTTTTCTCTCTCTCTTTTTCTTTGTCTTTTCTTTTTCTTTCTCTTTTCCTTTGCCTTTCACTTTCTCTTTTCTTTTTCTTTTTCTTTCTTTTTCTTTTGCTTTCCCTTTGTCTCCTCCCAACACAAGCAGATAAGTGGCATTGGCACCTTGGCCGCCTGGCACACTGCCATGGCCGGCCGACCTCCCTGCCTAGCCGCCCGGCCACCTCTTCGCTGCTTTCTGCACACGCTTTGCTCCAGTCACGTCCCCTCAGTACACTACATGCAAGCATGGCTGCCTAGACCATTTTGCATGGCCGCTCAGCCATGGGCAGTGGCTGCCCGGCCACCCTGCACCCCCAAATCACCTATAAATACTACTCCTCGCTTCCTAGATCAGTGCACCACGCAGCAAGCTACAAACTCTCCTCTCCCTCTCTCTAATCTCTTGTTTAGTAGCTTAATTAAGCTTCCATGCTTAGTTAAAATAATGCCCGAATAAAATTTAATTAGCCAAATAAAATATTGGCTACACTCTCTCTGAAATTTCCGCAAAACGAGAACGTTTTGTGGAGGCTCTGCCCCACAAGGACCAGTTTATTTTTCAGACGACTAACGCGCTAATGCTTATATTATCTTGTCGTCTATTCTTCGGGTATCGTGTTTTTGTTGCTTTCTTACAGGATGAACCGCATATTCAAGAAGGCGAAAAATACCGTTAGCAAGGCGGGGAAGCACATCCACTAGTCGTCCTCCGAGGGTTCTGGTCCGTCAAGCAGACATGCTGCCTCCGAGAGGATGTCCATCAGCACAGAAGAATCGGAAGAAATTCCAACGTCCTCCACCAACCGGCTAGTGCTACTCCTCGAATCGCAGCTCCTACCACGCAGCCAGGATGAGGCCAAGGCGTTAAGACTTTTGCATCAAAAGTCTTACACCTTGACCAAATGCATTGACGAGGACCTCCTCATCAACACTGGCATGCGAGGTGAGTTTGATGAGATGTTCCAAACCATCGGCTGGGGGACCTTTGCAGAAATTCCAGAAGGACGAATCTTCCTCCTCACAAAGGAATTCCTCATGACGCTCCGCACCGACACCCGAAGGGAAGGTGCGTTTGTCTAGTTCCGACTCTTTAATACTGACTATGAGCTTACACTGCGTCAATTTAGGAACTTGCTGAACTTCTCGCCACAATGCTCTGTAGCGGAAGACCCCACAGGCTTTAACTCAGTAGAGTTTTGGAGAGAGTTAGCTGGGGCTGACTCTTGAGGGAAAAAGAGCATCATGAAAATTAAACATCCTACCATGCGGTTCCAAGCTCGTTGTCTTACTATGGTTGTTTTCCCACGAGATGACTCCCGCCGTGTCATAGTAGTTGACATTAGGTGCCTCTATGCTATGTGGAAGAAACAGAAATTTGCCCCTATGCGTAGTATGATTAATCACTGGCAAGGGCTAGTTCACGTTAGCACTACCATTTTGATCATGTCATTCGTGACAAGGATCGCCAATGATTTGGGAGTATTAGCTAACGCTTCTGTGTCATATATGCCTAATGACCCTTCTAACATAGTCAAAGATTCGCACTTCTTTCACGCGAACTTCCTGAGGAAAGACACACAGGGAAGTTATATCATGACATACAAGGGCTATGAGTTTGAGCTACCACTTCCAGCGCTGCAGTTCAAATTATATTCTAGGAGATCACTAAACATGCAGCAAGCACCCGAGCAAGCATCCGAGCCAGCACCCGAGCCTGCAAGGAATAGTGTCTCCGGAGTAATGACTCATCCCCAGTGACCACAAGCCGAGGAAAGGATCCGCAAGGCATATGAAAAAGCACAAGAACCAGGTGCCGAACCTGCATGGGCTCATCCAGCCGCAGGACCCTCTTGGGCTCACCCAGGTGCTGGACCCCCTCACCAGGGAGGCACACCCGCCTGGGGGAGCCAGAGGGAATCATGGCACAGTTCGTGGGACTTTGTGGTACCTATCAGCACATATGATGCCGTCATACCACGGTGGAGGTGAGCAATTCTTTGGTCGTGGTGTAGGTCCATCTAGCTCTGCCCGCTACACTGGTGACGGGCCCACGGGGAAGATCAACGCTCTCTTCGAGGCATTGGATCTCCAAGAGCACCGCACCTTGGGGATAATAGATGCCCTCCACGAGATACAGGACCAACAAGGAGCCACCCACAACATGGTCCTAGAGACAAGGGCAACAGTTGAACGCATGCAGGAGCAAAACCTCTTGTATTACAACTGGCGAGGTTTCTACCCCGACTGAGCTTCGTTGAAGCTTGGGGGAGGTAAGACCCAACAATAGGAAGGTACGCATATCAGCCCACTCCTTTGTGCATTTTCGTATGATTCCCTGAAGTCAGCCTTATCCCACCAAATGTCTGTTTTGCCCTACCATGAGAGTAATGCTATTGTATCTTTTTAGTCGCTTAGTTTAAGTTTGTTTAAATTGATTTATAAAAAAAATGAAAAAAAGTGTGTCAAATGACTCCTATGCTTGAATGTTAAATTTACTTGCTAGCTTCATTTTGGAAATGATGAATAGTTGCTCTATCAAGTGAATGGTTTGAGTCTTGCATGACAACTTATGCTTAGCTTAGTCCCATATTGGTGAATAAAAAGAAGTGAACCAAAAGTTTTACCTTGTGGATGCCATTTGTGATAACAAGCCTAAGTTGTTGAGATATGATATGACTTAAAAGCAAGATGATTCTTCCATGTTTCTAGTAAGATGAATGTCTCAGGTTTTTATTTTGAAAATAAAAAAATAAAGCTCCCCTTGGTTGAAAATTCCTACCAGAGCCAAAATGCTTCAAATATATGAAACAGCTACAAAGGGTTGCTTAGATATGTTTTGAGCTTTGTCAAATTTTGAGTCTCATTGAGTAGAAATATCACCTTCTGTTGACAACTGGAGTACAAAAGAAACAAATGCAAGTGATCCACTCCGGACTTTGCATCCACCAAAAAGTCTCAAATACTTCTCATACCCCTTTTGCCTTCAAATCTCAAGGCGGAAAGGGTATGGAGCCAAAAAAAAGTGAAAAGCATGCAAGTTCAAGCATGGCAAAAATAAAGGCTCCATATCGCCTCCAAATATATAAAAGGCTATAAGGGATGAAAATCTCGAGAAGGAGACATACTACTCCACCACTCATACTCTAGTGATCAAACAGAAGAAATGATATAGTACACTCTTTACTCCAATCTTTGGCTTAGCAAAATAAACATTCTAAGTGCGCCACATTCTCCCTCACCTGAAGCTCCACATAGGCCTTAGTGTAGGAAAATGTTGGCCAAATCATGGGCCTTGGTGAGGAAACACTTCTGAGCCATCGAGAGTATCCTTGGGGAAGCTTCTTTTGTTTTGAAAATCTTGAAAACACCTGAGAAGGACATTCGAAAAGAATAAGATAGGATCACTCTTGCAATAGAGTTGTTCTGTCTCTCAACCACCTAAGGCAAGGTAAGCAAAAAGATGCACCACAGGTATGACACAAGGTAAACTTCAATTATTTCGCTACCTGCGACAAAACTTTAAGTCTTGAGTTGCATATAAGAATCATCCTTCATCTTCGTTATTGCAGCAAGTCCTGATCCACTTTCAGGCTTAGCTTTGCTCGAGGACGAGCAAAAGTTTATGCTTGGGGGGGGTGTTGTCGGTCGTAATCTGACGATATCAACCGTCAATTATCCGCCAAATGAGGCAAAACAAGTGAAATAATAGGACTAACCCTTGCTACTAATGGGTTCCACAAGTTGTACATGAATATTTGAATGCAGGTACCAAAATATGTGCAAAATGGTTGAAAACAAGCCAAAGATCAGAGATGGGCATCAATGGTGAATAGGCCATAGCTGCCCGGCCATGTTCCAGGCCACCAGTGGCCGCCCGGCTACTGGTCAGGTCTAGCCTTGCCGCCCAGCCATGTGGCATGGCCGCCCGGCCACCTCTCTTACAACAACTTTGATCCTACATGCAAAGAAACACAAGGCAACGAAGATCCAACCATACAAAAGAGTATCCAAAATATCTAAGGGTCAGATGGACATCAAAACATGGATCGGTGACGTCATCAATTCGGGGAAACCAACATGCAACCAACCAATGGAGGACAAGTGGCTGCCCGGCCACTATTCTTGGCCGCCGGCCACCTTCAGACCTGTTTTGCACGTGTACCAACAGTCAACCGATTTGGGGAAGCAATATCAAGCATTGGATCATGGAAGTCGGTGGATCCTATGGCCGCCCGGCCATAGGGATGGCCAAGCGGCCACCGACCTACCCCCTAACCGACCTAGTGTGTCTATAAATACCACCCTCACTCAGTTGTACTATAAATAGGCCCCAAGAGCTCATTTGTAAGGTGTGGAGTTGAGTTCAAGTTCTATCTTAGAGTGCTACATTATACGCTTAGTAGTTAGGATAGACCTGGGAGTTAGTGTTGAGTCGAGCTTTGCCTTAGAGTGTCCGGAGTTATCTTCGAGTCTGCAGTAAAAGCTTTGTATCTTTGTATTCAGATTATCTCCGATATAATTTTAGTTATATTTTACTCTAACTTCTATCTCTTGCGAGTGTGGTGTACCTTTCTTTGCACACTTGCTATGCTTAGGTTGTGTTTTACTCAGTTATTCAATTCTTGTTATTCTTGCCGGTGCTATAACTCAACCCTAGACTTAGAAGCTCGGCTTTGGCTACACCCTCTCCTCTGATCAAGGACGGTCTATCATTGTTCAAGCTTTGCTTGAACACGTTTATAGCGTGCCATCCTCTCCACGCAGCTTTGTCTGGTAGCCCCACTCGGTGACAGCGTGTGGTGTGCCTGTGTAGTCTAGGCCTGTCGTTTGGGAGGCCCATAGGTGTTAGCTAGACTCTCTTTGGGGACCAACTATCTACCCCTTGTACCCTCGAGACTCTAGAATTTCGCTCGACACAAGACCCTGACTTGTTTATTTGAATATCTTGGTGAGGCACGGATAACCTTTGTAGCCGTTTAGAAATAGAGTTTGGTGACTTTATCTAACTCATTGTCCTCCAAGGCAACTATACCTTTCTACGGAAAGCTACTATAGACTTACCTCTCCATCAATACACCTATCTTCGTCACGTTTACCCCTGTTTGACTTCTAGTTGGAACAACGTATCCGAGTATTACATTCCATTCGATTTGAGTATATTCAATTACACTCTCTCGCCTGCCGCTTTCCTGTGGAAATTTATGATACTCGGAATACTCTGAGTGAAAGGCTACAGCGGTCTCCGTGCTTTTGCGGAGTAAAACCTGTTAAGGCTAAAAGACACCAACACCAGCGCACACAGAATATCGACCAACAACAAGGAGAACACCACAATCTTCTCCTTGAAACGAGAGTGACCGTTGACTGCTCCCAAGATTAACTCCAACAGTTCTACCAGTACTATGGGTACTACCCCAGCTAGCTTCAGTGAAGCTTGGGGGAGGCCCAGCCGACATCTGAGTACGTGCACTAGTCCGCCTGTCCTCTGCTGCTCCTCATTTCCCTGTTTCTGCCCCATGAGTATCACCAGTACCATCCTACTATATGAGAGCTGGCCTAGTAGTAGTTGTTTCTTTTCCATTCTGTTTAGTGTGAAATGAAACTTAAGAAAACTCTCATGAATAAAGTTTACATGCTAGCTTCATTTTGGAAATGATGAATAGTTGCTTTATCAAGCTGATTGATTAATTCTTGCATGTGACTTATGCTTAGCTTAGTTCCAAGTTTGTGAATAAAAGAAGTAAAGCAAAGTTTTACTATGTGGTTGCCAGTTGCGATAACAAGCCTAAGTTGTTGAGAGACATGATATGATTTAAAAGCGGGATGATTCTTTCTTGTTCCTAGTAAGATGAAAGTCTTAGGTTTTTATTTTGAAAATGACAAAATAAAGCTCCCCTTGGTCAAAATTCCTACAAGATCCAAAATGATTCAAATATCCATACCTCTACAAAGAGCTGCTTAGAAATGTATTGAGCTTTGTAAAATTTTGAGTCTCATTGAGTAGTAATATCACCTTCTATTGATAGCTGGTGTACAATAATGCAAGTGATCCATTCTGGACTCTGCATCCACCAAAAAGTCTCTAAATACTTCTCATATTCCCATAGCATTCAAAACTCAAGGAGTAAGGGTATGGAGCCAAAAAAAAATGTGTGCAAAAGGCACGGCAAAATAAAAAAAAATGCGTGCAAATGCACGGCAAAATGAAAAGCATGCAAAATTAAGCATAGCAAAGGCTCCATATTCCCTCCAAATTTATAAAAGGCTACATGGGAAGAAAATAAAGAGAAGGAGACACTTTGTTCCACCACTCATACTCCAGTGATCAAATAGAAGAAGTGATAGAGTACACTCTTTGGTTCAATCTTTGTCTTAGCAAAATAAACATCCTAAGTGTGCTACATTCTCTCTCCCACCTAAAGCTCCACAAAGGCCTTAGTTTAGTAAAGGTCTGGTCAAGCTCATGGCCTTTGGTGAGGAAACACTTTTGAGCGATCGAGAGCATCCTTGGGGAAGCTTCTGTTGATTTGAAAACTCCGAAAACACCTGAGAATAACATCCAAAACAAGAACAAGTTTGAGTTACTCCTGCAATAAAGTCGTTCTACCTCTCGACCGCCCAAGGCAAGGTAAGCAAAAAGATGCACCACATGTATGACATGAGGTAAACTTTGATTATTTCACTACTTAAGGAAAATGCCAACTGTTGAGTTAGATATAAGAATTCCATTTCAACTTCGACATTATAGCAACTCCTGATCCGCTTTCAGTCTTAGCCTTACTCGAGGAAGAGCAAAAGTGTAAGCTTGGGGGTGTTGACGGTCGTCATTTCATGATTTTGACCATCAACTATCCTCGAAATGAAGAGAAACATGTGACTTTATTGGACTAACCCTTTCTACTAGTGAGTTTCACTAGTTTTGTACAAATATTTGGTTGTCGGTATGAAACACAAGTAAAAATGAGGTAAAATGGCAAGGAAATGAAGTTTAGCACCTGATGGGCACTGGAGCATGGCCGCCCGGCCATAGCCATGGAGATGGCTGACCGGCCACCCCTAGTGGTCGCCAAGCCACCCAGCAGCAATCCAGGCAAACCAACAAGGCTGCCCAGCCATGTGCATGGCCGCCCGGCCATCCAACCGAGCCCAAATGCCTCCACTTCTACCCTACATGCAAGAACAACATGTCAAATGTACAAACTCAAGTGTGGGCCAAGTTTACAATGTGACAAGTGCCATAAGGCTACCATGTCATCAATCCATCCCATGGATTGGTGATGTCAGCAATCCATGTAACTTGCATCCAATGGCCATGGAAGGAACACACTCCAAATCCAACGATCCATGAAGAAACACACTGGAATTACTATCAACTGCCATCCAGAGGGCATGCAAGATGTTGGATCACCAAAGTTGGTGAATCCAATGGCCACCTGGCCATGGGCATGGCCGCCAGGGCATCACTCGGTCCCGTTTTGCACGTGCATCGTATGGCTGCTCGGCCAACCGCCAACCGCCAACTGACTTGGGGAAGTAATATCAGCGGAAGGATAATCAAGGTCAGTGGATCCTATGGCTGCGCAGCCATAGGGGTGGCCACTCAGCCATGCATGTGGCCGCCCGGCCACCGACCAACCCTTCTCACCGACCTATACCACCTACAAATAGAACCCTAGAGCTCATTTTCAAAGTGTGGAGTTGAGTTCAAGAGCTATCTTAGAGTGCGACCTTCTTCCTTTAGTAGTTAGGATATTCCTGGGAGTTAGAGTTGAGTCGAGCTTTACCTCGGAGTCTTAGGAGTTATCTTCGAGTCTGTGGTAAAGTTTTGTATCTTTTGGATTCAGATTATCTTCAATATACTTTCATTTATATTTTACTCTGGTTCTACCTCTTGTAAGTGTGGTGTACCTTTCTTTGGACACTTACTAGGCATAGATTGTGTATACTTTGTCATTCAATCCTAGTTATTCTTGCTGGTGCTATAACTCAATCCTAGACTTAGACACTAGCCTCTGCCTAGACCCTCTCCTCTGATCAAGGATAGCCAATTGTTGTTCAAGCTTCGCTTGAACACGTTTATAGTGTGCCATCCTCTCCACGCAAATTTGCTTGGTATCCCCACTCAGTGACTTCATTTTGTGTGCCTGTGTATCCCAAGCCCATCGTTCAGGAGGCCCATAGGCGTTAGCTAGGTTCTTTTTTGGTGGCCAACTATCTACCCCTGGCTCCTCGAGGGTGCTAGAATTTCGCTCAATGCAAGACCTTGACTTGTGTAATTGGGTGTCATTAGTAGTCTCGTATAATCCGTGCTACCGAAAAGCATTATAGTTTAGTGACTTTATCTCCTTGTTGTCCTCCCACACAACTATACCTTTCTGCGGACATCTTTGATATACTTATCTCTCCACCATTGTTGGCATCATGGGGGATCCATACCCCAAAGACGCACATGAAGACCTCGTCAAGTAAAAGAAGACCACTGCAGGAAGACAGTCGACGCACGTGGCCGAGGGCTCCGGGGAACTCCAGGAGAGGCAGGGACGCATGACGAGCCCCGAGACCCTTTACGAACCCACCTAGCAAGCCCCGAGAGGGACTCTTCCAAGGGAAGGAACCTTCACCTGCTGCATTAAATTGGGAGGAGCGCTCGGACTGACCATACCCCTGCACGCCCTCTGCGGCGTGCAGGTCATATCGCCGTACCGGCAGATGGGGCGAGGGCGGGTGCCTGCTGTGTGTCCTCCTGCCTGTCTCGTTGATAGAGAAGGGATAGTACATCCCAGGCCTCCACACAGTGGAGGATAGATGTGCCAATTGCCTAGCTGACCCTAGGCCATGCCGTTCATTGAAGCACTGCACTACCAACTCTGTACCAGCCACTCACACCGTTGCGCTATAAAAGGGCGTGGTGGAGCACATAGAAGGGGGGACTCTTCCTCAAATGCCTACACATTCTCACCCTCACCACTCAAGAACACACCTCACATGACTAGGAGCTCAGGCTCTTGGTCTTGATTGTATTCATAGTTCTTCTGCTATACAAGGAGTAGCCAAAAGAGGACGTAGGGTGTTACACTAGGGGGTGGCCCAAACCTCTATAAACCTTCTTCTCCAACTCCTCGTAACCAATCCGGTTCAGCGGCAGTGTCCACGACCCTACGCAACTCTACACTTTGATCGATATCTATATGGTACCTTGGTGTCGTACTCGACAACATTGGCACGCCAGGTAGGGGCAGGGCGCGCTAGTCACTGACCCTGAGGGCTGCTAGAGAGCAGAATCCCGAAGGAGCCATACATTCAGCCACTATCTCCACTGATGGTGAAGTAGCGCTGTGTCGTAGGGCGTGACTACCATCACCACAGCCAGTGCCACAACATGTTGCCTCGGCTCCACCGTTGAGGGTAGGCCGCTCCGACTATACATAGAGGAGAGCGCCACCCTCGGTGGGTAGCCAGAACCCTCGTGGGGTGGTGGGTCATGATCCACCGCTGCCTGCGGCTGCAGTATCGATTCCTATGGGACCAGCCCGGGGGCAATTGCGCCGAACCCCACTGCCCGTCGCGGCCACATGCAAGGGTGCCACTTCACAGTCCATATGCAGTCCCGCAGCTGCGTGCCAGCCGGTGTGGAGCCGGTGGGCTTGACACCGTCTAGACTTCTCCGACCATGTCATCGGGGCCTTGGATGTGGCAGAAGCTCTGCTGCGCAATCCACTGGCACCACATGCCGTGTCGGTGGTACACGAGCTGTGGTGGCAAGATGTCGCTAAGTTTGTTGCTGCGGGCTGGGGAGCGCATGGGCCCTCCTAGGTATCGGGACAACCAGGAGTGCTTCAACAGCAGCCCATGCTGCTTTCCCGTGCACCTCAGCCCCACGTGGAGCACCTGCACTACCAACAGTCAGGAGCCACGAGTCCTCCGTAATGTCTTGGGTAGGAATAAGGTGGCGGAGGATGCACGGCTCGCTATCAAGCGAAGCCGTGATCGCTGGTGTCAGGATGCTGGGCACATGTGCCCGGCCGCTGCGCCTGATCCCCAAAACAATGCCCAAGCCCCGGGAGGCCTGGGTGCCCTAGTGTTAGCAGTCCATCCTAGGCCTGGCGCCTCGGAGCTGGATCTTGGGGTGAGGTGTCGGGCCCTCGCCCCTCATCTTCGATGAGCCCCATGGCTGGTGAAGTTTTGTCCACACTAGCCAGGAGAAGTATGATGGGACTATCGACCTGGCGGAGTTCCTCCATATCTATGCTACTGCCATCATCACCGCAGACGGTACCAATGATGTGATGGCAAACTATTTCCATATTGCCTTGACTGGGCCTGCATGGACCTAGCTAATGAATCTCCCCAAAGGCTCAATTGAATCCTGGGAGACTCTCTGCCGCCAGTTCATGGCGCACTTTGTCGGAACTTGCTCACACCCGGGGTCAGAGGCAGACCTCCATGCAGTGATGCAACAATTGAACGAGACTCTAAGGCAGTTTGTCCAGCGGTTCTGTCAAGTATGACACACCATCCCTCGGATCACCCTAGCTTCAGTCATCTTCGCCTTTCGCCAAGGGGTTCGGGATGAGAAGCTGGTCGAGAAGCTTGCCACTCACGAGATCCAGGACATTGGCGACCTTCTCGCACTCGCTGATAAGTGTGTGCATGCAGCCGAAGGCTGGGCCTGGCATAATCCCTGGACTCTCTAGCCCGGTATGGCTGAGCAAAACCCTCAGGCCGGGGGCTAGGGAAGAAAAAGAAGAAGAAGGCCCCTAACCAGGGGGCTGTCTATGCGGCGGGGGCTGGCAAGACCGATGAGTTGCCCCATCGCGACGACAAGAAGCAGAAAGGACCTTCGAATACCAGAAGGCCCAGGAGATGGTGTCCGCTTCATGACTCTAGCTCCCACGACCTAAAGGATTACCGGATAGTGAAGAACATAGCAGACAGGAACCGAGAAAGACCGGAAGAATCCCCAAGAATAGCAAGATAAGCGCAGGAAGCCTGTGCAGGGTGACCCCACAGAAGAATAAGGTGCCCACAGCACCGCCGGACCTCGACGAAGAGGATGAGGACAATGCCGAGCAGTTTCAAGCTGCTAAGCGTACCATTGCTGTCATACACAGAAATGTAGGCAGTGCGGCGACACGTCGCACTATCAAGATCTTGAAGAAGCAGGTGTCAGTAGTCAAGGCACTCCAAGAGGCGTAGTGCCCACTCAAATGGGCCGACACGCCCATCTCCTTCAGCCCTGAGGACCTCCCTTAGAACATGGTGGGCGTGGGAGAGCTGCCCCTCATAGTCTCCGCAACCATCGCCAACGCCTGTCTCAAGCATGTCCTTGTCGACGGCAGGGCTAGCCTGAACTTCCTTTCCTCTTGGGCATTTCACCAACTCCAAATCCTAGCAGGAAGGCATTACTCCGGCCTCACCCTTTGGGGGCGTTGGGCCCAGGGCTATCTTTCCCCATGGCGCATGCACGTTGCCCATTACCTTTGGAACCCCTAACAACTACATGGAGTTTGTGGTGGCGAAGCTCTGGCTCTCCTACAACGCCATCCTCGGTCAACCGTTTCTCTACAACTTCATGGTAGCAGTTCACTATGGGTTCCTGAGCATGAAAATGCTAGGACCCAAAGGCGTCATTACCATTCCCGGTGACCGCCCTGCGGCCGCTGCCGCAATCGAGAACCTGCAAGCGGTCGCGGCCCAGGGGTACATTGAACCCCCAGGCGCGGGGCCTCCGACTGATGGGTCTAGGGTTCCCACCATCGCTCGGGGGCCGCTTGATGGGGCTGTGGCTCTAGAACCAAACTTAGGGTCCTAACCCCGAAGCCCTTGGAGGATTCCGTGAATGGGGAGGCAGTGCCGACAAAGGTCATACAGATCAGCATTGAGGCTTCCCAGACTGCTCGTATCGGCGGTGGTCTGGATCCCAAATAGGAACATTGCACTCATCGCTTTCCTACGGGCCAATGTCAACGTGTTTGCTTGGCAACCTTCCAACATGCCCGGGGTCCCCAGGGAGGTGATTGAGCACAAGCTTGCAGTGCGGCCCGGAGCGAGGCTGATCCAACAGAAGATTTGTAAACAATCTGCAGAGAGGCAAGAATTCATCCATCTCGAGATCAATAACCTCCTGCGCGCGGGCTTCATCCAGGAGGTCCAACACCCGAAATGGCTTCGCAAACCCCGTTGTTGTCCCCAAGGCTTGGGGCAAGCTCCGGATGTGCATCAACTACACCGACCTTAACAAGACATGCCCCAAAGATCCAAATCCTCTCCCTAGAATAGACCAAATTGTGGACTCGACTTCCAGATGTGAGCTCCTCTCGTTCCTGGATGCGTATTCGGGGTTCCACCAAATTAGGATGGCTAGGGAAGATGAGGAGAAGACATCCTTTACTATCCCTTGTGGCTTGTATTGCTATGTGAATATGCCTTACGGTCTCAGGAACGCTTTGGCAATCCTTTGTGCGTGCAACCCATGTCACTCTTAAAGATTGCATTGGAAAAATAGTTGTGTTGTATGTCAATGATATCGTGGTCAAGTCCCGTCAGAGTGAATCATTGCTCCGGGATTTGGGCGGTGTTTTTGAAAGCTTGCGCAGCAACAAGATTCTATCGAACCCCGAGAAGTGTGTGTTCGGGGTTGCCGTGGGAAAGCTTCTCGGTTTCTTGGTTTCGCACCGGGGGATCGAGGCAAACCCTAAGAAGATTTGAGTTATCGAAAAGATGCAATCCCCGACCTGTATCAAGGAAGTGCAAAAGCTGACCAGCAGCATGGCTGCCCTCAGTCGGTTCATCTCGAGATTGGGAGAGCAGGCTCTCCCATTCTTTAAACTTCTCAGGAAGGACAACCCGTTCGAATGGACGGAGGAGGCTCAACATGCCTTTGAAGATTTAAAGATGTACCTTTCCTCTCCCCCGGTGCTGGTTGTGCCAAGGGAGGAAGAGCATCTATTCCTCTACATTGCGGCCACCGTTCCTGTGGTCGGCATGGTGCTCATTGCGGAACGAGAGAGGTCCCCGTGGCTCATACGTGCTGGTCCAGCGCTATGCTCGGCCATGAGCTCTGACCCAGTAGGAGCCTGGGGAAACCACCAAACAAGCAAAAGACACCGCGTGAGCGGAATTCGACCCCGACAAGGAAACTCACGATCACTCTAGGCCAAACCTCCCTAGCATTGAGGTGGGGGAACTCGGCCCCGAAGCACGGAAGACCTAGCACCCAGTTTACTTCATAAGCGAGGAACTCTGGGATGCCCGCATGAGATACTCAGAGGTTCAAAAGCTGCTCTACGCCATCCTCTTGGCATCATGGAAATTGAGGCACTACTTCCAAAGCCACAAGATCTCCATCATGAAGTCATACCCGCTTGGGACCGTGCTGAGAAATCAGCATGCAACTAGGCGAATTGCCAAGTGGGCAGCGGAGCTGGCAGAGTTTGAGCTTGAATTCATTCCTCGTCACGCGATCAAGAGCCAGGTTCTGGCAAACTTCATCATTGAGTGGACACCGGGGGCTAACGTTGCAATCCCAGAAGCCCCTGGGCCCACTGCCCCTGATGAGCAATGTGTCCACTTCACCGAGAACCCTTGGGGGCTGCATTTCCATGGCTCTTGTACCCATAGGAGCTCAGGGGGCGGTGTGGTTCTCACATCTCCTGAAGGGGAACTCCTGCTGTACATGTTCTACATCATGTTCAAGACTTCAAACAACGCTGCAGAGTATGAGGCCTTCATCGCGGGGCTGCAGACTGCCCTGAGTCTTGGGGTATGACAACATGGGGCAAGGGTGATTTGCAGCTTGTGATCAACCAAGTCAATGGTGAGTGCACCTGGAACAAGGCCCACCTTGCCACGTATCTCATGAAGGTCAAGAAAATCGATCTCTCTTTCGATGTCGTTGAGGTCAAGTACATCCCTCCCGCGAGAAGAAAATACCCTCGCAGATGAACTTTCGACCCTTGCCTCGGCAAGGGCACCCCCATCTGCCGGGGTTTTCCACAACTGGGTGACCCAGCCTTCGACGGAGCCCCCGCACTAGGAGATGGTGGATAACCCCCAATAGGTCACTGTGACTTCCTGGCTAGGGGATGATAATGCCTCCCGGCTAGGGGTTCAAGACGCCAGACAAGCTAACTCTGGGCAAACCCAAGCCTTAGGGGCCAATAAATCCAACCCCGAGCAAACTCAAGCCCAAGAGGGTGATCACCTTCCCATAAGGGAGGAAGCTCTGGTAACCCCCAAGGATTGGATCCAAGAAATTAGGGGTTTTCTGAAAGACAACATCCTTCCCATAGATGAGGCTTCCGTTGAGCGCATAATCCGCCGAGCAAAAAAATATGTGGTGGTAGAAGGGGACCTCTACCGCCACTCATCAAATGGCGTTCTGCTCAAGTGTGTCTCCAGGGAGGAAGGCAACGATATTCTCATGCACATCCATGAGGGCGAGTGTGGGAGTCATTCAGCATCTTGCACGATGGTCGGGAAGGCCTTTCCGCATGGCTTCTACTGGCTGACAGCCCTCAAGGACGCTACTGAGTTGGTCAAAAAGTGCAAGGCATGTCAGTTTCATGCAAAGCAGATTCACACCCCATCTCTTAGCTCGTGCAGCTCATCCCCCTATCATGGTCTTTTGCGGTCTGGGGGGTTGATATCCTCGATCCATTCCCCAAGGCGGTCGGCGGCTACGAGTACCTTTATGTTGCCATCGACAAGTTTACCAAATGGCCCGAGGACTGTCGCTGCTTGGGTGATCGACAAGCACACAGCAACCAAGTTCCTTTAAGCGATCATTTGCCGGTTTGGAGTCCCAAGCCGCGTTATCACTGACAATGGCACACAGTTCACCAGTGCCGTCTTCTAAGCCTACTGCGAAGACATGGACATAAAAATCTGCTATGCCTCCTCGCATCACCCCAGAGTAATGGGCAGGTTGAGAGGGAAAACGCAGAAATCCTCAAAGGGCTCAAGACCCGTACATTTGAAAGCTTGGGAAAACACGACAAGAAATGGGTCGACCACCTGGAGGAATAGGACAACACCGAGTCGAGCTACCAGGGAAACCCCGTTCTTCTTGGTCTTTGGGGTTGAAGCTGTGCTCCCCCCCAAGGTCACCAGTGGGAGTCCCCGGGTAAACGGTTTCAATGAAGAAATGCAAGATCAACTCCGGCATGCCGATATCGATCTCTTGGAAGAAAAGTGCCTAGTAGCCGCCCTCCGTGCAGCAAAATACCAGCAGGCTATACGCCGTTATCACCAGCGCCATGTAAGACCTCAGTCACTAGAAGTGAGGGACCTTGTGGTCAGACGCATCTTAACCCGAGTGGGGATGAACAAACTTTCCCCCACCTGGGAGGGCCCTTACCGCGTGATCGGGGTCTCTCGAGGTAGCTGTGTACATCGGGCCACAAAGAGCGGTGAAGAGCTCCCATTCCCATGGAATATCGAGCACTTGCATAAGTTCTATCCTTAAGGCACCATGGCACAGCTTCCGCTCTCCCATGCTGCCTATGGGCCACCTGCTATGCTTTTACAGTGCTCATGTAACTGTAGAAAAATGTAAATTATTTTTTCAAATTCTAATGAATCAATTATCAATCTTGCTGTTTACTATGATACCCTTGAGAGGCCTTGTTTAATGTACCTAGAGAGTGCTTGATTTGGGCACTTGGGGTAACAGTCCAGTTCTCTGGCAAGGGCTAAGGTCTGGGACCAGCGTTAGGGGACCAAGGCAAGTTGATGTGGCGTTCTGGTACGAAGTAGTACACCGGGCATGGCTAAATCATAGTTTTTCACGATGGGTCGCCGTGACTCATCCTGGTCCGCCTTCACCAGTTCGTCACCTCTCAGCCTTAGCCACTCCCTAATCTTGAACCCCCTCTCCTTAGTCGTTCGAGCCAAGCTCAGAACATGCCCGTGTGTGCCAAATAAGAACGCTAAAGGTATAGGTAACAGTACCCCGAAGGGAGAATTATTATTCCTTTGGAAAAATGTTTGTGCAAGGTGAAGATCCCCTAAGCCCCGGGCTTTCCCTCAGGGGCCTTAGGAAGGAAGGGTGTTTCCTCCCTGGACCTATAAGTCTAGGAACAAACCCCGGGGGCCAGAGGGTGACGAACCCCCGAGTTTAACCCCGGGGCTGGTAAGACTCTGGGATGAGTCCAGAGGTTGGCGTACTCCTTGGCTCCCGCTGAAGAGCATTGGCAGGCCTGGAGATGGGCGGAACCCCGGACTGTGCTCCAGGGACACTGAAAAAAGACTACGACCATTTGAAAGACCAGCACAAGAAATCATTCCAGTCAATATATTGCATGCTACAAGACATACAGAGATTTGGATCAAAGGAAGCCCTAGGCCCCATCCCGAGGACAAAGACCCAGGAAGCCCTACGCCCCGCCGACGGTGGTGAACACAAGATCTGTAACAACCTTGTGTGGTGCCTAATCCCTTCGAGGGAGATGTAGAGCAGGAGCCTTTCCACCTGCACGCCGACATCGTCAGCATTGCACAGCTAGAGAAGGCTCGCTCCAGCCCTTGATATGCTACACCGCGGTACCTAGGCGAGGACCAGCGTCCGGGGCTTTTCGCCAGCCCCGATGACATGCAACAGGACTGCTGGGCATCCTATTTTTGGGACTCAGGATGGCGATTCCTGCACCCTACGAGCCCGCCAAGTGGCTCGCTGCTTCTCCGCATCAGGCTGCTACGACAACTCCTCGACGACGTCATCCCCACGCACACATGCAACTGCCTTGGTACCAGCAATGCCCCAGCAATCGGGCCTGAGGCTAGAACACCAGGGTAGCAGGTGCCCGCGGCCCTCTCACACCGGTGGCTGCATAGAACCACTGCCTGGTCTTCCACCCTAGTTGGTGGGGTTCTCTTGCACCGGCTAGGGTGGCACCAGGGGAGGGTGCAGCATGCTGCCAACGGCCGTGATGACCAAGACGACTACCGTCTGAAGGAGGTCTAGTTCGGAGTGGCACCTTAAGAGCCGCTTCTAACCAGACACCGGTACACATTAAGAGATGCTCATAACCAGAAGATTCATGCTGAGCAAGCTAAGCAAGACCAAGCTACTCTAAGGTTCGCCTAGCCTACTCGGGTGGCAGGGCTCTGCAGAAAATACCCCATGCCCCTATGGAGAGAAGAAGCAACTTCCACTAGAGAGGCCTGGGAAGAGAAGTGAAGCCCCATGGCTTGAAGAGATCTACCAAGCTATGCCTAAGTGAATACAACTCGGTGGGGTGGATGCGAGAAAAATAGGAGGAACCTCCTATTTATAGTCTCAGCTCAGCCCCTGGGGGTCACGGGATTTCTGTAGCCCCCCAAGTTGGCCAAATAGATGCCACAGATCTAGCTGTGCTCAGCCTCTCAACAGGGTAGAGACTTAAAGGCACGCCTTGAAGGCCGCAGAGTCTCTGCGTCTAGAGGCTTGTACTCTTGGTCAAAAGCTGCCCTCGGGCAGGCCGATGCGACAGCTCAAAGTTGAGACATGCAGAGGTACTCCATGGTCTAGCTAGGGCATGCATAGACAAGACAAGTCGGGCCTGCGCCTCGCAAGGCAATAAAAAAACAAACAAACACCAAACACCCCTTCGGTCACAGTGCAGCTTTGTCTCGAGCCCCTACTCAACCTGATCCAAAAATACATGTCGAATTAAACAAGCTCGGTACCGCAACACCCATAGTGCGCTGACCAGACAATGCCTGCGCTACCATGGTATGGGGCTAGATCTCCTGCGTCGATGGAAGTCAGTGCACGACAAAACATCAAGACAATGAGTACAAAGCTTTCAAAATATAGTCCAACCATAAGGCGATGATGTACCGCCAAGTGATGTCCAGAAGAGCAACCAATGCAACACACAAAAGAAACAAGTTCAAAAAGTAAACTACTCCTCATTAGTCAATCCCCTGGAGTGGGCAGGCACGCGCACGGCCAGGCAGGTCTCAACGATGTCCTCCGCCATGGGCTTGTACTCCGCCATCGCCTCATCCACCCGGCTATCGTCGGACCCTTCCTCGGCGAGATGGCATACGTCGAAGTCTAGCACCGTGATCTTCAGCAGCACAAGCGCGTCGACAGCACACTCGAGGCCTAACTCTCGTCCTTTTGCCTCTACCGCCTCGTCAAGGAAAGTCTTTGCGATGACTAAGGCATGAGCGAGGTCGGCGAGGGCAGGCTGCAACCACACGAGTGAGTCATGGGTCTCGAGGCAGCTCATGATGTGTTGGCATTCATGCTCCTCTTGCTACTCCTTTTTAAGGCACCAAGACTCTTCACGGCGGAGAGCGCCTCAGCATCCATTGCCACCTTCGACTCCCAGGCCTTGACCTGTGCAAGACTCGCCTCGAGCTCCGCCAAGTCAGTGTTCAACACCTGGCGAGACAGCTCTAGGTCCTCCTCCTCCTTTCTCACAGAGGCGGCCGAGCTCACCTAGGTGCCATCCCTCTCTGCGATCACCTGCAGGGCCTGTTCCCGAGCGGTGTCATGGTTTGCCACCGCCTTCAAGGCCTGCTCTTGGGTAGCATCCCGCTCCCGGAGGGCCGCCGCGGTGAAGGACTCTGCCTCCTATGCGAACACCTATGCTGCTGCCAGCTCTTCCTCGAATCTGGCCCACTGGCCTACCAGGCTGTCCTCCAGGAGCCAGAGCCCTTGGCGCATCCACGAGAACTCCTCCTGTAGGTGTGGGATCGCCGTGAACAGCTGGTACCCCCTGGGCGTGGGCTAGTCCTCATCATCTGACTCGGACACCTTTGCCGTCAATGCCTCAGCGGCTGCATCCCAAGCAGCAGTCCCAGGGCTACGGTCACCACCGACAGACATGGAGGCTAGCCAAGCGCTGGCTGCAGTAGCAGCCTCAGTTTGGGGGCCGTTAGAGACCCCCTCCTCTACCGCGCCTGAAAGGGGCCTGTCATCAGGGGCCTGGCTCATAGTAACTTGGTCCGAGGCTCCCGCGACCCCACCCTCAGCGCCTCGAGAGCCGCCTCCAGGGGAGTCTGGGAAGACCACCACGTCCGGAGCCGACCCTAGAACCTCCGGCTCCTATTCTTCATTGGGATTAACCCTGAGGGGTGGAATCTCCACCCTTCCCTCGAGGTTAGGGTCTATGTCATGTGGCATGGCCCCGGAGGCCGCAGGCGCTGCAGCTCCTGTGCCCCAAGCACTGCCAAAGCCTCCTGCTAGAACACCCAGCGATGATGGCAATGGGGCAGGGCTACCGTCCCTAGCCCCAGTGCTGCTAGAACCGCTCTCGATGTCTCAAGAAGACAACCTCCTCCTAGAACCAGAAATCCAGTGTTGGAAGATAGTATCGAATGAAATGAAGAATGGAATTTCTAAAGCAAGGAGTGTAACCTGGTTCGCCCGGTCGTAAGCTTCGTCGATCTGCTGGGCGAAGGGGTTTCCTTCAGCGGGGTTCGCAGCTGTGCTCCCAGAAGGGCCCCCCTCAGATGTGCGCCCGCACTTCCACTCCGGCTATGGTTCCCCGGCACAGGCCAATGCAGCGGCGGGGACCGGTGCGATGGCAGGGCTAGATGAGCTTTAAGCCCCTAGCAAACCACCGCTCTTGCTGGAGCAGGCGGGGAGTGGCCCCAGCCTCACCGACCGCATAGGACCAGCACCCTCTAACGTGGAGAACAAGATAAACCCCGTCAGGTGCACTAGGCCCTGTGGGGTCATCTCTGGGATCGGCCCGCTGGGAATGGCGGTGCCTGTCAGTCCCTAGTCCGGCGCCACGTCTGTGGCCAGATCCATGTGCCTCACCCCCGCGTTGGAGATGCAGGTGTTGACGATTGCGGTGATGGCGGCCCTGTCCAGCGACGCTTCTGAGGTACGTATCGGGTTAGATGTCACCTTGTTGTAGAGCCACATTGGCTCGGCGTGCTCTTGCAATGGTGCTATTCAGTGCATTGTGAACTGCGCCAGCAGTGCCGTCATGTGGAGACCCGCGAGACGCAGGGCCTCAATCCATATGAGCGCCGGGTTCCAAGCTTGGTCAATGTCCAGGGTTGACTCCCACTTGTCCCCGGATTCGACCTTCCCCGGGCGACGTGGTGATAATGGGGCGGGCGCATGCCCACCCACGTCCATCTCAGGGGCATGGCAGTTCTTTCCCCAAAAAACTGAGACCTGACTTCGGTCGCTTGAGGAGAGATGTGGGCCCACGGTGCAGTATTACTACGCAGTGGACACGGGGGCCTCTATTGGCGCCATGGGGGACCCATACCCTAGAGATGCATATGAAGCGCCTCATCAAGTAAAAGAAGACCACCGTGGGAAGACAGTCGACGCACATGCCGAGGGCTCTGGGGAACGCCAGCAGAGGCAGGGACGCGTGGCGAGCCCCGGGACCCTTGGCAGACCCACCTAGCAAGCCCGAGGAGGGACTCTTCCGGGGGAAGGAGCCTTCACCTACCGCATTAAATGCTAGAGGAGCGCTCAGACTGACCATACCCCTATACGCCCTCTACGGCATGCCGGTCATATCGCCGTACCGGCAGGTGGGGCGAGGCGGGCGCCTGCTGCGCATCCTCCTCCTGTCTTGGTGCCAGAGAAGGGAATAGTACATCCCACAGCTCAACATAGTGGAGGAGAGATGTGCCACTTGCCTAGCTGACCCTAGGCCATGCCGTTCATTGTAGCACTGCGCTACAAACTCTGTACCAGCCACTAACACCCTTGCACTATAAAAGGGTGTGGTGGAGCACGTAGAAGGGGGGACTCTTCCTTAGATGCCTACACATTCTCACCCTCACCACTTAAGAACACACCTCACCTGACCAGGAGCTCAGGCTCTCGGTCTTGATTGTATTCATAGTTCTTCTGCTATACAAGGAGTAGCCAAAATAGGAGGTAGGGTGTTACACCGATGGGTGGCCCGAACCTCTATAAACCTTCTTCTCTAGCTCCTCGTAACCCATCCGGTTCAGCAGCAGCGTCGACGACCCTACGCAACTCTGCACTCTGATCGGTATCTATATGGTACCTTGGTCTCGTACTCGACGACAACCATAGACCTGCCATTTCACACTTAGCCCTGTTTAACTACTAGTTGGTACAATTTATCCACGTTTACAATTCATTTGATTTGAATATATTCAATTACACTTTCTAGCCTACCGCTTCCCTATGGAAATTTATGATACTTGGAATACTCCGGGTGAAAGGCTACAGTGGTCTCCGTGCGCTTGCGGAGTAAAACCTGTTAAGGCTAAGAGACACCAACAACCAGCTAGTAGCAGCAACAGTAGCAGCAACATCTTCTGTCTCACAACTGGATTAAACTACACAAGACTGCTTACGAGAGGACCCGGAGACCAAAGAAGTACCCAAGAACTGGCAGGTACCAGAAGTCGACTTGCAATCCAACCGGATCCCAACAAAATCGGCATCAAAATAGTCGAGGAGGGAAAGCAAAGAATTTGCGGAGTACCACAAGCCATACTATAGGATGAACTTGACATACCTCAGGATCTGCTTCACAGCGGTGCGGTGTGATGCCCTTGGAGACACCTAAAAACGTGTGCACAGACCTGCAAAAAAATTGTATATTTGGCCTCATGGCATTCAAGTACATCCGTGACCCAATCAACTGTCAGTACACCTTTTGATCAACCTCCTCACCATCTTCGTCCTTGTCCATCATGGTAGATGCACTCATTGGAGTCATCTATGGTGAAGCATCCACCATGTTGAACTTCTGAAGAAGGTCCTTCGTGTACTTGCACTGGTGGACAAAAGTGCCTTAGGGTGTCTCCTTGATCTGGATCCCAAGGAAGAACTGAAGTTCTCCCATCGTGCTCATCTGCTTTGAAAACTTGATCACGAGTGCATGAGAAGAGCTACAGAAAATGATATCATCCACATATATCTAAACAAAATGTCCTTGCCATGCTTTTGCAAAAATAGAGTTTTCTCCACACTCCCCATCTCAAAACCCTGGTCAACCAGGAATCTTCTAAGTCTCTCATGCCAAGCCCTGGGAGCCTGCTTCATGCCATACAAAGCATTATGCAACTTGTACACTCTATAGGGAAACTTGGGATGCTCAACGCCTAAGGGTTGCCTCACATAGACCTTTTCCTCTATATACCCATTTAGGAATGCACTCTTCATATCCATTTGGTACAACTTGAACCCTTTCAAAGCTGCCAAAGCTAAAAGAATGTGAATGGCTTCTATTCTGGCCATAGGGGCAAAGGTCTCTTCATAGTCTATCCCCTCTTTCTGGAAAAAACCTTGAGCTACAAGCTTAGCCTTGTTCCTCACCACTACACCATCCTCTCCCTGCTTGTTTTTGGACACCCACTTGGTGCCTAGGTGATTGCATTGTGGTAGAGGATTGACTAAAACCCAAACTTGGTTCCTCTCAAAATTTTCAAGTTCTTCATGCATGACATTGACCCAATTAGAATCAGATAATGCTTGTCCAACTTTGGGGCTTAAAAGAAGCAACAAATGCAGAATGTGCAAACACAATTAGAGAGGTGGACCTAGATCTTGTAACTCTCTCATGTAGTCCACCGATGATGTTCGTCGAAGGGCTCAAAGAAAAATGCAGTTGGAAACATAGCACGTAGTGTTAATTGCCTCAACCTAGAATTTCCTAGGAGTCCTATGCTCATCTAGCATTGTGCCAGCCATCTCAATAGGGGTCCCATTCTTGTGTTCTACCACAACGTTCTGCTGGGGACATTTCAGGACGAAAATAGGTGTTCAAGACATTGGCTATGGCAAAATGCTTTTAAATGATCATTCTTAAATTTCGAGCCATTGTCACTGCGTATAGCGCTCAAAGCATGATTAGATTCATTTCTCAACCTCAAAAAGAAGTCATGAACAAACTCAAAACTCTCATCCTTTGATTCCATGAAATGCACTGAAGACCAGCGAGAAAAGTCATCCACGATCACTAGAACATACCACTTTCCACTAATAGACCTCACCCGAGGAGGACCAACCATGTTCATATGAAGCAATTCTCCAGGGTGAGCTAGCATCACCTGATTCACAGGTATGTAGGAAGCGGTAACCATCTTCCCATGGCAACAATGATGGCAAACAAGGAAATGCTCACTCTTCAGCTTGGGAAACCTCGGATTAGATCAATTCAACTAAGCTTTGCAAGAAAATCAAAGCTCAAATGGCCTAGCATCCTATGCCACTTCCACAAATCAGAAGATGGAACAACCATAAGACACCGAAAAGGACCTGAGGATCTCGAGAAATCAACATGAAAAACCTTCCCAAAAAGCAAAACCAGGCAAAGAAGATCCACTCGAGCATCCAAAACATAAGAAAATCCCTTCTTAAAGTGCACTTCATATCCTTCCTCGAGAAGTTGCGAAACAGATAGAAGGTTGTACCAAGGTTAGCAACCAAAGCAACATGCCTCACGATAAACTAATCTAAAATCGAACAGCACCAACAACCTTTACCTTACCTGTGCCTTTATCCCCAAAAATGTTATGCTTGCTGGACTCACTGGGGGTGAGACTGGAGAACCATCTGAGATTACCGATCAGGTGGCGCAAACAGCCAAAATCCATGAGTCATATGTTGTCCAAGCCTTCATCCTGCATCAATAGTGACCTCATGGGGTGAGCATATGGTCTAGCACTAGAGTAGTCTAAAAAGAAGCAAACCGATGTTGAGCCATCAGCTCAAAAGAAGGGTAAGCAAAATCACAATCAAACATTCCAAAACCCCGGTCCCACACAAACTGAGATTGTCAGTCACCACGTCTAGGAAAGCATGGTCTCTCGTAGCTCTCAAAGCCTCAGTGAGGAGGACCAAAGTCGTACTACTCACGACCTGGTGCCCTGCCGACAAAGCATCCACCACCTTGAACATCGTGAAGAAAATGATCTTCTCTACCTCCACCTACATGATGTGGCCAGCGGTCTTGCCTATCCCCACATCGAGGTGTAACCTCAAGCCTATCACCCTTCTAGTACATGTCCTAGGTCTTCCACTCCATCTATCTATGCTCAGCCCTCAATCGGAGGTAGCAAAACTCCACCAAGTGACCCTCCCTATGGCAATAGCCACACATGTACCACATGAGTGGAGCACCCTTAGATTGACTTTGGTTCGTGGGCTGTCCCTTAGGCTGTGGAGTTGGCTTGGAGGAGCATTCCTCTTAGCCCCTTGCTTAGAGCTCCTAGGAGGTGCATCAGACAAGTTCCTCATAGGCATAGTGTCAAGAGGATTCCTCACAAAGTTAGGCTTGGGAGTGCACACTTGTTTCTTTGGTGGCTTCCTAGGCTTCTATAAGCACACACCATCGTTAGGATTTCCATGCTCAACATAGGGCTTGTCATGGGTGAGAGGGAACTTCTTACTAATGGAAATCCCTCTCAAATCACCTATCTTCCCATACAACTGATCAAAATCAACCTAGGTGTAGAGGTAGCCAAGCCCCAACTTGTTAGTCAACTTGAAAGAGGAAACAATCATGCTAAGTGTGACTCCATAGCCGAAATCCAACCGAGAATGTGCTTGAGATATGTATTCTCATCTTCTACCTGGACCTTCTCAATTGCCAAATCATCAAGTCTACCCCTAAGACCTTTACACTTAGAGCAATCAGCACTAATAGGGTAGCAGTCTTTTCAGACTTCCTCAAAGCATCCGTAGTCTCATCCAACTCCTTCCTAAGATTGGGGGTAAACAGAACAATCACCAAGCAACATAGGCCCAGCCTTCAACTTCTGTAATGCAATAGTAGTAGAGAAAAGTAAATCTACATTACTAGCATGCTTAGAGCATAAATCAAACAATTCAATAGCTAGAACCTGACAATCAGTCCATTCAATTTAATTAGCCACAGCACATGCTTCCTTAGTTACAACATGATCATTCAAAGCACATGCAACTTTAGACTTGAAAGTCTCAACCTCAGCCTCTAAAGTAGCAACCTTAGCATTTGCAAGCCTAAGATCCTTAGTAGCTACCCCAAGTAAGCGATCCTAGTTTCTTCAAGGAAGTGAACATAGCATCCTCATCGTTCTCATCATCACATGCCTGAAGCTTGACGTTGGAGTTGTTGCAGACATCCGTATCAGTGGAGCCAGCTGGTTCACCCACAAGGGCCATAGTGCAGTAGCCTATCTCATCACCAAAGAAGCAAAGTCCAGCGTGTCCGACAATCTTCATCTCATCACCGTCTCTGTCGGAGTCGGTGTACTGGAGTCACCGTCACAATCGCTAAGGCTAGTGAGGAAACCATGGTCATGCTCCTGGGTGTGCCTCTGGTAGTGCTTGACAAACTCCATTTTGGTGAAGAATGACCGCTTCTTCTTGTTGCCCTTGGACTTGCCCTTCTTCATGTTGATGGTGTACTCACCCTTGTGCTTGTAGTCACTCTTAGGGGCAGAGTATGTTTCCTGAGCTCCTTTGGGGATAGTTGTTGGCATTTCTTAGCCTAAACAGATATTACTCCGCAAGCGCACGGAGACCACAGTAGCCTTTCAGCCAGAGCATTCCGAGTATCATAATTTTTCGAGTGTAATTGAATATACTCAAATCGAATAAACTGCAAACTTGGATAAATTGTACCAACTAGTAACTAAGCTGGGGTAAGCGTGAAAGTAACAGGTGTTTGGTGGAGAGACAAGAAACTATCAAATAAATCGGTAGAAAGGTATAGTTGCCTAGAAGGACAATGAGTGAGATAAAGTCACCCAACTCTACTTCTATACCGCTGCAAAGATTATTTGTGTCTAACCAAGACATTCAAATAAACAAGTCAGGGTCTTGCGTCGAGTGAAATTCTAGAGTCTCAAGGGTACCAGGGGGTAGATAGTTGGTCTTGAAAGAGAGTCTACCTATCACCTACAGGCCTCCTGAATGATGGGCCAAGACTACATGGGCACACCACACGTTGTCACCGAGTGGGGCTACCAAGCAAACCTGCGTGGAGTGGATGGCACGTTGTAAATGTGTTCAAGCTTTAGATTTTCCTTGAACAGCGGAGGGGATCTAGATAGAGCCTAGCGTCTAAGTCTAGGGTTGAGTAATAGCACCAGCAAGAATAACAAGATTTGAATAACAAAGTTAAACACAATCTAAGACTAGCAAGTATGCAAACAAAGGTACACCACACTCGCAGGAGATGGAACTTAGTGTAAAACATAACTAAATTATATTGAAGATAACTTGAGTACAAAGATACAATGCTTTACCACAAACTAGAAGATAACTCTGGAGACTCCAAGGCAATGCTCCACTCAACTCTAACACCCAAGACTACCATAACTACTAAGGAAGGAGTGAAACAATATAAGACATGACTTTTCTTGCTCTCCACACCTTTCCAAGTGAGCTCCAAGGGTCTATTTATAGTCCAAGTAGGTGAGGGGGGTACTTGTAGGTGTCCAAGGTGGGTTGTGGGGATAGGTCAGTGGTCGACCGACCAAGTCGGTGGCCGGGCAACCGAGGCACATGGTCGGGTGACCACAGGATTTGCTGACTTAGGCAATCCAGTGGCTGATATTGCTTCCCCATGTCAGTTGGTGGTCAAGTCAGTTGCTTCACATGCAAAATGTGTCTGAGGGGTGGCTAGGAGGCCAAGTTACATGGTCAGGTGACCACATGTTTTCCTCTAATTGGATGTAGGTTATGTCCCTCAGATTGATGACGTCACCGATCCTTGTGTAGGTGGTCTTCCACCCCTTGGATACATTGGATGCTTGGTTTCATGATTGGATTTGCTTGGCATTGTGTTTCTTTGCATGTCGGATCGAAGACATGGCAAATTGGGCTCAGAAGGTGATCGGGCGACCGAGGTTGGGTCCAGGTCCTGGTCGGGCGACCAAGCTTGTGCGCTGAAGTTGGTTGGGCGACCAAGCTGATGACCGACCGGCCATGACCCATGGGCAGGTGACCATGACATTTTCGCCAATGTTGCCCATCTTTCATATTTGGCATATTTTCATCCTTTTTACATGTATTATCATACCTGCACCCAAAATATTTGTACACAACTTGTGGAACTCATTAGTAGAAAGGGTTAGTCCAAATTATTCACATGTTTTGCTTCAAATGGTGGATAATTGACGGTTGAAATCATGAGATTATGACCGTCAACACCCCCGAAGCTTAGACTCCTCACACAAAGCTAAGACTGAAAGTGGATCAAGAGTTGCTGCGATATCGAAGATGAAGGAAAATCATTATATGCAACTCAATACTCAAACTTTTGCCCCAAGCAGTGAAATAATCAAAGCTCACCTTATGTAATACCTGTGGTGCAACTTTTTTGCTTACCTTGCCATGGGCAGTTGAGAGATAGAACGACTTTATTGCAGGAGTAACTCAAACCCATTCTTTTTGGATGTAATTCATAGGTGTTTCCAAGATTTTCAAAAAAAAAGAAGCTTCCCCAAGGATACTCTTAATTGCTCAGAAGTGTTTCCTCAGCAAGGGCCATGATCTTGGCCAACATATTCCTACGCTAAGGTCTTTGTGGCGCTTTAGGAGGGGGAGAATGTGGCACACATAGAATGTTTTTATTGCTAAGCCAAAGATTGGACCGAAGAGTTCACTCTATCATTTCTTCTATTTGATCACTGGAGTATGAGTCATGGCACAAAGTGTCTCCTTCTCTTGATTTTCATCCTTTGTAGCCTTTTATGTATTTGGAGGGAATATGGATCTTTTATTTCTTTTTGCCATGCTAGAACTTGCATGCTTTTCATTTTTCTGTGCTTTTCCACGTATTTTTCTTTCTTTTTGCTTTTGTCGTGCCTTTTGCACGCATTTTTTGGCTCCATACCCTTACTCCTTGAGATTTGAAGGCTATGGGAATATGAGAACTATTTGGAGACTTTTTGGTGGATGCAAAGTCCTGAATGGATCATTTGCATTTGATGCTTTTGTACTCTAGCTATCGATAGAAGGTAATATTTCTGCTCAATGAGACTCAAAGTTTGACAAGGCTCCAAACATTTCTAAGCAGCTCTTTGCAGTGGTTTTAGACATTTTGAATCATTTTGGCTCTGGTAGGTATTTTTACCAAGGGGGAGCTTTATTTTTCCATTTACAAAAAAAAAACCTGAGATATCCATCTTACTAGGAACAAGGAAGAATCATCCTACTTTTAAGTAATATCGTTTTCTCCCAACAATTTAGGCTTGTTATCTCAAGTGGCAACCACATGGTAAAACTTGGGTGCACTTCTTTTATTCAGAAGCTTGAATCTAAGCTAAGCATAAGTCACATGCAAGAATTAAACAATCAACTTGGTAGAGCAACTATTCATCATTTCTAAAATGAAGCTAGCATGTGAACTTTATTCATGGGAGTTATTTTCAAACTAACTTAGATGGAACATAATAAAGATACTACTACTAAACAAGATCTCAAAAGGCAAAACGATAAGGGTCATACTCAGCGGGACTGATGCAGGGAAACTGAGGAATAAGAGAAGGTAGGGCGATTGGTGCATGTACCCAATTGTTGATTGGTTTCTCCCCCGAAGCTTCAACGGTGCTAGCTAGGGTAGTACCCATGATGCTGGCAGAATCATTAGGAGCACGCTCCTCGCTCTCTTCAGTGTGTGCTTCATCCTGCAGAACAGACAAGGCAATGACTACCCAAAGGAAGAACAACAGAATAATGTTAGCGTTAGTGCATTAGTCATCCTTGCGGGGCATGATGCCGCCACAACCCATTCTCGTTTTTGCCAAAAGAGATACTATTGGAATTTTATTTAGCTAACAAGATTTTATTCGAACATTATTTTGTCTAAGCCTAACTGCTTGATTAGCTACTAAGTGAGAATTTACAGAGGGAGAGAGGGACAACAGCTTGTTGCGAGGCAAGGCAAGAAGAAGAGGGGGTTGTCCTTTTTATAGGTAGAAGGTGTCAAGAGGGTGGTCAGCTGGCCATGTGAGGGGGCCGGGTGGCCAGTGGCCTTGGCCAGATGGCCATGGAAGGAGACTGGGCGGCGGTGTGGCTTTGTCAGGGTGCGAGCTATAGGTGGTAAAGGAGAGGCCCTTGGCGGCGAGCAGGAGTAGAGGCCAGGCGGCCCACCATGGTGGCCTGGTAGCCGTGCCCTTGGTCAACCATCCAGAGGCGATGTGCTCGTGTGCAGGAGTGATGGCACATTAGTGGTGCAAAAGAGGCTGTTGGTGGATGCTGAAAGGTGGACGGGTGGCCACTGAGAGGCGGTCGGCTGGCCATGGCTAGGCCGGGAGGCCATGCCTTGCATTTTTGCTAGGAGAACAAAGGAAGAGGGGGTCGGGCGGCCAGGCCTATAAGCTAGGCAGCCAATTTTTTTTTTGAATGAAAAAAGCAAGATATAGACCATATGCAGAAAAATAAATTTATGCAAGATAAAAAATTAGATATGCAATGGAGTGCGAAGATTTAAATTTAGCGGGAAATAAATATGCCATTGGACGATAATGCCAATTTACCTATTGGCAAGGGCAACCCATTGCTTACCTCTTGGAATTACGAAAGCATCAAATGTAAGGGCTGCTTTCCTTTGTGCTTTATCACCTCTGCGCTACTTTTGGGGTTCTTAATATGTTCTCAGCATCGACCTTGTTCTCAGGAGCTTTGCCTCCTACTGCGGGATTGGGCTTACCGTGTTATGTCTGGTTTTCTTGATCTTCTGCTTCAAATGGCAACCTCATACTCCTTTTGTTAGATGTTGGCTTCGTGTTTAAAGTTCTTCAGCATGAATGTGATGAGGCTATCATCCCTCGAGTTCAGATCATTGGTTCCAGTTTTGACCTTGGGTACGTTGTTTGGGGCCTGGCACTTGAAAGTGTGCACCTTATTGCAATGCTCAACTTTCGACTTGAAGGCGCATGTTTCCTTCATGTCATTTATGTTCAGGTGGACCTTTCCTGCCCCAACGTCGATGGTTGCCTCAACGGTTCTCAAAAACAACCGTCTAAGGATGGGCGGAATTTTTGAGTCAATTTCTATGTCTAATACCACAAAGTCTACCAGGATAAGAAACTTGTGGATCTTCACTAGAACATTATCCGTGATTCCCTTGGGGTAGCGGACGGATTGATCCATGACCTACAGACACATGGCGGTGGGGGCAAGTGCAGCATGATTCAATTTATCAAATATTACCTTAGGCATTACGCTGACACTGGCTCTGAGATCGCACAACGCTTGGTCGAAGTGCTGGGTTCCAATTGAGCATGAGATTGTAGGGCTTATAGGGTCCTTTTTCTTGAGTATACCTGCGCTACACTCTTCTGGCAAATGCACAATTTCCGTTGAAGGTAGGGGTTTCTTGTTGTTGAGGATGTCCTTTGAGCACTTAGCGTACGTCGGTACCTTCATAGCATCTAGCAGAGGAATATTGACATATAGCTTCTTAATTACCTCAACGAACTTACTGTATTGTTCGTCAGTGGTAGCCTTCTTGTTTCGTGGAGGAAAGGGCAGCAACGTTGTATCATAGAACTCATGTGGAAGGTGCTTTGGTGCTTCTTTCTCCTCCTTCCCAGGTACACCTTTCGGTGCTTCCTTGTCCTCGGGTTCGGAAATCTTCTCCTACTCTTTACCTGCACGACTAGGAGGTGGGGGTCCTGTGTGGATTTCCAACCCCTAGTGGTAACTGCATTGATGTGCTCCTTGGGAGGCTGCTCAGGTTGCCCAGGCAGTTTACTTGCATTTGGGTTAGGTAAAGATGTAGCCAACTGAGCTATTTGGGTTTCCAACATCTTATTGAAGCTCAGTTGGTTTTCATAGCACTATTCAAAGTTTCCATTTGTAGAGAAATAGCTTCAAAAAGTCTATCATTTGCATGAAACTTCTTAGTAATGCTATCATTCACAGCTTTCTAATCAAAGTTATTTTTGAGAAACGGCTGTGAATTACCTGAGGAGTTACTTTGTTTGAAGAAAGGAAGTTGGGGCCTTGAGTTCCAACCTGGTTGAGGATGATTCCCATTGTTAAAGTTGCTAGAGTTGCCGATGATGTTTGCGTCCTCTGATCGAGTTTCTGGGTAGCAGTTCCCCGAATGCCTCATGTTCCCGCACACTTCGCAAGTCATGTGAGCATCAAGGGCCTAGACCAGTGTGGCTTCTAGAGCATCTAGCTTCCTCAATAGCAAGTCCATCTTGGCAGCGAGCATGTTAGTGCTCTCGATTTTATGAATGCCACGGGGTCAAGTGCTTTACCTCACTTCTTTCCACCCATGATTTATTGCCATTGTCTCAATCAGCTCTTTAGCAGCTCTAATGCTTAGGGATAAGAAGGATCCTCCAGCGACTACATCCAGATGTTCTTGTGCTAAGTGGTGAAGCCCATGGAAGAAGCTCTGAATAATTAGCCACTATTGCATTCCGTGGTGGGGGTAGGCTGTGATGTACTCTTGAAGTCTTTCACAAGCCTCCGCCACTATTTCATCAATGAGCTATTCGAACGTCAATATCTTGTTCCTCAATGCGTTGGTCTTCCCCAGTGTGAAGTATATTGCAAGAAAGGTGTTGGAACATGTGTTCCAAGTTATAAGTGTTGCACAATTGAGGTAGAACCACTGTTTCGCCTTCGCAACAAGAGAGAATGGGAAGAGACAAGACGGATGCACCTTTCAATGTGAACATGCTGCAGATCTCCAGGAACTACTGTAGGTGATTGTTGCCATCCTCCATAGCCAGTCCACAAAACGGGATTGCTTGAACCATGTGAATGACTCCGGTTTTGAGCTCAAAGTTCTCTTCCACTTGAACCTCAAGTCCCATTGGGATGTTGTTGCTCGACAGGACAGAGAACTCACAGATGGTGTTTTCAGACATGATGGTGTTAGACGGAGTATGACTCGTTGATGCTGTTGATTCAAGATCCATTGGTACAGGTCTCTGCCCGTGGATCCTCTTTGGATGGACACTCCTGAGTAGTGACTCTGGGTTATTGTGGTAGTTTTCCAGCAGGTCGAAACCGGTCATACACCTCTCTGTAGCAACCACAACAAGACAGGGTTTGAAATGAGATACCAATTATCTCTTAGCCTATTGCTTTCCCGGCAACGACGCCCAAAAAGCTTATTGGCGTCTCTTAGCCTAAACGGATTTTACTCCTCAAGCGCACGGAGACCACTGTAGCCTTTCACCTAGAGTATTCCGATTATCGTAAATTTCTACTAGGAAGCGGTAGGCCAGAGAGTGTAATTGAATATACTCAAATCGAATAAACTGTAAACTTGGATAAATTGTACCGACTAGTAATTAAGCCAGGGTAAGCGTGAATGTAATAGATGTATGGTTGAGAGACAGTCGATTATCAAAGAAATCAGTAGAAAGGTGTAGTTGCCTGGGAGGACAACGAGTGCGATAAAGTCAACCAACTCTACTTCTATTTGGCTACAAAGATTATCCGTGTCTAACCAAGATATTCCAATAAACAAGTCAGGTTCTTGCGTCGAGCGAAATTCTAGAGTCTCAAGGGTATCAAGGGGTAGATGGTCCCGAAAGAGAGTCTAGCTATTACCTACAGGCCTCCCGAATGATGGGCCTGGACTACACAGGCACATCACACACTGTCACCGAGTGGGGCTACCAAGCAAACCTGCGTGGAGAGGATGGCACACTATAAATGTTTTGCTTGAACAACTGATAGATCTTCCTTGATCAGAGGAGGGGATCTAGCTAGAGGCTAGCGTCAGAGTCTAGGGTTGAGTTATAGCACCGGCAAGAATAACAAGATTTGAATAACAAAGTTAAACACAATCTAAGCCTAGCAAGTATGCAAAGAAAGGTACACCAGACTCGCAGGAGATAGAGCTTAGAGTAAAATATAACTAAATTATATTGAA
This sequence comes from Paspalum vaginatum, assembly GCA_030272315.1. NCBI lineage: Eukaryota > Viridiplantae > Streptophyta > Magnoliopsida > Poales > Poaceae > Paspalum > Paspalum vaginatum. The sequence continues at coordinate 30,702,680 of CM059013.1, read as the reverse complement.
GATAACTTGAGTAGAAATATACAATGCTTTACCACAAACTCAAAGATAACTCCGGAGATTCTGAGGCAAAGCTCAACTCAACTCTAACACCTAGGACTATCCTAACTACTAAGAAAGGAGTGAAACACTCTAAGATAGGACTTCTCTTGCTCTCCACACCTTTCCATGTGAGCTCCAGGGGTCTACTTATAGTCCAAGTAGGTGAAGGGTACTTGTAGGTGTCCAAGGTAGGTTGTGGGGGTAGGTCGGTGGTGGGATGACCAAGTTAGTGGCCAAGTGACCAAGGCACATGGTTGGGCAACCATTGGATTTGCCGACTTAGGCAATCCAGCGACTGATCTTGCTTCCCCAAGTGGTTGGCTGTTAAGTCAGTTGGTTCATGTGCAAAATGTGTCAAAGGGGTGGCCGGGCGGCCAAGCTACATGGTCGAGTGACCGTGTGTTTTCCTCTGATTGGATGCATGTTATCTCCCTCGGATTGATGACGTCACCAATCCTTGTGTAGGTGGTCTTCTGCCCCTTGGATACATTGGATGCTTGATTTCATGGTTGGATTTGCTTGCCATTGTGTTTCTTTGCATATCGAATCGAAGAAGTGGCAAATTGGGCTTGGAAGGTGGTTGCGCAACTGAGGTAGGGTACCTGATCCTAGTCGGGCGACCAGGCCTATGCCCTGATGTTGGCCGGGCAACCAAGCTGATGGCGGCCAGCCATTACCCATGTTTGGGCGATCATGACATTTTTGCCAATGTTGCCCATCTTTGATATTTGGCCTGCTTTCATCTTTTTTACATGTATTCTTATAATTGCACCCAAATATTTGTACACAACTTGTGGGACTCATTAGTAGAAAGGGTTAGTCCAAATTATTCACATGTTTTGCTTCAAATGGTGGATAATTGACCTGTTGATATCATGAGATTATAACTGTCAATAGCAGTCTGCAATGAAGTAGTCCGTCTTCCCACACTCGTAGCACAGGAGCTTCTCACCTCTTATGTGGCTTATCCTGTTGGAGTAGAGGCATTGGAACTTGTTGGACAATAGGCACAACTTCTCATCATCAAGGGCCTCCAACTCCTCCTCCATAGCTCAAGTTAGAGACAAAGCATAGCCAATGGAAGGGCTAGGGTTAGCACCACCACTAGAACCGGGGCCAAACATAAGAGCTAGACTCTTGGGAGTTAGTCCACTCATTTTGGCTCGCGGCTGAGAGTCAACCTTCGAAGCCTTCAGCTTGCTTTAAAGCTCATCTATGGTGAGGGTCTCATAGCAAGTTGACTCGACTGTGGACTCCATCTTTAGTTGCCAAATACTATGATCCAAGGATTAAAGAAGGTTGCAATCTTTCTCATGGTCATCGGATGTCATTGCCCCATTCTCAGGATTTGCATGAAGCTTGTTAGCAATTGATTGAAAGCGACCAAACAAGTCATATATGCTCTCACTAGGCTGCTGGGAGAAATTCCCATAGTCCTACTTGGCTTCCGTTGATAATCACTCATCACTCCAGAGGCAATCTTGGCTTCCTTTGACAATCACTCATCACTCCACAGGCAATGGAGCCGGTCCATTGGCTCTCAGTCTCCCTCTTGATGAGTGCATTATCAACACCTTCAACCTATAACTTGTAATAGAACAAAGACAGGAAAAACAAGCGTAGAACTAAAAAGAAAGAAGAAAAGAAGAAAGTTGCTCAAAATGCCCAAAAGCCAAACACAAGCAGAGAAGCGCAAATTGAGACAACAAAAACAAAGCCAAATATCGCCCCTCCACTAAGACAAGAGAAACCGCTCAACGCAGTCGATCAAACTAAAGCATGACCCCTCAAGAAAGAGGCAAACCAGCTCAACACAGTCATGCTTAGGAAAAGCATCGGCTCCTCCAGAAAGAGGCAAAAGGCTCAACGCACCAATGCAAGAGCATGCAAAAAGCTCGAACTCCCCCTGAAATACATCCTCACAAAATACAAGATGAATCCACACCTCCTCCTTAAATGCACAGCTCCCCCTCAACTAGTTCTCTCCATGATTCTCCCCCTTGGTCCATGAACTCCTCCTGGAAGCAACAATCTCTCCCCCTTGTTGATAATGGACACATCAAGGGTTCATAGAACTCAACTCGCCCTGAAATAGACAACTCCCCATCAAAATATGCCATGAAATGTAGGAAGTCTACCAAGAAGAGCTCAGCTGGTATGAAAAGCTAGTAAATACAAGTTCTAGCATACAGAGCAAGTGAGGGCAAGGAAGCATGTAAACAAGCTCAATTGAATCTATCTTATATAGATCTGGAGGATGTTTTTCAAGGTTGTTTAAAAGAAAGCATCACCAACATGAATAGCATCTAGCAAGATATGCATGAACAACAAGATGCTAGGAATACATACAAGGTGTGCTACTCTCAACCAAAGCATATACATCAGGACATAAGCAATTTAGAGACTTGCAAAATTCAGATTTAGCAACTTGTAACTTCATGTAAGTTAAATCATGGGCCAACGGTTATTCACTTGTCTCAGCCACTTCTTACCAATCAATGCCAAGCCTAGGTTTAGAGAAACATCAAAAGCTTAAGACAAGGTTTTGGTCATACATAGCCTAGTCCAAGTTCATGCCAAAGTGCAAGGGCAAGCTATCTCAAACTAGATTAGTGTGACAAGCAAACCCACCTGTATCTTTCAATTCAGCTCAGAAGACATAACTTGTATACAGTTTTAGTTCAGATTCCAGATTTAGGCAAGGTCTCATAAATGCTTAGGCATCAACTTAACAAAGGCATATGACTAGCATATCCAAGAATGAAAAGATAGCATAGCATTCAACATTCCTACACATGCTAGGTAGCCAAGTCAAGTGGTGATCATGGTTTTTTATTTTTACGAAATTCAAAAGACTTTGCTCACAGATATATTCAACAGATTCAAGGAGCTTAGCCAACCATGATCATGCAAGCAACTGTACAATATAGCACAAGAAAGTACTAACAGGTCATACCAACGAGCTCTAGTGCTAGTGAAGTGAAAACGCATATGATACCATGCAATGCATGATATGATACAGAATGCAAGAGAAACAAAGAGAAAAGCAAAGAGAAAGCAAAACAAAAACCTAAACTATAGAAAAGCTACCCCAAACTAAAAGGGGTAACAAAGACCAAGATCCTCACGGAAGCGAGGAAACACGCTAAGTTCTAAGGGCTTAGTGAAGATATCGGTCAACTGGTTCTCGGTTTCCACATGGATCAAGTCTATATATCCCTTCTCATAGTGATCTCTCAGGAAGTGGAACCTCACGTCTATGTGTTTGGTTGTAGAGTGCAAGATGGGATTCTTAGCTACATAAATAGCAGAAGTAGAGTCTACTAGGAGAGGGATCTTCCTAAAACTCATGCCAAAGTCACTCAGGGTAGGCTTCATCCAAAGTAGCTGGGAGCAGCAACTAGTAGCAGCAACGTATTCGGCTTTTGTGGAGGAAGTGGCTACACTAGATTGCTTGCATGAGGACCAAGAGACAATAGAAGAACCAAGAAACTGGTAGGTGCTAGAAGTATACTTGCGCTCCAGCCGACAACCCGCAAAGTCAGCATCTGAAAACCCTCTAAGAGAGAGTGTCAAAGCTGAAGAGAACCAAAGACCAAGCTCATAAGTGTATTTGACGTACCTGAATATGCACTTCACCACTTGACGGTGCGATGTCGTCGGTGATGCCTGAAATGGTGCACAAAGGCAAACCGCAAACTGATTGTTTGGCCTGGTCACCGTCAGGTACAGAAGTGAGCCGATCATCCCTCGGTACTTCCATTGGTCCACCACCTCCCCTTCTTCATCTGCATTAAGCGCCGTTTGTGTTGACATGGGCTCCCATATCAAGCTTATTTAGAATGTCCTTCGTGTACTTGGCTTGATGGATGAAGGTTCCTTCACGGCCTTGCTTGATTTGTAGTCCAAAGAAAAACTGCAACTCTCCCATCATTCTCATCTCAAACTCCTTCGAAATCTGCTCAGAAAACTTGGTAACAAGAGAATGAGATGAGCCACCAAAGATGATATCATCCACGTATATCTGGACAATAAGAAGATCACTACCATGATTGAGGAGAAACAAGGTCTTATCAACACTCCCCATTTTGAAACCCTGATTTAGCAAAAAGGTTTTCAATCTATCATACCAGGGTCTAGGGGCTTGTTTCAAACCATACAAGGCTTTTTTCAATTTGTAAACATGGTTAGGGTGTTTAGCATTTTCAAATCTAGGGGGTTGTTTTACAAAAACTTCTTGAATAAAGCCATTCAGAAAAGCAGACTCCACATCCATTTGAAAAAGCTTAAAGCCCATGGAAGCTGCAAAGGCTAAGAGAATACGTATAGCTTCCAGGAGTGCAACTGGAGCAAACATTTCCTCATAGTCTATCCCCTCTTTTTGACAAAAACCCTTTGCCACAAGTCTGGCCTTCTTCCGCACCAAAATTTTCATAAGAGCCTCCAATAAATGGAATTTGCTCTAAGAAAATGGGAAAAGGATTCAGGTAAATCTGAAAAATTTCTAGAAAAAACTTGTCGATAACAAAACACATTAGAAAAGGTTTTGCTTACTCAAAACATCAAGCATGCCAACTTGTTACGGTGGGATAAAATGGCGGTAGGATTGGAATGGGAGAAGAAGGATAAATCTAACCAATGGGCCCATGTGACAAGGTTGCGAACAAAGAGCTTGGTGTGAGACGACACCAAAAGGTGTTGTCCCACCTGTCGATGGCAGGAAGGGCATAGGGCCACCGGCCAATGAGAAAGAGTGGATGTGGGAGTAGACCTACTTAGGAAAAGGGTAGAAAGCTGGTCGACTTGGCCTGGGTGGGCCACAACAAGCTGGGAGAGAAGAGGAGGACGAGGAGATGTGGGAGATCCCAACTTCGGCTGGCGGCAGGGCTAAAAGAGAGAAGGGAGAGGGAGGAGGAAAACAATGTAGGCCGGCTTAGGAGGAGAAAAGACCTAGCTAAAAACATAGGTGAAGAGAGAAAGGGGGACTATCTAGTCCTTCCTTTTGAAAACTTTTCAAACCTACTCTATAAATTCAGATAAAATTTGAATTTGAGTCCTTAGGCAACCTGAATCGACCCTGATTCTGCAGTGCCAGAATCCGAGCCTTTTATACAATGCAATAGTCCCTGGAAGTAGATTGCAAACGCAGTTCATGTTTCAAATTTGGTACCATATCCATACATCACGAATTTAACTTAATACATGCCTTAGTTAGGCGATACTTTGACTTGCAGGTCGGTAATATGGCAAACAGAAGATGCAATTTGTCTCCAGAGTAGCAGCATCATGATAAGGCTTCTCCACAGACATCACTTGAGCATATCCCCACCCTTAGTCCTCGTACCAGTCGTCCCTTGTGACGAGGTTATCTAGCTCATGATCACCTGAATCTGTACGATAAGCATATAGGTCACTAATTCGAACACCCCAAATAGCCTAACTAGTATTCAAATAAATGGAGTCTAGCTTCCTAGCATAGCTTAAAGGAAAAGAGTAGTATCAAGTAGTTGTATCATTATCCATTCCATGAAGTCGGTATCACGACCGGTTCCTGCCCTCAACACTCATTCCATCACATGAACCTCACCTCCCTACACCTCTTCAAAACCACCTCTCAACACTTCTACGATCTACGGCAAGGGTAACTCTGACCCGCCCAAGCCGCATCAGCTCAGCCGGGATCTAAACACTCGAGGGAGAAGAGAACAAAACCCATGCTAGTTAGAGTGGCACCGCTCTTGAGTCGTCCTTGACCATGGACATCGGCTATACTATACAGATTTTACACTCTGTAGAGGATGTTGTACATCTGTACCCATACGAGGTAGAACAGAGACAGTGCACTTGCTGCCTTGGACCCTCGCACTGATAGATGAGCTCCCTTTTTTGGCACCATCCTGCTTTTCTGAGATAGAAAAATGTGCGGATACATAATCACCGCACTCTCAAAACTGTTAGCTCGATAATCTAGGGTCCCATGGGTCGAGTCTATTGGGGATGCATGACTGCAACGTAGAACCCACCAACACCCCCTAACACTATCGCCTTACGCTAATAGTCCAAGTGCCTTTTGGGGGAAGTCAATAACCGGGCTTGAGGTTGTATGGTATGCATGTATCATAGTCCAAGATGCTATCACTCCTACTTGGTCCTTAATTGGTGAGAGCAAGCCTCCTAGGGGTTGGTTGCCACCCTCCGCGGTGGGCTGCGCACCTCCAAATACCTTCACTCCACTCTGAAGAGAGTTCTAGTCTCTCACATAATTTCTGTTGCCAACTCTCGCCATCCCCATCTCACACTCCATCTCGCTCTCAAAACCATCCCTTTCACACACACCAAGAGTAGAATACCCCACCATAGATATATCATTGAACTCACACCAGTGTTCAATTTATTTTAGTTGGGAATATAGTTAAGCAAAGCTGGGGCTCAAATAAAAGTAAAGTCCGTGTAGGGTGGCTTGCAGTGGCAGCAAAATCATTTGACCTATGCACTAAGAGTTGCGTGTGTCAATGGGAGATGGGAGCGGGGTGCTCGCAGACCTTGCTTGTCGGGGTCCTCCTCAAGTAGGTACTTTAGGTTTTCAGGATCCTCCTCTTGGTTCTCCGGGTATAGATTAAACAAGCTATGAGTGACTACTAGCAAAAATACCCAAGGTAAGGTCAGTTAAAATGCAACACCAAGCAATTGGGTTCTAAACCCTAGAGTTAGAGTTTAGACACGAGGGGAAGTTGATTTCATAATTTTCTAAGTTAGCAAGCATTTATTATGAATTTTCTAAGTTTGATAGGGTTTCAATATTGTTATTCCAATTGGCTTCAAGGCTGGACACTTGGGCCAAAACTCAGCCAAGCGTGCTTCTTTCATTTTTGGCCCATAGGCGTAGCTCGGAGCCCTAGGTTGGCAGTGAACCACTCCTCTTTCTCACTATAACGCTGCCAGCGAAGCGCAGCACAACTCTTGGCTCCTTCAGCCTGGCCAACCAGGCTAGCTGCCTAGGCCGACAGTGGCCCACTCTCTCCTCCACTCCATCTCTCTCTCTCTCTCCTACTTAGGCTGAAGACACGGCCCACGTCACCTTTCCTCAAACCAGTCTGCTGAGCAAGGAAATGGGCCGACCCTAATGGCCCATCCGTGCTCAGCCTCTCCATCTCTGCATCTCCTTTGACCCCGCACGCCATGTGTTTGGGAAAATGCCTCCATAGGCTCCCTAGCCAGCAGCGCTCGCCATGGCGGTGACAATGCGTGAGCACGCGACTCCACCTTCCTTCAAAGGCCAGCACTCCTGGTCTGGTGAAACTTAGCAGCACCACCCAAAACCACACTCTGGGCGGCACAAGCATGGTGGTGGTTGTTGCACGGTCGATAAAACCCTTTTTCGACCACCAACATTTCATGTTTAGAGCATAATTTATCAAGGTTTCATGTATTACTAACCGATTCCACTGAGTTGTGCATAAAAGTTGGATGCAGGAGCATGTCACGTACAAAATATCGAAGAAATGCACAAAACAGAGACAAATGGGCAAGAGAAAGGCAAAGGCCCAAAAGTGCAAGGCTGGCCGGCCATCTTCCATGGCCGCCCGGCCATACACCATGGCCGCCTGGCCATCAGCAACCCCAGGGAGCCTTTCAGCCGAAGTGCATGGCCGCTCGGCCATGTCACATGGTTGCCCGGCCATGTCACCAATCCAATCTTCGACCAGCATGCAAAGAAACACAAATGAACACAAATCCAACCATGCAACCAAGAATCCAATGTATCCAAGGGTTGAAAGGCGATGATGCAACGGATTGATGATGTCAGCGATCCAAGGAGTGGCCGCCCGACCAATAGGAGTGGCCGCCCGGCCACCCCCCGGCTCATTTTCCACGTGCATCAACTCCACTAACCGTCAACCGATTCCATGAGTGCATATCAACCGTTGGATCTTCAAGTCGGTTGATCGAGTGGCCGCCCGGCCACCCTACATGGCCCCTCAGCCATGCACAGTGGCCGCCCGGCCACCGACCTACCTCAACTACCGACCTAGCACCTCTACAAATACCCCCCTTAGTTCCTATGCTATAAATACCCCCTAGGAGGTCATTTCCAAGGTGTGGTGGATCAAAAGAAGAATAGTGTGGTTATGTAGTTGAGTGTAGAGTATAGTAGTAAGGCCGCCCTTGGCATTGTAGACAAAGCCAAGTGTATCAAGAGTGAGTAGTGAGTTGTAGAGTGAAGGAGTCGGATTTCTCTCTGGTATTCTATTCCCGAGCTCTTATTCTCAGAGGAAATATTACTCTATTTTCAGGATACAGTAAAGTTCCTTGCTCCTCTGCTTTATTTATTTCGTACTTACTTTACTTACATACTTAGTCCCCGCTTAATAATTTACGGGTGCCAAGTGTGCTCTGTGTAGTTTAACTATACAGTTGTGCTTGCTCTTTGGCTTCGAACCAGTGTAGTAGCAAACTGGGTTGTGTAGACGTGGTGTCTAGACTAGAGTTTGCCTCGGAAGGTGTCTTGTCCCACGCAGTTTTGGTTGGTAGTCCAACCTGTTGACAGCGGGTGTGTGTCCTGTGTAGTCCAACCCCGTCGTTCGGATAAGTTGTCATCGACGCATAGCTGAGTCCTGTAGCGCCCGCCTTTCTCTTCTGGGTTATCAGCACTCTGGTGCCTGGAAGTGGTTCTATAGCCTCAGTGTCCAAGTAAACCTATTAAGTAGAGTACTAGTTTGTTTAGTAAGGTTAAGTTGTTATATCTAAAGTAGTGATCCTGCTCTGCTCTATTAATTATCTCTACAATTGCTGGTTTTACTATTCGGTCCTATCCGTTTTACGTTGAGTTACTCCTCGTTCCTCGTGGATTTTGATACCCTGGAATACTCTTGGGTGAAAGGCTACAACGTGTTTCCGTGCGCTTGCGGATTTATTTCAGTAGGCTAAGAAACGCCAACAAGCTTTTCTGGTGCCGTTGCCGGGGAACGGTAGCTAATTTGACTAGAACTTAGGATCATCCATACTCACACCATGCACAACCACCACATTTATCCCCACCAAATACCACATATCATCCACCACATGGATTCCAAGCCTATCTATAAACTCACCGCTCCGAAGGGCGATTATTTGGAGCCTCCACCATCATCCATACCCATCACCATAGATGGCTATCAGTTACGTCCCGGCTTGATAGCCATGGTTCGGTATCAATCATTTGGAGGACTCGAATCTGAATTCCCCTACTCACACCTTCAGGAGTTCGAGCAGTTATGTAGCTGCTTAGTCATCTCAGGAATGTCAAGTGAAACACTACGATGGCTGCTTTTTCCGTTTTCACTAACGGGGGAGGCAAAGATCTGGTGCAATCAGACAATTGGTAAAGTAGGAGGGAGATGGGAGGAGCTGAAATTAAGCTTTTGTCTGCGCTTCTTTCTGCCAAACAAGGTTGTCGATCTCCGTTGCGAAGTCCTTTCGTTCCGGCAAAGAGAGAGAGAATCCTTGGGGGCAGCTTGGACACACTTCAACCATCTGGTCTCTTTAGGACCTGATTTGGCTATTCCAGAGACAATGTTGATGCATCACTTCATCTGAGGTCTCTCACCTAGTGCTAATCTCTGTCTCGACTTAGCCTCAGGAGGATCGTTCTCGCACTTAAAAGCCTGCGAAGGTAGAAAAATTCTCGATAAAATTATCGAGAAAGCTTCTGACCTCGGCACATTAGAGGAACAACCTCCACAGAAGCCTCCTAAGCAAACTGTTAAAGAAGAGCGACAAAGTACACCTCATCCCTCTCCACCATCAACTCCCCAAATCGAAGAGATCCCAGAACCATCGTCTCGGCAAACTGAGAGGGTCAGTTCAGCCTTGACGATTCCTCCATCGGCACCTCCATTCTCTTTCGAGGACGAAATCTTCATGGAGTTTGGCAATGCCTCTCGGTTGCCTAAACAAGACTGACGCTTCACCAGGACCTCCAACCTAGCATACACACCACCCTACCACAAAGAATATATGAAGGAGGACCTGCTCTGGCTTTCAGCAACTATCAATCAGGAATGGCTAGAGGAGAGACGTCTGGACACAAGAACAATCAAATTTTATCCAGACCCCAGTGTCATCCCTGGCCAAGTATCAAGGCTTCAACCGCAAGACATCATATATGACCCAAGAATAGGAGTAAACATAATTCCCAAGTATGTGATGGACAGACATTACCCCACACAACCGCTATCAAGATCAGCCATACATCTACAATGGGCAGACAGCAGATATTTGAAGTGCAACGGTGTGCTTCGGGTAATTCAAACAACCTTGCGGGATACTCAGGTGTTCTTAGACTTCCATGTCTTTGACATCCCCGAAGGATCCATGCCATTGATCGCGGTCGGGATCCCAATTGCCGCCCTCACCAACACAGATATATACAGAGGGAGACCGCAGCTTCAGCTTGGCAATGAGCAAATTTACGTCAACATTGACAGGTCACTTAATGCCAAGACAGAAGCAAAGCGAGAGATTGACCCTTTAGAAGAAGTGATGAGCCTTTCACTTGAGGAAATGGGTCAACCGAGCCTAGAGGAAGAGGCCCTTGAGTTCGAAGAACTTGGTGAATCATTGAGACCCTTGAGTTCGAAGAACTTGGTGAATCATTAAGGCCCGAAGCTCCAAAAATAGAGTTGAAGCAACTACCGCCTGGCCTGAAGTACGCCTTCCTCCATGGGAAAGAGGACACACCAGTAATCATCAGCGACAAGCTGATAGAGAGTGAGAGCCGGCGATTGATTTTCAGTTTTGGAGAAGTATAGAACTGTGCTTGGGTACTCGCTCCAAGACCTGAAAGGAATCAGTCCCAACCTGTGCACCCATCGCATCCCTATGGAGGTTGACCACAAACCCACTAGGGAGCCTCAAAGGCGACTCAACAATGCGATGAGGGAGGTAGTTAAAAAGGAAGTGTTCAAATTGCTACACGCGGGTATCATCTACCCCGTACGAGATAGTGAATGGGTCAGCCCCGTACAAGTTGTACCTAAGAAGGAAGGGATGAAAGTTGTCAAGAATCAGAATAATGAATTAATCCCACAGAGAACTGTCACCGGTTGGAGGATGTGCATTGATTACAGAAAACTCAACTTCGCCACCAGGAAGGACCATTTTCCTCTTCCCTTCATTGACGAAATGCTAGAGAGGCTGGCAAATCACTCTTTCTTCTGCTACCTCGAATGGCTACTCTGGCTACCACCAGATTACGATTCACCCAGAGGACGAGAGTAAGACCACCTTCACATGCCCTTACGGAACTTTTGCCTATCGGCGAATGTCCTTTGGGCTGTGCAATGCTCCAGCATCATTCCAGCGGTGCATGATGGCTATCTTCTCTGATTTCATTGAAAATATCATGGAGGTCTTCGTGGACGATTTCTCAGTCTATGGCAAGAGCTTTGATGAATGTCTAGAGAACCTTGAAAAAGTCCTCTAGAGATGCAAAGAAGTTGACCTTGTCCTAAACTGGGAGAAATGTCATTTCATGGTCAGAGAAGGCATTGTGCTAGGCCACAAAATCTCAGAAAGAGGCATAGAGGTAGACCGTGCAAAGGTAGAGGCCATTGAACAACTACCTCCACCTACAAACATTAAGGCTATCCGAAGCTTCTTAGGCCATACTGGATTCTATAGGAGATTTATCAAAAACTTCTCCCACATAGCCCGGTCTCTGACCAACCTGCTAGCCAAGGATACCCCCTTTGTGTTTGACGAGGACTGTCTCGAAGCCTTTCACATGCTCAAGAGGGCACTGGTCACAGCACCCATCATTCAACCGCCCAATTGGACCAAACCATTCAAGATTATGTGTGATGCAAGCGACTTCGTTGTTGGAGCAGTACTGGGCCAAACCGATGACAAAAAGCACCATACCATATCTTATGCAAGCAAAATGTTAACTGGCCCACAATTGAACTACTCCACCACCGAGAAAGAATTGCTAGCAGTGGTCTTTGCAATTGACAAGTTCAGATCATACTTGGTAGGATCAAAAGTCATCATTTACACAGATCATGCAGCTCTCAAATACCTCCTTACCAAGAAAGATGCAAAGCCGTGCTTAATCCGGTGGGTACTATTACTCCAAGAGTTTGACATAGAAATCAGAGATAAAAAGGGAGTAGAAAATTTAGTTGCAGATCACCTCTCGCGAATGAAATTTGAGGAAACATCGCCATTGCCGATCGATGACTACATGAGAGATGATCATCTCTTAAAGGTGACAACAGCCCAACCATGGTATGCAAATATGGTGAATTACATAGTTGCTGGCTACGTCCCCGAAGGAGCAGATAAGAGGAACTTGGCCCACGATAGCCGATTCTATCTCTGGGATGACCCCTACATATACAAAATCTGTGCAGACGGACTCCTACGTCACTGCATTCCAGCTTGTGAAGCATCGCAAGTCCTTGATAGATGTCATGCATCCTCTTATGGAGGTCACTATGGGGCTTATCGGACTCACGCGAAAATCTGGCAGAGTGGGTTTTATTGGCCCAATATGTATGAAGATGCAAAAGAGTTTGTGCGACGGTGTCCAAGGTGCCAGCGCCAAGGAAATATAAATCCAAGAGATGCTACGCCACTCACGAGTAATCTTCAGCTTGATATATTCGATGTGTGGGGCATATATTTCATGGGACCTTTTCCCAAGAATGGAGACGAGTACATTCTCGTTGCAGTGGACTACGTGTCAAAATGGGTAGAAGCAATACCATGTCCCGCAGCAGACTCAAGACACTCCATCAAGATGTTCTGGGAGACCATCTTTCCTCACTTTGGAGTACCATGGGTCATTATCAGTGATGGAGGCGCACACTTCAATGACAAGCGCTTCAGGAAGTGTCTCGCTGACCTCGGTGTGGACCACCGTGTCGCCACCCCTTATCATCCGTAGACAAGTGGCCAAGCTGAGACGTCAAATAAACAAATCAAGAACATATTGCAAAAGACGGTCAAAGCTATGGGAAAAGAATGGGTATCCAAGCTACCCGATGCTCTCTGGGCATATCGCACAGCATATAAGACTCCCATTGGCATGCCACCATATCAGATGGTGTACGGCAAGACTTGTCATCTTCCAGTGGAACTAGAATTCAAATCTCACTGGGCGGTGAAGAGGTGGAACATGGATCTCCAATCGGCAGGCGTAAGACGACAGATACAACTGGCCGAGCTGGAGGAATGGAGGGAGAAGGCATACCACAGTGCCAAGCTATACAAGGAGCGCACTAAAAGATGGCACGATAAGCGGATCAAGATCAAAACTTTCAAACCGGGAGATAAGGTACTACTCTTTAACTCTCGTATTTGACGTTTTGGTCGTGGGAAGCTTAGAAGTAAGTGGGAAGGACCTTTTACGGTTCTTGATGCCGCCGATCACGGCGCCATCACCCTCTAGGACAACGACGGAAGGGTTTTCAAGGTGAATGGGCAACGCCTTAAAATCTTTCTTGAGCCCGAAATGCCTACGCTCGAAGATGTCGACATCTTCGAGCTACACGAGGTGGTTTGATCACACGTTCACGGTCGAGCTCAGACCTTAAAAGAAGCCATGTACACTATCTCTTTTCTCCCTAAAAGCTCTACCTAATCTCACCTTTTGCTAAAAATCTCAACTCACGTTTATTTGGGTCTACAGCTCACCTATGAGGGCAATCCCAGCTTGTGGCACGTCCAGCCCAAGTAGCCCTGGCCGCCTGGCCATGGGCCTAGCCACCCGACCATGGGGTATGGTCGCTTGGCCACCCCTCGTGGCCGCTCGGCCACCGAAACTCAAATTTTGAGTTTTGGAGCGCTTTTCCCTTCTTTTGTGGTTCTGTTGAGTGGATGAGATCGAGTGGTTCGACGATTTGAGGAAAAGGTCTTCTTCTTCCTTTCTCATCTACACTCATCTCACTCCCACATCATCCATGGCACCCCCTTCTCACACTAGCAAGGGCAAGGCCACCATTTCCATCACCTCAGGCACCACTGCAACCTACTCACCAACCTCCGAAGGATCACCATGACCACTAAGCCCTGAAAGGATCACCAATGACACACCCTGGCCAACCGGGCCTGGACCCCATGGCCGCCCGGCCATTGACGGTGGATGCCTAGCTAGGGCAGACTGCCCCCGTGGTCTGTCTCCATCAAGGATGATCACCAAGAAGGTGGCGCACCCATCTCCTCGTCCACCTTAGGGGTGATCGCGCCGGTGAAGTGTGTGAAGAGCCTTTTTCAGGAGGAGGCTTTCGGCCCGACGAAGGATCCAGTGATCCCTAGTGCATCCACACATACCATCCATGGGGTTAAAACTCCCACCGGTTATGGTAAGGTGCTTGTACCTAGGATCTCTAAGCCAGATGCCTCCATAGATGAGTCCATTGACTCAACTCCACCACGGACGACGGTGAAGAGGGTGGTTGTCCCTCCTCCAATTAGGGGACCACCAGGACAATATGAAGATTCATTCGATGAAGAAGACATGGTGGCCTCCCTTAGGAAGGAGAATGCAGAGCTCAAGGCAAAATTGCATAATTTAGAGGAGCGCTGCGCTGAAGGCGAACTATGGTGGATGGACACAGATGATAAGATAGATGTTCTTAGGAAGGGAATGTCCGCCAAAGTCCGCCGTCCTGCAGAAGCAAAGGGGCGTCCTGATCTTTATGATCCACCCACACGATAGACACCCATGTTTCTAGTTATCTTAGGCGCTTTAGTTCTTTTTCAATTCTAGGGTTGAAGTTTGTTTTGCTTTGTTTAATTTCCCTTTGTAATAAGCGCCTCCAATTTTATCAATTCAATAAAGGTAGGATAGTTTCCCCTTTCAATAATGAGTTTGGGAAGAATGCGCAGAACCATTCGACCTCCTGAGACTAACCCTGCAGGAACCATGATCAAAACACGATTTCCAAGGTACAAACACGCTACTCAGAAAGTTTCAGGGGAATTGAGCGAAAACCAGTGGCCGCCCGGCCATCATTTTTCACAAAAACATGCCGCGCGGACTTGTCACGTCTCCCCAAGGCTCCCACAACACAACAAACCAGTGCATGGGTCGAAAACACAACAATGTGTGGCTGCCCGGCCACCCCCCATGGCCGCCTGGCCATGGTGATCTGCCGGACTGGCCCATCTTTACCTCAAACCCATACATGGAGGATCAGGTATACGTGTTTATGTTCATATACCTCCAGTTCTTTGCGTTTCACACATGAACTTGATCGAATCATGCTTTACATGCCCATAATGTCACATTTAACTTGTGCTTGCTCCATCTTTTTCCCTATGCTAGATTAATCTTGCCTTTGGATACTCTCATGAATAGGGAACCACTTAAGTTTAAGTTGTTGATTCATGTGAGATAAGATAATTAGAGGAAACCAATGGAACCTTCCCGCACGAGCAAGAGTTTTATTTGCAAAATAAAATGAAGGTCCCATCTTGGATGATCTCAAGTACCTATCTTTTGTCCTACCAGTGCCACATACGAAAAAGAAACTTGTACATTCGTGCTTCCTTGATTGTTTTGAGTCTTATCAAGTTTTGTGCCATTAAAAGAGTTCATTCCAATTGAGAAGAGGTGTGCATGAAATACCAATGATCCCATTCAATTGAAATAAAGTCTCTCAAAAAGGTGTGCATGAAATACCAATGATCCCATTCAAGTCTTGTTTGAAAGAAAGAGAGGCATGGAGATTCAAAAAAAAGAGTATGAAAAGATGAAAAGAAAAGAAAGAAGAACTCCATGCCCTCTAGTCAAACATGGGAATCAAGCAAAACACCTACAAGAGACAAGTCCCTACACTACACTTGCACATGGCCAAATCTCAGTTGATTATGAATCTTTTTCTTGACACTTGATTTGATTTAACGATATAAACATGATGGGAAAGCCTTATTCTCTCAACTACCTCAGCTCCACAAAGGCCTCGGTAGTATAGGATGTGAGGAAAACAACATTCTGACAAGGACACTTTGTCCTGTGAGTGACCGAGAACTGGTCTTGAGATCAAAAGAGTTGGTAAGCCTTGCTTTTTGAAACTTCTAAAAACCTCTTTACTCAAGTGTGGGGGAACCTGAAGTTGACTCTGATATATCCTTGTTCCATGTTTCAACATCTCAAAACTAAAGTGTAGACACCATGGAAATCCTAGGCGGATGAAATAGTTGGGAATAATATGGTGTTCATTATGGTGAATGTTGATGTTAATGCCCTATCGACTTATGCTTACTCTACTCTTTGCTCGAGGACGAGCAAAGGTTTTAGTGTGCGGGGGTGTTGACGGTCGATAAAACCCTTTTTCGACCACCAACATTTCATGTTTAGAGCATAATTTATTAAGGTTTCATGTATTACTAACCGGTTCCACAAGTTGTGCATAAAAGTTGGATGCGAGAGCATGTCACGTACAAAATATCGAAGAAATGCACAAAACAGAGACAAATGGGCAAGGGAAAGGCAAAGGCCCAAAAGTGCATGGCCGGCCGGCCATCTTCCATGGCCGCCCTGCCATACACCATGGCCGCCCGGCCATCAGCAACCCCAGGGAGCCTTTCAGCCCAAGTGCATGGCCGCCCGACCATGTCACATGGTCACCCGGCCACGTCACCAATCCAATCTTCGACCTGCATGCAAAGAAACACAAATGAACACAAATCCAACCGTGCAACCAAGAATCCAATGTATCCAAGGGTTGAAAGGCCATGATGCAACTGGATTGATGACGTTGACAATCCAGGGAGTGGCTAGCTCGACCAATAGGAGTGGCCGCTCGGCCACCCCCCAGCTCATTTTCCACGTGCATCAACTCCACTAACCGTCAACCGACTCTAGGAGTGAATATCAACCGTTGGATATTCAAGTCGGTTGATCGGGTGGCCGCCCGGCCACCCTACATGGCCGCCCGGCCATGCACAGTGGTCACCCGGCCACCTGACCTACCTCAACTACCGACCTAGCACCTCGACAATTACCCCCCTTGGTTCCTATGCTATAAATACCACCTAGGAGGTCATTTGCAAGGTGTGGTGGATGAAAAGAAGAATAGTGTGGTTGTGTAGTTGAGTGTAGAGTATAGTAGTAAGGCCGCCCTTAGCATTGTAGAGAGAGCCAAGTGTATCAAGAGTGAGTAGTCAGTTGTAGAGTGAAGGAGTCGGATTTCTCTCTGGTATTCTATTCCCGAGATCTTATTCTCAGAGGAAATATTACTCTATTTCCAGGATACAGTAAAGTTCTTTGCTCCTCTGCTTTATTTATTTCGTACTTACTTTACTTAAATACTTAGTCCCCGCTTAATAGTTTACTGGGTGCCAAGTGTGCTCTGTGTAGTTTAACTATATAATTGTGCTTGCTCTCTGGCTTCGAACCAGTGTAGTAGCAAACTCGGTTGTGTAGACGTGGTGTCTAGACTAGAGTTTGACTTGGAAGGTGTCTTGTCCCACGCAGTTTTGGTTGGTAGTCCCACCTGGTGACAGCGGGTGTGTGTCCTGTGTAGTCCAACCCCGTCGTTCGGATAAGTTGTCATTGACGCATAGCTGAGTCCTGTAGCGCCCGCCTTTCTCGTCTGGGTTATCAGCACTCTGGTGCCTAGAAGTGGTTCTATAGCCTCAGTGTCCAAGTATACCTGTTATGTAGAGTACTAATTTGTTTAGTAAGGTTAAGTTGTTATATCTAAAGTAGTGATCCTGCTCTGCTCTGTTAATTATCTCTACAATTGCTGGTTTTACTGTTCGGTCCTATCCGTTTTACGTTGAGTTACTCCTCGTTCCTCGTGGATTTCGATACCCTGGAATACTCTTGGGTGAAAGGCTACAACAAGTTTCTGTGCGCTTGCAGATTTATTTCAGTTGGCTAAGAAACGCCAACAGTGGTCCGCCCGAGCACAAGGCCGGCTCGACTACGTTGAGTACAGGTGCAGGCATAGAGTTCCTCTGGCCGCGGCTACTAGCGGTCAACACTAGTCTAGATACAACGGTGCCAAGTAGGAGATTCTCAGCGGAATAACTGCTTGACATCGGCGAACGATGGACTCGCGTCCACCCGCCACATTAGCATGGGAGGTCTCAGCCACGATGATGGCTCCTACTATGTAATGCACTTGCACATCTACACTGGTTTACCCGGCCATAGTTGCGAGGATAGGATGATGACAAGGAGGCTATGTGGTGCATTACAGCACAAACACCCACGAATGGTGGCAAGGTAAACCTGACCGTAGTTTTGTGGTACGCCTGTGACGCGGCGTGTGCGGCATGCACGGTGTGTGAACGGCACACAGGCTCGGGTTGTCATGGTTTAAGATTGGCGTCCTGGCGACACACTAAGTGCGACAGCGTGCACTATGGCTATGACCCAAGGTGGCTTTGACGGTAGCCAAGGCATGAGATGCGGTGCGACGGCCAGCTCTAGGATGCCATGGCAGCGAACGCACACGGACAAAGGGGACTCGTAGGAGCCCGGTCCACGACGGGGTTGGCAAAGGGGCTTAGAATCTTCACCGAGGTTGGGCTACGGATGAGTCAACATTCACGAGGTAGGGTAGAGGAGGTAGACGGCAGTGGTGTATGGCATCTCCAATCGATGGCTTAGCCTTGGGTCGGTGACTTCCTCACGCGGATGGGGTGCAGCTCCCCTTCGGGCTCACAGATCCTTCTCCGTTGGCTCGTACAGCTCTAGCGACGACGCTCTAGTCATCTTCACCCATGCCAGTTCCCCTTCCTCAACCCTTTCTCCCTTGTCCTTCAACGGCGGTGGCAGAAGAGGAAAACCCCAAGTGCCTTGGGTTTCCCGGGTCGCTCGGCTTCCCCTTTATAGTGGCGGCTGCTAGGGTTCTCCCAAGGAGGCGGATTGGCTTCGGCGGAAGGCGGATTTCTCCGTCGATGCCATCTCCCTCTCTCTCTCTCTCTCTCCCACTCTACCTCTCCCACTCTCGGCTCCTAGTAGGGTCACGCCGATTGCGTGATCCGGGTCCCACGGCTCGGCAGGGCGAGGTGGCCTCACCCACTCCTCTCCCCCTTCTAATTGGCATGCAAGAAAACGATGGGGAGCGGGGAACTGGAGCACATGCTCTATTTCCCTCTTTGGCATCGGCCGCGGCAGGAAAAGCAGAGGAGCGAGAGGGGAGCGGATAGGGGAGAGGTGGAAGGAAAAGTTGACGGGTGTGTCTTGCTTGGCAGGGACACTGTGGTAGCGGCCCACCTAGTAGTGGCACGACACAATTCCAACCCCGGCTAGGCCGATTGGGCCAGGCTGTCCACGAATTTTAGACCCGCGCGCGTAGGTTGGGCCGGTTTGATTGTTTGGGTCGTACAGACCTTTTCTATTTATTCTTCCGTTTGATTTGTTATTCCTCTTGTTTTATTTTGATTTGAATTTCTCTTGAGGACTAGATTTGAATCACCACTCAAGAGAATATCCAATTAAGAGCCAAATTATGATGCAAGTAATTGAACACAAGTTATGGCATAAAGTAAGGTTATTTGACCAGCTTAAGCTATTGTTGGATGCATAAATTAATTAATTAAACATGTTTTAGTAGATTAGATGCAATGCAAAAGCAATGTTTGAAACAAAATTTTCACGTAGTGATTTTTGGATAATAAATATTAGGGTTGTTACACAACCACTCAACATAAAACCAATGCAACCTTATGAATGCAACCACAAGTTGGCCTAAATTCATTTTATTTACTTGAAACATTATTTTATAAAATCATTTAAATGCTCATTCTAAACAAGAAAAGTCCTTAAGAAATAAAAAACATTTTAAATTTTGAAAATGAAATTTAGGGTGTTATAACTCTATGCCCTTAACAAGAATCTCGTCCCGAGATTAGGAGGTACTATCGACTCTCCGTCTTGTTTCGAGGTGGCTTCATTTAACTTTGCACATTGTAGTCACTTTCTTGTAGCTCTTATACAGCTTTATGTATGGGGTCCGAGTAGATGTTTTGCATAGGTAAGGTCTTGCATATTGAGTTCATCAAATGGTATCTATTCTTCTAGTACCGTGAGGCACTTCTTCATCTGAGATTTATGAAACACATTATGCACATCTGACAACCGGACTGGTGACTCGAGCTGACAAACAAATTCACCTTGTCTTGCAAGGATCTTGATCTGTTCAAGGTATCTGGGTGCCACCTCTTCTTTAACCTTGAATGGCGTTGACTTCTAATAGGTGAGATCTTCAAATAGACATAGTTATCCTTGAGGGTATCTGCCTCGACTAAGCTGCTTTTGAATTCTCTCTAATGGTTTGCACTTCTTGTTATGCATCTTTTAACTCTCGGCCCGAACGACTGTTTTTTTCCAAGCCGATTCTTTAATGCAATGGGGTTATGAGCTCTCTGCATATACTTTCTTCAGTGATGCTTTACCTTCCTCAAATTGTTCCTTTACCCCTAGAGCATTTTATCCCATATCCAACCATTTCTGACTTTCCTGCTCCCTTGGTTTGATTGAAGAATCCAAAACTAATACTTCCAAACTCTATACGTATCGATGAAAGCATATGAAAACCCAATGCCATATTGGCGTAACTCTGCATATCCCCTGATCATGAACAACAGCTACTACTCTAGATTATGAGTTGGGTGGTTCTCTTCCTTTTCTTCGAACGATCCGGGTGCATAAGCTATGACCTGCATCAAAACACATTCCTTGATCTTTGTCACGATGAATCACCATACACTGCAAGCTCTGACAAATATGTGAAAAACTAAACACTGGTGCGGTAGTCAACCTTTTATTCAGCTCTTCGAATGTAGCTTGACGATATGAATTCTACACAAGCTCGGCATTATTCCATAACCAGGGCTTTGCGACCCTTGAGAATCCATCAATGAACCTCCAATAGTATCCAGTCATCCCAAAGAAACATCTGACATCCACTACACCCTGAGGCGATTTCCAATCTAACACTACTTGCACCTTCTTCAGGTCCACTGTAACTTCTCCATTTGAGATGGCATGACCAGAAAAGAACTTCACTAATTTAAAACTCTCACTTGCTTAGATTGGTGTATAACTGATTATCTTTGAGCTTCTAGAGCATCAGTCTCATGCGTTCCTCGTATTCTTCTTCATTCTCGGAGTAGACTAGAACATGAACACTGCCAACTCATTAAGGTAACCCATAAGCACATTTTGGTGTTGTACTAGGCAATAACTCGATAGGAAACTCCACATCTCACCTAGCAGCTCATTCGGAAGGTCACCAAGAAATTTACATACAACTTTGATATTCTGTACAGATGTTCCCTCCATTAGTTTGAACATACTCTATTCAACAAATGGCGATGGTGCAACATACTCAATTCTTCCTCCTGATGCAACTGTTAGACTACCTCCTTTCTTGTCATGAGCCACCTTATCCCAAGGATAACCTCAATCCCTTCTGACTCCTTAACTTCTCTAGGGGAACTAACATGCAGGCGCTTCTTCATCGGTTGCATGGGCAGGTTGTGTCCCTTTGCATACTCATCATAGACATAATTTAGGTGTCCTTTTAGCTCTTTGTACTTGTTGCTATTGATCCTGCTTCTGAACAATATCGTTGACCTGCTATTTTTGAGCGATCATCTAGCATTGGTATTGTTGACATGACTTCCACTTCTTCTCTTGATGGTGTTGTCAAGAACATTGTATGCTTGGTGCCATGGATCATGCCTTTGCATCTTATTAACCAGTTCAATCCGAGAATGATGTTTGTCCCCTCGGATTCTATGATGATGAGATCTACAGAGAAGTCTACTCCTTGTATAGCTTGACTCTTGTGCATAAGAGGTTCATCCTCGTACCTCCTCTTGGTGAACTAATGATCATGCTTATTTTCATTGGCAACTTCAATATGTTGTTCCTTGTTGCACAATTAACCAATTCAATCCAAGAATGATGTCTACGCCCTCGGATTCCATGATGATGAGATCTACAAAGAAGTCTACTCCTTCTATAGCGTGACTCTTGTGCATATGAAGTTCATCCTCATACCTCCTCCTAGTGAACTAATGATCATGCTCTTTTTCATTGGTAGCTTCAATATGTTGTTCCTTGTTGCACAACTAGACATGATAAAAGAATGAGTAGCACCAGAATCAAACAAAAACCATAGTGAGGTTTGAGTAGACATGAAACATGCCTAGCACCACATTTGGGGATCTCTGAGCAGATTCGATGGTGACTCAGTCCACTCTTCCTTTCACATGATTCATTTTACCTTTGTTTGTTGATTGCTTCTTTCATGATGTTCCTGCCGCTTCTGCTTCTTGCATTGAACCCTTGACATCTTCTTCTAGGGACAACTGTTAGAATAGTGCCCCTTCTCACCATAAGTGTAGCAATTGTACTCCTTCAAAACAATTCAAACAACAACTCTCAATAGAACTTTGACGGGTGGCCATCATGCCTGTCATTGGGAGCCGGTGTTGGAGGGTTGGTTCGTCTGCTGCATAGTACTGTTGAACTATTTGATGGGATGAGTCATTGAACTTATCTCTGTGGTGAGATAAAGACAGCTGCTACTACCAGATTGAGGTGACTGAAGCTTCTGCTTCTTGCTTTCTATACCAAGATGCTTTCCATTGTTATCAACTTTAGGAGAAATGTGGTGTAAACAACTGAGCGGCCGTGTCATTGTGTAGGACTGAGATGTGCGACTAGAGGGGGGTGAATAGGAGCACTTGAAATCTCAAAATCACAATCCCTAAGAAAGTGCTCTAAAAAGCTCAATAGAAATAGAACTAGGCACCGTCCACTGAACAGATACGTGCCTAGCAGCGCAAAGGTGCCATCCACTGAAAAGATATGCACCAATGCAGGAAAACTCAAGATCCAACCAAGAATGGCACCGAGGCAACGAAACTATGCAAAAACCTCCACACGACACTCACCACACCAAAGTGCGTCTTGCTGACTCGTAGCAAGAAAAGAGAATGGTCTTATAGTGGGGAATGCAAAAATCCATAGCAGAAACACAGCGGAAAAACCAAAGTGGGAAAACTACAACAGCTCCCTAGCAGGACTAGACTGTCCGATGGCCAACACCGGATAGTCCAGCAGCAGGCACCGGATAGTCCGATCCCACTGTATAGTCCGGTGGCACGGCCCGGACATCGCTCATGCTAGACTGTCCGATGGGCGCTGCCGGACTATCCGGTGGAAACTGGACTGTCCGGTGGCCTCTGCCGGATTGTCGGGTAGAGTCGCAGAAAGGGCGTTTTCAAACCCAAACCTGACCAAACCTTGTCCAAACTTCACGAAATTTTGTACAGGCTATCTGGACCCTATTCCAAAGCTTTTCCCAAAAGATCAACACAAAGTGACCATGGAATCAGCGAGAATTTCAGATCTCGTGAAATGGCAATCTTTGGGCAAGAAAGGGGAAAACACAAAGGAGGCTTGCTCGTGGCAATCCAGCAGGATTGAGATGAACTAAGTCAAGATCTCCACGTCCTGGCAAGTCCAAAACATCAGCAAGGAAAGGGATTCAAGCTTGGCCAACACAAACACCCAAAAAGCCAAGGATTGAACCTAAAAACCAAAGAGAGAGGGGGAGGAGAAGAACACAAGGTTGTTGCACGAATTTGCTTCAATTAAGTGCCCAAGATGGGTCTAAAGATTCAGCATACAAGCAGAAATTCATCCCAAGCAACCACCCTCACCTTCCCTCATGATTAGGAGGCTAAATCCTCCCTCTAATCTCCCTAACAATGGAGCTCAAGGCTTGAGGACGAAAATCACAAAGCAAAGACTAATCCTAGCAGCCAAGAGTCCCTCTAATGACCTGCCTTGGACCTATTTATACCCGAGTGCTGTTTAGACAGTTTTGCACTTAGGTCCCTACAACTAAACAAACCCTAAGGACTCAAACGAAAGATTACAGGATATTTCGGGATCGACGACCACGATGAAGCCTTGATCTTCGTAAGTTCCATGCAATCCTCGGATGTTCTCCACGTGGCCAGTAGTTCAATCCATGATCCACCCCCGGTTTTGAATTCAGAAACCGGGAAACTTTAGGAAGTCTCCACCTGGGCCGGATTTGGCCCATCTTTTCTATCTTGGTGAGTCGTGGCCCAACTCACCAAGGCTTGGGTAGCTTGGGTGGCGGTTTTGAGCCGAAGCCGCCAAAGCCTCCCTCGCACACCTTCGCGCCACGCACTTGGGTTGGAGCACCGCGGTGGCGCCCGGCATCCCTTGTCCATCGGGGCTGCCTCGCAGTCCTTCGGAGGACTTACTCCTGCCGTCGCCATGCCGCTCCTCCGTGTACCGAACTCCCATGGCCGATAGACGCCGAGCATGCCTCCAGTCCTTCAGAGGACTTTCTTCTCCATCTACCTCCAGTCCATCGGAGGCGTTGTGCCCAAGTCCTTCTGGGTCTTGCTACTGTTGACAATCACTCATCACTCCAGAGGCAATGGAGCCGGTCCATTGGCTCTCACATTGTACTTGATCCTTGTCGTCGGTGATGACACGAAGTTGTTGTCTTTCTGATAGCTGGCATTGCTACTGCTTGATTGTCCATTGCACTCCATTTGATTCTTCAGCACGATGCATGAGGTTACCTCTAAGATGGACTTCTGGAAGGGTAGGTGGCCATGATTGAGTAGAAGGGGGTAAAAGACACTATATGGTTTGACCCTACAATCTAGGTTTACAACATAACTTTTAAAACACGTTTGAAGCCAAAGATCCAAATCAAACAAGATTCATCATAACAATCAATCAGACTTGGAACAACATAAGACACTACAAGACTTGAAACTTAAATAAAGCGAGGCTACACGCTCCTATTGAAGTTGGAGATTCCTAAGGGTTATCAAGGCATTGGATGTAACTTTGGCTTCTCGTGCATCTTCCTCTTGAGCTTGGTGGAGTGAAACATCTACAACAGTCTAGTTGGCAGTGATTGCATTGCACAACATCTTCAGGGCACGACTAGCACAAGTTGGAGAAAGGATCTATATGTAGCAACGAATAAATAAAATATTTGAACATAATTTAAGGAACATATATATTTTTGAGGAAAGGTGGAGAAGAAAAACATTCGAAATCAGCAGCCAAAAGGAAGAAGAGGAGTTTGCCCTTAAAATTGAACATTTGCTAAGTAGGCTAGCGTCCTACAGTCAGCACAGCTCTAACACCACTTTGCCACACTCTAATTTTCAACGGACAAAACCAGAGTAAATCCATTTGTGTGCCAGGATCTAATCTCACACATATAGAGAAAATAAACAGTGATATCATAGAAAATGCTTTTTTTACATATTGTTAAGCAAGACTTACATTAAGACATCAAGTCTTTAACACAGAGTAGCAGAATCATCACTATATCTTCGAGCTGTCCACAGGGAAACCAACTAGGGGTCGCTTGCCTAGAACTTCAAAAATCTTTATTTGTACTCCTTCAGGCCTTCATCTTTCTAAGCAGCGGTTAGAATTTTCCCCCCAACAAGAAGTAATGTAAAAGGAATAAGCGTGAGTACTTCAACTTGTACTCAACAAGTATAACATAAACTATGAGGCTCTACGGTTAGCTAACTTGACTGCATTTGCTTTTAACTGATCAAGTTTTATTTAAACTAATTACTAAAGATGAGTAAGGAAACCATTAGCCCAAGGTATTTACATAAAGGAATTAACAGCATTATGGATACGTAAGCAACTTCCAAACCATTCCCAAAAGCCGACTAATCAATAGGAGGGTCTAGGCCGCTCATGACCGTGAGTACGGCGGACATGTCAGTTTTACACTCTCGAGAGGTTGCGCATCTTTAACCACAAGTCGCGAGCTACGCTAGGAGTTCATCACATTACCTTAGATGAGATGACTAGCAAGCACACTATGAAGCCTTTACAAAGGTTGCATTGGTAAGGTGTAACCGCTAAGGATTGAGGTTCTGCAATGGTGGATCAAGCCTTAAGGGGATAGGAAATGTATCGCATAAAGCACACTCGACCCTGAGTAGCGCAAGTGCCACAGAAGCTCACATCCCCTCTTGTCCCGTAGGTAAGTTACTCTCAAACAAAAATATCCTAATTAATCAGCCAAGATTGCCTGATCCCAATCTTGTGGTAGCGTGGTTGTCCCAGGTTGTCACTCAATGAATAGGTCCTTACGGAGAGAACCTCAAAAGCACATGAGCACATTCCTCAAGTTCCCTAAACCATCTTGCTAGAAAGCAAATTTTAAAAGAGATAAATTACATAGAATCATTATTCAGAATTAATTATCAAAGGTTTATAGGTTGACGTTGCTCCTAGCACTACTTAAATGAATACATCCCACAAGTTAGATATATGGATAAAAGTAGCTAGATATCACCTTATGGCAAGACAGAATTAAATGCACATGCAAAAGATTTCACAGTTATTGGGTAGTGTTTATGTAATACTTTCCTTCCTTTAAAGAGTTGCTGCTAAGAGTCTTCTAGATGTCGATCTTAATGTTGCACATGACATTGCACGAAGAAGATCCGCGTCTATACATTAATCGGATCAGCACACACTGCATACAAGTTCACACATGCAAGCAAACAAGTATGAACTATAAGAACATCATATAATCAAAACAGAATATAAAATGTTTACTACATTGTTCTATGTGTCACTATGAGCACGTGAGCGCAAGAATCACTCTAACCAGATTTAAAACGGAGAAGTTATGAGCATTTGAAGGTGTAGGTGATCAATCTGTGTGGAAAAAACGAGAAGGATGTAAAGTCCTAATGAGGATTAGAGGATGTGAGAGAGCTTACAAATGGAGACTTTGCTAGAGTTGATGAAGGATAGTGTGGCGATGATGATCCAGCAATGAATTCTTCTAAAGAAAACCACCACGGCGTAGAGAATGACAAGAAGAACACCTCTGTAATCTCAAATTTCACTAGAGATGAAGATTTATGTCGAATCGAAGATCTCCTCATGAATTTGAAGACACTAGGATGAAAAGACATGCAGATTGCCACGACTAAGGCACAAGCGACGGCGCGGCACCCGGTGGTGCACCCAAAATTTGGGAGATTAGGGTTCCCAAACTAGGGGCCCCCTCCAAAGGAGGCTTTGATGCACCTATTTCCCTTAGGGGTGATCCAAATATATGGGGTTATGAACCCTTCGCCTTCCCATCAAAAAGCAAGGTGGGACAAAACTGGGCAGAATTAGATGACAGTATTGTTTCACGAATTCCTATTGATGTATAAGGGCTTTTGACATAATTCCACTTTGGTTCGATAGGGCCCGTCGTTAGTTTTCTGAAAATGGTGGAACAGCCCAAACGGACTCCGTATGAGAGAGATATGGCCCAAACAGTGCAACATAATCCTGGTGAACGAGGTGGCTCGGGAATTAAATGGGCCTTGGCCTAGAAATATTCCAAATAATCCAAAAATTATAGGAAACATCCTATAAATGTTTTTGGACCCAATGAACTCAAATAAAGTGTTTTGAGCTCATCAAAAGATTTATAAGATCCTCCAATAAATGGAATTTGCTCCAAGAAAATGGGAAAATGTTTCGGATAAATCTAGAAAATTTCCAAAAACAACTTGATGATAACCAAACACATTTGGAAAGGTTTTGCTCACTCAAAACACCAAGCATGCCAGCTCATTATGGTGTGATGAAATGGCGGTAGGATTGGAATGGCAAGGAGAAGGATAAATCTGACCAATGGGCCCATGTGACAAGGTTGCGAACAAAGAGCTTGGTGTGAGACGACACCGAAAGGGGTGGTCCCATCTGTTGGTGACAGGAAGGGCGTAGGGCCACTGGCCAACTGAGACATAAAGGATGTGCGAGCAGACCTGCTCAGGGAAAGGGTAGAAAGCTAGGCTGCTTGGCCTGGGTAGGCCACACTAGGTTGGGAGATAACAGGAGGATAAGGAGATGTGGGAGATCCCAACTTCTCGGTTGGCGGCTGGGCCCAAAAAGAGGAGGGAGAGGGAGGGGGAAAAGGCTGTAGGCCGGCTTAGGAGGAGAAAAGAGCTAGCCCAAACATTGGCGAAGAGAGAAGAGGGGACCGTCTAGTCTTTCCTTTTGAAAACTTTTCAAACCTCAGATTTAAACACTATATAAATTCAGATAAAATTTGAATTTGAGACCTTAGGCAACCACTCAACATAAAACCTAATGCAACGACATGAATGCAACCACAAGTTGCCCTTAATTCGTTTTATTTGCTTTAAACAATATTTTACAAAATCATTTAAAATCTCATTCTAAACAAAGAAAAGTCCTTAAGAAATAAAAAATATTTTAAATTCTGAAAATGAAATTTAGGGTGTTATATCAAGGCTAGGAGAACGGGCCCTTCTGTTCTTTGAGCTTCTCAGGAAGAATAACCCATTGAAATGGATAGAAGAGGCTCAGGAAGCTTTCAAAGGTCTTAAGAGGTACCCCTCCTCCCCACTGGTGCTGGTGGTGCCGGGGGAGAGGGAACCACTCCTCCTCTACATCGCGGCCACCCAAAATATGGTCAGCATGGTGCTTGTTGCAGAGTGCGATGAACTCCCTCAGCCCCAGCAGGCACCTCTGGTTGGGCATTCAAGGGATGACCTAGGACACACAGTGGCGCAAGAGTTGTCTGACCACATGGATGTTGAAACAAGAGTGGAATCCGTGCCTAGCGCAGAGACCCCTGTTCCTGCAAGGTCTGTCCACACCTGCACTGAACCTGAAGTTCATGCCCCTAAGCCCTAGAAGGTTCAGCACCCGATCTACTTTGTCAGCGAGGTACTTCAGGATGCCCCCAGAAGATACTATGAAGTCCAGAAGCTGCTCTATGCTGTCCTTCTCGCGTCGAGGAAACTGCACCACTACTTTCAATGGCACAGAGTTTCTGTTGTAACTTCTTATCTGCTTGGAACGGTGCTGAGAAATTGGCTTGCCACTAGACGGATAGCGAAGTGGGCAGCAGAGCTGGAGGAGTTCGAACTTCAGTCTGTGCCCCGACATGCCATCAAGAGCCAAGTCCTAGCAGAGTTCATCGCTGAGTGGACATCGGGGCCGATGTAGCAGATCCGGAAGCCCCAGTGCCCACCACTCCCAAGGAATCACACATCCATTTCACGAAGAAGCCTTGGGAGCCATGCTTTGATGGGTCTTGCACACGCACAAGCATGGGGCCGGCGTAGCTCTCAAATCTCCTGAGGGGGAGCTCCAGCGGTACATGTTCTATATTATGTTTAGGACCTCAAACAACGCCGCAGAGTACGAAGCCCTGATTGCCGGGCTCCAGACTGCTCTTAGTCTTGGGGTTCGATAACTCTAGGTTAAGGGAGACTCATAGCTCATTATCAATCAAGTCAACAGGATGTATGCCTGTAACAAGGCCTATCTCGCTATGTATCTCATGAAAGTTAAGAAGATTGAGAACTCCTTTGACGCAGTTGAGTTCATGTACATTCCACGGGAAGAAAACACCCTTGCACATGGGCTCTCGCCTCTCGCCTCGCTGAGACAACCCCCGTGTAGCAGTGTCTTCCACAATAGACTACTCCGAACATTAGCAGAACCCCTGCCATCAGAGTTCGTGGATGACGCCTAGGTGGCAGCTTCGACCTCCCAGCCAGGGGAAGACTATGCCAGACAACCCAACCCCAAGCCACCTTAAGCCTCGGAAGACAACATCCCTCCTAAAGAAGAAAAGGCCCAAGCTACCCCCGATGAATGGATCCAAGAGATCTGGGTTTTCCTAAAATATAACATCCTTCCTGAGGACGAGGCATTAGTAGAGCACATGAATTGACAAGCAAAGAGATATGTGCTGGTAAAGGGGGACTTCTACCGGTGCTCATCAAGCGGTGTTCATCTCATGTGCGTCTCCCGGGAGGAAGGCCACAATATTCTTGTGGATATCCATGAGGGTGAGTGTGGGAGCCACTTTGCATCTCACAAGTTAGTAGGGAAGGCCTTCCGGCTTGGCTTCTACTCACTGACAGTCCTCAAGGATGTGA
The DNA here is from genome assembly GCA_030272315.1 of Paspalum vaginatum. NCBI lineage: Eukaryota > Viridiplantae > Streptophyta > Magnoliopsida > Poales > Poaceae > Paspalum > Paspalum vaginatum. The sequence continues at coordinate 30,672,668 of CM059013.1, read as the reverse complement.
TTGAGATGGTCAGGAGATTCAAAGTGTGTTAGTTTCATGCGAGGCAAATCCATACCCCATCTCAGCTCGTGCAGCTCATTCCCCTATTATGGCTTTTTGCGGTCTAGGGGTTGATATTCTTGGTCCGTTCCCCAAAGTAGTCCGTGGCTATGAGTACCTCTATGTTGCCATTGACAAATTTACCAAGTGGCCTGAGGTGGTCGCAGTACAAAAGATTGACAAGCACTCTGCAGTCTAGTTTCTCTGGGGGATTGTCTCCCGATTTGGGGTCCCGAGCCCTATCATCACCGACAATGACACAAAGTTTACCAATGCTGTCTTTGAGGAATATTGCAAAGATATGGGCATCAAGATCTGCTATGACTCCTCACACCATCTGCAGAGCAACGAGCAGGCTAAGTGGGCTAATGACGAAATCCTCAAGGGGCTCAGGACCCAGACTTTTGAGAGCTTGTAGCAATATGGCAAAAAATGGATAGACCACCTTGAACCTATGCTTTGGGCGAACAAGACTACTCCTAGTCAGGCTACTAGAGAGATTCCATTATTCTTGGTCTTCGAGACTAAAGTAGTGCTTCCCCCCAAGGTCACAAATGGGAGCCCCTAGGTAAATGCCTTCAACGAAGAATTGCAGGATCCACTCTGGCAGGCCGACATCGACCTCCTAAAGGAGAAGTGTCTCGTAGCTACTTCTTGTACAACAAAATATCAGCAAGCCATACGTCGCTACTACCAGGTCCATGTGAGGCCCGACCGCTTGCCATAGGCGACCTTGTGCTCCGGCGCATACCAAGTAGGGTGGGACTAAACAAACTATCCCCCTCCTAGGAAGGTCCCTACCAAGTAGTCGAGATCCTTCGGCCTAGCTGTGTGCGACTAGCCATGGAGAGCGGCGATCAACTTCCACACACGTGGAACAACAAGCACCTTTTAAGTTTTACTCTTGAGGCACCATATGCTGACTGGGGGCCATCCATCATGAACCATAGGTGCTCATATATTTGTAAGAAATGTAAATTATCCTTTGAAATCTAATGAAAACAGTTTCATCAATTTAAGCATTTGATTGTATGGTTTTGTCTATGAATACCTGAAACTAGGTTAGTCTAAGACCTGGGGAGAGTCAGTGTCTATGGAAAGAGCCACAGTTAGGAGCCAGCATCGAGGAACCGAGTTGAGTTGTCACGGCATCCTGGTATAAAGCAATGCCCCGGGCGCAGCTAAGTCGTGGCTTCCATGATGGGTCAATGTGCCTCTGTCTAGCCTGTCTTCACCAGTTTATCGCTTCTCGGCCATGGCAACTTCCCATTTCTGAATATTCTAGCTTTGATCGTTCGAGCCATGTCCACAGTAGACCTCGGGGCTTTAATGAAAGTAGCGAGTAAGGTACGAAGGGCAATCCCTGTGAGAAGAGTTACTACCACTTTCAGAATATTTTTTTCACGCAGACACTGAACAAGTCGACACTGGGCGAGGCCCTGGGGTCTTGAGGAAGATAGCCTTGCCTCATGAAGCCAACACAAATCCCCAAATAGGGTTCTGAGGGCTGTTCGTAACTTCAACTCGGTACGATGGATCAAGTATCCTGAGCATCGACCGAAAGAGATCGGTCGGCTCAAGGCTTGCCAGGGACCCCAAGCGGTGCCCCGAGGGCTCCAAAGAAGACGATAACTATCTGAAACCAGCATAGAAGCCGTTGTATACGAGCATTACAAGATACAATGATACATTGGAGTAGGATTGAAGGGAGCTCTGGGTCCCAAAATGGGGGCCTGTGTTACACCTCGGTTTTCAACGAACAAAACCAAAGCAAATCCATATGTGTGCCAGGATCTAATCTCACACATATAGAGACAATAAATAGTGATATCATAGACAATGCTTTATTACATATCGTTAAGCAAGACTTACATTAAGACATCAAGTCTTTAACTCAGAGTAGCGCAAGCGTAACAATATCTTCAAGCCATCCATAGGGAAACCAACTAGGGTTGCTATAACTCCATGAACCTTCATTTGTACTCATTCAAGCCTTCATCTTCTGAGCAGTGGTTGGAATGCGCCCCTCCCCCCACGGAACAAAAGTAAAAGAAGCAAGCGTGAGTACAACAACACGTACTCAACAAGTATACCAAGAACCATGAGGCTCTAAGGTTGGCTGACTCAACTGCAATTGCTTTTAATTGATCAAGTTTTATTAACACCAATTTACTAGACTGAGTGTATAAACCATTAACCCAAATGATATTGCATATAAGACATTAATCATCATTATTGATACAAAACCATCATCTGAAACCACCACCGGGATCCACTAATTAATAGGAGGGTCCGAGCTGCTCATAACTGTGAGCATGGCTGATATATCAGTTTGTAACACTCTTGAGAGGTTGCACATCTTTACCCACAAGTCGTGAGCTACGCTAGTGGTTCATCAGACTACCTTGGGTGAGATGATTGGCAAGCACACTATGAGACCTTTACAAAGGTCCTCTAATAATTTAGCAGCCCGCTACAGGTTTTACCCAATACCGGGACATAGCACTCCCCTCCAAGTGGTTACTAAAAACCAAACGAATAAACCAATGCACCACCTTGGTACGGCAGGATATTATTCCAAGCAGGACCCCTCTTGCGCCTTTCGGTAAGCGGCTAACAAACTAGAAGCATCTAATTAGTGAGCCAAGACCGCCCCATCCCAGTCTTGTGGTAGCGCGGTTGTCCTAGGTAGTTGTTCTATGAATAGGTCCTTAGGTAGAGAAGCCAGCAAAGGCACTGAGCACATTGCTCGAGCCCCCTAAACCATGTTGCTAAAAGCACCATGTTTTAAATGAGACATTAACCACTCAAGCACAGCAGCACAGAGGGTCAAGCTCAACAATTAAATTGCATAGAACCATTAATCAAATTAATTAACAAAAGGTACATGAGTTCGCGCTGCACCTAGCATAACTTAACCAACATGCATTCCAAAAAGGTATATATTCGATAAGAGTAGCTAAGATAGGATCCTTATGGGCACACTAGATTAACACATGCACATGCAATGATTAAAGGTTATTGGGTGTTGTTCATGTTATACTTGTCTTTAAAGAATTGCTGCTCAAAGACTTCTAGGTCTTGATCTTGAGGTTGCACTCGTTCCTGGACAAAGAAGATCCACGTCTACACGTTCATCGGAGCACCACACAAGCATACAAGTCCACACATGCAAGCAAACAAATACAAACTATTACAAACAGTACACCATATCATCAAAATCTAAGATAAAAGGTTTACTAAACTGTTCTATGCATCGCTACGAACTCGTGAGTGCAAGAATTGCCGAAAACAGATTTAAAATGGACAAGATATGAGCTTTTGAAGGTTGTATGGGCTTGGTTGTAAATACTTTTCAAAATCTGGGGTTTAGAACATTAAAACAAAGCCTGCCCACTGTTGGAGCGGACTGCAGTTTGAATCTGCAAAAGATCAGGGACATTTTCACAAAAAGGCGGCTGCGGCTGCCACATGGCACTTCCTGGTTGGTTGGACCGGATGACACGTAGATGGCCACGGAGATGTGGCGGCAGAAGATCAGCTGGACCCGATGTGGGCAGATTGGGATCCGGTGCGGGGTGCTGCACGCTGGATGCCGGATCAGGGTGCAGACGGTGTGGGAGGCGGCCGGGAGGGGCAGGTGGGTGGCGCCTGCGTGCGCCCGCACGCGCGGTGTTGGTGTTCCTTAACCTATTAGATATAACTCCGCAAGCGCACGAAAACGCGTTGTAGCCTTTCACCCTGGAGTATTCAGGGTATCGAATCCACGAGAAACCAAGAGTATGATAACACACAACACACCTAACCGAACTAGTGAAGCTAGCAATGTAGATGATAAAAGATAGAAATGCAGGTTCTCAACAAATGTTAGATCACTTTACTATACTAAGCATGCATAGAACTATACTTGTCATTTAAACATAGACACCAAAACTGTAGCGCCACTACCCAGCACTAGAGTGCTGAATACCCAGCAGAGAAAGGTGGATACTACAGGATTCGGCTATATCGTTAGCGAGTCTAGCTGAACATACGGGATTGGAATACTGAGAACACAAAAGCTGTCACCTAGTGTGTCTACCTTCCAGAGCTATGTGAGATAGCTGACCAACCAAGGTAAACTCTAAGTCTAACACCATCGTGTCTACTTGATGAGTTCACTACTAAACTGGTAACGAGCCAGAAGAGCGAGCAACACTATATAGCCAACACTATAAGGATGCACAAGGTTCCCGTAAACACACAAGCATAAAACTAAGTATGAAAGTAAAGTAAGAATGAAATAACAAAGGTAAAGGACAAGTAACATTACTCATTCCTAGAATCGAATATCCTTCCTCTGAGAATATAAGTTTGGGAGAGAAAAGCATTCTCATTCCATTACTCTTCACCTCACTAGTCTCCTTGATACAAAAGGCACTCTCTGATACACAGACACGCCTACGGTGCCCAAAATAATTCCCAATCTTTCATGATACTTTTACAACCAGAAATAATTAACCTCCACTTTTAATAGTCCAAATTAATTATACAGGCTGCAATTTCTTAGTAGCTGGACTTACAAATGAGAAGAGGACGAACCCAACAGCTGAATTCCAAGTAATTCTTCTCACGGAATTAGCACCGTACGGCTAGCAATACTCACAATAATTAATACAGCTAACTCTGATCGCTAGGGCTTATAGCAGCAGTAAGACACAAACCTGAGATCAAACAAGAAAGCAGCAATATAATTTAGGAGCACAAGAGAACTCTATTGACCAATTGAACATGAGTAGTAGCGATAACAGAGGGTAGCAATTGATAAATAGATAGCGGAATTCGGCTTACAAAGATTGCAAACTAAAACCCTAGATAAGTTCTTCCACCCGCGGCAAGGAACCACGATCAGAAGAGGACTCCAAAGTAAATCCGATGCACGTCCAAGCAACAGCTCGATCGTATGATCTTCACAACCCAGATAGATCAGCAAGATAGATGAGAGGAGATGTCCTCTCATGTTCTTCTGAGAAATTGTCCTCTCGTGTTCTTCTGAGAAATTCTCGACGAGAACGGCGGCAACAAAATAAAATCAAGTCTGCCTCTCCGGAAAGCGGTGTCCCCTAATATATGCGCGCATGCACTACCTGGACTTGGAGTCAACGCATAGGCTGGGCCTAATTGGACTTAACCTAGACTAGTAACTAACCTGGCCCTAACATTAGAATAAATAAAGAAGGTGCACGATTACAATGAGGCGTACTCAAGAGATAAATAATAAAATATTCCGGCCACAATGCTAATCACGCTAGGCCTCTCCCAATTACTCGTCCATGGCAAAATAAGTTAAGTGATCCGCACTTGTAAAGAACCAATAAACACATATTTTCCTGCCATGTTTTTCTCTTCTTTTTGCAGCAACCCCGAGTCTTCAAAACTGATCTTTGGTTTTAATCCCATAGGACTAAATAATGTTTCCATCTTCTTGCTATATTTTTCATCAGTAGAAAAAGAACCAAATTGAAAAACAGATTGTGCCTTCAGAAATTCTCCAGCTATCACTTTTGAAATACCACCATAACTTTTACCATGAATAATTAGAGGAGCCATGGTTTCATCATCCTCTTCCCCGTGAAACGAAGCCGTCCTCGGCTTTGACATATTTGCACCAGGAAACACAGGCACATCGTTCACAATATTTAAGTTTTCTTCAAGGTTCATACCTTCTTCCTTTACGAGTTTAACTTTTTCTTCATTGTGCCCAACATTTTCCACTAAGGTCTTGCGTGGCATGAGGTCAGCAACGCCCATCTTATCCTTCTCCTCATTAACAGCAAAGGATCCACAATCATTAGCATGAGCCTTCAAAGACCCCCCAGCTTGCATTGAATTAGAGATAGAACCTAATAGAGTCCGAGGCTGATTTTGATCCATAGCAGGAACATCAGATACTTCACAACTAAAAGATATCATAGTTGGGGAATCCGTAATGGCAGGAGCTGCAATCACTGAAACATCATTGACAGTTGCAGTCATGATAGATTGGGGATCATTCCCATCACTCCCTCTGCAAGCTAAGGGATAACTTCACTTCTCTAATACTATACACTTCACACTCTCAACTGCTACTCTATCACTACACCACCATTCTTACAAGTGAACACCTTGGGGGTATTTATAGCTGTCCTAATGCGGTTGTGAAGGTTAAGTCGGTGGCTAAGGGGACACTTGGTAGGCTGGGTGGCCTGGTAGGGAGGTCAGGCGGCCCCACCCAAGGACGGGTGGCCTAGGGATCCCTTGGATCCACCTCCTTCCACCATCTAACGATCCATATTGCCTCCCAAAGTCGGTTAGAAGTCGGTTGACGGTTAAAACATGTGCTTTCTTTCGGATCATTGGATCTTCACTTGTGTTTCTTCCTTAGCCATTGGATCACACTCTCCTGGATTGATGACTTCACCAATCCGTGGGTTGGATCACTGAGGTGGAGGCCTTCTAGGGTGTATGTGCTTCCTTTCTCAGTTTCCATCATGGAGTTGGACTTGACACGTTGTTTGTTGCATGCAGGTCGAATGGCATGGCATTTGGAGCAAATCACAGGCCGGGCAGCTTGGGTCATAGCTCAGGTGGCTGGTCATTTGTGCTGGGAGGGTGAGTAAAGCCGAGCAGCCTGGTTCAAGGCTGGAAGGCCTAGGGTTTTGTCACCCATGTTCATCCTTCCTTTGTTGTACCTTGGTTTCATCATGTTTTGTGTGTATTTGCACCGTGACATGTATTCCTGCAAGATCTTTGTACACAACTCATCGAACTGGTTAATATATATGAATCTTGCATAAAAATCACCCTTGAAACATGAAAGGTTGGTGGTCGAAATAGGTTATAACGACCGCCAACACCCGCCACACTGAGATCTTTGCTCGTCCTCGAGCGAACGAGAGTTAAGCATGGTGTAGAGGGCATACGACAACCATAGCCTTAGCTGGCACAAAGATTACTCCCAAGTTAGTTCGTCTTGCCTAGGATTTAAATGGTGGCTACACTTTGAGTTTGGGATGTTGAGACTAAGAACAAGTTCTAGGTGTCACAGCAGTTTTCTCCCAACTATGAGCAAAAGAGGTTTTCTGGTTTTCAAAAATATGGTGCTTCATTCTTTTGTTCTCAAGATCACCTCTCAATCACTCAAAGGGTGAGAATCCTTGTGTTTCCTTTCCTCCTAATATAAGTTTGGTGGAGCTGGAAAAGCGTGAAACTATCTCATTATGTTTGTATCACCAAGTCAAATCAAGTGTCAAAGCAAAGAATTTGAATCAAGTCGAAGATTTTGGCTATGTGCAAGTGTGGCGGAACGTTATCCGTAAGTGTGCTTTTGTATTCCCCTTTCGATGCGACAGAGGGCATGGTATTTTTCCTTCTTTCTTTCTTTCTTTCTTTTCTCTTTCTCTTTTTCTCTTTTTTTTCAATTCAATTTCAAGCCTCTTTTCCTCTCTTTTTGCATGACTGATGAGGGGTATTTGGAATATTGCACAACTTGCTGGAACTTTGTGGTATGAACGTGCACGTGATAGCTAAAAGTCTTGAATAATTCTAACTCATTTGATGGCACCAAATTTGACAACGGTTCAAAACATTCAAAGATGTCTTTGATGCATAAGAATTTTCATTTGTGGCACTGGTAGGGCATGTGTCTTGAGAACATCAGAGTAGAGCTTGTTTTTATTATTTTTAGCAAAAGAAAACTCTTTGCCTTAGCAGGAGATCACTGGTATGTATCCATGTAACTTATATCTTATGAATCAACATCTTAATTCAAAGAGTGTCCCTAATAAAATGGTATCCATGGGCAATTTTACTTCAACATAAGGAGTAAAGTTTGTACAAGCATAGACACAAGTTGAAGATATGATCATGTAGAGTAGATTTCTATCCAAGTTTCATGTTTGGAAGGAAATGCAACGAACCATACATGAAATATTGATAAAAATACCTGGTTCATGGTGCAAGGCGAAGTGAGGATGGGACATCCACCTCCTGCCAGGCCAGGTGGCCAGGGGACCAGGCCGAGTGGCCAGAGGTAGAGGCCGGGCGGCCTCTGATGTGTGCTTTTCTACCTTTGCACCATTCAACTTGTGTGGAGAAGTGCTCTAGGACGTATGTGTCTGCGTGTTGTATGTTTTTCGCGAGCATGACAGGCCGGCGGCCAGGATGCCAGGTCGAGCGGCCAAAACAAGGCCAGGCGGCCAGGGGTTAAGGTAGGGTGGCAGCTTTTGGCTTGGATCGTCCTAGATTTTTGTGAGCAGTGCGGTGGAACTCTGTATATCATGTTTCTCGTTTGTTTCTGCAGGGTTAGTGACAAAAAGATGGAGTGGCCAAGTGCCATTGCCCCCCACACTTGAACTCAAAGTAAATGTAAACAAAACTTTATTGATCTAAGCATTAATGATGAAACCAAATGACTCAAACAAAGATAGGTGCTATTCATACAAAGAAATAAACAAAACAACTAAGTACTAAGAAAACAAAAGGGCACCTATACTAAAAAATTATTATGAAGACCGGGGCATCTATGGCATGGGTGGATCGTAGGCTTCTGGGTGCCCCATGGCTTCAGCGAGGTGGCGGAACATGGAGGAGAAGCCCTTCCTAAGGATCTCTGACTTATCGTTGATCTCCCACCTCCAAAGCCCGCCTTCCGCGCAGCGTCTTCAAGCCTATGGAGTGCATGCTTCAGCGCTTTTATCTCTAACTTAAGAGACTCGATGGTCTCTTTCTCCTCCTCCTCTGATTCTTCAAAGTGTCCCGGTGGAGTCCTGATTGGAGGGGGTTTTGCAATCCAGTGGATGGTTCTCCTGGGGGAGTGGAGTCAATGGATTCATCAATAGATGCATCCCATAGAAGGACGTCCTCCATGTGCTTTAGGATCAGCACCTTCCCCCACTTTTCGAAGGGAGTGACTCCACCATGGATGGTGTAGGCTGGTGATCTCGGGCTCTTGGGCGCTCCATTGCCCTTCACAGAATCATCCGAGAAAAGCTTCTGCACTGGCATCTTGGGGCTAATCTTCCCGACCTTACGCCGAGGAGAATCTGCATGAAACACCTTCTTGGCGATAGTTGGCACAGGAGACAAACCATGTGCAGGCCTCCCTGCACTGCGGGAGTGTGCAGGAGAGGCCGAGCAGCCTCGCTCTTGGCCGGGCAGCCTACCCTAGGGCCAGGCGGCCTGAGAGGGTGGCCAGGCAGTGAGTGGTGTGATGTCTAGCACCACTGTGTCATCTGTGATGGGGATGACTCCTCTTGGGATGAGTTCATCTTTGGATGCCGGTGAGTAGGTCGCCATGGTGCCGGATATGAGGGCTAGGATCTTGGAGGGTGTGTTGTTAGAGGCCATGACTTAGGTTTTCGAGGTGGAGATGAGATGGGAATGGTGAGAGTGCAGGAAGGGGGTGAACTCTCACCTTTAAGTCAATGGCGGCTCGATCACATCTACTCAACCAAGTTTTCGAGCTATTGGGGATCATATCACGCCGAAATTCAAAGTGAGGCGGTCGGGCGGCCACTAAGGGGCTGGGTGGCCCGGCCCATATGCCAAGCGGCCACACCAGGGGCTGAGCTGCCTGGCTCTTGAGCCGGGCAGCCTTGCCAACCTTGGTATGGCGGACCAGAGGTCGGTTTTACCCTTTTTGGTGTACTGAAAACCCTCTTCATCGTGAAAACTTTGAACTTTGGCTGAGATGTTGGTGAAATGGAAGCAAAAGGTGATATAAGATAGAAAAGTGAGGAGCATGGTAGTGTACATGGCTTCATTTTAAGTCAGAGCTAGACCATGGCCGTGTGATCATGCCACTTCTTCCAGCTCATAGATGTCCACTTCTTCGAGCTGTGGAATTTTAGGCTCTAGGAAATCTTTTAGGCGTTGCCCATTCGCCTTAAAGATTTTCCCATCATCGTCCTGGAGGGTGATGGCACCATGATCGGTGCCATTGAGGACCAAAAAGGGTCCTTCCCACTTACTTCTAAGCTTACCATGACAAAACAAATGAACGCGAGAATTAAAGAGTAGTACCTTGTCTCCTGGTTTGAATGTCTTGATCTTGATGCGCTTGTCGTGCCATCTTTTTGTTCACTCCTTCTAAAGCTTGGCACTGTGGTAGGCCTTCTTCCTTCATTCCTCCAATTTAGCGAGTTGAATCTATCTTCGAACTCCTGATGCTTGGAGATCCATGTTCCACTTCCTTGTCGCCCAGTGAGAATTGAACTCAAGTTCTACTAGTAGATGACAAGTCTTGTTGTACACCATTTGATATGGTGTCATGCCAATGGGATTTTTATATGCTGTGTGGTATGGCTAGAGAGCATTGGGTAGCTTGGATACCCAGTCTTTTCCCATAGCTTCGACAGATTTCTACAGGATGTTCTTGATCTGCTTGTTTGATGTCTCAGCTTGGCTACTTGTCTGCGGGTAATATGGAGTAGCAACACGGTGATCCACACCAAGTTCAGTGAGGCACCTCTTAAATCTTTTATCTATGAAGTGTGGTCCATCATCGTTGATGATGACCCTTGGCATACCAAATCGAGAAAACATGGTGTCATAGAACATTCTGATCGAATGTCTTGAATCTGCCGCGGAACACGGCAATGCCTCTACCCATTTTGATACATAGTCCACTACGATCAGGATGTACTCTTTGTCTCCACACTTGCGAAAGGGCCCCATGAAGTCTATGCCCCACACATCAAATAGCATCCTTTGGATTAATGTTTTCTTGGCGTTGGCACCTCGGACACCTTCATACAAACTCCTTGGCATCATCGTACATATTTGGCCAGTAGAATCCACTTTTCCTTATTTTTGCATGAGTTCGGTAGGCTCCATGGTGACCTTCGTCGGAAGATGAGTGACATCTGTCAAGGATTTGGGGGACTTCGCAAGCAGGAATGCAGCAACGTAAGAGTCTGTCTGTGCAGAGTTTATGTAAGTAGGGGTCATCCCAGAGATAGAATCGGTTGTCGTGGATCAGTTTCCTCTTATCAACTCCTTTGGGTACGTATCCTATGACCAGGTAGTTGACCAGATCTACATACGATGGTTGGGATATTGTAAGCTTTAGAAGGCTGTCATTTCTCATGTAATCATCAATCAGCAAGGATGACGTTTCTTCAAACTGCATCCGTGAGAGATGATCTGCAACTGAATTTTCAACTCCCTTCTTGTCTCTGATCTCTATATCAAATTCTTGGAGCAACAGGACCCACCAAATTAGTCGTGGTTTTGCATCTTTCTTGGTCAGGAGATATTTGAGAGCTACATGGTCTGTGTATATGATGACTTTGGCTCCACCAAGTATGATCTAAATTTATCAATGGCAAAAACAACGGCCAAAAGTTCTTTTTCAGTGGTGGAGTAATTCAGTTGTGGGCCAGTAAGCATCTTGCTTGCATAGGATATGGCATGATGTTTTGTATCCTTGCTCTAGCCTAAGACTGCTCCTATAGCATATCGCTGGCATCGCGCATGATTTCAAATGGAGCATTCCAGTCGGGTGGTTGGATGATGGGTGCTGTGACAAGTGCCTTCTTGAGTGTATGAAAGGCTTCTAGGCATATATCATCGAACACAAAGGGTGTGTCTTTGGCCAACAGATTGGTCAGTGGCTAGGCTATAAAGGAGAAATTTTTAATGAATCTCCTGTAGAACCTAGCATGACCAAGGAAGCTTCAAAGTGCCTTGGTGTTTGATGGAGGTGGTAGCTGCTCAATAACTTCGATCTTTGCATGGTCCACCTCTATGCCTCTCTCTAATACTCTGTGCCCTAGCATGATCCTTTCTCTAACCATAAAGTAACATTTCTCCCAGTTCAGGACAAGGTTGACTTCTTTGCATATCTGGAGAACCTTTTCCAAATTCTCTAGACATCCATCAAAGGTCATGCCATAGACTGAGACGTCATCTATGAAGACTTCCATTATATGTCTCTTAGCGTAACAGATTTTACTCTGTAAGCGCACGGAGATTCGCTTGTAGCCTTTTCACCTAGAGTATTCCGAGTATCGTAAAAATCCACAGGGAAGCGGCAGGTGAGACCGTGTAATTGAATAATCTCAAATCGAATAAGGTGTAAACTTGAATAAATTATATCAGCTAGTAATTATACAGGGGTAAGCTTGATAAAGATAGGTGTATGGTGGAGAGATAAGTCTATCAAAGATATCCGTAGAAAGGTATAGTTGTCTGGGAGGACAACGAGGAGATAAAGTCACCAAACTGTATTTCTATTCGGCTGCAAAGATTATTCGTGAAAACTAATGTCACTCAATTAAGCAGGTCAGGGTCTTGCGTCGAGCAAAATTCTAGCATCCTCGAGGAGCCAGGGGGTAGATAGTGGGCAACCGAAGGAGGACCTAGCTAACATCTACGGGCCTCCCAAACAACAGGCTTGGGATACATAGGCACACCACACACTGTCACTGAGTGGGGCTACCAAGCAAATCAGTGTGGAGAGGATGGCACGCTATAAACAAGTTCAAGCGAAGCCTAAATAATGATAGACCATCCTTGATCAGAGGAGGGGGTCTACCTAGAGCCTAGCATCTAAGTCTAGGGTTGAGTTATAGCACCGGCAAGAATAACAAGAATTGAACAACAAAGTAAACACAATCTAAGCCTAGCAAGTGTGCAAAGAAAGGTACACCACACTCGCAAGAGATAGATCTAGAGTAAAATATAACTGAAATTATATTGAAGATAATCTGAATCCAAAAGATACAAAGCTTTACCACAGACTCGAAGATAACTCCGAAAACTCCGAGGCAAAGCTCGACTCAACTCTAATTCCCAAGACTATCCTAACTACTACAGGAAGAGTGTGGCACTCTAAGATAGCTTTTGAACTCAACTCCACACCTTACAAATGAGCTCGTGGGGTCTATTTATAGCCTAGTGAGTGAAGGAGGGTATTTGTATGCACACTAGGTCGGTTAGGGGTTAGGTAAGTGGCCGGGCAGCCACTCCTATGGCCAGGTGACCATAGGATCCACCGACTTAGGTGATTCCGACGCTTGATATTATTCCCCCATGTCGGTTGGCAAGTTGATACAGTTGGAGTACGTGTAAAATGCCTTCGAGTGGTGGCCAGGCGGCCAAGGAATGTGGCTGAGCGGCCACGTGTCTTCCATTTGCTGGTTACATGCTTGGTCCCTTGGATTCTTGATGTCACTAATCTGCGTTTTGGTGCTCTTTTGACCCTTGGATGTATTGGACACCCTTTTGTATGGTTGGATCTTCATTGCCTTGCATTTGTTTGTATGTAGGATCGAAGATGTGGCAAGTGTGGTGGCTGGGTGGCTATGCCACATGGCCGGGCGGCCATGCAGCCCCTGACCAGTGGCTGGGCGGCCACTGTTGGGCTGGAAATTGGTCGGGCGGCCATGGACCTTTGCCATTGTTGCCCATCTTTGGTCCTTGACTGTGTTTGCAACCATTTTTGGTACCTACATCCAAATATTCATGTACATCTTGTGGAACTCATTATTAGCAAGGGTTAGTCCAATAAAGTTACATGTTTCACTTCATTTCACAGATAGTTGATGGTCGAAATCGTCAAATAACGACCATCAATAATGTTCTCGATCAGGTCAGAGAATATGGCCATGATACATCGCTGGAACAATGCTGGAGCATTGCACAGCCCGAATGACATCCGTCGATAAGCGAAAGTGCCATAAGGACATTGAAAGTGGTCTTACTCTAGTTATCCAGGTGAATGGGGATCTGGTGATAACCGAAGTAGCCATCGAGATAACAGAAGGAGTGATTGGCGAGTCTTTCGATCATCTCATCAATGAAAAGGAGAGGGAAATGATCTTTCTAGGTGGCAGAGTTTAGTTTTCTGTAGTTGATGCACATACGCCATCCGGTGACAGTACGCTGAGGGATTAACTCATTGTTTTGATTCTTGACGACTATCATCCCACCCTTCTTTGGTACGACTTCGACTAGACTGACCCATTCACTATCTTGTACAAGGTAAATGATACCTGCGTGTAGGAGTTTGAGTACCTCCTTCTTGACTACCTCTCTCATCGCATTGTTGAGTCTTCGTTGTGGTTCCCTTGTAGGCCGATGTTCGGTCTCCATGGGAATACGATGTGTGCACAGGTTCGGGCTAATTCCCTTCAGATCTTGGAGTGAGTACCCAAGCACTGATCTATACTTTTCCAAGACTGACATCAGTTGCCGGCTTTCATCCTTAGTCAGCTTGTCGCTGATGATCACCGGTGTGTCCAGATTCCTATTGAGGAAGGTGTACTTCAGGCCAGGCGGTAGATGTTTAAGCTCTATTTAGGGGGGGGTCAGGCCGAAAAGATTCACATATTTTTGCAAACTCGAGCGGCTCTTCTACCACACTGAAGTTGCTAGCCTCTTCCTCTAGGCTGTGCTGATCCTCCTCTTCCTTAAGTGAAATACCCATCACTACTTCTAAGGGGTCAACCTCTGGCTTAGACTCTGTTTTGGTGTTCAATGCTCGACTCATGCCAACCTCGAGCACCTCTTTACTAAACTGAAGCTATAGCTGCCCTGGATTGATCGTGTTGATGAGGAAAGCAATCGGGAGCCCGATCAAAATGAGTGGCATGGGCCCCTCGGTATATCGAAGATGTGGAAATCCAAGAACACCCGTTTGTCTCGCAAGGTAACTGGCATGACCCGAATAACTCCATGATTTTCCAACAATTTATTCTTGTTCCACTTCAAGAGAATGTCGGATTTTGATCGTGGTTGAGTTGTTAAATAGGTGTCTACAACATATTGAGTGGGACATAAAGAATGTCTTGTGGGACCATGTCGGATACATGGCCAGGGATGAGAGTTGGTCCTAGGTAGAACCTAATGAATTTTGTGTCGAGTCGTCTCTCTTCTAGCCATTCCCGATTTATTACAGCTGTAAGCCAGAGTTGGTCCTCTCTCATATATCTCAGCAACCCAAAGACACTCAACAGCTTCAAAAGGACCCCTCAACCAGCATACATCTTTCCACAACAGATACATCAAATGAGAATGGAGGGACTGACAGAGGGTTTGTCACAGAGGCACTGACCCTCTCTGTGTCTTGCGACGTGCTTGGTTCAGGGATGTCCTCAATTCTCAGGGTTTGACGGGATAGTGGAGCTAGTGGTTGAGCATTCTGGCCTTCTTCAGAGCAGCTGGACTTAGGTGGATCTTGTGGTTGTGAGCGTGGCTTCTCAATCTTACTGCCATCCAAGGATTTTTCGAGTATCTTGTTAAGAACTCTTCGTCCGTCTGGGGCAGTTAAGTGAGAGAACGATCCTCTTGAAACTAGGTCCAGACAAAGTCCTGCGCCTAGTGAAAGGCCTCAGACAAAGTGCTGGAAGAGCATAGACTCCTGTATCACCAAGTCTGGACCAGACGCAACTAGACTGGTGAAAAGTGACAGGGCTGCGGCTAAGTCCTCGTTGCTTCCTTGTCGAAAGTTGAGAACTTCACATCGGAGGCTAATGACTCGATGTTGTGGGAAGAAGTGTAGACAGAAATTGATTTTGATTCTTTCCCAACTCCCCTCTACTGCACCTGCTGCTCTGTTGTACCAGGTTTTCGCTGCACCCATAAGTGAAAACGGAAAGAGCAACCATCGCAGAGTTTCTCCAGGCATGCCTGAGATTGCGATACAACTGCCCAGCTGCTCGAATTCTTGGAGGTGTGGGTAGGGACTCTTTGATTCTGATCCTGCAAAAGACTGATCCCGAACCATAGCTATCAAGCTGGACGTAGCTGATAGCCATCATTGATAATGAGTATGGATGGTGGTGGAGGCTCTAGAAAATCGCTCTTCGGAGTAGATAACTCGCAGATAGGTGTGAGATCCATTGGGTGGTATGGTGGAATTATGGTGGTGGTGGTGGTATAGTGGGAGATAGGACGGCCTTGGTTCTGTGTTAAAATAGCTACCGTCCCCGGCAAAGGCGCTAGAAAAGCTTGTTCGCGTTCCTTAGCCTATTAGATGTAACTCCGCAAGCGTACGGAAAACGCATTGTAGCCTTTCTCCCCGGAGTATTCTGGGGTATCGAATCCACAAGGAATGAGGACAACTAATCGAACTAGTGAAGCTAGCAATGTAGAGGATAAAAGACAGAGATGTAGGTTCTCAACAAATGTTAGATCACTTTACTATACTAAGCGTGCATAGAACTATACTTGTCATGTAAACATAGACACAAAAGCTGTAGCACCACTGCCAGGCAGCAGAGTGCTGAATACCAAGCCAAGAAAGGTAGATACTATAGGATTTAGCTATATCATCAGCGAGTCTATCCGAATGTACCGGATTGGAATACTGAGAACACAAAAGCTACCACCTAGGGTGTCTACCAACCAGAGCTGCAGTGAGATAGCCAACAAACCAAGGTAAAATCTTAGTCTAACACCATCGTGCCTACTTGATCAGTTCACTACTGAACTAGTAATGAATCAAAAGAGCAAGCAACACTAAATAGCCAACACTATAAGCATGCACAAGGTTCCCATAAACAAGCAAGCATAAAACTAAGAATGAAAGTAAAGTAAGAATGAAATAACAAAGGTAGAGGACAAGGAACTTTACTCAATCCTGGAATTGAATATCCTTCCTTTGAGAATACAAGTCTGGGAGAGAAAAGAATTCCCACTCCCTTACTCTTCACCTTACTACTCTCCTTGATACTAAGAGGCATTTCTCTCTACATGCTAAGGGATAACTTCACTTCTCCAACACTATACACTTCACACTATCAAGTGCTACTCTACCACTACACCACCATTCTTACAAGTGAACACCTTGGGGGTATTTATAGCTATCCTAAGGCGGCTGTGAAGGTTAAGTCGGTGGCTAAGGGGACCCATGGCAGGCTGGGAGGCCTAGGGATCCCTTGGATCCACCTGCCTTCCACCATCCAACGATCCATATTGCCTCCCAAAGTCGGTTAGAAGTCAGTTAGCGGTTACAACATGTGTTTTCTTCCGGATCATTGGATCTTCACTTGTGTTTCTTCCTTAGCCATTGGATCACACTCTCCTGGATTGCTGACTTAACCAATCCGTGGGCTTGATCGGTGAGGTGGAGGCCTTCTACGGTGTATGTGCTTCCTTTCTTGGTTTCTATCATGGAGTTGGACTTGACACGTTGTATGTTGCATGCAGGTCGAATGGCGTGGCATTTGGAGCAAATCATAGGTCAGGCGCCCTCAGAGGTGAGCCAGGCGGCCTGGGTCTTAGCCTTGTTGGCTAGTCCTTAGTGCTGGGAGGCTGAGTGAGGCCGGGCGGCCTGGGGTTTTGTCACCCGTGTTCATCCTTCCTTTGTTGCACCTTTGTTTCATCATGTTTTTTGTGTATTTGCACCGTGACATGTTGTCCTACAATATCTTTGTACACAACTCATGGAATTGGTTAATATATATGAATCTTGAATAAAAATCACCCTTGAAACATGAAATGTTGGTGGTCAAAATAGGTTATAACGACCGCCAACACACGGTGGGAGGGGCGCTAGGCCCGAGGCGGCGGTGGGGCCACGGCGCGCTGTGCTTCGTCATGGGAGGAGCGGGTGGCATGGGGTCTAGGCGAGCGGCGCGACGGCTCTTGGTTGGCCGCGAGGACCGAGGTGGGGCCCGGGGGTGCGCGATGGGGTGCACGCTGCACTCTATGCTTCTATGTGCGCTGATGCGGTAGGGAGCATGCTGCACTCTATGCTCAGCTGGGTGGGGGCCGTAGAGCTGGGCTCGCGAACCGAGGCGGCCGGAGGGAAGAAGGGAGGCAAAATGAGCTCAGCGGTGCTAAAAGAAAAACTTAGATCTACGAAGAATGAAAAATCTCCTCAAAAACTCAAGACTACCACCGCGAAGGTCTTGACAAGATGAACATCGTGATGCTCTTGTATTTCGCCGGAGATGACTGGTTGCAGAAGAATTTGTCGCCGAAAGATTGCCGGAGTTGGACCGACCTTCAAAATTCTTTTCTCGATCTAAGGAGTTGGAGTTTCGGGATTGAAAATCAGAGGCCGGATCGTGAATGAGGCCGACGAGAGGATACACACACACACAGAGATATATATATATATATAACATATATGTATGTATGTATGTATGCATGGGTTTGGGCTGAGTTGGATTTGGGCTATTTGCTAGAATATTCCATTTTAGGTAGGCATTAAAATAATTCCAGAAAATCTAGAATTATTATTCGTGTCCCGAAAAATACTCCAATGGCTCCAAAAATTCCATGGAAATTCTTAGACATGTTTTGGCACCCAATGAACTCAAATAAAATATTTATAGCACATGAAACGCTAGAGAAGGGCCTCCAATAAATGGAATTTGCTCATAGAAAATGGGAAATACCTCCAGACAAATTCCGGAAAATTCCCAGAAACAAGTTGATGATGAATAAACACATTTGGAAAGGTTTGCGCACCCAACAACACCAAACATGCCCGCTCGGTATGGTGAGATGAGATGGTCGATAGGTTTGGAATGGTGAGGAGAAGGATAAATCTGACGAACGGGCCTGTGTGACAAGGTTGCGAACAAAGAGCTTGGTGTGAGACGACACTAAAAGGGTGGTCCCACGGGTCGGTGATAGGAAGTGCATAGAGCACTGGCCAACCAGAAAGAAAGGACGTGCAAGCAGACTTGCTTACGGAAGTGGTGGAAAGCTTATTCACATGGCCTGAGTGGGCTTAGCAGGCTGGGCGAGAAGAGGTGGATGAGGAGATATGGGAGATCCCAACATCGGTTGGCGACTAGGCTGAAAGAGAGGAGGGCGAGGGAGGAGGAAAAGGCTGTAGGGCGGCTTAGGAGGAGAAAAGAGCTGGCCAAAAATGTAGGTGAAGAGAGAAGGGGGGACTGTCCAGTCTTTTGAAAACTTTTCCAAACCCTTTCGTTTGAAAACAAATTTAAGCACACTATAAATTCAAATGAAATTTGAATTTGAGTCCTTCGGCAAATACTCCACATAAAACCAATGCAGCAGCATGAATGCAACGACATGTTTCCCTAAATTTATTTTATTTTCTTTAAAATTTATTTTATAAAGCCATTTGAATGCTTATTCTAAACAGGAAAATCCTTAATAAATTGAGAAAAAACATTTTAGTTATTTTAGTGAAATTGAAATTTAGGATGTTATAGCTCTACCTCCTTAACAAGAATCTCATCTCGAGATTCGGGTTGGATAGCAAGAGGACAAGGGTAAGGTGCCTCAACTCTTCTACTTGGAAATTGGTGACTTTATCCTCTGCATGGTGGCATGATATGTTTCTGTGCATTTTGATCACCATGTCTTTGGTAATCTTTCTGCAGCTGCAAGTGTCTGAGCACATTGAGCTCATTAAATGGTAACTATTCTTCTGGTACTTTGAGACACTTCTTCATCTGAGGGACATAAAACATATTATGCACACTGGACATTTTGTATGGTAACTCGAGCTGATAAGCAACTTCACATCTTCTCTCAAGGACCTTGAACTGCTCAACGTATCTGAGTGCAAACTTTCCATTAACCATGAATCACCAGAGACCTTTGATATGTGACACCTTCGAATAAACATAGTTACTCTTCAACGTATCTACCTCTACTGAGTCACTTTTGGACTCTCCCAAAGTGGTTTGCGCTTGTTGTTCTGCCTCTTTTATAATCCTTGGCTCAAGCTGCTATTTCCTCTCTAAGCTGGTGCTTCCATGCAACAATGTTCTGCACTCACCACCATATATTGCCTCGAATGATGTTTTACCTTCTTCAAGCTGTTCCTTGGTCTCATTGATCTTTTTACCCTCTGACTAAACTTTTGCTGATTTCTTGCTCCTAGATAGGTTCTTCTGTCATGGAAACTCCCTTGGTTTGATTCAAGAATCTAAAACTAGATCTTTCAAACTCCACAAGTAACTCAAAAAGCATCTGAAAAGCCATATTGGTGTAAATTTACAATTCTTCAGAGCATGAACAATAGCTATTATTTTAGATCATGAGCTGGGTAGTTCTCTTCATATCCCTTTAGATACATAAGCTATGACTTGCATCAAAACACATCCCTTGATGTTGTCGTGATTAATCCACATACCCTTTAAAGCTCTTGTGGATATCTGGAAAGATTAACACTGGTGTAGTAGTCAAACTTCTCTTCAACTCGGTGACATACCTGGATCATTGAGAGCTTCATCTGCAATAGCATACACCGCTATTAGGCACCCTATGGAGTAAACATTTACGTGGTTCAAACTTGGGCAATCACTTGGTGACTGTAGTGTTGCAACAACTTCCATTGGTTTCCCGGCTGGTGTTATTAGGTCCACTGACCTCTCTGCACAATTGATAACACCTTTGCATCTTGTTAGCCAATTCATTCCAAGAATGATATCCACTTCTTCTGATTCCATTACGATGAGGTCAGTGGGAAAATCCAATCCTTGGATATTAAGTTTAACTCTTTGACACAAAAAGTTAGTTCTCACCTCTCCACCGGGTGAGCAAATGAGCATGTTCCTTCTCATTGGTAGCTTTTGTATGCTATTCTTTTATGCATAGCTTGCCTTGATAAATGAATGCAAAGTGCCGAAATCAAACAAAATTGTAGCTGGTTTTGAATTGACACATACCATGCCTAGCACCACATTTGAAGTTTCTTTTGTAGATTGGATGGTGACATGATTTACTTTGACTAAGGTTACCTTTATTAGCTTGTGGCTGCTGTCTATTTTGCTTCTGGTCTTGGACATTGGAAGCCATCTTCTGAGGACAATTTCTAGAATAGTGTCCTATCTCACCACAGGTGTAGCAATTGTTCCCTTTCAGTATCATTGGCTCACTGCTCCGTATTGAAACATTGACTAGTTGAGGGAGATGTGGAGCTTGATAATGAGGGATCTGCACATTATTGTCAAGGTACTGGTACCTGCTCCTGCCAAGCATCACTGAGTTGTTGGGTTGGATAACACTGTGAACTTATATGTTCAGAGAGATGAGGATGACTGTTGTTGTTAGCAAGATGTGCTTGAAGTTTTCTTTTCTTTTCTAGCAATGTCCTTGAGTTTATCTTCTGGAAGGATTGCTCGATCCACTAGATGGTGGAAACTAGAGAACGTGAGGTTCATAAGCTGATACTGAAGTGCATCATTAAGTCCTTCCAAGAAATGTTCCAGTTTGTCCTCATCCTTCTCAACCTCCCTAGGAGCATAGCGTGACAATTGAATGAATTTATCATGATACTCGATCACCTCATTGAATCTTGTTTCAAATTAAGAAACTCTTTCTTCTTCATTTTCATTAGACAGGCTAGCACATGATGAGTCCTGAAGCTCTGCTTGAATTCTTGCCAAGTGATGTTATCTTTATCAATGTGGGAGTAAAGATAAGATTCCCACCAATCTAAAGCAGCACCCTACAGTTGTCCAGAACCATACAAGACTTTCTCTCTATCATTACACTGAGCTATCTCTAGCTGTCGCTCCACTGCACGAAGTCAATCATCTGCTTCCAAGGGATCAGCTGCATGAGTAAACACTGGTGGGTTTCCCTTCATGAATTCTCGATGCCTGTCACTTGGTTGTTGTACTTGCAGTAGTGTAGGTTGACTCCGAGCTTCTTGCATAGCCTGTACTGCTTGATTCACACTCTGAAGGACTTGTATTTGCATCTTGATGAGTTGCTCCACTTGCACGGGTAGCTGCTCTGGGTTGTTACTCCCTTGGTTGCCATCATTACCGCTGCTTGACTGTCTGGTGTTGACCATCTGATTTTGAGCATTATCGTGTAAGAGCATATTCAGTTGAAAGGAATATGAATTTGACAGGTTGCACCAATGACATGAGTAGGGAGGGAGCAAAAGAGAGTGTATGGTTTATCCCCAATGATCTAACTTTATTAAACCATAGCTCTTTTTTAAACGTTTAAGCCATGGATATTACTCCACATATTAAACTCACACAATACAAAGATCCGAATCAAATAAGATTCATCATAACAATCAATCACGCATCAAACATCATAAGACACTACAAGACTTGAAACGTAAACACAAAGCGAGGCTACACGTTCCTGATTGAACTTAGAGGTTCCTAAAGGTTATCAGGGCATTGGACGTAGCTTCTTGCTTCTAGTGCATGTCTTGGTTGGGCTTGGTGGGGATAAACATCTCCAACGCACGATTAGAACAAGTTTGAGAGTGGATCTATATGGAGCAATGAATAAAGAAAAGATTTGAACATAATTTAAGGAATTTATGTATTTTGAGAAAAAGGTGGTAAAGAAAAACTTTCGAAATCAGCAGCCAAGAGGAAAGGGAGGAGTTTGTCCTTAGAATCGACCATTTGCTAACTAGGCTAGCATCTTACAGTTAGCACGGCTTTGATACCACTTTGTCAGACCCCGGTTTTGAACAGACAAAACCAGAGCAAATCCATATGTGTGCTAGGATCTAATCTCACACATATAGAAACAATAAACAGTGATATCATAGAAAATGCTTTATTACATATCGTTAAGCAAGACTTACATTAATACATCAAGTCTTTAACGCACAGTAGCGGAAGCGTAATTATATCTTCAAGCCGTCCACAGGGAAACCAACTGGGCGTCGCTCTCCTAGAACTCCATGAACCTTCATTGTACTCCTTTAGGCCTTCATCTTCTGAGCAGAGGTTGGAATCCCCCCCCCCCAAACAAGGAATAAAAGTAAAAGAAGCAAGCGTGAGTACACCAACACATACTCAACAAGTATAACAAGAACCATGAGGCTCTAAGGTTGGCTGACTCGATTGCAATTGCTTTTAATTGATCAAGTTTTATTAACACCTATTTACTATAGTGAGTGTATAAAGCATTAACCCAAATAATATTGCATATAAGGCATTAATCATCATTATTGATACAAAACCATCATCTGAAACCACGACCAAGATCCACTAATCAACAGGAGGATCCGGGCCGCTCATAACTGTGAGCACGGCTGATATATCAGTTTGAAACACTCTCGAGAGGTTCCATATCTTTACCCACAAGTCGTGAGCTACGCTAGTGGTTCATCACACTACCTTGGGTGAGATGATTGGCAAGCGCACTATGAGGCCTTTACAAAGATCCTCTAATAATTTAGCAGCCCGCTACAGGTTTCACCCAATACCGGGACATAGCACTCTCCTCCAAGTGGGGACTAAAAACCAAATGAATAAACCAATGCACCACCTTGGCAGGGCAAGCTACTGTTCCAAGCAGGACCCCTCTTGCGCCTTTTGGTAAGCAGCTAACAAACTAGAAGCATCAAATTAGTGAGCCAAGACCGCCCCATCTCAGTCTTGTGGTAGCGCGGTTGTCCCAGGTGGTCGCTCTACGAATAGGTCCTTACGAAGAGAAGCCAACAAAGGCACTAAGCACATTGCTCGAGCCCCCTAAACCATGTTGCTAAAAAACCATGTTTTAAATGAGACATTAACCACTCAAGCACAGCAGCACAGAGGGTCAAACTCAACAATTAAATTGCACAGAACCATTAATCAAATTAATTAACAAAAGGTACATGAGTTCGAGCTGCATCTAGCATAACTTAACCAACATGCATCCCAAAAAGGTATATATTCGATAAGAGTAGCTAAGGTAGGATCCTTATGGGCACACCAGATTAACACATGCACATGCAATGATTAAAGGTTATTGGGTGTTGTTCATGTTATACTTGTCTTCCTTTAAAGAATTGCTGCTTAGAGTCTTCTAGGTCTTGATCTTGAGGTTGCACTCGTTCTTGCACGAAGAAGATCCACGTCTACACGTTCATCGGAGCACCACACAAGCATACAAGTCCACACATGCAAGCAAACAAATACAAACTATAAGAAACAGTACACCGTATCATCAAAACAGAAGATAAAAGGTTTACTAAACTGTTCTATGCATCGCTATGAACTCGTGAGCGGAAGAATCGTCGAAAACGGATTTAAAACGGATATGAGCTTTTGAAGGTTGTATGGGCTTGGTTGTAAATACTTTTCGAAATCCGGGGTTTAAAACGTTAAAAGAAAGCCTGCCCACTATTCCAGTGGACTGGGGGTTGAATCTACAAAAGATCAGGGGCATTTTCGCAAAAAGGCGGCCGCGGCTACCACGTGGCACTTCCTGGTTGGTTTGACCGGATGATACGTAGATGGCAACGGAGATGCAGCCGCAGAAGATCAGCTGGATCCGGTGCGGGCAGATCGGGATCCGGTGCGGGGTGCTGCGCGCGGGACGCCGGATCGGGGCGCAGGCGGCGTGGGAGGCGGCCTGGCGGGAAGAGCGAGCGGCGTGGGGTTCAGGCAGGCGGCACGGCGGCGCCTGGTTGGCCGCGGGACCGAGGTGGGGCCCGGGGGTGCGCGGCGGGGAGCGTGCTGCACTCTGTTGGTTTATGCTGCACTCCTTGTACAACTGTACCCGTGGAAGAGGAAATGCAGTCGGGACGGCATCGTTCTCTCACTGCCATTGGAGGAGCCGACCAAAAATGCAGGCAATTCTCACTGCCATTGGCGCAAGCAAAGGTGAAAGGAGACGATTGATGGAGATGCGTGATCCAATCCAATCCATGGATGCTATTTGCTAATTGCTATAGGAAGCAAAGCACTAGCTAAAGGCGATGGGGAATAAAAAAAAGCAACGGGAAAAGCATATGCCGAGCAGAGCAGCCGAGAAGATGCCGAGAGGGCCCCACCACCCTTGTACCGATCGCTCTCGCTCTCACTCGGTTGGTAGTCGTCGTCGATGAGCCAACGGCAGCCGGATCGCTCCATTGACTGTTGTTGCCGATCAACACAGATACACGTAACTGAATTCACAGTTTATTAGCTTGATTGATGTTGTTATTCGTCTCGCTGCTGTATCTGTCATGAATGCAGATGCTTCGAGCAAGATTCATTGGAATTTGGAACGAAGCTATTTGATTAATTTGGCAGCTCTCCACTCCTCAGTCCTCACAACAGGAGACAATCTCAAGTCTGGACAGCAACACCGCCGCCATAGAAGCAAAAAGGAGCAAAAGACAGAAATTGAAGGAGAGGGAGAGAAAACAGGACCGAATTCGGACATAGATTGTGGGAACCAAGCACGGCAGGCGGGCAGTAAGGCAGGCAAATGGTTGGACGATCCGATCAGTAGTCGTCGTCGCCCCCGAAGTCGTCGTAGCCACCCCCGTATCCTCCGCCGTACGAGTCCTCTCTGTCCAGGTTCTCCTGCACCTTCTCCGCCACGTGGTCCTCGAACTTGTCCTCCAGGTAGCTCGCCCCCTCGGCCAGCGCCAGCCCGCCGAGCACGCCCGCCGCCGCGCCCACCGCCAGCCCCGTCCCCATCCCCATCTTGCTCTTCTTGCCGTCGGTACCAACGGCTCCGGATCCGTACGCGGCAGGGGGAGCGTCGTACGCGGCGGCGGTGGCAGGTGGAGCCCCGTAGGCCGCGGGAGGAGCGCCGTACGCCGGCTGCGGCGGCGGCGCGGAGCCGTAAGCCGAAGGGTACCCTGCCGGGGCGGGCGCGGTGTACCGCTGCGCGGCGTCGTATCCGCCGTAGCCGCCTGATCCGGCGTAGGCGCCGCCGGAGCCGGAGCCGTAGGCGGCCCCCGAGCCGCCGTAGTAGCCACCGGCGGAGCCGTAAGGGTCACGCGTGCCCTGCTGGGCGTAGCCCGCGGGAGCCGGGTAGGCGTTTGGGTCGTAGTACCTGGACGGCTCCTTGACGGCGACGCGGACGTCGAGGCGGCCGTGGGGCCTCCCCGAGGGCCTCTTGAGGCGGAGGTTGCGCGAGGCCTTGCCCCCGATGCCTGCGTCGTCGAGAACGTCGCGGAGCGGGAGGCGCGCGGATCCGACGAGCGGCTTGACGCCCTCGGCGGCGTTGGCGTGGACGACGTCGATGTAGAGGACTGCATCGTCGAGGCGGGAGGAGGGCGGGAGCGGGACGAGGAGCTTCTCGTCCCAGACGGGGTTCTCGCCGTTGTCGAGGTCGACGCGGGTGGTGACCTTGGCGCCGGAGTCCACCCAGAGGACGGCGTAGGGCTTGAGGTCGCCGTTGCGCCAGTTGACGTTCTTGAGGTCCCGGGCGGAGCCCACGGTGACCTCCACCTCGTAGCGGGAGCCCATCGCTGGATCGATCCGGTGAGGCTGCAGCCTGCAGGCGGAGTGGGGGATTATTGATCGTCCGGTGACGGCGAGAGAGAGGAGCGAACGCAAAGCCTTTTGCTTTGGTGGTGAGGGACTGAAACGAAGGCGACCTATATAAATAGGGACTTGACGCTGGCCAGAACGAGGCGCACGCGCGCGGACGCGGACGCCGTGTCTCTCTCTGGCCTGCCCTTGGCTGGGGAGTGGTGCCAGTGGGGACGGTACGAAGGTCACCACGCGGCTGCCTGGCCTGGCGTTCTCCGCCACTTGCCAGGGGGGAGGAAGGAAGGTGACGGCCGATCTCCCGCCGCGTTTGACCCGACGGACTGCGGCGATGCGAGGCCTGCACGGCTGCACCGGCAGTTGCTCTGAACGCATCAATGCTGGCCCACCTCATCCCCAATTAACGCCCGCCCCCCCCCCCCCCCCCCCCCCCGCGCGGCGTCCCAAGCCTATAGCCGCCCATTCCAAGGTCACTTGTTGTGCCCGTGGATTCACCAACCGTAAGCGGAACGGGAACGGCAGCCACCCACGGTCGTTGGACCTCGTCTTCTTCTAGCCGTCTTGAAGCCACCAATTTCTTCCTATCCAGCCTGCCTGTAGAGTGCAGACTGCAGAATATTCTGGCCTGCGGTGCTGTATTATATCCTTTCCTCTTTCCTTACCTATTAAGCAATGACAACGTTACACTCGTTTGGTGCGTTCGATCAGGCAGGGTGTCTTTAGCCCGTGCGGGCTGTGGACCGAAAACGCTCCCAAAATTAAATAGCCCATAAATTTAAATGGGCGTGTCTTCTATTCATGTAACTAATTTTTTTTCTATCAGTCATTTATATTATCCACTGGATCTTGATCCAACGGTCCACGCTCCTTCTCTTTTTCTCTCCCCTCTTTTTTTCTCCGCATGCGCACGTCCCTTCTTCTTCCCACGTCTCCCTCGCTCGAGCGCCACGCCTCCACTGAGCTCCCCCACCTTCGGCCTCTCCCCGCCCAGCTCCGGCGGCACGGCATTGTCTCTGCCGCCGCCCTCCTCCACGGCCCACGCGAATCAGGCGTCGAGCTCCCCCGCCTACCGCCATCCAACCCCGTCTCCGACGGCTGCCGCCGCCGGATTCGGCCCTGCCGCCCGCTACAACGGTAATCCGGCTTCGCCGGAGCCGGAGTGGCACCGTGACGCCCCCGCCGCCGACCCTCCCATCCGCCGTCCTCCCTCGCCCGCCCTCAACGCCGGTCTCAGCCGTCGGCCACCCCGCCACAACCGCCGGGCCGGCTGGCCGATCCTGGCCCTCCCTCTAAGGCTGGAGGTGGAAGAAGATCCCGCCAGCGAACCTAACCCCCAACCCGAACACCCAACCCTTGAACCCTAACCCTAACCCCGGCGAGCTCGCACGGCGATGCGGCGAGGCGAGGCGCGGCGCGGCGCGGCGCAGCAGAGGTAAGTCTTTCTTCTTCTCCGGTGGATTCAACTCCCTTCTTCCCCTTTCACCTGTGTACTCGTGTCGTCAACTAACGCTTTGTAAAAGCTCAGTCGACTGACGACGAGCGAATCTCAATTTAAATGGAGTACATGTATATACTGATACACACGATGTTTTGTCGAAAAAAGAAGTCTAGGCAACATTTTACGGCCCAAAACCGGTTCCCGACTAGGCCTGCTCACCGAGCTCCTCACCCATCTCACGATTCACGTAAGTAGGGCTGGTGTATGGTGCCGGTTATGCTTTCTGTCTAAGACTGGTGTCACCAGGTCGTCTATCCCATCGTTTATATTTCAAACTCCACTTTTACAGTGTATGAACAGTATTTTTGCATGGTCTATATGCACGGCCCAGTGACACCCCTACCACATCTCGTTACTTCCATCCTTAATCTGGGACAGCAACGATGCGGCACCAACCTAGGCGGCGGTACAGTGCGGTGTGCATAGGCTGACTGGCCTGGGTGGGCAGTGACTCACTGCAGGACGGCGGACCGCGAACATTGTCTGCTGTTTCTGCTGCTGTCCTCCGACGGTTCGTTGATTGGATCAATCTAATTCATCCCTCATCCATCGATAGGTAATTTCTGATCTAAAACTATTTTTCATATTCATCTTTCAATCTTTTTTCGTACATGCATCCATCAGTCGTTAATGGATTAATTGATCTATTGTTAATTGTTTCAATTACAAAATCATATCTTCTTCAAAACGGGTTAGAAAATATGATTTAGACATCAAAAGCCTAAAAACAACTATTTATGCATTGCGTTAGGCCTATGATTATTGTTTTGCATGGAGTCTCCAAATTCCCCGAAATGCCACTAACGATGCAGGCTCGTCTTACCATCCGTCGTCTAATGTTGACCATTATATTATTTATTAACTATGACTATTTTTCTCAAGAACACATCATCTACGAGTATTTCATTAAAAAGGTAGCACAAGTAAAACTACAGAGATGTAAACCATAGCTCATGAAGCATGAAAAAACAAACAATACAAGCCCCATCACTCCAAACCCTTAACCTTAAAGGACGCCACATAGACCCTCCAAAAAA
Source organism: Paspalum vaginatum (assembly GCA_030272315.1). NCBI lineage: Eukaryota > Viridiplantae > Streptophyta > Magnoliopsida > Poales > Poaceae > Paspalum > Paspalum vaginatum. The sequence continues at coordinate 30,643,962 of CM059013.1, read as the reverse complement.
AACAGATTTGGACATGCCCACACACAGGCTGCACAAGTAGCCAATGGAAAAAGGTTTCGTCAAAATGGCGCATCCAAAAAGGGAATGAATCCCAAAGCATCGCTAGTCCAAATCCAAACCTAGTTTTCACTGCATGGACGTGACTGTCCATCGTAGCCCACGGCACAGCCACCCTATTTTCACAAATCATTTTCCTTTTAAAAACCTGGCACCGGACTTCAATGCCCACTCTAGCTTATGGCATCACTTGTTGAACCTTCCAAAACAAAATCAATCCATCTTTTCAAAACAAAACCAACTAGTTGCTAGAGTCATGTGATAACTCGTCCATCTCAGTGGACACATACTATTCGAATAGATTTTGAACTCCACGTAGAGATGTACATTTAACCCACAAGTTTGGACACCGTGGCAGGAGCGACCATGTCACACAAATCCTTTCAAAGCTCTAGCCATCCATGACATCACCCGCCTAGTTACTACTAGAGCACCAAGGCCACCAATAATGCCCATTACGGGCTAAAGGCAAAATACTGCTAAAATCTTTCCCCTACTTTGGCTTCCCGCTACTCCCTAGCACACATGGTAACTGCCAGGCCAGTCATGTAGGTTCACAATAAGTGTTCTCTTAGACAACGTCGAGTGGTTGTGCTACAAAGAATTAGACAAGATGAAACAACAACTCAATCCTTGTACGAGACAAGGCGGAGACTTTATCTACTCAAACCTGAGCAACCACTTCCCCGGTCTTTCATTCAAAAGTCCCAATCCTCCCTAGAGTTCGGTGATAATAGAGTCTAGAATCTGCATAAGAGCTTAGGAAAAACACAAAAATATAATAGGAATGCATATAAGACTCCAAAACACTGGAATACAGTAGAAATGTGTGTTTGGAATGGATAAGCCATTGGAAAAAAATATAGGAAACAATAGTACATCCAAAGTTTATTAGGAAGCTAACTGTGCTCTTAAACGTCCAAAGGAATGAAGGATGGTAGTGGTGATGCTTAGCCTTGCTTTAACAGCATGCACGCTTGATTTGTCTTGATCCAACACTGTATGAATGAAACAAAGAGGTCCTGTGAAAGTAGCTCCATAGAAAACTTTTCGCTATTTTCCTTATAGGTGTATCCTAGACTCCAAAGGGATGAATAGTGCTCTTTCCTATGGGATTTAGAATCCTCCAAATTTTCCATTGAAAATCCTTCAATCCAAACGAAATTAAATATTGAAGAAATGTATGGATAGCGGAAGAGGATGGCTAGTAGTTTGGGAAAAGTAGTCAGGCGCCAAATAACACACCACTAGAATGAGCACGTTGTTTGTCAGGGTAAAAAGGCAGATCCTACTGTTAGTGAGCGTTACGATGTTGCATCACACCACAACACATGACTAAAGGACATAAGCTGAACAACAACGTTTGGTAGTTAGTTCTTCTGCTTGCGAGATGCTAAACTGCCGTAGTGCTCTGCTCCTGCACGTTTGAGGCCTGTTCCATTCTCCTAAAGCAGATAGGAAAAAGTTATTAATCATATAATCCTCATGTAAATATTCAGTTATGCAAAGTAATCAAATTCACAAATAGCAAAAAGAAAATACAAAAACAGATGGTAAGATGTTCAAATCACATATATTGTGATTGTCCGATGATGTGAACTTCCCACTTTTTTTTGTGAACGTGCAAAGACGCGCGTATTTCATTAAGAGGAGAAGCAAACAACAAACATATAACGAGAACACAGCCGGTGAGCCAAGGCTTGCTGCAAAACCACACAATGCCGAGCAACTATTAGGTTAATATTACATCAAAGATTGGCGACCCGAAAAACGCCTGCGACAACGTCCAATTCCTGGTCATACCCTATGCGCAGTGACAACGCCTCCTCAACCCATACAGTACTAGGGAAGAGCTCACGAATAGCATCCCGCTTTCGAGCCAACAAATGCTTTCCAATGGCAACATGGCAAGCAGCCATAGCAGCAGCGCCGGTTAGCACCCGTGTCGAGTTATCGCTGAGCTTCTTTAGCAAAACATTTCTTGCCTGGACCTCAGCATTGGCAACCCTAAACTTACTTTTGGCCACCAGTTGTTCACTGCGCCGCTGACAGCCAATGACCCCGGCGTTGGGATCCCTAGGCTCACGAAGCCTGGGAAGATCGCCAATGATACGGGGCGAGGGGACCTGTACCTGCGCAACGAACTCCTCAACCAATCGAGAAGGAGAGGAAGCCGATCGAAATGGCTGCTCAGGCAGGGTGCTTGGGAGGGGCCAGGCACCCGGCTCCACAGCAACTACAGCATCACAGAGCAAGCCAACAGCTAAGGCCAACCCTGCAATGACCACCCTGAGGGGAGACCCCGCCTCCGCCAGCGAGCTGACGTCAGTGTGCAACGCCTCCTACTGCTGCACCAGAATAGTTGGGTTAACCACACCAGCCCGGCTCGAAGGACCACGTACCGAAGTCCAATCCAACCCACATGCTGCAGCGACGATGTTGGCAGTCTCCAGCTCAACTAAGGCATCCACGAATCCTGTGCACAATGACCCAAGCGCGCAGGGGTCGTGAGGCGCTCATGCTCCTATAGCAGACACAGCCATGCAAGGTATGTGTACCTCACTCGACCTGCCTCTGAAGCGCATGCACCCGGTCCATGGCTAGGCAGCACCCCCGGGATGCAGCTCCGATGAGCCAAAGACCTACCCATCCACCGCCATCAACGGAGCCGACGAATAAGGATAGTGAGAATGCGACTGGAAGGTGTCACGAGCGCACCGTTCCTCACGCGTCGACATGGCTGGGCTGTCAACCTGGTGTGATGCCCTAGGCATCTCAAGTGCATTACACTAAAATCATTAGCATAATGACATCTTTTCAAAGACATTGTATCTTGAGAGCATGCATAAATTAGGTCAATTGAGCAACTAAACTTAGTTTTCAGAAAAGCTGTGTTTGTATTGTGGATATAACTTAAATACAATTGTGATTTTTATAAAACCTTACATACCAAACTTGTAGGCAATCCCATAAGGAATGACTTTGGTATTTTGTGTCTTGGCATGCATGAATGTTAAAATCTAGTTTTGGGTCATTTTATGTGAAAATGTGACTTCTGCCAAATTCAGCCCTGTTTGGTAAATTCAAAATTTTGTGAAACAAAATTCAAAATCTTGCCATGTCATGAATACCAAAGTTGTAGTTCATGAGATTCTATGCAACTTTGGTATATTTCACCTTTCATGAAAATGTACCTAAAATGGACTTTTATAATTTCCAAGTTGGAGCTTTCAAATGGTCAAACAGGAGTCAGCAAGTTAATTTCAAATTTAAATCATTTTATATTTGGAATCTGGTATAGGTCCTTTTGACAAAGTTGTAGATTTCAAAAGGTACAACATTTCATTCAATTGGGTCTTTTTCAAATTCGGCTCCTAAATTGGTCAAATTTGCGAAATTCAGAAACCTGATCAGCTGGTCAAAGGGGGTTTATCTTTTTCGTTTTTCTTTTATTTTTCTCGTCTCTATGACACGCGGGACCCACCTGTCAGGCCGCCCGCGCCAGCACACGGATGGGCTTTCCCCGCTCCCTCGCCCGATGCACCGAGTCCATACACCGTACTCTCTAATCCTGGGATTGGCCCCACCTGTCAGCCACAGTGGTCCATAGACCCGGTTCACCCGCGCACCTCCCTCTTCTCTCCCCGCCGCGCGCGCCCACGCGGCGCTGCGCGCCGAGCGGCCGTGGCCACGCGCCGGCCTTCCCGGCCGCCGCGGCCACGCGCCCCTGCCGCGCGCAGACAGCGCGCACGGCGCGCCACCGGGGCGAGGGCGAGGCCGACCCTATTTCTCGAGCTCTCCTCCACGCGCTCGAGCTCTCTGTTCTTTTCCCCTTTCGACCTCGCGCGACCGCCATTGCCGGAGCTCACGCGAGCTCGCCCCCGGCCACTCCTGCCCTCTCCCGAGCTCAACCGTCACCGCGCCGAGATTCGCCGCCCTCGACTCTACCTTCCCGCACAGACCGCGTCGCCCGAGACCCTCCCACTCCGGCGTATTGCACCGCCGGACCTCGCCGGCCAGAGGCGCTCGTCGCCGTCCCTCTCCGCGATCTCCCCCGCCGTCTGAGGTAGTGGATAAGGTTTCCCGATTCCCTCTCTCTCTCCCCGACACCTCGCGGCGAGCTCCCGAGCCCCGCAGGGCCGGGATTGGCCGCGCGCCACCGGAGCTTCCCCTCCCGTCGCGAGGAGGGAGATGGAGTTTTTGCGCTATCGCCCTCCTAGTTTAACGGTTTTATGTTTCTGTACAGAGCGCTGTACGCTGAGTCTTGTAAATCTTGCGTACAAGCCCCTGGGGTTTCGAAATAATCACAATCTAGCCCCTGGTTCTGTTAATTTTCATTTTAAATTGATTATTTCGACAGAAACCTTTGAAAAATCCTAGAAAATTCAATAAAAATCAGAAAAATATCAAATCAGTTGCATTGGAATCCTTTTGAATAGATCTGTCTAGGAAATATGATGGTTGAGTAGGAAAAGACAGTTTTGCCCCTGTTTTTGTGCAAGCATGAAAAACCTTGATAAATAGAAAATATGGGTAAAATGAACTCCAAAAATTGTGAAATTTGGGCAGAGGCCTTATTATTCTGTGTAGGCTCTGTATAAATTTTGGTAGCTCAAATGTTCACTGCTAATTACCATTTTGCCCCTACATGTGATTTTAGCATAGAAATAAATGAAGAAATGTTGTTTATATAGAAATTAGGCTCTAAATAGTTGTACGTAGTTTATTTGTGATCCTTATAGCATAAAGAGTTCACTACTGATATGGAATGCCATGCATGTCAAAATTAATTAGTGTTTTGATATTGATAAGTTCATGCATGTTTAAAAGTAATAAATAGAAAATATAGTTTAAATAAAGGTCAAAATTTCTGAATTTAGGGCAATAACCTTGCTAGTATGGCTTCGGCTTAGTATAAGAGTTGGTAGCTTGAATGCTTGCTATATTATCCTTACCTAGTAGTTAAGCATATAGTGAACCATGAAAAAGAGTTCTAGATGATAGTAGACACCGATCTTTCCGCATAAATCGATGCGATTCAGTCACACCCCCACGCTGTTTTATGTGACGAGATAAGCTATCTTAGGTGATGGCTTGTACGATTTCTTAGAAGTTAAACAAGCTTTATCACGAAAGTGCATAATATTATTATTCCATAACCCTTGCTTTCTTGCATTGCACTAATACATGCTCCAATTACATCATGTCATGCATATAGAGTCCGCGAACGAAGAACCACCGCCGAATCAGCCCGACACAGAGGAACCAGAAGAGGAGTTGCACCAGGAACCAGAGGGCCAGCAGCAGGAACCCGACTACGCTCCGGAAGAAGCTACTGACCCTAGTGAAGAAGGTAGGCAGGACCATACTCAACCCAGCAAATAATTTATACTTGATGATTATGCATATGCATTAGGAATTGCTTGGAACCAATTGCATTAGACTTCCTGGCCGCCCTGGCCCTAGCTCCTATACATAGAGTTCGTAGGACGAGTATGCCTAGAAATTGCTAGGTACGTGTAGACACGAGTGGGTGGACTCGTCACGCAGGTGTTTTTCAAAGTTACAAAAGCTTACAGTTATGTCATTTATTACTGTTGCTCATGAATTAAATGGAGACCGGGCAGAGATTTATTTCAGTATATGCTTTTCATGAGGTTGTACTTCGGACTCCGCCCGAGTCGCATAAGGCCCGTTCGCTGTTCGCCTGCTGTTCGGCATAATATTGCTAGAGTGCTTATCCGGGATATGGGACCGGAAAAGTCTTTCCTGAGCTCGTCCGAAGCACAGAGACACGTTCCTACCCGCTGGTTGAGAGGAAGGTGGCCCGGGGGAGCTTGGTACTCATGACGGGGAGACCGAGATGTCGGCAGGCTCGTCATGGGGGCACAACCCGGGGGCTAGGCGGGAGTGAATCGAACTTGGGACGAGGCAGGTTAAGATTGGGGCTATATGTGGGAACGCGATGGCTAGTAAGCATATACCCTTGGCATGATAGTTATTCCCGGGAATTAAAAATCGATTCGAATCGCTGATGCCCACCAGGTGTGGGAATGCTGATAGTGCACACGGGCAACGTAGTAACTACTTAAACTCTCGGTATTTTAATACTCATGGTTTTTGGAATACTACATGTGTGAACTGAGTTGTTACCTTACTGAAATTTACTATTATGTTGGCAATCATACAGACAATGAAAACTTGCTGTTATGTCAAATAAATTGCTGTTAAAAACTAAAAGCTAAGGATTCACTTGCTAGTAAGCCGCTTCGCGTCAGCCGTAAGCCATTTCCATTAAGACCTACTGAGTAATTAGTACTCAGGGTTTGCCCCCACATTTTGAGCGCAGGTATGGAGTTCATGGTGTGTACTTGTGTTGGAGGCGGGGCATGCCCTCATTTAGGATGAGGTAACTGAGTGGCACGAGGGCAACACCGGTGGGCTCGATGTTGTGCCTCTAATGCAAAACTTTTGGGTGTTAACATGGTGATCTAAACTTATATTTTCCGCTGCAAGAAACTTTCAAACTTGCTACCTTATGACATTATGTTGAACTAGTATTTTATGTAAAAGCTGGTTTGTAATAAAGCTTAATTTCCCGCTATTTAACTACCTGTGATGATGTATCTGTTGTGGCTCCATCGTGAGTCAGATGTGTATGATGTCGGTTCCTCTGGGAAAAGGTTATATCGGGAGTCGAACGACTCTCGACGGACGACCGGGTTTAGTTCGGTCTAATCGCACTGCAAGCCAGAGGTGGCAGGTGTGCTTAGCCCGGATTAAATCGGCGGTTCCGCCACACCTGGCCTCTCACTAACAACCTCACTCCACTGATCGAACCACCAGCCGCAGCAGCATTGTGCCACAACCCGCACAGGTGGCCACCTCGACCGGCAGCAGCAGTCTTCAAAGGATCAACACAACCCCGAGTTGGCCAGTCCGTCGAGGACGGCGGTGTCGATCTGTGTTCCCCTGCATTGCTGTTCGTGGGCATGCTGTCTCTGCTGGCTTTGAAGTATTTCCTTTGCACTTCCATGCGCGACATCGCCAACACGCCTGGGCCTCTTATAGTCCCGCACCAGATGGCGAAAACCATGACATCGGAGGCAGCGGCGTGGGAGCCTGCAGGTGGCGACATGATGATAGTAGGAGAGACATTTGAGGCACCTATCACGGAGCTCCGCCGACAGGCTGGCAATGGGCCTGGTGTTGGGGAGAAAACCCGAAGGTCACTCCAATAGTGAAAAACGAGAAGTGGGACGATTACTGTTCACTATATGCATCATTCTTACATGGGTGTCCTCTGCGGGTATTTATAGGAATACCAAACGCCCAAGGGTAAAATTACATCGACACCTTGCTAACTGCTAGATCCCTAGAATATTCAGGGGAACATTTGTCCTTTAGCTTCCTAAAATTTACAAGCAGGGCCCACAGGTGCTCTTTATCCTGCTATCTCTTTGGAAGATGCGTCCTCTTTGCACGAACAGGCTCCTCGGGCACAATCTCGGCATTTTCTCTTCGGGACCTATATCTCCTAGCTCTATTCCACTTCGCGGGCTTTGTACTTCGTTTGTGGTTGTCGTCATCCCAATGGTGCTTGCACATCCTGCGGTCTTCATGCGAATCCATTCTTGTCTCTACTACTTTGCACCTTTTAGGCTACGCCAGAACTGGTCCTAGGTCTCTTCGGGTTCCACTTGTGCCTGAAAAACTAAGCCCAAAGATAATCCCCCTACAGTAGCCCCTCACGGGCAAGGTTCAAAGCATGAGAGCTGAGGCCGTACGAGTGTCTTCGTGTTAATGAAGAGGGGGGGTGGCTCAATTTTTCCTCTACCATTTTTTTATGCATCGACTGTAAGAGTGGAAACAACTGTAAGCTTACTATTACGCCGACAGCTGGGAAGAGACATGTATACAGGATCTACATCTTTTATTGAAAATAAAGGCACACATAACCTTTTACATAGCAACTTCAAGCCATCCTTAGTTACTTACTATTATACAACAATATTGTCCCTACTGGGTTATTCGAACAAGGACACATGCAGACAACTGTTTTACAAAAATTTTACAAAAATTTTACAAAAAGTACAACTTCAAATACCCCGAACACCGAACCCACAACAACTCGTCCATCAAGCGCCGCTCTGGCCCACCGAATTTTCGCCAGCATCTGAATCGTACCCTGTACCAGGAGCAGCGGCAGGGGGTCCAACGGAACCAGAAGCAATCCCCGAGGATCCTTGAGTAGCCCCTGAACCCTCAGGGACTAACTCCATGGGCTCCTCCTCTGAAGAACTCTCTTCTAATTCTGCCTGAAGCTGATCATTTTGCAATTGTAATGCAATCACCTGCTCATTAAGGTTGTCTATAATGGTGTGGTCAAGCTCGAGGTGTGTGGTTTGATCCTGAATGGTCAAGTTAGCAGTATGCAGCTGATCCCTTAAGTCCCTCATGGTACGTTGGTCCTCGTATTGACGAAGACCCAAACTAATGATCTCAGAGGTATCCCTATGCTGTTGTTCTAACATGTGCTCATTCTGGGCCCTTAATCCTAAGAAACCCTCTCTGATACTTGCATAGGTTTGGTGGCGTTGATCATAGAGATCCGCCAACTGGGAGGTGTAGTGGACTTGCTCACGCATCTGGCGCCTTCGCAAGTCTCGGGCACTACGGTTCAGATTCCTCAACCTCCTTTCCAACTCAGGCTGAGCTCGGTCATTAGGAGGAAGAAACATGACTTCAGATCCTTCCAACTCACCGATATGCCTTGTACAGAGCTCCGTTAGAGCCCTGTAAGCGGCATCAGAAAAAGCTTCTCCAGGAGTTAGCCCACTACCCTCAACTTCCCAAACATTCTCCTCCGGTACCCTAGGGTTTTGAGGCATACGCACTCGCACCCTTGTCTCACCCATCAGACCTAGATCAGCATGGCGAACGATATAACGGGGACAACTAAGATATCCCAACTCTTGAAGACGATGGTGAAGAGTCATCACTAAGGGACAGTTTTCTGGACACTCCTGGTGCCAACAACCCCTGGCATCCTCGTAAGGGACGAAAGTATGCGGCATCTGGACTAGAACAACAAAAACTTTTGTTAATAAATTATTTTGAATTGCTCTACTTTCTAGAAGATTAACTCTAATGTAATGATAATGCATGACATGTTTAAAACCAGGTATATTAATGTTCTCTACACGCTCATTTTTAAGGAAAAAGGGTTTCGTTAATTCGTATTTTAAGTATACCCGCATACGGGGTTCACTTACTATATAGTAAAAATAGTTTTTTTTTAAAGTAACCTACCCCTCAAGCTCAGCTCTGATACCAGCTGTGGCAGAACCGCCTAGATTAACCCGGATTTAGTGCTTAGTCACCAGATCCGGACTAACCTCGGTAGTCCTTCAGGATGTAGTTATCCTGACTTGGCCTTCCCATCCGGATCGAGCTTGATTTTGGGGCGACTCTCGAAGGAGTCCACAGGTTACAACATGCATATCACATTTATTACATAACTTTAAAATAATACACATAAGTTTTGTACTTATTACACTTCCGGATGATAAGTTCTTCATCCATTAAACAAAAGTAGCATTGTTCTCATGTTCCTTCGACTCACGCACACCTCTAACTTCTTCAGATATAGCCAGGCTTAGTTCAGAAGAAAGGAGGATTCAGATAAGGGTCCCATTCAAACCAAGTGTATTCTGAACCTGAAAAAGCATAGGCAAGAAGCCTGAGTACTAATTACTCAGCAAGACTTACCCGACCACTGGGTCGAAACCCACTTCCTAACTCAAGGCCGTGGTGATTAGGTCAACTCACACTGCGGCAGGCCTATTAATAAATCCTTAGCTTTAGAATTTAGTTCACCCTTTTAGTTATTACCTGTTCAAACTAAGTTATGCCTGTTATGCTAACCCACCAGCATCCACCCAAACAAACATGTTACCAAACATTCATCATTAATAAGATCAATTCTCTTACTACGATGTTGGTCGCGATCAGGCAGCTTACAACCGGCAAGCCACAGACGATTCGAATCGGTTTCCACCTCTCGAGAGGGATACTCAGACACCCGTCATATGTGTGTACACCGACCCCACATACGACAACCCAACATCCAGTGCCACCTAGCCGGAACCATCCTCACCGAACCCGGGTGTCAGTCCTTCGACACCCGCCCAACCTCCTCCTTCCAGTTGGTCTCGTCTAGTTCCGCGCTTAGGTACAACAGGACGAAAGGCTTACCGGAGCCCGTTAAGGACGGTAAGTGAATGAGGCGCGTTCGGCCCAACCAGGCCACACATCGGACGGCCTTATACGACACATGCAGGATCAGGGTCCATAGCAAATAATCATAACATGTAAAGTATGAAAGCGAAACTGATCCCGCCGCATGCCTGTCAATTTATTATCCATTTTCTTACTCTCAACCAAAAACTTGCTGTAAAAGATTTCCTTCCTAGGCTTTTGCCACCTAAGCCATCTACTGAGCATAGGATTATATGCTGGATAATGGATCATCATGCTCTAGGGTTTCAATCAACTCCTAACTCTAATGCACAAGCATAACACTGATTTAAATTTAGGATTTAAAGAAACTGGGTAATGCACCGGGGCTTGCCTTGAGTCACAGGATCGGCCTCTGTCGGTGACTCGGAGTCTTTTCCTGCAGGTGTGAAGGATGCTTCGGTCGCACCGGCTTCCGGATTTTCCGTTGCAGTGGAAGATTCTTCAATTGGGAGCGGTGGGACCAACGTGCCTAATTGATGATATGCAGGAGTTTTTAAAATATGAGGATGATCAACCCGTTGAAAAAGTAGAGTGTACTATTTTCTAAAGAAAAAGGGCGGTTGGGGTTAAAGATGAATATTTTTCGAATTAAAATGATTGTCCTAAGCTTTAAACAAATTACCAGGTATTTTTAAATATTTTTAAATGATTTTTAAAGCTTAAATGAATTTTCTAGGAATTTTGGAATAATTAAAATGGATTTTTGAATTAGTTTTCTATTTTTAATGCACTTAATGAATTTTTATGCATTTATAAATAAAGGCTAAAATCTTTAACAATATATAAACTTTAATGTACTTTCTTTTTTGGAAATTACCAAATTATTTATATGAATTAATAAATAATTTTTCTAATTAAAATAATCATATTACATTAAGACAAAATAGATAAACAATTAAATTTTAAAGGAAAAAGAAAAACAGAAATACTTGAAATTCGGCCCAGCCCACAAAAAAGAAGAAAGCAAAAAGTTCTAATTTCCCCCTCCAAAAATCGCGCGGGTTTCCCCTTCGGCCTGGCCCGGCCCAAAATGGGCCTGCGGCCTGCCTGCGCTCAGGCGCGGCCCAGCCGCGCCTTTCGGCTCGGCCCGGCCGCTGCGCGGCCTGGCAGGCCGGCCTGCCCGGCGAGCGGCCCAGCTGGGCTGGCGGCCCAGCCGGCCGGCCTCGCCCGGCTCGCCCGGCCGCCCGGCGCGCGGCACGGCTGCGCGAGCGCGACGCGCTCAGCGCGTCGCCGCGTCGGCAGCGCCGGCGACCATCCGGCGCGGCACAGGCCGAGAGGCCTCGCCGGCGGTGGCCTTGGGCGCGGCGCGAGCTCCTCTCTCTTTCCCTCCCCTTTTCCCCTTTCTCCCCGCTGCGCGGTCGCCGCCCGCCGCGGCATGGCGCCCGCCGGCACGACACGCCGGCGAGGTAGCCTCGCAGCAGCGGTGGTGCCCGCGGCGACCTATTTTCTACGGCGCGGGGTGCGCGCGGCCGCGGCGCACCCGATGCGCGTGCCAGCTGGGAACCCTAGGGCTCCCGCGCGCGAGGACCGCGGCGGCGACGCCGCGGTGGCCGCGGCGCCATGCGGGCTCCGAGCTCGAGCTCGGGCCGGCGCCCGGCGTGGCGCAGAGGGAAGGAGCGGGGTGAGGTGTGCTTACCGGCGCGGTGGCGCGACGGTGACGGCGGCGGAGACGGCGCGGGGCGCGGGCGGGTGGCGAGTGCGCGAGCTCTGGCGAGCGCTGGCGCGGCCGCTCGCGCGGGGAGAAGACCCCGCCGCCCCCCCCCCCCCGCGGCCCCACCTGTCAGCGCCGACTGACAGGGGGCGCGGGTGGCGAGCGGGCCGGCCGCCACGCGGGCCGCCGCCCCCGGCTGGGCCTCGCCCAGCGGGTGCGTGGCCGCGGGCTGGCCAGCTGGCCCGCGGGGGCTTCACTCCTTTTCTTTTTTTTTTACTTTTACCCTTTTCATTTTTTTAACCCTAGATTTTTACATATTTTGACAGGGGTCCAAAAACAAAAGTGGAAGGGCTTAATTTTAACTACCCTTTCACATTTTTACCCCTGGAAAACTCCAAATTTTTAAAAAGGCCTCAAATTTAAATTTGAATCAAAATTTTGAGAAAAATTAGGGTCAAATGCAAATGCGCTTAAGTGTTTAGAAAATTACGGAGTATTACAGCCCTCCCCCCTTAAGAAAATCTCATCCCGAGATTTAAAAGCAACTAGAGGGTAGGAAGGAAACATTTTGAAACGAGGGAAGGACTTACTAGCTTGGCCTTTCTGAAACTGTTGCCAGAAGTCTGGATATTCCTTTTGTAGGAGTTGCTCGGGTTCCCAGGTAGCCTCTTCTGATGTATGATGTCGCCATTGTATCTTATAAAACTTGATCGATCGTCGCCGGGTAGCTCTCTCTTTAACATCCAAAACCTTACTGGGGTACTCCTTGTATGCTAGATTGGCTCCACTTGTAATTCTATATGATCTACCTCTTCAGAAGGTACCCTTAGACATTTCTTGAGTTGAGATACATGAAACACATTGTGGACTGCTGCCAAGTGAGGGGGTAATTCGATTCGATAAGCCACTGGACCGCACCTCTCGATAATTGGAAAAGGCCCAATATATCGAGGGGCTAACTTACCAGTGACACCGAATCGATGAACTCCCTTCATCGGGGATACCTTAAGGTGTACCCAATCCTCTATTTCAAACACCAATGGTCTTCTTCGTTTATCCGCATAGCTTTGCTGACGAGCTTGTGCAGCTTTCAACTTAGCTTGGATAAATCGGACTTGCTTCTCAGCATTCATTACTAACTCAGGGCCGAAAGTTACTCTTTCTCCTGGTTTTGACCAATTCAACGGAGTTCGGCATCGCCGTCCATAAAGAGCTTCAAAAGGGGCCATCTCTAAGCTCTTTTGATAACTGTTATTATAAGTAAACTCCGCTAAGGGTAAACAGGATTCCCAATCGGAACCATAAGTCAATGCACATGCTCGAAGCATATCCTCCAAAATCTGATTAATTCTCTCCACCTGACCACTGGTTTGAGGATGGTATGCTGAGCTATGAATGAGGGTAGTACCTAAAGCTGTTTGCAACTGTTCCCAAAAGCGGGCAACAAATTGCGGACCGCGATCGGAAACAATAGTTTTAGGTACCCCATGTAACGCTACTATGCGTTGTAAATATAGCTCTGCTAGTTGTGGGACTGAGTTTTGTATATTCACAGGAATAAAGTGGGCCGTCTTGGTTAACCGGTCCACAATCACCCAAATAGAATCCTTCTTCCTGCGAATTTTAGGTAAACCCACAATGAAATCCATGTGGATATCTTCCCACTTCCAACTTGGAACTAGCAATGATTGTAAGGGTCCTGCGGGTCGTAAATGATCCGCCTTTATTCTTTGGCAGACATCACATTCCGACACATATCTTCCTATTTCTCTTTTCATTCGGGTCCACCAAAAACGTTGCTTTAAATCTTGATACATCTTGGTACTCCCCGGGTGAATAGTGTAACGTGAGGTGTGAGCCTCTTCCATAATCTTCCTTCTAAGATCGGTGTTTTTGGGCACTACCAGACGATTTTTGAACCAGAGTACATCTCCTTCTTTAACCTCGAAAGGTAACTCCTCGCCTTCAGCAAGCCTTCGCTTTAAATGTTGGACTCCTTTGTCTTCCTGTTGAGCTTGAATCACTTGATCTTTGAGAGTGGGTTCCAGTTGAAGAGCCATCCTGGTTCCAGGTTGTATCATTTCTAAGTTCATCTTTTCCGTTTGTTCACAAAGGGATTCGGTGGCAGGAGATAAGGTAAGGCAGTGGCAATGAGCCTTATGACTCAGAGCGTCCGCAACCACATTGGCCTTTCCAGGATGATAATGAATTTCCAGATCATAATCCTTGATCAATTCCAACCAGCGGCGTTGCCTCATATTTAACTCACTTTGAGTAAATATGTACTTTAAACTTTTATGATCTGTATAAATATGACAAGGGTTCCCTAGCAGATATTGGCGCCAAATTTTTAATGCATGCACCACTGCTGCTAGCTCCAAATCATGGGTGGGGTAATTTTCTTCATGTTTCTTCAACTGACGGGATGCATAAGCTATGACCTTTCTTTCTTGCATTAACACACATCCCAATCCAATGCCCGAAGCGTCACAATATACTTCGAAAGGTTTGGTGACGTCCGGCTGGATTAATACCGGGGTAGAAGTAAGCAATTTCTTTAAATTTTGGAAAGCCCGATCACACTCGGTTCCCCAAACAAACTTTACATTCTTCTGTAGCAGTTTGGTCAAGGGCTTGGCTATTCTCGAAAAGTCCTGAATGAAACGACGATAATAGCCCGCCAAGCCTAGAAAACTTCTAACTTCAGTAACAGTGCTGGGGGTTTTCCAGTGTAGAACTTCTTCTACTTTCTCGGGATCAACTTCTATCCCCTCGCCAGAAAGGATATGTCCCAAAAAGGTGATCTTATTCAGCCAAAAAGCACATTTACTAAACTTGGCATATAGCTTATGTTCCCTCAACCGGGATAGCACCACGTGCAAATGATGTTCATGTTCTTCCTTGGACTTAGAGTAAATCAAAATATCATCGATAAAAACCACTACAAATTTATCCAACTCTGGCATAAAGATGGAGTTCATCAGGTACATAAAATATGCCGGGGCATTGGTTAGTCCGAAGGACATTACCAGATACTCATAAAGACCATATCTGGTAGAGAAGGCAGTTTTGGGTATATCTTCCTTTTTAACTTTAATCTGGTGATACCTTGATCTCAGATCGATCTTTGAGAAGACCTTGGCTCCTAATAACTGATCAAACAACACATCAATCCGGGGGAGGGGATATTTGTTCTTAATAGTTACCGCATTGAGAGGGCGGTAATCCACACACATTCTTAAAGATTTGTCCTTCTTTTTCTCTACAAAAAGAGCTGGACAACCCCACGAGGAGGTACTGGGACGGATAAAACCCTTTTTAAGAAGGTCTTCAAGCTGTATTTTCATTTCAGCCATCTCTCGTGGAGCTATTTTATATGGTTTCAGATAAATGGGAGCCGTGCTCGGGACTAGCTCTATGGAGAACTCAATTTCTCTATCTGGGGGTAGTCCCGGAAGATCTTCGGGAAACACATCTGGAAAATCCCGTACCACCGGGATAGTTGCTATTTCCGGACTGACAACTGTATTTACTACTGGCACCTCTTTTTCTATTCGGGAAAGCGACACTTGCACCAGGGTACTATCTGAAGAAATAACCCGTATGGTGCGAGCAGTGATATCCATAATGGCTTGATGAGCATTCATCCAGTTCATCCCTAGGATGACTGGTATGCCATGCCTTGGTAACACTATGGGTTGGATCTTGAAAAATTTTCCACCCAACTCCAATTGCAAGTCCCTAACCACTTGGTTAGTTAGCAATTGTTGACCAGGAGCCGTGATAAGGTATCCTTGTTTAACGGTGAATACAGAAAAACCCCGACGAGATGCGTATGCATGACTGATAAAAGTATGTGATGCTCCCGTATCAAATAAAACTTGCGTAAGCAGATCGTTGATTGGAAACGTACCAGTCATAACTGCTTCTCCTTCTGGCAATTCTTCCATCTGCATATAATGTACCTTGCCCACTTTCGGGGCAGGGCCCTTCTTTTTAAAATTATTTTGAGGGTTCCCACTGGAAGTTGGGGCAGATGGACGGAACCCTTGACCTTGACGCGGATACGGGCAGTCCTTCGCAAAATGATTAGGTCGTCCACAATTATAACAGGTATAGCCGGGCATTGAAGTACGAGGAGCAGGAGGACCCAAAGCTAGAGGACGAGGGGGCTGTGACTGTGGCCTCATCATCCATGGTCGTGGAGGTTGATTCGGCGGTGGAGCTGACCGAACCATCCACGAGGGACGAGGAGCGGGAAAAGCATTCCTGGGTGGCTGATAAACCACCCGTGGCCGGCTGCTGGCTCCCTCAGAGGCTCTCTTACGTTTCTTTTCTTCTCCATACACCCGGAGTCTCTCTTCCAACTGAATTGCATCATTCACCATTTGATGGAAACTGGGGTAGGACATATTCATTTTTGCCCTCATCCGAGGAGATAAGCCTCGTGAAAAGTACATCCTTTTTTATTCGTCCCCAGTAATCAGAGCCGGAGCATATTGAGCAAGATGGTTAAAGGCTTGAAGATACTCCAGGACTGATTTATTACCTTGTTGCAGGCTCAAGAATTCCTGCATTTTCATTTCCACAAGACCTTTAGGGATGTGATGGTCCTCGAAGGCCTTGCGGAAGTCTTGCCAAGTAATCTGTTGATTGGGCTGCAAAGAAGCTTGATAGGTTGCCCACCAAGCGCCAGCGGGGCCTTGCAACTTTCGGACAGTAAACATAACCTTCTGCTGATCGGACAGATTTGGCAAGAGTTCAAACATACTCTCTATGGTCCGCACCCAATGTTTGGCATCCATTGGGTCTGGTGCAGATTGAAAGACTGGCGGATGGAGAGCTTCGAAGTCTAGAAAGGTCACTCCAGCTTCCCGCCCACGGCGCGGATTATCTTGCATAAACTGATGCTGAGCAAGCTGATTTTGAGCTAAGAGCTCAATTAAACGATCATGACGATTCAAAACATCAGCCATGGTAGGATGAGCTGGGGGTGGTGGAGGAAGTTCATCAGAATGATCACCCGACATCTGCGGAGCATAGAGTGGAAACAACTGTAAGCTTACTATTACGCCGACAGCTGGGAAGAGACATGTATACAGGATCTACATCTTTTATTGAAAATAAAGGCACGCATAACCTTTTACATAGCAACTTCAAGCCATCCTTAGTTACTTACTATTATACAACAATATTGTCCCTACTGGGTTATTCGAACAACGACACATGCAGACAACTGTTTTACAAAAATTTTACAAAAATTTTACAAAAAGTACAACTTCAAATACCCCGAACACCGAACCCACAACAACTCGTCCATCAAGCGCCGCTCTGGCCCACCGAATTTTCGCCAGCATCTGAATCGTACCCTGTACCAGGAGCAGCGGCAGGGGGTCCAACGGAACCAGAAGCAATCCCCGAGGATCCCTGAGTAGCCCCTGAACCCTCAGGGACTAACTCCATGGGCTCCTCCTCTGAAGAACTCTCTTCTAATTCTGCCTGAAGCTGATCATTTTGCAATTGTAATGCAATCACCTGCTCATTAAGGTTGTCTATAATGGTGTGGTCAAGCTCGAGGTGTGTGGTTTGATCCTGAATGGTCAAGTTAGCAGTATGCAGCTGATCCCTTAAGTCCCTCATGGTACGTTGGTCCTCGTATTGACGAAGACCCAAACTAATGATCTCAGAGGTATCCCTATGCTGTTGTTCTAACATGTGCTCATTCTGGGCCCTTAATCCTAAGAAACCCTCTCTGATACTTGCATAGGTTTGGTGGCGTTGATCATAGAGATCCGCCAACTGGGAGGTGTAGTGGACTTGCTCACGCATCTGGCGCCTTCGCAAGTCTCGGGCACTACGGTTCAGATTCCTCAACCTCCTTTCCAACTCAGGCTGAGCTCGGTCATTAGGAGGAAGAAACATGACTTCAGATCCTTCCAACTCACCGATATGCCTTGTACAGAGCTCCGTTAGAGCCCTGTAAGCGGCATCAGAAAAAGCTTCTCCAGGAGTTAGCCCACTACCCTCAACTTCCCAAACATTCTCCTCCGGTACCCTAGGGTTTTGAGGCATACGCACTCGCACCCTTGTGTCACCCATCAGACCTAGATCAGCATGGCGAACGATATAACGGGGACAACTAAGATATCCCAACTCTTGAAGACGATGGTGAAGAGTCATCACTAAGGGACAGTTTTCTGGACACTCCTGGTGCCAACAACCCCTGGCATCCTCGTAAGGGACGAAAGTATGCGGCATCTGGACCAGAACAACAAAAACTTTTGTTAATAAATTATTTTGAATTGCTCTACTTTCTAGAAGATTAACTCTAATGTAATGATAATGCATGACATGTTTAAAACCAGGTATATTAATGTTCTCTACACGCTCATTTTTAAGGAAAAAGGGTTTCGTTAATTCGTATTTTAAGTATACCCGCATACGGGGTTCACTTACTATATAGTAAAAATAGTTTTTTTTTAAAGTAACCTACCCCTCAAGCTCAGCTCTGATACCAGCTGTGGCAGAACCGCCTAGATTAACCCGGATTTAGTGCTTAGTCACCAGATCCGGACTAACCTCGGTAGTCCTTCAGGATGTAGTTATCCTGACTTGGCCTTCCCATCCGGATCGAGCTTGATTTTGGGGCGACTCTCGAAGGAGTCCACAGGTTACAACATGCATATCACATTTATTACATAACTTTAAAATAATACACATAAGTTTTGTACTTATTACACTTCCGGATGATAAGTTCTTCATCCATTAAACAAAAGTAGCATTGTTCTCATGTTCCTTCGACTCACGCACACCTCTAACTTCTTCAGATATAGCCAGGCTTAGTTCAGAAGAAAGGAGGATTCAGATAAGGGTCCCATTCAAACCAAGTGTATTCTGAACCTGAAAAAGCATAGGCAAGAAGCCTGAGTACTAATTACTCAGCAAGACTTACCCGACCACTGGGTCGAAACCCACTTCCTAACTCAAGGCCGGGGTGATTAGGTCAACTCACACTGCGGCAGGCCTATTAATAAATCCTTAGCTTTAGAATTTAGTTCACCCTTTTAGTTATTACCTGTTCAAACTAAGTTATGCCTGTTATGCTAACCCACCAGCATCCACCCAAACAAACATGTTACCAAACATTCATCATTAATAAGATCAATTCTCTTACTACGATGTTGGTCGCGATCAGGCAGCTTACAACCGGCAAGCCACAGACGATTCGAATCGGTTTCCACCTCTCGAGAGGGATACTCAGACACCCGTCATATGTGTGTACACCGACCCCACATACGACAACCCAACATCCAGTGCCACCTAGCCGGAACCATCCTCACCGAACCCGGGTGTCAGTCCTTCGACACCCGCCCAACCTCCTCCTTCCAGTTGGTCTCGTCTAGTTCCGCGCTTAGGTACAACAGGACGAAAGGCTTACCGGAGCCCGTTAAGGACGGTAAGTGAATGAGGCGCATTCGGCCCAACCAGGCCACACATCGGACGGCCTTATACGACACAGGCAGGATCAGGGTCCATAGCAAATAATCATAACATGTAAAGTATGAAAGCGAAACTGATCCCGCCGCATGCCTGTGAATTTATTATCCATTTTCTTACTCTCAACCAAAAACTTGCTGTAAAAGATTTCCTTCCTAGGCTTTTGCCACCTAAGCCATCTACTGAGCATAGGATTATATGCTGGATAATGGATCATCATGCTCTAGGGTTTCAATCAACTCCTAACTCTAATGCACAAGCATAACACTGATTTAAATTTAGGATTTAAAGAAACTGGGTAATGCACCGGGGCTTGCCTTGAGTCACAGGATCAGCCTCTGTCGGTGACTCGGAGTCTCCTCCTGCAGGTGTGAAGGATGCTTCGGTCGCACCGGCTTCCGGATTTTCCGTTGCAGTGGAAGATTCTTCAACTGGGAGCGGTGGGACCAACGTGCCTAATTGATGATATGCAGGAGTTTTTAAAATATGAGGATGATCAACCTGTTGAAAAAGTAGAGTGTACTATTTTCTAAAGAAAAAGGGCGGTTGGGGTTAAAGATGAATATTTTTCGAATTAAAATGATTGTCCTAAGCTTTAAACAAATTACCAGGTATTTTTAAATATTTTTAAATGATTTTTAAAGCTTAAATGAATTTTCTAGGAATTTTGGAATAATTAAAATGGATTTTTGAATTAGTTTTCTATTTTTAATGCACTTAATGAATTTTTATGCATTTATAAATAAAGGCTAAAATCTTTAACAATATATAAACTTTAATGTACTTTCTTTTTTCGAAATTACCAAATTATTTATATGAATTAATAAATAATTTTTCTAATTAAAATAATCATATTACATTAAGACAAAATAGATAAACAATTAAATTTTAAAGGAAAAAAAAACAGAAATACTGTTGAAATTCGGCCCAGCCCACAAAAAAGAAGAGAGCAAAAAGTTCTAATTTCCGCCTCCAAAAATCGCGCGGGTTTCCCCTTCGGCCCGGCCCGGCCCAAAATTGGTCTGCGGCCTGCCTGCGCTCAGGCGCGGCCCAGCCGCGCCTTTCGGCTCGGCCCGGCCGTTGCGCGGCCTGGCAGGCCGGCCTGCCCGGCGAGCGGCCCAGCTGGGCTGGCGGCCCAGCCGGCCGGCCTCGCACGGCTCGCCCGGCCGCCCGGCGCGCGGCGCGGCTGCGCGAGCGCGACGCGCTCTGCTCGTCGCCGCGCCGGCAGCGCCGGCGACCATCCGGCGCGGCAGAGGCCGAGAGGCCTCGCCGGCGGTGGCCTTGGGCGCGGCGCGAGCTCCTCTCTCTTTCCCTCCCCTTTTCCCCTTTCTCCCCTTTCTCCCCGCTGCGCGGTTGCTGCCCGCCGCGGCATGGCGCCCGCCGGCGCGACACGCCGGCGAGGTAGCCTCGCAGCAGCGGTGGTGCCCGCGGCGACCTATTTTCTACGGCGAGGGGTGCGCGCGGCCGCGGCGCACCCGATGCGCGTGCCGGCGGGAACCCTAGGGCTCCCGCGCGCGAGGACCGCGGCGGCGACGCCGCGGTGGCCGCGGCGCCATGCGGGCTCCGAGCTCGAGCTCGGGCCGGCGCCCGGCGTGGCGCAGAGGGAAGGAGCGGGGTGAGGTGTGCTTACCGGCGCGGTGGCGCGACGGTGACGGCGGCGGAGACGGCGCGGGGCGCGGGCGGGTGGCGAGCGCGCGAGCTCTGGCGAGCGCCGGCGCGGCCGCTCGCGCGGGGAGAAGACCCCGCCCCCCCCCCCCCCCGCGGCCCCACCTGTCAGCGCCGACTGACAGGGGGCGTGGGTGGCGAGCGGGCCGGCCGCCACGCGGGCCGCCGCCCCCGGCTGGGCCTCGCCCAGCGGGCGCGTGGCCGCGGGCTGGCCAGCTGGCCCGCGGGGGCTTCACCCCTTTTCTTTTTTTTTTTTTACTTTTACCCTTTTCATTTTGTTAACCCTAGATTTTTACATATTTTGACAGGGGTCCAAAAACAAAAGTGGAAGGGCTTAATTTTAACTACCCTTTCACATTTTTACCCCTGGAAAACTCCATATTTTTAAAAAGGCCTCAAATTTAAATTTGAATCAAAATTTTGAGAAAAATTAGGGTCAAATGCAAATGCGCTTAAGTGTTTAGAAAATTACGGAGTATTACAGTTTCCGACAGAGTGTCTGTGTAGACTGTCGAATTCCCCACGAGCAGAGTTACTTCGGCTAGTTTGACGAAGTGGATTAAAAGGGGATGGTTTGCCGAAGGCACTGCGCGAGTTCCGACTACGACCTCTCTGGCTCCTAAGGTGGACGAGGTTGTAGTGTTTTGTGATTTCTTTGAAGCTAGTATTCGCCTGCCCATTGGCCGTGCTGTGTGCAACATTCTTTGAGAGTATGGGCTTCAGACGCACCACCTCACACCTAAGGCTATTGTGAAACTTAGCATCTATATGTGGGTGGCGAAGACAATGAGACTGCATCCCACAGTCGACGGCTTCGTTGGTACTCACAGCATTCACCACTAGCCGAAGACCATGAAAGAAGGGGACACTGAGAAGGAGCTATTGTTTGCGTGCATGAACTTCAAATACCAGAGCTCTGTTAGCAGTCCCATTGTTGCTTATCATAACAAATCAGAGAATGACTGGCATGAGTTCAGGTTTTATGTGAAGCTTGACTGGCTTGATGCTAGTGAACCGCACCCGTTGTATACTATGGAGGTTGGAGCCCTTCCTAGCCAGTTCACATTAAAGCTGAAAAGGCCATACATTTGCAAGGTATTCGTTATGGCCTTCGAAAGGATATATGAGATCTATGGTACTCGTGATCTCATGGAGGAGTACTGCAGCTGCGATATCTTTCATGTCCGCATTAGATGTAGCATAGAGTATTGGGTTACTGATGTCAAGGAGGAAATCCAGGTTCCTGATTTCGTGAAGTGTCTTGATCTATTGAAGGAGAAGATAGATGTGAAGAAAATAGAGAAAGCTGCTAACTCTATTTTGGGTAGGGAGACTTCGGGAGAGTGCAATAAAATCAAAGAGCTACTTGAAGGGCGCCGAAGTAACTGGTTGTTCAAATTCTTCGAGATTGATGCCGATCTTTGGGACTTAGGCAAAAAATCCAAGAAGAGGTCTTGTGATGAGGATGAAGCGTAGGGTGAGGCTGGTGGGTCTTCGCTAGCAAGGGCACCGAGGAAGAAAGTTGTCTCAAGGAGAAGAAGAGTTGGAAAGGATGCGGCTGCTGAAATTGAGGCCAGCGACAAAGAGGGGAACTCTTTGCCCTAGGTTGACGAGGCTGTCGGGGGTGGTTTGACTATTGGCCTTGACGTTCTTGCTTGTGTTGCCAGTGCAGTGACCGGAGAGAAGGCCGGGTCACACATGCTCAGGGCCAGGAACGCAGGGGCCGAATCAGACAGCGGCACTCTTGGCTAGAGAGGAATGCCCGGGGCCCTGTTGGGCAGCCGGTTGCTACTTCGGGAACCACCGAGCCCGTCTTCAAAACTGTTCTTGCAAATGGATGTTAAGGCGGTGAAGGATGGGGTTTATCTTTGTTCCGCCGTAGCGAATTTTAATTTTAGTGCCGGCAAAGAGGAGGCCGAAGATAATAGAATTGATATTATAGGTGCTCAAAAGGAGCTTGTTACTTCTCCTCACCATGATCTTCGGACTACCATCAGTGAGAGGAGGTCATCATCCTCCACGAGCAGTTCCAGATCCGGGTCTAGCGCTGAAGACAACAACGGTTACCTTGTTAGTAACGAAGATCCGGGGGAGGCGGCTCGAGAGTTGCGGTTTCTTGCCAGTGCCAAAATTCTTGGGGGAAACAAAAAGAGTGGTATTATGCTACACAATCGCAGCCACGAGAAAAGACTGCTGGCTAAAGCGAAAAGCACTTTCTACTTTCCGCTTATAGAGAAAGACTTTTCTAAGGACAAGGTTGATGCCCTCTTCGACACCAGCGAAGATCTTGCGCTGAAGGTGCGTTGTTTTCCTTCTTCTTCTTTTTTTATGCGAAGTGACATTGCGTTTCCTGAATTTTTCATGCAGGCTTTACTTGCTGCTCATGCCTGCTGTCTAGCAGCTAACAAGGATTTGGAGATGGAGGCGCCTAAAGCTCCTTTCCACAAAGGATGTGTCGAGAAGAGCGAGGCCAGTAAAAGGATGGCCCAAGAGCTTTATGAGGCTAGCTACAAGCGCAACGAAGATCTTGTTGAAGAGAACAACAAGCTCAAACCTTCGCTGGCCACTCAGGACACATTGTTGCAAGAGGGTCAGAGTGTGAAGACCCGCTACTCCGAGCTCGAAAAGCTTATTGAGGAAAATGCCCCAAAACTCTAGGAACTCGAAACCCTCAGGAAAGACAAAGCTTTATTTGGAGAAGGAAGTTTTGGAGCTTCGGGAGGCTAAGCGGGTTGTGGAGCAGCAGCCCACGGACCTAAAGCATGAGAAGGAGGAGGTTGCTGCTGCTGTGAGAGAAGGGACAGAAAAGGCAAAGGAGGCCCTTTCTGCGTCACTCCGCTCTTTGGGAAGCTTCCCTGGTGAATTTGAGTTTGACGAAGGTTGGGCTTTTGAGATATTCAGCTGGCTGTCTGGCCACACTACTGACTTGGGTGACACTGGGAGAGCCTTTAGTGGAATCGGCGTAGGGGTTGCGCTTCGCGTTGTTATGGCAGAGGTCGTTGCACTATTGGGTGATCAGAAAGATTAGCTTTGGGCCTTGTGCGACCCCAGCACTCTTGGCCTTCCATTGATAACTATGCTAATACCCTCCCCCTGCTAGCGAAAAGCATAGCAAGCAATTTCTTGAAGTCATTTTGGAGGAGTCACGTTGATCAGATTGCTTTCCAGGAGGCTCAGCGTCTTGCGCTTAAAGTCGGATTTTAATTTGTGATTTGTTTTTCGTTTCTAGGTGTTGATTTGGTTCTGACACGTTTATTTCGGCAGTGCTGTGAAGAGTTTTTCATCATTTTGATGACTCTCTTCGTTCTATGCAGGCGAGGAGTTCTTCAGAGCCTGGTACATCTGCCTTCAAAGTATCCAACAAGGATAGCAGTTGCAGCGGCGGCCCTAGCGATGGGAGGGGTCCATGAGAGGAGTAGGTGTAGGCTAGGCTTTAGCGTTAGACTAATTTTTGGGGTGCCACACTTCGTTTTGTAACATATTTGGGGATTGAGACAATGCTAATTTTGAAATCCCTGTGCAGGTTCCGACGTTAGAGCCTGCGCGGGTGATCGAGGATGCTATGCCTATTATGATGAATTATCAGGACTTTTATGTTTCTGGCTCCATTTGGCAATGCTATCGTGAGAAAAAATCGCGCGTGTGTTTTTTGGGAGTTTTGGTTTTGGAAACTTAGACGCTATGATTTGTGAAACTGTGCTGTACAGCTATTCTTCAGAAGTTTCTGCGAGAATCCGGTAGAACATCATCGAGTTCTCATCGAAGGAACACTTGTCGCGAGCTGAAATTGATGCAGCGCAGAGTCTTCGAGGCTCCACGTGGGATTTTTGAGCCCAAGCTGGAGGGTCAGATTGGGCCATTGGAATATGCTTTTCGAAGGCCCTGCTCTTCTTCTGCGGGAAAAAAACTTGTGATTGTTGAAGAGAGAGGAGGCGACATGTTAAGTTTCGATGACTTCCTAAAGTCGAAGTTTATTAGCTCATGCTTCACTACACGATTTGTCGAAGTCTTAACGGACTATGTGCGAGATGTGCTAAATACGTATAGCGAAGAGAACAAAGTTATGTCCTTCGATGAATTTTTTGGTTTCGTCGATGTAGTTCTTGATAACACTATAGATGTGATTCTTGACGAGATGTCTGAGGCAGTCGCCCACAGTATAGACACTGGCGAAGTGTAGCCTTTATTGTTTTATTGTTTAAAGTGAATAAAGGAGTTTTGTGCTTAGCACCTTGGTTGTTGTTCCTGATCTTCGGTCAGGGACCTCTTTTAGCATATGTGGTTGTCGGCCCATGAGTGTTGGATTCCTCATGCTGTGCACCTTGGTTCGCAGACATGGGTGTAGCGTCTTTTGAGTGGTTTTCATGGACGATGCCTTTGCAGGCATGATTGTGGTATCTTTTGATGCTTTTTATACCTCTGCCAGCATTGTCGCTGTGCTTTTGATGCTTTTTATGGTGACCGCCTTTACACTGTTGAAGATACGGTTTGTCATTGTTTGTCACATGTGATTCAGGGGTGCTATGAATAGAGGCGTATCTCTTCCTCTTCTTCACATCATCCACTTGCAATTCAATGTCATGGGGTTTGTAGTTAAAAAGGGGCTCATTAGCAATGGCTAGGGCGAAGCCATCAGTGGAGGCGAAGAGTTTCTCAAGCCAACGCATTCCTGCTTAGGCAAAGTTGCTGCTAATGGTGCAAGCGAATCCCCCGAGCCGAGGTGCCTCGGCTCGGCGAAGTGAAGACATTCGGGTCGTGAGATTCTCCTAATTCTATCCTTCGTCAGGTTATACCCGACTGTGGATCAAGTCGTGAGATGCTCCTAAGGTATGTATCACGCCCTGGGCATGTGTTGTGGGTGCGTATTACCGTGCAGTCGAGCCTGCTGTCCGTGTTGGGTGGTGGCCCTCGGCACGTTACAGGCTACCCGGTACGCCAGATGTGGGTTTCCTTAGTTACTAGTGTAATGAGGAGTCCTGCGGCTTGCAGCCCTCCCTGTTTTTTTGGGGCTGGTGTAAGCTCCCTTCGATCCATGGGATAATGCAGCTTTGGTCCAGAAATGATAGTATTACCTTTTCTCGACTCCTTTTTAGATGGCTGTGTTTAATCTTCGGAAAGATTACTTATTGTTGTTTATGTGTGTGTCTTCAATCTTCGGTCGAGGATATTCATTTTTGTTTTGCGCGATCTCCATTTTAGATGTGCGTCAAGGATATTTAATTTTTTTTATTTTTTTGGAACGCTCGATCTCGGGCCTTGATCTTCGGGGGAGGATATTTATTTTTTCTTCGCACGATTTGTATTTAGATACGCGTCATTGATCTTTGGTCAAAGAGTTTTTTTTTTGCTTCGCACAATCTCTATTTTAGATGCGCATCCTTGATCTTCAGTCAAAGATATTTATTTATTTTTTGCTTTGTGCGATCTCTATTTTAGATGCGCGTCCTTAATCTTCGGTCAAAGATATTTATTTTTGTTTCGCGTGATCTCTGTTTTAGATATGCGTCAAGGATATTCATTTATTTATTTATTGAATGCTGGATCTCTGGCCTCGATCTCGGTTAAGGATATTTATTTTTTGCTTCGCGCGATCTGTATTTTAGATGCGCGTCCTTAATCTTCGTTCAAGGACATTTATTTTTCTCTTTGCGCGATCTCTATTTTAGATGCGCATCCTTATTTTTTTGTTTCGCGCGATCTGTATTTTAGATGTGCGTCTTTAATCTTTGGTGAACAATATTTATTTTTTGCTTCTCGCGATCTGTATTTTAGATGTGTGTCCTTGATCTTCGGTCATGGACATTTATTTTTTGCTTCGCGCGATCTCTATTTTAGATGTGCGTCCTTGGTCTTAGGTTGAGGACATTTATTTTTCTTGCTTCACGCGATCTCTATTTTAGATGCGCGTCCTTGATCTTTGGCCAAGGATATTTATTTTTTGCTTCGCACGATGTATATTTTAGATGCGCGTCCTTGATCTTCGGTCAAGGACATTTTTTTTTGCTTGCGCCATTTCTGCAAGTTAAGTTGAGCGAGTGTCCAATCTTCATTGTGAGATTTGCATTAACATTTTTGCCGAGAAACAAGCAGAACCGAAAGTAGAGCGGAGACTACCTCACTTCATAGGGGTTTCGGCTGTGCTTCGGTTTTATCTTTTTCAATCACGCCGTATTTTTTGGGGGTAATCTTTTTTATTCATGGCACTCGCCTCGTTAAAAACCTCACCTCTTTGCTGACGGAATTGCTGTCCGACGAAGAGTTCCCCTGTGAGGAAAAGAGCACGAGTGCCTGTGTTATTCGTTACATCGCGATTGTTTCGTTGTACAAAAAAGTGAAAAAAGAAAATTACAACTTCGGCTCTACACGAAGTATTTGCTAAGCATTTCAATGTTCCAGATTGTGAGGTAATTCTTCACCATCGATGGTGCTTAGCCTGAAAGATCCCTTGCTTGCTTTTGTTGCCACAGAAGGTCCTTCCCATTTAGTGCTCATCTTGGACTTGTCCTCTGTTCTTTTCTTTAGGATGAGATATCCTGAAATTATGTTTCTGTGCTTGATTTTCTTGTTTCTCCATCCCTGTGTTTCTTCCTGATAGCTTTCTATCTTTTGAATTGCTTGTAGTCCGAGCTCTTCGAGAGTGTCTTTGTTGACCTTGAGGTCTTCGTCATTTCCTAGCTGATCTACTCTGTATGTTCCATGCTTGATTGATTTTGGCGTCACCGCTTCTTCTCCGTATAATAGATGGAATGGTGTGAACTTCGTTGTTCTTGACTCCATTGTATTGTGGGACCATATGACCCTTGACAATTCATCCACCCACTTGCACTTCGGTAGCTCTGTTATGTTTTTCTTGATGCCTATGAAGATCAAGTCATTCGCTCTTTCCACTATGCCGTTGGATTGTGGATGGTAGACAGAAGCGAAGTGTAGATTTGTTCCTATGCCGAAGCAGAATTCTCTCAAAGTTGTGTGTCAAATTGCTTTCCATTGTCCACTGTCATCTCTCTTGGGACACTGAAGCGACAGACAATGTTCTGCCAGAAGAATTTCTGTAATGTTGAAGAGGTGATTGTTTTCCAAGGCTTCGCTTCAATCCATTTAGAGAAGTACTCCACCACAACTACTGCATAGCGGAAGTTGCCTTGTGCTAGTGGCAATGGTCCAACTATGTCCATCCCCCACTTCGCCAGAGGCCAGATTGGTGGTATCAACTGTATTTCTTGAGGTGAGTAATTGCTATACTTAAAGAATTTTTGATAGTTGTTGCAAGTTCTGACGAGGTAATCTGCATCCATCATGGCCGAGGCCAGTAGAAACCTTGCCTGAATGCTTTTGACACTAGATTTCTTGTACTTATATGCGAAGAGCGCCAACCACTATGTATCTCTTCAAGCAGTTGCTTCCCTTTGTCTCTGGCTATGCACTTTAGTAGTGGGGCACATACCCCACTTCTATATAACTCGCCATTTAGCATATAATAACTTTTTGCTCTCAGCTGTATTCTTCGCTTTTCTTTTGGAGTCATCTGATTGAGCCTGCCTTGTAGCACTGCTATTACAAGTGCCCTCCAGTCTTCGACATATATTGCGGTGATCTTTTTGGGACCTTCTGACCTACTGTCAATTGAGCTTCGAGTTGATGTATCAACGAAGACATTTGGTGGCAGTGGCTATTTGGTTGAACAAATAGTTGGCCGCTTTATTTTTAGTTCGCACTATGCTTTTGATTGTGATTCCGGCAAAATGATTTTCCATGTGGTGTACTGCCTGAAGGTATTTGTTCACTACTAGATCTCAAGCTTTGAAACTTTTATCTATGTGTCCCATGATCAGCTCTAAGTCAATTAAAACCGTTAGCCTTCGAACCCCTAATGATTTTGCTTTCCGGAGACCCAGTAATAAGGCTTCGTATTCAGCCACATTGTTTGTTGTTCCATCAAAATCTAGAAAGATGACATACTGGTACTTTGCCCCATGCGGAGAGGTTAGGAATGCAGCTACTGCCGATCCCTTGGACCTGTTGGATCCATCACAGTGAATGGTCCATTCCTCTTTGGTTTGCTTTGGAGTTTTGTTTGGTTTCGAAGGTGTCCAATCTGCGATGAATTCTGCGAGGACTTGGGACTTCACAGCTGTTCTTGGGATGAAGTCGATGTCGTATTCTACTAGCACCGTTGCCCATTTAGCTATACAGCCCGAAGATTCTTTATTTTTTAATACATCTTGCAGCGGGTACGATGTTGGTACCTTGATTCTGTGGCTCTGGAAATAATGGCGAAGTTTTCTTGATGCCATAAGAACTTTGTTTGCCATTTTTTCAATTTCAAAGTAGTTTCTCTTCGAGGACGATAGTGCTTCCGACGCGAAGTAGATTGGCCATTGCTGCTTCTTTTGGTTTTCTTGCTTTTCTTCGACCAAAACAGCACTGGCAGTGGCATTAGTTACTCTAATGTATAATCGGAGTTCTGCTTCGGGAGTTGGGCTGGTTAGAACTGCTATGTTTTCCAAGTATTTCTTCAGATCTTCGAATGATTCTGTTGTTCGGACCCCAGTGCTTCGTTGTGACATTTTTTAGGACTTGAAAGAAAGGCAAAATTTTTCCGCAGACTTCAATATGAATCTGTTCAAAGGTGCGATTCTGCCGGTTAGTGCTTGTACTTGCTTTCTTGTTTTTGGGGCTTCCATAATTCTGATTGCTAAGATTTTCTCTGGATTTGATTCTACGCCGATCTTCGATATTAGACAGCCCAGTAGTTTTCCTTTTTTTCACACCGAAGGTACAATTTTCGGGGTTGAGCTTGAGGTTATGCTTTCTGAAATTTGCGAAGGTTTCTCTTAGATGTGCCAAGTGATCTTCGGCTCTTTACTTTTCACAACTATGTCGTCGACATAAGTTAAGATATTTCTTCCAATTTGTGAGCCAACTACAATTGCCATCATTCTACTGAATGTTGATCCTGCGTTTTTCAATCCCTCTGGAATTCTCTTGAAACAGTACGTGCCACATGGTGTTATGAAGCTTGTCTTCATTTCATTTTCTTTGCACAATCAAACCTGGTGATACCTGGAGAAACAATCTAGTAAGCTGAAAATTTCACAACCTACGGCAGAATCGATTAGACTGTCTATTCTTGGTAGAGGGTGATTATCCTTCGGGCATGATTTGTTGAGAATTGTGAAATCGATGCACATTCTCCATTGGCCATTTTTCTTTCTGACCATCACCACATTTGATAGCCAATCTGTGAATTGCCCTTCTCTCATCACATCTGTGTCGAGGAGTTTTTGTACAGCTGCTTTGGCAGCTTCGGCTCTTTCTTCGAATGTTGCGCGAAGTCTCTGTTTTCTGGGCTTCGCTTTTGGGTCAACATGCAATGTGTGCTCTATTACTTATCTGCTCACCCCTATTAAATCTGATGGCTTCAATGCAAAGACATCTTGGTTTTTGTGACATTGAGCGGTCTTTCTTCTTCTTCAGGGCTCAATGTAGCGCTTATTGATACACACTTGTCGGGTGTGTCTTTGCTAAGAGGTACCTTTCTGGTATATTCATGAGGTTGCGCTTTTTGTGGCTCTTCTCTTTGTTCCTCATTTTTGGGACTTTCATCTTCAGATTCTTCTGAGGTTTCCTTAATGGAGTAGATATTCTTGTTTGTGAGCGAAGCATTCATTTCAGCATCTCGGGCATCCTTTTGACTTCCGTAAACAACTAAGACCCCTACTAGGGTGGGCATTTTCATGCAGAGGTAGCTCCAATGTATGACAGCTTGGAGCTTACTGATCACACCTCCGCTGAATATGGTGTTGTATGTGTAAGCGATGTCGAAAAGTATTTCTTCTGTTTGCCTGAATTCTCCTTCGCCGAAGGTGACATTGATCTTGTTTTTTCCTATAGCTTCAATTTTTTTGCCTCCAAAGCCATACAGGGGTTGATAGGTTGAGTCGAGGTCTTTGAGTTTAAAACCCATCGCAATGTAGCAGCTCTTGAAGATCATATTTGCTATGCTGCCATTATCCACCAAGATTCTACCAATGTCGTTGCTCAGGAAATGCACTGAGTTGATTCCCACAAGGGCTCTTATGACGAGCAGATCCTTTTGAGGAAAATGCTTTAGTTTCAGTAAACGTGATTGGAATATTCGACCACTTCGTTCTGAAGCACGTCCCTTCAGAAATGTGATTCATGCACCGAAGATAATCCTTTCTTTGCCTCTTCATTTCAAGTTGGGGCTCGCCGGAGCCGCCTATTTTTGCATTTATCACATTGACTCTGTGCTGCTAGTTCTGGTCACTTGTGGGATCTTGGGTTGTATTGTCTTCGGTTTTGGGTTGCGCTGATGTTGGTGCTATAGTGTTGGGATTTGGTGGTTGTTGGCCAAGTTTGTTGGTTGGTTTGCTGTTGCGGTGGCTGTGTTTGGCTTTGTGGTGGTGGAGGGGGTGGTAGGAGATGTATCTATGATGGTGGGGGTGACTGCATGGGAATGTTTACTTGAGGTAGCTGAGGGTTATGCAGGTGGTGGTTTGGGGTGAAGTAATTCATGGGCCTATACATCGTTAAATATTCTGTTGCCGTGGTATAGTGGATTGTCTTTGGTTGTGTTGGTTGTTGGCTTTGGCTCTGGTTCTGGATATGGTTTTGGCTTTGCATTCTTTGTTGTGCTTGAGTGATTGGGTAGTTTTTTGTTGTGTGGCCTTTGTCTTCGCCATGGAAGACGCAATATGGGGCTCTATTTGAGCGACCGAATCTTCCTCGACTGCGGAGACCTCTTCCACCTCTTCCTCTATGCGAGTTATTGTTGCGTTCTGTATCTTGCCTCTATTATCTTTGATTTCGATTGTGTTCACCCGTGGTTGTTACCTGCTTGGCTGAGATTGTCTCTGGTCTTCGTTTTCTTGCCTGCGCCAATTGCTTCGGCGTGAGCCTTGACTTCTTTCTGATTCGCGTTGTGCTGTGATGGCATCCAATCTTTGCCTTTTGCCTCTATCTGACTTGCAATACTCTTGCACTATGTCAAAGAGTTCTTTCTCACTGCTTGGTCTGTTTCTATCCAAGTACTCGGCACAAGATCCCATTTTTAGTCCTTCGACCATTGGATCGATGACTATGTCTTCGCTTACATTTGGGGCTTGTGCCATTAGTTTGACAAAGCGCTGGTGGTATTGCTTCAATGTCTCATCATTTTTCTACTTGCAGTTGTGCAAATCTCCTGCTGTGTACATCTCAGGCTGAAAGCCTTGGAAGTTGGCAGCCTACTTCTCGCAGAGTTGTTGCCATTAGTAAATTTGTCCTTCGATGTCAATGCGCTCTCGGTGTTGGTGATGTGCATATGGTTGATGCTCTAGTGCTTGTATTTCTTGATGAATTGAACGCATTGCTTGCCGCAACTTGTCCATCCTCTCTCAAAGTTCTTGCTGCTCTTTTTGCTTGATGAGTAGACTGAGATGTTCTCTTTTCTCTTGTAGTTCACGCTGCATAGCTTCGTATTTCGCCAATTCTTCCTCTTGTTCATTTCTTGTTCTGGTAGTTGTTTGTTCTACCTGTGACTTGCCCTTCTGTGCCATGGATTGCTGTACTCTTCGGAATATTTCCATCTCTTCACCGGTGAATGTTTACTGATGCTGTGGGTCTCCGTTTGTTCTTTGGTCTTTGATTTGTCCTCGCCCTTGTGCATTTTTTGGGCTATGCTTGGGCTTGGATGGAGTTTTGGTTTGCACCTCCCTGCGATGATCCTAGGGGGTCTTGATTTGTTGCTATGTTCGCTGCTGCCGCTGCTGCTGGTGCTGCCGCAGGTGGCCACCGTTCTCTTTGTTGTCACTACCATGGGCTCGGACACGGTGGGCACCAAACTGTTGGGGAGAAAACTCGAAGGTCACTCCAACAGTGAAAAACGAGAAGTAGAACGAGTACTATTCACTATATTCATCATTCTTACATGGGTGTCCTCTGCGAGTATTTATAGGAATACTAATTGCCCGAGGGTAAATTTACATCGACACCTTGCTCACTGCTGGATCCCTAGAATATTTGAGGGTACATTTGTACTTTAGCTTCCTAAAATTTACAAGCAAGGCCCACAGACGCTCTTCATCCTGTTGTCTCTTTGGAAGATGTGTCCTCTTCGCACGAAGAGGCTCCTCGGGTGCGATCTCGGCATTTTTTCTTTGGGACCTCTATCTCCTAGCTCCATTCCACTTCATGAGCTTTGTACTTAGTTTGCGGGTCGTCATCGTCCTGATGGTGCTTGCACATCCCGCGCTCTTTGTGCGAAGCCATTCTTGTCTCCGCTACTTCGCTCCTTTTAGGCTTCACCAGAACTGGTCCTTGGTCTATTCGGGTTCCACTTGTGCCTGAAAAACTGAGCCCAAAGATTAATCCCCCAACACCTAGGTAGGTCCCCGCGAGGGCTTCCACCAGGCTGCCATTGCTAGGGCAAGACATGCTGCCAACCCCCGCCGTCGGGTTGTGAGTACTTGGAGTGGTGGGGAGCAGGCTCAACCAGGCGGAGATGAACGGAGGTGCATCCATACGGCGGCACATCAGGAGTTGGCCCTGTGGTGACAATCGACGTAGCCTTGGTCGAGCCATCGACCCCATGCTCACAACCTTGGCCGTCCGCGGCCTGCACTGCCCGCGGCGCCTGCCTCTGCTATGATGATGACACTTCTTGGTCCCAACAGTGGCTCCCCGATCTATGACGACCTCGCTACCACCCACCGGCGGCAGGGCACAACGCTCAGGGCCGTGATGTTGAGGTGACAGGGAGAGCCTAAGAGGGCATCCCGGTAGGGAGACGGCGAGCCCTCCATGGACGTCTCACCCTCCTCGAGGTAGATCTCTGACCAATGCAGCATCTTGGATTGGCACGCCGAGGAACGAGCAGGGAAGAAGGGTGCTGCAGCGGGGCACAGGGAGAAGTCAGGCTTACCTTCATGGTCGGGTGTGGGCTAGGTGGATGCCAGGGCCTAGTGGCTAGCGGCGGGAAGCGGAGGCTGCGGTAGGAGGCCGACACTGGAACCTACGAAAGCAAGCCATCAGAGAACAGATCAGGGATGCCGGGTGCTAGATCTGTTGCAGGAGCGCTGGATTGGGTGAGGGATATGGTGGGATTTGGGGAAGGGCCGGTAGCAATGGGTGGCGGTGGTGGCTAGGCCCGGGCATGGTTTAAAATAGTGCGCTATAACGTTTTTTGGGGGCCTTACGCTACACTTTGTTCATTTTCACTGCTATGGCCACTACAACTCATTTAATACGGTTTAGCGGCGCTAAATGGCTTAGCGTAGCGCTGAAAATAGCTGGCGCTATTCCTGTTTTCCTTGCTGGGCCAAAATCTTAGCCCTTCGGCCCACATAAGCTAACTAGAAACATAAATAGTAGTTAGTACAATGGCATATATTTATGTTATGCACTTAGTAATTCTTGTTATGCACATAGTGTTCCGTTCTATGTTTGTGGAGTTATAGTATTATCTATTTGTTATGGAACCTACTGCGCGTTGTGTACAACAACATTATCTTTTGATATCTATTCACTTATTGTGGTCATGTTTATTCCTATTTTTTCTATTTTTTTTTCAAAAACACTATTGGCTATAGCAGCGTAGCGTCTCGAAAAAAATTGCCGTAATTTAGCATAGCACGCTATTTTAAACCTTGCACCCAGAAGGGCCAAGAGCAGAGTGGAAACGTTCACCCCCCCCCCCCCCCGCAAAAGCGATGGAAGATACTGAACTTCCCACATTCAAGCTGTGCCTAAGCTTCAGTTGTTGGGTTCATGGTTGTTGAGGCGGTAAGGCAACCCATGGCGGTCTAGGACCTTTTTACCTTTTAACACGCCTAAAGCAGTAGACAAACACAAAAATTAGGCGACTAACAGCATCTAATTGCTATATAATAGATAGATGACAACATCAAGTCCTTATGCATGGTTCACAAAATAACATAGTTTTACACCTTAAAGCTAGTTCACAAATTAACACGTGAAAAATATTGCCTCAAATGGACACCTCACGGGTGCCTCGGAAGCTTAATGATAATGGATTCTATTCAAGAGCAGAATGAAGCTATTCACTATTTAGTGGTCACAACATTTTCTTTTTTAGTTTGCATGGAATATTTAGTTACAAGAAGATTCCAATGACAACTTACAGAAGTCTCAGGGACCTTAGCTAGGAGCCTCCAACCACCTTGTTTCATTTTTTGTGTTATTTTAGTTTCAAACTTTGAACAATTTTCAACTTCTAACAGCATCCAATTCTATCAAGTGCAACAAGACAGGGAGAAGCTCCAAGTAGCGCACAGCCTCACTGGGATCATAGTCTTGGTATCCACTAGGATATCGATTCCTAGAATTAGTACACCCCTGTTGGCGTATTTGATAGTTCAAAGCATAAGAGCAACCAGATGTTGGTATTCAGATGATAACGGGTATTTGACATACGGTTTGTCCATACAGGCACTCAGACTAATCATAAATCACTGTCAGAACCCCTGACAAAGATTAAGAGTTACAAACGAATGGCACACTAGCAATTCACTGAAACTTATGTCTTTTGATTCTAGAGAATTTTTGGGTTAATTCGAAATTTGATATGCATGCATGCAAAACCATGATGGGCACAAAACTCCATGATTTGCACTAATTTGATGGCTATTCTGTACCTGCACTACAAAATTTATGAACTCAATCCAACGTCTAGTAGTGCGCTGCGTACCCTGAAAATATCTTTAGCTTTCTTTTGGGTGTCTATCTCCTGGATAGCCCAAACAACACATAGAACAACTGTGCAAAAATCCTACCATAAACTACTATGACAATATTTAGCTCAGATATGGCTATATGAGGATATGCAAAGCTCATAATATGGATTTGATTTGACAGGAAACATGAGTTGTCCTATCATATAAATAGAAGTTTTGTCCACCCAACTGCTATGCATATTTGATCATTTTCTGAACATGGGCTTGTCTTTGGTGTAAGAAGTGTGCAATTCCATAATAATCAAACCAGGTCATTTCAAGGCCATATGGCTCACATGCAACTAATTATGGGTGATAGTAGTTGCAAAGTTACCAGATCATGCGTACGTGACGACCGGGGATAGGCACGTAACTCAGTAGCAATGAGAGATGGAATGAGCTCTAAGCTTCTTCCCGGAGGGCATTTGCTCCATGACTGAACCTTCCTACTCTGCATGTGTTCAGACTAAACACGTACTTGCCTTTGACCACGAAGTGTCCATCCTCATCGTCAACATCACTCAAGAAGAAGAACAACATGCTAGGCTCAGGGCACATAGGCAGCTCCTGCGGTGCCCGGAATCTCAAGGTACGTCTTGTCACTTGTCAGCCCAGAGTTCTGCCATAAGAAGGCGGCTGTCATCATCTATTATCCAGCTCCCTAAGTTAGGTTCCTGCAGGGTAAACTGGTCCCCTGGGCAGACATCGTTGTCATCCATGGTTAGGAACTTGATAAATCCATTGACAAAAACCAATGGTGCTGTGCACCTCTGGCCGCCCCCGTGCCATTGACAGGCATTCCCTCACATAAGCCTGGGGCAGGGCACAAACTGGAGCTGATCATCCGAGAGCACATTGAATCTCAAAATTCCAAAGTAGAGGTCGACCCAGCATAACCAAGAGTCCTGGAACACCGAACACAAATGATACATCTGCGACGAAGGCATATCCAAGCACCTGGGCTGGGAGGTTCACCTGCTTCTGTGCCCACCGTTCTTGGCCAGTGGAAGGCGACCATAATAACAGGGAGTGCTTTCTGCTAAACATGGGCCGTACCACCAGGGCCAGGGTGAAATCGTTTCCTTGGCCGCGGCGTACGATGGCTGGAACGTGGCCGAATATACCTCTGACCTCTTCCCAGTTGATCGGAGGGGCGACGGCGAGGGTGTCCCCGTCGGCGTTGTAGACCAGGTACACTACAGCATGGCACAGTATACAAGGCATTTAAAAACGCCTTCAAATGTGCACAGAACGCCTCCACAGCTTTTACAAGGCGTTTTTCAAAACGCCACCTATAACCTGGACGCAAAAAGTATTTTGCGGCATCTTTAAAAAAACGCCTTCTAATGTTAAACCTTGAAGGCGTTTTCAGACTGCCTGCATTATTCTAAAGAGGCGTTATGCAAGAAGCCCTCAAACATGTAAGGAGGCATTATTATAAACGCCTTCAAAACTGTCATCCAATTTGCTCTGTAATATCAAATCAACCAAGAATAGATGCATCCAACACAATCTTTCAACGTTACATAGTTAACAATCGAAAACATGTCTAGAATGTTAATCCACCTAGAGCTTGCAGCCACAATCCATTCAAGTTTTAAAAAGTACAGCCACACAGCCTTTCAACAATATTTGTAACCAAACAGAAAAATATAATCATGCACTGCCAATGGGCTAATATTGATATAAACCGATGTTTTCAATCCTATGTCCAAAGTTATACCATGCCAAATATTGGCTTCATTAGATTATATGATTCTGGAACTTGACATTCACATCTTTGTCCCCTTCTTTTCAGCAACACTTTGTGTAGCACCCTGAGCATTACTCAAACTAACAGCATCATCTTTTGATGTTGACCTTTTCACCCTTACAATATCTCTTCTGTTCAGTGAGACTTGGCTCATGGTGCCGCTACACACCTGCATTGGAAAGCTTTAGAATTTACACCAATCTTGCGTAACTTTTTACTTAGCATAGAGTGATACCTTAGACTGCAATGGAGTTCCGTCTGAACAAATGATCTGCAATTTTATCAGAACAATATAAACTTCAGTATCATTAATGGGAATTAAACAAAGAAGCTAGTTAAGTGCATAGATCATACATTCTGCCAAGGCCATGGTTTACAATGGGCTGTAGCACTTCCTAGCTTTTGTATCTTCCCATGTGCACGAGGTAACATTGTTGTTTGTTTAAAAACAATGCTGACGAGTACCTCAACACAATCTGCCAATGGATGACCATCACAAGCTTTAGCTTTGCCATCAGTTTTCTGAATGGTCCCCAATGCTACCATCTTCTTACTGTTTGGTGATGCCAAACCAACCTCCATCCCACACTTTATACCTTCCTTCTCATCCTGCAAATAATTTGGATTCTTAAGTCCCTTCATCCATCTACTATCCGACAATAAGAGATTAATTTGAGAAAAGTAGCTCAGTTACCATATCAAGTGGTGTCTGGAATTTTCTTGATTTCTTTACTTGCTCAGGAAGTGTTGGTGGAGGTGTTCTTTCCTTTGGGTTTTGTTGCAAAAAAGTTTGTGATATCTTTCTCTTCTTTTTTTTCATACTTGGTAGGACAACATTGCTTGATTCCTAAGGATTGAAGAGAAAACTAATTACCAACAGCATCTATTTAACAAATACAGTCAAAGAGACATATAGATTACCTGAAGTTTTGTTCCATGTCTCTTGTTTGATCGTGAGATTGAACCACCTTGGTTGTCGTCATTCATAGGTTGCATAGGTGGATCAACTTTCAGACTGCTTTCAACAGAAGGACACCTTTGTGGAGTTGAAATTTGGCTTTTCAGCTCATCATATTGCTGCTCCAACTTGGTTTGATTTGACATTAGAGTTTGCACCACAGTCCAAAGCTTCTTATTTTCGTCTCTCACTTCCTGCACCTCAACTAAAGCTTCAGATATGCGCCTAGAGCCCACACCACCTGCTAACAGCCCTAGGCCACGCCTTCTTCCACACCTCTCCTTAGGGAACAATGTTGAGAAAAAATCATTATCATGGGTCTCCTCAGAAACCAAAGAAGGATCTTGAAATTTTTGATGATTTCATCCTGAAAAAGTTATATGAAACAAATCAATCCATCAGAACTGAACTGCAAAGAAATATAATTGTATATTGAAATAATTTTTTTGAACGTTAATGGCAGGTATATTGAACTAATAAGGATCAATTCATAAGAAAAGGACATACAATTTTGTTACCACTGTAATCATCAACTGGAAGTCCATTCTTTCTTGTATGTGTAGCTATGTACAGCTCAGCACGCCCTATTTGTCTACCTTCCTTTAGCTCCTGTAAGGGAACTACATTTAGTGAAGCACACATTGGTGGATATGTTAAAAAGTGTATGATAAGAATGGTCATGTAATCAGGAAATTACAAACTGGTCTAAAATAACAGCATTACTTCTTGACCCAGTGGTGTGCTTTCCATTGAGTTGTAGTGCTCTAATGGCTTTATTCGTCTCAGATTTTACCTGAGCACATTAATGTGAGGAAAGTAATATCAATTGAGCAAACATGCAACAACCAATTGTGGAAATAACGTAGCTAGCACAACATTGATTACCTACCTGTCCCTCATCTGACTTCCAATGATTCACCAGCCATGCCCATTGAAGTTCTGGGATTCTATTAGCACAACCATTACTGATATTTTGTCGCCTAGATAGATCTGCGTTGAAGTACTTCCTCTTCAAAATGACCTTAAAGTCCTTCCACTTTTTGCTTGCAGACTTCAAAACCCAAGGCTTGTAAGACTCATCAATGTTAAAAAATGCCTGCATGCCATGCAATAAAATTTAAATTCATAAATAGACTCATCTATTTAGTAAATCAACTCAAGTAGGCTGATGTGGTTTACATTTGTCAAATTTAGTGAAGGTTGTGCAAATGTACCTGAACAGTTGTCCACAACTTCTCTTTAAGAGATTTATCTACCTTGCTCCAATTCTTGCTTGCTAAAGAGATTTCCTTCCCTCTGACAAGGTATCCAATAAAACTTGTTAATTTACAGGTCATCAAGCCGCATGGCTGACCATATCTGTTAAGCTTCAAGTGGATCTTGTTATCAGGATCATGCTCTTTCCACATCCTCTTCATTTGAGTTGGGCCTCTACCTTTCCTTACATTTTCTTTTGGGAAATATAGAAAAAACAAAACATTATTCATCTTCATATGAAAAAATAAAATCAATTCTAAATGCTTAAAGACTCACTATGCATGTTCATCTGTTGTAAATCAGTGTCATTTTCCCAATTATCTTCAAGTTCTGCATCTTCATCTTCATATCCAGACCCCTCTGCACTTTCCTTTTCGTCCTCAGTATGTTCATATCCGTAGTCTTCATCTTCATCACTACTACTCATTTCATCTTCTAGTTGATTGGTCTGATGTTGATAATCTCTTAGTTCAGCCATGGAGGAGTTTGCAGAGGCAACATTAGACCATCCTTTGTTGACCTAGCATAAAGAATAACATTCATTAGAAAACTTGCTTGCTGATTTCCTACATTTTTACAATATGGGAGCAGTGAATTACCTTTTGTATCTTTGATGGTGGGTAGATCATTTCTTGGAGTCTATCATTATGTGCCATGAGCCTTCTCTTGTCACTAGTTTCAAGGTTACCTCCGTTGTTTCTTGCTCTTTCTCTGTCCATCTTTACTGAAATATTTGTTAAAACATCACAGACTATTAAAAGATAACAAAATAACAGGACTAGTCATGAATTAATTCACAAAGAGTACCATTGAAATCTGGTGAAACTCATTAGAAAAAAAGAATATAGCTCTTTTAACTTAGCAAATCAACTGTGACTCCATTAATATCATTTCTAGTCCATGTTTCATCCTCACCATGAATATTAGGTTCACTACTCAGGTTCAATGGGATAATATTCATTGCTCTCATCTTCATCCTCATCGATCCTAGCATCCATATCAAAATAAGCCCTTGGTGTCGCATCAACCACAGTATGCCAGTCCTCGTCAACAAGGTCTTGTACATAATAAACTTGTGTAGCTTGTGTTGCTAAGATAAATGGTTCAGCAAAAACATCAGTGCCGCTATTAAGTAGATGGTTGAAGCTCACTTGTGTTGTCCCAAAATTGTCCTTTCGAACTCCTCTACCATGTTGTACACTATCAACCCAATCACACTTGAATAAAACTACATGTCCCATATTTGAGTAACTTAACTCAATTATTTCTATGATGTGACCATAATAAGCAACATCTCCTATAGATGGATTGTTATCTTTTGAACTTGAGAAACTGGATGTTTTGGCAATAAGTGCGACTGCATCACATTGTGTGGCTTTGCCTTCAGCATAACTCCTTGTGTAAAAAGTGTACCCATTTACCAGATAGCTGTTATATTTTTTTACCATCATATAAGGCTTCTGTGCTAGTATTTTCACTTCATCAGGGACATCATTTCCCTTGGAAATTAACCATTGAACCTAAAAATGCAATGATGACAATGTGATAATGTATCTTAATCCAATTTGAACAATAAATTGTGATGTTTATTTGAATTATAGGCACTTAATGGTCTGAAAACCAAGTGTGGAAGGTGTTGTGATGGGCACGTTCAATATCATGTTTATTTTGGTTCTTATTTGCAGATAGGAAACTGAGATGTTTACTACATGAATGAAAATAGAAAGTCCAATAAGCTCCTATAATAATTTAAATATCAAGGAGGGCATATAAGGATTGGTTACCGACATACTTGACATATGGAGCAATGGTAGGATAATTCATCAACATTAAATACGCCTTTTATGCAACATGTAATTGAGGCATTTTAAGAAAACGCCTTCCAAACACGTCTGTGCTGTAGTGGTAGTGCCTAGAGGAAGCGTACAAGCATAAGTTGGGGCCGGTGAAAAGGACGAGGAGGTTCTTGTCGGCACACATTACGGTGACGCTATGCAACTGAATGGCGATCTGGAGGGGCGTCGCCAACAGGTGGAGATCTTGGGTGGTGCGGCAAGGTCAGGGACGAGCCGGACCGAGCCCTCTCGCACCCAGCCCACCAGGCCCACCGACTCTTCCTTTTCGCCTGCGTTGTCGGCGCCGCCCCCGCCGATGATGCCTTCTTCTCCTTCTATCCTCCTCAAGTCCACCTCATCCACTCTGTCGACGACGATATCCCACACACTCTCGCCGCCAGTTGTTCTCTCATCGGTGCTGGCGACGAGGCGCACGCTGCGGTCAAGCACGACCCAGGAAAGATCCATTGAGATGGTTGGGGCACGCGCGCCTTAGCAGCGGAGTCAAGGAGATTGAGAGAAGGCCGATCGATCTATAAGAGAGCAGTTGCAGGTTCGGGAACAAATAGGATGAACGACGGCGAGCTAGGAAGAGGGAGGGAGGCCTTTTTCGGTTGCAACGAAAATGGAGGGGATTGAGTGGGATTGAGGGGATTAAATATTTTGCAAGTTAAAATACTACCTAAAATCATCCGATTTCCTTGGAGAAGGGATTAGCCGAATAACCCAATCCCATTGGAGAAAGGGATTAACCGAACAAGGCCTAAGGAAAAATTACTCAACGGTTGGACGTTGAGGGCAGATCAGGACACTTCCCGGCCGAACGCTGTAAAAAGGTCGTAATATGTGGGACCACGCACCCGTGACCCCTTGGCACTATTGCGCCGCGCCACCTCCTCACCCCGTCCTTGGCTCCAGCGGCTCACGCCGCCTATGCCACCGACCGCCGACCACCTCCACCGCGAATCTGGTTTCTTCAACCCCGCTGCTAGCGACCGCCTCCGTCGCCGCCCTCCACGCTACCGTTAGCTAACCAAGGTGAAGATGTGCCGCCTCCTCATCGTCGTCCCCGCCACTAGCACCGCCCAATCGCCTCCCACAGACGGTCGCCCGCCAGCTCCAACTACCGCCACCGCTGGCCCGGCAACCTCCTCCGACCCTCCCTCTTGGTCTGACGGAGACAGCCCCTCCCCCCGGCAACCCCGGCCCCTCCACCCGGCCCCGAACCCTAATCCCGACAGTGAGCTCCTGCAGTGGTGCGCGGCAGCGGGATGAGGTGGTGGGGGTTGCGAATAGTCCGCACGGGTCCCTAATAGTGGTGAAGGCTTAATGGGCCGTGGGCTGCCGAGGTTGTGCCTTAGCGTTTATGAATATGTGTCCAACTAAAGTATAACGGAAAAGATCTGTCATGGATCATTCAACCGAAGTTCATGTTTTGTCCTTAAACTCAAAAACCAAGAATAGCGGGTCCTTCAACTTGTGAAACCAGGCACGTTTCATCCTCATGCGAAACCGATCGTGGTTTTCATCGACATGGACGTACACCCCACCACATCACCGTGTCCACATGTGCCTAGACCCACATGCCAAGCAAAACGGTTGTCCAGTTGTTTCCGTGACCCCACACCGCCTCCGTGGTCGCAGCGTCCACAACAGGCTCCCACCACCAGTGCTTCCTTATCTCCTCGACCTCCTTCTCCACCTCCTCCGCCGTCGCTTAGCATCGAGCTCGGTGCAGAGGCACATATTCTCCGCCTTGAGGCGCGAAATGTCCTCACGGCAGTGG
This sequence comes from Paspalum vaginatum, assembly GCA_030272315.1. Taxonomy (NCBI): domain Eukaryota; kingdom Viridiplantae; phylum Streptophyta; class Magnoliopsida; order Poales; family Poaceae; genus Paspalum; species Paspalum vaginatum. Next base: position 30,600,466 of record CM059013.1, on the reverse strand, counting down.
CTGAGCTCACTGCTCCTCACTGCGAGCTCTATCTCTTGGAACGCCACAATGGCCATGGTCTCCTTGAGGATCTTGTACTTGAGCAGCTCGGTGCAAATCCGATACTCGCGCTCCCGGAGCTCCTGGACGAGGCGGGTGAGGTTAATGTGGTTGCGTGCAAAGGGTCCTCTAGATCTGGCCCCGAACTCGATCTCGGATGGAGGCGTGGGCACTGCCAGCGAGCCCGAGGACCTCCGCCGCGGCATCACCTCCGGGCTGCTTGAACCTGCGGCTGCGGACCAAGGGAGCTGCAATGGTGGTGGTGCCTTGCGCGTGGAGGTGGAGGAGGAGGCTGGCCTTGGTGTGGCCGGGCTCCGGCTCCGCTGGAAGCCCATGGCCGCCAATGAAGCGGCTGACCATCCTAGCGCCACTGTAGACCATGGCGAAGCCGTGCCAGGTATTCTACGTAGTGGACTCAGAGCATGAGCCGAGGTACCCGGGCTCACGGTGGTCATAGCCGCAGAGTGCACGAAGCAGGTTGGGAGCACAAAGGAGATGTTGTCATCAACGAGCACGAGTCACCGCGACGGCGCCGGTTGGCAGCGCTCGAGGGTGGGAACGATCTCAACAGTGATCTGTGCGATGCGGACGACCGAGGGTACCCTGCGCGAGTGCATGTAGGGGAAGCAGGACGTGTCAACAGAGACATGGACGGCGAGGCCCCTTGGGAGGTCACAGAGGACAGGCATTGGTACATCGAGGAAGAGGAAGGCGCGCGCTGGGGCGCGCAGCCGAAGTCGGAGCAGTGGGAGGCGGAGTGGCAGCGTGTGGCAAGAGAAGGTGACACCAAGCACCATGTGGCACAATGACATCAGCTCAGGCTCTTCCTCTGGCACCGGTACCAGGAGCGAGAGCGGCAGGGGCAGAGCTAGACTAGATGAGATGGTCGGTGGAAGAGAGGGAAGGCCATGAGGATGAAGAGTAGAGGAAGCGTGAAGAGAAGTATGTGCAGGGGGACGATGTGCAATGGGGTGGCCATGGGCGTGGTGCGGCGGCGAGGTGGCACCGTGGGCCATCGTGCAGGCTCGACCGGGCGTAGCTTGACATGCTCTGGCAGGGCTCCTGCTACCCGGTGTGGATGAGGTGGGCTCGGCAACTTCTACCTACTCAGTGCTCATGCAGGAGGGCCTGTCATGTGGGTCCAGGTACATGTGGACTGCTGATGTGCCAGGGTATGCAGCCACGTTAGCGAAAATTGGGGTATGCATCCACATCAACGATGAGGATGGTGGGGAAGAGTGGGAAGGCGATGAGGATGGCGGGGTATGCATCCACGTTAGCGAAAACTGGGGTCGGTTTGGCCTAAGGACAGCGCGTGCTCGGTTTAACAAGTTGAAGGACTTGCTATTTCTAGTTTTTGAGTTTAAGGACAAAACATGTACTTCGCTTTTGCTACCAATTGAAAGACCGTGACAGACATTTTTCAAATATAAACTGACCGACGGACACCACGCAAATGTGGCCCAAATTAGAAAAACACGCAGCTCCGTCTATCATCCTCGCCTCAGATTGCCCGCCCGCTGGCTGGCCTCCTCACCACCTGTAGGGTTACAGGGTAGGCTACCATAGCATGGAAACATTTTTCTGCTATCGCGTAAAACACAGGAACACATACAAGCAAGAGGTCATAAACCATTGCCACTAGATGCGTAGTGCAGTGAAAGACGAGTCGAGGTAGCAGAGTGCCGAGTCGCACGCGCCGAGTCGATGCAGCGAGAAGACTTGATGCCGATTCCTTGTGTAGATCTCGATCAAGAACCACTCTGTCACTCTCGAGAACGGTCGGTTGATGAGCGTAGCAGTCGTAGCAACGCCTCTACGGTATCCACACGTATAGGAAGGCAACGTTGAGTACAGGTATGCTAGCACCACGAACTTGGCGGAGGATCCTGACTGATTGGACTAGGGCACGGCTAGGGCTTCGCTGAAACCTTTTCTACGATGGCTCTCATGCGCACCTGTTAGGTTCACCTGAGCCGCACCCCCTCGTGCATATATATAGTCTCCATTAATGGGCTTTTACCATAAAGGCCCATCAGGATTCTAATTGCTTGCGAATCAAGTATCCTAGTCCGATAGAGGTTCAACTGTGCATACCATATGAGAACATCCGAGCTAGACCTGATGGGTCAAGTCCTCATCGGACTTTGCATCGGCTCATGCTAGAGCCAATAGACTTTCAGTCAGACCTGTAAATTGCCACGCGGGCACATCTCCATCAATCTCCCACTTGCATAAGGGCAATATCCAAGTGTCCCAGTCTCTTAAGTGTGTGACCCTGTAGGTTCACATGCAGTCGGCCATGGCGAAATACCTTTTCTTAAGCCAATTGATCAACAGCGGCACCTAGCAGCACATGTTGACCCCCGAAAGCACAATGATCATATCAACCGAACCTTGATATACTACTCATCCTAATTCCTTTTCCCACATGACGCTAGTCAGACCCAAGGCATGATTTGTGCCACCCTTGTATAATAGTCTAACTAATTTCGCTCGTCAATGGTGGATTACTGGACTAACCATTAGTCCAAAATGTGATTAACCATTAATCACATAGCACGGCCATGCATTTTCTAATCCAGCCACCTTGAGGGGCCCAGAGGCAATCCCTCTCATTATGTAGGAGGGGCAAATTCCATCTTGATCCACTCACATCCCAATCCATGTTTCACAATGCGCCCGAAAGTTACTTTTATAACTACCCAGTTACGGAATAGCGTTTGGTAATCCCTAAGTACACCACTATGCACTTGAGATCGCTTGATGGCACATTTAAACATAACAATCCCAGCAACGTCTCGGAGTGAGTCAATCCGACACCATGTTCTCTAACATCTATCCACATCATTGATTTGATATCTAATATCCATGATCCGCAAGACCTGATCATCAATCAATCCATGTGCTAGCCCTTGAATCATAACTGTCCCACATAAAGATTATAGGCTAGGGACCATTTAGAACATGACATTTAAACAAGAGCCTCACGAACTATTCACGCACTCGTTGATCCATTATTTACAACGGCATGTTCAAGGAACAAGGATGAATAACATTTATTCGAAATAAAACATAAAAACTATCATCCCACATACACTAGAAGGTATCCAATATGCATTTCTTTCGTGTGTGCCTCAAACTTAGATTATGGGAGAGGCTTCACTAACGGATCAGCTACATTTAGATCCATGTGCACTTCACATATCTTCACATTACCTCTATCAATTATCTCTCTGATCAGGTGATATCGCCTAAGTATATGTTTGGACTTTTGGTGTGATCTGGGTTCCTTAGCTTGTGTAATGGCACCGATATTATCACAGTAAAGGTCCAATGGGCACGAAGCACTCAGAACAACACCTAACTCAGAAACAAACTTTCTGATCAAAACTTCCTCCTTTGCAGCTTCCAAAGCTGCAATGTATTCGGCTTCTGTTGCAGAATCGGCTACCCTATCTTGCTCGAAACTCTTCCAACTAACCGCTCCACCATTGAGACAGAACATGAATCCGGCTTGTGATCTGTCTTTGTTTGATTGGATTAGGCTCATCGTTGTCCAACAACAATACATCGTGCCGACCCATGGTGAGGAACATGTAGCGTTCGGGTGCACGATGTGCCCTTTGTGACCTACGCGAGGCTAATGGTGCTTCAACGGAGTGCTCAACATTTGACTTATCCAGTTGGAAAGCAGTTGGATCAGAAGCATTCTCTATTGTTTTTCAAACCTATTCGAGTTGCACCTGGTTCTGACTGGTTTCATCTTTCAAGAGAAACTCTTTCTCCAAAAAGACACCATTCAGGGCAACAAACACTTTTGCTTCCTCCCGGTTATAAAAATAATATCCTTTGGTTTCCCTAGGATAGCCCACAAAGTAGCATTTGTCTGACTTAGGATGGAACTTATCAGACATCAAACGTTTGACATAAGCCTCACAATCCTAAATCTTAAGGAAAGACAACCTGGGACTCTTCCCAGTCCATATCTCATATGGTGTCTTCTCCACAGACTTTGATAGAACTCGGTTTAGTGTAAACGCAGCAGTTTCTAGAGCATAACCCCGAAAAGACAATGGAAGATCAGTCTGACTCATCATCGACCTCACCATGTCTAACAAGGTTTGGTTCCTCCTCTCAGACACATCATTCCACTGAGGTGTTCTATGCGGAGTCAGCTATGGAACAACTCCACAACTCTTGAGATGGTCATTAAACTCTTGGCTCAGATAATCTCCACCACAATCTGATCGTAGGAATTTTATCGCCTTGCCTGAGTGGTTCTGTACTTCATTTTGATACTGTTTGAACCTTTCAAATGACTTAGACTTATGTTGCATCAAGTAGATATAGCCATACCTACTAAAGTCATTAGTAAAAGTAATGAAATACTTAAAACCGCCTATAGCTACAGAGCTCATTGGACCGCATACATCAGTATGTACAAGGGCCAACAACTCGGACGTCCTCTTACCTTGACTAGTGAATGGTGCCTTTGTCGTCTTGCCAAGTAAACAAGACTCACATGTCTCAAATGATTCATAATCAAATGAGACGAGTAGTCCATCTCTATGGAGCTTCTCTACACGTTTCTTGTTAATATGGCTCAGGCAACAATGCCAGATAAAAGCAGGATTTAAACCACTCGACTTGAGTCATTCAGCATTAATGTTAAGAATCGGCTCATCCTCAAGATCAAGAACATAGAATCCATTTACTAATGGACAATGTGCATAGAGCATGTTATTCAAATAAATAGAACAATACTTCTTTATTATTGTCTCATAACCACCATCCTCCTCCAAATATGAAGAAGAGATAATGTTTTTGCTCAATGCTAGAATAAAATAAAAACTATTTAACTCCATCACTAATCCTGAAGGAAGCAACAAGTGATATGTGTCGACTACCAACACAGCAACCTTTGCCCCATTGCCGACGCGCACATCCAACTTGCCTTTTGCAAAATTTCTAGTCTGTTTTAGTCCCTGCAACGATTTGCAAGTGTGAATCATCGACTCAGTATCAAATACCCATGATTCACTAGAAAAAGTTGCAAGATTAATTTCAATAACACTAATACCTAAAGTGAAAGTCTCATTCCCTTCTTCTTCTTCTCCTCTTCCAAGTACTTCTGGCAGTTCCTCGACCAATGCCCACTGTCACCGTAGTGAAAGCACTTGTCCGAGGGAGAGGGACCAGCCTTACCTTTTCCCTTGCCCTTGAGCTTCCTCTTCTTGCTATCCTTCGGAACCATCATCATATGCTATCCTCGGCAGTTTTAAGCATCCCATGCAACTCAGTTAGAGTCTTATCCAAGCTATTCATATGAAAATTCATAATGAATGGCTCAAAACTAGGACGCAGAGATTGGAGGATCACGTCCATCACAAGCTCTGGATCTAGCTCAAAACCAAGTCTGTCAAGAGCCTCGATGTGACCAATCATCTTGATCACATGAGGGCTGACTGGACTGCCTTCAGCTAGCTTGCACCCAAACAAGGCCTTTGAGGTATGATACCTCTCGACCCTTGCTTGGTTCTCAAACATGCCATAGAGGCTTCAATGATATTGTAGGGATCCGAGTCCTCATATTGCTTCTGAAGCTCAGGGGACATGGTGGCAAGCATGGGACAGCCAACATCAAGCGAGTCATTGCAGTGCTTCTCATAAGCTCTGCGATCAGTAGCACTAGCACCGTTCCCCGGCTGATCAGGATAGGGCTGCATTATTCCTTTTCCTATTGCTTGAGAACAATTCTCAAGTTTCGATACCAATTAGTAAAGTTTGTTCCAGACAACTTTTCTTTATCAAGAATAGATCGCAAATTAAAGCCAGAACTCGGAGCGGTATTAGCGGCCATGATCAACTATAACAGGAAGTAAATATACAAAGACTCAGCAGTCAGCACACTGTTTTATGTAGATCTTTCACTAAACAATTTAGCAAAAGAAACCCCCACTATATGTTTTGCAATCGTATTCCCTTTCATGACACGTAGTGGACAAGATCCGCGTTTATCTAAGTTTTGAGTGAGCTTTGGCATCACTGCTAAAGACTTTAGGGAAACCAGTAGACAACCATTGTCAATCACATCCTATGCGATTCTCGTTTGTTGGGCAACATCACATGTCAAGACATCCAACGCCATGCCCAAGGCCCAAATCCGATTTGATAGCCTCGTCAAGTAAACCAATCCCATATGCGCAGATGTCTCACATCCTCCTTATTTGATTAAGATAGTTGAAGGCACCCTGCTTGTGGCGGAACCGCCGATTTAATCCAGGCTAAACACACCTGTCACCTCTGGCATACAGTGTAATTAGACCGAACTAAACCCGGTCGTCCATCGAGAGTCATTCGGCTCTCGATATTACCAAATCCCAGAGGAACCAATGTCATACACATTCAGCCCACGATGGAGCCACAATAGTTACATCATCACAGGCAATCGAATATAGCATAAGTAAACTTAATTTTTTACAAACCAGTTCGAAATAACGATATAAGTTTTAACATAATGCCATACGAAAGGCAAGTTTGAATCAGATAGCAGAAGCGAATTCTAAAACATCTCACAGCGAAAACAAATTACTTTAGTAGTCTTCATGCAATGATGATCGAGGCAATCAGCACCGAGCCCACCGGTACTACCCTCCTCCAAGTACTTGTCCCAATGTCGTCGGTACCTGTACTCAAAAGGTGGGGGCAAACCCTGAGTACTAATTACTCAGTAGGACTTAATGGAATGGCTTACGGCTGACGCGAAGCTTGCTTACTAGCAAGTGGGTCCTTAGCCATTGATTTTTAAACAGTGGTATATCAACATAGAGTAACAAATTTCATCCTTTGCATATAACACTATAATAATAACATGCGGAAATGTAAGAAATACAACACAAGCAAGTAGTATTTGAAAGCATGAGTAAAATAAGTTTTATATTCAAGTAATTACTACGATGAACGTCAAAGGTACTGGCATTCCCATACCTGGTGGGCATCAGCGATTCGAATCGATTTTAATTCCCGGGAATAACTATCATGCCTGGGGTATATGCTTACTAGCCATCGCGTTCCCATATATAGTCCCAATCTTAACCTGTCTCGTCCCAAGTTTGATTCACTCCCGCCTAGCCCCCGGGTTGTGCCCCCATGGCAAGCCTGCCGACATCTCGGTCTCCCCGCCATGAGTACCAAGCTCCCCCGAGCCACCTTCCTCTCAACCAGCGGGTAAGAACGTGTCTCTATGCTTCGGACGAGCCCAAGAAAGACTTTACCGGTCCCATTTCCCGGTTAAGCACTCTAGCAATGTTATGCCGACCAATAGCGAACAACGGACGGGCCTTAAACGACTCGGGCGGAGCCAAATGATACAACAACACACACCACAGAATAAAATTATTCTCCGCCCGGTCTCCATTTAAATCATGAACATAATATTACTTTCCCAATAGTAAAAGTTTTGTAATTTTTGAAACCACCTACGCGACGAGCGACTCCTTTCACTCGTGTCTACTCGCACCTAGCAATTCTAGGCAACTCGTCCTACGAGCTCTAGGTATAGGTGCTAGGGCTAGGGCGGCCAGGGAGTCTAATGCAAGGGTTTTCAATCAACTCCTAATGCGGATGCGTAATCATCAATCAAGATAATATTAGCTAGGAAATTCATGGTCCTGCCAGCCTTTGCTTATTTTTATCAAAACCAAACAAACCAATTTATGTTAGTTTGCCGGGTTGTGAGGCTTTGCCGCCAGGCAACCCCTTGATCACTTGGACTGCTCCTCCTTCCAAATACCACTTCAGGGGCCTACAGGTGGTATTTGGGTCTTAGTTGGTCTTTTGGACACCGTTGTTTTGAAGTAGTTCCACGCACTTGCTTCTTGATCCCGTATCTGCATTAAGCGTCACTATATGAATGCCATGCACGCTGCAGTGAATGTGATGCACGAATACCAAGCAGACGCGCAAGCAATCACTCCATGGGTAGACAGAAAGGTGATTGATAAACTACTCGAACAAGGCTACTTACATGGACAAGGAGCAAACACACACTTATAATCGGATGTGCACGAGACAATACATGGCTAGGATCAAATATCGATTTGAATTATCCTTTACTAAGCCACATGCAAGCTAGGCATCAATCAAGCATATGTGTGAACAAGTTAAATATATTTTGACTTGTTTTGAGTTACATTTATTTGTAAGCGAACATTTCAATACTTTTATCATTAGGAATTTGCAGCAAGTCTTATGAAGATAAACATGCATGTGGAGTATAAAGGATCACACACACATAAGTTTGTACCTATTAATTATGATAGGCAAGAGAATTCATAAGCTATCATCATGCATACACACTAACCTCTCCTTTCTATTTTCTTTATTTTAAGTTTGTTAAAGTGACTACTAGTGGGCCCTTCATGAAACAACAACCAAAATACTTGAATAATTCGTCTAAGCATGATTGCACATTGACATGGCTACATGAATTTTGGTGGGATTTTTAGAGCATATTAAGTAGCACTTCCCTATTTTATTGATTAAATTTCCATTTAATTGTCTTAGCTCTTTTTAGATGCATCTCAATATGTTAGCATTAAAATCCCAAAAATATTTTTTGTGACCTATACATAATCAGTATATCACCAAATTTCCCATGGAATTTATTATGCACACTTAGTCCAATTTTTCCTATTATTTATTTTAACATGCAATTACTTGTCTATTTCAAAACAGCAACCAAAACTTACATGCAGGGATCCAAACATTTAAAGCAAGCTTCATATGCAGTAAAGAGCATGTACAAATTTCAGTGGATTATTTGGAGAACTTTTCATTTATCAAGTATTTCCACTCTTATAAATGCACAAAATACATGCAGGAGGGCAAAGCAGTAATTTAGCAGTGTATGCTAGGGTTGCCAAAAATCACAAGAATCCTAAATAACATGATAAAGCTACTGTCCAATTTTCGTAATTTTTGGTGTCCATTTATATCACTTTTGACATTTATTTTGTTTTAAATTGCATGCAATAACTAGGGGTAAAAAGGGTCATTTCATATATTCCTATCATACACAGCCTGTAGAGCTAGTAAATAGGAACACAACTAAATTGTGCTTGCACTTTCACCATTTTTATGGATTTCCAAAATTTATATACAATGAAAATACATTCAAGCATTAGATCTACACAGCCAGGGATTAATACACGATTAAACATGACATTCAGGGGCTAGATTGTAAGAATCGCGAGACACAATGTACAGCGCATGAATGGAATCGTAAAAATATGAAAGATCAGGGGCCAGCTTGCAAAATCGCCGGCCCCTTCTTCTACCTTGGGCAGGGGAGGAGGACAGCGCACAGGGAGGGGAAGAACGGGCTGTGCCGGCGCGTGGAGAAGTGTTCTTGGAGCCGAGTTGGTTCGGGGACGTGTTTCCGGCGACGGGGGCTGTTTTCCCCAAGATTTGCGCGTGAGGGGAGGTCCGACTCGGTGGGGAACGCGCGTGAACTGGACGGTCGTAGCAGCTCGCGGGAGATTGATGGCGCGGCTCGATCTGACCGGATAGGATGGTAATGGCGTCGAGCTCGGGCGCGCAGGAATCGGGAGGCATTCGCGATCTTGGCGCAGTAGGCCTTGAGGTGGGGGAGGCAGCGGTGGTGGCCCTCCACGGTGGGGCGAGCTTCGGCTCTGGGCGGCCATGGCGTGCGGTACACAGTGAGGCTCTAGGGCGGTGACGGGCTCTGAGGTCTTGGGGATTCGGTGGAGGGGATAAAGGCGCTTGCGTTGCTCATGTTCAGGAGGCGGGAGGAGGCCCGGAGCAGCAGTGGTGTGAGCTCGCCATGAGCTTGGCCATGGCGGCCATGGTGAACGACGTACTGGAGCTCGGAGAGGAAGCGCAGGGAGAGCACGGGAGAGTGACGAACGGGGTCGCCTTTGCGTCCAGATGAAGAGAGGGACACGGGCGCGGGGTCGATCCGCGGCGTGGGCGCATCGGCCGTACGCCGGTGGCCACAGGGCGTGCACGGGCTGGGGAGGCAGGCGGCGCTGACAGGTGGGACCCACCTGTCAGTGACTCTGGGGAAAATCAGGGGACTTTGTGTTTTCTCCTTCACTGAAATTCGCATTTTAGGCCTATTTAGAAGACGAATTTGGGAAAGTGTCTATTGAACGAATTGTTCTAATCTTTGAGCTCTACAAGTTTTTCAAAAGGCCTAATACCAAAATCTGAGTGTAATTAGGATTTAAATTTGAAATTTCCTAGCAGTTTTAGTTTTGGACAGAAGACCTATTTCCTTGGAAAATTCAAAAGTCCTAGCTCTAGCCAGTTTCACCCAAGATGCCTCTTAACAATGTTGTTTAAAATTTCTAGGCCTACAACTTCTCCAATTAAAGTTTTGCATGAAAATGAATGCAGATCAGAGAAAAGGGAGATTTCTAAACAGTTCAGGTTTTGGCTGTGTTTCTAGGCTGACAGTAAAAGGCCCTTTACCCTATGATAACTCCATTATCTGCCCAAGCACTAATTAACAAAGTTGTTCACCACTAAATTGTTCACAAGTTTGGTATAGAAAGTCTGGGATAGATCACATTATATTTTGAACTACAAGCACAATTGTGTTCAAGGGTTTGGTGCAACTGCAGTTTCAATTTATGTGGAGTATTTCTTGTTTCCAACTTTTGAAGTACCAAACATAGTCCAATTAATTCAAGGACTAATGCATTTGAAAGGTAATGAATCCAATTTTATTTCATAGTAAGGAAGATTTTTATGTTCTATAGTAAGATCAAAAGTAATTTCAGATTGAAGTTTGGGCATAAGCTGAAAATCAAGACTCGGGAATTTTCCTAAGTATTGACCCACCTGGGCTGATTTCAGGAGACATATGGATCCAATTTAAAATAACTAATCTATAGTTTGTACCAATTTCAGTGTAACAAAAATGTAGTTCATAGCATGTACAACAGCTTTGATAAGGGAGTTGAGCTCAGGTGTTTAAGAAATTTAAAAGTTTTATTAGGGCCTAAATTTGGTCAAGGTCACCTTTACCACATTTCAAAAGAAGGTTGGCTGGATTCAATTTCGAACTTTTGAACTTTCTATCAGTTTATTTTGAGGATGGTCACAATAGCAAAGGAGAAGATTATTTCTTGAACTAAAACTTATGTATTTGGTGTTTTGCACAAAAACTTGTAGGTGTCCACTTATCCAACCAAGTAATGTGCGTTTTTGTTTTTCGAATAGAAAAATTTTCACTTAGTGATTTCTCCACCTAGTCCTCATTATTCTCTAAGCATGATTAAGTCCTAATTCATCACTAGCTTGTCTCTAACTGTGTGTTAAGGCTTTTGAGATGCTGGGGGCATCACACTGCTTTAGCAGACCCACCAAACAACAATCGAAATCCTTATAGGTGTAGCGATTGGAAGGGCATAAAAAATTCTTGAATTTTTCTAAGGGAATCCATTCTAACACATCTTAATGCAAGAAATAATAGGCAGTGATAAAAATTATGGACCATAGATCGAATTGATAATTCATCGAGTTGATCCGATCAAGCCGAGTGCAAGTTACATCCATGCCAACCACATCGGCTTATCCAATGAGCCAGTGTAGATAGCGTGTAGTAGATCTAATCTGTTACCATGAATCCATCTAATGAATCGATGCATAGAGCCTATAACAGATCCAATCTGTTACCATGGAGCCACAGTAGATCCAATCTACTACGATAATAGATCCAATCTTTTACATCGATCTAGATCATAAAGCTATATACGATCGGCTCTGATACCACTGTAGTGTTACAGGGTAGGCTATCATAGCATGAAAACATTTTTCTACTACCGCATCAAACACAGGAACACATACAAGCAAGAGATCATAGATCGTTACCACTAGACGTGCAGTGCAACGGAAGACGAGTCGAGGCAGCCGAGTGTTGAGTCGCGCGCGCTGATCAGTCGATGCGGTGGGAAGAGCCGATGCCGATTCCTTTGCCGGGGTTTAGTACCGGCAGTGCACCACGTGATAGATCACGAGGTGCTTTTGCAGGTCGACGAGATCAACGTAGCTTGATGGTTCGCCAGGAAAAGCGACAAGGACACGAAGATTTATACAGGTTCGGGCCGCGAGATGCGTAACACCCTACGTTCCATTTGTGGCTGATTATATTGCTTCGAGTTCTCAAGGTTACAATGAGGGCTAGGGCTGGATTGCGATGGGTTGAGATGTTCTATGTAGGGGTCCCTCATCCGCCTTATATAGTCTGACAGAATCTTGGGTTATAAGCTGAGTTCCATCTATATCTCCGAGTCGGTTTAGATTACATGAGATCAAATAGAATCTTAGTTTCTACCGTATCTTCTCCGATCTCCTCAAGTCTCAGAACTTAAATCCAAGCCAGGCTTCCTTGTTTGCGCTCTGGATCACGTCGTTGTTGGCTTGAACTCCAAGCCATCACGACTGCATTTGGGCCTGAGTTAAGCGTCCAGCCCATGAAATCAGCCCCTCGCCCAACTCAAGCCCATTGTTGGCCCATGTCTTGGATCCACGACATGAGGAGCTAGGGGATATTTATCCCCCACAAGCCCCCGAGGCTCGAGTCAATTCAGAGGTAAATTGACTCGAGACTCCCAATGCCAACTGTAGCTCCGAGTGAAATGTACTACCGAATTAACTTTCATATCCCTCCAATGGTTGCGCCGACTAGGTGCACCCATTGGGTGTAGCCCCCGAGCTTTAAGCTGACTTGAGCAACAATCGGCTTAAAGATACAAAAAGAATAACTAGCTTTCACAACTCCACCTCCAAATCATTCGTCTTCTCAAATCATTGGTTGCACTGACCAAGTGCACCCAATGGGTATAGCCCCCGAGCTTCAAGTTGACTTGAGTAACAATCAGCTTGAAGGTCCAAATAATCTAAAATTTTGAAAGCATATATTTCCTCCCGGGTCAATCAATGCATCCTCTCAATGGTTGCACTGACTGGGTGCACCCATTGGGTGTAGCCCCCGAGCTTCAAGTTGACTTGAGTAACAATCAGCTTGAAGGTCCAAAGAGTTCTCTCAACTCATCATCGCCCGACTGAAGTCTTCAGGCCTTTGTCCTAGTCAGAAAAAACTTCAAAGAAAAAATTCCCCACCCATTGGGTGTAAACCGAGAAATTGCTTATAATATGAAGAGCCATTCCTTTCTTTGCCGCATATGCTTTTCCTCGAAAACCCAACCGCTCGTGGATCCAACTTTCTTAAACTGTCTCACAAGTAGATCACTGACACGTGTCCATCTGAATAACAAACGCCATCCCTGTACGCGTACTTGCAGAAGTCGTAGCGGCGCTTCGCCCGCTATATAACTAAGGCCTGACCCATGCGTCAATCACACCTTCATTGCCTTGTGCACACATAAGATTCCATTGCCAAACACCCCCTTCTTGCAAACACCATGGCTGGCACTCGCAGGAACCGCCCCGAGTTCTCTGACTCGAAAGATGAGGTCTTCGCCAGCGGCCTCGGCGAACAAGATCCTCCCAGTGATGCTGACCCCCACAGCGACAGCGACGACGGCGGCGACGACAAGGGGAAGACGCCACTGGAGGAGGTGGGTGATGACTCCGACGATGACTCCGACCAGTACAACTGGAAGGAGAAGGCGATGCTCTGGGGTCTTAACCACCCCGGCCTCGGCGGCCCCGACGACGAGGATAGCGACGAGGAGGAGGATGATGACGACGACGAGGATGAGGACGACGACGACAGCGATGACAGGTGACGGCAGCGGTGATGACGGTGACGATGACGACGGAGACCACGACGACGACGGCGACAGTGGCAGCAATGAGGATGCTGCTCTACCCCCAAGAAACGCCGTCGTATCAGCTATTAGATTAAGAGTAACTTAACTAGTAGTGTAGTATTCCATAGGAAAGTTCCATGTATCCGTAGGCTTATCCTTGTAATGAACCTTGTCTTTTCAATGAATGCCTTATGTTTCTTCTTGTTCATAAGTTCATCGTTGCATAATAAGATCTGTTCCTTCTATAAGCAACCACTGTCAGATTGCCCAGACATAGTCTAATCACTGAAAACGAAATCACCGAATGAAAATCATGAGCCCCCGAGTCAAATGAATTGTCTGAGAGATAATTGCCACCAAATACTTTCAGATCGAATGAAAATATCTGACTCAACTTATCCAACTGAACCATGTTCGACTGAAGTCTAGATAACCCGAATAGAAGCTATGCCGACTGAAACCATGTCGACTGAACATTAAGAGATCTGCTATTCCTTCAGAATCACGGAGAAAACGCCGACGCCGTAAGTTTCCTTAAGGAAAAACAGGACTTCCCCAACTTAACGCCGTTAGGTATTAAAGAGAACCAATACCCTAACGGTTCCTTCCAATCGAATCCTCATTCCCCAACAGCTGCATTTACTCCGCCACCAGCGCCAACAGATTCAAAACCCTTGTCCAAAACCTCCAAACTTGCGCCAGAATCCCTTGCACCCATGGCTCCAAAGAAGAAGACGATCAACGAACACGGAAACACCAGTGAAGGGCTTCCACATGATGAGAACCGGCCGATTCTGTCACCTTTTATGTCTTTCCGTATGTCTTCCGTCTCTGAATCTAATCTAAATCATCTTGTAAATATGGGGGTTCTTCCTCCCAAGGAGTTGAGTGGGTGGAGAGATTGTGAAGGTGAAAAAGTCCCCACAAAGGATACCCATGAGTCTTTAGTCTTTGCCCCTTTCTTTGTCCGCGGACTAGGATTACCCCTCTGCTCTTTTGCACGAGGTTTGCTTAATTTCTATTCCATTGACTTGTCACATCTGAACCCAAACTCCATTCTCCAAATTTTGATCTTTATCCACCTGTGCGAGGCTTTCCTCAGGATTGCTCCCCATTTCGGTCTTTGGAAGTATCTATATCACTGCATGCCTGGTATCCGAGACAAGGTTTTGCAAGTAGTTAGAGGAGCTAGCTTAGAGCTGCGTAGAGGGCACAGATCAGTATACTTGGACATCCCTCTCAACGACAGCAATAGAGGATGGCACTCCGAGTGGTTTTACATGACCAACCATGGCAACTCATTGCCGGCTCAATCAGAACGCCAGCCGAACTCCAAACTCCACAGTTGGGAAGAGGCACCAACTACAGAGGAGATTGCAGAGGTGGAAATTCTACTCAAGGACATCTCAGACTTGAAAGACAACGGCTTGACTGCTCATGCTATAGTTATAGACTTCATCTTTTGAAGCATTCAACCGATGAAAGACTGAGTATATCTGGCCTACCTGTACGTCGGAGCCAACAATCCCACTCAAGAGGTCAGCCGACCCATTACTGTAGAAGAAATTAAAGCCGGAGTTGGCCTGATGCTGAGAGGTGACGTCCACAACGAAGGATCACCATGACCTTACTCTGCATGGCACCCTACTCCAAATGTAAGTAACTTAGCTTGCTGACCAACCCATCTAGATGTCTTGATAATGCAACCGTTAATGGATATATTTGTTGATTCCATCTTTGCAGAGCAATATTGCCAAGTTCCTGTTTGACCCTCCTTAGCACAATGCAGATAAGATGCTGAAACGGGAGTCAAAATTGACTACCGAGGAGATGGAAGCTGTAGTTGCAGCAGCACAAGGGGAAGGCAACAATGAGGCTGCCACATATATCATCATCCCACGTCCAGCCGAAGACACCGATGCCGAAGAAGATGTGCGGGCTGAAGAGGAACAAGCCCCCGAGCATATAGTAGCCCCAAAGGAAGGTGATGCTGCCTCAAAGGTGTCCAGATGCACCCGAACTAAGACGTTGACAAAACAAGCCGAAGTTCCTCGGAGAAAGAGGACTATTAGGGAACAAATTATCAGTCAGAAAACCTCTCCTGCCAAGCCTGATTCAGCGTCCCCATCCAAGAGACCGAGCAAGAGATCCAAAGTACAAGAGACAATTGACAATAGTGAAGGTTCTTCTCTTGGCTGCATCGACTGAAAATTGCTGATCGACGAGGAAGAGGAAGAAGAAGAAGAAGAAGTCCCACTTCAACATCATGAGAGGAGGTCTAAATGAGCGCAGGAACTTGAAGCCACAGCTTCCCCTCTGACTCATCAAGATATGCCAATGGAGGAGGAACTGAATTTATCAGATGTTGATCCAGAGTAAGATCAATTCATAAAGTCATTCCCACTCCCAAGTGAGAGCAATGTCATGCCACCACGGTATGCCTGATTACTTTAGCTATCGTCTTTTATTCCTGCTTCCAACGTCCCGACTGAGTCAAACTTTTGTGCAGGCCTTCTACAAAACAAAACACGGTGCCTCCCGGGCCTGATGCTAGCCCAAAAGAAGCCCCCGAGCCTAAATCGAGCAAAGCTGGAGCCCCCGAGCATGGATCTGGTGCAACCGAAGCCCCCAAGCTTGGGTCTGTTATGATTGAAGCCCCTGAGCCCAAAGCCCCAGAGCGGCCGACTGAAGCAAAACCGAAGAGTACAGAGGATCACCAAGATGATGCTAGTACGAAGCCTCTGTTCACCTGGCAAGATCCACTCAGCAACCCTGAAGGAAGAAGCACTTCAGGCCACCAAGAGCATGCCATGGATAAGCATGGTACACAGCATGAGAGTGAGACAGCTGCTGGCAATGAGTCAACCGATGTCGAAAATATACCAGATATCTCAGTGCCAATGTCAAGCCCCCGAGACGAAGGTCCTAGGCCAACAGGTGACACCATCATTGCTTAAGAAGCTACTTCACTCGACCTGGTGGCCCCATATTTACAACTTGCTGTTGGCCCGACTGAACCAAGACCGTTTGCAGCTTTTGAAGTAAGACACTATTCTAAGCACGATGATCTTTGAGGTCGACATCGATATCACTAATGCATTGAAACCCTTTTTGCAGAACTGGCTTGATCTGGCTGTGCAATGGCGTGAACAGCTTGCTCCAGTACTTAGGAGTGGTGTAGTCAAGCTACGTCAATAGTTGGCCGAGTTGGAGGCCACCCGTGCTGCTGAGACCACTGGTGAGTGTCTGCCCTCTTAGTTGCTCAAATAGCCTATCTTCCGACACATTCTCATATACCCATGCCTTGGAATGTAGCTGCTGCTAAAAGAATTGCTGATCTGGAAAATGCATTAGCTCAGCGCGATGTGTCATACCGCAACATTGTCCTCGAGTGTGACGAAGCTCGAGACAATGCTCAGAATTTGCAGCGCAAGCTTGAACTAGAACAAAAACAGCATGAGGTAACTCGCCAAGAAACCCAGTTAGCATATTCTTTACTTACAGAAGCCTATAAGTTGAATCAGTCCGCAGGATGAGGCACTGGGATTGAAAAGAGAAATCCAAGAGCCACGAGAGTCGCGAGGTGGATTCGAGAAGTCCTTCCAAAACACATCCAGTGCCTTGATAGTGCTTCAAACAAGCCATCAGCTGACTCGGGCAGAACTCGAACAGAAGACATCCGAGCTGATTGAAGCCGACAAAGTCTGAGTTGAGATTCAGAGTAAAAACAGAGACTTGGACAAGGTACTGAAGTCTACAAGGCAAGCTCTCAAAGAGTCCGAACAGCTGTCCGAGAAGCGTCGCCAAGATTTGGAACTTGCAGTGCGAAATTATGAAGTTGCCAAGAAAAACTGTGAGAAACTGAAGGCAGCTTATGAAAAGAATAAAGAGCTGATGAAGTCTGCCACAACTGCGATGAACACCATGCTGAATATATGTGCCCCAGAAGTTGGAGCTTCAAGAACTGGTATCGGACTGGGTGGCAACCTTGGTTGAAGATACCAAGAATCATCTTCGAGGACGACTGAAATCAGTTTTTCAACACGTGCTATTGATGATGGAGATAACCTGGCTAGATCTGGACTTGGTCGAGCTTATAGCCAAAGTTGGACCTAACCCGAGCGATGCAACGATTGACAACTATGCCTCAGAGATTCAATCCATGGCAGAGAAACTGATTTCAGAATTTGAACTGTAAACTCAAATCTTTACTTGCAGTGACTCTGTAACTGAATAATATCTATTATGATTGTTAGTCTATAAGAAAACAAGATTAGAGTTCTTAGATGATATGAAATCTGATTGACTGCTTATTCTCGCGTATGATGTTATGAGGCAAACAAGCCCTTGAGTCGGCTACCCAATGAAGACACAGAGTTTATCCGCGCATTATCTCGTGATCAAAATATGCAAACGAGTGCCTGACGTAAACTTTCGCATTGAAAAACCCATCGAATACACAAGATGCAGGGTCAGACTGCACCCTTCTGCTACGAGTACTCGCGGGCATGTAGCACTGACTGTAGGTGCACAACCCAAGCCAATTGCCCGGTAGTAAGGGTTGGATTACACCCTTTTCATGAGAACGTGAAGGCATGTAACACCAGCTATCGGTCATACGACCTAGGCTGATTGCCCCGTAAGGAGGGTTAGATTGCACCCTTTTATGAGGATGCGAAAGCATGCAACACCAGCTGTCGGTCATACGACCAAGGCTGATTGTCCCATAAGGAGGGTCAAATTACACCCTGTTCTGAGTGAGTGTAGGCATGTAACACCAGTTGTCGGTCATACGACCTAGGCTGATTGCCCCGTAATTAGGATCAGATTGCACCCTATCTTGAGTAGGAGTAGGCATGTAGCACCAGCCATGAGTCAGGTCAGGACCCATGACTGATTGCCTGATTATCTGAGGATGAGGACATGATCACAAGAAATCACACACACTCACATCACGGAAAGAAGAGATATGCACAGAAATCATGCCTTTATTCATTATACGAGTACATCTGACTGAACATGAATGAGGATGAGTCAACTTGAAATCATGACTAATCACTGAGTACAGACTAGAATACATCACTGCTAGGTCGCGAGATGCCTAAGAGTAAAACTTGCGCAGATGCTCAATGTTCCAGGAGTTCCCAACTAGAGTGCCATCCATCTCAGACATGCGATAGGATCCTGGCTGAGTGACTTCTGTGATGATGTAAGGCCCCTCCCAAGGGGGGGAGAGCTTGTGACACTTAGCCCCCTTGATTACCCTTCGAAGGACCAGTTCCCCAACTAAAAAGGCACGAGGACGCATGTTGCGCTCATGATAATGCCACATAGTCTGCTGATAGCGTGCCGACTGAATTACTGAGTTGAGTCGCTCTTCCTCCAACGAGTCGACTTCCTCGAGCCGCGTGTTCTCTGCTTCCGCGATATCCTTGAATGCTAACCGCGGTGCCCCATGTGCCAAGTCAGTAGGCAACACCGACTCCGAGCCATATACCATGAAGAAAGGTGTGTTCCCATTGAGAGCTTTACTCGGCTACATTCTGAGGCTCCAGATGATGTACGGGAGTTTTCTGATCCATTTGCCTGCCAACCTCTCATCCTTGTCAAAGACTCTTTTCTTTAGGGCATCCAAAATCATCCCATTGGCGCGCTCGACTTGGCCATTAGCACGAGGGTGTGATACCGAGATGTACTTGATGAGTATAAACTTCTCACTGCAAAAGTCAAAGAATTCCGAGCCCGTGAAGTTGGAGCCCAAATCAGTGATGATGCTATTCGGAATCCCAAATCGAAATATAATCTCCTGGATGAAATCCATCGCTTTTGCTGAAATCAGAGATACGATTGGTTTGACCTCGATCCACTTAGTGAACTTATCAATGGCTACCAATTCATGAGTGTAACCACCCTGAGCCCTTTTGAGCGGACCAATCCTGTCAAGCCCCCAGCATGCGAAGGGCCATGAAATAGGAATGTTCTGCAACTGTTGAGCTGACAAGTGATGTTGATTTGCGAAGAACTGACATGCCTCGCACCGCTTGACTAACTCTGTAGCATCTTGCTTAGCTGTCGGCCAATAGTATCCAGCCCTGAATGCCTTCCTAACGAACATCTTGGAAGCGGCGTGATTACTGCATAGCCCAGCATGGATTTCCATCAGCAGACTCCTGCCCCGAGACACATCAATGCATTTCAAGAGAGTTCCAGTCGCGCCGCGCTTGAACAGATCGTCAGCAATCAATGTGTAGCTGGCCGCACGCCGGATGAGTCGCTCGGCTTCTGCTTTGTCGTTAGGCTCATCACCATCCCTGATGTACTTGATGATTGGGACCCGCTAGTCAGCCAGAGCCTCCTCTAAGCTCAGAACATGCTGCTTTAGGGGTTCTAAGTCGCGATGAATGGATGGATGAGATAATTCCTGGATGAACACACCTGGGGGAATTTAGGCTCGGGAAGAACAAGCTTGGATAGTAAGTCGGCGTCTGTGTTGCCGTTGCGGTCCACATGATGAAATTCCAGTCCATCGAACTTGTCCTCCAGCTTGCGTACTTCAGAACAATATTTGTCCATGACTTCCGTGGTACAGTCCCAATCCTTGTTGACTTGACTGATCGCCACTAGAGAGTCCCCAAAGACCATGAGGCAGTTGATGCCGAGTGAAATCGCAATGCGCAGACCAGGCAGCATAGCTTCATACTCTGCTGCATTTTTGGAAACTGTGAAGAGGATCTGTAGGACATACTTGAGTTTCTCGCCTTTCGGGAAAGTTAGGACGACACCTACCCCAGCTCCATCTATCTTCAGCGACCCATCGAAATACATCTTCCAGAATTCTAGAGGCTCTAGGTTATCTGGTACCTGGTTCTCTGTCCACTCAGAGATGAAGTCAGCCAAAGCTTGGGTCTTAATAGCGGTGCATGGGTGGAATTCGATGTCATGTGCTCCCAGCTCACACGCCCACTTAGTGATTCTTCCTGTTGCCTCTGTGTTTCGCAGAATCTCACCGATGGGGAATGAGGTGACTACCACGACCTTGTGCTCTTCGAAGTAATGGTGAAGCTTACAAGCTGTGATGAGGACCGCATACAATAACTTTTGGACCTGAGGGTACCTTATCTTAGATGGGCTGAGTACTTCACTGATGAAATAGATCGGGTGTTGAGTCGGCTGAATGTGTCCTTCTCCCACTCTTTCGACCACCAGGGCTGAACTGACCACCTGAGTCGTACAAGAGAGGTACAGCAATAGATCCTCGGCTGCGCAGTCTGATGTGGCTCGGTTTGGTGATTTCAATACTAGGGGAGTCGTCAAGAATTTCTTGAGGGCCTCGAGTGCTTCCTGAGCTTCTAGTGTCCATTGAAATCTGTCCACCTTCTTCACGAGTTTATAGAATGGCATGCCACATTTGCCCAGCTGTGAGATGAATCAGCTTAGGTAGCCATGCATCCTATGAGCTTTTGGACCTTCTTCTGCGACTTAGGAGGCTGCATCCGAAGAATTGCGTCGATCTTCTCCGGATTAGCTTCGATTCCCCTTTTGCTGATTACGAACCCGAGTAGTTGTCTAGCTGGAACCTTGAACATACACTTAGCCGGGTTAAGCTTCTTACGGAATCTCCTCAGACTGTTGAAGACCTACTTGGTGTCATTGATGAAGTCTTCCGGATCCTTCGTCTTGATCACCACGTCATCAATGTAAGCTTCAACACGCTTGCCCCAGTGCTCAGCCAAGCATGTCTGGATCGCACACCGGTACGTGGCTTCGGTGTTTTTCAGCCTGAAAGGAATAGAGGTGTAGCAGAATGCCCCGAACGGTGTGATGAAAGCCATCTTTTCCTGATCCTCCATGGCCAGGTTGATCTGATGGTAGCCTGAGTAACAGTCGAGGAAGCAAAGAAGAGAGCATCCGGCCATAGAGTCAACTACTTGATCTATCCTAGGTAGCCCAAAGGGATCCTTCAGGCAATGTTTGTTGAGATCAGTATAATCAACACACATCCGCCAGTCTACTTTATTCTTTTTAAGAACGAGTACAGGGTTTGCAAGCCACTCGGGATGCATGACTTCTCTAATAAACCCGGCAGCTTGGAGCCAGGGTAACTTCACACGGATTGCCTCCCTCTTATCTAGAGTAAAGCGACACAGCCTTTGCTTGATTGGCTTCATGTTGGGAAACACCTGGAGTTTGTTCTCGGTCAATTCTCTTGGGACTCCTAGCATGTCCGCAGGCTTCCATGCAAACATGTCCCAGTTGTCCCTCAAGAACCAGACAAGTGCGCCTTACTATTTGGAAGGGAGGACTGCGCTGATGGTCACCATCTTCGAGGCATCGGGGAGGTCGAGGCTCACTTCCTTAGCCGTCACAGTAGCCTGAATGGCTGTGGTGGGGACCGACTCATGAGTCAGGATCGCCAGATCGTCCTTTGGGAGCTGAGTCACATCGTCGATGAGTCGGCGCTTAGCTGCCGCAGTTGTTGTGGTGAAGGCTGTCTAAAAAGCCTCCTGAGCGCAGAGAGCAGAGCCCTTGAAGTCCGCCCGCACAGAGAGAACTCCACGTGGGACCGGCATCTTCAGGACTAGGTATGAGTAGTAGGGGACAGCCATGAACTTGGCTGACCTGGGCCGCCCAATGATGGCATTGTAGGCAGAGTTGAAAGTGTCCACCTTGAAGTGTAGAGTCTCTATGCGGAAGTTTTCCTCTGTTCCAAAGGTGATGAGTAGGCTGATGTGCCCCAGTGGGTATTCTCCCTCTCCAGGCATGATCCCGAAGAATGGATTGTCCGATTCCTCCAGATCACTGATGGAGAGCCCGAGAGATAGTAGGGTCTTGGGGAACATGACGTTGATGCTGCGCCCGCCGTCGATCAGAGTCCTCATGAGTCGGCTCTCATGGACCACCGGGCTTAGCAGTAGGGGGTATTTGCCCGGGTGATCGTATTTGAGCCAATGGTCCACCCGACTGAAGGAGATCGGCATGTCTGACCAGTTGTATGGCTCTGGAGGTTCCTTGGTGGCCACCATGACTTGGTGATCGTCTAGCTTCTTCTGCCTCTTGCTTTCCAGGGAACCATGTCCCCCGATGATGATGTTGACACGCCGGTTGACGTTAGGAAAGCCGGCGCCGTTGGCTCTATTCTGCTGAGGCGGAGGTCCCTGATCATGCGGCAGTGGTGGTAGCGGAGGCAGAGCTATGAAAGGTCTGCCATGAGTGATCGAAGCCTTGAAGTCCCTGTAGTCGCACAGGGTGTGGTGCATCTCCTTGTGGGAGGGACATGGCACGTCAAGGAGTTGGTTGAGTTACCGCTCTCCCCTTTGCCGCAAAGAAACACACGGGTGCATGGGTGGTGGCCCCACATTCTGGACTTCCTCCTGAGGTCTTTTGTCCCAGCGGTGATCCTGCTGCAGGGGCTCTTCGCGCTTCCCCCGATCTTCTCGCGTGCGTCAACCAAATCCCGAGCTCGCTCATCCATGGTGATGTATTGGTCGGCATCGCAGAAGAGTTGCTCGGACGTGACTGGAGACTTCTGCAAGAGGGCCTTCACGAAAGCTTCGTCTTTGGAGCCGTGGAAGAAGTCATTGAGCACCGCCGCGTCAGCAATGTTGGGAATTCGATTATGCATCGACTGAAAATGCTTGAGGTATGAGCGGAGGCCCTCGCCATCCTTGCACTTGATGGATTTGAGGTCCCAAGGCTGTGCCGGCTTATCCGACAACGACTGGAAGTTGGCGATGAAGCGCCGACAGAAGTCATCCCACTTGTCGATGCAGTCGTGCCTGAGGTGACGCAGCCACTGAAGCGCATCTTGTCCCAGGACGATTGGGACGTAGGCAGTCATCACATCTTCGCTTGCACCGGCTGCGCTAGCTGCAGTCGAGTACACAGCCAACTAGCTGCTGGGGTCGAGCTTCGCCTCGTACTTGTCGACGTTGGAGACTTTGAAGTTCTGAGGCCACGCTACCCCATGAAGCCGAGCGGTGAAAGCTGGGATTCCGACCACGCCACGATGTGCTGGTTCGTACTGATCTCCATCTTGAGCTGCTATGTTGCGGCATCACGGGGATCGAGGGTGATCTCCACCCAATCGGTAGTGGACTGATCGTTGGGCCATCGTACTGTTGACGGACGCTCCAGTCGAGTTAGCCCTGCCCCGATCATCTTGGTGAGGCGCCCCGAAGTTGCGATCGTAGTCATTGCGACGCCGGATTTCTTCTGCATGCCGGTTTGTGCATGATCTCTCGATGTTGTTGCATGCATCACGCCTCTCGTTGATGGCTTGATGGGTGTTGAGGGCTGCCGGTGGATTGACTGGAAGGAGATGGTGAGCTGCTTGAGCGAAGATCTAACGGTATGCTTCGCCTTCCGGAGTGCGAGAGAAAGTATCCGCCAACCGCGCCAGGACTCCTCTCGCTTGACTCAAGGTGCCCATGGCTGCAGTGAAGTCAGGCAGCAGGTTGCGCCCCGGTGGTGGAGGTACTTGAGGTTGAACGTGGTCTTCTGCGTCACGCACCCTCTCCCCGTGATCTCACTGGTATTGCTGGGCCTGCATGTGCCAGCGATCTCGCAGCCGACTGTTTCTCTATCGGCAAAACTCAGCTTCTTCCGGCGTATCCCCTAATTCGGATGCCTCATCTTGTGAGACGGGTAGGGTTGGGTCTTGATTCCCCGCATTGTAATGATGGCGGATGTTGCGGCGCCAGTTACGATGCCGCCTTTGCTCACGCTGCTGTGGTGTCTCCCCGTTGACAGAAGGCTCGTCACTAGAGATAGGGTCGTCCTCCACCAGTACGTTGATGATGAGTTACCTCAGAGAAGTGCGTTCGCATCCCCGAGCTTGCCCGGTTGTCGAGGAGCGTCAGCGATCCCGCCGAGTGAAGCCTAGAGTCAGAAAGCGCAAACCCTATCGCCGTAGTCATTGGGGCTTGTCTGCTTCTAAGCACGATGGAAGACTCCTGGTTGCAGACCATCTCGATGCAGGAAGGCTCGCCGCCCTCTCGAGGAAGAGGTGGCCGAGTCAACTGCTGTGGAGGCTTCAGAGGCGCGATCTCTGACTTTGCCACCGCGCGTGAGCGGCGCCACGTGGAGGTCCTGCCGCTCGGAGTAGAGTTGATGACGAGGCCCAGGCGAAGGCCAGTCATCGGCTCCTTGACCGCGTGGTAGACGTCGTCATCCACGAGTGATGTGGGCGTTGACCTTGAGGAAGGTCTTATCAGCTCTTCCCTGCCCCATCCTTGGATCGAGGTGGCTGAGGTTGCAGTTGGCATTGAGGGTCTGTGGTCTCCCGTCGCGCATCCTCGTCGTTTTTAAGGAGAGCTGTGGCCCGAGGAACAAACCGCAGGTGTGACAGACTTGATTGGCGAGTTGCTGCGGCATTGCAGAGGCCGCGGGGAAGCTTAGAGGGAGCCTGATCTTGTGTGTGATCTGTGGCTTTACCTCTTCGGCCATTAGTCGGGAGCAGGATCGAGGTCCTCCGGCGAGGAGCGGGAGTCGAGGACGTGCGGCGAGCCTTTGGTTTCCGCGATTTCTTCTCCCGACTGATATGAGTCCAGACCCGAGTTGGGGAGGTAGAGAGCGCAGTGCGTCGAGTCAGCGAAGACATAGTCACGGGTTGGGGTGAAGGAGCAGGAGCAGATCTGCACTCGGCCGGTGCCATGACTGCTTGTCGAAGTCCCGACCCAGATTGAGTCAGGGAGTGGTTCGGCGTCTTGCCCCGAGGTGGGACAAATCGAGGCCAAGTGATCCTAGTAGGCTGACGCGTCGACACTCGAGGATGAGCTGGCTCGACGCTGGTGATCGTGGCGGTCGATCGCTGGCTAGCCGTCCGCTGGATAGATCCAGGAGCTGGTGGAGTTGAAGAAAGCTTCGGAGTTAGCGACGGAGCCTTGAAGCTACACGCCTCCCCGGCAGCACCGATGAGACAGTGCAGATTGCCGAATTGGTTGGCGATGAACGAGATGGACCCGAAACAGATCATCTCGCTGGGAGTGAACTTGATAACGTCGTTGATGAGGTTAGTCATAGAGCTAGCTTGATGTCGATGTCGCTGAGCCCCTGCCTGGTGCGCTAACTGTCGGGGACCGGCAGTGCACCACGGGATAAATCATGAGGTGCCTTTCTGGGTCGGTGAGATCAACGTAGTTCAATGGTTCACCGGAAAAGCGACAATGACACGAAGATTTATACAGGTTCGGGCCGCGAAATGCGTAACACCCTACGTCCTGTTTGTGGCTGATTATATTGCTTCGAGTTCTCGAGGTTACAATGAGGGCTAGGGCTGGATTGCGATAGGTTGAGATGTTCTACGTAGGGGTCCTTCATCCGCCTTATATAGTCTGACGAAACCTTGGGTTACAAGTTGAGTTCTATCTATATCTCCTAGTCGGTTTAGATTACTTGAGATCAAACAAAATCTTAGTTTCTATCGTATCTTCTCCGATCTCCTCAAGTCTCGGAACTTAAATCCGAGCCAGGCTTCCTTGTTTGTTCTCTGGATCATGTTGTTGTTGCCTTGAACTCTAAACCATCACGACCGCATTTGGGCCTGAGTTAAGCGTCCGGCCGATAAAATCAGCCGCTCGCCCGACTCAGGCCCACTGTTGGCCCATGTCTTGGATCCACGCCATGAGGAGCCAGGGGATATTTGTCCCCCACATCCTTCAGCCAATCTCGATCAAGAACCACTCTGCCGCTCTAAAGACCGGTCGGTTGATGACTGTAGTAGTTGTATTAACGCCTCTATGGTATCCACACGTACAAGAGGGCGACGCCGAGTACTGGCGTGCTAGCACCATGAACTTGGCGGAAAACCTTGAGAAATTGGACTAGGGCACGGCTAGGGTTTCGCAGAAACATTTTCTACGATGGCTCTCATGCGCACCAGTTAGGTTCACCCTGAGCCGCGCCCTCTCATGCATATATATAGTCTCCACTAATAGGCTTTTACCGTAAAGGCCCATCAGAATTCTAATTGATTGCAGATCAAGTATCCGAGTCCCGATAGAGGTAGAAGTACGCATACCATATGCGAACTTACGAGCCAGACCCGATGGGTCGAGTCCTGATCGGACTCTGCAACGGTTCATGCCAGAGCCGATATGATTTGGAGTCAGATCTGTAAATTGCCACGCAGTCACATCTTCATCACCGTCTGCAGACGATCCACCGCAGATCACCTCGACGCACTATGGTGACATCGTAAAGTTTATAGTCTATGGAAAGCTTGATATACAAATCAGCAGCTCAATAGAGGCCTAGAGGGGTACAATGATGTCTAGTATCAGTATGTAAAGCTATATCAACGGGAGAATGCCAACGCTCTGGTGCGATCCCTGCTTGCGTCAAGTGCTATCGTGACATGTGTCCCGGGGCCTGTGATCGATGGCATGAATCGCGTTTGGCCAGTCGCGTGCATCCCGCGTGGTCGCGCTTGGCGCTGGTGGGCCAGAAACCACCTTCTTTGCCACGGCCTCCCTCCCATCGCTTGAGCGTTGATGTTGCCTCTGTTGGCACCGTGCTCCTATGGTCCTCTGCTGTCGTCAGCGCAGTTGCCCAGTGAGGCTCTTATCCCTCACCTCCACGATCGGCTTCTCCGTCGAGTGCGCCGCCTTGGCTGCACCTCCTGCTTCCCCTCCTCTCCCTTGCAATCATCGGCTTCCTTTATGTAAATACTGCGGTACTGCCATTGTGGTGACTGGTGACTCGATTTGTCCATCGGCATTGGGTCAATGGTTTTGCCCCACCAGCGGGCATCTAATTCGCTAGCAGCGACGGTTGCGACAACCTCGACTCGAGCCTGACCATCACTTTTTCTCTGTCCATGACTTCCTCTCGGACTCCCCAACCATGACAAGGATGGACTTCCTCTCTGACTCCCCAACCGTGACGAGGATGCAGGGCCGCACTGCGTGCTCCGCTGCCTATCTCCTTTATCAGCACTGACACGAATTTGCAGCACAAGCGTTCAATCATATCCTGCGACGACGCGACTACAACATGTGTAGCGACTATGGTGCAGATAGATGAAGGTGTTCCGTGTTCGTCCATCTCATTCTATTCTATCCACCATACAGATGGCACCAGCTGACCTGATGTTTTGGACTTCTGTTGCCAGCGATTTCCTCTTCTACTTCTCCCTTTTGCATTTGTCCTAGTCCTGCGGTCTGCAGGTTTCTTTCTTCTCCATGGCCGAATTC
This sequence comes from Paspalum vaginatum, assembly GCA_030272315.1. Taxonomy (NCBI): domain Eukaryota; kingdom Viridiplantae; phylum Streptophyta; class Magnoliopsida; order Poales; family Poaceae; genus Paspalum; species Paspalum vaginatum. Next base: position 30,572,430 of record CM059013.1, on the reverse strand, counting down.
TAATTGGCTTTCCTGCATTCTAATTGGCTTTCCTGCATTCAGGTCTGCTTCTCTCGATTCGCTCGACTTGTGGGCAGGGGGAGACCCTCTCCATTCTTCTTATAACATCTTGCATCTTGGCCAGTGCTCTGTTTTTGGTAATTTGCTTGATAATAGAGAATAGGATGTGTGATGCTATAAAAACTAAACCGTATAACATGCATGATGCTTTATTTTATTTGTCTACCAGTTTTGCTAATTACTCATAGGTTTTGTTGATTTACATCCATTTGTATACATAGCAGCATGAACACGTCAATTTCCCAATTCATGACATATACATAGCGGCAATGTATATGCAATTACATTGTACTCTCAAATTCATTTCAAATTTGTATCACACACTGCTGCGCTGCCTGAGCTTTGTGAATAATGTGTTGTTTGATTTTGATATTTATAGAGTCTGTACATAGAACTAAGAGATTGCTCGGGCTATTTTCTTCTATCAGTTTTTTCTTCAAGTGGGCACATTTCTGTTTCAGTTCAATCTACAGAATGTAAGTGCAATGCATAGCGGTTTTTTTTTTTCTCTTCTAAACATATAAGTATCCAGTTCTTCCATTTTTTTTTGCTTTTGCAACGGCCAAATTGACAAGAGTCCGAACCTATTTTCCTCTCAACGTAAACAATGGACATGACAATCTTAGGAAAAGAAATGATGGTGAAAAAAGTGGACATAAACAGTGCATGAGAAGGCAATCAAACAAAAATTATACAGCCGTGATGTTATAACATAGGCGCAGCATTAGCGCGCCTACTTTCCTAGTAGTCTACATTGCCTTCAAGAATTGATATCAAGAGACGACCTCACATCTTCATCAAGCACACTAGATGTCGTGTGATAAAATATGTTACAAGGGCGCTACATTTGTTTGCTCGTCTAGAAAGAGGCAGCCAAACAAAAAATCACGGCCTCTGATGGTATCCTGGCTTCCTACCAGAGCCTGCGTGTCATATTTGCACGCCCTCCCGCAGTCTGGACAGTATGTCACCTGCATTCCATTTCGAGACAGGTTGTTAGAATACAGTACATGCTAAGTAGCTACTGGCAGCAAGGTTAAATATGCACACCCAGTATGTTCACGCAAGAAAAAAAAGTAGCAATAGCATAACCAAAATGCAAGTTTCTACCACAAGGGCTGCAGTTATTCATGTCCACAATAACTCAAAAGTCACACTACTCGTGATGTGTGTTTAAATCTTGGTTTAGGCTAGGTCGTACGGTCTCATTGTTCCGAGGGTGATGCTAACAAATCCAACTGACGGAGTAGAAGTTACTACAAGTAGTGATATTTTATAATCATTTATAATGTCAATATGCTATATGTTTGGATCCGCGCATTTATACGTAGAGCATAAAACGAGAATACCAATGAGTGGAGATAAATGGCGCCCTGAGGAGTTTCAAGGTGGTCGCTCACCGGCGCGTGGTCGTCTGCCGGAGCGCGCGCTTTCCGGCCTTGGTCGCTTGTCAGGAGCGCGCGCTCTCACTGGAGCGTGGTCGTGGTCGCTCGCCGGTGCACGCTGGCCCCCTGCGGAGCTTCGAGGTGGTCGCTCGCCGGCGCGCGATCGTCTGCTAGAGCGCATGCTTCCCGGCCATGGTCGATTGCCGGAGCGCGCGCTCTCATCGGAGCGTGGTCGTGGTCACTCGTCAGTGCGCACTGGTATGTATCCCTGAGGAGTTTTGAGGGGACAGTGTTCGTGCGGGTCGCCTGGCGGGGCGTGCATATCGCTCGCTGGTATGTGCTGGTGGTTGCACTGGTCGCGGCGGTCGTTCTCCAGTGCGCCGCACAGGTCGCTCTCCGGTGCGCAGCGGTGGGTGCAATGGCTGCTCTCCGGTGTGCGATTTCGGTCACATTGGTTGCTCTCCGATGCGCGACCTTGGTCGCACTGGTCGCTCTCCGGTGGTCGTCAGTGGTTGCCAGGATGAGGTGTCGTTGGATGGTCGCGACCCCTCTGCGGCCACTTTCTTCGCTTTCGATTCTTCAGGCAGGCAGCCCACTCCACCACCACCTCACGAAGACACGCCGACAGGTTCTGCTGTAGAGGGTTGTACGCCGCCGCCACCTGACAGTTCTCTGCGGTAGTGGGACTCCCTCTGTCCTCCGTCACCGCTGCCGCCTCCGCCTATGGAGGAGGTTTTCTGCTTCATTCCGCGTACCCATGAGGTGATCGCGAATGAGCAGATCCTAGAGCAGGCTTTGGTCGCGACAGTCGTTGGTACTCGACCTGAGGTTTCCGTTCGTGATGTTCATCTCTATTTGATGGGGGCGCTTCAGCTTCAGTTAGGGACATTTATTGTGTCCCTTTTCCAGCCGAGGGACTTCCTCATTGTCTTCCAGGATAGGGACGTCATGCTTCGAATCCTCCGTGCACCACTGCCCTCGGAGGGACCTCTAAGGCTGACCTTCAAGAGGTGGGTTCGTGAGGCCAATGCCGGGTTTGGAGCCATGGGATTCAGGGTCACTTTGTTGATCAGAGGCATCCCGGCTCACTTGTGGAGTCAGAGGACAACGCAGATTGTGATTAGCAACTCTTGCGGCATCCTCAGCGCGGCTTCAGAGACTGAGTCCAAGGCGAAGTTGAGGGAGTTCAGAGTAGTCACTGGGTGTATGCACCCCTCTCTCATCCCTTTTGAGAGGACACTGCTTTCCCCCATTTCGGTGTAGGTAGTGGGGAGTAAGGACTTGCCTTTCTTCTTCTACCATGTGTAGATCACGGTTGTGGACGTTGTTGTGCTTCCATCGGCTGTCTCGGTGTTCGGTGCAGCCGCAAGCGACCTAGGCAGTGGTCGTGTTCAGGTACCACCTCGGTAGGGGGATCTGGATGGCACCTTTTCTCGAGGGGCCCTTCTTCAGTGACTCCGCAGTCTGGTCGTCCTACGGTGGGAGCTGCTGCAGGGGGTCGTTTGTGGTAGGCTCTTTTCGGAGCGCATGTCGTGGGAGCCTTCCCAGTTTAGTCACTACCTTCGTTCCCCTCGTGGGGGCTTCAGGGTATCCACCTTCCTTCGGTCGTCGTCAGCAATCTCTCTCTAGCCGCGACGCCTTTCTCCCTTGGAGTTGCTCCTTGTGATTTGAGGTCTACCTTAGCTACCAATTCACAGGAGGCTCCTTTGGGTGACCGTCCAGACCCTACTTGCCTGCTGAGGGCTGCAGCGGTTGCCGACGTTCGGGCAGATTGGGCCAATCCGATGTTCGTGGAGTTCGAGCTATGCAGTCCTTCCTCATCTCCTATGTTGGTCCTACCTTTGGAGGACCAACCCATTGCGGAGGCAGTCACCCTTTCTTCGTCTGGTGGTGGTTCGTCGTCTGGGAGGCTTTACCTGGTACTGTGAGATGGGCTTTCAGCACCCTGTCCAAGAGCCTAAGGCAGCTAGAGCCCCCTTTGGTCATGCGAGGGACCGCCCTTGTGGAGCCGTCGCTAGAGACGGTTCACTTCCCAATGGAGGCTTCTCCTGTGACCCCGGTGGAGCTGCTTCGGCCAACATCAGATGCAGCGGTGGCTACCCCGAAGGCCCGACATGGTCGCTCAGTGTTTGTGGCCTTTGCCTTGGCCTCATTTTCCGCTCCTGGGTCACTGGTTGCCACGGCTGTTGCGGATTTCAGTTCAGGTCGCTTGCGTCCCACTACCATCGCCAGTGATCTCCACTCGTCCACATGCTCGGAGGGCGTGTGCGCCTACTACTGCGTCTCCTCGGTGGAGCGTTCGCTTAGCGGAAAAGCGCATAGCACGGTCGTGCGGCACCGCTCCAAACATGAGAGATCAGAACCATGTGTTGTGGCACACTGGGTTGGTCCCTTAGGGCGTGGCGCCCAATGCTATAGCCTTGCTTGCTTACACGACTATGTTGGACGGTGGCATTCATAGAGAGATGGCCGACGCAGTGAAGATGTTTTTTTGGCTCTGTGTTGTCTGAGTTCAGGCCCTTGGTCGATGAGGTTGGGGCTTAGATGCCTCCTGTCTTTTTCTGGCCGTCTTTATTGTCATGGCTACTGAGAATATTCTTGTATGGAATGTGCACGGTCTAAACCGCAGGTCGCATCACAATGTGGTTTGGGATGTTGTTTTCTCTGAGCGGGTCTCTTTGATTTGTTTGCAAGAAACCAAGCTGGAACATGTTGATGACTGTCTTGTTATGGATATGCTTGGGTCAGATTTTGGTTACTTCTTTCTCCCCACGATTGGTACTTGTGGTGGTATTATTTTGGCTTGGCGCGAATCTGTGTGGTCGGTTGCTGTTTCGGTTCTCCGAGAGTTTTCAATCTCGGCCAAGGTCACCTGCGTGCTAGATCCGAATGCTTCCTAGTGGTTCACTGGCATCTATGGACCACAAGGTGATGGGGACAAGATTCGATTCCAAGAGGAGCTGAGAGATATTCGTGTAGCCCTTGTCAGTCATTGGTTAATGGGTGGTGATTTTAACCTTATTTGCACCGCGGAGGATAAAAATAACCCACACCTGCATAGATGCATGATGGGTCATTTTAGACAATGTTTGAATGATATTGCGGCCAGAGAGATCCATCTGCATGGTCGTCTATATACTTGGAGTGATGAGAGGCGTCATCCCATGCTGGGGAGGATTGATAGGATTTTTGTGTATGCGGATTGGGAGGATCGATTCCCTAATTGCTTCCTTCACTCATTGTCAACTTTTGCTTCTGATCATGCCCCCTCCTGCTTCAAACGGACGGTCTTCTTTTCCCAAGGAAGTGGTTCCAATTTGAGGCCATATGGGCCAAACATCCCAGGTTCCTTAATGTGGTCGCTAAGGCCTAGGCAGAGCCTATTGAGGGTGCGACTATCTTCATATTGTGGATCAGAAGCTTCGAGCTATAGCTAAGGCTCTCAAAGCTTGGAGCACAAAATTTGTGGGTAGCATCCGTACACATATTGAGGTCGCTAAGGAGCTTACCCACCAGCTTGAAATACAACAAGACCGTAGACCCCTCTCCGATGTCGAGCATGATCTCCGTTCCTTCCTCAAGCATAAGCTTCTAGGCCTCACTTCGATTGAGCGGACCATTGCAAGACAACGCACTTCCCTTGCCTAGTTGTCGGAGGGCGATGCTGCAAACCGTTTCTTTCATCTTCATGCCTCTCATCGAAGAAGAAAGAATCATATTGCAAGTCTGGTCTTGGATGCAGTCATAGTGACATCAGAAGAGGACAAGGCAGAGGACAGCCTTCAATTACTTTGATGAGATCCTTGGTTCTAGCCATATCAAATCTGTGGCCCTCAACTTTGATTCCTTGGGCCTGCCGTCTCTTCAGTTGGAGCATTTGGCCCTCCATTTCTCAGAGGAAGAGATATGGTCCGTCATTCGAGAGTTGCCTTCGGACAAATCCCCTGGCCCAGATGGTTTCTCAGGTCGTTTCTACTAGGTCGCTTGTCCTATCATCAAGCATGACATCATGAGGGCCTTTGGTGTTTTGTCCTCCCTTGACACGCGAAGTCTGCATCATCTTAATGGGGCATTACTTGTTCCCCTACCGAAGAAGGATAACCTAGCTGCACTTGGGGATTACAAGCCTACCAACTTGATCCATAGCTTTGGGAAGATCTTCTCTAAGGCGCTCGCTTACCGTCTCGTCCCATAGCTTGGCTCTTTGTTAGCCCTCAGCAGAGTGCTTTCATCAAGGGTTGCTTTATCCAGGATATCTTTCACTACGTTCAAGGAGCCATCGGGGCGTTGCATGCTAAGAGAGAACCAAGCCTCTTCCTGAAGTTGGATCTGGCTAAGGCTTTCGACCCTGTTTCCTGGGTCTTCCTTCTAGATCTCCTTCATCACCTTGGCTTCCCGCTCTTGTGGTGTGATTGGATCGCCGTGTTGCTCTCATCGGCTAGTACCAAGGTTTGCATGAATGGATCCCCTAGTCATCGGATTTGTCATGCTCACAGGCTTCGGCAAGGAGACCTGCTCTCGCCTATGTTATTTGTTTTGGTTATGGAGTGCCTTGGTGCCTTATTCAAGTTGGCAGACGAGAAGGGGCTTCTCTCACCGCTTAGATGCCGAGGGGTCAACCATCGCATTTCTATGTATGCGGATGATGTGGTGGTCTTTCTGTCACCTCTCTGACAAGACCTCACAGTCCTCAAGAAAATCCTTGAGATTTTCGCTGGCTCCACTGCTTTGGTAGGTAATGTGTCCAAGAGCCAGTTGTTCCCTATCCGTTGCTCGGAAGATGAAATTCGCCTCTCTCAGGATATATTCCCTTGCTCGATCGCTACCTTCCCCTCCAAATATTTGGGAGTCCCTTTGTCGATCCACAAGGCCTCCAAAGCAGATTTCCAGCCTTTGGTGGACAAGGTCGCCATCCGGATCCCAAGATGGAAAGGCCAACTTCTTAGTAAGGGGGGAAGGCTTATCCTTGTGCAGACCACCCTCTCGGCGATTCCAGTCTTCTTGGCGATGGCCCTTGGCTTGTCGCCTTGGGCTATGGAATCAATTGATCGCCTGTGTAAGGCTTTTCTGTGGGCTGGCACAGATGCAGTCTCAGGAAGTAAATGTGCGGTGGCCTGGATTCGACTTTGTCAGCCTAAGGAGCTGGGAGGCCTTGGGCTACCTAATCTTGAGCTCATGGCATGGTCGCTTCAGATGCGGTGGCTTTGGGTTGGGAACTTGGGCCTCCTTTCCAACGCGGGCCAAAGCCTTGTTTGGTGTCTCTTGCATAATCCACGTCAATAATGGGGAATCTGTGTACTTTCGGCTTGACAGATGGTTGGATGGTGCAGCCCTTTCAGAGTGGTTCCTCTTGTTGTTTAAGCTGTCCCAGTTAGAGCATGCAAACGCCTGTCGGTTGCTCAAGCCTTGACAGGTGGGAGATGGCTACTGGATGTCAGAGGAGAACTCTCTTTAGGGGCACATGTTCGGCTCCTATGGTTGTGGGATCATCTTCGTTCTTTCTGCCTTAACCCCGACATGCTAGATTTGTATTCCTAGAGATGGATGGCTGATGGATCTTTCTCCTAGGCATCGGCATATAGAGCTTTCTTCTAGGGATAGTCGTATATTATGGGTGCCCCTACCCTCTGGAAGGCTAGGGCCCCTAATAAGTGTCATTTCTTTCTCTGGCTTGCTCTTCTTGGTCATTGTTGGACTTCTGATCGGCTTTTTAGACACGGGTTGTGATGATGCCACCTGTGCCCTTTGTGCTCAGGAGCGGGAAACTGTCGACCACCTCCTTGTTGGGTGTGTTCACAGCAGGGAAACTTGGTTCAGATGCCTTCTCCGCTTTGGCATCCAACATGTCGCCCCATCGGCTCCTGACGGCTCCTTTGCAAGTTGGTGGCCGGAAGCAAGGAAGCAGGTTGCTAAATCCCTTCGCAAGGGGTGTGACTCACTAGTCGTGTTGATCGCTTGGTGCTTATGGAAGGAACGCAACAATATGATCTTCAGATTGGAGGCCCTTTAGCCGGTAGCCCTGACACGGTTGATCATGGATGAGGCCGGCCTCTGAGGTCGTGCCTGGCTTCACTAGCATCGCCGTGACAGCTAGGTCGTTTTAGTTTTTTTCCTTTTTAGCCGGTCGTTTATTTTGGGTTGTCCCTTCTTTCTTTTTCTGTTTTTGGCCGCCCTAGCTGTCTTGCTGAGTCTCGGCGTTATATTTGTTTGAACTCTCCCCTTCTTAATGAAAAACGTGCTCCGCACGTTCTAAAAAAAAGTTATATGTAGGTTGAAGCCATTCAGGTGAGCCCCATGCCTGCATGCGTTGATCTTAGCACATGCCACTAATGTAGTATCATGTTGATCTTGCCGAACTCAAAGAAGTTCTAGATTTATACAGTAAGCTGTACAGGGTCCCTAGCCCACAAAAAAGAGAAGCACACACCGAACAGTGAACACGTTTGTAGCTCACCTTTTGGACGGTCTCTGCAAGGTGGTGCTTCATGACAAGGCAAGCTTCAAAAGGAAATTGATTTATGTATTGTTGCTCTGAAAAGCCCCATTGCATTCTTTACTTCGGAATCCACTTGTATGCTATCCCAGATAATGTCGGCCTCCTTTGGATCAGTTGCTGCAGGTATACAGAACAAACATGAAAGAGTTGCCTTTTTTTAAGGGTAAGGGTTGCCTTTGAAGCATATATTTGCAGAAATAATGGAATACACCCAACTAATTGCCTATAGATAGAAGAGTGTTAAAGGACGAAATCTGATTGGATGGCATAGAAATAGTATCAATGTGCGCAATCAAATCAACAAGACACGATGGTGAGTTGAACGGGTTCTATTTTAAATTTTAAATTGTATGTATCCCTCAAATCAACTGATGAACACGTTTTTTTGTTTTAAGAAAAAACAGTACCTAATGGCAGTACCTCGGAGCTTTTGACATGTGGGACCGACATTGGATGGACCCTACCGTTGAAACAAGAGATTGTGTATAGCGATTTCCCAGTGACTCCGTTTCATCGCCTCACCACGCCATGGCCGTGCCGTGGTACAAACCCAACCATTGCTGCTTAATCTGTTGCATCATCGTCAGATTTGACCACCAGCCATTGTCTGCTGAAACTGAAACTTCGCCATCCAGCTGTCTAAAATGTCTGTTCCTGAACGCGTGCCACTTTCTGAATAAGATAACTTTGCACGAGCACGATTACACAGCTTAATTCGATGCACTGCCGCCACCGCGCAGTACTAGTTCATTTGACATAAGTACTGCAGTGCAATTTTGATTAATATCGCATATATGGTTAAACGTTGAGCATACTTGAAAATGGTTACTGAGACATGACATGGGTACACATCATGTTACTCACACCCAGAAGCTGAGAAGCAACCATATGGAACACTTGGTTCCTGAGTTTCAGATCATAATCTTGGTAGGAAACCAAAAGTTCAATCGCAGAATGCGGCCGCAGGGGCAAATGAACTGAACAAACCGATACGGGTTTTTGTCGCAGATACTAGTACTGAACTTCAACATGCAACGAATTCTACTCCATGCAACTATCCATGCAACACGGCGTCCACTAGATGCCCGATGCGGTTGTGGCGGGCTATTGACTCGTGGATCAGCTCCTTAACCTCCTCCATCGCCTATCTCCTCTCCTCCCTCGACCCCTCGGGTCTCAGCACCTGCTGCTAACAACGTGGTTATGAGTTGCTGTGCTGTGCGGCAACAATGGCTTATGATGGCTGGCGAGCAACGTTACCCCCGACTGCGTCGCCCGCCCGCCCGGATCGCCCGCTGCCGTTGCGCCCGCGATGCGCGCCTCGCTTGCTATAGCTTCGAATTTGGATCACGTCCTACATGTTCCTCGACTCTCTGTTCCTTAAAGCATGCCACGTTCTGGCCGAGATCAACGTCGCCTCGTTGCAGCGGTCGTTGTTGGGTTCCGTTTTACGTGAGACAGTGGCTTGCTTAGTCCAAACCAAACAGCGCCTTAATTTACGAGAGATGCACTGCCGCCAGACCACCACGCACGGCACTATTCCTTCTTCATGTCGAGTTACGAGCAGAACAGCAATGACCCAGGCAAATTTATGTTGTTGGTCTTCGCCGCTAGCAGAGCCAAATCATGAAACAAGGTTAACTGAAGATGAGGTTCCTTGATTTTAACTAATCTCGCTTTCCTGATCAACTCCAAAACTTCGTTTGTTCTCTCAACTCCAAAATGTTGGCTCTTCCCCACTAAATTATTATGCCATAATGTATTCGGGCTACATTGGAATTCCCGGCCCGGATGGAATTAAACAAGACTGCTCTGCCGCGATCGATCATGCAAGTGTAGTTCGAAACAAGTCGATAAAAAGCCATGGAGGGAAGAAAAGAGAAGATCAGAAGATGGATCTTCAGTGGCAGCCACTATCAAATGATCTGAACATTTGGCACAGACATAACTGTTTATAACATCAGAACACCTCACGTCATCATTTTAACCATTATAACTAGTTGTCACATCAGAACCATCTATACGCACAGCTACAGAAAATCTGCTGAATTGAACTGCTACCGCAAAGATTTTACTCTGGTTCAGCTATCCTTTGAACTCTGAACTTATTGGTTGTCTACTAGTCTTCAAATTAAATGCTTCTCGGTTGCCCATACTGATCTAATCAATTTAATTGGAAGCCAAATCTGATATAAACTACGGAGTATTTTGAACCACGTTCTGAACAATATTTCTATCTGAAAAAAAGCAATGGGCGTTCAAGACATGTATGACCATTGAGGTTTCAGTGACTAATTTGAAAGCATGCCCAAAGATATACTACTAATTGGAAAAGCGAACAAGTTCATCTCAAGTTCAACAAAATCGACGGACTACTGTTCGTTCAGCAAACCATTCTGCAGCAGGAACTTCTTCGCCACCTCTGACTTAACGCTTTTCAACCTCCATGTCGGGATCGTATTAGCAATTCAATATAGTTTCCATATTTGTAAAATTACAATTTTGGATTTTTCAAAAAAAACCCATACCTATACCAAAGTTGTATTTGACAAGATCTAAAACTTTACATTTGAAAGATTTTTTATTTAAGATTGTTTAAGACTTCAATTGTATAATATAAAATTCATTAGCTTGTATATAAAAGTAATATTTTCTTTTTCTTATACAAGTGCTTGTGTAGTGTGGTGGAGCAGAAGGGTCACAAGATACTTGAGGTTGTGACTTCGGATTCTTGGCCACTTTTGCTTGGTCATATAATTGTTGGTTGGGCATATAATTTTTTTCATTTTTCAGAAAAAATATATGTTACAAAGCAGTAACACTTTAATTGAAGTACAGTAGACTTATTAACACATGTCTTAATTGGTCTGTTTTTTCTGTTGTTTTCGTCTCCTCAGGTTTTGTTTTATCTATTTTCGTGCTCTTCTTTAAAAAAAAATGATCCGCACGTTCTTTAAAAAAAGAGACCCTAAACATTTTTTCTTAAGTAAAATGCACGTCTGGTCTCTGAACTTATCCCGTATTCCTATCTAGTTCCATGATCTTCCAAAATACACATCCAGGTTCTTAAATTTATCGCGCATTCTCATCCAGGTGCATGATCTTCCAAAATGTACATCTATGTTTATTAACAAACCCTACTGCTACACTGCCATCCAAACGGTGCCGGTTGGTCTTGTTTCGCCTATGTGGACATGCTACCGGGTGCCGGCGAAATAAGCCCACCTAGCACCGTTTGGATGGTTGCATAGGAGTGAAATTGGTTAATGGACTTAGAAGTGCATTTTAGAAGATCGTAGGTCTGGATGGGAATGCGAGATAAGTTTAGGAATTTGGATGTGTATTTTAGAAGATCGTAGACTTAGATGGGAATGCGGAATAAATTCAGAGACCCAGCATGTATTTCACCTTCTTTCTTTTCACGTGTTGTTTGCAGGCGTGTTAGTATTAGATTTGCATTGTGTAGGAGTCCTATTCGAATGCAATGTACACCGGTAGGCCTATAGACTATATGTACTTTGAGGAATCGGTCACACGATCCTCAAGGCTAATGTGTAATCTTGTACTCCCTCCAGTTTCAGAATACCGGACGTTTTAGACACCATCTCACATACAGAGGTATTTATTGGAGAGGATTTTTTTCTATACTATCCCTGTTAAATACCATAAAGTTCTATCTCTGGGTTTAGGAGCGTCCTAGCCCAAGTGGTTGGAACTCCACTTCCAATGCTATACATCACCGATTCAAATCCTCTTGTGGAGTTTTTTAATTTTAAAGCTATTATTTTTTATTTTTTGGGCCATGCAGAATTGCAGATGCAGGCTTCCTCTCTCGTGCTGTTTTGGCCATGGACGCAAATATGTCCATGTTTTTTTCGCTCGCAAATCTAGCAGTAATTTGTACTGCAAGCATTTTTTAATCACTCGGCCACCAATGCATTCATAAATTAAAATGATATATCATAGAAAAATAATTCATTATATATAGATCAAAGGCTTCATATTTCCAATTTCCAAAACACGAGAAATTAACCTAGACGGTGTTGGAATCTAAGAGGGCGATAGCTTGTTGACATAACCCATCGCCATGATAGAATGGCTGTGATGTTTGAGAGAATAGCTGCATGCAGCCATGCACATGGGGAAACGAGTGTTGCTTGCGCGCGGGAGAAAAGAGGAAAGGCCAAGCATTTACTGCCATCATTGAAAACGTGCGCTGCTATTAATCAGAGAGGGGTATACTCGTCCAAATTAACCTTCCGAAGCCCCCGACGTCTATTATTTGCATCTATGGGTATAATCGGATCCAATACGGATGAATATTATCGTATTTATTTTCATATTATTTTATCGGATTTGGGTCGTATACGTATATTGATCAAATGTGTCGAATAAGACTTGAATAGCTATCGACATCATATTTATTCAACTTTGAGTACTCAGATACGGATATGGATCGAATACTAAATATCTTGAATCGAATACGGATCGGATCTTAACCCTTATAAGGTAGTAGTTTGGTTGGGATGCGAAGTAGGACAGACTCCGTCCTCATTTTCTGAGATGAGACAGTCTCATCTACCTGTTTGGTTCGGGGGACAGCGTCATCCCTGTTTTTTTGTTTGGTTTGAGAGACGGAGGAGGGGTAGAACCACATCATCTTAACACCGTCACTGCCATCGCTAGTAGAACCCACCACGCCTTCCTCGACTCTTCTGCCCCAATGCGACATCAGCATAGGTGGGGGGGGGGGGCTGACGAGCCTGGCGGCATTGCGCTTGGCGAACCTGGCGGCAGCTCGCACACCTGCTACAGTGGCCACCGCGGCCTCGTGCCTGATGACGACAACGTTCTTCCTCAAATCCGGCCACCGGGGCAAGCTCCTAAGCGTGCGAGCGGGGCAGCGGCCGCCCTTCTCCTCCACTGTGCCGTCACAGCTCTTGCACTCCGCCCCTCTCCTCCTCCCACACGCACACGGGGACGGGGACGGGCAGGGTGGGACGAGTAGGCCGGCGGGCGAGGCCAAGCCTCACGGCTCGCTTACGCCATCGGAGAGGTACAGTGTCGTCCCCTCGATTTGGAGGAACGTAGGCGTACCCGAATTTGGAGGATGGTCTTGTCTCAGGATGATTATGTCCCACTTCGTCCCCCTCCAACCAAACAGTATAAAATTGGGACCTTCCCACTTTAGCCCGTCATGTCTATCCAAACTATTACCTAAACGGATCGGAACTCGAATACGAACGAATCTATTTGCATCCATAGTGGAAAAACCTCCAACGTCCAGTTTTGTAAAACTGGAGGGAGTAGATTGCATGTGGTTTCAGTCTGCACATTCTCCCTTGGGCTGCCCGTTTTTCCCAGACTAGGTGTTATATCAGCCGCTGTAGATAAGGATCGGACCTGAAAGACATGTTAATTATACTAATGCTGTTAGACCTGTGCAGTTTTTTTTTGGTACCACTGACGAAGATTGCTTTTGATGGTTCTTGGTCTGGGCAACTATCCTTTTTATGCGCGCGCGCACATGCTTTCATCGTGATAATAATATAGAGGCCGGTCCAAATTTTCGCCCTGCAGATAGCGAGATCGACAGTGATCCACTGTTACGGTCTTCTAGACTAGACCAAGATCGGACGAAGGGCAGAGTTTGTATGGGAAATATATAGCTACTTGTTCTGCTATGAAATGAAAGAAAAGAACCCAAATTCTATACTAATTAGGGAAAAGTCCATTCTGAATTGTGCAAATCGATTTCAACATTTAACTACGAAACCGGGTAACGAAGGCCATCATACTGTCAAAACCGGACAATATTTCGGTGGTGATTTCCTATTTTTAGATATTGTGCAATATCTAAAATTCACCATAAATTTATTTTAAATAAAAAATATGAAATATGTACTAAATAATTTCAAAAATAATAATTTATCCACTAGTGCTCTATTAGTCTATTTTGAGTTTTGTAGAATTTATTTGCTCTTATTTCTAATGTTTCATTTAGAGTGGAATAAATAAGTTTCAAATATTTTTCAAAAAGAATATGTTTTTAGAAAAAAAGGGTATAAGTTTCATATTTATCCGATTTAAAATGACTTAATTATGAATTTTTACATATTAAAAAAACTTTATTGTTTCTAAAAAATAGAAATCCACCACCAAAACCAGCATGAGGGATGTTTGTTGTCCGGTTTTGACTGTTTGACGGCCTTGGCTACCTAATTTCGTAGTTCAAGGTTGTAAATCAGATAATTAGCATGGTTTGAAATTGTAAAATAGACTTCTCTCTATTAATTTTTATCAGCTTTAATTTAGTTTAAGTAAGCACTAGAAGTTATCCTTGTTATAGGTTCATCTAAATTACATTCATGTAGGAAGAGGCCGGAACAAACGCACTGATTGGAATTCCGTAGACATTTGCTAAACAGCATTGCTACACAAAGAACCATTTGAGTACGCTACATGGCTACATAGACAACATTTTGATATATATCATTCAAATTTTGATCTAACAGTTAAGATCACTTGGGTGAAAAGCTCATAGATACGATGGCATAAAATCGTTTTCATGCATAGATGGTATAAAATCGTTTTCATGTATGGTACAAATGTATGACGAGGTTTACTTTTTTCCACTATTTCAATCTTTTATTTTATTCAAAAAATTTATTCAAACATGTAAAAATGCAACTCATACTCAATCTAACTTTAATAATAAAACAAACTAAAAAACAATGATAAATTGTGAACTTTTTTAAATAAGACGAGTGTCAAATTTGTGGAAAAATTCAAACGCGTCATACATTTGTGTACGGAAGGAGTAGCTGAGAGTTGTAATTAAACGGTTGCTCTCAAAGAGCATCAAGGCACGCACTCACACGCATAAAAATCCATGCATATCGCGCAACTTCACTACATACTACTAACAAGATCTGCTTTCCTACTTGAGAGGCAATGCTTGTGTAGTTGTGTGCAACATTGTTAGCTGTGTTGAAATTCCCTTTTTTTCGTGAGTAAGCGTTGCATATATTTCATTACGAGAGAAGGGATCGAGTACTACAACAAAGACTGTTTTAGCTGCACAACTTGCCACTGCTGATTGAGAAATATAATACTAATCTACAAGTGGTAAAAAATTCTTGTGTCGGCAACTGAGATATTATGAATTTGTTCTTCATGCATGCTGTTTAAATTTTGTGTCAACGCCCCCTCTACACGTGCTTCTGTTTATTTAATTAAAAAAATATATATTTTGTTTAGACTAAACTTTAGGAAAAAACTAACATATATATAACAATTATATTGTATAAGCATGTTCTTGTATACGGGCGACTAATTAGTATTTTTAGTTGGGAGGAGGTGGTAACTAGCTTATACTAGAGAACGTGAGCATATGATGAAACAGGGCTTGCTGAACAATTCAAAAGCATGCTATAATCCCACCGTACAGAACTTAAAAATATGTGTGCACAAATTAAGGACAAAGGCTTTTCGTCATGTGCACAAATTAACCACTGTATAAATCCATTCGAATCAGCAAAAGATACAGAGTGATTTCATCATCGTATATAATGTGAGCGTATGTGAGGACCAACCAAGAAGGATCACTTACCACACAATCAGACAATTCTCCAAAATATGTAGTTCTCCAGCTGAAACCCTGTAGCACACACCATCCAGTATGACTTGCTCCCTATTCGGCTGGATACTCCGGCCTATATGCTGGAATTGAAACATGCATGTACTTTTGTTTGTGATAATAAAGTCCAAATTGTATATGCTTGCAAACTTGGCCTCCATAGGGCAATGAAGCTAACCTTCAGGCTCCAGGCGTGCATCAATCACTGTCACTGTATATGGTAGATCCTCTAGTAAGGCGGGCGTGCATGCGGCCATGCACTCCCCTCGCCGCCATGGCCGAGCTGGACGCCTCCAGTCAGGAGGTTAGGCGGCACGGCCCCGTACATTGGCACCGCCGATGGATCAGGCAGCCCGCCCATGGCTAGAGGGACACCACCGCCGCCTGGCCGAGCTTCCATATCTTCCTCGGCTTCCTCCAGCGGCAGCCTCTCGTACGTCGCGTTCGCGAACGTGGACGCCATCACCATGACCGGCCCAGCCGCTGTGAGCGAGCCGACCACGTTGCCTCCAACCACCTGCCCTTGCCCGCCGGCGAGGTAAACGGTTAGGCCGGTGGTGCCCGGCGGAGAGGGGCCCGGCAGGAACGTGCCGGCGAGGGACAGTATCTCAAAGCGGCCGCGGAGAGCCACCACAGCGCCGGGTGCGGCCGGCTGGCGCAGGGCGACGTCGGCCACGGTCCCCGTGCCGCTGAGCACGCAGACGCCGCGCTGTCTGCGGCGGGCGAATTGGGCGATGGACTCCGCGACGTCGGCTCCGCTCGCAATCTCCATGATATGGCTGCGCAGCGCGTTGGGGCTGTCCCGGGTTACAAAGATGGGCGGCTTGGGCTTGTTCTTGGACCCCGGTGGGCGGCCGCGTGGGCGCCGGTTGGCGGGCACCACCGCGCCTTCCTGGTGCTCGCCGTTGACGTTCCCACGGTCATCGTCGTGGTCACTTGTGCCGCCTTGAATCTGCTGCACATCATTATTGGAGGGCGCAACCATGTCTTGGCTTCCCGGCTGGTTCTCCTTGAACGATGGGTGAGGAGGAATGCGGCGGCGCCTCCGTGGTTACTGGGAGGCCCAGACGCCCTTCGTCCCACCACCGATTGGCCAGCTTCTATGTCCCTCCTCTTGGTCTTCGTCCTGATTTGTCCTTGCAACGCACGATATGACGTCTCCTAGCTTAATTAGTGACTTCTTGCCCTATACTTCATAATCCGTGCACAAATTAAGAAAAAATGAGTTTTATGTCTCGATCTCCATATATATCTGTATATGTGCCGCGGTATGTGTAATGCAAAAATAGACAAGCAGATCGATCGATCTTGCCCGGTTGCTAGTGCTGGATGACTGGATCTATATCATGAAAAAAATTAACTTCAGGGGAAACTGTGCTAGGGACCGGAAGAAACCTGATTTGGTCTCGAGAATTAGCTAGGGAATTCATACCTATACATGAACTTAGTGAAAGTTCTGCAGATCTCCAGATTGATTCAATTGGAGGAAGCAAAAGATAAAGGAGAAGCAAGCAGGAAGACTACTAGCTAGCCGCCTAGCCTCTCCTGATCTCCAAACTTTGTGTTTCCATTGTTGCTCAGCGGAGAGGCTAGCTGCTGGATCAGAGAGTTGCAAGGGGGGTAGGAGGGTGAAGTGGTGTTACTGATGGATATGGCTACAATGTGGTGGTATTTGTTGCGTACCAAATCGTCGCTCTTGCATCAGTTGTATGTATAGGACTAAAAAATATGAATAGCTAAGCGCACACGGCCTCTTGGTGCAACACGCGCATGGTGGGGAGTGGGGACCCGGGGGAGTAGAACTTCGAGAAAAACGATTAGTTTATATGCATTTTTCAAACTTTTTTTCCTCACTCTGGGCATGGACCACTGTTGCAATTCTTTTGCTGAACAAGTTACACTATTATACCCTTGTAACTGTTTGATAAACAGGATCAAATGGTAACTAATTAACAAATATTATCTGTCTACACAACTTTATGTACACATAAGCAATACGCATTTTATTATTTGAAGGTAACCTTACTCGATATGTGGTGTTGACGAGGTTCATTTAGCGGTTGCTAGCTTGGCTCCTGCATCATACGGAGTAGGATGTTGGAGATTAGGGCTTGCAAGATCGCATGAATTGCATGCTGACGAATGGGAATAATAATGTGCCAATGTGAGTGAGGAATGCACGTAGTATAAAAGCTCTCTGTTTTTCATCTTCTCGCGTTGGAGCTAGCTTGGGCTTTGCTCTTTCCATTTAGAGTCCTTTTTCCGAGATAAACTCTACGTACGCTTAGGCCATTTCTAGTGGGATTTTGTTTGAGTTTCGTTCTAATTAAATAAAACAACACATTGGTATGTTTAATGACATGGCAAGATAATTATGAAATTAAATAAATAGAGAGTTTTATGGGAGATGATAGAGTTTCATTTAGACGAAAGTCAAGATACACGGTTACCTAGACAAAATCTAATATGACACCTTTATAACTGGGAAATGAAACTCTCAACTCAAAATGGCCTTATATATTTCTTTTCAAATATATGGAATCACACTGGCATATTTTGATTATTCCAGACCCATAGGTAATAGTGGAACATTTCATATACCAGCGTAGAAGTACGAACGACACACACGAGTGAACCGCACTGCAGACTACATACTTTGCGGGGCGCATCGCAGAATACATACTTTGTGGGCCTACATGGATCGTGCAATGCATGGAAAGCATAGAGGGAAATGAAGGAATCGACGAGCCAGACAATAAAATAGGAAAAGAAAAAAAAGGAATTAATAGCCACTAAACAATGGAAACATTTTTATTCTATTGTTTTTGGATTCTTTACACCCTTTTTAATCCTTTTCGATTTGTAAGTGAAGCCAACGTGAGACGGTGAGAGATATAAAAAACTCACTCGTTTTATTGTGCAGATATAGATAATTAACTAGCTTCGTCCGAGCATACGAGGCCTGGCCTGAAAGGAGAAACTTGGTCAAGCAATTCGAGTCTCGCATGCACGCGCGCCAGCAAGGGTCCCGGGCTCAATCAGCTAGGTGATGAGATTCCATCCACTAATATACTGGTGGTCCTGCATATCCTACTAGCTACTACGAATAGCTTGCTTGTCACTGTAGGAATCTTTTCCGATCGAGAACAGTATATATACAAAGCTTTAGGTCTAGTGTAACGGTATCCTCAAGTGTAATGGTATCGCCTTGCAGTGTCATGTAGTGCCAACGCGATCTTGAGACGGCTTGTTACTATGTACTAATACTGCTAGCATCTAGATAGATTATTTTCTCTTATGTTGTCTCATACATTTACTTATATAGTAACCTCAAATTCCTTAATATATTTGTGCACAAAACAAAAGATTTATAATTTGACAAGCAACAACTCCTTGACAATAGAGCGCGAATTGTCTATAGTTCTACACATTAGCTTACGAGAGAACTGATTTGTGAAACAATTCTTTCCATCACATTCGTTTCTTGAGTGGTGCTAGAGTACACCTAGGCTCCACCCACCACCCAGAACATGGTTGTGGACTGTTTTAGGCTATCCACACTCGTACTATTCTATTTTTCTACTTAAAAAAAATATTCAGTCCTAGTTATAAGATTTTAAAATACAAAACACAATCTTCCATACTCTATATCTCATACCCTATACCGACAAACACAATTTTTTATTATTTCTTTTATATTTTCTCACCCTCTCTCCTTTCCCCAATCTCACACATAGCCACACCCACCGTAGCCGCCTCCTCGACGACTCCTCCCCATTTCTCTCTCGGGCCCCACCGAGTCCTCCCTACTGGCCTCGCCTACTCCCCGCCGGTCCGGCTTCTCCCCGTCACCCCGCCTCGTCCTCCCCGCTGGCCTGGCTCCTCCCTGCCCTCCCCATCCTCCCAGACGACCCCGTGTCCCCTTCCCTGTCGGTCTGCCATGCTATCGCAGGCACTGCATCCTTCTCCCCATTCTCTTCCACACGTAGACATAATGACTCTGGCTCTACATCTAGGGCGCCTGATCAGTCCGAACACATCTGCCCTACCTCCACCGAGCATTAAGGCCAGCTCCTCTAGGCGCCAAGCGCAGGAGAAAGGGAGGAAAGAGAAGGAGGTGCACACCACCACCGCACCAGAGGCAAAAGACGGTTCTCTCTGCCTAAGGCGTCGCCGCCTCCGCCACCCGTGGCCCTGCAAGCTCCGGCCATGAAGGATAGGAAGAGGCGGCCCCAGATCCAGCCACCTACATGCGGGCTCTCCCCGGCCTGCCGTAGTCTCCTAGGCCACGTCCTCCAAGCTCTGCCATCGTGCTCCTCTACTACGCCACCTCCTCCAAGCTCCAGCTCTAATACGCCCCCTCCCAAGCGCTGCCTCCGCTTCCGTCACGCTGGGCTCCATGGATCCGCTGCACTGACCTCATCCTCCACCGACCATGCCCCATCCTCATCCTCATTTGGCCGCCTTCATCCCCACTTCGTCTGTCATCACTACTAAATTTGCATCGTGGCCACCTCTCCCCAGCCTCTAGCGTCCACTCCTGCTCTTGGCCATGGCGCGAACAATCTGTCATTGCTAACGTGTAGGGAACAGAGTGGATAGCGTGGGTACAGCAAGCACTACATCTTTGGCATGGTAGGGGCCAACGCATTTGGTGGTCCTGACATTTTCGAGGCCCAGAACGATGCCTTCTAACGATAATAATAGCAATTATGTAATTATATATAAAATATCACCAATAAAGACTTAAAGTGCATAAAAAGTTATTCATATCAAGCAATAACTCACAATCAACTCATATCATATCAAACAATATTTATCACAAATCTATAAAAGTATGAAATCAACTCAACTGTAATATATACAGGACTCTCGAATTATGGTGTGCGCGCGTACATTTATAGAAGTGAGTGTTGTATGTGAGTGTGAGCGTCTATGTGCAATTTTCCAAACAAATCCTAATATCATGTATACTCCTTCCGTCTTAAATTATAAAGGGTTCTAACTATTTTTTTTATTTCTCCATATTCATAGGGACGTTGAAGAATCTCGACACATACTGAATATATATACATAGGAAAATGAACGAATCCATTTGAGGTCTAGAATCCTCTACAATTTGGGGGACAGAGGGAGTAGAAGGTTACATGGAACTCTTATTTCTTAAATCAAGGCATGCAAACTAAATTGTATCGGAAATCAAAGTGTAAAGGGTCATGCAGTTGCTAGTAAAGAAATAATGGATTGATTGATCACGCCATGTCGTGTTAGCAATGGATGGATCAGACTTATTGTTTCCAGTTGCATGCGCTAAGTAAAAAGCAGGAAGCATCAAGCTTTGGCCGATTTGAATTGCTTATTTTCTTCTACACGAAAATTGAAATAAAAAACGTATATATACATTACTACATGGTGGGCCCCATGGGTGAGGGGGCTCGGAGCGCTCGCTCCACATGCCCGCCCTCAGGGCCGTCGCTCACGCAACGATGGAATGGGCTTTGCAGTCGACTGCTACAGGACTACTTACGCCAAAATGTCACAACATTGATCTTTCCAGTGGACGAGTGTGGATAGCATTAGGAGCTCAATGTTTTTTTTATAATGAACGTCAGCTTCATTATCTTAGAAACAAGATACAAGCTGAATGTTTATATTTAGATGGCCCCATTCTGAAAGAGCTGACGACTGGAGGCATTGGATTACAGGACACACCCCATGTAGGGAGTTGAAGCAAATAAAATTACAAGGGGAAGGCAAAGATTGCCTTGCTTTTTTTGCCTGATTGTGGGCGAAGGTGTTGTTCGATCTTCCAATTTTCCTGTAAGCACAAGATCCAAAATTCGTGTTGTTTACTATTGCCGCTATGATTGGCCTTAGCTCCCAACTTGGTGCGCTGTGGATTGGACTACTGGAATTTAGAGCTGTTGTCATTTCTTGGCTATCGGAGTAAATGGTGCAGTTTTGAATCTGCAATGCAGAGGACACCTGAAGAGCTAGGAGAATCGCCTGGGCTTCCGCATGGGTTGGACTGGTTGCACTTCTTCCTTGAGCCTGTACCTTTAGCTTGAAACTGACATCCTGTAATCTGCCTTTGAAGAAGAGCCCTAAACCTAGAATATTTGCATCAGTCGGAATAGCTTGCTGTAAGAAGGATGCATCAACAGAACAAACTGTATTAGGGGAGGTGAGAACAGGATTTTCGATGTGCACATGCTTACCTTAGTTTCGATCAGTAGAGTACAACCGAATACAATGAAGAGAGTTGTTCATAGTGTGGCAGTTTAAGTCAGCTCTAAAATGCATATAAATTTGCTGGGCAGACCAAGTTTTGTTGTTAAATTTTTTGTCATTTCTAGCTTTCCATATATACCAAAGGGTGGAAATTGAAAGATGCAGGTGCTCACTAGAATCGTTATAAGAAACAATATAACAGACAGCATCTTGTAAGTTTTGTTGAAGATGGACTAAATCATCAGCTCTAGAGGAAGGAGAGCCTGAGAACCAAGTAGCCCTAGGAAGGGAGCAGGTGAAGAAAAGGTGCAAGTCATCCTCAATCTGGTTGCAGGTTTTGCATTTGTTATCTTTATGTTGGGAATACTTAGAAACACTTTCAGCTGTGGTGAGAGCATACCTTAACAACCTCCAAAGAAAAGTTTTTAGTTTCGGGGAGATGTTTTTATCCTTACGGGTTTTGTTCAACTGAGATAAAGCTTGACTGCTTAGGCTCCTCGATCCCTGCAAGGTAGCTGAAGGAGGAGTTTGAACAGTTAGGAATTTGTGAGCTTCTTTGGTGGTGCACTCTCCCCTTTTTGATGGTTTCCAAATAAGAACATCTTGTGAATTCTGGTGGACAATAGGTGTGTTTAGAATAATCTGAGCTGCATGGTTATCAAAAACTTGATTAACTAGAGAATTGTTCCAAACATGTTCATTACTTATCCAAAGGTCTTTAACTTGGTTAGGTAGAGGTGAAATAGAAGGAGGCAAGATAAGATGAGAATGAATATTATCCCAAACAGGCCAAGGCACCACGATCGAGACCAAATATTTACGGAACCTGCATGAAGTTGATAGACACAATTGTCATGTATATAATGCGTCACCTTTTGGATGGAGGACCAGAAGACAGACGTGGAACCTGTGGAAGGAGCTTTCCAGAAGGAGGTGTGAGGATGATATTTAGCTTTGAGCCTTTGAGAGGAATAGGTCCTTTTGAGCGGCCATCATCCAAGCAGAATGAGTGACTAGACTTTTGTTTACTGTGATGATATTCTTGATGCCTAGCTCTCCTAAATGTTTGGGTTGACAGATGCCCTCCCATGCTCCGAAGCAAATGGGTTTTGTCATGCCTTCATGTTGATTTCCTTGCCACCAGAAATTTCTGATAATTGAAGTGATCTTTTCCAAAAAAAATCCTTAGGAAAGAGAATGTTAGTCATGTAATAAATGGGAATGGAGGCTAGGATTGAATTAATATACGTAAGACGACCAGCATGACTAGGAGTGTTAGCTTTCAAACCAGCGAGTTTACTTCTGAATTTGTTTAAGATGAAATTGTAAGCAGCAGCTCTATTCTTATACGTGAGGAGGAGAGGATGCCCTAGATGAATGGTGTCACTGTTCATAGTAGAAACTGGGAAGAGGGTAGTTACCATGTTTTTTTTTGCTGCTGTTACTGTTGGTGGTCGTTATTGCAAGAATTCGACCACCAACCGTCGGTGAATAAATGGGGTATAGATAAAGTTCTGTACATTATTTACCTAACACTGATGAATTCTACGAGTTTTGGTGTTTTTTAGTGCATCATAGGGAGATGCTCATATTCTATGCAAAATAACATCATCTAGAGCAAGAAAGAAATTACGTACAATAGAGCAAGAGAGAAATCACGTACAAAAGAGTTTGAGAATGACTTGCGAATAACACCATTATTAAGTATCTCAAATGCCCTCAAGGACAACACCATTGTGTAGAGCTCATCGAGACGATTCCAACAGATAAATTATTTGCATCGTTTGGAGCTCGGATGGAAAAGATATTCAAAATACAAAATTAGAGAGCAGTGCTGACGTTAGCCCCCTCTGTACTACCCGCGAGTGGGAAAGTGCCAGGAAGCGCCAAGTGGTGGGTGGTCATTGGTGGTGAAGCACCACCCCCTCCGCTCCCCGCTGCTTGCACCAACCAAAGGCCGACACGTGGCGGCCCATGAGCGAGCGCATCTCTACGCTCGGGAGACGCCCCGCTCGGTCGGCTTGACCCAATGGCGCCACGCCACGTGGCGCAAGCAGGGAGGTAGAGGTGCAGCTCGGCCGGCTCGCTAGGCCCGCCAGTGGCACGTGGCGCCCGCAGAAGCGCTCGCCCACCGGTCTGGCTGCCTAGTTCTCCTATTGTTTTTCCCAGAAACACATGTAACGGCCGATTGTCCACTCCAACGGCCGGTTCTTGACCGCACTTGGCTTTGGTAGGTCCTCTTGGTGACAGCGAGAGCGTACCATATGTAGTCCAGCCCCGTCGTTCGGGTTGCTTGTAGCCGCATAGCCGAGTCCTTGGGACACCCACCTTTCTCGTCTGGGTTATCAGCACTCTGGTTTCCAGAAGTGGTTAGCAGCCTTGGTGGCGAAGTAAGTATCCTAGACAATTAGATAAGTCATTACCTCAGTCAGAGCAATAGGTTCGATCTAGCTTAGTCTGTCTGGCTCACCATAGTATAGAAAGATCTCATCAGGAATTTGAGTTCTCACCTCGTTGTTCTCCTTTCTTTACCTGCTTTCTTGCCAACGGTGCTTGGTTTGTATCCCATGGTGCTTAGGTGTCGATCATTGCTAGCTATCAACTAGATGAATGATAGTTTGATATCTCTATCTCAATGCTTCCCTGTGGATAAATATGATACCTTAACTACTCCCAGGTGAAAGGCTACAGCAGTCTCCGTGCGCTAGTGGAGTAAAATCCGGTAGGCTAAGAACGACCAACAAGCTTTTCTGGCGCCGTTGTCGGGGGACCGCCGAGTTAGAATGTTATTCTGTTATTCATCCTTTTGTTGTTGCTCTTTTATTTTATTTGGAAATTCAAAACAAATTAAACAAAAATCCATTTTCTTCGAAGATGCTCTGTCTATTGTGTAATTCTTGATCATGTGTGGTTCTTGAACCTCTTTTTCATGCTATCCAAAGTTTCATACCAGACCATAGCTTGGGCTAGATCCTAACATGTGCCCAGATGCTAATTTTCATATTAAGTGCCGTGCTTAGGTTGGAATTAGTCGCTTTCTATCAAATTAGATAGAATATCATGTTTGGTAGATAAGCTATGGATGATCTTTGGTAGTGATGTTCTATTGCTAGTTCATGAGCTGCGATTCTTGAACTATCTGGATCTCTCAAGTTTCAATGGAGACACAAAATCCTGGTGTTGTTTCAAAAATGCATCCTATTTTTTTAAACCGTGGATTTGAGCAAAAGTTGGAGAAATGGAAGTCATGGTTTAGCAACACGGTTTTTGCTATGTTTTGATTGAAAATATTTTTTCTAGCACTATGTGAACAATGGGCCCGGTGATTAATACTCTTTATACATTTTGGACTCTTGTATATGTTGTACACTAACTTGTTGCAGGAGGCATTCATTCTCCACATTGAGAAGAGAGGCCTAGTGGACAACATTCTCGTGCTCAACCTCTTGTGATCTATCTTGCCCCTTCTTCGAAAAAGATAGCATCATGTATACCACGTTATGCTATATTCCATGGTTGAATTTGCACAGCTAGTAGGCCACTGGTCTACTGCCCCATAGAAAAATTGCGTGCCCGATGGAGTTGTGGTGTAGATCTCAAAAGCGGCTGGCATAGATGTCTCACATTGTGGGAAAGCTCCATCTTAAGCACCACAAAGGAAAACACGAATCAATGATCACAAGCATGGTGAGAACGTCGATGTCATGATGTGCAGTCGATGGCGGTGTGGCACATGGAAAAACAACGACTGGTGGAACGTGTCATGACCGACAAGTATCAAGCCCAAGAAGAAAAGTTAAACATGATAGGGAGCAAGTTTGGAATCAGCATCCAGTGCAGAAACCAAGCTTGGGGAGAAAATTGTCTGGCATTTGACAAGCTTCCAGAGAAACAACCAAAATTTCCAAGCCAATGAAGCAGCGTTTAAAGGATGTTCGCTACATTAACATTCCATTGACCAACCATGGAGCGAGAACCCGATGTACCTACTGTCTGCCAAGATGGAATTTTTAGCATCGATCTTCCAGCGTCAATGAAGGTAACCCCCTCTAACAGCTATTTTCAGCGTTCTCTTTTTAGAGGTTGTTTTGAATTGAATGCCTATTAGTGATAGCACTTGAAACCAAACCTTCTTCATGCTAGGATCTTCTAGTAGTGCTATCATGGTAGCACTTGAAACCAAACTTTCATCGTGATAAGATTCTATGGCCTTAATACCTTCCAATAGTGCTATCATAGGCTAGCTTATCTTGAATTAGCTAGCCTTCTACTTTACCCAACCTAGGCGTCTTATTAGGTAGACAAGTGCACGTGTTGATCCCTAACATGCAGGGAAAGGTAGAAGGGAGGTTTACAGAGATCATAAAGGAGGAACAAAAATGCCATCACGTAATCCACTCTCGATCTTGAGTATCTCTTCGCGCCATGATTGGACAATGTCTTCCACTGGAATCAAAATGAAGGACAAAGTAGAACATGAGAACTTTGAACAAAAAGGTTATTTCGTCACACCACTAGAATCAAGCTTGGGGGAGGATATGTCGAGAGGCACCCATCCTCTGACCCAACCCCTGAGAGGAAGGACCTCAATATTCAACCAACAATGCTTGATCACTGCAAGACATTTACCATGCTCTACATCACTTGGGAAGCAGACATCTCTCATACCGAGAGTTCATCTCCAAAACCACAAGACCAGATGTCTCTATAGTATAAAGTTGCAATTAGAGTTCGTCTCCAATACCACAAGCCCAGATATCTCTATAGTATGAAGTTGCAATTGGCATAAGATATATGTAGATACTTCACCATAATTCCCTTCTCATGGCCAGATATTCAACAAGAATTACCAGATGTCAGGATGATCTATTCTACCCATCAGTCAGCACGCGAATGAGCTACCTACGACATCATAAGCATGGCACAACATCAGTCAGCAGGCCAATAAGCCACCTACGACATCATAAGCATGGCGCAACATGAGTCAGCACACCAATGAGCCACCTACGATATCATAAGCATGGTGCAACATGAGTCAGCTTGCCAATGAGCCACCTACGACATCATAAGCATAGCGCAACATGAGTCAGTATGCCAATGAGCCACCTATGACATAATAAGCATGGCGCAACATGAGTCAGCACATCAATGAGCCACCTACGACATCATAAGCTTGGCGCAACATGAGTCAGCATGCCAATGAGCCACCTACGACATCATAAGCATGGCGCAACATGAGTCAGTACGCCAATGAGCCACCAATGACATTACACTCATGGAGAACAACCATCAACCGAAGATTGATGGCAAACTATCAAGGACAGATTAGGAGTCAACTCCAACAAACATCTGCCACTATCATTCCACTCAGTCTGTTTAGAAATAAACAACTGGCCGTGACCGAAATTGTGTCACTTGGGAAGAATGTCAGACTTAAGGCAAACATGAAGTTGGAGCGGGGGATCCAACAAGAAACATTCACCCATGAGAGTAGAATCATTAGATCATATTTGTCTACAAATCGAAGCTCCCGAGACTTTGCAAACGGTCCAAATAGTAGCATTGGAAACAATTGCTCAAATAGATCATTTTAGAAATAGAGCAGATAGAACAAGAGTAGAGAGAGGAGCGAATTCACCTAACATAGGTGAGCAACACAAGCAGCATCGTCGTCACCTAGGGAACAAACAAACTTGCGGGAGGCATGTTAGGTAATATCGAAGCTCATTTTCTTGGCAATCACTAGCTAGAACTAAGCTCGGGGGAAGATCACCAGGTGAGTACCCCGAATGCTCTGTATTTAACAAACATCTTAAATCCTGAAGATTGCCATGATATAAAAAATTTTACTTCTGGTTATCCCAGATAAAAGAGAAGTTAGAAAAATTTGCATAATTCAAAAACAACAAAAAGATTTGCTTTTTACCATGAATAAACAAACACCTATAATGCTAGAACATTATTTACCCTTGCTTAAATGAAATGATGAATAGTTGCTCTGTTAATTTCTTGTAAGTATTTCGTATACAACTTGACACTTGTTGACGCGACATTTGAACGAATATTTTGCATCATTTTATGTAGTTTTTCACTGATTTCATGCGTCAACTGTATCTTTTACAAACAATTATCACCGATTATTGTGGATTTTGTAATATTGTCTTGGAAATATGCTATATGTGATTTTTATAGGTTTTTGACCAATTTTTCGCGAAATTCACCACAATCTACTTCGAGTAAGAAAAGACCTCTGAGATGTTATTTTATGAAGACGATGATCAAAGAAGGCTTGGTTGACTTATGCCCATCCTCTGAGTTAATCAAGGCTTTCTAACCAGAAGCTTCTAGAAGTCATCAAGTGCTACAAGTTCATAGAAGAATATATGGTAAAAGTATTCCAATTATATCCAAAACTAGAAGAATTCGACAAATCTCAGAGAATATAGAAGATTCCAGAACCCAAGAGTCCGAGATCCTCCACAATTATATTTCTTCAGTACCAAGCAACGTCCCCCCGAAAGATGAAAAGGAACCGACTCAGGAGGAGTCCGGGTCGGCCGAGCCTGGACCATCTGGTCGGCCGAACCCACCCCCCTTAAGTCGGTTGAGGTTTCCTTTTCTACCACGTCATCTCCAGACTATATAAAGCCAGCCTAGGCCCCGAGGTCGGGCATCCAATTCATTATCAAGGCGTGAAGACGGCGACAAGAGGGACCCCAACTAGAGGAGAGTAGAGGGTCGAGTTTCTAGTCTAGGATTAGAGTTCTTCTAGTTCCTGGAGGTGATTAGAGGCCTTGCACGGTGCTCTAATTACCTAGCTCTAGAGGTCTAATTGTGTCATCAAGGGAAGGTATGATCATGGCTATATTCTTGATACAATTTACTAATGAAGCATTGTTCTTGTCTAATTATCATATTCTTGCTCTAATCATGCTTGTTCTAGCTCTAATTAACTTTAGGTCTAGATGCTTGCTAATTAGATCATGTCATTAAGGGTGTTATTTATCTAGCATTCTTGATCTCTAATCTAGTTTACTAATTACATGGTTGTGTTTCTAGTTCTTGTAATCATGGTGATTAGAGATTCTAGTTGCTCTAATTATGTTACTTGACTATGTGAAGTAATTAGAAGCGCGTTCTCTAATTATGTATGCCTGTTGAGAGTTTCTCGTCGATTACTTGGTTACTAGTGATAGTAGAGCCTGGGGAAAGGTTAAACTCGATCTACGGGAGTAGATTGGTTGATCTTGATTTAATTATGCTATGATGAATATGCTTGAACATGCTTATTTACCTTGAGCTACTAGTTATCTCGCTGCTCTAATCTTGTTGTGGCACCCATATCGCGTATGTCTTGGATCCAATTAGAGCTTGATTAGAATCTTGTCAATACCCTTTGGTAACTCCTCTATTGTTGTTCTAATTGCTTATCATATATATATATATAACTTATCTAATTTAGGTTAAGGACTGGTTTAGAGAAGTTTAGACCCCCCCGTTTTACCTTTAGTTTTCCTTTAAACTCTTGTTAATTAGCTCTCAATTAGTTGGTTTCCCGGATTGACAAAACCCATGATACTCATCCTGGGGGAAAGCTACATACGATACTATCGCTTGCAGTATAAGGTTTGCCGGGCTTAAGTGCCGTCAACAAGCTTTTCTGCCGCCATTGCCGGGGATCTAATTAGTCGAGTCTTAATGAATTTGAGTTTATGTGTTTGTTTATATTTAGTTTTGATCTTTTAATTTTTGTTTGTTATTTATTTATTTATTCTTGCACCATTTTGCTTCTTTATTTTGCTTTATTTTAGCTTTTATAATTAGTTAATTTTAGTTTTGTTAAAGTTTAGTTTAGTGTAAATTCTCTAGAATATAGTTTTCTTTGTATATATTCTCTGCCACTAACATTAGCAGGAATGGATGGACCACTGTCCAACAAACCAACTAATTATGTGGATGATCCAAGAAGTTACTGAAAAAGCCCCGAAGCTCTACCAAATTTTCTCGGAAATAAGACAGAACTCTGCCAGAAATGGGAGACGGAGTTGAAGAAAGGAAGCTCTTGGACCTATGTGTGCCAACCACCGCCGATTTGAGGATCAGAGATCTCACTCCACCTCAGAGAGCATTTGAGATCAGAAGCTCAGTGATTAGCATGGTGCAGAATCAACCATTCGGTGGAAAGGAAGACCCGAATCAACACTTGAAGACATTTATGCAGATTTGCAACACATTTAATATCGAAGGAGTCACTAACGATCAGATTAGAGCAAGGCTTTTCCCATTCTCACTAATCGGGAAAGCTCACCAATGGTTGTCAACACTTCCAGAGGCCACAGTGAACAACTGGCAGTAGTTACTACAAGCATTCATCGCCAAGTACTTTTCACCAGGGAAGACTCAAGCTTTGCGCAGCAAGATTTCAACATTTGTGCAATACCCCACTGAGACATTCGATGAAGCCTATGAGAGATTCAACGACTATGTGTCAGCCTGCCCTCACCACCACTTTCAGAAATGGGACTTAATTCAGAAATTTTATGGTGGACTCAACGCAGCGTGTAGAGCACAGATTGACGCATCTTCCGGAGGATCAATTCTCAGTCTCACTCCTATAGAGACCGAAGCTCTATTCAATAAGATCGCCTAGAATGGAACATGGGGAGCAGACAGGGTGGCGCCTACTACAGTGTCTACATCAACTGGAGTGGTAAAGAGCTTGCTAGAAGTGGATAAGATGGAAATTCTTGGTGGAAAGATTGACTCACTTGTGAGAAGGTTGGAGAAGATGAAGAGTGGCAGAGCCAAGGAAGCGAAGTCTACTAGAAGCTATGATGACTTGTGAAGAGTGTGGAGACTATGGCCATTCCAAGGAAAGTTGCCCAGAGGAAGCTAAGGCTTTGGACTATGCAAGGAAGGAAGGTTGGATTCCCCCATCCAACTACAGACAGAATAGACAACAGTTCACTACTGGATCAGCTATTCAAAATGCCATTCCTGGATTAGTTCTCAATTAGTTGGTTTCCTGGATTGACAAAACCCATGATACTCATCCTGGGGAAAAGCTACATACGATACTGTTGCTTGCAGTATAAGGTTTGCCGTTCTTAAGTGCCATCAACAACACTCTCCTAAAATTGGAACTTATTGCCATTTGTCGTGATCCTACGTTCAATCTTTAACCTTGTGGGAGCAAGTGCATTCAAAACCATGTCTAAGTTGTTGTGAGATGTGATATAATCAAAATTTGATTTTAAACCATCTTGATCCTAGTAAGGTAAATTCTCAGAGTTTTCTTATTGAAAATCAAAATGAGAAAGTTCCTCAGTAGTTTGAATACCTATCCAGAGCCAAATACTTACATGATGAAACATATACATATGCTACCTATTGTTGTGTTGAGTTTTGTCAAATCTTGAGTCCTTATGAGGTAATGGCACTTCGAGTCCCGATCAAAATCCCTTACATTCATCTCCATTTGGTAGCCTTTCTTTGTCTGGTTATGCTTAAATCTACAATGGATTCAAGCACCCATCTTCACCAAACATTTCTCCACTATATCCATCATCCATCTACCTGTCCACAAATATGGTCTTCTAAATAAATACTCCAGTCACATTCTAGAAACGTCCCCAATGTGGGCCTTACAAGAGGAGACATGGAGCTACTGAAAAAAAAGATGAAGAAAAAAAGAGAGAAGAAAAAAAAGGAAAAAATGATAGCTCCATGTACTCGCAAGCTTTAAATTTTTAAGAGAGGATTGATCAAATAAGGAGTTTTCATCTATAGACCATATCCATCCACAAAACCAATCCATTCTCCTTTGATTGGGATGAGAGGTATCACAAAGATCGCTAGGACCAATCTTTGACTTAACAAAATACATAGCATAGGTAAGCTAACTTTATCCCTACCTTGAGCTCCACATAAGCCTTTTAGTTGCTAGGGAAAAGTTTGGCCAATGGCCTAGTGAGGAAACTTAAAACCACTTGAGTGATCGAGGGTACCATTTGACGAACTTAATGCTTTCATTTCTAAAATTTTCAAAACCCTCCGAGCACTGAAACTTGAACGGAGATAGAGTTCGATGACACTCTTCTAAATTTGTCCCATCTCTCAACTGCCGAAGACAAGGTAAGAAAAGCCAGAAGCTCCACAAGTATGGATAAAAAGGTTGGGCTACACTAATGCTAGTTTGTTCGAACATAAAGGTAGAATGTTGGGTTGTGCACCTAACACTTGCAGGACATTGGCATTGATGCAACTCTTGATCCACCGAGCCTAAGTCTTAGCTTTGCTCGAGGATGAGCAAAAGTTCAAGCTTGGCGTGTGTTGGTGGGTGTTATTGCAAGATTTTGACCACCAACCATTGGTTAATAAATGGGGTATAGATAAAGTTATGTGCATTGTTTACCTAACACTGACGAATTCCACGAGTTTTGGCGGTTTTCAGTGTATCACAGGGAGATGCTCAAATTCCATGCAAAATAACATCATTTGGAGCAAGAGAGAAATCACATAAAAAGGGCTTGAGAATGAATTGCGAATAGCACCATTATGAAGTATCTCAAATGCCCTCAAGGACAACACCATTGCGTAGAGCTCGTCGAGATGATTCCAACGGACATATTATTTGCATCGTTTGGAGGTCGGATGGAAAAGATATTCAAAATACAAAATTTGGGTGCAGTGCTGACGTTAGCTGACGTCAGCACCACCCCCTCTGTACTACCTTCGAGCAGGAAAGTGCAGGAAGCACCAAGTGGTGGGCGGTCATTGGTGGTGAGGGGGGAGCCATGGATCGCTATCCGCTCCCCACCGCTTGCAGCAACCAAAGGCCAACACGTGGCGGCCCAAGGGCGAGTGCGCTCCACGTGTGGGAGACGCCCCGCTCGGCCATCTCGACCAATGGCACAACGCCACGTGGCGCGAGCAAGGAGGCTGAGGCACGGCTCGCTCGCTCGGCCCGCTAGGGGCACGTGGTGCCCGTAGAAGCGCTCGTCTGCCGGTCTAGCTGCCCAGCTCTCTTGTTTTTGACCCAAAAACACCTGTAACGGCCGGTTGTCCACTCCAACGGTGGGTTCTAGGCCTTAATGGCCGGTTCTTGACCGGTTTTCAATTGCAGCACGTGGGGAACAGAGTTACCGACCTTTCTATGTCGGTTGGAGGGCCAAGCGGTGCGCCAGGAGCCATTTGTGGAAGCTTTCTTCACCTTCAAGGCTCCCACTTCCCCTATAAATAGAGGGTCACACCCCCTCTCTCACTTGTACCATTCACGATGTGAATTCTCTTTCTCCCTCTCTAGGAAGCGCCCCATGGAAGGTGCCTTCACTCTAAAAGTAGTGTTTGGTTAGGAGTTAGAGGTAGGGCTCCATCGTTCCGGAGCCGTCTTCAGGAGTTCGGTATGAGTTTGCTTGTATCTTTATTTCCTGTAAGACTTCTGCTAGTTAATATATTTATCTTTCTTTACTTATGTGAGCATTTACTTTACTCTTGCTTTTGGTATTAATCATGCCTTAGCATAGTAATGTCTTTTAGACTATAGTTAGAGTTGCTCCGAGAGGTAATGAATATTTAGTTTGTCGTGCTTATAGATTCCTCGTATGCTCCGTATAGCACTTGATTATATGGTTATGTATACTTCTATCTGGAATACCCGTAGATGTAGTGCCTTGCAAGCGTAGACATGGTGCCTACAATTACGGTCACCTTGGTTTTGCACTCAACCCCACGCAGTTTTGGGTAGTCGGGTGTGCATGTAGACTAGGCGCACTTGGCTTTGGTAGGTCCTCTTTGTGACAGCGAGAGTGTACCATGTGTAGTCCACCCCCGTCGATCGGGTTGCTTGTAGACGCATAGCCGAGTCCTTACGACACCCGCTTTTCTCGTCTGGGTTATCAGTACTCCGGTGCCCAGAAGTGGTTAGTAGCCTTAGTAGCGAAGTAAGTATCCTAGACAACTAGATAAGTCATTACCTCAGTCAGAGCAACATGTTCGATCTAGCTTAGTATGTCTGGCACACCATAGTATAGAAAGATCTCATCAGAAATCTAAGCTCTCACCTCGTTATCCTCCTTGCTTTACCTGCTTTCTTGCCAACGGTGCTTGGCTTGTATCTAATGGTGCTTTGTGTCGATCATTCCTAGCTATCGTTGACGTGAATGAGTAGTGATAACTGGATGAATGATAGTTTGATATCTCTATCTCAATGCTTCCCTGTGGATAAATACGATACCTTGGAATACTTATAGGATGAAAGGCTATAGCGGTCTCTGTGCGCTTGCAGAGTAAAATCCAGTAGGCTAAGAACCGCCAACAATTACCTGTTTACTGAAAGTTGTACATGATTTTGCCCAGTTGGGTGTCTATCCTGAAATACTGCAAAAGGAGTCGATGATTTGCTTTATATTGGATGCTTCCTCCCAGGTGGTTTGACCACAAATTATAAGATCATCTGCAAACATGAGAGAGTGAATGGGAGGGCAATTATGGCCTAAAGAGATACCATTGATTTGTTGTGCATCCATAGCTTCCTGTAATGAAAGGGAAAGTTCATTGATATCTAGGACAAAAAGGTAGGGGGAGAGAGGGCAGCCCTGCCTAATGCCTCTTTGAGCTGTGAAGTCAAAACAAGGTTGGCCATTTATAATAACAGAAAAGGAAGAGGTGGATAAACATTGTTGCACAAGGCTAAAGAAATGGTTACAGAAACCCCTTCTTTGCAGAGCTCTTAGAATGAAGGGCCATTCAATTCTATCGAAAGCCTTTGCTAAATCATTTTTTAACATGAAAGCCTGATGGTTCCAACTTTTAAGGCTAAAGGACTAGGTTATTTCTTGAGCAATGACGTTTGAGGTAATACCACGACCTGGAATAAATGCAGCTTGGGAGGTCTGAATATAGGAAGGAAGATGGATTTTAATCCTTTTCGCTAGGCTGGAGGAAATGATTTTATAAATAACATTGCATAGACTAATGGGTCTAAAATTTTGAGGAATTTTTGCATCCGTACCTTTTGGGATTAGAGCAATATATGTTTGGTTCAAACCTTGTGGCATTACCCCAGAGTTGTAGAAGTTGACTATGAACTGCACCACATCTTGAGCAATCCATGGCCATGCAGCCTTGTAAAAGGCGGCCATTCGGTCCTGGAGCTGCATCTGTCTTTGACTGTCTCCCAATTTTCTTGTGCAGTGGGAATTGAATCTGTAAAAGCATCATTTAGATGAATGGTTTCATGAAAAATCTGAGCTTCCTGATCTCGTGGAGGCAAAACATTAAGCTGAGCAGTGAAAAGGTCAGTGAAATAAGATTTAAAACATTCAGCTATTTCATCATTTGTGGTTAAAGTATTTCCATCCTGAGTTAGGAGAAATTGAATTTTGTTCTTCCTAGCTCTCTTGAGAATGCATTTCTGAAACAAATGGGTGTTTCTATCTCCCAACTTCGCCCACTGCTTCTTGGCTCTTTGTCTGTGATATTCTTCATTCTTCTCCATGATGTTGTGATGATGTTGTATGAGGAGGGGTGACGAGCCCATGACTCCTCAAATTAATTCTTCTTCTAAAAGTTTTCGAGCTAGTCTCCGATTTGGTTCTTTTCCACTTGATTGAAAATATAACAAGAAGAATGAAGTATTATTTACTCCTCGGGGATTATTGACAAAGTTTATTTATAAAGGTGCCGCATTCAAGCCTAGAAGAAAATAAGGAACCAAGAAAATATGTGTTTATTGGTTCCATGCAGATGGCCATCCCTTGAATAATTATGCGTATGAAGCACTCGGAGTACAGCTGGATTATTTTATGCACCTGGCTTACGTGAGTTACCAAAAAGAATACGTACTAATCTAGTACTGTACGTGCATGATTTGGTTTAAGTAGAGGCCGGGCCTTGTAAAAGCTATACGCATGCACGTATCTTTTTGTTGGGTCAATATTAATTGGAGCGTGCAAACGGACGCGCGCGCAGGAAATCACCCCCGGTCTGCACACCCCTATTTGGGAAATTGGCGACCATTGTTTCTTTTTTTTGAAAAACACCTCCCACACCTGCTGTACTCTGTTCCCACTGCGCGCACTATTTTTTTTCCGCCGCGCATCATTCCTTCTGGACAAAGGAAGCAATCCATCGTACACCCCAAACTAAAAAAGCAGAATCACCCAATCCACAAAACAAAAAAATTTGCCTATGTCACACTGTAAAAAGACATATCTTCATTAGTTAAAATGCTTGAATTTTTTACATAAAGTGCCTATCATTGACATAAACAATATATAGAAAATACATCCTGCTTCGAATGTGAAAACAAAGCTAGATCTCATGACCACAAATAACAGCAACACACTTTAACAGCGAAAAATACCTCCAATGGATACCAAAAATGCTTAATAGATATTACTAAAATGCTTGGTGCGATGATCCGGCGAGCCTTGCGCAGAGGGGGTCCTCCTCCCCATCGCTGGTACAGGAGCGTAGAGAGGAGTAGGTGGCACCAGAGGAGGCCGGTAGCGGTGCATCTGCACTGGAGGAAAGTGCCCGCCCCTAGGAAGACGGATCCGGCGCCGGGGTGGCGGTGGGGCCGATGGGAGCCGGCGAGCCGGATCCGGCGCTGTAGAGGTTGGGCTGGGACGGGGAAGTGGATTTGGTGCCGGGGACACGGGGCCAACGACAGGGAGGAGGAGGAGGAGGAGGAGGAGGAGGGGCCTACCTCATCGCCGGCCACTGGAGCACGAGACACCATCCACTAGCCGCGCTGCTCGCCGTCGCCCTCCAGTCGCGTCGGAGCCCAGGGAAGAAGAATGCGTGAGATGCGCGTGTGGGGACTGGGGAGGCGACCGATGGGGACGAGAGATATTTTCTGGGCGTCGGAAGATAGGGAATAAGAGAAGCCATTGGATTGCCTATCGAGTTGATTGGACGGTCCACGAGGTGTGCGGGCGTGATGGCCAAATCCCGCGTGCTCGGATGGAAGCATTTAGGATATTAATTAGGAGACCTGGACGATGCATGGCCAGGGCGATCTCGAGTCAGGTCTTTTGCTGGCGTGCGTGATGGAGTCCAATTAGGTGTCGCGGTGGTGTCCTATGCCTGCGAGCACATATATGGTTTAGGGCTGGCCGTGTAAAAGGACAGATTGGACTTTTATTTAGTGGAGTCTATTCCCTCGGCGAGCCGTCGCTCTCTAAACCTCTTTGGTGGTGATTCTTTGGGTGGTCGCTCTCTAAACCTCTTAGGTGGTGATTCTTTGGGTTCTTAGTGCTGAAGATTATTGCTCCGGATTCCTGCGTAGATTTGTGTTGGTGTGCGATTAAGCTGTTGTTTGGGCGTTCTCTGGAATTCTTCGAAATCTCCGTGTTCTCCTCGTGGTTCTTTGTGGCTGCAGGTGAAAGAACCTATCTAGGGTTTTGGTTTGCAGACTCTCGTAAGCGGATCCCTCCATCTACCTATCAGTTGCTACTAAAGGTGTTTGATTAATCATCAGTAGTTGGTCCTCTGAGTTGTGCTGCTATTTGATCTGGGATTGAGTGTGAAATTTACCGCGTGATATTCATCTAACGTTGCTGCGGATTATTTAATTGATCAAAACGAGTCGACTTGCTGTTGGTACTGCCGTGAGACCAGTCAATCGTCATTTAATTAACTCGGCAGCCAAATTACTTGCTCGTATATTCATCGAAGATGAGTCCTGGTGGTGGTCTGCTTCGGTGTGAAGAAAATATTACGCTAGCATTAACTTTCAACGATTGATCTGTTTTTGTTGTACCGTGAAAAAGATTGGAAAAATATTCGGCGATAGTAGGCGTTTTTCTATCAGGTGGTATCAGTTTGCTGGGTCGCTCATGGTACCTTTGAAATTTTTATTGTTGAGATTTGTGAAGATGGTTGACTATAGTTTGGCTAACAACGAAATCAAGTTTGTTCGACCGCTTTCCTCGCGTACTTCTCCTTGGAGCAACTATGATGGGGCAAATGATATGGAGGATTTCTTTTGGGGTCGTGGCCTCCAATCTTGTACGAAGGTATTCTACGCGATGCGTACATTTTCTGAAACTCTTTTGAAGTGGTGGGTGAAATTTCAGCGAGGCTGTGTCGAGGGAGGTGACGTTCCTTGTAGTACATAGATAGGTACGAAAGCTATTTGACAACGCCGTTTTGATCCACAGTTTGCAAAGTGTGTATCTAAACCAAAGAAAACAGCTCCTCCTTGTGCCCCTAGTCACAAAGATAAAAAAAAAATATTTCTGCTCCTCCTGTCAAGGAGAAGAAATTTGATCATTAGAGTGCTAATACTAAATCTTACGACAAGAAGTCTACGCAAGCTGAAATTTTCTCTTCTCCTAAGCATTGTGCAAAAAAATCTGCTACCTCCTGTGCTAACATTTTTTGCTCCCCAAAAGAAGAGAACAAGGTTCCTGATTTTTCTCGCCTCCAAAAGAAGAAAAGGTTATGAATGTTGTTCAAGCTGTGGAGCCTTCGGTTATTTCTCTTCGAAAATCATTGCCTGATGCAATTGTTGATGAGGCATCAGATGATTTATCTATGGTGGCACGAGAGGTACAGTCTGATGGTACTGTTGTTACTACTAAAGGTCAGCCCTCTAGTATTTTTCAGTCAGAGTGTACAATTAAAGACTAAGGTATGCAAGTGCATTATTGAGGTGGTAGTTTTACTAATGCCATTAGTTCAGATTTGGTGCATTCTTTGTCCCTATCTATGCGGAGGTTTCCAACGCCACGTTATATACAATGGATGAATCAAAGTGGTATGTGTTGCCTCAGGATACCAGTGGGGTGTGGTCCTGAGACTTGGCCACACGAGGAGCTAGGGGATCGCGTCCTGGGCGCAGCTCCGATCGGCTACTCGCTGGGGGAGCCGATCAATGGCTGTGGTGGTGCGAGCGTGCTACCTGGTTTGACCTTGCAGCCAGGAAGGTGTCGATATAGATGCGGTGGTTGGCTCCTGTTCTCCCTCAAAAACGTACAAAACAGATTTAAATATTAAATTCCTACCAGATCGCTAAGATCTGCAACACGGGAGCCCGTGAAATCCCATTGGCTAAAGAGCTTATGCTTAGTGGTTCATGAAGTGTCTATAATCAGCATAAAAGTGGAACAGATATGGAAACATATCAAATACATGATATAAAATATATGCATAGCCAGATCGGCTTCTGAAGCGCCCCATTTTCTATAATGGGATTAAAATGTGTTTTATTATCATTCCGGTGTTTGGTAATCACATTTTTACATTAGTGTGATACAGATCTGCACTAACGGGTCAGACCACAGAGGGGCGCAGCCCTAAAAATCTAAGCAGCGGAATATAAAATGTGGGGCTAGTCTCGCAGGTGGGAAGCAGGTCATAGCTCTTACTCATTCTCACTCCAATATATGTCCATAACACTGAAAACCAACAATAAAGCAAGGGTGAGTACATACGTACTCAGTAGCCCACCTTCTTCCAAAGGGATTTGGGGAAGAATAACACTATATGTAGAGATATATCTAGAGTTTGGGGAAGGTTTTGCAAAAAAAGTAGTTTGTATGCAGGGTTTGAGATAGTTGTTTAATCTTTCTGAAAACTGAGTTTTTGCTAGAAGGGGTTGCCACTGGACTTTTTGGTCCAACATGGTTCATGGCATTCCGGCCAACATATTTTTCCGTCCAGCATCCACTGCCGAACCAAAAATCTATTTTATCCAGCTACAAACCAATTCCATTTTATTTTATGAAAACTACTAACTAAAGAACCAAACCGTAACTCATCCATACCGGTGCACATGGACTATTTGAATAGGTTTTACTCTGATCAGAGGTTATATTAATTCCCACAAGTTAGACTCAGCGGCACATTACCGTCCTGCCCGAATTCCAAACCAAGTCTTTGTCCTCACTTCATGGTCTAGTAGTGCTTTAGGGATTATGTCCTCTGAGCCGCACCCTAGTGTCCCTCGACACCCTCTTGGCACACAACCCCTTCCTTAGCCCCTTGTGCGCCAACACAGCGGCTACTAGACTATCCATTCCGGCTTAGGCCTGACCAATGCCTCATACAGAGCGAGTGATTGTACTAAAAGACATATGCAAGATGAAAATCATAACGGTCCTTACGGAGAGCTCAGGTAGAACCATTCCCACTTTCCAAAGCTCGACACCGCGAGCAACCATCTACCCGGTCTTCTCCGCAAATACCGAGACATGGGGCAACCGCAGATAGCTAAGTTACCCGTTCAAACCCTACTCTTTAAAATGGCAGATCCCGACCCGTGGGCCGTTTGCCGGGGTTCTTCCCCATTTTATTTCAAAACCACACCCATTTTCCCATACTCTTCATATTCCACATACATAATCCAACATAATGTCAAGATTATAATAGATAATTAAATGAGCGATCCCACATATGCGTGCTATATCTAAAATAGGCTTAGGTGGTTGTATATTTTGTTGGGTTACCTTAGCAAGCAAAACATGCAAGTTTTTATGTGATTATCAAGCTAAGGGTTATGTTTGTAAAACATAGGAAATTTATGCATCAAGTGGGGATTCTAGTGGGCTTGTCTATCGTTTTGTTGATACAGATGATGCATCGATCATTGGTAATGAGGGTGTATCGTCCGCCGAATGCGTTGGTGTACCATCATTCGCCGGGCACATTGGTATACCAATTGCTGGGAACGATGGTGTGCCATCCACTGTGCATGTTGGTACAATATCTGCTGCAGGCGCCAGTTTCTTTCTTCGAGTGCGGCAAAGGCCCTCGGGAGAGGTGTATCGACTAAGATCGCTGGTACCACCTACGTGCATAAATAGGGAAAAGCATACACACTAGAAAATATAACATGAGCTCAACACGGATTTTAGGCGCGGTGAGCAGGAGATCTCGGGTTTATTTGGACGGTTGGAAACTTACCAGAGGTGGTGGCTCGGGTAGGTAGTAGGGTGGGGTGTGGTGTCAGTCCTGCTGGCAGGCAATGAGACGGTTATGGCGATAGTGCCAGGGTAGCGAAACTGAGCGGCGGGGGGTTTGAGTGGGACACGAGACGGAGCAATGATTTTCAGATGATTTCTGGTATCGTCATCATCCGAATTCAAAGCCCGGAAAGACCAAGGCAAGAGCCTTTAGGATTCATGTGGAATAAGTGGGTAACGACAGCAATCACCGGGCATACGAAACTCGTGGGACCAGTGTGAAGCACTGACTGGGCGTAGGCCGGCGTCCTGACTGCATGACGGCGGCTTCTGGCTAGGGAAATACTATGTGGTGTATACGAATAGATAGGGATTGTTTTTAGGTGAATTTAGGTGCAAGAATAACCTAAATCGGGGTTCAAAAGGAGAAGATATGTGG
This sequence comes from Paspalum vaginatum, assembly GCA_030272315.1. Taxonomy (NCBI): domain Eukaryota; kingdom Viridiplantae; phylum Streptophyta; class Magnoliopsida; order Poales; family Poaceae; genus Paspalum; species Paspalum vaginatum. The sequence continues at coordinate 30,531,269 of CM059013.1, read as the reverse complement.
TATCTAGTAACTAGGGGGTAGCAATAAATTTTTCTGGAAGTTGGAGGGGTAATTTTGGACCTTTCCTTGGCGCACTCTTGGATTTGGCCCATGAACGAAAGAACTTGGGCCAGGGTGGTTTCTGGTCGTGCGGCCCACATGCATAGCAGCGCGGCGCGTGCCCTTGGCGGGCTAGCCCAGCGAGGGGAGACGGCACGGCTAACGCCATTTGGCTTGGACCCATGTGGCAGTGGTAGGAGGGGAGAAGACTGTGTTAGGGAGGGTGACGGCGCGTCAGACCGGTCGAACCTGGGATGGTCCGACAGCTAGCAGCGGTGGTTTTTAGACGTCTGGCCAGTTCCGGCAATGAGGTTGATGGCGCGACGGTGAGGCCGATGAGGTAGACTTAGTGGCGGGATGGGGGTATTAGTTTGATGGCCCGGGGTGGTGTTTCTACGGGACAGCGGCAGTGCGCGCGAGTGGCAAGGAGAATGCTCAAAGTGGAAGTGGCACTGTGTTGGTGGAGGGGTGGTGACTGGATGTTGATGGAGTAGAGGGAGATAAGGTGGAGCTCAGGGAGGAGCCAATCGACCTTTGGCAGCCTGTGGGTGGGGAATTCGAGTGGCGGTGGAGGAGGGGGTGCTCCGCGAGCTCAGTGTGGGGGGAACGACGTCTGGCGAGGCCTTTTATAGGCGGAGGAGGAGCGGCATTGGCATGCGCGGGGTCGAGGGGCACAACACGCGTGGCGTGGCGGTGCGCGATGCACGTGGCAAGGAGATGCGGCAGGGCCTGGGTGCGGCGCAGTGGGGGGCCGAGCGGTGTCGCGACGTGCGGCGCATCCACGGTGCACGTCTGTCCCCACAAGGAAGAAGATGGGGAGGGGAGATGCCGACATGCGGGGCCCAGTGGTCAGTGAAAGAGGGGAGGGGAAGTAAGCCGTGTCGGCTTGGGCCGGAGGATGGAGATGGGACGGGGGAGTTGGGTCGTGGGGGGGATGGCCTGTCAGCCCAAGAGAGGAGGGGAAGGGAGGTAGGCCGGCGGGGTTGGCTGGGCTGAGGGTAGGAGGGAGAAGGGGGTTTGGGCCGGTTTCGGCCTGAGGAAGGACGAAAAAGTATTTCTTTTTTCTTTTCAGTTTTTGGGTTTGGAATTTTGGATTTGGACTTTTGGTTGGGAATTTTGGGTTGGTTTTGGTAGGGGTGTTTGATGGGTATTTGCAGGGGATATATTTTGAAATATTGGGGAATTTTTGTTGAGCTCATATTAGTGCACTCAAAACAAACAAGCAACAAACCAGGTTTTTGAAAATTTGATTTTGAATTAGGGTGGTATTTAGAAGAAATTTTTCCGGCACTAATTTTCGGGGTGTTACTGTTTTTAACCAGATCCCGAAAGGCATCCATCTAGATAAACAGATACAAATTAAGACATGAAAAGATAGAGTGCTCGAGGTACGTTGATCTATTGGCATGTGGCGTGCACATGCTACAGCGGAGACATCGTGGATTATAACAAACGATTAGGTAATGTAAAACGAGCTACACAAGAACCAATCTACTATCACGAAGCATAGATGCATAAACAGATCGATACAAGTGCGAGATAAACGATGGATCTCGTGCCAAGGAAAGCTTGCTATGAAATTCATCAGGATAAACAATGGATCTCATGCCAAGCCATGCTTGACATGAGATTCATCAAGGTAAATAATGGATCTCGCTCCAAGTCGAGCTTGACACGAGATTCATTAGGATAACTAGCAAACCTCATCATAAAAAATGCTTTAGTACAAGGTTCACTGTATGGCTCACGCCTTAATGCCCTAACGAATCTAAGAATCATTAGAGCAGCATGACGATTACCTTGAATAACCCTAGTTTGAGTAGGGGTGGTGATGCACCGAAAGAGTGTTTGGAGACAACCGTTGTGTATGGAACGATCATCGTCGGTTTATTACATAGAACATATGTACATATTTATAGTCCGTAGACTTGAACGTCAAGTCCGACTCTTTTTTTAGCTAAAAACCCAAAATTAACTGGACTATTCCTAACTTAATGCCAAAAAGTAAGATACATGGCCCGCAGGCCTTGGAGTCACCTCTGCCTTGGATGACCAACTATAGCCCATCAGCCGATCTTTTGATCTGTAGATCAGCTTTGCTCAGCCCATTAGCCGATCCAGCCCAAGTACTAGGCGGCTAAATTCTAGCGATAACACATGCCCTCGTAGTTTTGACAATAATAATTATTTCAAAACTATAAGAAAATGCGAAGTTGAAGAGCCACACGGTCCCACAGTTTCAGTCACGTCCTTCTGTACGCTTTCCTCGAAAACCACCCCCGGTGCTCATTAGTCTTCTCGTTGGGTATTATTTAATCACCACCTTGATGGTAGCTTTATCCCCATCTTCTTTCTTTCTCTATCAGCACAAAAGCCCCAATCTTCATCCGAAGATCATCGCCAATGGGCTCCTCCATACGGAGCAGCCTCACTCCGCCGCCATCGTCAGCGCTCTCCGTCACCGCAGCCTCCTATCCTGGACGTGCCGCCAGGGTTTGCCCCCCTTGCGGCTATAGGGTCAGGTCCAGTGCTGCCAATGGTAGCCGATGCAGCAGCGGGGGGAAGAGGTGCTGACGCCGAGAGGGCCTGGCTGGTCATCCACGGCCCAGACATCCCAAGCCCTCCATTGGCGGTGAACCTCGATGTGATTCCCCCGGCATCTCAAAAGCTTTGACACACAATTAGATCAATGTTAATCATGGGTTTGGATTTAATCATGCTTAGAGAAGAACAATAACTAAGCCAATAAATCACCAAGTCAAAATTTTCAAGTTGAATATGCAAAACCTTGCGTTGTTTGGTTGAGTAGTTAAAAATTTATACATTTTCATGCAAGACATCAAATCCAAAAGTTTTAGTTCAAGATATTGCCTTCAAATTTACCATTTTGACCATTTTCAAAATTAGATGCTAAGAGGCCCAAAAGTTCAAACCAACCCAAGCTAGGCTACACTCAGGGAATTTTGCAAAGTCTAGGATTGACACTCTTTCCAAAATTTTGTTCTGAAATTACTTTCAATTTCACTATACAACTTCAAAATATTCCTTACTATGAAATGAAATTGGGTTTATTACCTTTCAAATGCATTATACCTTGAATTAATTGGACTTCATTTGGTAGTTCAAAAGTTGGAAACAAGAAATACTCCACATAAATTGAAACTGCAGTTTTACCAAACCTTTGAATACAATTGTGCTCGTAGATCAAAATAATGTGATCTAGTGCAAACTCTCTATACCAAACTTGTAGACAATTTTATGAGGAACAACTTTGGTAATTTGTATATTGACATGCATAAAGGTTTGCATAGTGTTTGGGTCGATTTTTTTTAAACTAACAAATCTGCCAATGATTGACCTGCTGGGTAAATTCAAATTTTCAGCAAACAAAAGACTTGATCATGCAAAGATTTATATAAGAAATTTGTAGATCATGGAATTCTAAACAACATTGATATAAAACTCCTTGCATGAAAGTGACCATCAAATGGGTTTTTGGAATTTCCAAACTCTGGGGTTGAGTTGGCCAAACCTGGGTCAGCAAGTTAAATTCAAAATTTCTCCTCAAACTTAAATAGAACATGATATCAAAGTGTATAACAAAGTCGTAGAGTGACAAATTTAGAATTCTTCGTGTATTGTAAGCTTTCTCTAAATCGGCCAATTATGTCCTCAAAACCTCCAAATTCAGAAACATGTTTATTTGGTCAAACAGCCATTTTCTAATTTCTGGGTTTTCTTTTCCTTTGTGTGTCTATGACTAGTGGGTCCCACCTATCAGGCCTCAAATCCGTTAGAATGAAAACCGCCGCTGGCCCCCGGTTTTGCAAAACCACCTGCACCTTCCGTAGACCCAGTCCGTGGACTGTTCTATCCACATCACCACCTCGCCCCACCTGTCATCGGTTCACGGTCTATAGACCAACTCCAGGCATCCTTTGCCGCCCTTCTCCCGGCTCCTGCTCACCCACACGGTGGCCACAGCCTGCCTGTGCGCCACGCCACCGTCCAAAGCTGCCTCCTCCACACCCTCATCCTTCGGGTGGAAGCCGAGCCTGGCCCCGTTCTCTCCAATCCTCGCCGCGCTCGCCTCCTCGGCCTCCACTCTCTCCGCCCGTCTGCTCCCTCAAGCACTCTGGGGGCCCCGCCATGGCCTGAGCTCTGTGGGCTCACGAGCCCTGCCTCCAATCCCCTGCTCCGATGCCTTCCCGCACCTCCAGAGCCCATCCGTGGGGTTCGCCCGGGCAGGCTATGGCCATTCCCCTTCTCACCCACGAGATCGACGCGGCGCCACCGCCTTCACTGCGCTAGCCTTGGTTCGCGGCGCGTTCCTCGCCAAGCCCCTCCTCCCCACGCGACGACACCTTGGGGAAAATCCTCCTCGCTGCTGGAAACGCCTTCCCGGACTGTCGCGGCTCCAAGTCCTTGCCTCCACGCGCCGGCACCGCTGCCGGAACGTGTGGCCGCGCCGCGTTCTCCTCCCTGTCGAGAGGTAGAAGAAGGGGCTGGCAACTTTTAGATCCAGCCCCTCAGTTTTCCGTTTTCGCGGTTAAGTCCTATGAACCGTAGAATGAGTCTTGCATAAACTTGCATGCTAGCCCCTGGCTTTTTGAATAATCACGGTCTAGTCCAGTATCTATGATTTTCACCATTTAAATGTATTAATTCGGCTGAAACTTTGGAAATTCGTAATAAATCAAAGAAAAATCATAAAAATACAAAATTTGTTGCATTATGTTCCTGATGAGTAGATCTACAGAGTGGAAAAGAGGGTGATCCATGAAATGACTAATTTACCCCTGTTTATATGCATGCATGGTTTTAGTGGTTAATTACCAAAAAGGATGTAAACAACCTCCAAAAATTTTGAAACTTGGATTATGTGCTATTTATGTTATATATTGTGCACTAGAATTTTTGATGCCACTAACTCCTGCTGCAAATGACATATCTTCCCCCATATATACATTTAAGTGCATTTTTAGAATAGGAAATATTTGCTGTACAAAATAGCTCCAAAAATTATACCATAAATTGTACATGGTCTTTGCTATATTTGTTGCTTAGTGGAAAAATGGGAAACCCTGCATGTTAAGTTTCATTGGTGTTTTGAAATGAATAACGTAATGCAAGTTAAAATGAATAAGAGGAAAAAATGGTTTTGTAATGTAAGATAAACTCCAAAGAGATTCATGATGCTTAGTATTTAAGATTAGAGTCCAGAAAGTATTTTTGGATAATTTATAATTACTATGTGCTATGCGATTTGATAATGGTAAATTCTATGCTAATATAAACAATAAATTAGAAGAGTGGTATTTAACGAGTTCCAAAAACATCACCCAGCATGATATATTTTACTTACTGAAAGGAAATAAAACATCACCCCACCTCATGCATGAGTCTTAGAAAATTTAAGTAACTAAATCGCCGTTGGTCACAGCATTAACATGTTTCATTTATGAACAATAATTTGCCAATGTATGTATATGATTGCATGCCTGCTCTAGATCCATAAAAAGTACTATTGTTACTAGTGCCAGGTGTGATGATTCGAATGTGCTAGTAATTTACTATCTGTGTGAATATATACTTGTCTGATGCTTTGCTTGCATGTCGTATGATAAAGGACAATTTAAATTGATATTTAATCATATGCCGGATACATGTGTTGCTTTACGAACACCTGATTGTATGAGTATATGCTTGCTCTCTATCCACAAAAGTACTCTTGCTTAAGTAGTTTATTGTAAAGCCCTAAAACTTAGCACTCAGAATTTTTTTCTAATCTCTCCCTAATTCAAAATCAAATTTTCGAAACCTATAGTTGTTGCTTATTTGTTTTGAGTGTGTTAATATGAGCTCAACAAAATTCTAAGTATCGCAAATACTCTTCACCAAAATTATTTCCAAAATTCCTTTCCAAAATTCAATTCCAAACAAATGTTCCCGGGACACTTGGACCCCCTATTTCTGCGACACTTGGATCCCCCATCCCCATGCCATGTGGACCTCCCATCTCCGCGACACTTGGACCCCCCATCTCCGCGCTATTTGGACCTCCCATCTCCGCGACACATCATCGGCCTCTACCTCCCCCATGCCTTCATCCACACCAAGCTCACCACCACCATCATATCAGCCCCCGGTTCACCCCGGGCGTTGTGCACCGCAAACGCCATCCCCCCTCCTCCTCCCTTGCCGTGTTCATGCATGGGAGTAGAGTGCCTCTGTGTTCCTCGTTGAGAGGCCACCATAGCTCGATTGCTCTGACTGTGAGCACCTTGTCAGATCCCTCCACCATCCCCAAGCCGCGCTCCACCCTTGTCCCTGCCTGTATCGAGCTCTCCACGAGCTCCTAGGCCACCACCAATGGCTACCTACGATGAGCACCTCCGCGTCCACCACCTCCACCTGCGCTGACAACCACTAGAGCTGAACGCTGGTGAGCCACTGCCCATTGCTCATGGCGGCGCGAGGCAAGCAGCCGAGCAGAGGCGCTGCTCGTGCCCCTCTGCTAACAGCCTCCCTCTCCTGTGAATGACAGGTTGACCCACCCATTATGTTTTTCCACGCCAACCACCAGCCACCGGTGATTAGCCCATCACTAATCACGTGTCATTTGAGCTAGCAGGTCCAATCTTGTACCATTCTCTTTTTCTATTCATTAATTTCTGAATTAATCTCTCGACCATATGAGCTCCAACCATCCAAATAAACACTAGACCCCTACCATTTCCGCCACACCTAAAATCAATGTTGAGCTCATGCTATACTTCGATTTGTGTGTTTTCATTGTTTGTGCACTATGCTTTACCGGAGAGACCGTTCGACCTGCCCCTCGTGATATACTACGCGATGGTCTACGCCCAATACGTCCAGCAACTCTTATATCAACCGCCTTAACAAAGTGAAAGGCAAGCCCATTGGAATCCCCACTTGATGCATAAATTTCCTATGTTTTGCAAACACAACCATTGGCCGGTTAATCACATAAAAACTTGCATATTTTGCTTGCTAAGGTAACCCAGCAAAATATACAGCCACCTAAGCCTATTTTAGGTATAGCGTGCATAGGTGGGATCGCTCATTTAATTATCTATCATAATCTTGACATTATGGATATGGAATATGATGGGTATGGAAAAGTGGATGTGTGTGTGGTTTTTGAAATAGAATGGGGAAGAACCCCGGCAACTGACCTTGTTGGAATACGGCTAGGCGTCGAAACAGCCATAAGGGCAAGGTATGAATGGGTAACTTAGCTACCTGCGGTTACCCCTTGTTTCGGGATTCGTGGAGAATACCGGGTTGGTGGATTGCTCGCACTGTCGAGCATTGAAAAGTTGGAATGGTTCTACCTAAGCTCTCCGTAAGGACCGTTATGATTTTCATCTTTCCTAACTCTTTTAGTACAACCACTCGCTCTGTATGAGGCATTGACTAGGCCCGAGCAGGAGTGGATAGCCTAGTAGCTTGAGGCTAGGGGATGGGTGGTGTGCCAATGGGAGTACCGCGGGGTACTGGAGTAGCTCGGATGCCCGAACCCCTAAAGTTCTGCTAGGTGATGAAACTAAGGCAATGGCTTGGTTTGGAATTCGGGCAGTTACGACGGTAACGTGCCGCTAAGTCCAACTTGTGGGAATTAGTACAACCTCTGATCAGAGTAAAACCTATTCGAATAGTCCGTGTCCACTGGTATGGATGAGTTACGGCTTGGTTCTTCAGTTAGCAGTTTTCAGAAAATAAAATGGAATTGGTTTGGGATTGGATAAAAATGGTTTTTGATTCAGCAGTGGATGTTGGATGTATGGAAAATGTGTTGCTGGAAAGTCATGGGCCACTTCGGACCAGAAAGCCCAGTGGCAAACCTTTTTGGGAAAAACTCAGTTTTCAGAAAGATTAAAAATTGACAACTATATCAAACCCTGCATACAAATACTTTTCTGCAAAACTATCTTAAGCTCCAGATATATCCTTGCATATAGTGTTAGCCTCCCTAAAATTCCTTTGGACGAAAGTGAGCTGCTGAGTACGTATGTACTCACCCTTGCTTTCTTATTGTTTTTCTCAGTGCGATGGGCATATATTGGTCCGAGAACGAGTAAGGGTTACGAGCTGCTTCCCAACTGTGGCATGAGGAAGATGGGACTACGTTTTATATTCCTATTGCTTAGATTTTCTTGGCTGCGCCCCTTGTTGTCTGACCTGTTTAGGTCGGATCTATATCACTCTGATGTAAGAATGTGATTACCAAACCCTGGGATGGTAATAAAGCACATTTTAGTCCCATTATGGAAACCGAGGCGCTTCAAGTGGTATCAGAGCCGTAGTTGACCGTAAGACATAACCCTAAGGTTGGAAAAAATGTTGAGTCCAAAATCAGCTTGGAAAACACTTTTGCACCTCATCTTACTCTATTTTCAAAAAGTTTTGGCCTTTTCTTACCCCAACGGCCGTCACCAGGGAGTCATGCTTCGAATAGAGGAAAGCTAGTAGCTTGAATGACACATCAATAAAGACAAGATACATGGATAGACATGACGGATCGATGTTAATGTAACCAGTGCCCGCCGTAAGACACATCACCATCACAAAGACACATGGCTCAATCTCAAGATATGGACCACCCTGGTCAAGCACACAATCCGATAAATAGCCAAAAGGCTGTCAACATAAAACAAGGAAATAGTATGAACAGTTAATCTTGCCCTCTTCGCCATAAGTGGCTGCTCAGTATGGCACAGTCGACAAGAGACCTATCAATGGAGCCAGGTACTAAATGACACGCCAACCAAGCTATTTAAAGGGGATGTCATATGGCTGAAAGGACCCAGGATCGCTCCATTGCAAAGCAGCAATGGCAGAAGAAAAGCCCATCCTCGATGGTCGCCCCGTGCCCATTAAAAAGAGAAAGCTCCTAGACCTCTCAGTGGAAGTCCCAGTGCTGGAAGGCATACCAGTTACCTTCCCTGAGCCTGAGAGCCAGTCAAACCCATCAGAGTCCCACCCAAATTCACCTCTAGAGCTAACAGAACACCCCACCTTGGGAAGTATCCCCATACCAGATCTCTGGTGCTAGGAAGAAGAGCTACCTAGAGCCCCACCTCCAAGTCCTGTCCCTTTGAGCAAGTCGAAGCCTCCACCAACAACCTCGCCAACAAAAGCAAGGCTAGAACCCTCAGGCATTGCTTCACCCAGGGGACTAACCAAAGAAGACGACCCAGTCATCGCAACTCAGCCACCGCCAAAGGACATCATCGACATCAACTCAGATGACTCAGAATGAGGTCTCGAAGCCAAATGGAATGAAGACGCATGGTCCGAAGTTAGCTGTGCCCCGTGTCCCTCTTACAGTGGGTAGTGAAGTATCTCCTTCACTTTGGTCAGCACCTTTGTAAAAGTTAACCGCGTAGATCGCGTGCGTGTAGATGTTGCTTTGCTTGTTGTATGTTGTGTGGTAGTTTTCTTCTAGGACTGAGTCCTGCGAGTCTCGTTTAGATGGCAACTGCTGGACATGTCAGCCTATGTGAGGATGTAAAAGGTTTTCCAGAGCTCCTAAGGGATACCATACGGTACCTTCGGATTTCTAGATACCCTGAGTACCTTGGTAGAAGAATCATCGAGAGTGGAGAACAGAAATGGATGGTCTCGCTGTACATCAAGGACAACCGCGCCCTTGAAGGATGGCATTCCACAGCCACCAGTCATCGGTTTGTGGATGCATGTCACATTACAGCGAGTGACGCAATTAGAAAGTTGTGCCCAACCTATCATAGGGCAATCCAGGACACCCCTATGAGGTTCTTCCCACCCTTCAACAAGCTAACCACAAGCTGGGCAAAAAGGGTTGAAGCCCTGAAGCTAATGAAGGAAACTGAGGATCCTGTCGTAGCCTACCTTGCTCTTCATCTACAAGCCTTGGATAATGAGTACGACAAGGCTAAGCCTCATGCACGATAGGTTGGAAGCTCACAACCGGATAACAGAAGACCTTCTGTCCCAATACAGAGCAAGGTCACTGCACCAAAAGTGAGAAACTAACCCAGATCCAAGCAGCATGACAACATGGAGTTTGTTTGACCTCCGTTACCCATTGGGAATGCAGTACGGAGGAATGACAAGCCCTCCTAGGTAGTCAGAACCAAGTCACCAAGTTAGTTTCTAGTACTCTTTGCTTGAGCAGCCGCGGAATCAGGGGGAAGCCCCAGTAACCATCCACCAAGAGGAAGATAAAGAAAGCTTGGGCACCCTCCTAACACTCTCAGTTCCGGGAGAAGGATCCCGTGTCTAGCAACCATCACCGAATGAAGCCTCCAACAGTCAGAAGTTGAAGTCAGTTATGCATGAGTAGTCGCGTTAGTGTGTTTGTTTTCGTTCTTGTGTTTTGTTGTTGTGGCTTGCCTCTTGCTATGCAAGCAGAAACAAGCGTTGCCTTGTTTGAAGTGCTAATAAAATCGCCATGAGAACTAGCTCTCACCTTTGCTGTCTCTTCTCACCTTAAAACCCGTCAGTTTGAAGAGTATGTGCCCTTTAAAAGGAGCAACCAAAAAAAGCCCTAGTCAAAATAAAGGATGGTCAGCAGCTAACAAAGCTCTGCCTAAGGAAAGCACATCTAAAGGAAACAATGCCTTGGGAAAATGGATAAGAACGGAGAAAACATCCCGTACCATAGCCCCTGCAAACAGTATCCACCACAGTCCCCTGCCACTCGCATCTCTCTCTTTCCACCACACCCTCTGCATCCGATGCCCCAGCCCCCACCACCCACTCACCCCTGCTGCCGCATACACGCCACCTGCCACCACCTACCGCCTTTGGCAGTGCACCCACGTGCCCGCTGCGGCCAAAGATTTCCCCTACACTGCCATCCCTGATTGGCTGCCACGTGTCCCCACTCCGCCGTCCAGTGATGCCACTCCGCCGTCCAATGATGCTCGGTCCCCCTCGCTCCATCCTTCCTCGCAAGTTGCCCCAGTACCCCCGCTCCACCTCCACCGCTTGTGTCACCTCGGTGCACAGTACGCCGCACTCCAACCACCACCCTCGCATGTCAATAAAACCCCCTCCCTTGAGCTCAGTTCCTCACTCAGCTCGCAGAGCAAACCCGCCACAGCTCCTTTGCCACCAGCTAAACCAGCCACAACTCCTCCCATGTTCTGTGATTCTTGGGTAGGACAGTTCCTCCTAACTTACTACACTATCGCCGCCGTCACCCTCCTGATTTTGTCTCCTTTTCCTCTGGGAAATCCACCGTCCTCTCCCCTAGGAAGAGAGACTAAAAAACCCACCCAAACCGCCCGCCAATCTCACCACAGAATGATAAACATAGCAATCCTTCTACTCTTCCTTATCCATTGCGTACTCCTCTCTAGGATCCTAAAAGTTCTTGTCCACTTTGCGAGAAGAGAGGAATCATTTGTGAGATCCACGTTCCACCCCCACCCAGAATATGAACCCAGAACCCAGAGTCTGCATCCCCCTCCACTACATATTCTTTGCCATACTTCTTGTCTTATGCCTCCTAATCATTCTCTAGTTGATCACCCCTCCCTGGCCCCGCCGAAGCAAGACGGAGCTTCCTGCTAGCAAAGCTGGGCCAAGGACAAAAAGCTCAAAGTAGGGCAGAAGACCAACAAGAGGACAGAAGAAGAAGTGCTTGAGGCAACAATGAGTATAATAGGAAGAAGGCTATCCTAGATGGCCGTTTCTTCTCCAGCTTACCCTCCATCTGCTGATACCACAACAATAGTTGGAAAACCCAGCAGCTCCTCGCTTCCAGAAGAGTGCCTAACCTACTCAAGTAAGGGCAACTGCCCTATTTAATTGGGGTAGCCTCCCTTCTGTTTGCACTAGCGCAGGATAATTCAGATCCCATATGTTGATGGATCCATCCCTTTGGACAAACCGCCCGGATTATGCCACCATCTAGAGAGCAGAAAGTGCCTTGCTGAATTTCTGCCGCTCTCTAGAAAAGGCCTTGCCTGAAGCCGCCGGCAATGGAACAACCTTCCAAGTTCATGAAGTGAATGATCTAGCTTGTATGTGGAAGGCTTGTACAAACAGCTCCAACAAAGAAGGAAAGTGAAATGAAGAAAAAGAGGAATCGAGTTGGACATGTAGTTGTTATTAAAATTCCACCTTCCATCCCGTGTGAAGAATCAGGAAGTAGCTAGCTGAAGTAAAGCAAACCCTGTAAACCTTCTAAGCCGAATCTCGAGGACGAGATTCATTTTAAGTGGGGTAGATTTGTAACGCCCTAAAATTTAGCACCTGGAATTTTCTTCTAATCTCTCCCAAATTCAAAATCAAATTTTCGAAAACTATAGATGTTGCTTATTTGTTTTGAGTGTGTTAATATGAGCTCAACAAATTCTAAATATCACAAATACTCTTCACCAAAATTCTTTCCAAAATTCCTTTCCAAAACTCAATTCCAAAGAAATGTCCCCGCGACACTTGGACCCCCCATCTCCGCGCCATGTGGACCTCCCATCTCTGCGACACTTAGACTCCCCATCTCCACGCCTTGTGGACCTCCCATCTCCGTGACACATCATCGGCCTCCTCCATCGGCTATAAATAGCCCCCACCCCCATGCCTTCATCCACACCAAGCTCACCACCACCACAATATGAGCCCTCGGTTCAACCCGGGTGTTGTGCGCCGCGAACGCCATCCCCCTCCTCCTCCCTTGCCATGTTTATGCACGGGAGCAGAGTGCCTCTGCGTTCTTCATTGAAAGGCCACCACAGCTCGATTGATCCGACTATGAGCACCTCGCCATATCCCTCCATCATCCCCAAGCCGCGCTACCCCCCTTCTCCCTGCCTGTATCGAGCTCCCCACGAGCTCCTAGGCCGCCACCAATAGCTGCCCACGGCGAGCACCTCCGCATCCACCACCTCCACCGCGCCGACAACCACCAGAGCTGAACGCTGGTAAGCCCCTGCCAGTTCCTCACGGCGGCCCGAGGCAAGCAGCCGAGCAGAGGCGCTGCTCGGGCCTGCTCGTCCCCCTCTGCTAACAGCGACCCTCTCCTGTGAATGATTGGTGGACCCACCCAATATTTTTTTCCACGCCAACCACCAGCCACCGGTGATTAGCCCATCACTAATCACGTGTCAATCGAGCTAGCAGGTCCAATCTTGTATCATTCTCTTCTTCTATTCATTTATTTCCAAATTAATCTCTCGACCATACGAGCTCCGATTTCATCAATTCTTCTTTCTAAATTCATCAAAAATCAATATCTACCATCCACATTAATTTCAATATTTTAGGAGTTTCCAGAGCCGCCCCCAAGCCGGCGCCACAATCGACACCGTAGGCGTCGACCGTTAACACCAGCCTGAAACTCTGCTCGCAAGTAGTCAAGAAATATTATCTATTCCTCCAGAATCCAAAAATACGATTTTATTATCCCGTTTCCAAATATTCGGATTTTGGAATATTCTAGGAATATTCCTTTTTCCTTTTCTTTTTCCGAATATAGAAGATTCATATCTTCTTCGTTCCGACTCCGATTTGGGTGATTCTTTCGCCTAAAATCATATAAAATCAAGCTCTACCTGCTCATACACTCCACATAATCTTTTGTCCTGGCCGGAAGCCGCCGTCATGCCACCATGACGCAGTCTTACGGCCGGTCAGTGCTTCACACCAGTCCCACAATTTTTGTGTGCCTGGTGATTGATGCCATTATCCACCTACTTCACATAAATCCACAAGGTTCCTGCCGTGGGTCTTCTAAGCCTTGACTTCAGATGATGACGATATTGAAAATCATCTGAAAACCAGCGCTCATTCCGTCAATCCACAAAAGATCTTTTCCTCCAACATCACCATGCCACCACCATCCTGCAAATTCCGTTTCGACCTTGGCTGGCCCAGCCCACTCCCCTGGCGTTTCTACAATAACCATTACCTTACACGCCAGTGTGGCCGTCAACACACTCAACCCCAACCAACACTCATAGTAAACTCCAACCATCCAAATAAACACTAGACCCCCTACCATTTCCGCCACACCTAAAATCAATGTTGAGCTCATGCTATACTTCGATTTGTGTGTTTTCATTGTTTGTGCACTAGGTTTTACCGGAGAGACCGTTCGGCCTGCCCCTCATGATATACTACGCGATGGTCTGCGCCTAATACATCCAGCAACTGTTATATCAACCGCCTCAACAAAGGGAAAGGCAAGCCCACTGGAATCCCCACTTGATGCATAAATTTTCTATGGTTTGCAAACACAACCCTTGGCCTATAAATCACATAAAAACTTGCATGTTTTGCTTACTAAGGTAACCCAGCAAAATATACAGTCATCTAAGCCTATTTTAGATATAGCGCCATAGGTGGGATCGCTCATTTAATTATCTATCATAATCTTGACATTATGGATATGTAATATGATGCGTATGGGAAAGTGGATGTGTGTGTGGTTTTTGAAATAAAATGGGAAAGGACCCTGGCAACCGACCTTGTTGGAATACGGCAACCGACCTTGTGCTGTTATGAGTTGATGACCTTGATAAAACATGGTGTTTTAATTTTGGTTTATTGATTCTTATGGCTATGGAGAGACTTAGCAATCAAGTTGTACACATGGTGTTTAGAACTTGATTTGATCATTGTCTTTGTTTATATACTTATCTCTTGCATAATTACACGCTTGCATTCACATACACCCATTAGGTTTTTATTTATCTTTTATTAAGTTTAACTAGGCCACAAGTTAAAAGTCATTTGAAATATTTTTAGATTATGGTAAATTACTTCTACTCTCGACCGTTACCTCGAGAGTAGTATGTGCACTTGAATTGTTTTGCAGAAAATTATTTAATAACAAGAAAATTGAAGGAATATCCGATAACATATTTCTAACACCTTCTCTTTTCATTTTGAATTCTGCAATATTTAGCTATATCTATAAATTTGGTGTTCCCTTTGTGTTTCTCTTGTTTTTAGTGCGTTAGTTTAGATTTATAGTATGATTAATGCTATAACCATGATCTATGCTTAATTAATTAATGAAAACATTGTTTTAAAGAAAATGATGAAAGTTGCCGCTTTATCTTTATTGTGCTTTAATTTTGATTAGTCAAATTTAGCAGGCTCTCATAATACATGTTTAATTGAACCAGCCAGCAAATTTGTGATTGATTATGATTGTTCATAAAGACCATATGATTTAGTTTTTGCAAGGTTTACTTTTTATCGTGATCATCTCCTTGTTTATTTTTACTGCTTATAAATGCCATGATCAACTTTATGAAATTATCTTGCAATAGCCATTCCTACCAGAGCCATATATATTTTAATCCTTAGATTTATCAGATTAGTTTTTAAATGAGTTGGATCAAGATTTTGATCTAGGGTACGGGACTTAGAAGCTGGTCATTCATTTTGCTAGCCTTTCTATCCATGCATTGTGTCTCTCTAAATTGGAGAGAATACAAAATTCGCTGGATATCCATCCTTAAACCAAGATTATTTTTTTGTGTATCCTCGACCACGACCCATTATTTTCTGGAATATTTAAGGGATTAAATATTATTCTTTCTATTAGACAGCTCTATCCTCTAAGTTAATTGTTTTAGAGATATATACTCAAGAGCGAGGGTGAGTATTATTCAAGAGTGGAGATGGAGAGCTGTCATTTTATATGGGATTTTTGTATTGAGATCTTTGAGGAGGCTTTTAAAAAAAAGAAAAAAAGACGAAAAAAAGTCCAAGTGGTCGCCAGAAAAAAATAATATATATATATATATATATATATATATATATATATATGAAAATTTCTTTCTACATGCGCATGTAGCTACACTCACATGTGTATCTCAACATTTTGAGGGTATCTGGTCGAATGAAAGATATGTACACGGAGTATGCAATGATACTAGGCCATCTGTGGTGGTATGTGCATGAGGTATGCGAGTATACCTGAGGTATGTGGACATACCACATTATATGTATTAATATAAATGTATTATCATAATAAATTAAAATCAGGGGCTCATTTGTATTTTTTTCGTGTGGTGACATTTGAAATATCTTAAAATAAGTATGTAAACATACTCAAACTGATAAATGAGTATTCTGACATACCCTTGTTGATTTATTGAAGGTGAGTGTAGCTACATGCGCATGTAGATAAAACTCTTACTATATACATATATATATATACATACATATATATACATACATACATATATATATGTACATACATATATATATATAATATGCCTCTCGATAATCTTTTAAGTATTTTTAAGAGTTTTATATAGAGTTTTTCTTTAGTATTAGTAAGGGATATCCTGTTTATATATACTCTAGAAAATATTCCAACCATGTGCAATCTAATAGGAAATACTTCATTTGTACTTTGAGATCATCCATTGACACTTGCATATATCCACCATTCTAAATGTGTGTGTTCCGTCCTTTCTCTCTCAACATTATTTTATTTCATGACCTTTTTGACAAGTCTCAGTAAAACCAGCAGATCTCTTTCTTGGTTTGACAATATTTTGAAAACAAGTTTTGATTAGGATTCATACCAAGCTCCAGATAAGCTTCCACCTTCACACACACACATATATATATATATATATTGAATACCATTTAGATATTGAGAGACCGGAGAGTTGAGTATGTTTCTTTGGCTTTGCAAGAATTTATCTCTAAGGGTTTGATTATCTTTTTCAAAAACATATTGCTAAAATAAGGAGATGTGTCATTGATAAATTTAAATTCTTGCTAATTCTTTTATTGTGGGATGAGCTTAGTTGAATATCTTTTCTTTCATAAATTACTGGCTCAAACTAAAATTTTGAGAGAGCTTGTTAGTTTGATTGATTAAAGATTAGAGTATGAAAAAGTTAATGTAGGGCAACGCTGATTCTTGACTTACTCGAGGACGAGCAAGGTTTAAGAGTACGGATGTTGTTGACGCAACATTTGAACGAATATTTTGTATCATTTTATGTGGTTTTTCACTGATTTTATGTGTCAACTATATCTTTTACTAACATTTATCACCGATTATTGTGGATTTTGCAACATTGTCTTGGAATTTTGCTATACTTCATTTTTGCAGGTTTTTTACCAATTTTTCGCGAAATTCACCACAATCAACCTCGAGCGAGAAAAGGCCTCTGAGATGGCATTCTATGGAGATGATGATCAAGGAAGGCTTGGTTAACTTATGCCCATCCTCTGAGTTAATCAAGGCTTTCTAATCGGAAACTTCTAGAAGACATCATATGCTACGCTGTGAAGGGAAGCTACTAGAAGAAATCTACATGGAAGGCGTCAAGACACTTCATATCTATCCAAAACCAAAAGATTTCGACATATCTCGGCCAATACAGAAGATTCCAGAACCCCAAGAGTCCGAGAACCCTTGCAATAATATTTCTTAGGCGGCAAGCAACGTCTCGGCGAAAGATGGGAAAGAAAGCGGGCAAAGGAAGGGCTGAGGTCGGCCGACTTTGGGCCTTCTGGTCGGCCGACCCCACCCAACCTTAAATCGGTTGAGGATTCCCTTTTTCCCACATCATCTCCGGACAATATAAAGTCAGGCTAGGCCCCGAAGTCAGGCATCCAATTCATTATCAAGGCGACAAGATGTAGAGAAGAGGGACAACAACTAGAGGAGAGTAGAGGGTCGAGTTTCTAGGCTATGGATTAGAGCCTGAGGTGATTAGAGCCCTTGCATGGTGCTCTAATTACCTAGCTCTAGAGGTCTAATTGTATCGTCAAGAGCTATGGCCATGGTTGTAAGTATGATACAATTTATTAATGAAGCATTGATCTTATCTAATTATCATCTTCTTGTTCTAATTATGCTTGTTCTAGCTCTAGTTAACTTTAGGTCTAGATGCATGTTAATTAGAGCATGTCATTAAGGGTTATATTCTTCTAGCGTTATTGATCATTGATCTAGCTTACTAATGATATAGTTGTACATCTAGTTCTTTTGATCATGGTGATTAGATGTTCTAGTTGTGCTAATTATGTTATTAGACCTTACAAAGTAATTAGAAGCTAGTTCTCTAATTATGTGCCTGTTGAAAGTTTCTCGTCGATTACCTGGTTACCAGTGACAGTGGAACCCGGGGAAAGGTTAAACCGATCTAGGGGGTTAGGTTGATTGATCTTGATTTAATCATCCTATGAAGTTTATGCTTGATCATGCTTGTTTCTTCCTTGAGCTACTTGTTATCTCGCTACTCTAATCTTGTTGTGGCACCCAATCATGCATGTCTTGGATCCAATTAGGGCTTGATTAGAATCTAGTTAATACCCTTTAATTAGTGTTCTAGTTCTGTTCTAATTGCTTATCTTATAGTATTAGCATAGTTTAGACGTAGATTAGATATAGTTTAGGGCTAGTTTAGAGGTACATTAGAACCTTGTTTTATACCGTTAGTTTACCGTAAACTCTTGTTAATTAGTTCTCAATTAGTTCGTTTCCTGGATTGATAAAACCCACGATACTCATCCTGAGGAAAAGCTACATACGATACTGTCGCTTGCAGTGTAAGGTTTGCCGTGCTTAAGTGCCGTCAACAAAGATTCAAATTCTGCCTTCTGAATGTCTTGTCTTCTAGTCTTCGAAAATATTTTGATAGTATCCACCATATAGCCCCTGAGCCTCAAGCTGATTAGCAAAATTATGTTGAGGATCAAGCAACTTATTCATCCAAGTGATCTTGGTGAAGCGGGGACAGTGACGTAGCCTCATAAGTCAATGAGTACGGTGGCGTAGCCTCCCGAGTCGGCGAGTACAGTGGTGTGCCTCCCAGGTCGACGAAGTAGCGAGTCGGTGAGCCGGACAGCAGCCCTACTCCCAAGTCGACGAAGTAGTGAGTCGGCAAGGCGCGCCGCGGCACAGCCCCCGAGCTGACAAAGCAGTGTGTCAGCGTAGTGCGTGGAATGCGCAGCTCATAAGCTGACGAAGTAGCGAGTCAGTGAGGCACGCGGCAGCACAGCCCCTAAGCTGATGAAGTAGTGAGTCTGCAAGGCACGCGGCAGCGTATTCTCCGAGCTGACGAAGCAGTGAGTCGGCGAAGCGCGTGACAGTGCAGCTCCGAGTCGACAAAGTAGCGAGTCAGTGAGGCGGACAACTGCCTAGCCCCCGAGTCGTCGAAGGAGTGAGTCAGCGATGCGGACGATAGCCCAGCCCCGATTCGACAAATTAGCGAGTCGGTGAGGCGGACAACTGCCCAACCCCCAAGTCGACGGAGTAGCGAGTCAGCGAGACAGACAACTGCCCAGCCCCGAAGTCAATGGTGTAGCATAAAGTGAACTCTCCGTTTGAAATCTGAATATAGCGAAGGCACTGAGTGTCGGTGCGCCAGACCGACTGCCCCATATGAAGGGTTTAGAGGTACCATTTTCTGAATTAGCGCAGGCATGTAACACCAGCTATAGGTCGGACTACGACCTAAGCTGATTGCCCCGTGAGGAGGGCTAGACTGCACCCTTAATGAGTAAGCATATGCATGTAACACCAGCTGTCGGTCTACGACCTAGGCTGATTGCCCCGTAAGGAGGGCCAGATTGCACTGTTCTGAGTGAACGAAGGCATGTAACACTAGCTGTCGGTCTATGACCTAGCTGATTTAGATGATACACATGGTGATAGTTCAAATTGTTATTCTTTTATGCACAAGGGAGTTGATCATGTTCTCAAGCCGATGTCCGAGAGTGCTATAAAGGCTGAGGTGTTTGTTTTTGTGAAAAAAAAAGGTACACCGGTTGGTGCGACTACACCAAAGGCGAGGACCGCTTTGCTTAAGGAGGGAGAGAATGATGTGAGTAATTCTCTGTTAGTGGCCTCTGTCTATTCAACCGAAGTTACACTAGCTGCTAGTGAAATTGAGGAAACAATTGCTGGAAGAAGTAATGAGTTCTCTGAGGGAATATCAAAGCTGCAGTCTTGTACAATTGACGTGAATGTACCTGGAGTACATCTGGATTATTTTATGCACCTGGCTACGTGAGTTACCAAAAAGAATACGTATACTAATCTAGTACTAGTACCGTACGTGCATGATTTGGTTTAAGTAGAGGCCGGGTCTTGTAAAAGTTATATGCATGCACGTATCGTTGGGTCAATATTAATTAGGAGACCTGGACGATGCATGGCCAGGGCGATCTCGAGTCAGGTCTTTTGCTGGCGTGCGTGAAGGAGTCCAATTAGGTGCCGCGGCGATGTCCTGTGCCTGAGAGCACATATATGGTTTAGGGCCGGCCGTGTAAAAGGATAGATTACATTTTTATTTAGTGGAGTTTATTCTATCGCTCTGGATCTCTGCGTGGATTAGTGTTGGAGTGCGATCAAACTTCTGTTTAGGGGTTCTCTGGATTCCCCCTCCTCTGATCGTGGTTTTTCGTGGCTGCGGGTAGAAGAATCTATCTAGGATTTTGGTTTGTAGACTCTTGTAAGCTGATCCCTCCATCTACCTATCATTTACTACTAAAGGTGTTTGATTAATCATCAGAGTTATTTGGTCCTCTGAGTTGTGCCGCTATTTGATCTGGGATTGAGTCTGAAATTTACCGCGTGATCAAAACGAGTCGACTTGCTGTTGGTACTGCCGTGAGACCAGTCAATCGTCATTTAACTCGGCCGCCAAATTACTTGCTCGTATATTCATCTACGATTTAGTACTGGTGGTGGTCTGCTTCGGTGTGAAGAAAATATTACTGCTAGCCGCTAGCAGTAACTTGCAACGATTGATCGGTTTTTGCTTGGCGCCGTGAAAAATTGAGAAAATATTCAGCTATCGTAGGCGTTTTCCTATCAGAGAGACTGATTTCTGTGATTGTGGAGGGTTGGAGTCTGAGCCTGCAAAGTGAGCAACCGATTTTCGATAATGGTCAGCTGCTCATTGATGTTAGGTTTTTTCTTCCTCCACGTTTTCAAATCAGCTGCGAGATAAGTGGGTTTCATTTGATAATTTCTGTTTTTTGATCTATCCCAGCTTGACTTGGCAATCTTCTGAAAGTCAATTTCAAGTAACTACCAGTTTTCAAAGCGAAATGGCTTTTTAACTCTCTGGACTTGGAAAACCATATTAATTAAGATGGTAAAGACTTACTGCAGGCTGGCCGTGTTTTAGGGGGTGTTTGGATCCCCAGGGTTAAATTTCAGCCCAGGTCACATCGGATGTTTGGACGCTAGTTAGAAATATTAAATATAGTCTAATTATAAAACTAATTATACAGATGAGGACTAAACGGCGAGACGAGTTTATTAAGCCTAATTAATCTATGATTAGCAAATGTGATGCTGCAGTAACCATTCACTAATCACGGATTAATTAGGCTTAATAAATTCGTCTCGCCGTTTAGTCCTCGGCTGTGTAATTAGTTTTGTAATTAAATTATATTTAATACTTCTAACTTGCGTCCGAACATCTGATGTGACATGGGCTATAATTTAGCCCCTGGATCCAAACACCCCCTTAGTCGGCATGCACGCACACCTGCCAGCCCTCTTCCGAGCACGTGCAACGTCGCTGACGCTTTGCCTAGACTCCCACCCATATGGTGGGGCCCACACACGTGAATGGATGCTGTCGCCAACACACTTCTTCCCCACACCGCACGCTTGCATTCAAAGCTCTGCATCTCTCTCCCTTTCACCTACTCACGCATATCCAGCAACGACCAGCGCCACGGCGGCGTAGCAGCCGACGGGGGAGCGGCGGCCGGCGAGGGACGCGCCCGAGGCAGCCGTCGACGGTGGCCACGGCGCTGGGGGGCCGCGCAGGGAGAGACGCGGGGGCAAGCAGCCCGCTCGTCGTGACGACCATATCCGGCCACCACCTCCACCGCTCCATGCTCCTCCCTGGAGCACGGATTCGGAGCTACAGCTGTCCTCCGCTGCGCTCCTCCATGGGCACCGCTGCCGCGCATCTCTTCCCCGCGCCATCGCTTCATCATGCTCGGCTTCCTTCTCGGGCACGGCCCCGGCAGCCGCGCCTCCTCCACCAAGCGCTCGCCGCGGATCTAGACCTAGAGCAGGCTACCACCTCCGTGCTCCTCATGGTGCCACCGCTGTGCCTCTCTTCCCCCGCGCCAAGCAGGCTGCCGTCATCCCGCTCTTCATGGGCGCCGCCTCCCCATACACACTGGCGTGGATCTGGAGTTGAGTGGGGAGGCCAAGCTCGTTGACGCCAAACGTCGGCGGCCGCTGGGGAGGCCAAGGTCATTGACGCCGAGCGCCGGCGGCCCCTGTGCCTCTCTTCCCCTGGGCCACCACCTCGTCTTACTCGCCACACTCCTCGTGAGCGCCGGCAGCTGCGCCTCCTTCCTACGCGCGCGGCGCCGGCGAGGCTCATCAACTAGGCAATTTTGTAAGTTTTCATTAGGCAAAATGTGGAGTTTCATTAGGCAAAAAGGTGTTTTCATTAGGCAAAAACACCATTTTGTATTTTTGTCTAATGGTAGTAGTATTTTTGCCTATTGACACTAGTATATTTGCTTAACTGGAAATCTCTATTATTGCCTAATGATATCAGTGTTATTTGCTTATCCGTGAGTGTTATTTTGCCCATTCGTGATTTCTGTCGGTACATGGAACTATCGGTGGAGAGTCTGGAGCGGGGCGGCAGGTAGTGCGCCGCGCGGGGTGTTATTTGTTTTTTTGCTGCGCATGGGGTGGGATTTTTTTCTTGTTTTGGGTGTGCGTGCGGTACGCTTATGGCACGGCCGTGCGTGCGGCAGGGGGTCCCAACTAAGATAGGGCAATGGTCACTGTAAAGCATGAAGATGCAAAACAGAAGTGTTGGGAAACAAAGAAGTCCAAGAAGATGCAAAATCAAAGAAGTCCAATCAGTATTAGCAAACAACGATCTAAACGTTCAAACGTGGGGTAAGTAGCAAAACGTTTGTTCGTCCACGTATAAGCTGGGCCATTGTAGCCTAGATCAAACAGACCACATTCCTTAATCAAAGCACAAAAATTAGAAATCTAGCACAGTTTGATGGATTAGGACCTAACATCTCCCTTGCGTTCATGATGTTATTCACGTTCCCCATACACAGGACTGGCATATTGGGCTATTTTTCAACAAAATTTAAAACTACCTACCAGATTTTATCAGTCCTAGCATGGTGGGGATCACCATGCATACGTATGAGGTTGAAAGACAACGAAGTGAGTTTGTATATAGCAGTGGCTAAGATAAGGTATGAGAAGTTTATTCTACCGAAATATTAAAGTCTACTTTCCAAACAAGCCAAAAGCCTCTAGAAAGGCCAACCGAACGCATCACAAAGACATCATCAATCCCAAAATTATTTGTAAGAGTGGTCTTGTGTGTAGACTGTTTCCTAGTTTCAGAGATAAAAATTACATGAGCTTTGTTTGATGTGATTAAACGGGCAAGATGCAACATAGTAGGGCTATAGAGGTTCTTGCCACTACCTCTGCAGTTCCAAGCTAGTAGGCCCATGGGGCCCATGGCGCCTTGGGGGCTGGCGGCGCTGCCCATTGAGTAATGGCTGTGAGTAAACTGATGCATACCTGGTAAGGGGCTTCAGTCTGTCTCCAATGGGAACCCCTAAAGGGGTTTCGTCTCCAATGGGAACCCCTAAAGGGGTTTCTCAAAACAATGTAGCGACATTGTTTTGCACTGTAGTTGATGTGACGTACAGAGTGGGATAAGATTCGAGCAATTGGAACGAGGAATGTCGTTGGACAGAGCCATAGATGACTTTCGTCGAGCAGTTTGCAGCGTGTAGTGCTTCACCAAGTTAATGGAGAACATGAGTGAGAATGGAGGCATTCAAGGACCGAGCAGTAAGGTAGCAACACCCCTGCGAAGGCGACGTCTGGGCCCGCCGCTTAGTCGGAGTCATCGTCGCAGTAGATCTGTGCGGGCCTTCCCCCTCCCTCATGTTGGGCGGCGGGACAGATGCCGGTGGGGGCTCCGGTGAAGCGACTGCAGCCAGCGGTTGCAGCGGCGTGTCCTCCGGGTTGGGGCCAGGGCCGGGGCTAGGCAGTAGTCCGAATTGGACGCCGATGAGCAGGAATCTTTAGTGCGCGGGGCCGTAAGGCGTTGGCATTGTGCACGGCGACGTCACAGATCCAGCAGATCATCGCTCGATCCTCGATGCAGAAGAAGATCCGCGCCGCGTCATGGGACCAACACGGCCCCACCGCCGGCAGCAGTGTGGGAGTAGCGGGCTCAGATGGAGGGACTGCAGGATCGAGACGGGGCCTCGGGGGAGCAGCACCCGCCGAGAGGATGCTCCGATCTGCGGCGTCCAAGCAGGCTTGCTGATGTATGCTCGTGAGGCATCTCCATGGATCGGCTCATGGAGAGCCTGTGTGGTTAGTGAGTGGATGGAGCATAACAAGGAAGCAAAACCTACTTAAAGCATGATCTAGCCGATGCAATGCCCCTAGCTAAGAGAAGATTTTATCGAAACATAAACCATAGGTGTGAACATAGATCGGAACCCCAAAGGGGTTCACCCACGAACGTAGACACAAACTAGGCCATGTAAAGCAGGGTGCTAAGCATACATCGATCTTTCGAGTTGCCCCGTGCACATGTTGCGGTGCATGTCGTGGTGTATAGTAGCCAAACAAGCTATGTACGTTTGACCATGCACCGCTGATCTATTACGTGAAACTTATACAGATAGCTAGATCCGTGGCACATGAGGTAACTGATGGATCTCGCGCGAGATTCATCGTGGTAACTAGCAGATCCCACCACCAAAAATGCTTCGTTACGGGATCTACCGGGTAAGCAAATGCAGAACAGCCCTAAAACAACCATGAAGGAAGGATTAGAGCAGCGTGATCTTTACTTGGAAAAACCCTAGGAGCCAAGGATGGTGATGCGCACAAGGTGAGGTGAACGAAGCACTAATTGCTTGAGAACGTATGGCCATCGTTAATTTTATTTTGAAGCAATATGGTACATATTTATAGTTCGGAGACTTGGACGACAAATCTGACTCGCTTAAACAAACGCTAACTCTATCTTTCTAAACTCAAACTTTCCTAATATTAAGATATACGACTCTTTGGACCTAATCGATACATCTTGCCACCACTGTGCGGGCGGCCCATTAAGCCTAGTAGCCGATCTGATAGCAAATCCTATACCAGCTAAGATTCGGCGGCAACGCATGCCCCTATAGTTTCAACGATAATCTAATTATCTTGGAACTAACTTGCCCGCATGCGTGTTAATCTTCATCCTCTTCCTTGGGGGTGTCACGGGTTTTGGTCTTCAGTCGATCTCTACCTTCATCCTGACGAATATCGAATCACGGGTTCCAATTTTTCCGCGCCTGACTGCACAAGGAGATACCTTTTCACTGTTTCACCTTTGTCAACTTGCTCTTGTTGGCTTGCCCGTGTAGTCATCTCATCAAATGTTGGACAACATGAAGTCCGGCTTTTGCTTTCCCTATGGTACGCACGCGGATTCCCCACACCTGATTTATTTATTGCACCATCTTCTTGCTGTTTCACCGTCCTTTTTCACGACAATCGGCTGAGCATCCCTGCCTTGTTGTATAAATACTACACTTCGTCTGATGCCTTTTTCCATGGATCCTCCGAGCCCTCAATCCACTGTCACAAGTGCCAGTTCTTCTCAAGAGTTCCATTACATCCGACTAAAGACCTTCTCAAGATTGTGGCCAGAATACCCTTATCCTTCTGATCTTTTTTTGACCAAAAAGACTGTGGAGGAGTTCCCCACAGTAAAACGGCTTATATTAAAAAGGAAAGAACATACTTACAAAGTACAATTCACTGCCACCAGCAAAAAAAGAACAAAATAGCTAAGAGTTTAGAAATACAACTGAAAGGTGAAGAAATTAGAAGCTGTTTAGCCATGATAAAACAACTGTTTGTAAACATCCATGAGCCTCAAGCTCTGAACTTTGACTTGCTCTTTGAATTTCACAATCCGAAGGCTATATGAAGCATTCTGCCCATCGAAGACCTTTCTGTTTCTCAACTCCTAAAGCTCCCACATAGCTATAATACAGATCTCCAAGAAAAAAGGGAACCCAGATGAATCAGCAGCCTGTAAAATTCTATCATGAAGGTGCAGCTGGTTATCCCATTGAATGTTGAGGAAAGCCCAACATTGTTGAGCAAAAGGGCATTGGAAGGAAAGATGATCCACATCTTCAATTGCACCTGTCGAACACATAACACATGCCCTATCGTGATTTGACAACAGATTTCTCCTATGCAGCATATCTCTCGCGTTGATCCTATCAACCAGGACCAGCCAAAAGAAGAACTTGGTTCTCATCGTGCTTTTACTTTTCCATAGCTTTCTGAAGATTGGTGAAGTAGGCAGGTCACTATGTTTGTGCTTGTAATACCTGGATACTGAAAAGTTATTTGTAGTCCCTAGGAATGCCCACACATCTAGCTCTTCTTCATTAAAAACACTCTCAGTGTAGGCCTGCTTTGAGAGGGGTAGGAAGAAAATACTAGCCAAATCAGTAGCTTCTTGAATTTCTTTCACCGAGATTTGTCTTTGCAAAGCAAAGGCTGCCATACTAGGGGATTTATCTTGAAGCATCTCTCCCAACCAATTATCTTTCCAGAATTAGACCGAAGCACCATTGCCAACCTTGCAAACTGCTTCCTCCCTATAGCTAGTGTGATTACGCAAAATGTCCTTCCACCAGAAACAACCAACTTCTCTACTAGCATGGGGTACTTTATCTTGGTAATAGGTATCCCAAATAAGGTGGGCTCAAGGGATGTCTTGCCTGGAGTAAAACTTGTGCAGCAACACCAAAACCCCCCTTGATCTTCGGTTTAATCAGCATATCCCAAGCTGCCAAGTTCCCACCCTTTTTCTACAAATCTGAACCTCTCCACAAGCATTGCGTCCGAGCTCTATCAATGATCTCAATCACACCTCCATGTAGTTTCAGAGTGGACATAGTGTAGATAGTGATGGGACTTATAATAGAATTAACATGCTCCAATCTACTTGAGTAACAGAGAAAAGAAGAGCAAGTGGACAACCTTCTTTCAACTCTATCCATGAGTGTTGTAAAGTCTTCAATTCGAGGTTTAGAAGTTCCTAATAGTAAACCAAGGGAAGTGAATGGTAGTGATCCAATTTTGCAACCAAACGTACTGTAGAGGATTTCCATCTTTTCCTGATCAACATTAATCAGAACCATTGATGACTTATTGAAATTGATCTTTAAACCAGTCGAGGCCGAGAAAGTTGAGAGTATTGCTTTGAGGCAAAACAGTTGGCTAGCATCTGCTTCCATAATCAAAAGGGTATCATCAGCATACTGAATCACTAGGAATTTACCTCTCCTCTATGGCAGTGGCAAACGTAGAAGACCCATGTCTAGAGCTTTGTTCAGGACAAATTGTAACAAATCTGCAGCCAAGACAAAGAGAAGGGGAGAAAGGGGATCACCCTGCTTAACCCCTCTCTTGCACTGAAATTGTTTTCCAGGGATCCCATTTAGTATAATAGAAGAATTAGCAGTTGAAAGGATAGAAGTTGCCCATCTTATCCAATCATCAGGGAAACCAGCTGTAGCCATCATGGCCAAGATGGAGGAGTGCTCAACTGTGTCAAAAGCTTTTGAAATCAAGTTTTAATATGATGATTTATCTTCTTGAGTCATGACACTAGTGAAGAAATTCAAAACCCCAGGCAAGATAATCTTGAATACTTCACCCTTTTATAAATCCATATTGATTCTGGTGCATGATATTTAGGATGACATTCTGCAGCCTATTTGCCATGATCTTGGCGATTTGTTTGAGGAAGCATTTACTCAGAGAGATAGGATTGTAATCATTGGGAGAGGTTGGATTCCCAACATTAGGGACTAGAGTGATGAAGGAGCTATTTAGGCAGGAAATGTTCATTCTATGAGCAAATAAATCCACGCATAATTTAATGAAATCATCGTTTAATATTGGCCAGCATTTCTTGAGAAAAAGACCACTAAAACCATCTGGACCTGGTGCCTTATCAATTGGCAAGCCTTTGTCACCAAGGCAATATCTGCTTCATTTAAATGCCTAGCCAACTCATCCAATCCCTGCACTTGGTGTACCAAAACAGAAAGATCAATCAACATAGTTGGGCTATCTGTGACACCCATTCTTTCTGTGAAAAACCAGTCCAGTTGCTACAGAAGAGGATCTTCTTGCATATTACTCCAAGTAAAACCTCTACCTTTAAGAGGTAGCTCTATCAGGCCATTTTCCCCAATGGGATCATTGAAAATCAAGACATCATTAAGGTTCCCTCTAGATTTATTCCTGTTTTCAAGTGATCTTTAGAAGTTAAAGTCTCCCACGAATAGCCAATCTTCATCTTTCAATACATTGATATGTTTGAACCAGTGAATGAACTCAATTCGGGCTGGCTCCAAGCAGGGACCATGAACCGTAGTAAGGCGCAGGGTGTCAAATTGTTGGTAGAGGTGAGATTCATGATGATATAAAATGACCTTTGCTCCACTACCATACCCTAGAAGATCGAACAATTCCATACAACCAAAAGACTACCGGAAGCTCCCTCAAATGGAACAAAGTCAAAGGCATCAAACCTTTTTGGGGCAAAATTTCTAATGTATCTAAAATCTAAGGACTGTTGTTTGGTTTCTTGGACACAAATTATAGAGCAGGCGCTCTCATCAATTTTTAGTCTCAAAGCTTCCCATTTGTTAGAGCTATTCATACCCCTAATATTCCAGGAGAGAACATTCCAATTTTTTGTTGCCATGGGATATAATAAGGGTAGAAATCAAACCACCCAACAAACATACTTGAGTCTTTTACTTGTGAGCCATTCAAAAAGATGGTCTTTCCTTATCTGCCATCAAAATTTTCATTTTGCCTCCACTGCCACTGCTCCATTTTTGTCTTGCCCCGTTGTGGCGGAACCGCCGATTTAATCCGGACTAAGCACATCAGCCACCTCTGGCTCGCAATGTGATTAGGCCAAACTAAACCCGGTCGTCCGTCGAGAGTCATTTGACCCCCGATATTACCATTTCCCAGAGGAACCGACATCATACACATCTGACCCACGATGGAGCCACAACAGATACATCATCACAGGCAGTTGAATAGCATAATAATAGACTTAGTTACAAACCGGTTTCAAATAAAGTACAAGTCCAACATAGAGTTATAAAGTAGCAAGTTCGAAAGTTTCTCGCAGCGGAATGTTAAGTTCAGAGGTCACCATGGTATCACAAAAGATTTGCATTAGAAGTAACAACATCGAGCCCACCGATGTTGCCCTTGTGCCACTCATGCCGTTTCATCCTAAGTGAGGACATGCGCCACCTCCAACACAAGTGCAAACCATGAACTCCATACCTGCGCTCAAAATATGGTGGCAAACCCTGAGTACTAATTACTCAGTAGGTCTTAATGGATTTGGCTTACGGCTGACGCGAAGCGGCTTACTAGCAAGTGGATCCTTAGCCTTTGGTTTTAAACAGTATAATGTGTAACAAAAGTAGCAAGTTTTCAAGATTTGTGTAACCTCCAACATAATAGTAAATTGCAGTAAGGTAAACAGTTCAATTCAAACATGTGGTATTCCAAAAATCATGAGTATTAAATCCAGAGTGTTTAAGTAGTTACTACGTTGAACGTCAAAGGTATTGGCATTCCCACACCTGGTGGGCATCAACGATTCGAATCGATTTTAATTCCCGGGAATAACTATCATGCCAGGGGTATATGCTTACTAGCCATCGCGTTCCCACATATAGTCCCGATCTTAACCTGCCTCGTCCCAAGTGCGATTCACTCCCACCTAGCCCCCGGGTTGTGCCCCCATGACGAGCCTGCCGATATCTCGGTCTCCCCGCCATGAGTACCAAGCTCCCCCGGCCCACCTTCCTCTCAACCAGCGGGTAGGAACGTGTCTCTGTGCTTCGGACAAGCCCAGGAAAGACTTTACCGGTCCCATTCTCCGGTTAAGCACTCTAGCAATGTTATGACGACCAATAGGCGAACAGCGGACGGGCCTTATGCGACTCGGGCGGAGTCCATAGTGCAACATTACGAAAAGTAAATACCGAAATAAACCTCCGCCCGGCCTCCAATTAAATCATGAGCAACAGTATTACTTGACGTAATAGTAAAGTTATTGTAACTTTGAAAGCACCTACGCGACGAGTCCACACACTCGTGTCTACTCGTACCTAGCAATTTCTATGCATACTCGCCCTACGAACTCTATGTGTAGGTGCTAGGGCCAGGGCGGCCAGGGAGTCTAATGCAACTGGTTTCAAGCAACTCCTAATGCATATGCGTAATCATCAAGTATAATTTGTTTGCTGGGTTAAGTATGGTCCTGCCTACCTTCCTCGTTAGGCTCAGTAGCTTCTTCCGGAGCGTAGTCGTGCCCCCGCTACTGGTCCTCCGGTTCCTGGTGCAGCTCCTCCTCTGGCTCCTCTACGATTGGTTGGTCCGGCGGTTGTCCTTCGCTCGCGGGATCTATATGCATGACATAGTGCAATTGGAGCATGTATTAGTGCAATGCTTGCTTCATGATGCGAGTGCAGTGCAAGAAATCATGATTGATGGAATAAAATTATGCATTTTCGTGATGAAACTTGTTTAGCGTTAAGAAATCGTACAAGCCATCACCTAAGATAACTTAGCTTGTCACACATAACAACGTGGGGGTGTGTGATAGGGTAGCATCGATTCATGCGAAAAGGCCGAGCTCACTTAGACAGCTCTTTTCCACCTAGTTAGCTTAACATTTCTATCACGCATTTCTAAAATAGTAGTGAAGACCTACATTGCATTCCAACTTAGTGGCTAAGGTTTACATACTCCTAAGTTTCCAAATATGATTCATGGTGGCATTTATTAGTATACTAGTCTCACATTTCATATTATTTTCTTAAATAAGCATTATGTCTACCATTTTCAAAATAGGGTCAAACCTTACATGCATGGCCTCACGTTTTTAGCGGTGAGCTACTTACATCATCTAGAACCCAAATAAATACCACAAAGCCCCCTATAGCTTATTTTTATCTAGAACTCTTTTCCTTTACTAATTATATACTTAATTTCTAGGCAAGGGTAAAATAGTAGATAAACAGTAAGCATTTGGGCTATCAAATTTTATACTAAGTTTAGGTATGCTAGCAAAGCTTCTGCCAAATTTTCAGAATTTTTGACCCTCATTTAAACCACATTTCCTATTTATTAATTTAAACATGCATGGATTTATTAATTTCAAAACACTAACCATACTTGACATGCACAGTACCCCATTTCAACAGTGAGCTATCTATACCACAGGGAGCACAAATAAAATGTGTAAAGCCATTTAGAGCATAATCTTTATATGGTTATCATTTCCTCATTTATTTTTATGCTAAAATCACATGCAGGGGCAGTAATTAAAAAGTGAACACTTGAGCTACCAAAAATCACAGTGAACCTATATACCCTAACAACACTGCTGTCCAAGTTTGGCAATTTTTGGAGACCATTTAGTCCACATTTCCTAATTATATTGATTTATCAAGCATGCACAATAATAGGGGCAAAACTGTCATTTCCTACTCAACCATCATAACCAACTGATAGATCTGATAACAAAGGTCAAAATGCAACTTAGTTTGCTATTTTTGGATTTTTATTTACTTTTCTACGATTTTTCAAAGTTTCAGCAGTTTTAAATGCATTTTAAATCGAAAATCCACATATCCGGGACCTATACATGATTATCCGTAGCTTCTGAGGGCTAACATGAAAGATCTGCCAGACACAGTATACAGCGCTCTGTATGGAAACGTAAAACCGTTAAAATAGGAGGGCGAAAATGCAAAAGTCCGTCTTCCTCCTCCCGTCGTCTTCCTCCTCGCGACAGGAGGATGGGCTCCAGTGGCGCGCGGCGATTCCGACCGCGCGGGGCGCGAAGGCTCGCCGGCAGGGGTCAAGGAGAGAGAGCGGAGCGCGGCGAATCTCACCCCGTGCTTGGGTTCGCCGGGGAGTGAGCGGAGATGGCCGGCGACGGAGCTCGGGAAGGTGGACCCTTCGGCGACGAAATGCGGGGCGACGGGGTGGAACCGGCGGCCTAGAGCTTGGGATTCCTATGGAGGGGAGGATGGCGTAGCTCGGCGTGGTGATGGACGGCCATAGGGTTGGGCGGAGGCCGCTCGGAGCGAGCTCCTTCGATGTCTGGCAATGGCGGCTGAGCGGAAATGGCGAGAGCGAGCGAGCGAGCGAGGGATGCGCGGAAAGAACGGGCTGGAGAGGGCGGCCTCCGCTTTAACGGCGAGCGCGGCAGGGGGGCAATCCGCGGCGTGGCCGAACTGGCCATACGCCGGCGTACACGTGGCGGCCGCCGGCTCGGCAGCGCACGCGCCCGCGTATCCCTGGGCCCACCCGTCAGTGGCCCTGGGTCCCAAAAAGGAAAACCCCCTTTTTTCTGTTTTTGGTAAGGCTTTGAAAATTGCTATTTTGAGGTATTTAGAAGCCGAATTTGAAAAAGGTCCAATTGAATGAAATGTTGGTCTCTTTCATATCTACAACTTTGTCAAAAATCTCAAGTTCAAATTCCGAGTCTAAGTATGATTTATATTTAAATTTCTCCTCAGATTTTTGAATTTGCCCTACCCAGCCTTTTTAAAGAAAAATTTAAAAGTCCTATTTGTGGCCAAAAACTCAGGGAGTGTTTTATACCAACTTTGATCCAAATTCCAGGATTTACATCTTCCTAAATTGGGGCTTTGCATGAAAATGATTGTAAATTATAGAAAAAGTGATATTTCAATGAAATTTAGATTTTGAGTGTGTTTCTTGGCTGAGAGAAAAAGGCCTTTTACCCTAAGCTATGTCCATTTTCCATCTAAGCTCCAATTAACAAAGGTTTTCATCACAACATGACCCACAAGTTTGGCATAAAAGGTTTCACCTAAATCTTAACACAACTAGGGCCATACCCAATTTACTAGTGTCATTCATGCAAAAACTGAGTGCGTCACTTTGCTATTTCCATCATGCTTGTTCATATGAGTCAAAAGCACACTATCAAGCGATGAGATGATGCTTATGAGAGGTAATTAAACAAAGGATGCACATGCTAATGCTCTGGAGATGCCCAGGGCATCACAACCCACCCCCCTTAAAGAAATCTCGTCCCGAGATTTTTGATGTGATGTGGGTGGTTAAGTTGATTGTAGATAGTGTTGTGTGCATGTATTGAGTTTAGAACCTGAAATTAAACTGCCGTAACATACCGAGGGGAAGTGGACAGTAGAAAACCAGGATACTTAGTGCGTAGGTACTCCTCTTGTTCCCAAGTGGCTTCCTCTTCGGAGTGATTACTCCATTGAACTTTGTAAAAGTTGATTGTTTTTTGGCGGGTTGATCTTTGCTTTTGGTCAAGGATTTTTAAGGGATGTTCTTCGTATGTGAGATCTGGTTCAATCTGAATTTGAGAAGTATCTACCACGTTCTCCGGCACTCTTAAGCACTTCTTTAGTTGTGAGACGTGAAACACGTCGTGAACCGCAGTCAGAGGTGGTGGTAGCTCTAACCGGTAAGCGACGGCTCCGCATCTTTCAATGATTTTGAACGGACCGATGTACCTTGGTGCTAACTTTCCTTTCACCCCAAACCACTGTACCCCTTTCATCGGAGATACTTTAAGATACACATGATCCCCCTTATCAAAGACTAGTGGTCTCCTCCTCTTATCTGAGTAGCTTTTCTGTCGGGATTGGGCTCTTTTGAGATGGTGGTATATGAGTTTCACTTGTTCTTCAGCTTTGGTCACTAAATCAGGGCTAAACGTAACATGCTCTCTAGGTTCGGACCAGTTTAGTGGTGTTCTGCATCTTCTACCATAGAGAGCTTCGAAAGGAGCCATTTCCAAGCTCTTCTGGTAGCTATTGTTATAAGCAAACTCTGCCAGGGGTAGACACTCATCCCACTTGGTGGAGTAAGTTAGTGCACAGGCCCTTAACATGTCTTCTAGGATCTGATTTATTCTTTCTACTTGACCACTGGTTTGAGGGTGGTATGCCAAACTGTGAACCAAGGTGGTCCCCAAAGCTGTATGCAATTGCTCCCAGAAACGGGAGACAAACTGTGGCCCTCGATCTGAAGTGATGGTCTTTGGGACTCCATGCAAAGGAAGGATATGAGCTAAATAAATCTCAGCATAGGTCTTGGCATGGTATATTGTTTTTACAGGAAGGAAATGAGCTGACTTTGTAAATCTGTCTATTATCACCCATACCGAATCATACCCCTTTTGAGTTTGGGGCAACCCCACAATGAAATCCATGTG
This sequence comes from Paspalum vaginatum, assembly GCA_030272315.1. Lineage (NCBI taxonomy): Eukaryota > Viridiplantae > Streptophyta > Magnoliopsida > Poales > Poaceae > Paspalum > Paspalum vaginatum. The sequence continues at coordinate 30,496,893 of CM059013.1, read as the reverse complement.
TATATCCTCCCATTTCCACGCTGGTACTTTAAGCGGCTGAAGCATTCCAGCGGGCTTTAGGTGATCAGCTTTTATCCTCTTACACACGTCGCACTCGGATACGTACTGGGCGATCTCTCGCTTCATGCGGGTCCACCAAAATTTTTGTTTTAAGTCTTGATACATCTTATTGCTGCCCGGATGTATTGTGAACATTGAAGTGTGCGCTTCTTCTAGTATTTTCTTCCTCAACTCCATGTCCTTAGGTACCACTAGACGATTCTTGAACCACAGAACGCCTTGGTCATCAAGCGTGAAACATGCCTTCTTCTCTTCACTAATACCCTCAAGAATATATGCCATACCCTTATCTTGCTTCTGTGCTTCTATGATCTGGGCCTTGATAGAGGGTTCAATAATGATATTATAAAGTTCTGCATGCTGTTCAGGAGGTGTTTCAATGTCATTCATCTCGCAGCAGATCACTCTTGCTGTCGGACGGGCTTCTACTACATTGCAGTGAGCTTTGCGGCTTAAGGCATCGGCCACCACATTGGCCTTGCCTGGGTGGTAGTGTATCTCCAGATCATAGTCTTTTATGAACTCTAACCATCGCCTCTGCCTCATATTGATTTCAGGTTGAGTGAAGATGTATTTGAGACTCTTATGATCAGTGTAGATGTGACTTGTGTTGCCTAACAGATAGTGTCTCCATATTTTTAGTGCATGAACGACTGCGGCTAACTCAAGGTCATGTGTTGGATAATTTGCTTCATGTTTTCTCAATTGACGGGAGGCGTAAGCAATTACTCTCCCTTCTTGCATTAAGACGCAGCCAAGTCCATTGCCGGAGGCATCACAGTACACATCAAATGGCTTGGTGATGTTCGGTTGACCTAGCACTGGTGCAGAGGTTAACAATTTCTTCAATGTTTGGAAAGCTTCTTCACATTTCGGATTCCAAATGAACTTTGCATTTTTCTTGGTCAATGAGGTCATGGGTTTTGCAATTATGGAGAAATCCTTGATAAAGCGGCGGTAGTAGCCCGCTAAGACAAGAAAACTCCGGATTTCAGTCACGGTCTCTGGTTGCTTCCAATTTAGCACATCTTCTACTTTGTTAGGGTCAACTGCAACTCCCTTCTCAGATAGTATGTGAACCAAGAAACCCACTTCTTTCAGCCAGAAGGCACACTTGCTGAACTTGGCATAAAGCTTGTGCTCTCTAAGCCGGGTGAGTACGATCCTTAAGTGCTCTTCATGTTCTTTTTCATCTTTAGAGTAGATTAGTATGTCATCAATGAATACCACCACGAACTTATCGAGTTCATTCATGAACACCGAGTTCATCATATACATGAAGAAAGCCAGTGCATTGGTTAGCCCAAAAGACATGACCAAATACTCATACAAGCCGTATCTGGTAGAAAATGCTGTCTTGGGTATATCCTCTTCTCTAATCTTTATCTGATAGTAGCCAGACCTTAGGTCAATCTTAGAAAAGACCTTAGCCCCAGCTAACTGATCAAATAGAATATCGATGTGTGGCAATGGGTATTTGTTTTTGACGGTCACTGCATTCAGTGGCCAATAGTCAACACACAGCCTTTTCCCACCATGATCCTTTTTCTCAACAAAGAGAGCTGGACAACCCCACGGTGATGAACTAGGCCTAATGAACCCTTTGTCTAACTGTTCTTGTAGCTGTGTTTTCAATTCTTTCAAATCATCAGGTGGCATTCTGTATGGCCTTTTTGACACAGGTGCCGTGACTGGAACGAGTTCAATGGCAAACTCCACATCTCGATCTGGTGGAAGTCCAGGAAGCTCCTCCGGAAACACATCCGGGAATTCTCGCACTATGGGTATCTTCTTGATTTCTTGCAACTCAGTTGCATTTACTGTGGGTGTCATGTGTTTTTGATTTGGCATATGTATCTGCATAGCCCTGCCACTTACGCCTGACCTCAATTGTATTGTCCTGCTGCCAATGTCCAGGACTGCATTGTGCTCTTTCATCCGATTCATACCCAAAATAATATCAATCCCCTGGTGTGGCAGCACCACGGGGTTGATTATAAAACTTTCTGTGCCAATGTTCAACTTAAGTTGTCTAACCCCCAAACTGGTTTCAATAGGTGAACCCGGTGCTGTAATTTGATAGTTTTCTTTCAACTTGTACATTTTTACCCCATGCCTCAATGCATATGCCTTACTGATGAAAGTATGTGTGGCCCCAGAATCAAATAACATGACGGTCGGATGACCGTTGATCATGAACGTACCAGCAAGCACCGGTTCTCCGGCGGGAATCTGCTCCATGTGCACATAGTGCACACGACCCGTCTTAGGCGCGGGTCCCTTCGGCTTGCTCTGTTGACTTCCACCCGCTGGGGTAGGACCCTGTATCTTGCGGGGTGCCCTACAGTCACGACTGAAGTGACCTACCTTGCCGCAGTTGAAGCACGGAGCACCGGGCCCCGGGACAATGGGAGCACGGGGAGCCGGTAGTTGTGCGGGTGCTCGATAGGTGGGGTACTATGGCTGTGGTGTCGCCCTGTGGATCCACCCTTGCTGGTTGGGTCGGACCACATAGCGAGGCTGCTGATAGTATTGCTGTTGGGGCTTGTATGTAGCCTTCTGCTTCTGCGAAGAGCCAGACGCTGATGTGTTGGCTAGCCTTTTGCGCTTCTGGTCCTCGTTAGCGGCACGGAGACGATTCTCCATGTCAAGAGCAGTGTCTACCAGCTCAGTGAAGCTCTGGTAGCACCGTGCCAGGTGAGTCCGAAGAGTAGGGTCAAGGCCCTCTAGGAGTCTCTCGGCCCGCTCCGGCTCAGTAGCAACATCCCTCGGAGCGTACTGTGAGAGGTGGATGAAGGTTTGTACATACTGCATGACGGTCCTGCTGCCCTGCCTGAGGTCTCGAAACTCACGACACTTTTGTTCCATCAAACTCGCCGGGATGCAGTGGGCCCGGAAAGCCTGACGGAACTCCTCCCATGTGGGCTCATGGCCCTCCTCCTGCATGAAGAGGAAAGTGGCATACCATGCCCCCGCAGGCCCATGAAGAAGCTGAGCAGCAAATTGAGCCTTCTCTTGCTCGGTGATCCCTGGCAGAAGGGTGAATTTGGACTGGATAGTGCGAAGCCAGTCGTCCGCCGCCAGTGGCTCAGGATAGTTGGTGAAAACTGGGGGTCGCAGCCCCTCGAAATCCTAGTAGGTGATGCCACGTGGCCGGTACTCCCGCGGCTTGCTAGTTGCCCACGGGCCTGGCGGTCTTCTGCCAGCATACAAATCAGCTCAGCCTGTTGGACCACCAAAGTGGCCAACTCCGGCGGAGGTGGAGCGCCTTGCACTGACTGCCCCGACGATTGACCGTTGCGAGTGTTCACCATCTGCAAAAATGGAGCCATATAGGTTCAGTCCAATAGCCCTTGTGCAAAGATGTGGTGATAAAAAGATCGTAGGACTATAGACATATTATGAGTACATGAAAACATGGAACAAAACAGTTAGCTTCCATCTCGCAAGGCCAAGCAATAGCACGATGCCACCGGATCGTGCGGTTTCGCGTATGTAAATAGCAGTTCTAAATTTTGACGTTTTGGTTATCAAAACGACCGAACTAGGTCTTATCACCATTAGAGGAGTCGTCCTAAATCTTATGCTCCGCAACTTTGTTATATAAGGTCTCAGCTAATTCCTTTCGCAAGTGGTCAGAATATACAACTTACTACAGGGTGTCAAATCTGTCCAGATTTCTGAACCGGGATGTTTTGGGACATAACTTTCAAACAAAGCACTTTCAGTTTAAGGTTCAATTGACAAAGCTGTGCAACCAGGAGTTCCCAACAAGATTGGTATTTAAGGTTCTTCTCCAAACCCTCCAAATTTCATGCTATGCTCAGTATAAGCTGCTGCACTCCCGAATTTCAGATTGCAACCAACTCGAGATTTCGGGTGCCATTTTCCAAGCTCAAAGGCATTGCATCATTCCACATTGTCCATACGCATCCAGCAGCTACTACAACCATATTTAGAAGGTCTTAGCAAGCTAAAGGTCTACTTAGTACACACGTGGGGCCATCATGCCCATCGCATCGAAACACCAACCTAAAGTTTTAGCATCGGGTTACATGACGTACATAAATGAGTTCTCTCGACCTCACCAATGTTTAGTACAGTCATGGCAAATTGCACGGAGCGGCATAATACAAAACATCACTCATAATGTGCACCATTTACAAAAGGCCTCATCATGCATTGCTAACATCAAGCACTCTAACGCACGTTACGCGCGTCAGACACCATGCTGTCCTCATCCTCCACCACGGGGGCAATTGAAGGGTCCTGCTCGTACTACACCAGGCGCTGCTGTGCCTCGGCCAACTCTGCCTCCAACTCCTCAATACGGTCCTGTGCATACATATGCTGGTCGCGGTAGTGGGAGACACGGTCCTCGGCACGGAGGTACATCCCGTGTACGCTGTGAGCAAACTGCATAGTCACAGCATAGGGCCTGGTGTCAATCCACTCCTCTAGCATGTTGTGACGATGGAGCCACTCGTCGTCGTAGCCATCGGTGGGGAGGTAGCACAGCACGGACATCCCTGCTGCACCCGAGGAGCTGGGTGAGGTGATGGCTGCCAAGATGACCTTGTCGTAAGCGTCCTCCTCATTGGCCGCGTAGATGGTGATCGTCTGCCGGGCCGCGGTGTGGCTCGAGGGAAGGACAACACTAGCCATGCAGTGTCCCTCCACGTGCACTGTCTGCACGGAGAAGAAGGGGCACGGTCTGCGCCTCATCTCACGCAGAGCCCGACAAAGGATTTGCGCGAGGCCGTTCTCCTCACGGCAATGGGTGTGGACCATCCCGTTCTCAAGCTGGGGAGGGGTGTGGGTCACTGGTGGGAGGGGAACAGCCCTTCCCTCCTGCAAGCAGAGTCCCCTCGCACTGGTGGCCTTGCGGGCGGTTTGCTTGGTCCTGGCCATCTGTTTTTAAATAAGAGACTTTTAATCAGTGATAGGCATTAGTTGCATATAATTCAACGATTAAAAGGGTGATGTGTGCAGAAGATATCTTTGAGCTTTCGTTTTACTTTATTCGACTTTTAGCAATGACCCCAAATATGAACAATGAAAGTAAACATGATGCATGACTCGTCCTATTCGACCTCTCATCACACACTAGATATACATACATAGCTAGCGATATTTCGGTGACACATATGCACGACACTCTCTAATGCATCTAGTCGTCTCTACTCGATCTTAGTTTCGCACGTAGTTAGTGTACCTGTAGAAAAATGCATGCTCATACCAACATCACCATCATCATACATTACCACTCTAACCCTAAAAAGTGGCATCCACGAATTTCTTTAAGCTACGCCTGGTGGACGACGTAGTGGCGCCATTTCTCTCAACACACCCAACGTTCCTCCAGTACTGGGGAATTGCTGGGGAGAGAAACGGTGGCCAACAAGATCTAGCTATAATTTTGGTCGAAGGAAAAGCGGTCACGAAACACTCCAATGGCGTGACCACCCCCCTTAAAGTGTTCTGCCCTATCAGCATGAATGCAGGGTTCGCAACAGTCTGCAAATCCCAATAGCGCTCCGCCAGTACTGGGGATGGCTATGGCCGAAAAGTTGCTTCCCAAAGCGCCGAATATGCATATGAGTTCTATCTAGGTCAGAATGTTAGCGATGTCACCTGGTATTACACTAACATCCTTAATATGGGCATATCGATACTCTCATTTTTCAAATACTTCGAATAGGGTTTTCGAAAATAGGTTTGCAAATCAAAACTGGATGATATGTCTGTTGTCTGTGTATGATCAGCTCTGATACCAGCTGTGGCGGAACCGCCGATTTAATCCGGACTAAGCACATCAGCCACCTCTGGCTCGCAATGTGATTAGGCCAAACTAAACCCGGTCGTCCGTCGAGAGTCATTTGACCCCCGATATTACCATTTCCTAGAGGAACCGACATCATACACATCTGACCCACGATGGAGCCACAACAGATACATCATCACAGGCAGTTGAATAGCATAATAATAGACTTAGTTACAAACCGGTTTCAAATAAAGTACAAGTCCAACATAGAGTTATAAAGTAGCAAGTTCGAAAGTTTCTCGCAGCGGAATGTTAAGTTCAGAGTTCACCATGGTATCACAAAAGATTTGCATTAGAAGTAACAACATCGAGCCCACCGATGTTGCCCTTGTGCCACTCATGCCGTTTCATCCTAAGTGAGGACATGCGCCACCTCCAACACAAGTGCAAACCATGAACTCCATACCTGCGCTCAAAATATGGGGGCAAACCCTGAGTACTAATTACTCAGTAGGTCTTAATGGATTTGGCTTACGGCTAACGCGAAGCGGCTTACTAGCAAGTGGATCCTTAGCCTTTGGTTTTAAACAGTATCATGTGTAACATAAGTAGCAAGTTTTCAACATTTGTGTAACCTACAACATAATAGTAAATTGCAGTAAGGTAAACAGTTCAATTCAAACATGTGGTATTCCAAAAATCATGAGTATTAAATCCAGAGTGTTTAAGTAGTTACTACGTTGAACGTCAAAGGTATTGGCATTCCCACACCTGGTGGGCATCAGCAATTTGAATCGATTTTAATTCCTGGGAATAACTACCATGCCAGGGGTATATGCCTACTAGCCATCGCGTTCCCACATATAGTCCCGATCTTAACCTGCCTCGTCCCAAGTGCGATTCACTCCCGCCTAGCCCCCGGGTTGTGCCCCCATGACGAGCCTGCCGACATCTCGGTCTCCCCACCATGAGTACCAAGCTCCCCCGGGCCACCTTCCTCTCAACCAGCGGGTAGGAACGTGTCTCTGTGCTTCGGACAAGCCCAGGAAAGACTTTACCGGTCCCATTCTCCGGTTAAGCACTCTAGCAATGTTATGCCGACCAATAGGCGAACAGCGGACGGGCCTTATGCGACTCGGGCGGAGTCCATAGTGCAACATTACGAAAAGTAAATACCGAAATAAACCTCCGCTCGGCCTCCAATTAAATCATGAGCAACAGTATTACTTGACGTAATAGTAAGTTATTGTAACTTTGAAAGCACCTACGCGATGAGTCCACACACTCGTGTCTACTCGTACCTAGCAATTTCTATGCATACTCACCCTACGAACTCTATGTGTAGGTGCTAGGGCCAGGGCGGCCAGGGAGTCTAATGCAACTGGTTTCAAGCAACTCCTAATGCATATGCGTAATCATCAAGCATAATTTGTTTGCTGGATTAAGTATGGTCCTGCCTACCTTCCTCGTTAGGGTCAGTAGCTTCTTCCGGAGCGTAGTCGTGCCCCCGCTGCTGGTCCTCCGGTTCCTGGTGCAGGTCCTCCTCTGGCTCCTCTACGATTAGTTGGTCCGGCGGTTGTCCTTCGCTCGCGGGATCTATATGCATGACATAGTGCAATTGGAACATGTATTAGTGCAATGCTTGCTTCATGATGCGAGTGCAATGCAAGAAATCATGATTGATGGAATAAAATTATGCATTTCCGTGATGAAACTTGTTTAGCGTTAAGAAATCGTACAAGCCATCACCTAAGATAACTTAGCTTGTCACACATAACAACGTGGGGGTGTGTGACAGGGTAGCATCGATTCATGCGAAAAGGCCGAGCTCACTTAGACAGCTCTTTTCCACCTAGTTAGCTTAACATTTCTGTCACGCATTTCTAAAATAGTAGTGAAGACCTACATTGCATTCCAACTTAGTGGCTAAGGTTTACATACTCCTAAGTTTCCAAATATGATTCATGGTGGCATTTATTAGTATACTAGTCTCACATTTCCTATTATTTTCTTAAATAAGCATTATGTCTACCATTTTCAAAATAGGGTCAAACCTTACATGCATGGCCTCACATTTTTAGCGGTGAGCTACTTACATCATCTGGAACCCAAATAAATACCACAAAGCCCCCTATAGCTTATTTTTATCTAGAACTCTTTTCCTTTACTAATTATATACTTAATTTCTAGGCAAGGGTAAAACAGTTGATAAACAGTAAGCATTTGGGCTATCAAATTTTATACTAAGCTTAGGTATGCTAGCAAAGCTTCTGCCCAATTTTCAGAATTTTTGACCCTCACTTAAACCACATTTGCTATTTATTAATTTAAACATGCATGGATTTATTAATTTCAAAACACTAACCATACTTGACATGCACAGTACCCCATTTCAACAGTGAGCTATCTATACCACAAGGAGCACAAATAAAATGTGTAAAGCCATTTAGAGCATAATCTTTATATGGTTATCATTTCCTCATTTATTTTTATGCTAAAATCACATGCAGGGGCAAAACAGTAACTAAAAAGTGAACACTTGAGCTACCAAAAATCACAGTGAACCTATATACCCTAACAACACTGCTGTCCAAGTTTGGCAATTTTTGAAGACCATTTAGTCCACATTTCCTAATTATATTGATTTATCAAGCATGCACAATAACAAGGGCAAAACTGTCCTTTCCTACTCAACCATCATAACCAACTGATAGATCTGATAACAAAGGTCAAAATGCAACTTAGTTTGCTATTTTTGGATTTTTATTTACTTTTCTACGATTTTTCAAATTTTCAGCAGTTTTAAATGCATTTTAAATCGAAAATCCACAGATCCAGGACCTATACATGATTATCCGTACCTTCTGAGGGCTAACATGAAAGATCTGCCAGACACAGTGTACAGCGCTCTGTATGGAAACGTAAAACCGTTGAAATAGGAGGGCGAAAAGGCAAAAGTCCGTCATCCTCCTCACGTCGTCTTCCTCCTCGCGACAGGAGGAGGGGCTCCGGTGGCGCGCGGAGGCTCGCCGGCAGGGGTCAGGGAGAGAGAGCGGAGCGCGGCGAATCTCACCCCGTGCTTGGGTTCACCGGGGAGCGAGCGGAGATGGCCGGCGACGGAGCTCGGGAAGGTAGACCCTTTGGCGACGAAATGCGGGGCGACGGGGTGGAACCGGCGGCCTAGAGCTAGGGATTCTTGTGGAGGGGAGGATGGCGAAGCTCAGCGTGGTGATGGACGGCCACAGGGTTGGGCGGAGGCGGCTCAGAGCGAGCGCCTTCGAGGTCTGGCAATGGCGGCTGAGCGGAAATGGCGAGAGCGAGCGAGCGAGCGAGGGATGCGCAGAAAGAACGGGCGGAGAGGGCGGCCTCCGCTTTAACGGCGAGCGCGGCAGGGGGGGCGATCCGCAGCGTGGCCGAGCTGGCCATACGCCGGCGTACGCGTGGCGGCCGCCGGCTTGGCAGCGCGCGCGCCCGCGGATCCCTGGGCCCACCCGTCAGTGGCCCGCGGTCCCAAAAAGGAAAACCCCCTTTTTTCTGTTTTTGGTAAGGCTTTGAAAATTGCTATTTTGAGGTATTTAGATGCCGAATTTGAAAATGGTCCAATTGAATGAAATGTTGGTCTCTTGCATATCTACAACTTTGTCAAAAATCTCAAGTTCAAATTCCGACTCTAAGTATGATTTATATTTAAATTTCTCCTCAGATTTTTGAATTTGCCCTACCCAGCCTTTTTAAAGAAAAATTTAAAAGTCCTATTTGTGGCCAAAAACTCAGGGAGTGTTTTATACCAACTTTGATCCAAATTCCAAGATTTACAACTTCCTAAATTGGGGCTTTGCATGAAAATGATTGTAAATTATAGAAAAAGTGATATTTCAATGAAATTTAGATTTTGAGTGTGTTTCTTGGCTGAGAGAAAAAGGCCTTTTACCCTAAGCTATGTCCATTTTCCATCTAAGCTCCAATTAACAAAGTATTTCATCACAACATGACCCACAAGTGTGGTATAAAAGGTTTCACCTAAATCTTAACACAACTAGGGCCATACCCAAATTACTAGCGTCATTCATGCAAAAACTGAGTGCATCACTTAGCTATTTCCATCATGCTTGTTCATATGAGTCAAAAGCACACTATCAAGCGATGAGATGATGCTTATGAGAGGTAATTAAACAAAGGATGCATATGCTAATGCTCTGGAGATGCCCAGGGCATCACACCCATGAGTCACTGTCGTCGGATTTTGGCCTAATGGTAGGTAACAAGGAGGTGAAATACTGTTGTTGCCCCTATGTTGTGTGGTTGGATGTGAATTTTGTTTTCCTCCTTTGCCACTCTCTTGACTTGGCCGCTTGGTGGGAATAATTGGTGCCGGGCCAAGTTTTGGCAGCAGCATGTGTACTATATATGTTGTGTTCTATCAGTGAAATGAATGAAATCAAGTTATTGAATGAGTAGTATTGTACTTTGAAATGAGATAGAACATAACAGAATTCCTTAGTTCATAAGCACTTTGGATGTTAACCACCTGACAAGTGAGGCAACATTCACATGCAGAGCACATAGTTCACACAAGAGAGAATTTGGTCACACACGACCTTACAATAGTTTGGTCATACATATGACACATGGTGTTCATGAGGCCCAAAAGATAGTATGTCCATGACATATGAAAGCCCCAAAGTTGACAACTTTCTCTCGCGTCTTGTAGCCATTATAGGACTGCAAGGTGAAGCTGTATTGCTTCTTGTCCCCATAACTGGTGGAGTATGGGCTTGGCTTGCTTCTGATCGAGCAACAATTTTCTTCTGTTTTTTCTGTTGACCTTGGATGTCCTTCTTGGCCTGTGCATCCTAACTAGCATCTTCATTCGTATGGACCACAATACCATTTGGTAGCATCATGGAAATAGGCTCAAGGTTGTTGGAGGTTGTTACTGATCTTCTAGATAGAAAAGCAAGTACTTAGTAAAACAAGCAGCGGTAGTACAAATTGAAAATATGGCAATTAGCATAGCATAATTACCTAGCTGATGCAGCATGACTACCTCCACTTGTAGGTGTTGAGCTCTTTTCTTTCTTCCTCTTCTTTCCTCCACCACTTGTAGAACATGAGCTTTTTCTTTTCTTTTCTTTCCTCCAGTTGGTGCATTGTCTACATCTGGGAATACCATCCTAGCAGGAATAATGCTAGTCCCAGTTGTTGTAGGAGGTGGTTCATTTTTCCATCTCTTCTTTGGAGGACCCCTGCTAGAATAGAGTTACAAAAGGGATCTAAATAATATGACAAGCGGCTAAAAGTAGAAGATCACCTTTCAGCTAGCATGGCAGCAATGTCAGCTGGGTCTCCATTTTTGCAAGTATACCAATGATGACCATTCCCTCCACAGATTGGACATTTGTGGCTCCCCTTCCAGCTTGTCCCACCCTCTGCACCCCTTTGAATCTATTTTCCCTTTTCCTACCAGCTCTGGCCTTAAGAAGCAGAGGGTGCTGTTATCACCAAAATTTGACCAGGACTAGTAGCCCAAAATGTTAGAACAAGCCTAGGGTGAAGGAATCCACTTGGCTAGGCCTATATCATAAGTTTGGCCCAATATGATGATAATTATGCGCCCAAGACCCAAGCCAAGATGGAGTCATAAGCCTAATCCACGTCGAAGCCCAGTTTATTCACGAAACTGGTTTGGACTGCAGGAGTAGGCCGCACGAAAATGGACACCCCGGGCACATACGGATTCCGTTTGAGGCGTTATACATATGGATGGAAAACTAAGGAGATAAATTTTCCAATGCAATTGGAATCACATCCAAATACGTTTGGATTCAACGGGAATTGCTGAAATAATTGGATGATCAGAATCTACCAAGATTATACGGCAAGTTTCGGCTGATATTTGGAAACTTCAGGAGGATATGGATCGACAAGAGGGAGAGTCCAGATCACGTTATCAAGTGATAGAGTCCTAGTTGAGTTGTAGTCTCTTAGTTAGGAAAGAGTTTGAGTCTATCTAGAAAAGGGTTTGCCTTGAGGGCTATGTCTCGGAACTATAAATATGTATCTTCTATTACTCTCCCAAGCAGCTCGTAGTTCATCAACTCTTGGTGCATCGCCACCCTTGCTTCCAGGTTTATTCTCTCCATGTAAGCTTCATGCTGCCCTAGCAGGTTCATCTAGGTCTGCTAGGGCAGCGAAGCGTTTACTGGATCAATGGCAAACCTTGTACTGAAGCATTTTTTATGGCAAGGTTTGCTAGTTATCCCGCATGACATTGATATTCTTTAATGTTTTCTCTAGTAGATTGTGTTAAGGCTACTTGGTGTCTTGCATTTACCCCAGTGGATCTCGTACTAAGCTTCGCAAGTTGCGAGACACACAAGTTATCTTACATGTTATCGATCTGCTATCTTGTTGACACTTCACGCTATAGATCGGGTTCATGTAGCCAAGCGTACATAGCTTGTTCGGCTACTATATTCCACGACCTAGTGCCACAACATGTGCACGTGGTAGTGCAAGAGATCGATATACGCTTGGCACTCTACTTTACATGTTCTAGATTGTATCTTCTTGCCTAGGTCAACTCCCTTGGGGGTTTCGATCTATGTTGCACGTATGGTTAGATTTATCTAGTTATGCGCGTAGCGGATGTCAACCTAGGGGACTCGCATCTTCTAGATCATGCTTTAAGTAGGGTTGTTTCCTTTTGTTTCCTTGTTTGTGCTTTGCCGATGAATTCACCCGACAGGAAGCAAGGAGGCGATCAGCCCATATAAGCCGATCAACTCGGAGGAATTATGCTGATCTATGCGATCGGCTAGGATTTTACGCCCATTTGCTCGTCTTTGTATTTGCAGGGCGATCCTCCGACCACCACTAACCTCCTCGGCTAGAAGGTTACAGCCGGGTGGCACTGCCCCGAACCCCCTCAGATCCGCTTGGAGGGTCGACCGCAAGGGGTAGCTTACTTGCTGGATCACATGTGTGTCGCTTGTCCGAACCCGAGCGGATTTAGGCGACAACACAAATTGGCATGCCCGGTGGGACCCCACCTTCTGCCAGAGTAGAAGTCAGAACGACGTACATCTTTATAAGTTAACCAAAAAAATCAGCTCAGGTAAAAATATTTTATTCTGCTCCGGAAGGCAGATAGAGCCGATTTATTATCTACGACAGCCGCCTGCAAGACATGAAGAACAAGCAATAATGGCAGCGTTGGCTTACAATGGGACAAGTCAACAAGAAAGATCAGCTTGCTAAGAATATTTTTATTCTGCTCGTGGATAGAAAGAGTCGATATATTATCTAAAACAATGTAGTCTGACGGTGAGATCACGACAAGTACACCCACAAAAAAATCAGCTTTGGTGGAAGAAAAATATGAAACCGAGTGGAAGATGATCAACTGCCGATTGTATATTATCGGTTAGTCTGCAATCATTGGCTCTTTATTAGAAGAAAGTGCAATCGGCTCTTTACTAAAAGGAAGTGCAATCGGCTCTTTTGGAAAGAGGTGCAATCGGCTCTTGTGCAATCAAGATAAAAAGAGCAATGGCCCAAGTAACAGCCGCATCGTGTACTGGCCTGTACGTACATGTGTCTGCATGTGGTTGGTGGCATAGCCACACGAGGGATAATCCATGAGTGTGCACCATCATGCATGGGCCATGCACTCATATGGTGCCTGGCCACACGTACTCGGGTATTGAATGCATACTTGACGCGGAGGTCGGAACAGAAGAAATGTCCAGAAGCACGGCATTGACCGACACCAAAACACTTGCTCACTTCAATATCCGTTCCTGCGATGACCGACAGGAGCCAGTGCCCTTCCACTACTGATCTCCATCTGCAGGTGTATCTCCCAGCAGACGAGCGCCGGCGGCGGCATCCGAGCATTTTACGCCGTTGGCCACCTCCAACTCCCAGGTGAAGCTGCTGCTGGCCAAGGGGCACTCGCTGGGCGTTTGCATTATCTGACACTCATGTCACTGCACGACACCGCTCGCGCAGCTGAGGCCATCGCCATCAAGCACTGGTTTTGACTGGCAAAAGAGCTACCACCGGTGCTCCTACGGCGGCATCACCGTCGGCTACTTCGGCTCCCACTTCGAAGCGTTCGTCGGGTTAGCCGATCTAGTTACCAGTGTTCCTACCTTCATCGTCAGCAACTACGTCAAGGTCTCAACCTATGGCCCCATCGAGCAAGACCCAGGTGAAGATGGAGTCATGAGTCCAACTCACGATAAAGATCAATCCGTTCGCAAAGCCGGTTCGCACTGCAGGGATGGTCCGTACGAAAATTGACGCCCAGACCGTATACAGACTCCATTTTGCATGTTCTACATATGGATGGTAAGCTAAAGAGATAATCTTTCCAACCCAACAAGAACCACGTCCAAATACGCTCAGAGTCGACTGAAATTGATAATACAGTGGGACGTCCAGAACCTGCTACGTCGGGTATCGGCTTATATTTATTCTGTCAACCCATCCTCGCCATGATGCCATGCATGCATGCAATGCTCAAGCATCAATAAGATGGCCAATCGAGACCATCGGCTCTTGATAGGTACAAGGTCTAGCAACATTTGTATGGGAGAGGCCGTGGCCAGTCCATGTGGTCGCCCGACAGTGGCACACGTACTTTTTTAGCACATCTGGAGAAGTGTTCTCGCTCGGGAGGCACTATGACCTTCCTCAAGATTATGAAGCTGGTGATGTCATGCTATGGACTACGCTTGTGGGGCATAGAAGGCTGCCTCAAGAAAATAAATGATGGAGGAATGACCAGTACAATGCTATCGGCTATGCGTTTAGCATCGGAGGGGCACGAGCATTATGAAGAGGGTGCAGTACATACAATAGTGCCAATATTCAGCCATTGGTTTTTAGAAACAAGAAATAGGACCATGAAGCCATCATGCATCTGGAGTCATTTCTACAGCCGGATCTAGCCGCCAGTACTCCTTCGATGTTGTCATCATCAGAAGCTTCGGTTGCCGAGCTGGAGCGTCCATCACTGTAGCTGATTGATCCGGCCACCGGTGCTTCTACAACGCCATCAACATCGACTAACTTCGGCTGCTGCGCTGGTGCGCCTATGACATCATTGGCATTGACTGCTTTGGGTGTTGCACTGGAGCATCGATGGCATCAATGATATTGACTACTTCGGGTGTCGCACTGGAGCGTCCACGGCACCAACGACATTGGCTGCTTCGATTGCTGCGTCGGAGCATCCGTCATCTCAGCCGGTCGATCCGACCACCAGTACTCCTACAACACCACCGACGTCAGCGTCTTTAGCTCTTGTGCTAGAGCATTACTCACCTTAGTCAGTTGATTCCGTCACTGTACTTCTACGATGCCATCATCATCAGCTATTTCGATTCACTCGACAGAGTGTTTGAAGAATTCCCTGGGACCATAACCTGCTGATTGGATTTTGGATCGACTTCATCCTAAGGTCAGCATGTGTTGTTTTAATTATATACTTCACTGGTCTACTCTAGGTTATGGATGTTCGGCTTCCCAATAGCCGATAGTTGTGAGGATATTGTATTGTGGCAAGCACACACCAGATGGGATGTCGGCCATCGGCTCATTGCTAGCCGTTTCAATTAATAAAACTCAAACCCACCCTTGTATTGTCAGGTAGTATATGCACTTGCCACTTGCACTAGTTTCCTTGTATGCTTAGTAGCTTTTACTTGTGCTTTGTGTATATGCTTTGAGGTGTTGATGCCTTTGACCGTGTGTAGTTAAGCTCTTTTGAATATGATGAATATCTGATGCTGAGCATGGCTTTTATCCCATGAAAATCTGAAACATGGTCACTGCTTTACCTGGCTATTAGTATGTGTAGGCTGATTGCTTTTGCTATCTTACATATGCCTGGTAGCTATGTCATTTACTTTGGAATCAATATGCAGCTCGAGTCTCAATGCTTACATGGTATTCTTGTGCTAAATTGAATTAAAATGTAAATGATGTCCACGTGTATACTAAAATGAAAAGATCCAGGTGGGTTTGCTGTGTCTCACTGATCTAGTTTGAGACTGCTTGCTTTTGCACTTTGGCATGAAATTGGACTAGACTGTGAATGACCAAAACCTTGCTTTAAGCTTCTGATGGTTCTATGGACCTAAGCTTAGCATTGGTTGGTAAGAAGTGGCCTGACAAGGAAATAACCCCTGGCACATAACGAAAGGCTTGCTTGAAATTGAAATTCAGTATGTTTTACCTGCAAGTCCTCGGGGGCATGAGTAATCAAGCTTGCTAAAGGTCCTTGTTTTGGAAAGCTCACTTGTGTAGATACTTGCTAGCTTCTGCTTATCATGCTTTATCGTGCTAGTTGGCTAGGCTAAGTGGTGATGCTTTTTATTTTATAAATCCTAAAATTGTTTGCTCATGTTTCAATATGAATATATTCTTTAGAGCTTTTCTATGTTGTGCCTTTATACTAAACTCTCATTGTATATACATGCTAGCACACGTAAATGCTTTTAGAGATACCTAGAAGCTTTCGCTTACACTGCATGACATAGCATATTTTGTCGGAGAGATAGTTTTATCCTCGTTGTTAGTTCAGATTATATCGACTTTTTGCAAAACCAGATATGATCCATCGGCTTTTAGCCGATTCACAGTTTTTCTGCAGTGCCGGTCCCAGCAAACAAATGTTTTGCAGGTGATCCACTAAGTCCGTGTTCTTATTCATTCCAAGTAGGATCGACTGAGCTATCCTGCCAACAAATGGATGTCTTCATCAACTTTCTGCGTCAACAAGTGGAGGCCGATATGCATGTTCGGCCAATCAGCAGATCACGGTTGGCTGATACCTATCGGAGGAACTGCCATTGGCTTAATGACTGAGGAGAAAGAAGTACTACAGGCGACATGATTGCTGTCCAAGGATCATCTAAGTCATCAGCCAATCTCGATGAGAAGAGGAAGGTCAAAGCCGAATCAAGCAATTGGTTACAAAAATATTAAATCAATGAAGCACAAGAGCGATCACGCAAGTTAGCACTAACCTCAAAACAAAAGGCTTAGGACTGGTCTCCAACAACATTAGGACTGGTCAACGAAGGAATGAGGCCAGGTTCAGGCAATTGGCCATATAAAAAAATCATCATGATGCCTAAGGATTCAAGTTGAAGATAGACAGTGCCAGCTGATGAAGGGCTAATCCATCGGCTCGGGAGGCAAAATTAGAAGCATGAGAAGACAAGTCGAAGAGTGCATCATTCTCAGATGGTTTGCAGTTGACACATAAGAAGATTCTGATATATTTGACCAAACTTGGGGCATGTGTTATCACCAAAATTTGACCAAGACTAGTAGGCCAAAATGTCATAAGAAGCCCAGGGTGAAGGAATCCACTTGCCTAGGCCTATATCATAAGTTTAGCCAAATATGATGATAATTATGCACCCAAGGCCCAGGCCAAGATGGAGTCATAAGCCTAATCCATGTCGAAGCCCAGTTTATTCGTGAGGCAGGCTCGGACTGCAGGAGTAGGCCGCACGAAAACAGACACCCAGGCCACAAACGGACTTCGTTTGAGGCGTTCTACATATGGATGGAAAACTAAGGAGATAAACTTTCCAATGCAATTAGAATCACATCCAAATACTTTTGGACTTGATGGGAATTGCTAAAATAATAGGATGACTAGAATCTGCCAAGATTATACAGCAAGTTTCGGCTGATATTTGGAAACTTGAGGATCTAGATCGACAAGAGGGAGAGTCCAGATCATGTTATCAAGTCATAGAGTCTTAGTTGAGTTGTAATCTTTTAGTTAGTAAAGAGTTTAAGTCTATCTAGGAAAGGGTTTGCCATGAGTGCTAAGTCTCCAGACTATTAAATATGTATCTTTTATTCATGAATAAACTAGCGACAGTATTACGCTCCCAAGCAGCTCGTACTTCATTCATCAACTCTTGGCGCATCACCACCCTGGGTCCTAGGTTTATTCTCTCCATGCAAGCATCATGCTACCCTAGCGGGTTCATCCAGGTCGGCTAGGTAGGGCAGTGAAGCGTTTACTAGATCAATGGCGTACCTTGTACTGAAGCATTTTTTATGGCAAGGTTTGCTAGTTATCTCGCATGGCATTGATATGCTTTAATGTTTTCTCTAGTATATTGTGTTAGTTCTGCTTGGTGTCCTACGTTTACCCCAATGGATCTCATACTAAGCTTCGCAAGTTGCGAGACTCACTAGTTATCTTACATGTTATCGATCTGCTATCATGTTGACGCTTGACGCTATATATCGGTTTCATGTAGCCAAGCGTATATAGCTTGTTCGGCTGCTACATTCCACGACATGGCACCGCAACATGTGCACGCAGCAGTTCAAGAGATCGATATACGCTTAGCACCCTGCTTTACATGTTCTAGATTATATCTTCTTGCCTAGGTGAGCCCCCTTGGGGGTTCCTATCTATGTTGCACGTATGGTTAGATTTATCTCGTTATGCGCGTAGCGGATGTCAACCTAGGGGAGTCGCATCTTCTAGATCATGCTTTAAGTTGGGTTGTTTCCTTTTGTCTCCTTGTTTGAGCTTTGCTGATGAATTCACCCGGTAGGAAGCAAGGAGGCGATCGGCCCGTATAAGCCGATCAACTCAGAGGCATTATGCCGACCTATGAGATCAGCTAGGATTTTATGCCCATTTGCTCATCTTTGTATCTATAGGGCGATCCTCCGACCACCGCAAACCTCCCCAGCGGGAAGGTTGAGCCAGGTGGCACGCCCCGAACCCCCTCAGATCCGCTTGGAGGGTCGACCGGAGCAGCAGCGTACTTCCCGGATCCCATGTGTATCGCTTGTCTGGACCCGAGCGGATTTAGGCAACAACAGGTGCATAAAGAAACCATGATCAGATTTTGGCCACATGTTTTGTCTGGTAAAGCTAGGATGTGGCCTTGGTAGGCAGCTCTAAATTTCTCAATAGAGAAAAAGTCATCTACATGATTTCCAATCTTTTCTGATCTAATTGATGTGATAACAGCTAGTGCATGTTTACAGGGTATGCCTGATACCTACTAGGCCCTACAAGTGCATGTCCTATAGTCTGAGTTCACAACAAACCTAAATCCAAAACCTTCTTTAGCTACTACCTCAGCGACACCATCTGAGAATGTTACAACTTCAATATCGAGATTCCTAGTTTGCTTTGTAAGCTTCTTACAGATGTGCTCCAGAATTTTGCCTGACATCCCCTTACCAATCCTTCTCCTAATGTTCCACTTGATGAGCATTTTTTGTCTGAGTGTGTCCATCAAATCATCTAGATGTTTCCCTTTTTCACCCTTAACCTAGTGGTTACAGCTCTCTACAAGGTGTTTGTAACATAGTCTACTCTGCACAAAGTAGAGAATTGGCTCCTAGTCCAGAGCTTGGTGTGCTTGTCCTTTAAATACTTCATATCTTATGGTTTTGATGGGAAATATGGTTTCCGATCTTTCGAGAGGTATGGATAAGTCTGTTTAGCGGTGGAGAACTCGACGTTGGTGAAGAAGGCTCCGAGCAATCGATCGAATCCTTTTAATCACTACACCAGTGCTCAGATGGTTGTCGACCGCATGACACGCGCAATCGACCTCACCAAGAATGCTATCATTCCTGCAATGCAACCGAGAGAACACAAGCAAGAACGAGGAATAAACACAATCAAGATTAATCTTGTGCACAAGTTGGGGTTTCACAAACCGGTGACAGGCGAAACTGTTCATGACAGAATAATCTAGGCAAAACCCATCTAATCTAATGATGGCTACAGAATATATACAAGAGAGAGGTATAGGGGGCGGCCAAGGGGGTGGCCGAGCAACCCTAGGGCGTACAAGGCCAGCAGGCCCAAAAACCTATCCAGCAGCACCCTGGCAGATTCTGATCATCGTTTTGTTTCGACGATTCCCATTGACTCCGAGATTATTTGGGCCTGAGACCAGATGGGTTTGAAATCTTATTTCCTTAGCTTTCTGATGATATGTAGAACACTCAAAATAGAGTATGTATGTTGCTTGGGTATCTGTTTTACTGAGGCCTACTCCTGCAGTCCGAACCGGCCTCGCGAATAAATTGGACCTCAACTTGGAATGGGCTTCAAACTCCATCTTCTCTTGGGCCTTGATCATATGCATGTTGTACAAGTTCTCATCAGGTTTAGCAGTAGCCATTGCTATGTAATGTTTCTCAAACATGTATTTGTTCCAGCGATATGCAGATGCCCACAAATGGTCATCAAACACCTTACCCCTATGCCTTTTCTTAAAGTTCTAGACCTAGTGATACATACACTCCCTGTCTTCAAACTTAGGGAATACACACTGACACCTTCCATAACAGGCCCCCATAATCAGTGCATATGGTTAGTCCAGGTGGAGATCCTATTACTTCTTTAAGCCTCTCCATGAACTAGGTCCAATTCTCATTGGTCTCTAAGTCTATAACCCCAAATGCAACTGGATACATCTAGTTGTGCCCATCTACTGCACATGCAATGCACAATTGGCCCCTAAATGTTCCACTTAAAAATGTACTATCCACAGACAAATATGGTCTATAGCCTTGCAAGAATCCATCAACAACAGGCTTTAGAGCAAAAAATAGCCTCCTGAACCTCATCTCATCATTGATGGTGTGGTGATCAATCACTACCTAGCTACCAGGACAAGATTGTTCTATCTGAGTCTTTAACCTAAATAAATTGTCAAAACTTTGTTTCCACCTACCAAACAATTGGTCTAGAGCAATCTCCTTACCATTATACACCCTTTTGTACTGAACATGTACCATGTAGTGCTCTTGAAATCTCCTTTGCAGATCTGTGACATTGTCCCCCATTTTTGGTCCATGTATCCTCCATTTCCAGCCATCATATATCCCTGCATAAAAGGCTCAACATCTCCCTAGATCAATCTTCTCTATTAGGAACTCAAAATATTTTTTTATTGCATGAGTTGATAAAGCCAGCCTAAAAGCATGCATGTTTGGATATCTGGTTCCTACTGTCATTGGTGGGTCATCCTTGTCATACACTTAGACCTGAGCATCCACCGGGCCGAGTCGGGTTCGGGTCAGGTCAAAGCCAACCCGATGCCTGTGTTTGCTGGCCCACACCCGACCCAACCCGAGCGTCGGCCTGCATTTCGCGGCCCGAGCCCGCCCGCCGCTTGGCCCGACAGCCCGCGGGCTGGCCCATCAGCCTGACCTCGGGGATGGAGGCACAGTCGTGCAGAGGTGGGGGAGCGTCCGGCAGAGGCAGAGCAAGGCGACGCAGGAGGCGGAGATCAGTCCGTCGGGGAGGTGGAGCTCGGGCCATCGAGGAGGCGGAGGGCGGAGGCAGAACTCGAGCCTGCGGGCATGGATCCAGTGGAGGCAGGGCTCGGTGGGGGACGCCGCGTCGCTGCCATGCTAGGGAGCCAACGGGGCATGGCTGGGGAGCGGTGGTGGACGCTGCGGCATCGCCATGCCAGGGATCGTGGAGCGGCGGCGGCGCGGGAATGCGGGAGCGGGGAGCCGAAGTGCCTAGTCATGGTCTCGTGGAGGGGATTAGGCCATTAGGGATTTAGGGGAAGAGGGGCGCTGGGCCAGGCCGTAAGGGGCAACCGGAGGCGCTGGGCACCTGGGCTAGGCCGAGAGGTGAAGTGGGGGCGCTGGGCTAGGCCAGGAGGAGAGGATTTGAGCCAGGCCAGGAGAGGAGTGGTGCTAGGCCAGGCCGGGAGGTAGTTTTGTCGGGTCATCGGGCCGGCCCGTGGGCTAAAATTTCAGCCCGAGCCCGACCCGAATTTTTCACCGGGTTGAGATTTTCGGCCCGCGCCCGCCCACTGAGCTGACCGAGTTGGGTTGGGTCGGGTAATTTTCGGGCGGGCTGGGTCGGGTCGCTCAGGTGGGGTGGCCCATGATCAGGTCTACATACACTATATCTTCAATGAAAGGTGGAACTTTGTCCTTCACCATTTCATCCTTTTTTGCTTCATCTTCAGTATACTCATAGTCAGAATAAGATTGTGAATCACTATCAGAATCAGAATCACTGTTAGGAATGAATTCAGCATTAGGGTCATACTTTCTAGTAGTTTTGGGTGCTACTTCAACACATTGGCCCTCATCATCAACTCCTACATGCTCATTCTCAGGTTCTGGGTTCAGTAAGTAAGTGTCATCAGGTTCAACACCATCTGTCATAGCCTGACTACTTGATGCAGTTGGTAGGCTAAGTTCTACCTGAGAAGGCCCTGGAGCTACCACACCTGGTGTCAAAGGCACATCTACTTTCTCTAGGGTACTATCATTGCCCTCCCAAGGTGGAATTGCAGGTGGGTCAACATCAGGATAGTGGTAAGCTATAGTCACTCGACATGTCTTTGTACTGACATTCTTTGCAAACATATCAATTACATCCTCATCACAACGCACTGGGATATTGCTCTTGGTCTCAGCACAGTACCAGAAAACCTTGGCAACCTCCCTATACCGGCAGCAGTAACTATCAAGAAATCCATCAACCAAGTCTCTGTAGTCCGTCATGTCAGTATCTATGACCTTGCTGTCACTATACCAACTTAGATGATCATTTGTACCAATAACCTGAATCTGTAGTAGGAAACTTGTTTCTGTGTCCATCCTATAGATGAACGCGCGCAAATCCGCATATAAAAACCACAAAAACCAAAAAAAATCCTCTAACCCGAATCCCCCCACCCTTCCCTAGCGCCTAGCCACAACCGGCATCCCGCTCGCCACCTACGCATTCCCCCAACCCTGAGCCTCCGAGGCTGACCTGGGCACCAGGGGCCATTGCCGATCGCCCTCCTCCGGTCTCCGTCCTCTCCTCTGAGCTCCGGTAAGGTAACTTCCTTGCCCCTCCTCCTCGTCCCTCCCTCCTTTGTTCTCTCCCTACGCCGCTGCCATCCTCATGGTGCTCTTCGGTGGCAGGACAGCTCAGCAGATGGCGGTCAGCGCCCCCTTATGACCTCAGCTTGTCACTCCATCTCGGGCTCCACCACTAAACTACACAACCCAACTACAATGCAAACGAGCAGTGCGCACTCACCCATCTAGAAGCCACAGTCCTGATCCAGATCTAGCGAATCAATCTCCAAGGGAAAGGGAGAGGGAAAGAAAGAGTGGAACAGGGCTCGATCCCCTTCTTCTAGTGCTCCAATTGGGTGGCTCAGGTTTCGAGTAGAGGAGTGCTCACGGCGGCTGCTCTCAAAGGGGAAAGGGAAAGAAAGAGTGGAACGGCGGGCAACGGGCCGGCTCCAAGGGTGTATGGGGTTATGCCTTCTGTAGAAAGGGTAAAATCGCCAATACGCTAAAGTTTCCCCTTGCCTAAAGGTCCATGCATTTGTTGACCGTCAAAAATCCGACAACAATGGCTCACGAGGCAAGACAAAAATAGGGCAGTGGCACTGGAGGCAAAATGAAAATTTTAATGGCAGATAAGGAAAGACCATCTTTTTGAATGGCTCATAGGTAAAAGACTCAACATAGTTTGCTAGATAGAATCCCCATGGATTTAAAATCACCACATAGATTCACATAGCCAATTGCTAAGCAAAAGGTATAAGGGAGTTTATTACAAGACCCACAATAACTGCAATAACTAAGCGCAATCCAACACCAAAAGCATCTCCCAATCCAAAGTTTCCCTACATCAGAGCTAGACTGAAAAGTTGCAAGTAATGGCTAGGACCGGTGATAGAGTAAAGCATTTCTCTAAGACCACCAACAGTAGGCATCAACATAAGACCACCAACACACACAACTGTGAGACCACCAACAGTCTCCACCATGAGACCACCAAAAGCGACCACCACCCCTAGCGACCACCAATATATGCTGAGCTATCCTTAACATTGTCAACATCATAGGATCCCAGAACGTCAAGTGTTAGGAACTTAGGACTGACACCACAACTCATCCCATTGCTAGATAGTAGGGATGGTAGTAAGTGGAGGTATATGTAAGGTTACGGGGTAGGCTACCATAGCATGAAAATAGTTTATTTCTACTGCACAAACACATGAACTCATACAAGCAAGGGATGATAGATCATTGTCACTACACGCTCAGTGCAGCGAAAGACGAGTCGAGGCTGCCGAGTGCTGAGTAGCGCACGCTGAGTGGTTGTCGGTGAAAAGAGCCAATGATGACCCATCCAACCGATCTTGATCAAGAACCAGTCGGCAGCCCTCGAAACCAATCAGTCGATAAGCGTAGCAGTCGTAGCAATGCCTCTACGTTATCCACACGTACGAAAAAGGCGACATTGAGATCTGGCATGCTAGCACCACGAACTTGGCGGAGGATCTTGAGAGATTGGACTAGGGCACAGCTAGGGTTTCGCAAAAACCTTTTCTGCAATGGCTCTCACAAAAACCGATGCCCTATGCTGTGCCTTCTCAAGCATATATATAGTCTCCACTAATGGGCTTTACCTCGTAAAGGCCCATCAGGATTCTAATTGCTTGCGGATAAAGTATCCAAGTGCAGATTAAGGTCCAACTGCACATACCATATGCGATATTCTGAGCCAGATCTGATAGGTCGAGTCCCGATCGGACTCAGCATAGTCTCTTGCTAAAGCCAATATGACTCAGAGTCAGTCTTGGAAATTGCCACGTAGGCACATCTCCATCAATCTCCCACTTTCCTAGAGGCAATATCCTGGTGTCCCTAGTGCCTTAAGGGTGTGACCCTGTAGATTCTCATGCAGTCGGCCATGGCGAAAAACCCTTTCTCAAGCCAATCGATCAACAACGGTGCCTAGCAGCACATGTTGACCCCCGAAAGCATAATGATCATACCAACCGAACCTTGATATACAACTCGTTCTATTTCCTTTTACCACATGACGCCAGTCGGACCCAAGGTGAGATTTGTGCCACCCTTATTTAAGTAGTCTGACTACTTTCACTCATCAATGGTGGATTACTGGGCTAACTATTAGTCCAAAATGTGATTAACCATTCATCACATAGCATGGCCATGCATTTTCTAATTGAGCCACCTTGAGGGGACCAGAGGCTATCTCTCCCATTATGTGGGAGAGGCAAATTCCATCTTGATCCAGTCACATCCCAATCCATGTTTCACAATCCACCTGAAAGTCGCTTTTATAACTACTCAGTTACGGAATAGTGTCTGGTAACCCCTAAGCACACCACTACGCACAATGAGAAGCAATGGTGATCTCAGGTCAAAGGATTTAGCGGGTATATCAATCGAGAGCACTTGATGGCACATATAAGCATAACAATCCCAGCAACGTCTCGTAGTGAGTCAATCCAACATCATGTTCTCTAACATCTGTCCACATCATTGATTTGATATCCAATATCCATGATCGCAAGACATGATCATCAATCAATCCATGTGCTAGCCCTTGAATCAAGGACCTTTTGGAACACAGAATTTAAATAAGACTCTCAGGAATGAGTCACTGTTGGCAGTTCTTAGCCTAAAAGATTTTACTCCGCAAGCATAAGGAGACCGCTGTAGCTTTCACCCGAGAGTATTCTAGGATATTGTATCAATCCATAGGGAAACATTGAGATAGAGATATTAACTTATCAAACATCTTGTTATTTTACTCTTTCATTCTAAATAGTAAAAGAAAGGATAACGGCACACTGACACACTCCACACAGATACACAGCTCAACTAGGAGCTAGGAGGACAATGAGTCGAATCTGGCTCCTGATGAGATCTTCCTTTACTATGGTCAAACCAAAAGACAAAGCTAGCTCCAACTTTCATTATACTAAGGTCATGACATGACTGAGGTTATGGTTTAGTCTAGTCATCTTTACTGCATCGGACATCATGGCTATAGAACTACTGCCAGGCACCAGAGTGCTGATTATCCAGCTGAGAAAGGCGGGTTCTAGGAAGCTCGACTGTGCATCTACATACATGTTCGAACACAATTTGGTGCCAGCCTAGACGATGGGGGTGGAATACAGAGGCATCCTAATGCTGTCACTAAGAGGAGCTACGTAACGACATCCTTACACTATGATCATTACCATAGGTAGGAATGTAAATGCTTGCCAAAGTAAAGAAATATATTAAATAAACTTAAAGTCTTACAGTAAAAGAAAGGTACAAGGGACTCAAACCTATAGGTCTGAGACATGTGACTATAGGGGGTGAATAGGAGCACTTGAAAACTCAAAATTACGACCCCCAAAACAGGTGCTACGAGAACTGACGCTTGACACCGTCCACTGAACAGATACGTGTCTAGCAAAAGCAAGGTACCGTCCACTGAACGGATATGCACCAAACACGAAAATAGCAAGCAACTCAACGATCACAAAGATGACAAGCCACCCCAAGCACCGAAAACCTGCAAGTTCTCCACTCGACACTCACCGCACCAAAGTGCGACTTACTGGTATACAACAAGTGAAGAGAATGGTGTTGATGGTCGATAAAACTCTTTTTCGATCACCAACATTTCATGTTTGAGAGCATAATTTATCAAGGTTTCATGTATTACTAATCAGTTCCATGAGTTGTGTACAAAAGTTGGATGCAGGAGCATGTCAAGTACAAAATAACGAAGAAATGCACAAAATAGACACAAAGTGGCAAGGGAAAGGCATGAACCAAAAGTGCCTGGCCGGCCAGCCATACACCATGGCTGCCCAGCCATGTATTATGGCCGCCCAGCCATCCCCCCTGGACGCCCGGCCATCAGCAGGCCTAGGCAGCCTCCCACCCTAGTTGGGTGGCCGCTCGGCCACATCACCGATCCAATCTTTGACCTGCATGCAAAGAAACACAAATGAAGACAAATCCAACCGTGCAACCAAGAATCCAACGTATCCAAGGGATGAAAAACCATGATGCAATGGATTGATGACGTCAGCGATCCAGGGAGTGGCCGCCCGGCCACCCCCCCGGCTCATTTTTCACGTGCATCAACTCCACTAACCGTCAACCGACTCCAGGAGTGCATATCAACCGTCGGATCTTCAAAGTCCGGTTCATCGGGTGGCCGCCCGATCACCCTACATGGCTGCCTGGCCATGCACAGTGGCCGCCCGGCCACCGACCTACCCCACTACTGACCTTGCACACCTACAAATACCCCCCTCGGTCTCCAATGCTATAAATACCCCATGGGAGGTCATTTGCAAGGTGTGGTGGATCAAAAGAAGAATAGTGTGGTTGTGTAGTTGAGTGTAGAGTATAGTAGTAAGGCCGCCCTTGGCATTGTAGAGAGAGCCAAGTGTATCAAGAGTGAGTAGTGAGTTGTAGAGTGAAGGAGTCAGATTTCTCTCTGGTATTCTATTCCCAAGCTCTTATTCTCAGAGGAAATATTGCTCTATTTCTAGGATACAGTAAAGTTCCTTGTCCCTCTGCTTTATTTATTTTGTACTTACTTTACTTACATACTTAGTCCCCGCTTAATAGTTTACAGGTGCCAAGTGTGCTCTGTGTAGTTTAACTATATAGTTGTGCTTGCTCTCTGGCTTCGAACCAGTGTAGTAGCAAACACGGTTGTGTAGACGTGGTGTCTAGACTAGAGTTTGCCTTGGAAGGTGTCTTGTCCCACGATGTTCTGGTTGGTAGTCCCACCTGGTGACAGCGGCTGTGTGTCCTGTGTAGTCCAACCCCGTCATTCGGATAAGTTGTCATCGACGCATAGCTGAGTCCTGTAGTACCCGCCTTTCTCGTCTGGGTTATCAGTACTCTGGTGCCCGGAAGTGGTTCTATAGCCTCAGTGTCCAAGTAAACCTGCTGAGTAGAGCACTAGTTTGGTTAGTGAAGTTAAGTTGTTTTATTTAAAGTAGTGATCCTGCTCTGCTCTGTTAATTATCTTTACAATTGCTGGTCATCACTGTTCGGTTCTGCTTGTTCTACGTTAAGTTACTCCTCGTTCCTCGTGGATTTCGATACCCTAAAATACTCTTGGGTGAAAATCTACAACGTGTTTTCGTGCGCTTGCGGATTTATTTCATTAGGCTAAGAAACGCCAACAAAAGGTCAGATAGCGGGAAAAGCAACTCCGATGCAGAAATCACGGTGGAAGAACCGAAGCACAGAAATTGGGCAGCTTCCCTGGCTTCACCGGACTGTATGGTGCTAGGGGCCAGACTATCCGGTGGCACCGGATAGTTTGAGGGGGGCTGCCGGATAGTCTGGTGGGAAGCCCCGGCCAGACCCTGCACTGGATTGTCCGGTTGGCTCTGCCGGTTTGTCCGGTGCGGCCGGATAGTCCGGTAGAGTCACAGAGAAAGAGTTTTCACACCCCAAAACTGACCAAATCTTGTCCAAACATCACAAGATTTTGCACAGGCTTTTCCCAAAAGATCAACTCAAAATGACCAAGGGATGAGTGGGAATTTCAGATCTCTTGAGAAGGCAATCTTTGGGCAAGAAAGGGGGAAACTCAAGAATAGCTTGCTTGTGGCAATCCTGTGGGATTGAGATGAACTAAGTCATAATCTCCATGTCTTAGCAAGTCCAAACGAGCCAAAAGAACAGGATTAACTTATCGGCAAAACAAATCACCAAAAGCCTTTGAGTTTCATCCAAAAACCAAACTACAGGAAGGGGAAGGAAATGGCTGCACACATGAGCATGAATTTGGGACGAATCTACCTTGTATTAGTAGTGGAAATCAGTTCTTACAAGGTTCCTCACAGCCTACCATCCTTCATCCTCCCACTAATGCAAAGTACTAGCTCTAGGGACTCTAAAGCCTAGATTAGCACCCGATTTGCTCTCTAAGCACTTTGCTGGTTGGAAAGCTAAACCTAGGGTTTCTAGAGGTGGAAGAGTCACCTAAATGACCAGCCACTTAGGTATATATAGCCCAGGCCTAACTGACTCAGTTTACACTAAGACCCTATATTACAAAAACGCCCGTAGGGGCCAAACTAGAGAAGCTCACATTCTTAGGGACAGATGACCGCGATGGAGTCTTGATCTTCTTTGGTTGCACGCTAACTCCCGGATGACGTCCATGTGGCCAGTAGTCCAAATTCGCCGATCGACCCCTGTTTTGAAGTCAGAAACTGTGGCGGAACCGCCGATTTAATCCGGGCTAAGCACACCTGCCACCTCTGGCTTGCAGTGCGATTAGACCGAACTAAACCCGGTCGTCCGTCGAGAGTCATTCGACCCCCGATATTACCTTTTCCCAGAGGAACCGACATCATACACATCCAGCTCTCAATGGAGCCACAACAGATATATCATCTCAGGCGGTTGAATATAGCATATATAAGCTTGTTTTACAAACCGATTCGAAATAATTATATAAGTTTCAACATATTACCATACGAAAGTCAAGTTTGAATCAGACAGCGGAAGCGAATTTGAAAACGTCTCACAGCGGAAGAAAATACTTTACTAGTCTTCATGCAACGTTGATCGAGACGAGCAGCACCGAGCCCACCGGTACTACTCTCCTCCAAGTAGTTGTCCAGATGTCGCCGGTACCTGTTCTCAAAAGGTGGGGGCAAACCCTGAGTACTAATTACTCAGTAGGACTTAATGGATTGGCTTACGGCTGACGCAAAGCTTGCTTACTAGCATGTGGATCCTTAGCTATTGATTTTAAACAATGGTATATCAATATAGAGTATCAAGATTCATCCTTTGCATATAACTCCAATATAATGACTTGCAGAAATGTAAGCAATACAATACAAACATGTAGTATTTGAAAACATGAGTAACGGACATAATATATTCAAGTAGTTACTACGCTGCCCGACAGTGATATTGGCATTCCCACACCTGGTGGGCATCAGCGATTCGAATCGATTTTTAATTCCCGGGAATAACTATCATGCTAGGGGTATATGCTTACTAGCCACCGCGTTCCCACATATAGCCCCAATCTTAACCTGCCTCGTCCCAAGTTCGATTCACTCCCGCCTAGCCCCCGGGTTGTGCCCCCATGACGAGCCTGCCGACATCTCGGTCTCCCCGTCATGAGTACCAAGCTCCCCCGGGCCACCTTCCTCTCAACCAGCGGGTAGGAACGTGTCTCTGTGCTTCGGACGAGCCCAGGAAAGACTTTTCCGGTCCCATATCCCGGATAAGCACTCTAGCAATGTTATGCCGATCAGCAGACGAACAGCGGACGGGCCTTAAACGACTCGGGCGGAGCCAAACGCACACCACATAATAAAATTATTCTCCGCCCGGTCTCCATTTAAATCATGAGCATGTGCATAGTATTACTTTCTCAATAGTAAAAGTTTTGTAACCCTTGAAATCACCTACGCGACGAGTGACTCCTTTCACTCGTGTCTACTCGCACCTAGCAGAGCCTAGGCAACTCGTCCTACGAACTCTATATATAGGTGCTAGGGCCAAGGCGGCCAGGAGATCTAATGCAATTGTTTTCAATCAACTCCTAATGCGGATGCGTAATGAAACAATCAATTATCATATTAGCTAGGAGAAATCATGGTCCTGCCTACCTTGGTTTATTCTTATCAAGCCAACAAACTAAACTAGGTTAGTTTGCCGGGTTGTGAGGCTTTACCCCAGGCAACCCCTTGATCACTTGGACAACTCCTCCTTCCAAACACGACTGATGGGCTCTCCAGGTCGTGTCTGGGGCTTACTTGATCTTCTGGATCACCATTGCTTAAAGTAGCTCCCGCACTTGTTTCTCAATCACGTATCTGCAATAAGCGTTGCTATATGAATGCTATGCATGACACAGTGAATGAGATGCACGATCATCAAGCATACAACTGGTTAAGCAAAATATGAGGCGAAATAGTAATTAAATAGTCAATGCTAGGGCTACCAAAATTTATACAGAGCTTACACATGTTCACAAGGCCTCTGCCCAAATTTCATAATTTTTGAAGCTCATTTTACCCACATTTCTTATTTAATAAGGTTTTTCATGCATGCATAAGAATAGGGGCAAAAAGGTAATTAAACAGTGAATATCTGAGCTACTAAAAACCATAGTGAGGTTACATACCCTAACAACACTGCTGTTCAAAATTGGCTATTTTTGGAGATCATTTAGTCCTTATTTCCTATTTATTAGGGTATTTCATGTTTGTACAAAATCAGGGGCAAAAATGTCTTTTCATGCCCAACCATCATATCCATTCTGTAGATCTAAATAAGAGGAGTACAATGCAACAAGGTTTGTATTTTTAGCATTTTTCTTTGATTTTATATGGATTTTGAAAGTTTCAGATTTAGAAAATGCTCAAAAAAAAACGAAAAATTAACACTGACAGGACTTTAACGCTATTAATCCTAAAGTTTAGGGGCTAGCATGCAAGATCCTCATGACTCAGTGAATAGTGCATGAGATGGAAACGTGAAAGCAGCAAAGTCCAGGGGCTAAATCGAAAAAAAAGGCTTCTTCTACCTCCAGACAGGGGCAGGGGCGTGCGAGGTCAAGGTTGGGCGGGCCGCGCCGGCGCGTAGGGGCACGGACTTGGAGCCGTGTTGCTCCAGGAAGATGTTCCCGATTATGTGCTACCGTTCCCCCTTGATTTCGTCCCTTGGGGAGGCCCGAATCGACGGGGAACGCGCGTGCACCGGAGGCGTGCCTAGTGCACGCAGCTTGACGACCGCGGCCTTGATCCGTCGATGGAGGCAGGGATAGGCGGCTTGGAGAGGTGCGCGAGCTGCGTGGGGCTAGGAGAGTCCAGGGGTGGAGGTTGGAGGCGCGGGAATGGCTCTATGGTGGCTCTCCACGGCGATGTCGAGCCGTTCATGGTAATGTGTGGTCGCGTGCTCGGCCACCGTTGATGGAGGGTACCTAGGCGATGGGGTCTTAGGGAAATGGTGGGGTGGATCGAGGCGCTCGCTTTGCTAGCATTAGATGGAAGGAGGAGGGCTCGGTGGGGGCGGCACGGCGAGCTTCGAGCTCGTCGGTCATGGCGGGCGCGCTCTGTTCGCGCAGAGGAAGAGCTGGGCGGGAGAGGGAGCTCGGCTTCCTTCTCCTTATCGCTGGGCGGGGCAGGGGCAGGCCGAGCGGGCAGGGGCAGGGGTGCGTGGCCTCGGCGCGGTGCGCTGGCGGCGCGCGCCCGCGGTGGCAAGCGGCGCGTGGCCGGCAGCGCCGGACGCCGGCGCCGCGTGGCGGGTGGGTCGGCCGAGTGGGACCCACTCGTCAGTGACACGAAGGAAAAATAAATTCGGGAAAAAGAAAAATGCTGTTTGACTGCTGAGACATGTTTTAAAAATTGTTGTTTTTGAACATCCTAGGGGCCGAATTTGACAAAACCCAAAATACAAAAGTTGTTCTAATCTTCTAGATCCACAACTTTGTAAAAAGGAGCAATATCAGATTCCAAGTTTAAATATGATTAAATTTGAATTTAACCTGCTGACTCCAGTTTGACCAAGATTTAATGCAAACTTAGAAATTCCTAAAGTCTATTTTATGCTCATTTTCAGAGAAAGAGTATTATACCAATGTTGTGTAGTTTTTAATTATCTACAACTTTCTTATATGATGTTTTGCATGATAGGGAATTTTGTTCCTTTGAAATTTGAATTTTCCTTACCGATCAAGTTTAGGCAGATTTCTGCTTTTTCATTAATCGACTCAAAACCCCACCTAAACCTTTGTGCATGTTACCACACCCAAAAACAAGGTTGATCTACATAAAATTCTCTACAAGTTTGTTATAAAGAGTTTGGTCCCAATCACATTATATTTTGAACTATAGTCACAAGTAAACTCAGGAGTTTTGCATATTTTACTGGAAAATTTTTGACTTCGGGATTCACTAGCCTAGTTGTTGCTTTTCTCTAAACATCATTAAGCCAAAACCTTGACTACCACTAATCTACTCACGTGTTAAGACTTTCGAGATGCCGGGGGCATCACAGAAACCGGGAAACTTTAGGGTTTCCGTCCTAGGCCTGGAATGGCCCACTCCACTCTATCTCGGTGAGAATTGAGCCCATTCACCAAGTCTTGGTAACTTGGTGGTAGGGTGGAGGATTTGAGTTAATCGACCAATGCCCTCGCAAGTCTTCGTGCCATGTTCTCGCATTGGAGCACCATGGTGGCACCGGGCATACCCTGTCCATCGAGGTTGCTTCGCAATCCTTCGGAGGTCTTACACTTGCCGTCACCGTGCCACTCCTCCGTGTACCGAACTCCCATGGCTGACCGACGCCTAGCCTACCTCCTGTCCTTCGGAGGACTTCACCTACCTCCCATCGATTGGAGGGCCTCCTATCCATCGGAGGTCTTGTACCCAAGTCCTTCTGGGTCTTGGCTTCCGTTGATAATCATTCATCAATCCAGAGGCAATGGAGCCAGTCCATTGGCTCTCAATCTCCTCCTTGATGAGTGCATTGTCAACACCTTCTACCTGTAACCTGAAAAAGAGCAAAGACAAGAAAAACAAGTGTAAAACAAAAAGGAAAGAAGAAAAAAAGAAAGTAGCTCAAAATGCCCAAAAGCCAAACACAAGCAGAGAAAGGGCAAATCGAGACAACAAAAACAAAACCAAAGATCGACCCCCCAAGACAAGGGAAATCACTCAACGCAGTCGATCAAAATAAAGCATGGCCTCTCAATAAAGAGGCAAACTGGCTTAACATAGTCATGCTTAGGCAAGGCATCGGCTCCTCCAGAAAGAGGCAAAAGGCTCAACGCACCGATGCAAGAGCATGCTAAATGCTCAAACTCCCCCTCAACTAGTTCTCTCCAAAATTCTCCCCCTTGGTCCATGAACTCCCCCTAGGAACAATAATCTCACCATAAGTCAACATCTCTCCCCTTTGTTGACAATGGACACATCAAGTGTTCATAGAATCCGACTCCCCCTTGAACTAGACAGCTCCCCCTCAAATATGCTGTGAAATGCAGGAAGTGTACCATGAAGAGTGCAGCAGGGATGAAAAACTATTAAATACGATTTCAAGCATACAGAGCAAGTGAGGGCAAAGAAGCATGCAAACAAGCTCAATTGAATCTATGTTATACAGATCAGGAGCATGTCTTTCAGGGTAGTGGAAAAGAAGGCATCACCAACATGAATAGCATCTAGCAAGATAGGCATGAATAACAAGATGCTAGCAGAACATACAAGGGTGCTACTCTCAACCAAAGCATATACAACAGGCCATAAGCAATTTATAGACTTGCATATTTCAGAATTAGCAATATTGAACTTGATGCAAGTGAGATTATGTGCCAGGGGTTATTCACTTGTCTTAGCCGCTTCTTACCAACCAATGCCAAGCATAGGTTCAGAGAACCATCAATAGCTTAAGATAAGGTTTTGGTCATACACAGCCTAGTCCAAGTTCATGCCAAAGTGCAAAGGCAAGCTATCTCAAACTAGAACAGTGTGACAAGCGAACCCACCTAGAACTTTTCAATTCAGCTCATAAGACACAACTTATATACAGTTTTAGTTCAGATTTTAGGTTTACCAAGGTGTCATAAATGCTTAGGCATCAACTAACAAAGACATACAACTAGCATATCCAAGCATGAAAAGATAGCAAAGCATCCAACATTCCTACACATGCTAGGTAGCCAAGTCAAGTGGTGATCATGGTTTTTGATTTTCAAGAAATAAAAGTGACTTAGCTCACAAAAGACATTAGATAGATTTAAGGAGCTTAGCCAACAATGATCATGCAAGCAACTGTACAATCTTGCACAAGCAAGTACTAACTAGTCATTCTAGAAGAGCACTAGTGCTAGTGAAGTGAAAATGCATATGATACAATGCAATGCATGATATGATACAAAATGCAAGGAAACAAAGAAAAGGAAAGAAGAACAAAAAAAAAACTACACTACCACAAAGCTACCCCAAACTAAAAGGGGTAACAAACACCAAGCTCCCTATAGGCAAGCGAGCAAACACGCTAAGCTCTAAGGGCTTGGTGAAGATATCAGCTAACTGGTTCTCGGTTTCCACATGAATCAAGTCTATATTTCCCTTCTCATAGTGATTTCTCAAGAAGTGAAACCTCATGTCTATGTGTTTGGTTCTGGAGTGCATGACGAGGTTTTTAGCTACAGATATAGCAGAAGTGGAGTCTACTAGTAGAGGAATCTTCCTAAAACTCAGGCCAAAGTCACTCAGTGTAGCTTTCATCCAAATTAGCTAGGAGCAGCAACTAGCAGCAGCAACATATTCGGCCTCTATGGTGGAAGTGGCTATGCTAGATTGCTTGCGTGAGGAACCTAGAAACTGGCAGGTACCAGAAGTAGACTTGCGCTCTAGCCAACAACCCACAAAGTCAGCATCCAAATACCCTCTAAGAGAGAGTGACAAAGCTGAAGAGAACCAAAGACCAAGCTTAGGAGTGTATTTTAGGTACCTGGAGATGCGCTTCACCGTTTGATGATGTGATGTCCTCGGTGAGGCCTGAAATCACGCACAAAGGCCAACCGCAAACTGGATGTCTGGCCTGGTCGCCGTCAGGTACAAAATTGAGCCGATCATCGCTCTGTACTCTCCCTAGTCCACCACCTCCCCTTCTTCATCTGCATCAAGCACCGTTTGTGTTGACAAGGGAGTTGACATAGGCTTGCAGTCTACCAAATCAAACTTCTTCAGAACGTCCTTCGTGTACTTTTCTTGATGGAAGAAGGTCCCTTCACGGCCTTCCTTGATTTGTAGTCCAAGGAAAAACTGCAACTCTCCCATCATGCTCATCTCAAACTCCTTCAACATCTACTCAGAAAACTTGGTAACAAGAGAGTGAGATGAGCCACTAAAGATGATATCATCCACGTATATCTAGACAATAAGAAGATCATTACCATGTTTGAGGACAAAGAAGGTCTTATCCACACTCCCCATTTTGAAACCATGGTTTAGCAAAAAGGTTTTCAATCTATCATACCAGGCTCTAGGGGCTTGCTTCAAACCATACAAGGCTTTTTGCAATTTGTAAACGTGGTTAGGGTGTTTAGCATTTTTCAAATCTAGGGGGTTACTTGACATAACCTCCTTCTTGAATGAAACCATTTAGAAAACAGACTTCACATCCATTTGAAGCTTAAAATCCATGGAAGCTGCAAAGGCTAAGAGAATACGTATAGCTTCCAGGTGTGCAACTGGAGCAAACATTTTCTCATAGTCTATCCCCTCTTTTTGACAAAAACCCTTAGCCACAAATCTAGCCTTGTTCCGCACAACAATACCATCCTCCCATTGCTTATTTTTGAAAACGCATTTTGTACCAATAGGACTGCATTGTGGTGGTGGCTCTACCAAAACCCAAAGCTCATTCCTCTCAAAGTTTTCTAACTCCTCATGCATGAGCAAAGAAAGCGATAGAACCTGTCTGGGACATCAAGGTCCTCGCATGCAAATCACCAATGATCCCATGTGGAGGGTGATCCCACTGGACCTGCCGAGATGGAACAATCTCAGAGGTCACCTCCCCTACATCCTTAGTGGGGCCAGCCTCTGCTCGAGCTTGCGGTCAGGGAAGCAAGAAGAAAGCCATCGGCAAGGGTCCTCCTTAGTCTTCAGAGATTATAGCAGAGGGGGCAGGAGCTATAGCCGGTGCAGTGGCTCCTGCATCACAATCGTCTACTTGACCTTCCTCATCTTCGAAGATGGGAGTTCCTTCTTCATCATCACCTGAAAGCTCAAATGTAGGGGTTGTGCAAGGCATAGATTCATCGAAGGAAACTTTATAGGTCTCTACCACTTGTTTGGTATCGAGGATCCACACTCTATATGCTCTAGAGCTAGAGGCATACCCAAGGAAAATACCATCCAAGCAGTGAGATTCAAATTTGTCCAAATGCCCCCCCTTTTTTAGGACAAAGCATCTGCAGCCAAATGCACGCAGGTGCTTGATGCTAGGCTGCCAACGAAATTATAGCTCGTACAAAGTCTTCCCTAAGAAAGCTCGTAGGATGATGCGGTTGGCAATGTAACAAGCCGTATTCATAGCCACAGCCCAAAAGCGTCGCGGAGTCCAATGCCCATCGAGCATCGTCCGTGCCATCTCAACAAGTGTGCTGTTCTTTCGTTATGTGACACCGTTCTGAGTTGGGGTATAAGGAGACGAGAATTGATGTTCGAGACCTAAGTCATGACAAAAGGTATCGAATCGAGAGTTCCAAAATTCTCCGCCATTGTCGCTGCGGATAGCCCTCGTGGCCTTTTGACTCTCATTTCTTAACCTCAAGACCAGATCCTGAACAAAGCCAAAAGCCTCATATTTGAATTCCATGAAGAACACCCACGAAAAGTGCGAAAATTCATCTACAACGACAAGCACATACTACTTCCCACGGACCGACTGTACCCGAGTTGGACCAACCGTGTCTATTGCAACAACTCGCCCGGGTAAGAGGTCATAACCTGATTAACATGGGCATGAGAAGTAGCAACCATCTTGCCATGACGACAAGGGTGGCACACTAAGTCCTTTTCTACTTTCAAATTGGGCAATCCTCGGATCAGACCCATCGAGCTCAACCTGACTAGCAGACCAAAACTCAAATGGCCTAGCCTCCTATGCCACTTCCAGATGTCAGCAGAAGGACCAGCTACCAAACACCAAGGAGGGCTAGAAACATATGCAAGGTGAACCTTAAAAACCTGCCCAGAGGGCAAAATCTGACAAACACGGTTTTCCTTAGCATCAAGCACACAAGAAGAACCCTCCGTAAAGCGAACCTCAAACCCTTCCTTGAGAATTTGCGAGATAGAAACCAAATTGAACCCTAAACTCCTCACCAAAGCAACTTCTCTCAGGGAAAGTTTGGCAGAAAGCGAAACACCACCAACACCCAACACTTTACCTTGACCATTATCCCTGAATGTGATGTACACCTTGGTGCTCACAGGGTTGAGGCTGGAGAACCATCTGCGGTGCCCTATCATGTGCCTAGAGCAGCTGGAGTCCATGATCCATATGTCCTCCAGGCTTGGATCCTCTTCATCGGAGGAGTCATCTTCGTTGCCCTTGTTGTCCTTGTCCTCAGGTGCCATGGAGCAGAACGATCTCTGGTTCGCCTTGTGCTTGCGCTTGGACTTGGTGGAAATGAAGCAGAGGCAGCTAGACCACCTTGATCCCTCCTCTTGTCCCGCTTGGTGATGATCTCCTCATCGCTTGAACTTGATGAGGACGAGGAGGAGGAGGACATTCTGCTTCAAAGACCACCAAGCTCGACGAAAAAGGCCTTGTCCCGCTTTTGGTTGTCCTTCTGGTAGCTCTTGAAAGCCTTCTTGATGTTCTTCATCTTGCCGGAGCGGTGCTTGGCATGGTCGCGCTTGCCATAGTCAAGCTTGCTAGAGTGGTACTTGTTGGAGTCGCGGGAGTGGCTCTTGCCCTTTGTTGATGGTCGTTATTGCCCTACCTACGACCATCAACTATCCATGAACAAGAAGAAAAATACATCAAAGTGTAGACCAACCCTTGCTACTAACATAGTTCCACGAGTTGTGTTGAATATTTGATTGCAGGTGCAAGATCAGCCGAAAACATGTCAAATATGGCTAAGTCAGGAAGGTTACTGACCAAGGGGCCAGGCCGCCCATCCTGTGAATGTGCCCAAATGAGCCCATCTTTGACCTGCATGCACACTAAAGACGTGTCAACACAATTCCAAGGCCCAAGCCGAGAACCCAACATGTTAAGTTCTGGAAGGCTTGCCACCTCATCAATCCAGCACTTGGATCGGTGAAGTTAGCCATCCGTGGGACTTCAATCCTACGGCTAAGGAAGAATCACAAATGAGATCCAACCATCAAGGGAAAAACACACGTTTTAACCGCTAACCACCATGCAACTGACTTGGGGATTGAAGATGGACCGCAAGATGGAGTAAGGTGGTGGATCCAAGGGCAAGCTAGGCCACCTGGCCTTAGGTGGGGCCACCTAGCCTCCTACCTAGCCACTCAGCCTGCCATCTACCCCCTTAACCACCTTACCGACCATATAAATACCCCTTCTCACATGGTGACTATAAATACCCCCTGGTAGCTCATTTATAATGGGTGGAAGTTGAGTGGAACACACCATGGTCTTGTTAGTAGCACTAGGATAGTCCTGGGAGTTAGAGTTGAGTCTGAGTCTTTGCCTCAGGGACCCCGAAGTTAGCTTCGAGTCTGGTAAGGCTCTTGTATCTTTTTATCTTTGTACTCTTGCTACTTCAATATAATATACTTTATTGATCTATCTTTCACCTATACTTTACTTTTTTTCTTACACTTACTAGACCAAGGCTTAGGTTTATGTTGTTCTTGAGTTATCTGAATCTTGCTAGACTTGCCGGTTCTATAGGCTTTACTTAGGATTTAATCTAAGGCTAAGCTAGTCCTAACCCTCTGATCAAGGATGGACTTTAGTGATCAAGTTCTCACTTCATCACTAGTTTAGCATGCCATCTTACCCACGCAGATTTGGTTGGTAGCCCCTCTTGGTGACAGCATTAGGGAGCCTCTGTAATCTGACCCCGTCATCCGGTAAGCGCGTAGGCGTTAGCCAGTTGTCATTCGGTTGGCCAACTATCTACCCCCGTGCCTCCTCGGTGTAGTCTGGAATTTCACTCGACGCAAGATCCTAGTTTGTGTTTGTTTAACTCAGTTAAACCGCGAATACTCCTTTGCAGTAGTTAAGAAATAGAGTTTGGATATCTTAATCTCACTCGTTGTCCTCCTAGGCAACTACCTAGTTGTTTATTGCTTTGGTCCCTGTTTACTCTTCCCACCATACACTATCTTGTTATATCTTACCCCCGTTGTAAGAATAGCTGGTGTTTATCTAAGTTATTGTACTGTTTGAAGTTCGAACATATCATTCCACCTATTAGCTATTGCTTCCCTGTGGATTTTTTCGATACTCAGAATACTTTGAGTGAAAAAGCTACAGGGAATCTCCGTGCGCTTGCGGAGTAAAATCTGTTATGCTAAGAGACGTCAACAAGCTTTTTCTGGTGCCGTTGCCGGGGAAGCAATTGGCAACAGAAGTTTGATTTGTTCAAACCTAGGTACTTGTAACTTGATAACATACCGCTATTTCTTAGTGGGATCATTTGCCTCTGTTTACTTTATTGTTGGGTTGATAGAGAGGTGTATGACCGGTTTTGACCTACCAGCATACCTTCACAACAATCCGGAGTCGATACTCCGACGGAGAGTCTGTCAAAAGACAATCCACGGGCAGAGGCCTGTGCCATTATCATTTGAGTTTGGATCCACAAGCACAAAGCAACTGACACCAACAATGGCTGTGCCTGGGAAGACCATCCGTGACTTTTCCGTCCCATCCAGCAACAACATCCCCACTGGGCCTGATGTGCATGTTGGAGAAGGATTCGAGCCCTGCCAAGTGTCATTCATATGGTCCAAGCTAGTCCATTCTATGGATTGGCGTCAGAGGATGCAAATAGCCATCTCCAGCAGTTCCTGGAGATA
Organism: Paspalum vaginatum; assembly: GCA_030272315.1. Taxonomy (NCBI): domain Eukaryota; kingdom Viridiplantae; phylum Streptophyta; class Magnoliopsida; order Poales; family Poaceae; genus Paspalum; species Paspalum vaginatum. Next base: position 30,456,672 of record CM059013.1, on the reverse strand, counting down.
TGCAGTACATTCACCATCAAGGGTGCAACCGCCGATGCTGTTCGACTTCGCCTTTTTTCGTTCTCACTGATCGGGAAGGCAAAACAGTGGTTCTATCTAAACCGCGCAAACTTGGCAACTTGGGAGGCATGCTCAAATGCTTTCCTTGCAAAGTACTTTCCCTTGGGGAAGACAAGCTCACTGAGGAACTGAATCTCAAGCTTCCAACAGCTCGCTGATGAGACGGTGGCAATGGCATGGGAAAGACTTCAAGAGTACATCACCGCCTGCCCCCACCATGGTATGGAAGAGTGGCTCATCATACAGAACTTCTTCCACGGTCTGCACCGGACTGCGCAAGAACACCTCGATGCAGCCGTTGGAGGATCCTATCTGTCCTTGAGTGTTGCTGCCGCACGCACTCTCATGGAGAAGACGGCAAGCAACCAAGGATGGATACAGGAGAGGGCGAACAATAAGCCCCGCGGAGTCCACCATATTGATAGCACTGACATGTTGGCTGCCAAGATGGATCTCTTGCTAAAGAAGCTAGAGGAAGCTGTGCTGGTCCAGGCACTGGATTCTCGAATGACTTGCGAGCATTGCGGGAATACCAGCCATACGGGGAACAGCTGCCCCGAAAATGGATCGGAGGACGTGAACTTCATCAACAACAATAGCTTCAACAACGGGCCTCATCCTCAACCAGGTTGGAACTCGCGACCACACTTACCATTCTCTGGTCAAGGTACATCTTCTGGCAGTTCCCAGCAGTTTAATAAAAACCATTTCGATCAAAAAGTTATGAACGATAGCATAAGTAAGAAATTCCTTGCGAACGATAGAATTCTAGAAAACCTATCGCTTCAAATGGAAACTCTTAATAGCACCATGAAGAACCAGCTAAGTTTTAATAAGATGCTAGAAACTCAGATAGCTCAGCTTGCTGCCGCTTTGCCTAGTCCAACTTCGTGTAAGCTCCCGAGTCAGCCCGAGCCACCACCGAAGGAACATATCAATGCTGTAACAACTAGGGGTGGAAGGTCTACATAAGACCCCCCACATCCTAGGAATGCAGGGAAGGAACAGGAGAAACCAGTCGAAGCAGAGAAGGAAGATCAAGTGGCTGAACCACAACCGGTTAAGGAAGCACCAAAGTCGGCTCGACATGAGTTCTACGACACCACTGTGCTCCCTTTTCCTCAAAGGCAGAAAAAGACCTCTATCGACGACCAGTTTGGCAAGTTTGTGGAGGTAATAAAGAAATTATATGTCAACATCCCATTGCTAGATGCGATGAAGTTACCTACGTAAGCGAAGTACCAGAAGGACATCCTCAACAACAAAAAGCCACTGCCGTCCATTGAAGTTGTGCACCTCACGGAAGAGTGTTTGCAATGCTATACTCAATCAGCCGCCACAAAAGAAGAAGGATATAGGGAACCCTACCATCTCATGCTCAATCGGGACCCAGCACTTCGATCAAGCTCTCTGTGATCTAGGGGCAAGTGTGAGAGTCATGCCAAAGGTAGTCTTTGATAAACTCACACATGCTACACTTGTCCCTACTGCTATGTGCCTGCAGTTAGTGGATCAGTCGATTCACTACCCCAATGGGATCGCTGAAGACATTCTAGTTAAAATCTGGAACTTTATTGTCCCGGTGCATTTTGTGGTGCTCAACATGGAGATTGATAGCAAAACGCCACTCATCCTTGGGCGACCGTTCTTAAGCACCGCTGAGGCCACTATTGATGTTGGAGCTGGACAAGTCCACCTCAACATCAACAGCAGACAGATATGTTCGCCTTCATGCCGAAGGTAGAACAGTGCCGACAGGTAAAAACGTTTAAACTCAAATGTCAGGCACCCTGGGAGACGCCCAGAGAGAAGATCGAGCTCTCGCCAAGTCAGTCCAAAGTGGACTCTCTCATCCTAGCAATGGAGAAGATCCTACTAGATGGAGAAGCTCGAAAGCTCAAAGCCAATTGCAGAGCCGAGTCGCAAAGACGTGCCTCAATGGCCAAGCCGCTGACAAAGGAAGCAGGAGGCAAGACTCCTGGCACGAAGGTCGCTGCCACAACAACGAACACACACAAAGAGTGGTAGAAGAAAGAAGAGGAAACGCCAAAAGCCAGGCCAGAAAAGACCCAGAATAAAACTCAAAAACAAAAGGCTGTGGCAACCAAGAAGGTATGGCGAGCAAAAGTTGCAGCACCGACGACCTCTAAGTCTCCGTCAAGCACTAACTCCATGTAAAAAGGTATGACTTGCCCTCACCAGGAGGTAAACTGGCATTATCCCCACTGCATATTTTATTCCCGTGTGTTTAAATTTTCTTTATGCATTTGAAGTTTCTAAGTTTCTTTCATACCACTGCATGTTGCATAAGTTATTTATTTTCATCTCCTACATCTCAAAAAAAAAGAGGCCGCCCGACCCCACCTAGGGCCGGCCAACCCCCTGCGCGCTGCACCAGGCTGCTCGATCTCTGCCAAGGCTGCCCGGCACCCTCTGCTCTCCACTAATGCATGCATGCACAAGTGCCAAATGCACTAATCACAACATGCCAAGGCTCAGGCTGCCCAGGTCCTAGCTCACGCCGCCCGGCCTCTAGCCAGGCCACCCGGCCCCTTGCTGCTCATGCATGCATGATCCCGTGCCTATAAATACGCATGCAAGCTTCCTTCAGCTCCTTGCACCGCTCAGTAGCGTGAGCTCTTTCTCCTCCCCCTAATCAGTCTAAGCACTTAGTTTAATTTTCAGCACTTAGAAAAAACATTTGCCTAACCATGCAGCTAAACACGGAAGCACCATGCCAAAGCATTGGAGGCGTCATGACTAGAGGCCAATGACGCCGAGCGGAAGAACGCATAAGAGAATAACAAGAGGAAGCAGGAATAGGCTCATCCTGGGCACACCATAATGCCACACCATCTGCATGTGCTGGCACAGAGCTATCACGGCTTCGTCAGTACGCCTAACCCAAGCCATGGTACCCTACCAGCAGTGGTGGCGATAGTTCATACCAGCCATCGCATGGTACCCAGTACCATGGGGATGAGAGTGCGTCGCACCACATCAGCAGATACCAAGGTCCCTCTACATCAGCCCGATTCCACACCAACAGCATGGCCAGCATCAACTCCACAATGGAGGGAATGAACCTGGGCCAGTATAACCAAAGGCTGTACCTACAGGTGGACGACATCCACCGACGCATCGAAGCAATGGACCAACGGCTCCAAAAGAACAGCACCATGCTCTAGAACCTGAATGAAATGGTGGAAGCCGGCTTCATCAAATCTCAGGACTTCCACAGCTATTACTACCAAAACTCCTAGCTTCACTAAAGCTTTGGGGGGTGGTAGACCGACATGAGCATGCTTCCTCATGTCCCATCACAGAGTATGGCCCCCCGATTCCCGTCCTTATTTTGCAGCATTAGGCCCCAACAACAGCAGCAGTACCAGTCCTACCAGACTGACAGTACCAGTCTGTCACGCCCGGTTTCCAACGAACAAAACTGTGCAAAAATATATACGCGCCAGGATAAAGTCTCGCATATACATGACAAATTACATAGGTACCACAGACACATGTCAAAGATAAAAGCGTATATAAGATTTAAGCATTTCTTTATTACACAGTAACACAAGTCTTTAACTCAGAGTATAGCGTAGCATTGCAGAAGCGTAAAACAAAATATAACTAGGGCGCCACAGGGACGTCGACTGGTGAACGAAGCGCCTAATACTCATCGTAGTCTTGCACATAATCTTCAGCATCTCCATCATATGAGCAGCGGTTGCATTTTCCCCCCAACAAGGAATAAATATAAAGAAGCAAGCGTGAGTACAGCAACTCGTACTCAACAAATATAACATAAACCATGAGGCTCTAAGTTTAGCTGACAGATTGCATGAGCTTTTAAATTGAACATCTTTATTTAAAGCCTATTTACTATTATTGATTAAAGAACAATTAACCCAAAGATGTTGCATAAAGAAATAAATAACATTTAGTTGATATAACCATCACCATAACCAAAACACCGCTAATCACTGGGAAGGGTCTGGGCCGCTCATAACCGTGAGCACGGCTGACATGTCAGTTTTACACTCTCGAGAGGCTGGACATCTTTACCCACAAGTCATGCGCTACGCTAGGGGTTCATCACACACCTTAGGTGAGATGACTAGCAAGCACACCACGAAGCCTTTACAAAGATCATTTTAGTACGATGTAACCGCTAAGGATTCAGGGTCGCAACGGTGGTGTCCGCCTCACAAAGGGAGAAGCGCATACATCACGTAAAGTACACTCAACCTAAAGCAGAGCAGCGACCACAGAAGCTAACCTCCCATCTTCCCCCGCAGGTAAGTTACAACAAACTAACACAATCTAATTAATCAGCTAAGTCCGTCCCATTCCGGCCTTATGGTAGCACTATTGTCCCAGGTGGTCGCTTTGTGAACCGGTCCTTAAGGAGAGAAGTCGCAAAAGCACACGAGCACATTGCTCAGGCATCCCTAAACCATGTTGCTAAAAAGCAGATCATTAAAATGGACATGAACCGCTTCATGGTTAAGCCCAACAATTAATTACATAGAACCATTTGTCAAAATTAATTAACCAAAAGGACACGAGTTCGCGCTTGCACCTAGCACAACATAACCAAATGCATTCCAGAGGGTGAATATCAGGATAAAAGTAGCTAAGGTAATATCCTTATAGTCATACAAAATTAAATGCACACGCAGTGATTAAAAAGAGTTATTGGGTGTTGTTTATGTTATACTTGCCTTATTCTGGATGCAGTTTTTCAAACTCAACAAGCGGATACAAGCATCATACAAGCACGATCATAGCGCCATACAAGCATCCACATAATCACACATGCAAGCAAACAAAGGCAAAACGATAAGAAACAGTACACCATTACATAAAACAGAATATAAAACAGTTATAAAATTATTCCACGCGTCGCTACGAACTCGTGAGCGCAAGAATCGTCGAAAACGGAGGAGATATGAGCTTTTAAATATTGCAAAGGCCTATTTGTAAATATATTTCGAAAACTAGGGTTTAAAACACTAAAAATAGGGGCTGCAACTGCTGGGACGGACTGCGGGTTCATTTTCAAGAAAAATAAGGGCTTAACTTCTAAAAACAGGGCTCTTTTCTTAATATTTTTGAACATAGCTTGATAGCGAGCTGATTCCCAAAGAGCGCAGGGGCCTTTACGCAAAGAGGCGCTGGCATCGGCGACGTGCTAATTTCTGAGTGGCTGGAATGGGAGGCACAAGCAGTGCCGCAGAAATGTGGCCACAGAGGATCTTTGGGATCCGGTGTGGGCAGATCGGGATCCGGTGAACGGTGGTGGAACGCGGGAGGCCGGAACGGGCGAATTGCGGCGCGCCACGTGGCCGGAGAACAGCAGGGGCGGGCGCTCTGCGCTTGCTGTGCCCTGTGCTGTGCGCTGCTTGCAGGAACGTGTACGGGAGAGTGCAGATGGTGGAATTGTGGCGCGGGGCCCATGCATGCATGCGGGCGTGGGGGCAGGAACTGGAGCGTGGTGGCGCTCGAGCTCAGGGTTTTCGATTCCGAACGAGAATTTCGCGGATTTCGGTCGTATTTTGCTTTATCGTACGCATACCGGATTCGAAGTTCCGGTATATTTAGGTGAATTTCGTTTTAAAATTCAAAAATATTTGTAAAAAAATCTAAAAAAAATATTATAAAAAACTAGGTGTTATTTGTAACCATTAGCACTAGAACTCATTGAAATCTAAGTAGATTTGCTTGGTTAAAAAGACAATTTGGGTGCGGATCCGTTAGGAATAAAAAAAACCCATTAACAACCAATCTCCTTATCCACTCACTCGCTTGCTTCGAGGCACCCCGACAGCCCGTCCTCGGTCCCCCCTCCACGCGCTCTCTTCCCCTTTGCTCGTAGACTCAAGCCGCCGCCGCCGCCGCCATTTTCCGCCGCCGGACGTCGGTTTTCGTTGGGGAATAGCCGAATCCCGAGCGGGAAGAGGTGGATCCCGACGCGCCCGAGGCCGCGGGCAGCCGGGCGTCGCCGCGTCGGAAACCGCCGTATCCCGAGCGGATTCTGACCCATCCCGCTCGGGTTTCGCCGTATTCCGCTCGGGTTTCGCCTTTTGCGAGCCGGAACACGAGGTAAAGGGGTTGTTATGCACGATTTTGATGCGTATTGATATGGATCTATTGTAGTCAGTGCATATTTGTGACGAACATTGTTGTGTGCAGTTGAAAACCTAGGGTACGAGAAGGATTTAAGTATTTAGTGCATATTTATTACTTGATTTGTGAGTTGAAATGCTTGGATTGAACACTCCATGTAGTGGATCTGAGGTGTATTAAGTATTTAGTGCTTACTTCGTTTCAGTATACATGGTGGAGAGTTCATGGTATGTATAGTAGTAGTATTGTGCGATATCCAATAGTAGTATTCTGCGATTTTCATGATTTGGATAGGATATTAACTTACAATGTGTTATGTTTCCATGATTGTAGAACAATGCCGGCAGACCTAGTGTGGGAGCATGGGCAAAAGTTAGGGGGTGGATTCAAATGCAAGTATTGCAAATGGGAGAAGAGTGGGGGAGAGGCAACACGTTTTAAGGAGCATTTGGCAAAAAGGGGGACCGATGTGAAATACTGTCCGTCGGTCATTTGATATAAATTGCAATGCAGGGACTATGCCTTTGCTTCGTGGACTTAGGATGGACAATGCATTGTGTTGTATTCTTATGTGCGCTTTGGATGCATTGTGTTGTATTAATTGGACTATGGACTTTGGACTTTGGACCAATTGTAATAATTAGGACTAAGTATGTGTGGACTTTGGAGTTTGGACATGACTTGTGTTTAATGTCGTATTAATCTTTGTTTTGTCGAGTTACATACATGTGTTTAATGTTGTATTTGTGTTATGCATTATACACTATCAGTATATAGATAATTAGGGGGAAACTCTGCCAAAATTTTTATTTTTTACAATTCTATGCATCATTTCCAACGTTTCCACATTTTTCCTATTCGAAAACTCGGTTTTCCGGTCGGAATCTTCGGTTTTTCGGTCGGAAAGTTCGAAATTCGTTTTTTTGAATTCAAGCATGCTTTCCGGTCGGAAAATTCAGAAAATACCGAATTTCGAGCCGAAATTCGTTACCGCCCACCATCAGGATTTAAGCCAGATTCAGAATTGTAAACCCTGCTCCCAGCTCCACTCGCCGGGGAGAGGGAGTGGTGCATGCGGGAGCAGTGTGGTGGGGCCCAGGGGATGCATGCGCACTGTACGGGGCAGACAGGGGCGCGTATGGCGCTGCGGCCGCTCTGCTGCGCTACCACACGCGGCGAGAGGGGACCAAGCAGGGGCCAGGTGCACGGGGACGAGGGACGGCGAGGAGAGAGAAAAGCTCACCGTAGTTAGAGTTCCTCACTGGAGTCAAAGAAGAAGCCAAGATCTACGGAGAACCAGAGATGTCCTCACGAAACTGAGACCACCACGATGAAGAGCTCGACGAGACGAACGTCGCGGTACCCTCGGATTTGGCCGGAGATGCCCGTGAGCAGAGCAAACCCTCGCCGAAGGTTCGCCGGATTTGGAGCACCATCCGAACTTCTTCCTTAGATCTAGGGAGCTAGGGTTTCGGGATTGAAAAACGGAGACCGTTTTAGAAAAGAGCGCGACGAGAGGATTCCGATGACTATATATATGCACCGGTTTGCGCCGAATTGAATTCGACTTATTTTCGGAATATTCAATTTCGGTGAATAAAATAATTGTGGAAAATCTAGAATCGTTATTCGTGTCCTGAAAAATACTCCGATGGCTCCAAAAATTCTAGAAAAAATCCTAGAAATGTTTTGGCACCCAATGAACTCAAATAAAATATTTAGAGCTCATGAAAACGATTAGAAGAGCTTCGAATACAAGGAGTTTGCTTAGGGAAAATGGGAAGAGCCTCCAGATAAATCCGGAAAATTCCTAGAAACAACTCGACGATAACTAAACGCATTTAGATGAGTTTTTCACACCCAAATAAAAATATGCATGTTGGCATGAATGCATCAACAAGGTTGTCCTATGATATATTTTAACCACTTGCCCAACTAAATTAAATCATGACATGCAAGGCTAGGCATAATCCTTAGAAAATTAAATAAAGCATATTAACTTTATTTAAACTGCTAAAAGTAAAATTCAGAGTGTTACACAGTCCTTCCAGCAGTAATCCGTCAGCAACACCCTCCCTACTCGAGAGTAAGTCAGCAATAATATTGTTTAATTATTTATTCCCATATGCTTTGCTTATCTAAAAAAAGGAGAGAGTGTTAATAAAATCAATTCCCAACTTTGATATATTACCTTCATATGGAAATGATGAATAGTTGCTCTATCATGTCTTGATTAGTTGTTTATACAAACTATGCTTAGCTTAATTTTGAGCTTGTGTGTATAACATGAGAACTTGATCTTTTACCTTGTGGATGCCATTTTGCACAAAACTTGTCTGAGCTGTTGTGAGAAATGATATGACTAAGTAATAAGGCCAGCTCTACGTTTTCTTAGTAAGATGAATATCTCAGGTTATTCTTTTTGAAAATTGAAAATAAAGCTCCCCCGTTGGTTTTAAACACCTACCATAGCCAAATACACTGAATATATCTGAGCCACTTGTTTAAGCTACTTAATGTTGTTTGGAGCCTTGTCAAATTTTGAATCTCATAGAATGGAATCATCTCTATCCTGTGAGTCATTGGAGCAAAATCCACCATCACATATGCATTTATCCACTCTGGGTAGGAATCCATCTTATCTCCAAATAAATATCCTCAACCTTACTCCTTCCAAATCAAAACGAGGTAGGATGTGGAGCTATCAAAAAGAGAAAAATAAAAGCATGCTAATCAAAGCATGGCAAAAGTATGAAAAAGAAAAGCATGCTAGTCAAGCATGGCAAAAAGAGAAAAAATACAAAAAGGCTCCACATTCATACCTAACATACAAAAGGAGAAGGAAAGGAAATAAGGAGATCCATCCATCCAGCCACCAAATAAGCTCCAATGATTAACAAGATTAGTTGATGTAGTACATTTCTTTGGTCCAATCTTTGGCTTTGCAAAATAAACAATTTAAGTAAGCTAAGTTCTTTCCATCACTCTGAGCTCCACAAAAGCCTTGTGTAGGAAGTTCTTGGCCTTAATGGTGAGGATACACGTGTGAGTGATCGAGAGTACCTCTGGGGAAACTTATTTTATTTTGAAAATCTTCAAAAACATTTGAGATAGAAATCCAAAAAGAGATGTTTTGAGCTGAAGCCTACAACAAAGTCATTCTTTCCCTCAACCGCTCAAGATATGGTAAGTCAAAAAGATGCACTACAGGTATGGGAAAAAGTGATCATTGCATACACTATGGTTCGAGACCAAAGCATGAGTATTAGTTGTTTAGCTTCTATTCTTGGACATTGATATTTGCAGCAACTCCAGATCCATAACCCATCTTGGCTTTACTCGAGGACGAGCAAAAGGTCTAAGCTTAGGGGGTGTTGACGGTCATTATTGCACTACCTACGACCATCAACTATCCATGAACGTGAAAGAAAATACCTCAAAGTGTAGACTAACCCTTGCTACTAACATAGTTCCACGAGTTGTGTTGAATATTTGATTGCAGGTGCAAGATCAGCCGAAAACATGTCAAATATGGCTAAGTTAGGAAGGTCACTGACCAAGAGGCCAGGCCGTTGGCCTCCCCCCAGGCCGCTCGGCCTGTGAATGTGCCCAAATGAGCCCATCTTTGACCTGCATGCACACTAAAGACGTGTCAACACAATTCTAAGGCCCAAGCAGAGAACCCAACATGTTTAGTACTGGAAGGCTTGCCACCTCATCAATCCAGCACTTGGATTGGTGAAGTCAGCAATCCATGGGACTTCAATCCTCCAGCTAAGGAAGAATCACAAATGAGATCCAACCATCAAGGGAAAAACACACATTTTAACCGCCAACCACCATGCATCCGACTTGGGGGAGTGAAGATGGACCACAAGATGGAGTAAGGCGGTGGATCCAAGGGCAAGCTAGGCCGCCCGCCCTCAGGTGGGGCCGCCCGACCTCCTACCTGGCCGCGCGGCCTGCCACCCACCCCCTTAACCGCCTTACTGACCATATAAATACCCCTTCTCACTTGGTGACTATAAATACCACCTGGTAGCTCATTTGTAATGGGTGGAAGTTGAGTGGAACACACCATTGTCTAGTTAGTAGCACTAGGATAGTCCCAGAGTTAGAGTTGAGTCTAAGTCATTGCCTCAGGGATTTTGAAGATAGCTTCAAGTCTAGTAAAGCTCTTGTATCTTTCTATCTTTGTACTCTTGCTACTTCAGTATAATATACTTTATTGACCTATCTTTCAGCTATACTTTAATATACTTGAGTTATCCGAATCTTGCTAGACTTGCCGGTGCTATAGGCTTTCCTTAGGCTCTGATCTAAGGCTAAGCTAGTCCTAACCCTCTGATCAAGGATGGACTTTAGTGATCAAGTTCTCACTTGATCAAGTTCTCACTTGATCACTCGTTTAGCGTGCCATCTTACCCACGCAAATCTGGTTGGTAGCCCCTCTTGGTGACAGCATTAGGGAGACTCTATAATCCGACCCCGTCGTTCGGTAAGCCCATAGGCGTTAGCCAGTTGTCGTTCGGTTTGCCAACTATCTACCCCCGTGCCTCCTCGGTGTATTCTGGAATTTCTCGACGCAAGATCCTAGTTTGTGTTTGTTTAACTCAGTTCAACCGCGAATACTCCTTTGCAGTAGTTATGAAATAGAGTTTGGATATCTTAATCTCACTCGTTGTCCTCCCTGGCAACTACCTAGTTGTTTACTGCTTTGGTCCCTGTTTACTCTTCCCACCATACACTATCTTGTTATATCTTACCCGCGTTGTAAGAATAGCCGGTGTTTATCTAAGTTATTGTACTGTTTGAAGTTCAAACATATCATTCCACCTATTTGCCCTTGCTTCCCTGTGGATTTTTACAATACTCGGAATACTCTGAGTGAAAAAGCTACGGTGAATCACCATGCGCTTGCGTTGTAAAATCTGTTACGCTAAGAGACGTCAACACCCCTTCTTGTAGTAGTCGTTCTGCTTGTTCAGGCACTCGACAATGAAGTGGCTGACCTCTCCGCACTCGAAGCATTTGGGCCTCTCAACCCTCTTTTTGCTCATCCGATTCTCATAGGCACGCTGAAAGTGACTAGACACCAGGCAAAGCTCATCATCCCCAAGTGACACCAAGTGCTCCTCTGTCAAAGTCATCAAAGCAGAGAACGAAAAACAGTCAAGTAGGGGGTTGGTAGCAATCTCCTTGGAGCTAGAAGCCAAGGCCAGGCGCTTGGAGCCAGTACCATCGAGAATATCTGTCATCTAGTAATCAACCTCTATGGCCTTCAGCTTGCTAGAAAGCTCCTCTACAGCCAAGGTGTCATACCCTGCTGACTCAAGAATGGAGTTCTTCTTGATCTCCCACACTTTCCTGTCCAAGGAATACAGCAAGCTTGATAGCCTACTGTTGATCAGTGTATGGCAGAGCAGCGGGGGCAGAGTTGACACATAGCTTGTTGATGATCGACTGAAAATGACCAAACAAGGCTTCCATAGACTCTCCCAACTTCTGGGTGAAATTCTAATATTAGCGCCGGTAAGTCACTGTTGGCGTTTCTTAGCCTACTGAAATAAATCCGCAAGCGCACGGAAACATGTTGTAGCTTTTCACCCAAGAGTATTCCAGGGTATGGAAATCCACGAGGAACGAGGAGTAACTTAACGTAGAACAAGCAGAACCGAACAGTGATGACCAGCAATTGTAAAGATAATTAACAGAGCAGAGCAGGATCAATAATTTAAATAAAACAACTTAACTTCACTAAACAAACTAGTGCTCTACTCAGCAGGTTTACTTGGACACTGAGGCTATAAAACCACTTCCGGGCACCAGAGTGCTGATAACCCAGACGAGAAAGGCGGGTACTACAGGACTCAGCTATGCGTCGATGACAACTTATTCGAACGACGGGGTTGGACTACACAGGACACACACCCGCTGTCACTAGGTGGGACTACCAACCAAAACTGCGTGGGACAAGACACCTTCCAAGGCAAACTCTAGTCTAGACACCACATCTACACAACCGAGTTTACTACTACACTGGTTCGAAGCCAGAGAGCAAGCACAACTGTATAGCTAAACTACACAGAGCACACTTGGCACCCGTAAACTACTAAGCAGAGACTAAGTATGTAAATAAAGTACGTATGAAATAAATAAAGCAGAGGAGCAAGGAACTTTACTGTATCCTAGAAAGAGAGTAATAATTCCTCTGAGGATGAGAGCTCAGGAATAGAATACCAAAGTAAAATCTGACTCCTTCACTCTACAACTCACTACTCACTCTTGCTACAATTGGTTCTCTCTACAATGCCAAGGGTGGCCTCACTACTATACTCTACACTCTACTACACAACCACACTATTCTTCTATTGATCCACCACACCTAGCAAATGACCTCCCAAGGGTATTTATAGCATTGGAGACCGAGGGGGGTATTTGTAGGCGTGCAAGGTCGGTAGTGGGGTAGGTCGGTGGCCGGGCGGCCACTGTGCATGGCCTGGCGGCCATCTAGGCTAGCCGGGCGGCCACCTGATGAACCGACTTTGAAGATCCAACGGTTGATATGCACTCCTGGAGTCAGTTGACGGTTAGTGGAGTTGATGCATGTGAAAAATGAGTCAGGGGGTGGCCGGGCGGCCACTCCCTAGATCGCTGACGTCAGCAATCCATTGCATCATGGGTTTTCATCCCTTGGATACATTGGATTCTTGGTTGCACGATTGGATTTGTCTTCATTTGTGTTTCTTTGCATGCAGGTCAAAGATTGGATTGGTGACGTGGCTGGGTGACCATCTGGCATGGTCGGGCAGCCACCCAACTGGGCTGGGAGGCTGCCTGGGCCTGCTAATGGCCGAGCGGCCATGGGGGATGGCCGGGCGCCCATAATACATGGCTGGGCGGCCATGGTGTATGGCCAACCGGCCAGGCACTTTTGGCCCATGCCTTTCCCTTGCCACTTTGTGTCTATTTTGTGCATTTCTTTGTTATTTTGTACGTGACATGCTCGTGCATCCAACTTTTGTACACAACTCATGGAACTGATTAGTAATACATGAAAGCTTGATAAATTATGCCCTCAAACATGAAATGTTGGCGGTCAAAATGGGTTTTATCGACCGTCAACAGTCACCACAAGCCGACCCTTAACTGTCACCATCCCCTCTTGTGCACTGAGCAGGGACCAGATCTCACAGGTGGTATCAAGGTGGCTCACCCTCTCATAGTAAGTCCAGAGAAGAGAAAGTTCACCGCCTTGGAGTTCGCCTCGTGCTGAGCAACGAGCACCGGTGTGGTACGCTCAGCAATGGGGAGCACCGCAAAAGGTATGAAGAAACCTAACCGACTCTGATTCCACTTGTAGCACCGATATGTGCGTCTAGGGGGAGGTAGTGAATAGGAGCACTTGAAAACTCTAAATCATGACCCCCAAAATTGGTGCTACGAGAACTGATGCTAGACACCGTCCACTGAATAGATACGTGTCTAGCAAATGCAAGGTGCCATCCACTGAATGGATACGCACCAAACGCGAAAAGAGCAAGCAACTCAATGATCACAAAGATCGCAAGTCACCCCAAGCACTGAAAACTTGCAGGTTCTCCACTCAACACTCAACGCACCAAAGTATGACTTACTGGTATACAACAAGTAAAGACAATGGTCAGATAGTGGGAAAAGCAAGTCGGATGCAAAAATCGCGGCGGAAGAACCAAAGCTCAGAAACAGGGCAGCTTCCTTGGCTTCACCGGACTGTCTGGTGCCAGGGGCCAGATTGTCCGGTAGCACCGGATAGTCCAGTGGGGGGCTGCCGGATAGTCTGGTGGGAAGCCCCTGGGCAGACCGAGTCGCTGAGAAAGAGTTTTCATACCCCAAAACCGACCAAATCTGGTCCAAACATCACGAGATTTGGCGTAGGCTATCTGGACCCTATTCCAAAGCTTTTCCCAAAAGATGATCTCAAAATGACCAATGGATAACCGGGAATTTCAGATCTCGTGAGAAGGCAATCTTTGGGCAAGAAAGGGGGAAACTCAAGAATAGCTTGCTTGTGGCAATCCTGCGGGATTGAGATGAACTAAGTCATAATCTCCATGTCATAGAAAGTCCAAAAGAGCCAAAAGAACAAGGATTAACTCATGGGCAAAGAAAATCACCAAAAGCCTTTGAGTTTCATCCAAAAAGCAAACTAGAGTAGGGGTAAGGAAATGGCTGCACACATGAGCATGAATTTGGGATGAATCTACCTTATATTAGAAGTGGAAATCTGTTCTTACAAGGTTCCTCAGAGCCTACCATCCTTCATCCTCCCACTAATGCAAAGTACTAGCTCTAGGGAATCTAAATCCTAGATTAGCACCCTATTTGCTCTCTAAGCACTTGGCTGGTTGGAAAGCTATGGCTAGGGTTTCTAGAGGTGGAAGAGTCACCTAAATGACCAGCCACTTAGGTATATATATCCCAGGTCTAACTGACTCAGTTTACACTAAGACCCCTATATTACAGAAACGTCCGTAGGGGCTAAACTGGAAAAGACCGGACTTTCTCGGGGACGGATGACCGCGATGGAGTCTTGATCTTCTTCAGTTGCATGCTAACTTTCGGATGACATCCACGTTCCTAATTGTCCAAATTCATCAATTGACCCCCGGTTTTGAAGTTAGAAACTGTGAAACTTTAGGGTTTTCTTCCTGAGCCTGGAGCGGCCCACTCCACTCTATCTCGGCGAGAATTGAGCCTATTCGCAGAATCTTGGTGACTTAGTGGAAGAGTGGTGGATTTGTGCAAATCCACGAACACCCTCGCATGTCTTCATGCCATGTACTTCAGGTTGGAGCACCACGGTGGAACCCGGCATCCCCTGTCCATCGGGGTCGCCTTGCAGTCCTTCGGAGGTCTTACACTTGTCGTCGCCGTACTGCTCCTCCTGTGTACCGAACTCCCATGGCTGACCGACGCCGCACCTACCTCCTGTCCTTTGGAGGACTTTCATCTACCTCCCATCCATCGGACGGCCTCTTGTCCATCAGAGGTCTTGTGACTAAGTCCTTTTGGGTCTTGGCTTCCATTGACAATCACTCATCACTACATAGGCAATGGAGCCGGTTCATTGGCTCTCAATACCAAACAACTGAAGACGACTCCGTAACTGGTACAGCCCGACCTTAACTTCTACCAAAACATTGAACTAGAAGGGGTAGCTCCACATTAAGGGGCACCTCCCTAAGGGAGATAGTGGAGAGTGTGTACAATAGCCATTGGCACCAAGAAGGTACAAGTTTGGAGTGGGAGAGTGACCCCCTATTTATAGGAGGCTAGAGGTCGGTGAAATGGCTAAGTCTACAGCCCGAGGAACCAGATGGCAGGCCGGGTGGCCAAGTAGGATGTAGGCGACCTAGTGTTGTGCCCTTCTAGCCCTTGGATGCACTGACCTTGCTTTGCATGGCTAGATCTTCCATCTTTGAGGCGGTGGCAGTTGTTTCGATTAAAGCACCTGTTGGAAGGCCTAAGTCCAAGGCCAGGTTCCTTGGTCGGGGGGCCAAGGATTTAGCCTCTAGCTGCCACTTGGATGTTCCTCATTGGTTGGAGAGTGTGTCTTGTGGATCCATCCATCATGCACACCTTTGGTTCTTCGATCGACGCTTGATTTGAGTCCAAGTTGTGCTTCTTTGCGTGCATGTGTTGTAGGAAGGGCAAGTGAGTGAGAGGGAGGCCGAGCGGCCTAGGTACTTGTTCGAGCGGCCTAGGTACTTGGCCTGGAGGCCTAAGTACAAGGCCGAGCAGCTAGGCTCTCCTAACTTATTCATTTTATGGTCCATATGGTGTCCTTCCAACCTTTGTCTTGACTTGGGCTTGGTCCCGTACATGTATATGGGTCCTTGGTGAGTTACTTGGTTGATTACAATGAAGATTTAGGCATTTGGAGGGGGTACTTGGCCACCTGGCCTCCCCTTAGGCCGCCTGGCCTAAGTGATGGCCGCCCAGCCATTGTCCTCGCAACCGGGATTGTTGAACTTTCAACGGTCGTAACTTTCACATCCAGACTCCAAATTGAGCGAACCAAAACTCCATTTCGATTATCTTGACGAGATCTTTGCAAAGGTTGGGTTCTTGAGGGTCGAGATACTTCATAATGATGATATTTGTAATCCAATCTCAAGCCCTTTTGTGCCCCCTCTATGGTTGCTCCAAATGATGTTCTTTTGTGTGGGATTTGAGCATCTACCTGTGATACATCGAAAACCACCAAAACTTGAGGAATTCGTTAGCTCAAGGTAAATAATGCATAGAACTGTATCTATACCCCTATTTATTCACCGAGGAATTGGCGGTCAAAATCAAGAAATAACAACTGCCAACAGTCACGCACTCATTGATCCATTGTTTACAGCAGCATGTTCAAGGAACAAAATTGAATAATATTTATTCAAAATAAAACATAACAAATACTCATCCTACTACACTAGAGTCAACTCAGGTATCCGATACCCATTGCTTTGATGTGTGCCTCAAACTTGGATTGTGGGAGAGCCTTCATTAACGGATCAACTACATTTAGATCTATGTGCACTTTACATATCTTCACATCACCTCTAGCAATAATCTCTCTGATCAGGTGATATCGCCTTAGTATATGTTTGGATTTTTGGTGTGACCTAGGTTCCTTAGCTTATGCAATGGTACCAATATTATCACAGTAAAGGTCCAATGGGCACAAAGCACTCGAAACTACACCCAATTTAGAAACAAACTTTCTGATCCAAACTACCTCATTTGCAGCTATAGAATACTCTTAAGCAAAACCATCTAATCTAATGACGGCTATAGAATATATACAAGAGAAAGGTATAGGGGCGGCCAAGGAGGTGGCCGAGCAACCCTAGGGTGTACAAGGCCAGCGGGCCCAAAAACCGGTCTAGCATCACCCTAGCAGATTCTGATCGTCGTGTTGTTTTGACGATTACTGTTGACTTTGAGATTATTTGGGCCTGAGACCAGATGGGTTGGAAATCATATGTCCTTAGCTTTTCGAAATGGAGTCCGTATGTGGCCTAGACGTCCGTTTTAATGAGGCCTACTCCTATAGTCCAAACCGGCCCTGCCAATAAATTGGGCCTCAACTCAGATTGGGCTTCAAACTTCATCTTCACTTGGGCCTTGGTCATATGCTTATTGGTCATGTTCTCATCATTCTCCCTTTCTTGTTTTTGAGTCGTCCTCGACTCAAAGTCATCGATGCGCGTGGAAGTAGTTGTAGCAGTTCGTGAAATCATCCATGCATACTCCCATCATGAAATTGATCTTGTTGTGACAACTCAAACAAAGAAGAACAAGTGGATCTCGACATAATATGGTTAGTTTTATGGCAGCCGTTTACTTGATTTTGATGTTCATCAATAAAATGAGAGTCAAAATCGGAACATATATAAACACGATGCACCATATATTCTCCTTCATAGTTATATCGTCCAATAACATGATATGTATTTTTAGAAAACCATGACAAATCAGCAATGAACGGAAGTTTCTTCTCCAAATTATGTAGATTACATAGAACATCCAATTCAATACAACCCAAAGTATTTAAAGAACTTAACAATTTCAGCTCATTTGACGAATTAGTAATAGGGAGAAATGGTCTATTTTCAGCACAAGTGATTGGTTCAGGATCAACAATATCAAGCTTATTAGTAAGTTGTGGCATAGAAGTAATAGGAACAACATCACACAACTCTTTTTTATCACATGACCAATAAGCATATGACCAAGGCCCAAGAGAAGATGAAGTTTGAAGCTCAATCTGAGTTGAGGTCCAATTTATTTGCGAGGCCGGTTCGGACTTCAGGAGTAGGCCTCAGTAAAACGGACGCCCATGCCACATACGGACTCCATTTCTGGCGTTCTACATATCAACGGAAAGCTAAGAAGATAAACTTTCTGACCGATCTCAGGACCAAATAATCTCAGACTCAACAGTAATCGTCGAAACAACATGACGATCTGAATCTGCCGGGGTGATGCTGGACCGGTTTTTGGGCCCACTGGCTTTGTACATCCTAGGGTTGCTCAGCCACCCCCTTGGCCACCTCCTACACCTCTCTATTGTATATATTCTGTAGCCATCATTAGATTAGATGGGTTTTTCTTAAGAGTATTCTGTCGAGAATAGTTCGCCATGTATCGGTTTGTGAAACCCCAATTTGTGCAACTCAATTGAGATTTGCGTTTTTCCTCGTTCTTGCTGGTGTTCTCTCGGTTGCATTGCAGGAACGATAGCCTTCTTGGCGAGGTTAATTGTGCGTATCACGCGATCGATAACCATCAGAGTAGTAGTGTTGTGATTGCAAGGATTTGATCAATTGCTCAGAGCCTTTCTTGACCCCTAAACCGACTTATTCATACCTCTCGGAAGATCGGGAACACTTTTCGCTCATGACACTCAGAGCAAAGGAACCATCTGGGCGAGTACATATGATGGCATACATGATGGATTCGATTGCGGAGGCATACAGGATCTCACTCATCCTCTTTTGCTCATCAGTAGTCGACGGACACTAAGTCTTGCTCAATATCGTGCCAGGTGACATAGGCAAGAAACCTTTCTTGGAATCATGCCTGTTGAACCGTTTCAACACCTTGTCAATATACGTACTTTGGCTTAATCCAATTAAGCGCTTAGACCAATCTCTATAGATCTTTATGCCCAGTATCTAAGTTGCTTCTCCCAAGTCCTTCATCAAGAAACTCTTTTTCAACGAGTCCTTCGTAGCCTCCAACATAGGAATGTCATTCCCAATCAACAATATGTCACCTGCTAACCTTCTTGTATACACAAGGTTCTTCTACATTCTTGATGAAACCAAACCCTTTGACCACTTCATCAAAAAGTAGATTCCAAGTCCGAGATGCTTACTTGAGTCCATAAATAGACTTCAAAAGCTTGCACACCTTCCCAGCATTTTCGATCGACAAAACCATCAGGTTGTGTCATGTACACATCCACACTAAGCTTTCGATTAAGGAAAGCCGTTTTGACATCCATTTGCCACACCTCATTGTCATGATATGCGGCAATTACTAGGAGGATCCAGATAGACTTTAGCATAGCTACGAGCGAAAATGTTTCATCATAGTCAATACCTTGAATTTGACGAAACACTTTTGCCACATGCCGTGCTTTATAGATGTGAACATTTCCATCAAAGTGTATCTTTTTCTTAAAAACCCACTTGCAATCGGTAGGTCGCACCTCATCAAGTGGCTCAACCAAGTTCCAAGCTTGGTTATCAGCCATGGATTTCAACTTAGATCGCATGGCCTCCAATCATTTCTTAGAGTTGAGTCCCATCACAGCCTCTTCGTAAGTCTTAGGCTCATCGTTGTCCAACAACAATACATCGTGCCAATCGATGATGAGGAACATGTTGCGTTCGGGTGCACGATGTGCCCTTTGTGACCTATGCGGGGCTAATGGTGCTTCAACAAAGTGCTCAACATTTGACTCATCCTATTGGATAGCAGTCGGATCAAAACCATTCTCTAGTGTTTCTCGAACCTCTTCGAGTTGCACCTGGTTTTGATTGGTTTCATCTTCCAAGACAAACTCTTTCTCCAAAAAGACACCATTTTGGGTAACAAACACTTTTGCTTCCTCCTGGTTATACATATTAGTATCCTTTGGTTTCCCTAGGATATCCCACAAAGTAGCATTTGTCCGACTTAGGATGAAGCTTATCAGACGTCAAATGTTCGACATAAGCTTGACAACCCCAAATCTTAAGGAAAGACAACTTGGGACTCTTACCAATCCATATCTCATATGGTGTCTTCTCCACAGACTTCGATCGAACTCGGCTTAGTGTAAACGTAGCAATTTCTAGAGCATAACCCCAAAAGGACAACGGAAGATCAGTCTGACTCATCATCGACCTTACCATGTCCAACAAGGTTTGGTTCCTCCTCTCAGACACACCATTCAACTGTGGCGTTTCGGGTGGAGTTAGCTGTGGAACAATTCCACAATTCTTCAGATGGTCATTGAACTCATGGCTCAGATATCCCCCACCACGATCTGATCGCAAGAATTTTATCGTCTTGCCCAAGTGGTTCTCTACTTCATTTTAATACGGTTTTAACATTTCAAACGACTCCGACTAATGTCGCATCAAATAGATATAGCCATACCTACTAAAGTCATCAGTAAAAGTAATAAAATACTGAAAGCTGCCTCTGGCTACTAAGCTCATTGGACCACATACATCGGTATGTACTAGGGCCAACAACTCAGACGCCCACTCACCTTGACCAGTGAAGGGTGCCTTTGTCATCTTGCCAAGTAAACAAGATTCACATGTCTCAAACGATTCATAATCAAATGATTCTAGTAGGCCATCACTATGGAGTTTCTCTACACATTTCTTGTTTATATGGCCTAAGCGACAATGCCAGACATAATCAAGATTCAAACCACTCGGTTTGAGTCGTTTAGCATTAATGTTAAGAATCGGCTCATCCTCAAGATCAAGAACATACAATCCATTCACTAATGGACAATGCACATAGAGCATGTTATCCAAATAAATAGAACAACACTCGTAAACATGACGAGGAGATAATGTTTTTGCTCAATGCTGGAATAAAATAACAATTATTTAATTCCATCACTAATCTTGAGGGAAGCGACAAGTGATATGTGCCACTGCCAACACAGCAACCTCTGCTCCGTTGCTGACGCGCACGTCCAACTCACCCTTCGCAAAACTTCTAGTCTGTTTTAGTCCCTACAATGATTTGCATGTATGAATCATCAACCCAGTATCAAATACCCATGATTGACTAGAAGAAGTTGCAAGACGAATTTCAATAACATTAATACCTAAAGTGGAAGTCTCACTTCCCTTCTTCTTCTTCTTCTCTTCCAAGTACTTCTAGTTGTTCCTCGACTAATGCCCACTATCAAGCACTTGTCCGAGGGAGAAGGACCAGCCTTAGGCTTAGCATCAGTTCTCGGATTTTGGATCCTATCCTCTGCCTTACCTTTGCCCTTGCCCTTGTGCTTCCTCTTCTTGCCATTCCTTTGGACCATCATCACATGATTGATGCATTCCTCAGTAGTTTTAAGCATCCCATGCAAGTCAGCTAGAGTTGCAAGCTCTGGCTCAAGCTCAAGACCAAGTCTGTCGAGTGCCTCGATGTGACCATTCATCTTGATCATATGTGGGCTGACTACAATCCCTTTAGGTAGCTTACTACCAAACAAGGCCTTTGAGAAGTTATACCTCTCGACCCTTGCCTGGTTCTCAAATATGCCACAGAGCCCTTCAATCACAGTGAAGGCATCTGAGTCCTCATATTGCTTCTGAAGCTTAAGGGACATTGTGGCAAGCATGAGACAACCAACATCAAGCAAGTCATTGTAGTGCTTCTCATGAGCCCCGCATTCAATAGCAGTAGCACCAGCCGCATGATCCTCAGGATAGGGCTGCTCAAAAACATATTCCTTTTTCCCTTGTTTGAGAACAATTCTCAAGTTTCGATACCAAATTGTAAAATATGTTGCAGATACCTTCTCTTTATCAAGAATAGATCACAAATTAAAACCAGAACTCGGAGCAGGATTAGCGGCCATTATCAACTACAACAGGAAGTAAATATGCAAAGATTCAGTATAATGTTTTATGTAGATCTTTTAATAAACAATTTAACAAAAGATACTCCCACTATATATATTTGCAATCGTATTCCCTTTCACGACACATAGTGGACAAGATCCATGTTGATTTAAGCCTCTAGTGAGCTTTGGCATCACTGCTAGAAACCTAGCAAAACCGGTAGACAACCATTGTCAATCACATCCTATGTGACTCTCATTTGTTGGGCGACATCATATGTCAAGGCATCCAACATCATGCCCAAGGCCCAAATTTGATTTGATAGCCTCGTCAAGCAAACCAATCCCACACGTGCGGATGTCTGACATCCACCCTATTTGATTAAGACAGTTAAAGGTACCCTGCTTTGGCATACCCACCAAATAATGATCGAAATCCTTATAGGTGGAGCGATTGGAAGGGCATCAAGAATTCTTAAATTTTTCTATGGGAATCTATTCCAAACACATCAAATGCAAGAAAGAATAAGTAGTGATAACAAAACTATGGACCATAGATTCAATCTATGAAAACTCATAGGGTTGATCCAATCAAGCTGAGTGCAAGTTTCATCCATGTACATCGCATTTGCTCATCCAATGAACCAGTGAAGATGGCCTGTAACAAATCCAATCTGTTACCACCAATCCATGCAATGAATTGATGTGTAGAGCCTATAACAGATCCAATCTGTTATCATAGAGCCATAGTAGATCCAATCTACTACAGTAATAGATCTAATCTATTACATCGATCTAGATCATAAAGCTACGTATGATCGGCTCTGATACCACTATAAGGTTACGGGATAGGCTACCAAAGCATGAAAATAGTTTTCTGCTACCACGAAAACATAGGAACTCATACAAGCAAGGGATCATAGATCGTTACCACTAGATACATAGTGCAGCAGAAGACGAGTCGAGGCAGCTGAGTGCCGAGCCGTGCACACCGAGTGGTTGTTGGTGAGATGTGCCGATGCCGACCCGTCCAACCGATCTTGATCAAGAACTAGTCGACAGACCTCAAAACCAGTCAGTTGATGAGCATAGCAGTCATAGCAATGCCTCTACGGTATCCACACTTACGGAAAGGCGACACCGAGATCTGGTGTGCTAGCACCACGAACTTGGCAGAGGATCTTGAGAGATTGGAATAGGGCACAGCTAGGGTTTCACAGAAACCTTTTCTGTGATGGCTCTCACAAAAACTGATGCCCTAAGCCGTGCCTTCTCATGCGTATATATAGTCTCCACTAATGGGCTTTACCTCATAAAGGCCCATCAGGATCCTAATTGCTTGCAGGTGAAGTATCAAAGTCCTGATTAAGGTCCCACTGTGCATACCATATGCGAGATTCTGAGCCAGACCCGATAGGTCGAGTCCCGATCGGACTTAGCATCGGCTCTTGCAAGAGCTGATACGACTCGGGGTCGGTCCTGGAAATTGCCATGCGGGCACATCTCCATCAGTATAGCATCACCTTTCTTTGGTAGATCATCTAAATGTACTTGTTCATAAACTGTCCTTCTCTTCTATGTGTGGAGTGTCTAACAGCCTAACATGCTGGTATCCACCTAGATTGTTGAGTCTGGGGCTTCTTCTGGCAAGAGTATCAACCAGAGGAGTGGCTGCATTAGCCCAAGAGATGGCAGTAGGTAGTTGAACCTTGTTCCTAGAGAGAGCATCTCTTCGAGTTGATTTCTTTGCAATATAGTCTGCAAGCACAAAAAGACACTAGGACCTTGCTTGTTGCACAATCTCTTGGCTATCCCCTCTAGGAGAAGTACTGTCAGGACGAAACTGCAAATCTATTTTGGTGGCTCTTAGCCTACCGGATTTTACTCCGCAAGCGCACGGAGACCTCTGTAGACTTTCACCTAGGAGTATTCCAAGGTATCATATTTATTTCCACAGGGAAGCATTGAGATAGAGATATCAAATTATCATTCATCTAGTTGATACCACTCTTTCATGTCAGCCGATGGCTAGGAATGATTGACACTAAGCACCATGGGATATAAGCCAAGCTCCGTTGGCAAGAAAACAGGTAAAGCTAGGAGGACAACGAGACAGGACTGAGGTACGGTCTTCTATCTCTACCAGCATACAAGAGCTATCCGTGCTAAGGGTCAAAAGGATCTCAACAGAGTTATGAACTTGCGTTGAGCGAAATTCTAGCGCACTCGAGGAGCCACCTAGCTAACACCTATGGGCCTCCCGAATGACGGGCCTAGGCTATACAGGTACACCACACACTGTCACCAAGTGGGACTACTAAGCAAATCTGCATGGAGAGGATGGCATGCTACAAACGTGTTCAAGCGAAGCTTGAAGAACAATAGTTCATCCTTGGCCTAGCATATAGGTTGGATTGTAGCACCAGCTAGCATAACAACGATCAATCAATTCTAGTTCAGCACAACTCAGGCCTCGAAATGGTAGACCAAAAGGAAAATGCAAGTACACCACTCGAGTTACTAACAGATATGAAGATAATAAATAGAACAAGACTTTAAATTAAAAGAATAAAGCATTGGACATTACTGAATACTTTTGACTGACTCCGATACAACAGACTTTCTCTAACTCCTAACCAAACACTATTTTCAGAGTGGAGACACCACCTGTGGGGGGCCTCCAAGAGAGGGAGAGAGAGTTACATGGTGAATGGTACATTTTTGGAGTGGGGGAGTGCCTCTCTACTTATAGGAGTGAGAAGGCCAGTGGGGAAGGTAAGTCGGTTGGCCGGGCGGCCACATGGATGGTTGGGCAGCCATGTCAGTGGTCGGGCGACCATCCGATCTAACGCCTTTGTTGATCCAACAGTTGAAAATGCTTCCCCAGGGTCGGTGACGGTTGCCAAAGTTGGTGCATGTGCCAAACGAGTAAAAGTCATGGCCGGTCGGCCAAGTTTATGGCCGGGCGGCCACATGTTTCTCCTAGATTGGCTACATGCTATCTCCCTTGGATTGCAATCCTTGTGTGATGGCCTTTCGACCCTTCATTTCACTGGATTCTTGGATGCACAGTTGGATTTGTCTCATTTTGTGTTTCTTTGCATGCAAGTCGAAGGACTCATCGGAATAGCCACCGTGGTATGGCTGAGCGGCCATAGGATATGGCCAGGAGCCCATCAATGTTGGGCTAAAATGCTTCATGGGCCTCCTTGCTGCTGGATTTGTTTGGGCAACCAAAGTGAGTGGCCAGCCAGCCATGTGGGATGGCCAGGCGGTCATGTATCTTGGCCAGCTGCCTCCCCACTTGGTGTTCTTCCTTTGTTTCCCACGTTTCCTTCATTATTTAAATGTGACAAGCTCCTGCGTGCAACTTTGTGTCGGGGGAACCATATGGTGTGGCCGGGAAGCCAAGGTGATGGCCTGGCAACCATGGGTAAAGGCTTGGTGACCAAGGTGATGGCCGTGCAGCCATGGGTAAGGGCGAGGCAGCCAAGGTGATGGCCGGGCATCCATGGAGATGTCCGGCCAGCCATGTAAGGTGGAGGGCGGCCATGGTTCATACCTCTTAGCATTGTCAATTCTTGTGATGGCCATAACTTTTGCATCCAAACTCCAAATTCAGTGAACAAAAACTCCATTTTGATTATCTTGACGAGATCTTTGTAATGGTTTGGTCCTTAAGGGCATTTGAGATACTTCATAGTGATGTTATTTGCAATTGATTCTCAAGCCCTTATGTGTGAATTCTCTCTTCCTCCAAATGATGTTGTCTTGCATTGAATTTGAGCATCTCCCTATGATACATCGAAAACCACCAAAACTCGTGGAATTCATTAGTGTTAGGTAAATAATGCATAGAATCTTGTGTATACCCCATTTATTCACCGAGGACTTAGTGGTCGAAACTGTGAAATAACGACCGCCAACAATCTTCTACAGTAAAGCCCTCAGTAAACATGCTCGATTCAGTACTAGGGACCTCCTGAACAATTGACAGCTTTATCTGGGTGGAAGGTTCTTCTATGGTCCTAGTTACAGCCAAACCAGCATTGTAGACAATAACAACTGAGGCTACCACCAGGAGCTGGGTTACCCAAGTGGGTTTGTAAGGCACAATCGCAAGACTATCATTTGGCAAAGCTTGATCTGTAGCCAACAAAAAATTGCCATATATGTAGGCAGGCTGCCTCTTGAATGTTGCAGACCAACTTCTCTTTAGATGCAGGCTAAGGCAATGCTGTTGAAGGGGTCTGAACATAGAAGAAACAGAGAATCAAACTAGATCACTGGAGTCTAACATTCTCAATGCTTTGCTTGGAGGTTCAGGCTCCAGGTCTCTTAGTTCAAAAGTGTCTTCCATTTCATTTGATGAACTAGCCCCAGCCAAGACCTCAACAGATCCATTAATCAGGTCCTCAACTGTAAAGCACACATCTAGCCCTGTGGCTCGAAAGAAACTGGTAGTAGAACTAGACTGGTTGAGGGTAATAGATTCCTATGCTTGAGGTTCATCAACCACATCAACATCCATCTCACCATTATCTTCCATATGCACAGGCACATGATCTGGGTTTAGCACTTCCATTGCATGTTGCATATCATGCTCTTGAACTCCTAACTCAGCTTGTAGAGAATCTGCTGGACCAACAATTTCATGGACCCAATGCTAAGGAATATTTGGGTTACCATGAACCACATGACTGTGACCCGAGAGGGGAATTCCATCAGCAAGCATAGGATCCTCTTCACCTAGGAAGTTGTCAGGGAAATGCTCCTAATTCTCCCCAGGATGAACACAGGGGCAGACCAAGATCTCCCATTGCCCCCTAACAGAGAACCTTGCGAGATGATCATGCTCCTTGGAATCCTATCTGCCGAAAGTGAAAGTGCATGAATAAGAATTCTGGATTTATTGGTGTAAGGATAATGTGCCTTAATCCTTGTGCTTAGTTCCCTATTGTGATTTTGGTGGTTGAGTTGACAACACATACCTGGGACTAATTTGTATGCAAGTGTTTTTGGTTTAAGTCCTAGGGTGCAAGTGGAGAACTTGGGGAACAAACACCTCAAAGAAGGCCTAAAAGATCACAAGCGAAGATTAAGACTTCCCCAAAGTCAAAAGCTGTTGCATGACATGGCGGCCCCATAGACTAGTCAGTGGGCTGGATTTTTGCATGCAACAGATGGTCCGGTGGTGCCCCATCGGAGGGTTCGGTGAGCAGAGGATGCCCAAAGTTGAAGATTCAAGACCTGGTGCAATTACACGCATCAGACGGTCCAGTGGTGCAGCACCGGATGATCCGATGGTCTCCAACGGTTCGAATTTCTAGTCCAATGGTTGACTCAACGACTAGCCAACAACACTCATCGGATGGTCCGATGGTGTACCACCAGATGGTCCGGTGGTCACGCAGAAAAGGGAAGAAAGCTTCCAATGGATAGTTTTGAGGCATGGGCTATAAATACACCCTTAGATGGTCCCCACATTGTGGTTGGAGACTCTTGAGCGAACACAAGTCTTGAGGCACCATCTTGATCCATTCAAAGAGCCTCATACACACATTTGAGAGCCCAACCACCACAAGAGCTTACTAGACACATCCCGGCATAGCTAGTACTTAGTTGCATCTTTGCTTAGGCCTATTTGTCCATTCTACATGCTTGCATCCATGTCATTGGTGTACAAGTGTGGCTGTAAGTCCTGCGAGACCCTCCGGAGTGTGGAGTGGCTGCCACCTTGCTTGTGAGAGGGAGGAAGGCCCTCAGCATATTGGCCAAAAGGTTACCATAGTGGAGACGACAGGGTAGCTCCAAGAGAAGGCCCGCGGAAGACCCCCAATAGCCCCGACAATCCTCTACCCTTGCGTGAGCGATGTCGTAGTCTCAGACTACGTGAGAAGGGCTCATGTCGATGTGTACCGGGGATATTCGGAGACCCAACCGGGGTTGCTTGACCTCCGCCGAGGTCACTTTGACATCCTCCATCCTTGCGTGGGCGAGGCCATATTCCTTTAAGGACTACACGAGAGTAAAGCCCTAAGGGGGGTGCCTAATAAAGTGTAGGGGTAGAGGCACGTTGGCCTTCCCAAAGCTCAAAAAAAGTCTCCGTGTCTCCATCATGTGCCATCGTCGTCATCGTCATCAGGAGTTTGTATTCTTTCTACATATCTCTTTAGCTTCCACATTTACATTCTTGCAATTGTGTACTTACATTCCTAGACTAGCTTGATAGTTAGTTTCTAGGTGGAACTAGATTGCATGACTTGGCCATGGTAGATTAGCAACACTTAGCAAAACCTTGGTGCACATAGTTAGATTTATATTCGATAGGTTTTGCTTAGTGGTTGTAGTTTTTAGAGAGCCTTAGTTTTAGAAATCCTAATTCACCCCCTCCTCTTAGGTGTCGGTCCAACCTTCAATTGGGTCCATCAATCCAGTTCAAAAGCTAACCAAAGGGGGCAACTGCTGCGTGTAAATTATCAATATCTTGGTAGTCAAGCGGGAAGGCCAAGATCATCAGCCAACACATTCTTTCATAGTTGCAGACTCTCAGATTTAGACCCTCATCATGCCTTCTAACTATGAGCTTTGCCTCTCCAAATTGGATGGGACTCGCATTCAACAGAATTTGACACTAGACGGTCGAGCTGAAGCGAAAAAGCCCTTGCCCTAGTGGGAACGAAAGGCAGAAACTACTAGTACTGCCAATTGGCCTTCTAGAGCTTCAATGGCTTCTGCAATTACCTCATTAACTTCATTAATCGATGACATCAGATTGAGATGATGATTGCATACTTTCATGGCGATGTGGCGGTTCACCCCCAAGAGCAATGCGTGCTCTAGCAGGGCGCTACCACCCATGCTCAATGTACTCTCCATGAGGAAGATGCGGCATAGGATCCACCACAAAGTTTGCCATCTTCTCTGAGCTAGTTGCGATCGTGGACGGTTGCTGTGATGGCGGCGTTAGGGAGGGAGATGATGGAGCTTGCACACTCTTACTTGCCGACGGCAAGGGTGGAGATGGCGACTGAGTTAGGGTGAACTGAGGCTTGGTTTGTTGAAGGAGGGAATAGGAACTGCCACTTCTGCCTCCTTGGAAAGGGGAGGAGAGGCCGATGACTCCGCGCCAGAATCAAGGTGATGTTTCGTCTCACCAGAAGTTACCTTCTCCTGTTGCTTGCTCACGACCTACTCTCGTTGAATTTGCTTGGGGGCCCAAAGGATCTTAGGCTTTGCCTTTGTATAGCACAAACAGGCTTCATGTCCTGTGAGAAACATTACCCTAAGAGGTAGGGGTTTCTGTGATTAATGACAACTTAACTTTGTTACTAATGAGTTTATGACATAAAGGGATTATATTCTATATCATGCTCATTGGTTGACCAAAAGAGAGCCCTCAACTCGAATTTCTTGAAGGGTGGCTATTGTTTGGACTTTCTAGTGAGAAGATCAAGGATAATAGCTCTAGGTGCTGTAAAGTCGAAAGAAGGGAACTTAAGGATTTTTTGCAAGTTTTTAGATGGGCCGTACTATCAAGAGGGGTCAAGGTGAGTTACTTGAAAGACTTGTCCTCAAAGTTCTCTCAAACTCAAGTGCATCTTAGTCTTAAAGCTCACATACTTAAAAATGTGCTATAACACACTCACCTTTTCAGTTGGATGAAAACAAACTCCCTCAAACTTCTCTTCTATTCAAATAGGTTCAAATGCAATGTTTCAGTGACCATCGGGCCGTTCGATTGTCCAACCATTGGACTAGTTAGACAGGGAGTCCTTCTAGCTAGTTCCTAGGCCTTTTCATGCATCAGACTGTCTGATGATGCAACCATCGGACCGTATGATGGTCCATCGAACCAGTTGAATAGGGAGGTTCACCACTACATGTTTTGGGCTTCAACGTGCATCAGACTGTCCAATGGTTCAACCATCGAACCGTCTGATGGTCTATAGGTGGTGGCAGGAATTTAGGGTTTTTGAAAATTGCACGCATCAGGCCGTCCGATGGTCTAACCATCGGACTGTCCGATGGTCGCGCAGAAAACTGTTTCGTACACTAACAGCTAATTTTTGAGCCTTGCTCTATATAAAGGAACGCCCTCCCTCTTTTTACTACCTTTATGACCAGGCATCACTCACACACACAAAGGTCACCCAAGCACCAATTCTACACAAATTCTTGAGCTTTGGGGCAAGAGACTTGAGAGAGAGATAACTTCTTGAGTTGAAGTTGAATCAAGTGAAGACCAAGGCTTGTTACTCTTGGTGATCGTAATCATCTAGACGGCTACAGTGTCGTGACTTCCACGAGCTCCCCAGAGATTGTGGGAGAAGTGAAGGAAGGTCCTTGCGAGGGCATTGTGTGTGGTTTGGAGCTCACCGTTCTGGAGTCGAGAAGAGCATCCCGAAGAGAGCACTTGATCTTTGCGAAGGTCAAGAGGTAGCTTGGTTCTTGCGAGAACCATTTTGCCAACCCCTCTCCTTATGAGGTTTGGGGCTGGGATCCTTGTGAGGAGCCCGCGAGAGCAAAGCCTTGTGAGGAGCACTAAACGAGGACTAGGGGGGTTGTGACTCCTTGATACCTCGGGAAAAACATCGCCGTGTCACTTCTTGCTCTCTTTCATTCCACATTTACTTTCTACAATTTACATTCCTAGAATTACATGCTTGGCTCTAGGTTGCAAAACTTTTGTATCGTGTAGAACTTTAGACACACATGTTTAGGCACTAGAGTGAATTGGGACTTGTGCGATAGGATTTAATTTCAAGTTTCAAAATTAGAAGTCCAATTCACCCCCCTCTTGGACATCTTGATCCTTTCAATTGATATCAGAGTCGAGTGCTCATTGGTTGAGGCTTCACCACCTTGAGCAAGATGTCCGGTGGGGAAGGACCCCCACCGGTGTTCGACGGCGAGGACTTTCTATAATGGAAGATTCATATGGAGTCCTACTTGGAAGCCGTTGACACTTCTCTCCACACAGCTGCCATCACCGGCTTTCCGGAGATAGCCGATAAGAACAAGCCCACCACGTCGGAGCTTAGTTATGACAAGTGGAATGCCAAAGCCCATAACATTCTTTTCCATGGCTTGTGCAAAGAGGTCTTCAACCGCATGAGGACTATCAAGGATGCACACAAGCTTTAGGTAGAGATTTGTGCACTCCATGTGGGAACTAAAAGCGAGAGAGAGCAACGCCATAGTTTGCTTACCAAGAAACTTATTGATTTTCACATGCTTCCCTATGAAAATGCTAATCAAATGTATTCTCATCTCAACGTGCTTGTAGAAGAGATCAATGGTCTTGGTTTGACTCAAATTAAAGAGGCCGATGTGGCTAGGAATATATTGGATCTTCTTCATTGTGACCAGTATGGCCACATCGTCACATATCTTCACCAAGCTGATCTCAATACGGTGACTCCATCTGGTGTGCTTGGCAAGATCAATGCACATGAGATGTACATGAAGATCACACCGGATGCAGAGCCACCATCCAAGAAGAAGGATTTGGCCTCAAGGCAAGCTCATCTAAAGAGAAGAAGTCTACTTCCAAGAAAATCATTGTCGTGGACAACAAAGAAGATGATGAGCAAGAAGAGGATGATAGTGAAGAAGAAGTTGCTCTTCTTGTCCGCAAGAAGAGAAGAAGTGCCTTGGGATGCCTTGACAACAAGGGCATCAAGTACTCCTCAAGCAAGAAGAAATTCTTTCCATCCAAGAAGAAGCTTGAAGAAGGAAAAGAAGAAGGAATAGAAGCACCACAAGCATGACTAAAGTCATGATGAGAAGAAGAACAAGAAGAAGGCCCCCAAGCAATTCAAGAAGAAGGGCAAAGCATACATTGGAGAGTGGATGACTGTGGTGGAACCGCCGATTTAATTCGAGTTAAGTGCACATGTCACCACATGACTCGCAGTGCAATTAGACCAAATCAAATCCGGTTGTCCATCGAGCTACCCAACAGGGCACTCGATGAAACCATCACCTAAGGAGACTGACATCACACACATTAAGCCCTCGATGGAGCCACAACAGTTACATCATCACAGGCAATTAATAGTAATAATAAGATAAAGTTCTTACAAAATCGTGTTGAAATAAAATACAAGTTCAAATAAGGTAGCGGAAGCGATTTCAAAAACATCTCACAGCAGAAAAAAAAGTACTTAAGTAGTCTTCATGCAAGGGTGAGCAAGGCGAGCAGCACCGAGTGTAGGACCGAGACGTGCGACTAGAGGGGGGGGTGAATAGGAGCACTTGAAATCACAAAATCACAAACCCCCAAGTGGAAACTGAAACTAAGCACCATCCACTGAACAGATACGTGTCCAGCAGCGCAAGGGTGCCGTCCACTGTGAGGATACGCACCAATGCAAGAAAGCTCAAGATCCGAACAAGAGTGACAGCGGAGCAACGGATTTTGCAATAACTGCCACAATACACTCACCGCACCTAGGTGCGTCTCACTGACTCAAAGTAAGCAAAGAGAATGGTCTTAAGGGAGGAATGCGAAAATCCGTAGCAAAATCACAACGGAAAAACCAAACTGGGAAGAACACAGCAGCTCCCTGGCAGGACCGGACTGTCCGGTGGAATGAGACAACATGCAAGAGAAGCAAAGAGAAACAAAGAAAGAAAAGAAAGAAAAAGCAAAGCAAAACCTAAACTATACCAAAATTACCCCAACCTAAAAGGGATAACAAACACCAAGCTCCCCACGCAAGTAGGCAAATATGCTCAGGTCTAAGGGCTTGGTAAAGATATCGACCAACTGGTTCTCAGTCTCTACATGGATCAAGTCTATATCTCCCTTCTCATAGTGATCTTCCTAAAACTGAGACCAAAGTCGCTCAAGGTAGACTTCATCCAAAGTACCTGGGAGCAGCAACTAGCAGCAGCAATGTATTCAGCTTCTGTGGTGCAAGTGGCTACGCTAGATTGCTTGCGTGAGGACCAAGAGACAAGAGAAGAACCGAGAAACTGGCAGGTGCCAGAAGTAGACTTGCGCTCCAGCCGACAACCCGCAAAGTCAGCATCCGAATACCCTCTAAGAGAGAGCAATGAAGCTGAAGAAAACCAAAGTCCAAGCTCAAGAGTGTATTTTAGATACCTAAAGATGCGCTTCACTGCTTGACGATGTGATAGCCTTGGTGAGGCCTGAAAACGCACACAAAGGCAAACCGCGAACTGAATGTCCGGCCTGGTCGCCGTCAGGTACAGAAGTGAGCCGATCATCCCTCGGTACTCTCTTTGGTCCACCACCTCCCTTTCTTCATCCGCATCAAGAGCCGTCTGTGTTGACATGGGAGTCGCCATGGGCTTGAGATCTCCCTTGTCAAACTTCCTCAGAATGTCCTTCGTGTACTTGGCTTGATGAACGAAGGTTCCTTCTGGGCCTTGCTTGATCTGAAGCCCAAGAAAGAACTGAAGCTCACCCATGAGACTCATCTCGAATTCACTGCTCATCTGTTCAGCAAACTTATACACCAAAGCGTGAGATGAACCACCAAAGATAATGTCATCAACATATATCTGAACTAGAAGGGTGTCACCGCCACGACTCAACAGAAACAAGGTCTTGTCTACTGAACCCATCACAAAACCAGACTTGAGCAGAAAGGCTTTCAACCAAGCATACCAAGCTCTTGGAGCTTGCTTCAGACCAAACAGGGCTTTTCTCAACTTATACACCCGATTTGGAAACTTGGCACTCTCAAAGCCAGGAGGTTGTCTCACATAAACCTCCTCCTCTATGTAACCATTTAGAAAGGCTGACTTGACATCCATCTACTGCAATTTGAAGCCTTTAGAGGCAGCAAAGGCAAGCAGAATCCTAATAGACTCTAAACGAGCTACAGGGGCAAAGGTTTCCTCATAATCTATCCCCTCCTTCTGACAGAAACCTTGGGCTACCAATCTCACTTTGTTTCTCACAACCATCCTATCCTCACCCTATTTGTTCTTGAAAACCCACTTGGTTCCTATATGGTGGCAGTTTGGTGGAGGTTCAACTAAATCCCAGACATGGTTTCTCTCAAAGTTTTCCAACTCCTCATGCATGGCGTTCACCCAACTAGGATCAGATAATGCATGTGACACATCCCGGGGTTCGAAAGAAGCAACAAATACGGAGTGACAGAAAAAGGCCAGAGAGTTAACCGAAGAACGTGTGACACGCTGATGTAGGTCTCCAATCATCCTGTCTGGGGGGTGATCCCGCTGGACCTGCCGAGATGGAACAATCTCAGAGGTCACCTCCCCTGCGTCCTCAGCGGGGCCAACCTCTACTCGAGCTTGTGGTCGGGGGAGTGAGGAGGAAGCCGTAGGCAAGGGTCCTCCTTCATCTTCAGAGCTCGTAGCAGAGGGGGCAGGAGCTGCAGCCGGTGCAGTGGCTCCTGCATCACCAGCATCTACTTCGCCTTCCTCATCTTCAAAGATGGGAGCGCCTTCTTCATCATCACCTGAAAGCTCAAATGCAGGGGTTGTGCAAGGCATAGATTCAT
Organism: Paspalum vaginatum; assembly: GCA_030272315.1. NCBI lineage: Eukaryota > Viridiplantae > Streptophyta > Magnoliopsida > Poales > Poaceae > Paspalum > Paspalum vaginatum. The sequence continues at coordinate 30,422,367 of CM059013.1, read as the reverse complement.
CAAAGGAAACTTCACAGGTCTCAACCACTTGTCTAGTATCAAGGATCCACACTCTATATGCCCTAGAGCTAGAGGCGTACCTAAGAAAAATACCATCCAAGCAGCGAGATTCAAATTTGTCCAAATGCCCCCCCTTTTTGAGCACAAAGCATCTGCAGCCAAATGCACGCAGGTGCTTGACGCTAGGCTGCCTACCAAACCATAGCTCGTACCAAGTCTTTCCCAAGAAAGCCCGTAGGAAAATGCGGTTGGCGATGTAACAGGCCGTATTCATAGCCTCAGCCCAAAAGCGTTGCGGAGTCCTATGCTCATCAAGCATTGTCCAGTGCCATCTCTACAAGTGTGCGGTTTTTTCGTTCCACAACACCGTTCTGCGGTGGGGTATAAGGAGATGATAATTGGTGATCAAGACCAAGGTCACGACAAAAGGTTTCGAAACGAGAGTTACGAAATTCTCCGCCATTGTCGCTGCGGATAGCCCTCATGGCTTTATGACTCTCATTCCTTAACCTCAAGACCAGATCCCAAACAAAACCAAAAGCTTCATCTTTGAATTCCATGAAGAACACCCACGAATAGCGAGAAAAGTCATCCACAACTACTAGTACATACCACTTCCCACTGACCGACTGTACTCGAGCAGGACCAACCATGTCCATATGTAGCAGCTCACCCGAGTAAGAGGTCATCACCTGATTGATAGGTGCATGAGAAGCGGCAGCCATCTTGCCATGACGACAGGGGTGGCATACTAAGTCCTTTTCTGCTTTCAAATTGGGCAATCCTCGGATCAGATCCATTGAGCTCAACCTGACTAGCAGATCAAAACTCAAATGGCCAAGCCTCCTATGACACTTCCAAATATCAGCAGAAGGACTAGCAACCAAACACCGAGGAGGTCCAGAGACAGATGCAAGGTCAACCTTAAAAACCTGCCCATAGGGCAAAATCCGACAAACAAGGTTTTCCTTAGCATCAAGCACATAAGAGGAACCCTCCTTAAAACGAACCTCAAACCCTTCCATGAGAAGTTGCGAGACAGAAACCAAATTGAACCCCAAATTCCTCACCAAAGCAACTTCTCTCAAGGAAAGCTTGCCAGAAAGAGCAACAGAACCAACACCCAACACTTTACCTTGACCATTATCCCCGAATGTGATGTACTCCTTGGTGCTCACGGGGTTGAGGCTGGAGAACAATCTGCGGTGCCCTGTCATGTGCCTAGAGCAACCGGAGTCCATGATCCATATGTCCTCTAGGCCTCAATCCTACAAAATCAAGGAAAGCGTGAGTGAGCACATGGTCCGGCACTGGGGTTAGTGTAACTGCTGAACCAGTGCCGAGCCATCTTCTCAAAAGTGGGGTAAACACAGTCAAAGTAAGCATCACGTCTACGTGGGTACCCACGACCTCTAAAGCGTGAGCTCTCAAACCCTCTACCTCCAAAGCCTCGGTCAGAAGATCCATGGCTGCGCTGAAAATGACTAGGAGCTCAACCGAGGAAAGCGTCTCTCTCCACTAGGAACACGGGCCTGAAAGCCGCCTCCTCTCTCACCAGCAAAGCGGTCTCTCATCTCACCACGATGGGGAGGATCCTGCCTACCACCCTGGTAGAACTGATCCTGGTTCCCCCAGGCTCTCTCCTGCCTCTCAACTCGCTTCCTCCTGAAGCAAAACTCCTCCAAGTGGCCATTCCGCTGGCAAAAGTCACAGTGGTAGACAGGCCTCTTCGGAGTGGGTTTAGGCTGAGCCTTGGGCTTAGGTGGAGTAGCCTTGGGTGGAACAGGCTGCTGGACTCTCTCCTTGCTCACTGGAGGCTTGAGAATCTTAGTCACTACTCTGTCCAGCTTAGCCTGTGAGGGCTTGGGTGTCCAGAACTGCTTCTTTGGGGCAGCCTTAAGAGGCTCATGGTAAACCCCATCAACAGTAGGGCTAGGCTGAGGAGAGGCAGTCTTAAGCTTAATTGGGGAACTCTTCTTCTCACCCGAAGTACTGCTCTCTCCTAACCCAAGTCCACTCATATCACCCTCAGCTCTCTTGGTGCTCTCCAAGATTATCCTATGTTGGGGCTCTCTAGCATACATACAACTGAGCACCTCTCTCAACCGGTTGTTCTCATCAACCAAAGTCTGTTTCTCCTCTCTCAGATCCTTCAGTACTAAAGTCTGGTCAGCACAAGTAGGGCAGTCTAGAGAGGGAATAGGGAAAGCAGACTTCTCTAGTTTCTTAATGGTGGCATCCCTATCCACCAACATCAACCTCAGAGTGAGACAGTTCTCACAAGTGTCAGGGGATGCTAAAAGCATCTCAAGGTCAGCTCTCAACTCCACAAGCTCACTCTCCAAAGTAGGATAGACCATGCACGCACCCAAAAGTGTGGGTCTAGCCCTAAGCTCTTCCAACTCTTTGAGTTGTCCCTCACACCTCACTTTCAGCTCAGCTATGTCAATAGCTAGGTGGGGGCACATCTCACACTCAGTCACATCACTCAAAATAGGCTCATCCAGTTTAGACTGGAGCTTGCCTAACTCTACCTTCAGCCTATCCATCTCCTCTACCTGATGAGCATATTTGCTCTTCTAATCACAGAGATCTCTCATGAAGGTCTCACAGGTAGGACACTCAATCTCACTAGGCTAGGCTGACACACTCTTCAGCCTCTCTATCTCAGCTAAAGCATCAGCCAACTTAGCTTTCTGCTTCTGCAGCTTCTTGGCTGCCTCCTCCAACAACATATCCTGGGCTTTCAACTCACGACTATTTGACTCCAACATCTCAAGAATTTTAGCTTGCTTAGGAGTTACCTCTTCATCGGAGGAGTCATTGTCGTTGCCCTTGTCATCCTTGTCCTCAAGCGCCATGGAGCAAAAGGATCTCCGATGCATCTTGTGCTTGCGCTTGGACTTGGTGGAGATGAAGCAGAGTCCAGCTGGACCGCCTTGGTCCCTCCTCTTGTCCTGCTTAGTGATGATCTCCTCATTGCTTGAGCTCAACGAAGACGAGGAGGAGGAAGAAGATCCACCACACAGACCACCAAGCTCAGTGAAGAAGGCCTTGTCTAGCTTCCTGTTGTCCTTCTGGTAGCTCTTGAAAGCCTTTCGGAAGTTCTTGATCTTGCCGGAGCGGTGCTTGGTGTGGTCACGCTTGCCGGAGTGGTACTTGTTGGAGTCGCGGGAGTGGCTCTTGCCCTTCTTGTAGTAGTCGTTCTGCTTGTTTGGGCATTCGGCAATGAAGTGGCCGACCTCTCTGCACTCGAAGCACTTGGGCCTCTCGCCCCTCTTCTTGCTCATCCGGTTGTCATAGGCGCGCTGAAAGCGGCTAAACACCAGACAAAGCTCATCATCCCCAAGTGACACCAACTGCTCCTCTGTAACAGACATAAGAGCAGAAAATGAAAAGTTGTGAAGCTGGGGGTTAGAAACGGCCTCACTAGAGGGAGAAGCCAAGGCCAGGCTCTTGGAGCCAGTACAAGCGAGAGAATCTCTCAACTTGTAATCCACCTCTATGGCCTTGAGCTTGCTGTAAAGAGTCTCCACTCCAATTATGTCATAGGCCTCAGACTCGATGATCGAGTTAACCTTGATCTCTCATACCTTCCTGTCCAACGCATACAACAACTTGACAGCCTACTGATGGTCGGTGTATGGGATCCTCTCAGGGCTGGAGTTAACGTGCAACTTGTTGATGATCGATTGAAAACGACTAAACAAGTCATCGATGGACTCACCAGGCTTCTGAATGAAATTTTCATACTCTCACCTGTAAGTCTCAACGAGACGCCCCTTGATGGTAGCAGTGCCCTCATGGTGTGCACTTAGCAGGGACCAGATCTGACGGGCAGTCTCAAGTTGGCTCACTTTCACATAATCAACTGGACCAAGTCCTGAGAAGAGAAAGTTAACAGCTTTGGCGTTCGCCTCATGCTGAGCCACAATCGCTGGGGTAGTGAGCTGGGCAACTGGAAGAACAACAAAGTTCGCACTCTGAGTAGCATCCCATATGTCCTGGACCTGGCTAAGCAAGAAAGCTCTCATCCTAACCTTCCAGTAGGAGTAGCCATCGGAACCAAGGACCGGAATCTTCCCAGAGTGAGTCATAGTCGCTACTGGTTTCTCACCGGTAAAGGTATGAAGAAACCTAACCGGCTCTGATACCAATTGTAGGACCGAGACGTGCGACTAGAGGGGGGGTGAATAGGAGCACTTGAAATCACAAAATCACAAACCCCCAAGTGGAAACCAAAACTAAGCACCGTCCACTGAACAGATACATGTCTAGCAGCGCAAGGGTGCCGTCCACTGTGAGGATATGCACCAATGCAAGAAAGCTCAAGATCCGAACAAGAGTGACAGCGGAGCAACGGATTTTGCAATAACCGCCACAAGACACTCACCGCACCTAGGTGCGTCTCACTGACTCAAAGTAAGCAAAGAGAATGGTCTTAAGGGAGGAATGAGAAAATCCGTAGCAAAATCACAACGGAAAAACCAAACTGGGAAGAACACAGCAGCTCCCTGGCAGGACCGGACTGTCCGGTGGCCAACACCGGAGTGTCCGGTGGGACCGGACTATCCGGTTCCTGTTGCCGGACTGTCCGGTGGCACTGCTCGGACAACGTCTCACGCCGGACTGTCCAGTGGGCGCTGCCGGACTATCCGTTGGAATCGGACTTTCCGGTGGCCTCTGCCGGATGGTCCGGTAGGGTCACAGAAAATATGATTTCAAATCATAACTTGATCAGACCTTGTCCAAACTTCACGAAATTTAGCACAGGTTATGTGGACCCTATTTCAAAGTAATCCCAATAGATCAACTCAAGGTAACCGCGGAATCAGTGGGAATTTCAGATCTTGTGAAATAGCCATTCTTGGGCAAGAAAGGGGAAAACACAAAAGAGGCTTGCTCGTGGCAATCCAGCAGGATTGAGATGAACTAAGTCATGATCTCCATGTCCTAGCAAGTCCAAAACATCAGCAAGGAAGGGGATTCAAGCTTGCCCAATAAAAACACCCAAAAAGGCAAGGATTGAACCCAAAAACCAAAGAGAGAGGGGGAGAAGAAGAACACAAGGTTGCTGCACGAATTTACTTCGATTAAGTGCCCAAGATGGGTCTAAATATTCAGCATACAAGCAGAAATTCGTCCCAAGCAACCACCCTCACCTTCCCTCAAGATTAGGAGGCTAAATCCTACTCTAACCTCTCTAACAATGTAGCTCAAAGCTTAAGGACGAAAATCACCAAGTGAAGACTAATCCTAGCAGCCAAGAGAGGCTCTAATGACCTGCCTTGGACCTATTTATACCCGAGTGCTATTTAGACAGTTTTGCACTTAGGTCCCTACAGCTAGACAAACCCTAAGGACTCAAACAAAAGATTACAGGATATTTCGAGACGGACGACCACGATGAAGTCTTGATCTTCGTAAGTTCCACGCAATCCTCGGATGCTCTCCACGTGGCCAGTAGTCCAATCTGCGATCCGCCCCTGGTTTTGAAGTCAGAATCCGGAAAACTTTAGGAAGTCTCCGCCTGGGCCGGATTTTGCCCATCTTCTCTATCTTGGCGAGTCGTGGCCCAACTCACCAAGGCTTGGGTAGATTGGATGACCGTTTTGAGCCGAAGCCGCAAAAGCCTTCCCTCGCACGCCTTCGCCCCACGCATTCGGGTTGGAGCACCGCGCTGGTGCCCGGCATCCCCTGTCCATCGGGGCAGCCTCACAGTCCTTCGGAGGACTTACTCCTGCCGTCGCCATGCCGCTCCTCCATATACCAAACTCCCATGGCCGACAGATGCCGAGTGTGCCTCCAGTCCTTCGGAGGACTTCCCTCTACCTCCAGTCCATCGGAGGGCCTCCTGTCCATCGGAGGTCTTGTGCCCAAGTCCTTCTGGGTCTTGCTACTATTGACAATCACTCATCACTCCAGATGCAATGGAGCCGGTCCATTGGCTCTCACCGAGCCCACCAGTACTACCCTCCTCCAAGCAACTGTCCAGGTGTCATCGGTACTTGTACTCAAAATGTGGAGGCAAACCCTGAGTACTAATTACTCAGTAGGACTTAATGGAAAGGCGTATGGCAGACGCAAAGCTTGCTTACTAGCATTTGGACCATTAGCCATTGATTTTAAACAATGATATAATGACATAGAGTAAACATTTTCATCATGAGCAAATATATCATCATCATCATAACTTGCAGGAATGTAAGCATATAAGTACAAACAGGTGGAACTTGAAAACATGAATTATAATATAACATATTTAGATAGTTACTATGTTTGAACGTCAATGGCATTGGCATTCTCACACCTGGCGAGCATCAGCGATTCGAATCGATTTTAATTCCCGGGAATAACTATCGTGCCAGAGGTATAGGCTTACTAGCCATCGCGTTCCACATATATCCCCCATCTCCACTTGTTCCATCCCAAGTTCGATTCCAAACCGCCATTCCCTAGGTTTAGCCCCCATGGAGCTATACCACGCCACACCGGCTCAGCCCTCCCATGAGCTAAGCACCCCAAGGCCCCATGATAGGACCAAGTCTCTATTCTTCGGATAGTTCAAGTAAGACTTTCACCGGTCCCATGTCCTGGATAAGCACTCTAGCAATGTAATGCCGACCAATAGGCAAACAATGGATGGACCTTCGGGTGGAGTCCATTGCAGAACATCATAAATGGTAAATAACTCATAAAAATCTCCGCCCGGTCTCTATTTAAATCACAAGCATAAATAACATATCCACTTTAACAATTTGATATTTTGAAATCACCTATATGACGAGTGACTCCATTTCACTCGAGTCTACTCACACCTATCATTACTAGGCATAATCGTCCTACGAACTCTATTATAGGTGCCAAGGCCAGGGCGGCCAGGAAGTCTAATGCAATTGGTTTCGATCAACTCGTAACGCAGATGCGTAATCATTAATCAAGATAATATTAGCCGGTGAATTCATGGTCATGCCTACCTTTGCTTATTTTAACCAAACCAACAAACTAAGCTAATGTTAGTTTGCCAGGTTGTGGGGCTTTGCCCCAAGCAACCCCTTCAAACAGGGACGGAGTTAATCAGCGATCCACCGTCTTCATGTTGATGGGAAAACCAACTCATGCTTGAGAGATTACCGTAGTTAGCACCTTATATGCATGCATGGATGTGAATGCAATGGATATACATGGTGCTTGTGCAATATGAAGGATTTTATGCAGCTTGTAAATCGACCAATATGCACATGATGAGTTATAATTAATATCATATCATGCACAAATGTGGTTTACTTGATTAAAAATCACCATTTTGGGTTCAAGATGATAAACAGTGCAAAATGACTTGAATCATTTATAACATGCAGACATATGCTGTACAATGTTGTCAGCCAAATTTTAGCAACAAAATGTTTATAATTTAATTACAGAAAATCCAGCAAGTTATTAATCAATTAAATTCTCGAATCCATCATAATTCAAAGAAATGGTTTCTGTGCATGAAACATTTACAGTGCCCAAATATTGACAAGAACATCAGACACAAAAATCAGCAAGCCCATTAGAGTTATTTTTAAAGCACATCTATTTCCACTATTTAATATCAACCTAATTCAAATGCAGCTCAAAACAGTATAATAAAATTCACAAAAATACTTTCTGGGACCTGAATTTAACTATTAAGCACCATGATTTTTATCAGAATTTATTTTGTACAATAAAGTCACTTTTTCCTATTATTCATTTTAACATGCAATTAATTGTCTATTTCAAAACAGCAACCAAAGTTCATGCAAAACTTGAAACTTTAAAAGTGGACTAAATATGCGACATAGAGCATCTACAAATTTCAGTGGAATATTTGGAGAACTTTTCATGTATCAAGTATTTCCACACTTGTAAAATGCACAAAATACATGCACGAGGGAAAAACAGTAATTTAGAAGTATATGCTAGGGTTACCAAAAATCACACAAACTCTAAATAACATGATAAAGCTACTTTCCAAGTTTCATAATTTTTGGAGTCCATTTACTCTACTTTTGGCATTTGTTTTGTTTTAATGTGCGTGCACTAAAACAGGATTAAAACAGTCTTTTTGCACATCTACATCATATCCAGCCTCTAGATCTGGAAAATAGCAATACAATGCAACTGAGTTTGCATTTTTTGGATTTTTCTTTGATTTATTGTGAGTTTTTTAATTTCGCAGCTCATGAAATGCTTTCAAATCCTAAATCTACGCAGCCAAGGGCTTACACGCGATTAACCCTAGTTTTTGAGGGCTAGAACACAAGATTTACAAGGCTCACAGTACAGTGCATGTGAAGGAAGTGTGAAATCACCAGATCTCGAGCGTTGAAGTGCAAAAACGGGGTCTTCTTCCCGCTCATCTTCAACCTCCAGACAGGAGGAAGCATGGCGACGGCGCGTGCCGGAACCGGCCGATGGAGGCACGGGAGGACGTCGTAGAGGGCCGGAGAGAGAGAGGGGAATGAGGAGAACCTCACCCACCAACTGAATCATGGGGAAAGATGGCCGGTGACGAAGCTCTTGGGCGTGGAATCTTCGGCGGCGAACTGTAGATTGGTGGAAGGGAGCCGGCGGCCTAGACCGATGGAGTGCGGTGGACTTGGGGCTGGGGAAGACCGGCATGGTGATGGGCAGGCATGGGGGGCGAGCAGAACGGCAGCCCCATGAGCTCCCGAGCTCCAACAATGGCAGGCGTCAATGGAGAGCAGAAAGAACATGAGGAAAAAATGGAGAGGAAAGCTCTAGATGGTGAGGTGAGTGATAGGAGAGGGCGACGAGAGGCAGCTCGGCCTCACTTTTGGCCTTGGCGTGGGCAGCAGCATGCAGGGGCAAGCAGAGCACCAACAAGTTTTTCTGGTGCCGTTGCTGGGGAAGTGCAGAGTTAGAATATTCATCCTGTTGTTCGTGCTCTTTCTTTTTATTTGAAAATCCAAAAAAATAGAAAAATAGAAAACTGTATCTTCAATTTTGCTCTATCTGTTGAGTAAATCTTGATCATGATTTTCATGCTGCTAAAAGTTTATAGTGTAACACGATTTTTCATAAAAGCATAGCTTGGGCCATGTGTGTGCCCAGAGACTAATTTACAAATTAAGCGTGGAGCTTAGGTTGTATTAGCCTCTTTTTATAAATGATGTGTCGGATAAATGAGCTATGTGTAGACTTTGGTAGTGATGTTCCAAGCTATTTCATTCACCGCAATTCTTGAACTAGCTGGATCTCTCAAGTGTCATGGAGACACGAAAATCCCGGTGATGTTTCAAAAATGCACCCCGTTTTTTTAGACCGTGGATTTGAGTAAAGTTGAGGAGATGTAAGTCATGGTTTAGCAACATGGTTTGTGCTATGTTTTGACATGAAACTTTTTACTAGCACTCTGTGAACAACGGGCCCGATGATCTCTTACACATGTTGGACCCTTGCATATGTTGTACACTAACATGTTGCAGGAGGCATTTACCCCCATACGAGAAGAGAGACCTTGTGCTCAACAATCTCATGCTCAACCTCTTGCGATCTGTTTTACTCTTTTTAGGAAAGATGATAGCATTGTGACATAGATGACTGATGAAGTGGTGGTGGTCGACATAAGTATATGAGCAACATGGATAAGACCATCTTCACCACACAAGAGCATCAAGGTGCCATGAAAATTCTATATCGCAACATGCTATCACCTATGCTTGAATTTGCAGCAAGTAGGCCCCAGGTCTACTGCCCCATGGGAAAGTTGCGTGCCCGATGGAGTTGTGGTGTAGATCCCAAAAGTGGCAGGCATAGATGCCTCTCATCGCGGGAGAGCTCCGTCTTAAGCACCACATAGGCAAACACAGAAAAATTGGCATTCACAAGCATAGTGAGAATGTCGGTGTCATGACGTGCAGTCGATGGCTGTGTGGCACATGGGCAGACAATGACTGGTGGCACATGTCATGACCAACAAGTATCATGACCAGAAAGAAGAGCAGAAAGCATGACAGGGAGCAAGTTTGGAATCAGCATTCAGTGTAGGATCCAAGCTTGGGGGAGAAAATTATTTGGCGTTTGACAAGCTTCTAGAGAAACAACCAAAAATTCCAAGCCAACAAAGCAGCACTTAAAGGATGTCCGCTACATTAATATTCCATTGACCAACCATGGAGCGAGAACATGATGTATCTACTGTCTTCTGAGATGGAATTTTTAGCATCGATACTTCCAGCATCAATGAAGGTAACCCCCTCTAATAGCTATTATCAACATTCTCTTTCTAGAGGTTGTTTTAAAATGCCTGCTACTGATAGCTCTTGGAACAAAGCTTTCATCGTGCTAGGATCTTCTAGTAGTGCTATCATGGTAGCACTTGAAACCAAACTTTCATCTTGCTAAGATCCTATGACCATAAGATCTTCCAACAGTGCTATCATAGGTTCGCTTTTCCTGATCAGTTAAGCTAGCCCTCTACTCTGCCCAACCTAGGAAAAATCTTGTTGGGTAGACAGTTGTGCATGACGAATCATAACATGCAGGGAAAAGGTTGAAGGAGGTTTCCAGAGATCATAAAGGAGGAACGAAAATGCCATCACGCCATGCACTCTTGATCTTGACTATCTCTTCGCGCCATGATTGGACAACGTCTTCCACTGGAATTAAAATCAAGGACAAAGCGGAACATGAAAACTTCGACAGAAGGTTTGTTTCATGACAACACAAGAATCAATCTTGGGGGAGGATATACCAAGTAATATCATACATCCTCCAACCCAACCCCTGAAAGGAATGACCTCGATATTCAACCTACAACAGTGGTTGATCGCTGCAAGACATTGACCATGCTCTACAACACTTGGGAAGCAGACATCTCTCATCCCGAGAGTTCATCTCCAAAACCATATGTCTCTACAGTATGTGGTGGCAATTGACATAAGATCTATGTAGTGACATCACCCAAGTAATGGAGGAACGCTATGAGTGAGCATTCCTTAATTCCCTTCCCCTGGCCGAACATACAACAAGACAAAGCATTTTACCAGAGGTCAGGTTGATCTACTCTACTCATGAATCAATGTGCTAGTAAGCCACCTATGACATCATAAGCATGGCGCAACATGAGTCAATGCACCAATGAGCCTTATTGACATTATAAGCATGGTGCAACATGGGTCCGCACGCCAATGAGCCACCTACGACAAGAGAAAAACGGCGTATCAAGAGACTTATATAGGGTCGGCACCAATGATACACTGACAGCAGAAAAATGGCTTGACCCCATCCCAGAAGATGGTAAATGGTTCACCCTAGCCAAAAGGATGCAGAGGAGGCAACTCCAACAAACAATCGCCTCCATCATTCCACTGAATCTGTTTGGGAATACACAGCTAACCGCGACCAAAACTGTCTCACATGGGAAGAATGTCAGACTTAAGGCAAAACATGATGTTGGAGTGGGAGATCCAACAAGAGACATCCACCCATGGGAGTAGAATCATCAGATCAGATTTGTCTACAAATCAAAGCTCCCGAGACTTTGCAAATGGTCCAAACAGCAGCATTGAAAAAACAAAAAAAACACAGCTACTCAAACAGTCATTTTAGAGGAGGCAAAACAAGAGTAGAGAGAGAAGGTAATTTGCCCAGCATAGGTGAGCAACACAAGTAGCATCATCGTCACCCAGGGAACAAGCAAGCTTGCGGGAGGCAATGCCATGTAATGTTGAAGCTCAGTTTCTTGGCAATCATTTGCAAGAACTAAACTTGGGGGAAGTTCACCAAGTGAGTACCCCGAATGCTCTGTATTCAATTGATATCTTAAATCCTGAAAATTGCCATGACACCAAAAAACATCTACTTTCTGCTATCCCAAATAAAAGAAAAGTTATAAAAATTTGCATAATTCGAAAACTATAAAAAGATTTGCTTTTTACCATGAATAAACTAACTCCTATAATGCTAGAACTTTGTTTATACCCTTGCTTAAAGGAGATGATGAATAGTTGCTCTGTTAATTTCTCGTAAGTATTTCGTTTACAACTTGGGACTCTCCTAAAATTTGAACTTATTGTCATCTGTTGTGATCCTACCTTTAGTCTTTAACCTTGTGGGAGCAAGTACTTTCAAACCAAGTCTAAGTTGTTGTGAGATGTGATATAATCAAAGTTTGAGTTTAACTCGTCTTGATCCTAGTAAGGTGAATTCTCAGAGTTTTCTTTTTGAAAATTAAAATGAGAAAGTTCCTCAGTGGTTTGAATAATTATCCAGAGCCAAATGCTTACATGTGAAACCTCTACATACAGTACCTTTTGTTATGTTGAGTTTTGTCAAAATTTGAGTTCTTACGAGGTAGTGGCACTTCATGTTCCGATCAAAATCCCTCACATCCACTTTCATTTGCTAGCCTTTCTTTGTCTGGTCATGTTTGAATCTACACTGGACTCAAGCATCCAATTACACCAGATATTCCTCCACCATATCCATCATCTACTAACCACAAAATATTATCTCCAAATAAATACTCTTGTCATATTCAGCTACATCCCCAAAGTTCTCATACAAGGAGGCATGGAGCTATCAAAAAAGAGAGAAGAAAAAGAAAAGAAAAGAAAAGAAAAGAAAGAAAAAAAGGATAGCTCCATGCACTCAAAAGCTTCAAAGCTTCAGAAGGGGGATTCACCAAATAAGAAGTTCTCATTCATAGACCATATCTATCCACAAAACCAATCCATTCTCCTTTGATCGGTATTAGATGTATCACAAACTTCGCTAGGACCAATCTTTGGCTTAACAAAATACATAGAATAGGTAAGCTAACTTTACCCCTACCTTGACTCCACATAAGCATTTTAGTTGATAAGGAAAAGTTTGGCCTTATGGCCTAGTGAGGAATATACAACCACTTAAGCAATCGAGGGTACCATTTGAGGAACTTAGTGCTTTGATTTCAAAAAAAATTTTCAAAACCCTCCCAGCATGAAACCTGAAAAGAGATAGAGTTCGGTGACACTCTATTGACATTGTTCCATCTATCAACCACTGAAGACAAGGTAAGAAATGCCAGAAGCCCCACATGTGTATAAAAATGTTGGGGTACACTTATGCCAGTTTGTTCAAACATAAAGCTAGAATGTTGGGTTGTGCACGTGACTTGCAGGACATTAACATTGATGCAACTCCTGATCCGCTGAGCCTAAGTCTTAGCTTTGCTCGAGGATGAGCAAAAGTTCAAGCTTGGGGGTGTGCTGGTGGTCATTATTGCAAGGTTTTCAACCACCAACTATCAGTTAATAAATGAGGTATAGATAAAGTTTTGTGCATTATTTACCAAACACTGACGAATTCCACTAGTTTTGGTGGTCTTCGATATTTTGCAGGGGAACACTCAGAATTTCGTAAAAATATACATCATATGGAGCAAGGAGAAATTGGACAAAAGGCCAGGGCTCAGGGCCATGGTCGGCCGGCCCCACATGCAGGTCCGCCGGCGAACTACTTGGCCGCCCGGCCCCACATGCAGGCCGGCCGACGAACAACATGGCCGCCCAACCCTGCATGCAGGCCGCCCAGCCCTTCAACCTTAGACCAAGCACTGCCACGTCACCTACATGCAAGGATACAATGGATTAGTGACGTCATCAATCTGACACCATTCAATCCTCAACGTCCAACACTAAGACGGTTAATCGGACAGCTGGGCAGGAAACACAATGGTCGGCCGACCAACTTCCTCGTCAGCCCGACCAACCTTCTCCGCCGCCCGACCAACAACCTTGGCTGCCCGTCATGTGCAAAACATGTACAACAGTCAACGACCTTGGGAAGTACATCTGGACGGTTGATGAAGTGAAGGTGGTGAATCCAAGGGCGTCCGACCAAGTTGGTAGGCCGCCTGGCCCCAATACTAGCCGCCCGGCTAGGTGGAGTGGCCGCCTCGCTTGGAGAGGAGTTGCCCGGCCCCATTTGTCATTTGCATGCAACATTCCTTCAATCCTAAGTAGCCATGCATGCAAGCTTCCTTCACATGCAAGCAAGAAGGGAATATTTCCTAGGATCAAGGGGGCATCTCCACCTCTCCATGGCGCCCCTTCCACTATAAATAGAGAGGCACCCCGCTCATGCTCACTTGTACCATTCACCATGTGAACTCTCTTTCTCCCTCTCTAGGAGGCACCCACGGGAGGTGCTTCCATTCTGAAATCAATGTTTTGTTAGGAGTTAGAGAAGGTCTGCTGTATCAGAGTCAATCAGAAGTATTCGGTAATGTATTTCATTTGCTTATCTTGAGCATTACATTCCTATTGACAAGTGCAACTACTTTATCTTTGTACTTTATGCACTTTATCTTCGTCTCTATTAGTAACTCGAGTGTTGTAGTTGCATTCTCCTTTTGGTCCACCATTTCGAGGCCTGAGTTGTGGATAAACTAGAATTGATTGATCGTTGTTATGCTTGCCGGTGTTACAATCCAACCTATACGCTAGGCTCTGGTTTGTTCCTCTTCTTTACCCAAGGATGAACTATTGTTGTTCAAGCTTCGCTTGAACACGTTTGTAGCGTGCCATCCTCTCCACGTAGATTTTCTTGGTAGCCCCACTCGGTGACAGCATGTGGTGTGCCTATGTAGTCCAGGCCCGTTCGTTCGGGAGGCTTGTAGGTGATAGCTGGGTCCTCTTTCGATTGTCAACTATCTACCCCCTGACCCCTCAAGGATGCCGAAATTTTGCTCGACGCAAGTTCGTAACTCTGTTGAGAACCTTTTGACCCTTAGCACGGATAACTCTTGTATGCTGGCAGAGATAGAAGACCATACCGCAGTCCCTGTCTCATTGTCCTCCTAGCTTTACCTATTTTCTTGCCAACAGTGCTTGGCTTGTATCTCATGGTGCTTGGTGTCAATCGTTCCTAGCTATCGGTTGACAAGAATGAGTAGTAAGAGCTGGATGAATGATAGTTTGATATCTCTATCTCAGACCAATTGAGTGGTGTCCTACATCTTCTGCCATATAGAGCCTCGAAAGGAGCCATTTCTAAGCTTTTTTGGTAGCTGTTATTGTAAGCAAATTCTGCTAAGGGTAGGCACTCATCCCATTTGGTGGAGTAAGTCAAAGCACATGCCCTCAACATATCTTCTAGGATTTGATTTACTCTCTCTACTTGTCCACTTGTTTGTGGATGATATGTTGAACTCTGAATCAAAGTGGTCCCGAGAGCAGATTGCAAATGCTCCCAAAAGCAAGACACAAATAGCGAGCCTCGATCTGAAGTGATGGTTTGAGGAACACCATACAATGAGATAATCCTGGCTATATAAATCTTGGCATAGGTCTTGGCATGGTAAATTGTTTTTATGGGAAGGAAACGAGCTGATTTTGTGAGTCGGTCGATAATCACCGATATGGAATCATATCCCTTCTATGTGCGAGGCAAACCCACAATGAAATCCATGTGCACATCTCCCCACTTCCAAGTTGGGACTTGCAATGGTTGAAGCATACCAGCGGTCTTTAAGTGATTAGCTTTCACTCTTTGACATACGTCGCACTCGGACACATATTTGGCAATCTCTCATTTCATACGAGTCCACCAAAACTTCTGTTTTAGATCTTGGTAAATTTTATTGTTTCCTGGGTGCATAGTGAACATGGAGGTGTGAGCTTCATCTAGGATTTTCTTCCATAGTTCCAAGTCTTTTGGTACCACTAAGCAATCCTTGAACCATAGGACTCCTTCTTCATCAAGCTTGAAACAAGCCTTCTGTTGACACGTTTTCATGCCAAACACTAACGAACCCTGGAGCCTTAGCTCGGGGTCAGCCAGCATGCGCCAGACTGTCCGGGGCCCTGCGCCGGACATGTCCAGTGCGTCGGATTGTCCGGTAGCTAGCGCCGGACTATCCGGTGAACGGCAGAGAGCTCGGGAAACCCTAGCGGCGCCTGAGACAGATAACTATCACACTTACGTGGTGATGTATGGCGGGGTTTACGAGCAAACTAGCAAAGGATAATTATCGTACTTACGTGACGATGAACGACTAGTTTACGAGCAAACTAGCAAAGGAACCGTCGATAGCCTCACCCGGGGGGGACCCCGTTAGGGTGCAGATGCCGGCAGTGTGCCCTAGGTCGCTAGGGACCATCCCTGGTCGTGGAGATCAGAGGATGAACAGCATGGAGGAGGGAGAAGAAGAATTAGGGTTTGGGAAGAGACAACATGAAAAGTAAAGTAAATAATAGATATGATTGGGTTGTGTGTTGGTGTTCTCAATCGGCCGTATCCCTTTATATTTATAGGGAGGGAGGTCTGGACCCTTTTACAAGTCAAGATCTAATCAGATCACATACATATCATGAGATCAGACTCGGACTCGACTGCACCAGACTGTCCGGCGACGCCGGACTGTCCGGCCATGCCCACCGGACAGTCCGGTGGACTGGTAGAGGCAAGCCTGCCCAATTTGGTGCTCAACACATGCCCCCTGCCTTTTAGTGAAGGTCATGAACTAAAAGCACCAGCAGCACTCACATCTTCGAGAAATAACAGATCTTGCAGAATATAACAATCCCGAAGCAATAACTAAAATCTTGCAGATCTTCCATCATGTAAGAATCATCAGGAACCATTTATGCCATCTTGTATGAACCCTCCCAACTTGGAGACCACTTGCTGAATATTCTATCCTGTCTTCAATAGCAATACTGTCTTCTACACCGGATCTCCAACTTGAAAAGACTCAGCCTTCATCCTCTTGTTATATCCTTTGGCGACCACGAACTTGTCCTTCTCAATTCCCTGCTAGCTAGTAAAAGCATTTGCTGCACCAAACACACGTAGGAACGATGATGAAATACTTATCATCGGCTATTTGTTAATAATGAAGCCTCATCAATTAGATTTTCAATTAAGATGATAACCACTACAAGAATCCCAATCATTTTCGGTGCCAAAAAATATTTTCAGCGGCCTAGGCCCGGCCGCCGAAAATAAGGGTACCATTTTCGGCAGCTGGGATAGGCCGCCGAAATTGTGGGCCTAATTTTCGGTGGCCTCGGGAGGCCGCTAAAAATTAGCGCCCCTAACCTCGCTGCCCCGCGCGCCCCTCAGGCCTCTCCCGTGCCCTGCCTCCTTCGTCCACGCGATGCACGCAACCGCGCCCGCGCGCCTCCGCCGCCGGCCGCGCGTGCGCTGCCGCCCCTCACCGCCACCACCGCTCGCCTACTCGCGCCGCCACTGTCGCCCCCGCGCGCGCCCCCGCCGCTGCCCCTCGTCCGCGCGCTCTCCCGCCGTGGCCCCTCACACGCGCGCGTCGCCCATTACCGCCCGCCCTACCCTGTGCCCCTCCCTCGCCCACCTTGCCCCACGCCCCTCAGTCCCTCGGCTGTGCTCCTCGGTCCCTCCCCTGCCCGCCACCGCCCGCCCTGCCCTGCCCCACCGCCGCCACCCACCGCCCAGCGCACCGCCGACCTGACGAGCTGCCACACCGCCGCCCGACGAGCCGCCACCCCACCAGTGCCCCTCAACGCTCGGACCAGCCGCCGGGGCCGCTCGCTGCTGGCGCTTCTCCCTAGATCAGCGCCCCTCCCCGCCGGCCCATCGGCGCTCCTCCCCGGCTTAGCGCCCCTCCTCGACGACCTTGCCCGGCCGTGCCCCTTCACCACCGGCTCCTCTCCTCGTCCCCACACAGCGCACCCCGGCAGCCCCTCCCGCGCACTTTGAAGTAAGAAAACTACTACTATGACTTAGTTTTTTTATAGTAGTTGTAGTTATTTTTCGGCGGTTGGCCGGCGAAAGTTATGATTAGAAGTGCTATTAGTATCGATTTCTTTGATTAAGTATTGATTGATTAGGTCAAATGTCATGCTTGTTAGATAGTATGTTATGATTTGTTATGGTTACTCATGCTTAGTTATATGTTAGCACTTATACTATGTATTATCACTTTTATATGCTATGGTTTAACATATGCTCATGCCATACATTAAGTGTTTTAGTTAGAATATGCTTCAATAGCGAAGTCACAGAACCTATGCGTCACTCGTTTCGGACCGGTACTTCTCACGTGCGTTATGGTTAAGGCAAGTGATGAACAAGAACGGGAAATCACTTATTATGGAATCATTCAAAAAATTCTCGAGTTCACGTTCATAGGCGAAAAGGAACTAAAACTATTCTTCTTTGTTTGTGATTGGTTTCATCCCATTAGAGGGATTCGAGAGAGCCAGTATGGTATGGTCGAAGTCAAGCATAACGAAAAGCTAAAGGGCAACAACAATTGGGTCCTTGCACACCAATGTGACCAGGTTTATTATTTGACCTATCCAAACGAAAAGTTCCATACTTGGTGGGTAGTTCACAAAGTCAATCCCCGTGAACGTTTATATACCCCTACACATGCTAGTTATTGTGCTAGTAACTTCGATGACAAAATTGAGGAAGTTTATCAAGAAGAAGGACTTGTCAACATCTTTCGTTGTAGAGGCCGGTGCGGATCTGGATTCCTTGGTCGGAGACCGTGAGGACATCAGTTTTCCAAATAAACGAAAATGACAAGCATCTAAGAAAAGAGTTCGGTGGTCAGGTTTAGCACGGAGGGGACAACTTAATCGTGACGTTGATGAGTTTTGACAAGTAAATGATTTCATTTCTGTACTTTATTATTTTTTACTTTATGTGCATTGTTAATCATTTATTTCTGTACTTTATGTATATTCTGAACTAACTCTTATTATTTTATCAATAGGATGAGCCGTAGGCTCAAGCAAGTCGCAAAGGGGTTCGCGGGAAAGATGATCCCAAATAAGAGCCTTTTTCAGGGGAGTTCTTCAACAGGCTCGAGGCGTGAGGCTTTGTTGATATGTGTGTTTTTGTATACAATGTCAAAATCTGGGGAAAAAACACAATTTGGGGTCTATTTTAGCCCTGGGAATGGCAAATTAGCCTGGACTATTTTCGCCGGTCGAAGGTTGGCCGCCGAAAATTAGCCTGGACTATTTTCGGCGGTCGACGCTGGGCCACCGAAAATTATGGCCTTATTTTCGGCGGCCAACGGCGGCCGTCGAAATTTAGCCTCCGATGGTCTATTTTCGGTGGCCTATTGTTGCCGCCGAAAATAAGGCTGCCGCCGAAAATAGCCTTATTTTTGGCAATTCTCTTTTGGCAGTGTTATACCGCCGAAAATAAGCTTTTCGCCGCAGAAAATAGCGGAAACGCCTTATTTTCAGCGGTTTTTGGCCACCGAAAATTGTGCAGATTCCTGTAGTGAACTCCATCATTCTAACTCAAGCAAGATATGTGAAAGAAAAGCCAGAGCACACAACCTCGGCTATCAACATGAACAATGGATTACAACCCGGCCCACATACCATCTTTTCTCAAACTAGAGTTGATGCCTTAAGCAACCAATTGCAAGTCAATGTCAACTGGTCTTTAGCACACCTCTCATAGAACATGAAAGTATGAAGTCTGTATGAATAAAACGAGCATCTACACATTGCCACAAGACCAACTCACCATAGGCCAACAATTAAAAGAAGATAACCAAGACAGCAATATAATCGGTCTCAATTCAGAAATATGAGAGAGATCATAGTTACCTCACCACCCACACTGACCTGATTATTGGCATCTTGATATTTACCCTAAGCTACTTGTTGTCGCTTTGCCTTCAACTTAACAATTATAAGCATCGGTTTTCTCAGCAGCAATTAAATTTCCCCATCATCACAATAACCAGATGCTTATAAGATCAAGGTACTCAACCGAGAACCCACATGTCTATAAAGTTGTGATAAATAGCAATATCATCCCCATACATCCATAGACATGTTTGATGATTAGGCTATTACTAAAAGACATTATGATCGTAATACAAAACCAGCAGTGAATCACCAGAACTAGGACAAGCTCCACATCCACATAACTTAAAATATCTCAACCGAAATAGAAAATCACATTCGGCTTAAATGCCAACACTTCTATGGATAGAACTACTGACATTATAATTAACTTGCCCCCCGAGCATTGAAGTCACCAACAGGACCTTCAACGGGCTGATTAAACTTGAAATCTAGCTTCACTGAGAGCACTGGAAATTACCGGATAGTCCGGTAGCTATTATTGGATAGTCCGATACACTGCCGGACTGTTCGGTATCCAGTACCGGACTATCCGGCGTTGGCAGAACCAGCCAACACTGCTCAGTCTTGCCCCCTCCCCTCGAGCGTCAAGCCTATGCTTTAGTTGGGGACATAACCTTAGCATGATGATGAGAAAATGTCCATCGGCCATATCAACCACTGAAAGCAACAATGTTTATTGAATTATAGAACTTGCTCACATGGAAGAAACACATAGTAGCCAAATAAATAATGTGTAGGTATGAATTCATGTATTGGCTATATGAACAAATGAATCAATTTACTTGAAACTATTCGGCAATACTGATCATAAATGTAATTTGTAATTAAACAATATCCGAACAGTAACAAGCAAATATTATGAGCCTATTCATCCCAAGAATGAGTATAACCGAAGTAAATCATGGCAAACATCATGAGAATAATAACACAACTATCAACAGCTAAAATACTTCGGATTCATATAAGTAGCAACATATTGCAACTATCCATATGTATAAAGGCATATATGGATTAAAATAAGACCATGAGGGATAACCGAATATACCTTGGGATGTACTGTATTGCATGCTGTCACGTGGCATGGCTGAAAAATATGGACGATGCAATGACCAATAGTTTTGATGATTTGGAGCAAACCTTTGACTTGAGAATTGTTTACTTGCTTTGTGCTTCTTATTTGCCTCCACTTCACCTCTACCTAGAGCATCATCCTTGCCTTGAACTTGAGAACTCCTTTTAGGGACCCATGCCATGCCTCTCTTCACCAGCTCTTGTGCACTGAATTTCTCTAGCTTCTTCTTGTGCCAAACTGATAAACCGAGCGGGTTTCTCAGTTGTGATTTAGTTTTGGACAGCAGTACATCTTTCTCAACTTTTGGCACATTAAATTCTTTTGGTTCAGATTTAGTGCCTGAAATATTGTTAGCTGATTTCTCTACTGTTTTGGTACTAGCAGCCGAAGTATCTAATACTTCACTCGGTTTTGTAACACATGAATTCAAATATGAACCTTTGCATTTTCTATTATCCTTCTTCACTACATAAATTTGCTTGACCACCCTTTTCTTGTTTTGAGTCTCTTACCGATTATTAGAAACAAAACGGTCTTTGCTATATGATTGTTTCTCAAAATCAGATTTGCTAGGAGCTGAATACTCTACATTATGTGGTCTAAAATGTGAAGAAGAATATAAATTCAAATCATACCAGCCCCAAGATGGATAAGGATGAAAGTAAGAAGGAACTGGACCATATTTCATTGGCATTGGCGGCCCAAAAGGAGGATATGTTGCTGTTGCATGAAAACCTTCTCCTTGCCAATCCCAATCTGTAGACTTGCGCTTCGGAAGTGATCTTGATGATGTGGCATTGCTTGATTGTTCATTTTGCCACTGATATTTAGCCAGAAGTTGCTCAAAAGCAACCTTCGGCCTTTTACCTTTCTTTTCATCACGACCTGCACTTCCAAAACCTTTTGATTTAGGCATATTGGGCATATCTGGTTTAACATGCCCCCCATCGGACAGTCCGGCAGTGGTTGCCGGATAGTCCGGTGCTGCACCGGATAGTCCGGTGCTGCACCGGATAGTCCGGTATGCGTTACCGGACAGTCCGGTATTCCCTGGCTAGCAGGGTGAATCGAATGTCAATTTCGTGGAGAAACACTTGCTTGCCCCCCAGCACTTGATGTCTTTTCTGCAACCATGGTGGAGTCATTGCAACTTGTAGAATTAATATGCACATCACAAACACCGCCTCCACCATCACTTGGGGGACTTGAATTATTTTCCTCATCAATCGTCTTTTGATCCTAGGATGAATTGAGCAATGAAAGACAATTTGGCCCACTACTGCCAACACGACCAATTGGACTCAACTGGTCATCTTTTTTATTTTTAGCAAATCTCAATCGTCCTTTATGTATAGCCAATTGTATTAGCTAACGAAACACATTGCAATTGCTAGTATTATGATCAAAAGAATTATGCAACTTGCAATATGTCTTTACTTCTAAGCTCTGAGGTGATGGCATGACTCGGTGATCAGATATTCTAATAAAACTGTGTTCCAACATGGCATCAAAAATCTGATCACTCAAAGTTAAATCAAAAATATATTTAATTTTCTTTAGCCGATTCTTTTGTGGAGAAGGCTTTAGAGCTGGGCAAACGAATGGTTCAGATTGTTCACCAATCCATTCGGCCCAGCATTTGCTCGTGGTCCTTTGGCACGATGCTTTAGAATTGCTTAATACATAATCATCGGCCTTCTCTATGCATGTTGCTTTTGGTTTTGTTCTTCTAGATTTATGATTACCACAAGCCAAACCAAGTAGACAAAAACTTTGGCAATAAAGATGGATCAAACTTAAATGTTAACACACTACTATTATCGGCCTTCGTAATTTGAATAGAGCATCGGCCGACACCTTTTGAAATCATCATATTGTCAACAAGCTAATCACCAATCTCAATCGATCTTTCAGAACTATGTAGGATAATATCATTAAAAGATTCATCAATGAAAGGCATATGATCAGATTGAGAATTAGGCGATGCACTCATAAAATTTACCTTGTTAAATATGTTGGAGCGACGTGGAAGCTTCAACCGAATTATGTCCCGTCCTTCTTGATGCTGAAGGTGACGCTCCATAGCCTCTTCCTTGTCTTTAGGATCTCTTGCCCCTTCAACCGAACTTTGTTCGGTTATAGCGCATTCTCCATGATGATCACCGCCTTGCCCCTTCAACCGAACTTTGTTCGGTTATAGTGCATTCTCCATGATGATCACCGCCATCTCCAACATGGACCAAACTAGCCAAAGTAATGGGTCCTTTAGGTTTAGAAAAATCAAGCCAAGCTATCTTTTTATGTTTGACACGCTTTTCTACAGCTAGACTTGTTTCTTTTGGTAAGACGGATTTGGAACAAGAATTATTTTGTTCAACTATACCAGCCGAATTAGCACTCACATCCGAATCATCCCTAATCCTATTAGAAATGAAAGCTTGAAGCTTTTGGTCCATCAAGGCACTATTACGAGCCATTGATTCCTTGAATTTATTAAAATTTAAATCCAGCTCACGCACAATTTCATTGATCCGGCTAGATTCAGGAGTAACATTTGGAACCGAATCGAGATTATCAGAATTGGCATAAGGCGTTGAATCTTCATTAGTTCGGCTAGTATTATGGGAAGCATATGAAGCCGAACCATGATTATTAAGATCCATACGTGGTGTTGAAATTTCATAAATTCGGTTGGCATTATGAAGATCGTAGAAAACCGAATCAAGAGAGCTAGTCATTGCATGTGGTGCTGAATTTTTATTGATTGGGCCGCAACCAGTAGTAACATAAGAAACCGAATTATGAATATTAGAACCATATTGAGCAGCATTTGACGTTTGAGAATAATTGGCCGAAGCGCTAGCATTAGCATGGCCAATTCTCTCATGCATGGGCATGCCCCGAGGGGTTCACATGTTGCATATGGGTTGCCCATGGGTAAGTAGGTGAAATATTACGATGCATGTTATAAGAATCAGTAGCATGTGATGCTTCACATCGAACGGCCGAACTCACCGGATCAGTTTGGCCTTGATAATTATACATCAGTATTTGATTTTATTCCACCGATGTGTAAGGACTAACGTGTTGCATGCTGCTGCTGCTGGTAGAATTAAATCCCAAAGTATGTATATTATGTGATATAGGCCTTTGCATATAATTTTCAGAATTATAGCGCGCATAATAAGAAACATTATCCGAACAATGACTGACCGATGCAATAATATGTGTACTATTACGACTAGCAGCATCAACACGAGAATTCATGGTATTTGCAAAATAAATATTAGAATTATTTAATTCATTTGCAAATTGTACATCGGGTTTGTCGTAATAGTAGTATTGTTGTGCGATATCTTGGTACCTCTCCATAAATAGATGTGACTGCACCTTGGTGATGAATTGCGATAATCAACGGCCTGTGCCCGGCCAAGCTAGTAGCAACGAGACAAAGGTGATCAGCTTGACAGCCCAATCTAATTTGTACAAAGATACGCAGCCCGGCCGTAGAGGAAAAGGTTAATCACCCTTGCCGATGGACCAAGAGCAGATGCGATTAGCACACACGTGATTGCAACGGTGATAAAATAATACGATTGGCCGGGCCCTAGTCCGGGCACCGGCGGCTAGATTAATTCCGCAAGCTGAATTGGACGCTAGCACCCTTGCACGTGAACGAGTTAATCACCCTGGGAGATAAAAGCTGACGCCCTTGTGACTAAACCAGAAACGTGGTCGGCTTTGAAGCCGGTTCAGCGTGACGATAGAAAGAGAGTAAAACGACCCCAAACTGTATGCAAGCTGGCCTTCTCTAGTTCCAACGGAATCGATCTGCAAAGTACGTGACCAACACGGAATCTGATACGTAGACAGCAAGATGACACGAACGCGATCGGCCAGTATGGCCAGATGCCAACAGGAACAAAGATCGGCCGTAAAACCTGATCTAAAAAAGGTGGCACAAAGATAGATCGTACAAGTGATTGGCTAGGGTAAAGGAATTCGGCCGTGAATCAAAGCCGAACAATCTGTCTTCCCCAGCGGAGTCGACAAAAAGTGTGTTGACACAATTTTGTACCAAACACTAATAAACCCTGGAGCCTCGGCTCGGGGTCAGCCAGCATGCGCCGGACTGTCCGGTGCCCTGTGCCGAACTGTCCGGTGCATCGGATTGTCCGGCGTCGCTAAAAAGTGTGTTAACACGTTTTCGTACCAAACACTAACGAACCCTGAAACCTCAGCTCAGGGTCAGCCAGCATGCGCCGGACTGTCCGGTGCCCTGCGTCGGATTGTTCGGCAGCTAGCGCCGGACTATCCGGTGAACGGCAGAGAGCTCGGGAAACCCTTGCGGCGCCTGAGACAGATAACTATCACGCTTACGTGGTGATGTACGGCGGGGTTTACGAGCAAACCAGAAAAGGATAAATATCGTACTTACGTGACGATGAATGACTAGTTTATGAGCAAACTAGCAAAGGAATCGTCGACAGCCTCACCCAGGAGGGACCCTGTTAGGATGCGGATGCCGACAGTGTGCCCTAGGTCGCTTGGGCGTCGTCCCTGGTCGTGGAGATCAGAGGACGAACAACATGAAGGAGGAAGAAGAAGAATTAGGGTTTGGGAATAGACAACATGAAAAGTAAAGTAAATAATAAATATGATTAGGTTGTGTGTTGGTGTTCTCAATCGGCCGTATCCCTTTATATTTATAGGGAGGGAGGTCTGGACTCTTTTACAAGTCAAGATCTAATCAGATCGCATACATATCACGAGATCAGACTCGGACTCGACTGCACTGGACTGTCCGGTACGTCCTATTGGACTGTCCGGTGGACGGCCAGAGGCAAGCCTGCCCAATTTAGTGCTCAACACCTTCTTCTCATTTATCCCATCTCTAATGTGTGCCATACCTTTATCTTTCTTTTATGCCTCTATGATTTGATCTTTTATTGTTGGTTCAATGATGAGATTGTAAAGTTCAGCATGCTGCTCTATTGGTGTTTCAATCTTCCCAATTTCACAACACAGCACTCTCACTGTTGGACGAGCCTCAATGAAGTTGCAATGAGCATTACGGCTTAATGCATCTGCTACCACATTCGCTTTCCCAGGATGATAATGAACTTCCAAATCATAGTCATTGATCAATTCTAACCAACGACGTTGCCTCAAATTTATTTCGGGTTGAGTGAAAATGTAATTCAAGCTCTTGTGATCAGTGTATATGTGGCAAGTGTTGGCCAACAAGTAGTGTCTCCATTTCTTCAGTGCATGAACAACTGCAAGTAGCTCAAGATCATGAGTTGGATAATTCACCTCATGTTTCCTTAGTTGGTAGGATGCATAGGCAATCACTCTTCCTTCATGCATTAGAACACAACCGAGGCCACTACCGGAGGCATCACAATACACATCAAATGGCTTGGTGATGTCCGATTGAGCAAGAAAAGGTGCTGAGGTCAGGAGTTTATTCAATGTTTGAAATGCCTCCTCGCATTTTGGGCTCCACACAAACTTTGCATTTTTCTAGGTCAACGCTGTCATTGGCTTTGCAATTTTGGAGAAGTCCTTGATTAGGCGGCAGTAGTAATCCCGCTAAATCAAAAAAACTCCATAACTCTGTCACAGTCTGTGGTTGTTTCTAATTCAGCACATCTTCCACCTTGCTAGGATCAATAGCCACACCCTTTGCGGACAAGATATGGCGTAGGAATGCCACTTCCTTTAGCCAAAAAGCGCACTTGCTGAATTTGTCATAGAGTTTATGTTCTCTAAGGCGAGATAGCAAAATTCACAAGTGTTCTTCATGCTCTTTCTCATTCTTGGAATAAATCAAGATGTCATCAATGAATACTATCAGAAATTTGTCAAGCTCATTCATGAACACCGAGTTCATCATGTACATGAAGAAAGCTGGTGCATTAGTCAACTTGAAGGACATGACAAGATATTCATAAAGCCCGTACCGCGTTGAGAAAGCGGTCTTTGGTATGTCTTCCTCTTAGATTTTGATTTGATGGTACGCAGACCTAAGACCCATCTTGGAGAAAACCGAGGCACCCCCAAGTTGATCAAATAGGATATCAATATGTGGCAATGGATACTTGTTCTTGACGGTGACAGCATTCAATGGTCGGTAGTTCATGCACAACCTCTTTATCACCGTGGTCTTTCTTCTCAACAAAGAGGGCTGGGCAACCCCATGGTGATGAGCTTGGGCCAATGAACCCTTTATCGAGTTGTTCTTGTAGCTGCACTTTATTCATTTAACTCATTGGGTGCCATTCGATAGGGCCTTCGAGAGACAGGTGCTGTGCCAGGCACAAGCTCGATGGAGAACTCAACATCCCTATCCGGTGGGAGTCCGAAAAGCTCTTCTAGAAACATATCCGGATAGTCGCAAACTACTGGGATCTTTGCAAGTGCTTGTGCGTCCCCTTGAGCTTCTGCGACATTGACTGTGTGAGGCATATGTTTATGAATTGGCACATGGATGACCACGTCTGTCCCACTGCTTGAGGGTAGCTAAACTGTTCTACTCCTAACATCTATCATTGCATTGTGTTGCTTCAGCCATTCCATCCCAAGAATAATAACAATCCCTAGTTCTAGGAGTACTAGAGGACTAACGACTAAACTTTCCTTTCCTACTTGCAAACACAAGTCCCTCACTATGTCATTTGTAACTATTGATTGTGGCGGAACCGCCGATTTAATCCGGTCTAAGCACATCTGCCACCTCTGGCTACGCAATGTGATTAGGCCAAACTAAAGCCGGTCGTCCGTCGAGAGTCATTTGACCTTCGATATTACCATTTCCCAGAGGAACCGACATCATACACATCTGACTCACGATGGAGCCACAGCAGATACATCATCACAGGCAGTTGAATAGTATAATAATAGACTTAGTTACAACCCAGGTTTTAAATAAAATACGAGTCCAACATAGTGTTATAAAGTAGCAAGTTCGAAAGTTTCTCGCAGCGGATTTATAAGTTCAGAGGTCACCATGATATCATCAAAAGATTTGCATTAGAGGTAGCAACATCGAGCCCACCGATGTTGCTCTTGTGCCAATCATGTCGTTTCATCCTAAGTGAGGGCATGCGCCGCCTCCAACACAAGTGCAGACCATGAATTCCATACCTGCGCTCAAAATATGGGGGCAAACCCTGAGTACTAATTACTCAGTAGGTCTTAATGGATTTGGCTTACGGCTGACGCGAAGCGGCTTACTAGCAAGTGGATCCTTAGCCTTTGGTTTTAAACAGTAACATGTGTAACATAAGTAGCAAGTTTTCATCATTTGCATAACCTTCAACATAACAGTAACTTGCAATAGGGTAAACAGTTCAATTCAATCATGTGGTATTTCAAAAACCATGAGTATTAAATCCAGGGTGTTCAAGTAGTTACTACGTTGAACGTCAAAGGTATTGGCATTCCCACACCTTGTGGGCATCAGCGATTCGAATCGATTTTAATTCCTGCGAATAACTATCTTGCTAGGGGTATATGCTTACTAGCCATCGCGTTCCCACATATAGCCCCAATCTTAACCTGCCTCGTCCCAAGTTCGATTCACTCCCGCCTAGCCCCCGGGTTGTGCCCCCATGACGAGCCTGCCGACATCTCGGTCTCCCCGCCATGAGTACCAAGCTCCCCCGGGCCACCTTCCTCTCAACCAGCGGGTAGGAATGTGTCTCTGTGCTTCGGACGAGCCCAGGAAAGACTTTACCGGTCCCATTCCTCGGATAAGCACAATAGCAATGTTATGCCGACCAATAGGGGAACAGCGGACGGGCCTTATGCGACTCGGGCGGAGTCCAAAGTGCGACCTTATGAAAAGTATATACTGAAATAAATCTCCGCCCGGTCTCCATTTAATTCAGGAGCATCAGTAATAATTGATGTGATAGTAAGCTTTTGTAACTTTGAAAACACCTACGCGACGAGTCCACACACTCGTGTCTACTCGTACCTAGCAAAGTCTAGGCATACTCGTCCTACGAACTCTATGTATAGGTGCTAGGGCCAGGGAGTCTAATGCAACTGGTTTCAAGCAACTCCTAATGCATATGCGTAATCATCAAGTATATTTTGTCTGCTGGGTTAAGTATGGTCTTGCCTACCTTCCTCGTTAGGGTCAGTAGCTTCTTCCGGAGCGTAGTCGGGTCCCTACTGCTGGTCCTCCGGTTCCTGGTGCAGCTCCTCTTCTGGCTCCTCTACGACGGGTTGGTTCGGCGGTTGTCCTTCGCTCGCGGAATCTATATGCATGACATGGTGCAATTGGAGCATGTATTAGTGCACTGCTTGCTTCATGATACGAGTGCAATGCAAGAAATCAGGGTTTATGGAATAACATTATGCATTTTCGTGATGAAACTTGTTTAGCGTTAAGAAATCGTACAAGCCATCACCTATGATGACTTAGCTTGTCACATATAACTACGTGGGGTGTGTGACGGGGTAGCACCGATTCAGGCGAAAAGGCCGATGCTTACTTAAACACCTATTTTCACCTAGCTCGCTTAGCATTCCTAGCGTGCATTTCTCAACAGTAGTGAAGACCTACGTTGCATTCCAACTTAGTGGCTGAGGCCTGCATACTCCTTAAGTTTCCAAATATGATTCATGGTAGCATTTATTGATATACTAGTCTCACATTTTCTATTATTTACGTAAATATGCATTATTTCTACCATTTTCAAATCAGAGCCAAAACCTTACATGCACCACCTCCTACTGTAGCAGTGAGTCATGTTCATAACCTAGAGCTCACATCAAGCCCCTAAAGTCATTTGGAGCATTTTTTTACCATAGCAACCTTTTCTTAAATTAAATATACGCTTAAATACAAGACAAGGGCAAAATTGTAATTAAACAGTAAATTCTAGGGCTACCAAAATTTATACAGAGCCTACACATGTTCACAAGGCCTCTGCCCAAATTTCATAATTTTTGAAGCTCACTTTTCCCACATTTCCTATTTATCAAGGTTTTTCATGCATGCACAATAACAGGGGCAAAAAGGTCTTTTCCTATTCAACCATCATACCCAGCAGATATATCTCTTAACAAGGATAAAAATGCAACTTAGTTTGTATTTTTCTGATTTTTATTTGATTTACTATGAATTTTCAAAGTTCTCAGCTTAATAAAATGCATTAAACCAAAAATCCTAATGACCAGGGACCCCAACACAGTTAAACATGGACTTCAAGGGCCTGCATGCAATATTTCCATGACTCAGTACACAGTGACTCGAATGGAAACAAAATAAGGCAAAACACAGGGGGTTTTCACAAAAGTGGCGCCTCTTTCTTCTACCTTGGGCCGGCCAGGGAGGACGGCGCAGGGGCGCGGTCGCGCGCGTGCGCCGGCGCGTGGAGGCGCGGGGTTGAAGCCGAGCCGCTCCGGCCGTGTGTTCCCGGCGACGGGCTTTCTTTCCCCTAAGGTCGCGTCGCGCGGGGAGGGCGGGAAGGCCGGTGCGGAGGCGGTGAACCGGGGCGTCCACGGCGGCACACAGAGGCCCGTGGCGTGGCTCAATCCGACCGCTCCGGTGAGGGAGGAGGCCGGGCTTGGGCATGCAGGGTGCGCGCGGATGAGGGGAATCCGGCGGTGGCATCGAGGGGCACGGGGATGGTCCGGTGGCGGCTCTCCACGGCGAGCTCGGTGGCGGCCTTGGTGCGCTCGAGCGGCGCACGCGGGGAGGGGTGGAGGACGAGGCCTCGGGCTTCAACGACGGAGGGGACCGGAAGGGAAGGCTTCCGCGGTGCCGGTGCGCGTCGCGGACGGAGGAGGGATGACTCGGTTGGCCGGCGCATGGGTTTGACATAGCTCGAGGTCCGCGGCCATGGCGGCTCGCGCTCTGGGCGTGCACCAGGGCAGGGAGCAGAGGTAGGGGAGCAAGGAAAAGGGACGGGGAAGAGGGCGCGGAGCCGGGGAGGACGCCAGCTGGGAAGGAGCCAGGCAGCGCAGGCCGGGCGAGGGCGGCGCGTGGCCATGGTGTGGCATGCTGGCGCCCAAGGGCGCGGCGCGGGCAGCCTTCGCCCGCCGCGTGGGCGCAGGGGAGGGGAGGAGGAAGAAGGCGACGCGCGGGTGGACGCGGTGCGGAGACCGTGGGACGCTGACAGGTGGGACCGGGCGGGGAAAAAGTATTACGGTGCATTGGACCGAGTTCTGGGAGACGGACGAAGGTGGGACCCACCGGTACGACGTGTCCCAACCGCGTGAGCAGGAATCCGATGACCTTACAGGTGGGGCCCACTCGTCAGCCGACTCATGGAGAAAACAAAATTCGAAAAATAGAAAAACCCCTGTTGACTGCAGGAAGACCTGTTTGAAACTTGAGTTTTTGAGTATACTAGATTCCGAATTTGAAAAGGACCCAATTGAATGAAAACGTTGTACATTTTAGTATCTACAACTTTGTCAAAAGGAGTAATACCAGATTCCAAGTTTAAATATGATTAAATTTGAATTTAACCTGCTGACTCCTAGTTTGACCAACAACACCTTCCAATTTGTAAATTCCATAAGTCCATTTTAGGAGCACTTTCACATAAAGATTTATATACCAAAGTTGTTCATATTTTCATGCCCTACAACTTTCTTACATAGAGTTTTATATGATCATGTCTTTTGGTTGCTCAAAATTTGAATTTTCCACTCAGGCCTAGTTTGACATATTTCACTAGAAGACAGAAAATGCGCTAAAACACCAGGCAAACCTTTATGCATGTCAACATACAAAATACCAAAATTGTTACTCATCAAATTGTTTTCAAGTTTGGTATATAAAGTTTAGCTTAAATCACAATAGATTTTGAAATACCATTTCAAACATACTCAGAGTTTTGGTAAAACAGCACTTTTCCCTTTTGTGGAGTCTTTCTTATTTTCAACTTTTGGAGTCTCAAATGGCGTTCAATCATTTTGAAGTCAGATGCATTTGAAAGGCGATAAGTTTAATTTCATTTCATAGAAAGGAAGATTTTGAAGTTGTATGGTCAAATCGAAAGTAACTTCAGAATGAAGTTTGGGAAAGATTGTCAGCTCCAGACTTGGCAAAATTTCCTGAGTGTAGGTTAACTGAGCTTGGTTCGAACTTTTGAGTCCCTTAATATCTGATTTTGAAAATGGTCAAGATAGCACATTTGAAGGAAATATCTTGAACTAAAACTTTTTGTATTGGATGTCTTGCACTAAAATGTGTAAGTGTTCAACAACTCAACCAAACTATACAAAGTTTTGCATATTCAATTTGAAATTTTCGACTTAGTGGTTTACTAGCCTAGTTGTTGCTCTTCTCTAAGCATAATTAAGCCAAATCCTTGATTATCGCTAATCTAATCGCGTGTTAAGACTTTTGAGATGCCGGGGGCATCACAACCCACCCCCCTTAAAGAAATCTCGTCCCGAGATTTGTGTGAGGTACGGCTGTATAACTTAGTGCGTACTGCAAAATGGTTATGGGAATTGTGGTTCGTGTCTTTTCGAATCCACGTGGCAACTTCCAATTCTTCACTTGTTGGCTCTGTCAACTAGCTTGTGAATGGTTAGTGCCTCTTTAACACAAGTAGTCACAAAGCACCATCTAGCAAGGATAGGGTGGTCTTCCTAAGGTACTCGACAAGTCGTGCCATATATGAGAGTGAATGAACAAACCATGAAGAGAATGTGGTCAGTGAGCCAGTGACAACGGTAGACGCAATTGAGAGGAGTTACTTCCTGACTTCGATACCAACATTTGAAACATGGTAAGTACCTGATTTATCCAAATAACGAAAGCAAAGTGTACACAGTCGGAAATTGAACAAGGCAGGGTCTTTTGATTGAAAGGAGTATCATCGGATACGTTTTTGAGAGACACATTCATTTTATTTGACAGGGACTGTGTCCACATATAAAATCCCAAGTCAACATGTTTTCAAAGAGTAAGATGTGGTGAAACGCAGCACATTCTACTCATTGGGACAAGAAAGGCACAAGAGGAAGAAGATAGGCCGTATTCGCCTAAACAAGGTGATGATTTGTACGATTTCTTAGCGTTGGTCATGATTGATCAAGAAAATGGCAGTAGCTGACGTGTTCTTACTAGCGAAACAAAATGCTAGTAAGTTCCCTTCTAAGAGGAAGAAAACCACTCATAGATAAATGACGATAAGACAAGAGCACTAGCCGAGGACAAAAGCTAGTGTGGAGGATGTTCGTAAAGTACACCCTCGGGGAATAAGGTTCAACGAATGGGTAGAAAATATCGACGGAGTTAGTGAGAACGAAGTTGACTGTCCCCACCAATCTTCGGAGGCAAGGTCAAACATGGATATGAATTAATATGAACAAGTTGTGGGGTTGAGGCGGATCATCCCCACTGGTCAAGGAGGCAAGGTGAAACAAGGCAATGGAAAGATGTCATGAAGTGGTGGAAATGAGACTGATCACTTCCACAGAAGCAATGAAAAGATGTGAATAACCAGTGGGTGGAGGTTGGAAGGCCATGTGAAACAAGGCAATGACATGATATAAACAAGGTAGTGGAAATAGATTCGGTCATCTCTACGAACCACAAGTAGTAAGATTAACAGAATGGACGAAAACTGGATATGAATGTTCCACGATTGAAGCGATGTCATGCCTTCGCATGTCTTAATGCCAGCACGAACCTAGTAGCACAACCATGTGACGGCCGTACACATAGGACTCCAGGTCCCATCGAGGCACCCAAGACTGCCTAAGGAGACACCACAACAAGAGTGGCTCAATCCTTCCACTTATAGACTCATAATCAATACAAGGTTATGATGAATGAAGAGGAAGTCCGATATGGTATAAGAGCTTGGAGCACTTGAATCCCATTGTAAATGAGGTTCCTTGATTTGCAAGGTTTTGGAGCAAAGAAATAACGAATAGTGGAATACAGTGCAAATAGACTAGGATTTCTCCGATCACAAGGGTTCGAAGTGCATGAACGACAAGGGTTTTAAAGAAAAAGTTACCAAAGCTCAATGTGCTATCACTATAAGACTAGGAGTACATTTCACCATAGGAACGAGATACAAGTTGACTCTATAGAGCCGGACACCCGAGGTCTTTCTGATCCACGGATGTTAGAACCTTCTAATACATAAGTTTGTCCCAAACTTTATCATACTAATTGGTACCCAGCTAGTACTGCCTAAACGTGAGATTGATGCGTCCTGGACGAAGACCGGATTCTTCCTTCAGCCATGTCGGTGCAGTGTTAGGCTTCTCATGGGAGATACCATGGAACAGTAGTCTTGATCTTCCACCGAGTATAAGAACGTCGCCAGATTCGAGGTTGATCTTAGTCGCTCTATCCTTGTCTCGAGTATCGCTGAACAGGAATTCTGCCAGTGTCTCCTATGGAAATTGAGATGACAGGTAAACCTTGGTTGATGCTTCTTCCTGATTCATCCTTATCTTGATGGAGTCCGAGCTTCCCGACGTTGTAGTAGTAGTTAATGATGCATATGTCAGGATTGATTTGAGGAAATTCGCTTACAGTTGAATTTGCAATTTGAGCAATTGTCTTGAAAGCTTCTGGTATCGCAGGGACTTGGGCACCATCGCATGGACGCGTTGGCCCATAGAAACCTGTAGTTGGATCCAAATTCTTCCCTAGACACATCATCCATAGCTTCATCTTGGCTCCGTTCTTGAAACTAGGCCTATAGAATCCTCCTGGACCAATACCTAGTTGTCGACACGTACGAACTATCTTAACTTGATCTTTAGGCTTGACGAAATCCCTTCAATAGAACCATGCCAGGTCGCAGATGTTGAACTGAAGCTGTGTTAGTAGAAGATTATCCCGCTTTTCTCTTCTTCTTGCGACCTTCAGGTGCTGTTGTTCTAGTCTTCATGGGCTCAGGGTGATCAGGGCATAAGTCGAAGGGCTGCGACATCTATAGCAGGAAGAATAAGGCTCCCGTAAGTTCAAGGGTTTTGAAAACTTGGCTGTGGACATAGTGTATTCCGCGTTTACAAACTCGGAAAATATGCCGAAAAGTGATTTCATCGCAAGATGATGGCACCTCTGAGGGTCGACCGATGGATTCTAAAGATCTTAGGAAACGATAGTCATACATTAGTCTATACTCAACCTTGGTGGTATAGAAAGTTCCGGTTAGTTCTATTTTGAAATCGTTCAAGTATCCAAATTTGCGAGCTATGGAAAATCTGTCCAGATAGTTTCTGTATGTTCGGATTCTCCCCTTTACTTTATCAAGCCATACCCCACTAGCTAAGCATCTTCTTGGTATACGAAGAATACAAAAAGCGTTTGCATAGTTGTTGACAATGACCATTACACACGAAGTTTTCATATAATAAGGTTGGAATACGTTGTAGTCTTGAAAACCTTGAGACGGGTTTGATTTTTGGACCGAACGACATGTTTATTGTATTTGGCCCGCATTTATTAGACGCTTTATATTTAGAATGAATGGTGTGTAGAAAAATTGCGACAACCTAAGCGTACTAGTCGAGTCGCTTGCTTAGTTTCTACTAGTTCTATTTGTACTTTGAGCTACGTATCAATACAGTAGTAACACACACTCAATGCAATATGCTCCTAGTCACTCTCAAGCAACAAAAGCAATGCATGTGAGATAAGGTAAGATAAGATGCCATGATGCATGATTCGCCCTATTCGGTCTCACATCACACACCTTATGTATAATTTACATATCTAGCGAGTATCCGGTGACGTATATGCATGGCACTCCCTAATGCAACTAGTCGTTCTCTACTCATTCTTAATTTCGCACGTGGTTAGTGTACCTGCAAAAAAATGCATGCTCATACCAACATCATCACCATCATCATACATTACCACTCTAGCCCTAAAAGTGGCATCCACGAATTTCTTTAAGCTACGCCTGGTGGACGACGTAGTGGCACCATTTCTCCCAATGCACCCAACGTTCCTCCAGTACTGGAGAATTACTGGGGAGAGAAACGGTGGCCAACAAGATCTAGGTATAATTTTGGTCGAAGGAGAAGTGGTCACGAAACACTCCAATGGCGTGACCACCCCCCTTAAAGAGTTCTGCCCTATCAGCATGAATGCAGGGTTCGCAACAGTCCGCAAATCCCAATAGCGCTCCGCCAGTACTGGGGATGGCTATGGCCGAAATGTTGCTTCCCAAAACGCCGAATATGCATATGAGTTCTATCTTGGTCAGAATGTTAGCGATGTCACCTGGTATTTCACTAACATCCTTAATATGGGCATATCGATATTCTCATTTTTCAAATACTTCGAAAAGGGTTTTCGAAAATAGGTTTGCAAATCAAAACTGGATGATATGTCAGTTGTCTGTGTATGATCGGCTCTGATACCAGCTGTGGCGGAACCGCCGATTTAATCCGGTCTAAGCACATCTGCCACCTCTGGCTCGCAATGTGATTAGGCCAAACTAAACCCGGTCGTCCGTGGACAGTGATTTGACCTTTGATATTACCATTTCCCAGAGGAACCGACATCATACACATCTGACTCACGATGGAGCCACAGCAGATACATCATCACAGGCAGTTGAATAGTATAATAATAGACTTAGTTACAACCCGGTTTTAAATAAAATACGAGTCCAACATAGTGTTATAAAGTAGCAAGTTCGAAAGTTTCTCGCAGCGAATTTATAAGTTTAGAGGTCACCATGATATCATCAAAAGATTTGCATTAGAGGTAGCAACATCGAGCCCACCGATGTTGCCCTTGTGCCAATCATGTCGTTTCATCCTAAGTGAGGGCATGCGCCGCCTCCAACACAAGTGCAGACCATGAATTCCATACCTGCGCTCAAAATATGGGGGCAAACCCTGAGTACTAATTACTCAGTAGGTCTTAATGGATTTGGCTTACGGCTGACGCGAAGCGGCTTACTAGCAAGTGGATCCTTAGCCATTGGTTTTAAACAGTAACATGTGTAACATAAGTAGCAAGTTTTCATCATTTGCATAACCTTCAACATAACAGTAACTTGCAATAGGGTAAACAGTTCAATTCAATCATGTGGTATTTCAAAAACCATGAGTATTAAATCCAGGGTGTTCAAGTAGTTACTACGTTGAACGTCAAAGGTATTGGCATTCCCACACCTTGTGGGCATTAGCGATTCGAATCGATTTTAATTCCTGCGAATAACTATCTTGCTAGGGGTATATGCTTACTAGCCATCGCGTTCCCACATATAGCCCCAATCTTAACCTGCCTCGTCCCAAGTTCGATTCACTCCCGCCTAGCCCCCGGGTTGTGACCCCATGACTAGCCTGCCGACATCTCGGTCTCCCCGCCATGAGTACCAAGCTCCCCCGGGCCACCTTCCTCTCAACCAGCGGGTAGGAATGTGTCTCTGTGCTTCGGACGAGCCCAGGAAAGACTTTACCGGTCCCATTCCTCGGATAAGCACAATAGCAATGTTATGCCGACCAATAGGGGAACAGCGGACGGGCCTTATGCGACTCGGGCGGAGTCCAAAGTGCGACCTTATGAAAAGTATATACTGAAATAAATCTCCGCCCGGTCTCCATTTAATTCAGGAGCATCAGTAATAATTGATGTGATAGTAAGCTTTTGTAACTTTGAAAACACCTACGCGACGAGTCCACACACTCGTGTCTACTCGTACCTAGCAAAGTCTAGGCATACTCGTCCTACGAACTCTATGTATAGGTGCTAGGGCCAGGGCGGCCAGGGAGTCTAATGCAACTGGTTTCAAGCAACTCCTAATGCATATGCGTAATCATCAAGTATATTTTGTCTGCTGGGTTAAGTATGGTCTTGCCTACCTTCCTCGTTAGGGTCAGTAGCTTCTTCCGGAGCGTAGTCGGGTCCCTGCTGCTGGTCCTCCGGTTCCTGGTGCAGCTCCTCTTCTGGCTCCTCTACGACGGGTTGGTTCGGCGGTTGTCCTTCGCTCGCGGAATCTATATGCATGACATGGTGCAATTGGAGCATGTATTAGTGCACTGCTTGCTTCATGATACGAGTGCAATGCAAGAAATCAGGGTTTATGGAATAACATTATGCATTTTCGTGATGAAACTTGTTTAGCGTTAAGAAATCGTACAAGCCATCACCTATGATGACTTAGCTTGTCACATATAACTACGTGGGGTGTGTGACGGGGTAGCACCGATTCAGGCGAAAAGGCCGATGCTTACTTAAACACCTATTTTCACCTAGCTCGCTTAGCATTCCTAGCGTGCATTTCTCAATAGTAGTGAAGACCTACGTTGCATTCCAACTTAGTGGCTGAGGCCTGCATACTCCTTAAGTTTCCAAATATGATTCATGGTAGCATTTATTGATATACTAGTCTCACATTTTCTATTATTTACGTAAATATGCATTATTTCTACCATTTTCAAATCAGAGCCAAAACCTTACATGCACCACCTCCTACTGTAGCAGTGAGTCATGTTCATAACCTAGAGCTCACATCAAGCCCCTAAAGTCATTTGGAGCATTTTTTTTACCATAGCAACCTTTTCTTAAATTAAATATACGCTTAAATACAAGACAAGGGCAAAATTGTAATTAAACAGTAAATTCTAGGGCTACCAAAATTTATACAGAGCCTACACATGTTCACAAGGCCTCTGCCCAAATTTCATAATTTTTGAAGCTCACTTTTCCCACATTTCCTATTTATCAAGGTTTTTCATGCATGTACAATAACAGGGGCAAAAAGGTCTTTTCCTATTCAACCATCATACCCAGCAGATATATCTCTTAACAAGGATAAAAATGCAACTTAGTTTGTATTTTTCTGATTTTTATTTGATTTACTATGAATTTTCAAAGTTCTCAGCTTAATAAAATGCATTAAACCAAAAATCCTAATGACCAGGGACCCCAACACAGTTAAACATGGACTTCAAGGGCCTGCATGCAATATTTCCATGACTCAGTACACAGTGACTCGAATGGAAACAAAATAAGGCAAAACACAGGGGGTTTTCACAAAAGTGGCGCCTCTTTCTTCTACCTTGGGCCGGCCAGGGAGGACGGCGCAGGGGCGCGGTCGCGCGCGTGGAGGCGCGGGGTTGAAGCCGAGCCGCTCCGGCCGTGTGTTCCCGGCGACGGGCTTTCTTTCCCCTAAGGTCGCGTCGCGCGGGGAGGGCGGGAAGGCCGGCGCGGAGGCGGTGAACCGGGGCGTCCACGGCGTCACACAGAGGCCCGTGGCGCGGCTCAATCCGACCGCTCCGGTGAGGGAGGAGGCCGGGCTTGGGCATGTAGGGTGCGCGCGGATGAGGGGAATCCGGTGGTGGCGTCGAGGGGCACGGGGATGGTCCGGTGGCGGCTCTCCATGGCGAGCTCGGTGGCGGCCTTGGTGCGCTCGAGCGGCGCACGTGGGGAGGGGTGGAGGACGAGGCCTCGGGCTTCAACGACGGAGGGGACCAGAAGGGAAGGCTTCCGCGGTGCCGGTGCGCGTCGCGGACGGAGGAGGGATGACTCGGTTGGCCGGCGCATGGGTTTGACATAGCTCGAGCTCCGCGGCCATGGCGGCTCACGCTCTGGGCGTGCACCAGGGCAGGGAGCAGAGGCAGGGGAGCAAGGAAAAGGGACGGGGAAGAGGGCGCGGAGCTGGGAAGGAGCAGGCAGCGCAGGCCGGGCGAGGGCGGCGCGTGGCCATGGCGTGGCATGCTGGTGCCCATGGCGCGGCGCGGGCAGCCTTCGCCCGCCGCGTGGGCGCAGGGGAGGGGAGGAGGAAGAAGGCGACGCGCGGGTGGACGCGGTCCGTAGACCGTGGGACGCTGACAGGTGGGCCCGGACGGGGAAAAAGTATTACGGTGCATTGGACCGAGTTCTGGGAGACGGACGAAGGTGGGACCCACCGGTGCGACGTGTCCCAACCGCGTGAGCAGGAATCCGATGACCTTACAGGTGGGGCCCACTCGTCAGCGACTCATGGAGAAAACAAAATTCGAAAAATAGAAAAACCCCCGTTGACTGCAGGAAGACCTGTTTGAAACTTGAGTTTTTGAGTATTCTAGATTCCGAATTTGAGAAGGACCCAATTGAATGAAACGTTGTACATTTTAGGATCTACAACTTTGTCAAAAGGAGTAATACCAGATTCCAGGTTTAAATATGATTA
The DNA here is from genome assembly GCA_030272315.1 of Paspalum vaginatum. Classification (NCBI taxonomy): domain Eukaryota; kingdom Viridiplantae; phylum Streptophyta; class Magnoliopsida; order Poales; family Poaceae; genus Paspalum; species Paspalum vaginatum. The sequence goes on along the minus strand of CM059013.1, from coordinate 30,382,525 downwards.
AATTTGAATTTAACCTGCTGACTCCAGTTTGACCAACAACACCTTCCAATTTGTAAATTCCATAAGTCCATTTTAGGAGCACTTTCACATAAAGATTTATATACCAAAGTTGTTCCTATTTTCATGCCCTACAACTTTCTTACATAGAGTTTTATATGATCATGTCTTTTGGTTGCTCAAAATTTGAATTTTCCACTCAGGCCTAGTTTGACATATTTCACTTGAAGACAGAAAATGAGCTAAAACACCAGGCAAACCTTTATGCATGTCAACATACAAAATACCAAAATTGTTACTCATCAAATTGTTTTCAAGTTTGGTATATAAAGTTTAGCTTAAATCACAATAGATTTTGAAATACCATTTCAAACATACTCAGAGTTTTGGTAAAACAGCACTTTTCCCTTTTGTGGAGTCTTTCTTATTTTCAACTTTTGGAGTCTCAAATGGAGTTCAATCATTTTGAAGTCAGATGCATTTGAAAGGCGATAAGTTTAATTTCATTTCATAGAAAGGAAGATTTTGAAGTTGTATGGTCAAATCGAAAGTAACTTCAGAATGAAGTTTGGGAAAGAGTGTCAGCTCCAGACTTGGCAAAATTTCCTGAGTGTAGGTTAACTGAGCTTGGTTCGAACTTTTGAGTCCCTTAATATCTGATTTTGAAAATGGTCAAGATAGCACATTTGAAGGAAATATCTTGAACTAAAACTTTTTGTATTGGATGTCTTGCACGAAAATGTGTAAGTGTTCAACTACTCAACCAAACTATACAAAGTTTTGCATATTCAATTTGAAATTTTCGACTTTGTGGTTTACTAGCCTAGTTGTTGCTCTTCTCTAAGCATAATTAAGCCAAATCCTTGATTATCGCTAATCTAATCGCGTGTTAAGACTTTTGAGATGCCGGGGGCATCACATTGATGATCCTGCAGCTGTGATGTGGTATCTCTGTTTCAACTCAGCAATTTCATACCCATGCTTCAATGCATATGCCTTGCTGATAAAAGTGAAAGACGCTCCAGAATCAAACAATACAACCGTAGGATGATCATTGACCAGGAATGTGCCTACTAGAACTGGTTCACCCTAAGGAACTTGCCCAAGCTAACTGTAGTGCAATAGGCCCATCTTTGGGGCTAATCTCTTCCTTCCGCCTGTAGGCACTGGCCACTAGTATGTTGGTGTGTGCAACAGTTGCGACAGAAATGTTCGGCTTTTCCACATTTGAAACAAGTCTAGTCGACATTTGATTTGATGGGTGGCACTGTAGTAGGTGGATGGGGAGGTGCACTATAGGTTGACAGGTGTAGTTGTCCCTCACTGTACTGCTCCTGCCGTTGGGGTTCAACGATGTAACATGTTTGCAGCTATGCATGATGCACAACCTGTTGCCGCTAGGATGAACTCGACGGAGGTGTGCTTGCAAGTCTTTTCCTCCGCTGGTCCTCCTGGGATGCATGAAGACGTTGCTCCATGTCAATGGAAACATCCATCAACTCAGTAAAGCTGTTGTAGTGGCATCCCAAGTGAGACAGTAGAGTGGGATCGAACCCATCCAACAGACAGGCAACCCTATGTGGGTCGGTGTCGACATCTTTAGGGGAGTACTGGGACAGGCGGACGAAGGCCTATACATACTCGAGTACTGACATATCCCTTGACGAAGTGCACGGAACTCTCACTGCTTGAGCTCAATGAGGCTAGGCGGGAGATAGTGAGCACGGAAAGCAGCACGGAACTCGTCCCATGTGACCCGGTGCCCAGCGGGTTGCATGGCTAGGAAAGAAGCACACCAGGCCCCTGAGGGACCATGTAGACACTGTGCCGTGAAGCGAGCCTTCTGTTGCTCAGTGAGGCAGGGCAGCAGACTGAACTTGGACTCAATGATTCGAAGCCAGTCATCTGCATCCAATGGATCCGCAGCAGTGGTGAAGATCTGGGGATGTAGCGCCGCAAAGTCAGTGTAATTGATTTCTTGCGGATCACGCCGTTGTTGTTCTTGAGCCAGCAAATTAATAAGCTGCTGAGCAACCCGAGTGGCCAACTCGGAAGGAGGTGGTGCATCGTGAGCAGCCCCCTGTCCAGACGTCTCGGGTGGAGTGACCATCTGCAGGAGTGAAGTCAACCATGTTTAGATCAACAACTTTAGTGCAATAGATGCGATGATAAAAACATCGTAGCATCTAGGTATCATATAAGTACATGGAAGCATGTAAAACGAAATCATATAATTGCAGGTAAAGTGTTAGTCTACTTCTTGAAATTTTTGACAGCCATTGGACATGACTGTACTGCAAGCTGCTATTATATTGTGCAGGCAGCACCTCTGAGTTTCGATAATCTGGGTGTCAAGACGACTGATCTAGGTGAAACTCAGAATACAAAAGTTGTTTAAAACATAGTTTACTACAACTTCCACATATACCATTTTTATCATTATAGTCGGGACAATGGTGCAAAGTTCAGTTTACTGACTGCACTCAGGTTTTCAGCTCTAGCTGCGACAACTACCAGTTCGAAAGTCGAACTGTGCATATTCTGTGCATTTTTGTGCCATAACATCTATAATAATGTTGTTCTTTATGTTGTGCTCTCTGACTTTGTTATATAAAGTTTTGATCAACTCCTTTTGCAATTCAGTCAAATCCCTCAATTTGTTAATTCAGGTCAGGTCTGTCCCAATTCTGAATTCAAGTGTTTTTGACTATAACTCACAAACGAGACCCCTCCAAAAGATACTTTATGTATCAAAGTTGTCCTACACCTTGTACACTACAAGTTTGGTATATAAACCTTAGATCATTTCCTCCATTATCTGGGCGAAATACCTAATCTCCTTCCATGTGTTGTTTCAGTTCAGATAGCAACTTTAAAGGAAACTGCCCATAACTCTGAAATGAAGTGCATTTAGAAGAGACTTTATATACCAAAGTTGTGCATCCAGAAATGCTAAGCAAGTTTGGTATACAAAGTTCAACCCAGATCCTTCCAGATCTCAAGTTACACCCGGTTTTAGCTGCAGCTGTATGGAATTTCAGACTGCTAGCTAAATGCGAGTTTGATGTGCAGTTTCAAATTTGATGCCGATGTCATTCTTTCATCCTCACTTGATATTTGGGCATTAATACGTGGGAAGAAGTGACTTCATATACTTTAAGTTAATGAGAGTGTGAAAGTTTCAAATTTGGTGGGTAGAACGTGAGGAGTGATATTTTCATTCTTATTCGATTTCTATTGTGACTTTTAAAGATGATAATTGATAGAAAAGCAAACTTAATACATAGAATGAGAAAAGCATGAATGTCATGATGCATGATTCGTCCTATTCGTTCTCACATCCCACACCCTATGTATAGTGTATATATATATATATATATATATATATAACTAACAATATTTTGGTGACATATGCACGTCTCTTCCTAATGCAACTATTCATTCTCTGGTCGTTCTTACTTTCGCGTGAATCGTACTTAGTGTACCTGCAGAAAAATGCATGCTCACATCATTACCACTTTAAACCTAGAAGTGGCATCCATGCTATTTGCGCCACGTGGACAACGCATCTGTAGGGTCCTCTGCTAGACCGGGCTGGTATCCACTACGAGCAAATTGAATCTTGCCACATCAAAACAGAAGAATGGTCACAAACACCCAAATGGTGGCCATCCCCTGTAAATTTCTATCCTACCAGCATGAATGCATGGTTCACAACAGTTCCCAAATCCCAATAGTGTTCCACCAGTACTAGGGATAGCTATAGCCGAAATATTGCTTCCCAGAGCGCCGAATGTGCATATGAGTTATATCTAGGTCAGAATGTTAGCAATGTCACCTGATATACGTTAACATCCTTAATATCGGCATATCGTATAGTCTCATTTGTCAATTACTTGAAAAGGGTTTTCGAAAATAGGTTTGTAAATCAACACTCACCCAACCCAAGTCCACTGGTGTCACCCTTACCACGTTTGTTTGCCTCTTTGATCATCCTAAGCTGAGGTTCCCTGGCATACATCCAGCTCAGCACCTCTCTCAACCTACAGTTGTCCTCTTCAAGGATCAACTTCACCTCTCTCAGATCCTCCAGAATCAAAGTCTGGGCAGCACAAGTGGGACATTCTAGAGAGGGAATCACAGGAGCAGACTTCTCAAGCTTTCTAATGGTGGCATATTTCTCCACCAACTGTAGCCTCAAAGTGAGACAGTTCTCACATGTATTAGGGGGTGCTGAAAGCACCTCAAAGTCAGCTCTCACCTGGTCAAACTCACTCCTCAAGGTAGGACAGACCATGCACGCACCCAAAAGCGTGGGTCTAGCCCTAAGCTCCTCCAACTCCTTTGAGCTACCCCTCACACTTCAGCTTCAGCTCAGCTATGTCAACAGCTAGGTAAGGGCAAGACTCGCACTCAGGCACCTCACTCAAGGTAGGCTCATCCAATTTAGACTGGAGCTTGCCAAACTCAACCTTCAGCCTATCCATCTCCTCTACGTGATGAGCATACTTGCTCTTCTGCTCACAAAGGTCACCCATGAGGGACTCACACGTAGGGCACTCAAACTCACTAGGCTGGGCTTGCACACTCTTCAGCCTCTCAATCTCAGCCAAAGCATCAACAAGCTTGGCTTTCTGCTTCTGCAACTTCTTGGCTGCCTTCTCCAACAACTTATCCTGGACTTTCAACTCACGACTGTTCCTCTCTAGGATATCAATGATCTCAGCTTGCTTAGGAGTTTCCTCTTCATCGGAGGAGTCATTGTCGTTGCCCTTGTCTTCCTTGTCCTCAAGCGCCAAGGAGCAGAACGATCTCTGGTTCACCTTGTGCTTGCGCTTGGACTTGGTGGGGACGAAGCAGAGGCCAGCTGGACCACCTTGTTCTCTCCTCTTGTCCCACTTGGCGATGATCTCCTCAGCGCTTAAGCTTGACAAAGACGAAGACGAAGAGGAGAAGGAGGACGATCCGCTGCAAAGACCACCAAGCTCGGCAAAGAAGGCCTTGTCCCGCTTTCGGTTGTCCTTCTGGTAACTTTTGAAAGCCTTCCTGAAGTTCTTGATCTTGCTGGAGCATTACTTGGTGTGGTCGCACTTGCCATGGTCGTGCTTGCCAGAGCTGGTGCTTGTTGGAGTCACGAGAGTGCCTCTTGCCCTTCTTGTAGTACTCATTCTGCTTGTTCGGGCAATCGGTGATGAAGTGGCCGACCTCTCCGCACTCGAAGCACTTAGGCCTCTCGCCCTTCTTCTTGCTCATCTGGTTGTCATAGGCACGCTGAAAGCGACTAGACATCAGACAAAGCTCATCATCCCCAAGTGACGCCAACTGCTCCTCTGTCACAGACATCAAAGCAGAGGACGAAAAACCATGAAGTGGGGGGTTAGTAGCAAATTCCTTGGAGCCGGAAGCCAAGGCCAGACTCTTGGAGCCGATACCATTGAGCATATCTGTCATCTTGTAATCAACGTCTGTGGCCTCGAGCTTGCTATAAAGCTCCTCAACTCCCAAGGTGTCATACCCTACCGACTCAAGAATGGAGTTCTTCTTGATCTCCCACACATTCCTGTCCAAGGAATAAAGCAGCTTGATAGCCTGCTGATGGTTAGTGTATGGGAGAGCAGCGGGGGCAGAGTTGACATGGAGCTTGTTGATGATCGACTGAAAACGACCAAACAAGGCATCCATAGACTCTCCTAGCTTCTGGATGAAGTTCTCATACTCGCGCCGGTAAGTCTCCACAAGCCAACCCTTAACTGTCACTGTCCCCTCATGGTGTGCACTGAGCAGGGACCAGATCTCATGGGTGGTATCAAGGTAGCTCACCCTCTCGTAGTCCGTTGGACCAAGTCCAGAGAAGACAAAGTTCACCGCCTTGTAGTTCGCCTCGTGCTGAGTAATGAGCGCCAGTGTGGTATGCTCGGCAACGGGGAGCACCGTGAAAGTCGTACTCTGTGTAGCATCCCATATGTTCTCGCTCTGTCTAAGCCAGAAAGCTCTCATCCTACCCTTCCAGTAGGGATAGCCATCTGAGCTGAGAACCAAAACCTTCCTAGAGTGCGCCATAGTCGCTACTGGTTTCTCACCGGTAAAGGTATGAAGAAACCTAACCGGCTCTGATACCAATTGTAGGACCGAGACGTGTGACTAGAGGGGGGTGAATAGGAGCACTTTAAAACTCAAACTCCCAACCCCCAAAACTGGTGCTTATGAAAAGAACTAGACACCGTCCACTAAACAGATACGTGTCTAGTAGCGCAAGGTGCCGTCCACTGAGAGGATACGCACCAAGCACGAAAACCGCGAGCCAACTCAACAAAGGCACCGTGGCAATGGATCTTGCAAGTCCGCCACACGACACTCACCGCACCAAAGTGAGTCTCACTGTCTTATAGGAAGCAAAGAGAATGGTCTTAAAGTGGGGAATGCAAAAGTCCAGAGCAAAAACACAGTGGAAGAAGCAAATAGTAGAGACATAGCTCCTGCCCTGGACACACCGGATAGTCCAGTGTTAGGGGCCTAACAGTCCGGTTCCACTGGACAATCTAGCAGGAGCTATCGGATTGTCCGTTGCAGACCCTGCCTAGGCATCCGATGCCGAACAGTCTAGTGAGGGCCACGGGACTGTCCGCTGGCTCGACCGGATAGTGCGGTAAAGTCGCAGGAAAGGGGTTTTCACACCCAAATTTGTCCAAATCTTGTCTAATCTTCACAAAATTTTGCACAGGCTGTCTGGACCCTATTAAAAACCTTTTCCCAAAAGGTCAACTCCAAATAACCACGGGATCAGCGGGAATTTTAGATCTCGTGAGATGGCAATCTTTGGGCAAGAAAGGGGGAAAACTCAAGGGTGACTTGCTCGTGGAAATCCAGAAGGACAGAGATGTTTTAAGACATATTATCCACATCCTTGCAAGTCCAAAAGAGCCAAATAAACAGGATTAATTCGCAGGCAAAGCAAATCACCGAAAGCCATTGAGTTTCATCCAAAATCCAACTATAAAAGGGGGGAGGAAGATGGCTGCACACATGAACATGAATTGGGGACGAATCTTGCCTTGATTAGAAGTGGAAATCAGTGCTTACAAGGTTCCTCACAGCCTACCACCCTTCATCCTCCCACTAATGCTAAGCACCCGATTTGATCTCTAAGCTCTTGGCTGGTTGGAAACTAAGCCTAGGGTTTCTAGAGGTGGAAGAGTCACCAAAATGACCAACCACTTAGGTATTTATAGCCCCTACCTAACTGACTCATTTCACACTAAGACCCCTATATTACAGAAATGCCCATATGGGCCAAAACAGAAAAGACTCGACTATCTCAGGGACGGACGACCACGATGGGTGTTGATCTTCTTCGGTTGCAAGCTAACTCTCAGATGACGTCCACGTGGCTAGTAGTCCAAATCCGCCGATCGACCCCTGGTTTTTTAGTCAGAAACCAGGAAACTTTAGGGTTTTCTTCCTTGGCCGGGAACGGCCCACTCCACTCTATCTCGGCGAGAATGAACCCATTCATCGAGTCTGGTAACTTGGTGGTAGGGTGGCAGATTTGAGCGAATCCACCAACACCCTCGCACGTCGTCACGCCATGTACTCGGGTTGGAGAACCGCAATGGCACCCGGCATCCCCTGTCCATCGGGGTCACCTCGCAGTCCTTCGGAGGTCTTACTTCAACCGTCGCCGTGCCGCTCCTCTGTGTACCAAACTCCCATGGCCGACTAATGTCGAGTATGCCTCCAATCCTTCAGAGGGTTTCCATCTACCTCCCATCCATTGGAGGGCCTCCTATCCATCGGAGGCCTTGTGCCCAAGTCCTTTTGGGTCTTTGGCTTCCGTTGATAATCACTCATCACTCCAGAGGCAATGGAGCCAGTCCATTGGCTCTCAGTTGTTCTTTCCATTTTCACTTATGGGAGCAGCGAAAACCTCGTATAGCAGAGCAGTTGGTGTAGTAAAGGGGAGTTGGGAAAGACTCAAAATCAAGTTCTGTCTACACTTATTTCCACAACATTGAGTTGTTGACCTCCGATGGGAAGTTCTCAACTTGCGACAAGGATGCAATGTGGACTTAGCCGCAGCCTGGTCACATTTCACCAGTCTAGTCGCGTCCGGTCTAGACTTGGCAACACTTTGTCTGAGGCCTTTAACCAAGTGTAGGACTTTGTCTGGACCTAGCTATAGGAGGATCATTCTCTCACTTAACTACCCCAGAAGGATGAAGAGTTCTTAACAAGATACTCGAAAAATCCTCAGATGGCAGTAAGATTGAGAAGCCACAGTCACAACCACAAGATCCACCTAAGCCTAGCTACTCTAAAGAAGGCCAAAACGCTCAACCACCAGCTCCACTATCCCGCCAAACCCTCAGAATTGAGGACATCGCTTAACCAACCACGTCGCAAGACACTGAGAGGGTTAGTGCCTCTGTGACAAACCCTCTGTCAGTCCCTCCATTCTTATTCAAGGATGAGTTGTTCACGGGCTTTGGGAATGTATCTCGGCTACCCAAAGTGACTTGATGCTTCGAAATGACCTCTCAACCAGCATACATCTTCCCACAACAGATACATCAATTGAGAGAGGACCTACTTTGGCTTACAGCTGTAATAAATCGGGAATGGCTAGAAGAGAGATGACTCGACACAAAATTCATTAGGTTCTACCTAGGACCAACTCTCGTCCCTGGCCGTGTATACGACATGCTCCCACAAGACATTCTTTATGAACCATGAGTCCGGGTGAATATCATTCCTAAATCTGTTGTAGACACCTATTTCCCCACTCAACCATGATCAAAATCCAACATTCCCTTGAAGTGAAACAAGAATGAGTCATCGAAAAATCATGGAGTTATTCAGGTCATACCAGTTACCTTGCGGGACAAACAGGTGTTCTTGGATTTCCACATCTTCGGCATACCCGAAGGGCCCATGCCACTCATTTTGATCGGGCTCCCGATTGCTTCCCTCATCAACGCGATCAATCCAAGGCAGCTATAGTTTCAATTTGGAAAGAGGTGCTCAAGGTTGGCATGAGTCGAGCATTGAACACCAAAATCGAGTCTAAGCCAGAGGTTGACCCCTTAGAAGAAGTGATGGGTATTTCACTTGAGGAAGAGGAGGATCCGCACAGCCTAGAGGAAGAGGCTAGCAACTTCAGTGTGGTAGAAGAGCTACTTGAGTTCGAAGAATTGGGTGAATCATTGTGGCCCGACCCCCCAAATATAGAGCTTAAACAGCTACCGCCTGGCCTAAAGTAGGCCTTCCTCAACAAGAATCCAGACACACCGGTGGTCATCAGCGACAAGCTGACCGAGAATGAAAGCCGATGATTGATCTCAGTCTTGGAGAAGTACAAATTAGTGCTTGGGTACTCACTCCAAGATCTAAAGAGAATCAGCCCAAACCTGTGCACACATCACATTCCCATGGAGACCAAACATCGGCCTACAAGGGAACCACAACGGAGACTCAGCAATGCGATAAGAGAGGTTGTCAAGATGGAGGTACTCAAACTCCTTACCCCATACAAGATAGTGACTAGGTCAGTCCAGTCCAAGTCATAACAAAGAAGGGTCAGATGATAGTTGTCAAGAATCAAAACAATGAGTTAATCCCTCAGCGTACTGTCACCGGATGGCGGATGTGCATCGACTACAGAAAACTCAACTCTACCACCCAGAAAGATCATTTCCCTCTTCCTTTCATTGATGAGATGCTCGAAAGACTAGCCAACCACTCCTTCTACTATCTTGATGGCTACTCTGGTTATCACCAGATCCCCATTCACCCAGATGACTAGAGTAAGACCACTTTCACCTATCCCTACCGCACTTTCACTTATCGGCGGATGTCGTTCAGGCTATGCAATGCTCCAGCATCATTCCAGCGATGTATGATGGTCATATTCTTTGACCTGATCGAGAACATAATGGAAGTCTTCATGGATGACCTCTCAGTCTATGGCAAAACCTTTGATGGATGTCTAGATAATTTGGAAAAGGTTCTCCAGAGATGCAAATAAGTTGACCTTGTCCTAAACTGGGAGAAACTTTATGGTCATAGAAGGGATCGTGCTTGGACACAAAGTATCAGAGAGAGGCATAGAGGTGGACTGTGCAATGATCGAAGTTATTGAGCAGCTACCACCTCCATCAAACATCAAGGCACTCCGAAGCTTCCTTGGACATGCTGGGTTCTACATGAGATTCATAAAAATTTCTCCTTTATAGCCCGACCACTGACCAATTTGTTTGCCAAATACACACCCTTTGTGTTCGATGATACATGCCTAGAAGCCTTTCATACACTCAAGAGGGCACCTGTCACAGCACCCATCATCCTACCACCCGACTGGAATGCTCCATTTGAAATCATGTGCGATGCCAGCGATTACGTTGTAGGAGCAGTCTTAAGCCAGAGCAAGGATAGAAAACATCATGCCATATGCTATGCAAGCAAGATACTTACTGGCCCACAACTAAATTACTCCACCACCGAAAAAGAACTTTTGGCCGTTGTTTTTTCCATTGATAAATTGATATCATACTTGGTGGGAGCCAATGTCATCATATACATACACCATGCAGCTCTCAATTATCTCCTCACCAAGAAAGATGCAAAGCCATGACTAATTCGGTGGGTCTTGTTGCTCCAAGAATTAAATATAGAAATCAGAGACAACAAGGGAGTTGAAAATTCGGTTGCAGATCATCTCTCACAAATGCAGTTTGAAGAAACGTCATCCTTGCCGATTGACAATTACATGAGAGATGACACCCTCCTAAAGATTACAACATCCCAACCATGATATGTAGATCTAGTCAACTACCAGGTCATAGGATACGTACCCGAAGGAGTTGATAAGAGGAAACTGATCCATGATAGTCGATTCTATCTCTGGGATGACCCCTACTTATATAAACTCTATGCAGATGGACTCTTATGTCGCTGCATTCCTACTTGCGAAGTACCCCAAATCCTTAACAGATGTCACTCATCTTCCTATGGAGGACACTATGGAGCCTACCAAACTCATGCAAAAATTTGGCAAAGTGGATTCTACTGGCCAAATATGTACGATGATGCCAAGGAGTTCATACGAAGGTGTCCGAGGTGCCAACGCCAAGAAAACATTAATCCAAGGGATGCTATGCCACTCACCAGTAACTTTCAACTTGATGTATTTGATGTGTGGGGCATATACTTCATGGGGCCCTTTCGCAAGTGTGGAGACAAAGAGTACATCCTGATCGCAATGGACTATGTATCAAAATGGGTAGAAGTGTTGCCGTGTTCTACGGTAGAAGACATTCTATCAGAATGTTCTATGACACCATCTTTCCTCGATTTGGTATGCCAAGGGTCATCATCAGCAACAAAGGACCACACTTCATAGATAAAAGATTTAAGAGGTACCTCGCTGAACTCAGTGTAGATCACCGTGTTGCCACTCCATATCACCCGCAGACAAGTGGCCAAGCTGAGACATCAAACAAGCAGATTAAGAACATCCTGCAGAAAACTGTCGAAGCTATGGGAAAAGACTGGGTATCCAAGCTACTCGATGCTCTCTGAGCATACCGCACAGCATATAAAACTCCCATTGGCATGACAACCATATCAAAAGGTGTATCACAAGACTTGTCATCTACCAGTAGAATTTGAGTTCAAGTGTCACTGGGCGATAATCAGGATTTGAAGACAGATTCAACTCACTGAATTGGAGGATTGGAGGGAACAAAAAGATGGCAAGAAAAGCACATCAAGATCAAGACATTCAAATATGGAGACAAGGTACTACTTTTTAATTCTCTCATTCATTTGTTTGGTCATGGTAAGCTTAGAAGTAAGTGGAAAGGACCCTTTTTGGTCCTCAATGCCGCCGATCATGGTGCCATCACCATCTAGGATGATGATGAGAAAATCTTTTAGGTGAACGGGCTACGCCTAAAAGTTTTCCTAGAGCCCGAAATGCCACAGCTCTAAGAAGTGGACTTCTACGAGCTGGAAGAAGTGGCATGATCACACGGCCATGGTCTAGCTCCAACATAAAACGAAGCCATGTACACTACCATGCTCCTCACTTTTCTATCTTATCTCACCTTTTGCTTTCATTTCACCAAAATCTCAGCCAAAGTTCAAAGTTTTCACCATGAAGAGGGTTTTCAGTACACCAAAAAGGGCAAAACCGACCTCTGGTCTGCCAAACCAAGGTTAGCGAGGCTGCCCAGCTGAAGATCCAGGCAGCCCAACCCCTGGTGTGGCCACTCGGCCTAAGGGCCTGGCCCCTTAGTGGTCGCTGGGCCTTTCCACTTTGCCACTCGACCGCCTCACTTTGAATTTTGGAGTGATATGATCCCCAACAGCTCGGAAACTTGATTGATTAGATAAGATCGAGCTACCATTGACTTAAATGCAAGAGTTCACCCCCTTCCTACACTCTCACCACTCCCATCTCGTCTCCACCTTGAAAACACAAGTCATGGCCTCAAACAACACACCCTCCAAGAGCCTAGCCCTCACATCTGGCACCATGGCGACCTACTCACCGACATCTGAAGATGAACTTGTCCCAAGAGGAGTCATCCCCATCACGGACAACACAGTGGTGCTAGACATCACGCCACTGGCCGCCCAGCCTCCCTCTCAGGCCACCCGGCCCTAGGGTAGGCCGCCCAGCCAAGAGCAAGGTCGCTCGGCCTCTCCTACGCACTCTCACAATGCAGGTAGGCCTGCACATGGTCTATCTCCTGCACAAACCATTGCCAAGAAGGTGTTTTAGGTAGATTCTCCTCTGCCTATTGTCGAGAAGATCAGCCCCAAGGTGCCGGTGTGGAAGCTTTTCTCAGATGATTCCGTTAGGGGCAATGGAGTGCCCAAGAGCCTGGGATCACCGGCCTAATCCGGCGGGGCGAAGTCACTCCCTCCAAAAAGTGGGGGAAGGTGCTGATCCCAAAGCACATTGAGGATGTCCTTCGGGGGGACGCATCTATTGATGAATCCATTGACTCCACTCCCCCCAGGAGAACCATCCATAGGAGTGCAAAACCTCCTCCGATCAGGTCACCACTGGGACACTTTGAAGAATCAGAGGAGAAACAGACCATCGAGTCTCTTAAGTTAGAGATAAAAGCGCTGACGCATGCACTCCATAAGCTTAAAGAGCGCTGTGCAGAAGGCGAGCTTTGGAGGTGGGAGATCAATGACAAGTTATAGATCCTTAGGAGGGGCTTCTCCTCCATGTTCCATCACCTTGCCAAAGCCACGGGGGACCCAAAAGCTTATGATCTACCCATGCCATAGATGCCCCGAGCTTCATAATAATTTTTTAGTATAGGCGCCCTTTTGTTTTCTTAGTGCTTAGTTGTTTTCTTTATTTCTTTGTATGAATGTTGACGTCTCTTAGCATAACAGATTTTACTCTGCAAGTAAAAGGAGATTCGCTGTAGCCTTTTCACCCAAAGTATTCCGAGTATTGTAAAAATCCACAGGGAAGCGGCAAGCGAGAGAGTGTAATTGAATAATCTCAAATCGAATAAGCTGTAAACTTGAATTAATTATGCCAACTAATAGTTATACAGGGGTAAGCGTGATAAAGATAGGTGTATGGTGGAGAGGTAAGTCTATCAAAGATATACATAGAAAGGTATAGTTGCCTGGGAGGACAACGAGGAGATAAAGTCACCAAAATCTATTTCTATTCGGCTGCAAAGATTATACGTGAAAACTAATGTCACTCAATTAAGCTGGTCAGGGTCTTGCGTCGAGCGAAATTCTAGCATCCTCGAGGAGCCAGGGGTAGATAGTTGGCAACTGAAAGAGGACCTAGCTAACGCCTATGGGCCTCCCAAACGATAGGCCTGGGATACACAGGCAAACCACACGCTCTCACCGAGTGGGGCTACCAAACAAATCTATGTGGAGAGGATGGTACGCTATAAACGTGTTCAAGCGAAGCCTAAACAATGACATACCGTCCTTGATCAGAGGAGAGGGTCTAGCCAGAGCCTAGCGTCTAACTCTAGGGTTAAGTTATAGCACCAGCAAGAATAACAAAGTAGACACAATCTAACCGTAGCAAGTATGCAAAGGAAGGTACACCACACTCACAAGAGATAGAACTAGAGTAAAATATAACTGAAATTATATTGAAGATAATCTAAATCCAAAAGATACAAAGCTTTACCACAGACTCGAAGATAACTCCGGAGACTCTGAGGCAAAGCTCGACTCAACTCTAACTCCTAGGACTATCCTAAGTACTAAAGGAAGAGTGTGCCACTCTAAGGTAGCTCTTGAACTCAACTCCACACCATACAAATGAGCTCCTGGGGCTATTTATAGTCTAGTGAGTGAAGGGGTATTTGTATACACAATAGGTTAGTTAGGGGTGAGGTCAATGGCCGGGCGGCCATCCCTATGGCCGGGCGGCCACCCCTATGGCCATGCGGCCATAGGATCCACCGACTTAGGTGATCCGATGCTTGATATTGCTTCCCCATGTCGGTTGGCGGTTGATACAGTTGGTGCATGTGTAAAATGCCTCCACGGGGTGGCCGAGCGGCCACGTGTCTTCCACTTGTTAGTTGCATGCTTGGTCCCTCAGATTCTTGATGTCACCGATCTTCATTTCGGTGCTCTTTCGACCCTTGGATGTATTGGATACCCTTTTCTATGGCTGGATCTTCATTGTCTTGTGTTTGTTTGCTTGTAGGATCGAAGACGTGGCAAGTAAGGTGGCCCGACGGCCATGCAGCCCCTGACCAGTGGCCGTGCGGCCATTGTTGGGCTGGAAGCTGGCCGGGCGGCCATGGACTATGGCCGGGTGGCCGTGGCCCTTTTGCCATTATTGCCCATCTTTGGTCTTTGACGTGTTTGCAACCATTTTATGTATATTTTTGGTACCTGCATCCAAATATTCATATACATCTCATGGAACTCATTAGTAGCAAGGGTTAGTCTAATAAAATTACGTGTTTCACTTCATTTCAAGGATAGTTGATGGTAAAAGTCATCAAATAATGACCGTCAACAATGAACAGCGCCTATCATTGTTTTAGTCATTTGCTTTCATCATTAATGCTTAGATCAATAAAGTTTTGTTTATGTTTACTTTGAGTTAAAGTGTGGGGGGAATGGCACTTGGTCACCCCATCTTCCTGTCACTAGCCCTACAGAAACGAATGAGAAACATGATGTACAGGGTTCCATTGCACTACTCACAAAAACCTGGGACGATCCGAGCCAAAAGCTGGCCGCCTGACATTAACCCCTGGCCGCCCGGCCTAGCACCCTGGCTGCCTTGGCCTATCACACTCACGAAAAAAGTACAATACGCAGAAAGATACGTCCTAGAGCATTTCTCCACACAAGTTGAATGGTGCAAAGGTCAAAAAGCACACTTGAGAGGCCGCCTGGCCACTGCCTTTGGCTTCTCGGCCTGGTCCCCTAGCCGGCTGACCTGGCAGGAGGTGGATGGCCCATCCTCACTTCGCCTTGCACCATGAACCAGGTATTATTGTCAATATTTCAAGTATGGTTTGTTGCATTTCATTCCAAACATGAAACTTGGATAGAAATCTACTCTACATGATCATATCTTCAACTTGTGTCTATGCCTGTACAAACTTTACTCCTTATGTCGAAGTAAAATTGCCCATGGATACCTTTTTATTTGGGACCCACTTTGAACTAAGATGTTGATTCATGAGATATAAGTTACATGGATACATAGAAGTGATCTCCCGCTAAGGCAAAGAGTTTTGTTTTGCTAAAAATAATAAAAATGTGCTCTACTCTGATGTTCTCAAGACACATGTCCTACCAGTGCCACAAAAGAAAATTCTTATGCATCAAAGACATCTTTGAATGTTTTGAACCATTGTCAAATTTTGTGCCATCAAATGAGTTAGAATCATTCAAGATTTTTGGCTATCACGTGCACGTTCATACCACAAAGTTCCAGCAAGTTGTGCTATACAAAATTCAAATACCCCTCATCAGTCATGCAAAAAGAGAGGAAAAGAGGCATGTAATTGAATTGAAAAAAAAAGAGAAAAAGAGAAAGAGAAAAGAAAGAAAAGAAGAAGGAAAAATACCATGCCCTCTCTCGCATCGAAAGAGGAATACAAAAGCACACTTACCGATAACTTTCCACCACACTTGCACATAGCCAAAATCTTTGAGTTGATTCAAACTCTTTTCTTTGACACTTCATTTAACTTGGTGATACAAACATAATGAGATAGTCATGCTTTTCTAGCTCCACCAAACTTAGATTAGGAGGAAAGGAAACACAAGGATTCTCACCCTTTGAGTGATTGAGAGGTGATCTTGAGAGCAAAAGAATGAAGCACCATATTTTTGAAAACCAGAAAACCTCTTTTGCTCATAGTTGGGAGAAAACTGTTGTGACACCTAGAACTTATTCTTAGTCTCAACATCTCAAACTCAAAGTGTAGCCACTATTGAAATCCTAGGCAAGATGAACTAACTTGGAAGTAACCTTTGTGCCAGCTAAGGCTATGGTTGTCGAATGCCCTCAACACCATGCTTAACTCTTGAGCAAAGATCTAAGTGTGGGGGGTGTTGGCGGTCATTATAACCTATTTCGACCACCAACATTTCATGTTTCAAGGGTGATTTTTATGGAAGATTCATACATATTAACCAGTTCCATGAGTTGTGTACAAAGATCTTGCAGGAATACATGTCATGGTGCAAATACACACAAAACATGATGAAAACAAGGTGCAACAAAGGAAGGATGAACATGGGTGACAAAACCCTTGTCCGCCCGGTCTGTTGGGCATGCTGCTCGGCCTTGAACTAGGCCGCCCAGCCTCACTCAGCCTCCTAGCACTAAGGATCAGCCACCAGTGCTAAGACCTAGGCTACCCGGCTCATCTCCGAGGCTGCCCGGCCTGTGATTTGCTCCAAATGCCATGCCGTTCGGCCTGCATGCAACATACAACGTGTCAAGTCCAACTCCATGATGGAAATCGAGAAAGGAAGCGCATACACCCTGGATGGCCTCCACCTCACCGATCCAGCCCACGGATTGGCTATGTCAGCAATCTAGGAGAGTGTGATCCAATGGCTAAGAAAGAAACACAAGTGAAGATCCAATGATCTGGAAGAAAGCACGTGTTGTAACCGCCAACCGATTTTTAACCGACTTTCGAAGGCAATATGGAAGGCGGTGGATCCAAGGGATCCCTAGGCCACCCGGCCTTAGGTGGGGCTACCCAGCCTCCCTACCAGGCCGCCCCGCCTACCAAGTGTCCCCTTAGACACCGACTTAACCTTCACAGCTGCCTTAGGACAGCTATAAATACCCCCAAGGTGTTCACTTGTAAGAATGGTGGTGTAGTGGTAGAGTAGCACTTAACAGTATGAAGTGTATAGTGTTGGAGAAGTGAAGTTGTCCCTTAACTTGTAGAGAGAGCGCCTCTTGTATCAAGGAGAGTAGTGAGGTGAAGAGTAAGGGAGTGGGAATTCTTTTCTCTCCCAGACTTGTATTCTCAGAGGAAGGATATTCGATTCCAAGATTGAGTAAAGTTCCTTGTCCTCTACCTTTGTCATTTCATTCTTACTTTACTTTCATACTTAGTTTTATGCTTGTCTGTTTACGGGAACCTTGCGCATGCTTATAGTGTTGGCTATATAGTGTTGCTTGCCCTTCTGGCTCATTACCAGTTTAGTAGTGAACTCATCAAGTAGACACAGCGGTGTTAGACTTAGAGTTTACCTTGGTTGGTTAGCTATTCCATGCAGCTCTGGTTGGTAGACACACTAGGTGATAGTTTTTGTATTCTCAGTATTCCAATCCCGTACGTTCGGATAGACTCGCTAATGATATAGTCGTATCCTGTAGTACCCACCTTTCTCGGCTGGGTATTCAGCACTCTAGTGCCTCGCGGTGGTGCTACAACTTTAGTGTCTATGTTTACATGACAAGTATAGTTATATGCATGCTTAGTATAGTAAAGTGATCTAACATCTGTTGAGAACCTGCATCTCTGTCTTTTATCCTCTACATTGCTAGCTTCACTAGTTCGGTTAGTTGTGTTGTGTGTTATCATACTCCTCGTTCCTTATGGATTCGATACCCCAGAATACTCCTGGGTGAAAGGCTACAACGCGTTTTTTGTGTGCTTGCAGATTTACATCTAATAGGCTAAGGAACACGAACACCTACAGCAATTGATCAAGCTTTGAGAGATCTGAATTGGGTAAATGCAATGCATGAAGAGCTCAACAATTTCACAAGAAATGAAGTTTGGACACTTGAAGGAAGACCCAAGGGTGCTAGAGTAATTGAAACCAAGTGGGTGTTTAGAAACAAGCAAGATGATGAAGGCAACATTGTGAGGAACAAGGCAAGATTAGTGGCAAAGGGGTACTCTCAAGTTGAAGGAAATGATTTTGGAGAGACCTTTGCACCGGTTGCAAGATTGGAAGCTATTCGGTTCCTACTAGCTTATGCAACACATCATTAATGAAGCTTTATCAAATGGATGTGAAAAGTGCATTTCTCAATGGATACACTAATGAGCTTGTCTATGTTGAGCAACCACCCAGATTCGAAGATCCAAGCAATCCCAATCATGTGTATAGGTTGTCCAAAGCTCTCTATGGACTTAAGAATGCACCAAGAGCTTGGTATGAGAGGCTTAGGGACTTCCTCATTGAGAAAGGTTCAAGATTGGCCGAGTAGACACCACTCTTTTCACCAAGAAGATGGATGATGATCTCTTCATTTGTCAAGTGTACGTTGATGACATTATCTTTGGCTCCACAAATGAAGAGTTTTGCAAGGAGTTTGGCAAGATGATGGCAAAAGAGTTCAAGATGTCTATGATTGGCGAGCTCACCTTTTTCCTTGGGTTTCAAATCAAACAATTGAGGGAAGGGACATTCATCTATCAAGAAAAGTACACAAGAGTCTACTGAAGAGATTCAAGATGGATGATTGCAAGCTAATAAGCACTCCCATGGCATCCAATGGACATCTCATCATTGATGAAAGTGGCATCAAGGTGGACCAAACTCTCTACCTATCCATGATAGGTTTGTTGCTTTATTTGTCCACTGCGGAAGCGGAATATATAGTGGCTAGGTCTTGTTGTGCCCAAATTCTATATATGAAGCTGTTATCGCCAAAATTTGGCCAATTGATATTTGGACTGAGTTGGCTAATGTAACGCCCCAAAATTTAGCCCCCAAAATTTTCTTCTAATCTCTCTCTAAATTCAAAATCAATTGGTTGTTTGCTTGTTTGCTTTGAGTGTGTTAATATGAGCTCAACAAAATTCTAAATATCGCAAATACACTCCACCAAAATTCTTTCCAAAATTCCTTTCCAAAACTTCAATTCCAAAACAATATCCCCGCGCCACTTGGGCCCTCCATCTCCGCGCTACTTGGACCCTCCATCTCCACGCCACTTGGACCCTCCATCTCCTCGCAATGTGGACCTCCCATCTCTGTGACACTTGGACCCCCCATCGCTGCGCCATGTGGACATCCCATCTTCGCGACACATCATCGGCCTCCTCCTCCATCGGCTATAAATAGCCCCCCACCCCTATGCCTCCATTCACACTAAGCTCACCACCAGCTGCAATATCAGCCCCCGGTTCAACCCGGGCATTGTGCGCCATGAACGCAATCCCCCTTCTCCTCCCTTGTTGTGTTCATGCACGGGAGCAGAGTGCCTCTGCGTTCTTCGGCGAGAGGCCACCATAGCTTGATTGCTATAACTGTGAGCACCTCACCACCTCCCTCCACCATACCCAAGCCGCGCTTCCCCCTTCTCCCTGCCTGTATCGAGCTCCCCACGAGCTCCTAGGCCGCCACCAATGGCTGCCAGCAGCGAGCACCTCCGTGTCCACCACCTCCACCACGCTGACAACCACCAGAGCTGAACTTCGGTGAGCCCCTACCCACTGCTCACGGCGGCGCGAGGCAAGCAGTCGAGCAGGGTCGCTGCTCGGGCCTGCTCGTGCCCCTCTGCCTGTTATAATAGCCCCCTCTCCTGTTAATGACAGGTGGATTCACCCATTATTTTTCCCACGCCAACCACCAGCCACCGGTGATTAGCCCATCACTAATCACGTGTCATTCGAGCTAGCATGTCCAATCTTGTACCAATCTTTTCTTCTATTCATTTATTTATGAATTAATCTCTCAACCATACGAGCTCCGATTCCATCGACTCTTCTTTCTAAATTCATCAAAAATCAATATCTACCATCCACATTAATTTCATGATTCTAGGAGTTTCTAGAGCCACCTAGAAGCCGGTGCCACATTCAACACCGTAGACGTGGATCGTTGACACTAGCCTGAAACTCTGCTCGCAAGTAGTCTAGAAATATTTTTGGTTCCTCCAGAATCCAAAAATACGATTTTATTCTCCCATTTCCAAATATTCAGATTTTGGAATATTCTCGGAATATTCCTTTCTCTTTTTCCTTTTCTTTTCCCGAATATACAAAATTCATTTCTCCGTTCCGACTCCAATTCGGGTGATTCTTTCGCCTAAATTCATCTAAAATCAAGCTCTACCTACCCATACACTCTACATAATCTTTTGTCCTGGCCGAAAGCCGCCGTCATACCACCATGACGCCGTCCTACGCCTAGTCAGTGCTTCGCACCGGTCACACAAACATTGTGAGCCTAGTGATTGATGCCGTTGATCTCCTATTCCACATAAATCCTAAAGATTCCTATCTTAGCCTGTCCAAGCCCTGAATTCAGATGATGACAATACCGAAAATCATCTGAAAATCATCGCTCCTTCCGTCATTTCACACAAGACCTTTACCTTCCACCATCACCATGCGGCCACCATCCAGCAAATTCCATTTCAGTCCTTGGCCGTCCCGGCCCACTACCTTGGCATTTCCGTAATGACCGTTACCATGCACACCAACGCAGCCGTCAACACACTCCACCCGAACGAGCACCCATGGTAAGCCCCAACCATCCAAATAAACACTAGAACCCCCTACCATTTCCGCCACACCTAAAATCAATGTTGAGCTTATGTTATACCTCGACTTGTGTGTTTTCATTGTTTGTGCACTAGGCCTTACCGGTGAGACCGTTCGGCATGCCCCTTGTGATATACTACGCGATGGTCTGCGCCCAATATGTCCAGCAACTGTTATATCAACCGCCTTAACAAAGTGAAAGGCAAGCCCACTGGAATCCCCACTTGATGCATAAATTTCCTATGTTTTACAAACACAACCCTTGGCCTGATAATCACATAAAAACTTGCATGTTTTGCTAGCTAAGGTGACCCAGCAAAATATACAGCCACCTAAGCCTATTTTAGAAATAGCGCGCATAGGTGGGATCGCTCATTTAATTATCTATCATAACCTTGATGTTATTGATGTGGAATGTGAAGGGTGTGGGAAAGTGGATGTGGGTGTGGTTTTTGTAAATAAAATGGGGAAGAACCCCGGCAACCGACTTTGTCGGAATATGGCAACGCGCCGAAACAACCATAAGGGCAGGGTATGAATGGGTAACTTAGCGACTTGCGGTTACCCCATGTCCTGGGATTCGTGGAGAATACCGGGTAGGTAGTTGCTCACGCTGTCGAGCATTGGAAAGTGGGAATGGTTCTACCTGAGCTCTCCGTAAGGACCGTCATGATTTTCATCTTGCCTAACTCTTTTAGTACATCCACTTGCTCTGTATGAGGCATTGGCCAGGCCCGAGCCAGAGTGGATAGGCTAGTAGCTTCTGTGCTGGTGCACAAGAAGCTAGGGGATGGGTGGTGTGGCAATGGGAGTACCACAGGGTATTGGAGTGGCTCAGATGCCCGAACCCCTAAAGTTCTACTTGGTAATGAAACAAAGGCAACGGCTTGGTTTGGAATTCGGGCAGTTACGACGGTAACGTACCGCTGAGACTAACTTGTGGAATTAGTACAACCTATGATCAAAGTAAAACTTATTCGAATAGTCCGTGTCTACTGGTATAGATGAGTTACGGCTTGGTTCAGTTAGCAGTTTTCATAAAATAGCATGCAATTGGTTTGGGATTGGATAAAAATGGTTTTTGGTTCAGCAGTGAATGCTGGATGTATGGAAAATGTGTTGGCTAGAAAGCCATGGGCCACTTTGGACCGGAAAGTCCAGTTGCAAACCTTTTTGGGACAAACTCAGTTTTCGGAATGATTAAAACTTGACAACTATCTCAAACCCTACATACAAATACTTTTCTGTAAAACTATCTTAAGCTCCAGATATGTCCTTGCATATAGTGTTAGCCTCCCGAAAATTCCTTTGGAGGAAGGTGGGCTGCTGAGTACGTATGTACTCACCCTTGCTTTGTTGTTATTTTCTCAGTGCATCGGTCTGAGAACGAGTAAGGGTTACGACCTGCTTCCCAACTGTGGCGTGAGGAAGATGGGCCTACGTTTTAGATTCTGCTGCTTAGATTTTCAGGGCTACGCCCCTTTGTGGTCCGACCCGTTAGGGTGGATCTGTATCACTCTGATGTAAGAATGTGATTACCAAACCCTGGGATGGTAATAAAGCACATTTTAGTTCCATTATGGAAATTGGGGCACTTCAGCTAATGGGCCAAGCAGAGCCGATCTGTGGGTCGAGAAGATCGGCTGATGGGCTAAGTTTGGTCGTCTAGGGAAAAAGCGATCTGAGGGGCCTGTCGGCCATGTATCTTTTATTTCTTGTTTTAGTCGAATTAGAAGTTAGCCTAGTTAAAGTTAGGGTTTTGTTAGCTAGAATCGGATTTGACCTCATAGTCTCCAGACTATAAATATGTACCCATACCTACGTAATAAAATCGATGATATTACACTTCCTATAGCTCGTGTCTCCAACTTCTCTAGGCGTATCGCCACCCCTAACAACTAGGGTTTTTCAAGGTAATTGTCATGCTGCTCTAATGGTTCTTAGATCCGTTAGGGCATTACAGCATGAGCCATATGGTGAACCGTGTACTGAAGTATTTTTTATGGCACAGCTCGCTAGTTATCCCGATGAATCTCGTGTCAAGACTAGCTTGTCACGAGATCCATTAGTTACCTCGATGAATCTCGTGATAAGCTTCGCTTGGCGCGAGATCCATGTTTACCGGTGCATGTATATCGATCTATTTATGCACCTATTCTTCATGTAGCTCATTCTACGCTACCTAATCGCTTGTTACAATCCACGACATGCCGCTGCAGCTTGTGCACGTGACCTGCCGATAGATCAGCAAAGTTCGAGCACCCTTGCTATACATGTCGTAATTTGTATCTGTCTAGTTAGATGGACTTCTATGGAGGTCCTAGTTAAAAGTTGATTTGATTATGCAGATCTATTATATCATGTTTTTAGTTAGGGCTTGTTTATATTGGAACGCAGTTTTGGCTTTTCACTCTGATTATTCTTGCCCGATGGAACACCCGATGCTCTCGCATCGGCTGATTGGAGTAACATGACATCTCGTGTTTGCCGATCCTAGTGATCCGGTAGGAATTTAACATTTATATCTGTTGTGTGTGCTTTGCAGGGAGAACAGGAGCCAACTCCCGCAATCAACTCACCATCCTGGCTGCAAGGTCAAGCCAGGTGGCATGCATGCACCACCACGCACAACCAAGATCAGCTCCCCCGTTGTGAGCCGATCGGAGCCGCACGACAGGGAGACGAGTGCAGCAACAGGGCGATCCCCAGCTCCCGTTTGCTCTACACTATCGGCCGGTATTTGAGCGCAACACACTTTTGGTACGCCCGGTGGTACCTCACCTTCATCAACACTCTTGTCAAGCTATGGCACCGAGAAATTGCAAGAAGGGTGCAATGAAGATTTCGGCAAGACATGACCCAAGTATGTGGCAGAAAGATAAAGATGCTCTGCCTAGGCTTGACCAACTTCCAATTGAACACAAAGAAGCCTACAATCACATACTCGTAGAGTTAGCTGAACAAGTTCTTGACCACTTCACTTGGACTCAGAGCAATCACGTCAAGTGTTCTGGACACCTAGAAAATTTACTAGACGATGTAGATATCTCAATACCATCAAGAGCGCACCAGAGCACTGCGAGTGGAGATGAATGAGATGGTGGGCAAAGCCATGCTGCGCCAGTCTGAAGTTGTGTTGAATTCTATGGAAGGCATGGTAGCACATGTAATTAGGGAAGTCTTGGCTGGTGAATACCAAGAAACCGGCCCGAAGATCTACACTTTCTTTGAGAGACTAAATTCTATACTCGGCCGATCTATATACCTCCTATCATCACACTAGAGAATAACAAGGCCGAGTTCATCATGCATACACCAAAACATTATGGGGATCAGCCGACATGCTATCATGAACCACCGGCATTCATACCAGAAGGATTCATCTATTTGCTTGTGTACAGGCCACTCCGGGAAGGAGAAGAACCTCCGCGCAAACCCTCGTCAAGCAAGCAGCCTCACCACACAGGCCACATGGGAAGTGGCAAAGACAAATTCAATGACAATGAGATTGCCGACTGGCAAGCTCAATTTGGGTCAGCGCCGATTTCTAACAACCAGGCCGGTTTTTATGGCAATGGCGGGTCAAGCTAGCCAAGCTGATCTAGATGAATACTTCAGGAATCGGTACGACATAACACTAGTAAGGGGATCTATTACCTATCGCAAGCCATACATAGAAATGTACGACCAGTTGCCACCTCCACCAAAGTTCAAGGTCCTAGAGTTTTCCAAGTTCAGTGGCAATGGCGATACTAGTACTGT
The DNA here is from genome assembly GCA_030272315.1 of Paspalum vaginatum. NCBI lineage: Eukaryota > Viridiplantae > Streptophyta > Magnoliopsida > Poales > Poaceae > Paspalum > Paspalum vaginatum. The sequence goes on along the minus strand of CM059013.1, from coordinate 30,357,764 downwards.
GGAGCACATCAGCAGATATCTTGCGCAACTGGGTATCACAGCATCCGCCGAAAAATTCAGCATTTTTCACTATCTCCAACAGGCCCAGCCTTTGGATGGTATACCTCGCTAACATCGGGATCTGTTACAACGTGGAAACAACTGGAGGAACTCTTCCATGCCCAATTCTTTTCAGGATCTGAAAAAGCAACTCTCATAGATCTGATGTCCATACATAAATGCCCTAAAGAGTCAGTCAGTCATTACATCCAGAGGTTCAAGGAAGCTAGGAACAAGTGATATTCTCTACACCTATCAGAGAAGAACCTGGCTGAGATGGCGTACAATGGGTTGCATCGGCACACCAAGGCTGCATATGGGACGACGGATTTCAATTTCATCTAGTGTCTAAGGTCTCTGGCTGTGAGTGCACCCACATGGAGCAGTACCAAGAGAAGCCAGCGCAGGGCCATCAACCTCTTGCAGGACAAAGAATCAGCCAACAAGGAAGCCGATGTAGCGTTCGTACAATGGCGCAGACCAAAGCAGCCATTGCCTTGCCAATGGATCAAACGTCCAGAAGCGTTGGCCGGATATGACTTCAATATAACTAAAACTGAGCAAATCCTTGACCTCTTGCTCAAAGAGAAGTGCTTGGAGTTGATGCTGGTTCATAGGATTGCGCCGGCGGAAGAACTAAAGGGCCACAAATACTGTAAGTGGCATAACACTTTTGATTCCCATAGTACCAATGACTGTAAAGTGGTGCGCAGTAGATATAGGTTGCAATTGAGCAAGGAAGGTTGGTCTACCCCAAGACCTAAATGAAGATAGATAATACCTCAATCCCCAATGTCAACATGGTCAACGCGATGTCTTTTACTCATCGGCAAGAGGAGCCGATGGTTCTGAGCTAGAATAAGATCAGGTTTGCCATATCAGTTGAGTCATCGAAATTCCTGCAGTGGGTCCAACACGCCATTGAAGATGGTAGGGTCATTACCATGAAAGAACCAAAACTTTTCCATCTGCCCATCAATGTGGTGGGTGCTAGTTCTAGCTCAAGGAACAAGGGCAAGGCCAAGGCTGATTCAGATGATGATCAGCCAGTAGAGTTTCAACCAGAAGAGCATTTGTCTGTGGAAGATATAGCTAGAAACTGCAGGTCAAGTCCTGAGTCAGGAGTCTTGATTGGCATATATGCTCAACACCACAAACGGTGGGGACAACGCCGGAGGCAGGAACAAGAAGAGGATTATATATGCTAGTAACGGTATTGGCGACAGGAGCAGTCAAAATCAGTCAAGTGACAGACCGTGCGGATACCGCTACTGAATGGGAGGAGCAGTATCGTCTCAGCCAACAGCAAGACGAGGAACACTGCTACGCCACATACCGTCACGATGTGGATTAGCACAATGCAGAACGCTAGCAAAGCCGTGGGTCTAGAGGGCATTGGGACTACCTGTTTTTCAAGTATTGCTGGAGCCAAGGAATGGAGCGCCATGAGTGTTCAATCTCTCATGACCCAAAAGAGAATGCATCTATGTCCTAGTGATTGGGTCATCCACATTCGTCACCACGACACTGCATATAGTTGTCTCCATATGGATGCGCACATGGACACTTGGGCAACTCAGAGTCGGAGCGATCAGATGAGCACCGTTCACGTGAGCTAGGGGAGTTAGACACGAAGCGAGAAGAATGCCACAAAGCCCAGGTGGTGTCCAGATGGGCTCTCTCACTCCCAGAAGCGTAGAGTTCAACGTCTGCGCAGTTTGGAAGAAGCCGAAGCAAATTATATTCGGCTATTAAAATAGGTTAATTCAGGTCCTGTCGCTATATCATCATACAAACACAAGCTGTCCCTAGTGCTACCTAGGTGACCAGCTATTTGGAAGAGAAAGCAACAAGATCAAGAACAGCCGGGGAACCCAATGGAGGATGATGTGGAGGATGATCTCATGGGGGATGAAATGGCCAGCCCATCGGTCCGATGTCAATATGGTATTTTTCTTACATAATGAGTTTCATAATCCTTTCGCAGTCCAAGAATCAGTAGCTCAACTCAGTTTGGAGCCGGCAGCTATCGTGTTTCAAAAGCCGACCGATAAAAAATATCATCATTTGAAGCCGCTCTACCTCATCGGTTACATCAATGGGAGACCTATGAACAGGATGATGGTAGACACAGGTGCAGCAGTCAACTTGATGCCATATACAGTGTTCAAGAAATTTGACAGGAACGATGATGAGCTTATTAAGACCAATGTTGTTCTCAATGATTTCAAGGGTGATCCAACTGGAACAAAAGGTGTCTTCAACGTGGACCTAAACATTAGGAGCAAGTCAATCCACACATCCTTTTTTGTTGTGGACACCTAAGGACCTTATTCGGCCTTGCTTGGCCAAGATTGGATTCATGCACACTGCTGTGTACTGTCAACTATGCACCAATGCCTCATACAAAGGGATGGTGATGAGGTTGAGATCAGTTCATGCCGATGGTTCCACCAATGTCACTATCATAGAATCTTCATTCTAGGGGGCAGAAGGAGCAAAGTGCCTTACTGGACGAGAGCAGCTCGATTGGGATTTCATGGAAGGTTCAGAGAAAGGACTTGTACTCGTACGAGTAGCTGACAATGATGTGTAATGAAAATCCTTGTGTGTGAGGCCAATCTAATCGATCGGCCGGATATGTAAAAAATTATTACTTTAATATATGTTGACTGGCCGATTTAGATGATCGGCCCCCAAAAGAAAAGTATATAATTAGATATGTGGATCTTTGATGTGTTAGAGGTTAGAAAGCCGATCTCCTCAATTACTTGAAGCCTTCGGCTTGGAGGGCCAGACATGTTGACACATATGCACAAGACAGTTGTCCGATGTTTCACCACCGGTCTAATATATATATGGCCCATACAAAAACTTTTTCTAGTATAGACGATGTTTTACCATCGACTTTAGAAGCTTTCATACTAAAACTAGCACATTTTCATCAAATGTTATACAATATTATGCCTGGGGGGCATATACAAAATGCAATCATTCACGGGGGTAGATAGTTGGCCAACCGAACGGCAACTAGCTAACACCTATGGGCTTACCGAACGACAGGGTCGGATTACAGAGGCTCCCTAATGCTTTCACCAATAGGGGCTACCAACTAGATCTGCGTGGGTAAGATGGCACGCTAAACTAGTGATCAAGTGAGAACTTGATTACTAAAGCTCGTCCTGATCAGACGGTGAGAGCTAACTTAACCTTAGATCAGAGCTTAAGGCAAGTTTATAGCACCGGCAAGTCTAGTAAGATTCAAAGAACTTAAAGAACAGCACAAACCTAAGCATTGGTCTAGTGTGCAAACAAGGTACGCCACATTAGGCAAGTGTATGAGATAAAGTAAAGAATAACTGAATGATAGATTAATGAAGTATATTATATTGGAGTAGTAAGAGAACAAAAGATATGTAGGACTAAGACGTGCGACTAGAGGGGGGTGAATAGGAGCACTTTAAAACTCAAACTCACAACCCCCAAAATTGGTGCTTAAGAAAAGAACTAGACACCGTCCACTGAATAGATACGTGTCAAGTAGCGTAAAGGTGATGTCCATTGAGAGGATACGCACCAAGGGAGAAAACCGCGAGCCGACTCAACAAAGGCACTGAGGCAGCGAATCTTGCATGTCCGCCACATGACACTCACCGCACCAAAGTGTGACTCACTATCTCACAGCAACCAAAGAGAATGGTTTGGCAGTGGGGAATGCAAAAACCCAAAGCCAAAAACACAGCATAAGAAGAAAACAGCAAAGACACAGCTCCTGCCCTAGACACGCTGGATAGTCCGGTGTCAGGGGCCGGACAGTTCGGTTCCACTGGACAGTCCAGGCAAGGGCTACCGGATTGTCCGATGACTCAAGGGAAGCTTGCTCGTGGCAATCCAGTAGGATTGAGATGATCTAAGTCATAATCTCCACATCCTTGCAAGTCCAAAAGAGCTAAAAGAACAGGATTAACTCACAGGCAAAGCAAATCACCAAAAGCCTTTGAGTTTCATCCAAAAACCAACTAGAGAAGGGGGAGGGAGATGGGTGAACACATGAGCATGAACTGGGGATGAATCTTTCCTTGATTATTAGTGGAAAATAGTTTACAAGATGTTCCTCAAAGCCTACCACCCTTCATCCTCCCACTAATGCAAAGTACTAGCCTAGGGCACTCTCAAATCCTAAGCAAAGCACCCGATTTGATCTCTAAGCTCTTGGCTGGTTGGAAACTAAGCCTAGGGTTTCTAAAGATGGAAGAGTCATCTAAATGACCAGCCACTTAGGTATATATAGCCTAGGCCTAATAGACACAATTTACACAAAGACCCCAATATTACAGAAATGCCCGTAGGGGCCAAACTGGAAAAGACTCAACTTTTTCGGGAATGGATGACCGCGATGGAGTCTTGATCTTCTTCGGATGCACGCTAACTCTCAGATGATGTCCATGTGGCCAGTAGTCCAAATCCGCCGATCGACCCCCGGTTTTGAAGTCAGAAACCGGGAAACTTTAGGGTTTCCTTCCTGGGCTTGGAACGGCCATCTCCATTCTATCTCAGTGAGAATGAGCCCATTTGCCAAGTCTGGTAGCTTGGTGGTAGGGTGGAGCATTTAAGCGAATCCGCCAATGCCCCCACCCGTCTTTGTGCCATGTACTCAGGTTGGAGCACCGTGGTGGCACTCGGCATCCCCTGTCCATCGGGGTCGCCTCACGGTCCTTCAGAGGTCTTACACTTGCCGTCATCGTGCCGCTCCTCCGTGTACTGAACTCCCATGGTCGACTGACATCGAGCATGCGTCCAGTCCTTCGAAGGACTTCCATCTACCTCCAGTCCATTAAAGGGCCTCCTGTCCATCGAAGGTCTTGTGCCCAAGTCCTTCTGGGTCTTTGGCTTCTGTTGACAATCACTCATCACTCCAGGGGCAATGGAGCTGGTCCATTGGCTCGCAATCTCTCCCTTGATGAGTGCATTGTCAACACCTTCTACCTGTAACCTGAAATAGAACAAAGACAAGAAAAACAAGCGTAAAACCGAAAAGAAAAATGAAAAGAAGAAAGTTGCTCAAAATGGCCAAAAGCCAAACACAAGCAAAAAAGGGCAAATTGAGGGAACAAAAACAAAGCCAAAGATCGACCCCCTAAGATAAGGGAAACTGCTCAACGCAGTCGATCAATCTAAAGCATGACCCCTCAAGAAAGAGGCAAACCTGACTCAACATAGACATGCTTAGGCAAAGCATCGGCTCCTCCAGAAAGAGGCAAAAGGTTCAATGCACCGATGCAAGAGCATGCTAAAAGCTCAAACTCCCTGAATGCATAGCTCCCCCTCAACTAGATCTCACCAGAATTCTACCCCTTGGTCCATGAAATCCCCTTGGGAGCAACTATCTCTCCAATAAGTCAACATCTCTCCCCCTTGTTGACAATGGACACATCAAGGGTTCATAGAATTTGACTCCCCCTGAACTAGACAACTCCCCCTCAAAATATGCCATGAAATGCAGGAAACGTACCATGAAGAGATCAGCAGGGATGAAAAGCTAGTAAATACAAGTTCTAGCATACATAGCAAGTGAGGGAAAGGAAGCATGCAAACAAGCTCAATTGAATCTATCTTATACAGATTAGGAGCATGTTTTTCAGGGTTGTAGAAAAGAAAGCATCACCAACATGAATAGCATCTAGCAAAATAGGCATGAACAGCAAGATGCTAGCAAAACATAAAAGGTGTGCTATTCTCAACCAAAGCATATATAATAGGCCATAAGCAATTTAGAGACTTGCAGATTTCAGATTTAGCAATTTCGTCACTTCATGCAAAGCAGTACATGTGCCAAGGGTTATTCACTTGTCTTTGCCACTTTTTACCAACCAGTGCCAAGCCTAGGTTCACAAAACCATCAGAAGCTTAAGACAAGGTTTTGGTCATACATAGCCTAGTCCAAATTCATGCCAAAGTGCAAAGGCAAGCTATCTCAAACTAGAACAGTGTGACAAGCGAACCCAACTGGATCTTTTCATTTTAGCTCATAAGACACACTAAGTGCACAGTTTTAATTCAGATTTCAAGTTTAGGCAAGGTGTCATAAATGCTTAGGCAGAATCTTAACAAAGGCATACGACTAGCGTATCCAAGCATGAGAAGATAGCATAGCATTCAACATTCCTACACATGCTAGGTAGCAGTGTCAAGTGGTGATCATGGTTTTTGATTTTCAAGAAGCAAAAATCACTTAGCTCACAAATGATATTAGACAGATGCAAGGAGCTTAGCCAATCATGATCAAGCAAGCAGCTATACAATCTAGCACAAGCAAGTACTAACTAGTCATTCTAGAAGAGCTCTAGTGCTAGTGAAGTGAGAATGCATATGATACAATGCAGTGCATGATATGATACAAAATGCAAGGAAAGCAAAGAAAAGGCAAATCAAAAACTTAAACTACAACAAAGTTACCCCAACCTAAAAGGGGTAACAAACACCAAGCTCCCCACGCAAGTGAGCAAATGCGCTAAACTCTAAGGACTTGGTGAAGATATCTGCCAACTAGTTCTCGATCTCCACATGGATTAGGTCTATATCTCCCTTCTCATAGTGATCTCTCAGAAAGTGAAACCTCACGTCTATATGTTTGGTTCTGGAGTGCAAGATGGGGTTCCTAGCTACAGAAATAGCAGCAGTGGAGTCTACTAGGAGAGGATCTTCCTAAAGCTGAGACCAAAGTCACTCAAGGTAGCTCTCATCCAGAGCAGCTGGGAGCAGCAACTAGCAGCAGCAATGTATTCGGCTTCTATGGTGGAAGTGGCAACGCTAGATTGCTTGTGTGAGGACAAAGAGACAAGAGAAGAACTGAGAAACTAGCAGGTGCCCGAAGTAGACTTGCGCTCTAGCCAACAACCCACAAAGTCAGGATCCGAATACCCTGTGAGAGAGAGCATCGAAGCTAAAGAGAACCAAAGACCAAGCTCAGGAGTGAATTTCATATACCTGAAGATGCGCTTCACCGCTTCACAGTGTGATGTCCTCGGTGAGGCCTGAAAGCACGCACAGAGGCAAACCACGAACTGAATGTCTGGCCTAGTCGCCGTCAGGTATAGAAGTGAGCCTATCATCCCTCGGTACTCTCTTTGGTCCACCACCTTCCCTTCTTTATCTGCATCAATCGTCATTTGTGTTGACATGGGAGTCGCCATGGGCTTAGAGTCTCCCATATCAAACTTCCTCAGAATGTCCTTCGTGTACTTGGCATGATGGATGAAGGTTCCTTCACGCCCTTGCTTGATTTGCAGTCCAAGGAAAAACTGCAACTCTCCCATCATGCTCATCTCAAACTCCTTCGACATCTGCTCGGAAAACTTGGTAACAAGAGAGTGAGATGATCCACCAAAGATGATATCATCCATGTATACCTAGACAATAAGAAGATCACTACCATGCTTGAGGAGAAATAAGGTCTTATCTGCACTCCCCATTTTGAAACCCTGGTTTTGCAAAAAGGTTTTCAATCTCTCATACCAGGCTATAGGGGCTTGTTTCAAACCATACAAGGCTTTTTGCAATTTGTAAACGTGGTTAGGGTATTTAGCATTTTCAAATCCAGGGGGTTGTTTAACATAAACTTCTTCTTGAATGAAACCATTTAGAAAAGCAGACTTCACATCCATTTGAAAAAGCTTAAAACCTATGGAAGCTGCAAAGGCTAAGAGAATACGTATAGCTTACAGGCATGCAACTGGAGCAAATATTTCCTCATAGTCTATCCCCTCTTTTTGACAAAAACCCTTAGCTACATGTCTAACCTTGTTCCACACAACAATGCCATCCTCTCATTGCTTATTTTTGAAAACGCATTTTGTACCAATAGGATTGCATTGTGGCAGTAGCTCTACCAAAACCCAAACCTCATTCCTCTCAAAGTTTTCTAACTCCTCATGCATGGCATTAACCCAATTACCGTCAGAAATGGCGTGTCCAACATCCTTGGGCTCAAAGGAGGCAACAAATACAGCATAAGCAAAGAAAGCAATAGAACCTGTCTGGGACCTCTAGGTCCTCGCATGCAAATCACCAATGATCCCATGTGGAGGGTGATCCCACTGGAGCTGCTGAGATGGAACAATCTTAGAGGTCACCTCCCCTGTGTCCTCAGCGAGGCGAGCCTCTGCTTGAGCTTGGAGTTGAGGGGAGTGAGGAAGGAAGCCGTCGGCAAGGGTCCTCCTTCGTCTTCAGAGCTCGTAGTAGAGGGGGCAGGAGCTGCAGCTGGTGCAGTGGCTCCTACATCACCAGCATCTACTTGACCTTCCTCATCTTCAAAGATGGGAGTTTATTCTTCATCATCACCTGAAAGCTCAAATGCAGGGGTTGTGCAAGGCATAGAGTCATCAAAGGAAACTTCACAGGTCTCAATCACTTGTTTGGTATCGAGGATTGTTGACAGCACTTAAGCACGGCAAACCTTATACTGCAAGCGACAGTATCGTGTGTAGCTTTTCCCCAGGATGAGTATCATGGGCTTTGTTAATCCAGGTAACAAACTAATTGAGAACTAATTAGCAAGAGTTTAGAGTAAAACTAGGGTTTAGGGGTCATCTAAAGTATATCTAATTTATCTCTAATCTACCTCTAATCTATGTCTAAACTACGTCAGAGTTAGAAGATAAACAATTAGAACATAACTAGAACACCGATCAAAAGGGTATTAACCAGAGTCTAATGTAGCCCTAATTGGATCCAAGACAAGCATGATTAGACACACCAAAGAGATTAGAGCAACGAGTTAGCTAGGAGCTCAAGGTAAATATAAGCACGATCAAGCATGTTCTCCATAGCATGATTAAACCAAGATTAACGACCAAACCCCCTAGATCAAGCTTCACTTTTTCCTCCAACCACTTGTCACATAAGTCAGGGTAATCGTCGAGAAGCTCTCAATAGGCACACATGATTAGAGAATCACATAGTATAATAACATAATTAGCATAGCAAGAACCTCTAATCACCATGATCATAAGAACTAGCTACACAACTATATTACTAGTAAGCAAATCGATAATCAAGATCGCTAGAAGAACATAACCCTTAAAACATGATCTAATTAACATGCATCTGTACCTAAAGTTAATTAGAGCTAGAACAAGCATAATTAGAACAAGAAGACGATAATTAGACAAGATCAATGCTTCATTAGTAAATAATATCATACTTATAACCATGGCCATAGCGTCTTGATGATACAAGTAGACCTCTAGAGGTAGGTAATTAGAGCACTGTGCAAGGGCTCTAATTACCCCTATGGATTAGATAGGCTCTAATCCCTAGCCTAGAACTCGACTCTCAGCTCTCCTCTAGTTGATGTCCCTCTTCTCTATATCTTTTCGCTTTGATAATGAATTGGATGCCTCGGGGATCTCATGGGGGTTTGTATTTATACTCCGGAGGTGCCTTGGGGCGCTCTCCACCTTCCTCTTGCTTGGAGTTGTAGTAGGACTCTTGTTTGCCCCGAAATCAGACTTTCCTATTTTCTGCACCTTTCGTATTTTGACCATATCTATATCATCCAGACTCCAAATAAGGCAAACTCGGACTCTAAATTGTACAGCTCGAAGATATCTACAACTATGGTATTCAAATTTTCTTCATTTGACATCGCGAAAGTCTCCGAATTGGGCCCGCAAGGTGCTGCTGTCCTGGAATCCGAGAATATCTCGAAATTTAATTTGGCCTTGGATGGATCTCGTGATTAAACCTTCCATATCTTAAATTCCTTCATACTCAAGTAATCCTTATCTCCTTGGAATCTTCTAGAAGAGGCGTGGTAGAAAAGAGGACACGAAACGGCACCGGAAGGGACCCGGTCGGCCGACCAAAGGGCCTAGGGTCGGCCGACCTTGCTCCTTCAATCTTTTGCGGAATTGTTCCTTGTCGCCTAAGTAAGGACTTTGCAATGTAATTTAGACTTGAGGAGCTCTGGAATCTTCTGTATTGGCCGAGATTTGACGAAATCTTCTGGTTTTGAATAAATATGAAGTGTTTCCTTTGCATAATCTTCAAGAAGCTTGTAGCCTATGATGTCTTCCAGAAGTTTCCCGAATATGAAGTCTTGATTAATCCAAGGGGCTAAATCAATCAATCCTTCCTTTGTTTACCATCTTCTAGAATATCATCCCAGAAGTCTTTTCTTACTCGACGTAGATATCGATGAATTTTGCGAAAAACAGCTTTGAAAACCTGCAAAAATTAAGTATAGCAAAATTCCAAGGCAATGTTGCAAAATCCACAATAATCGGTGATAATTGTTAGTAAAAGATATAGTTGACGCATAAAATCAGTAAAAAACCATATAAAATAATACAAAATTTTAGTCTAAATGTCGCGTCAATAACATCCCCACTCTTAAACCTTGGTCGTCCTCGAGTAAGTCAAGAATCAGCGTTGCCTTACATTAACTTTTTCATACCTTAATCTTAATCAATCAAACTAACAAGCGCTCTCAAAATTTTAGTGTGAACCAGCGAATCACGAAACAAAAGATATTCAATTAAGCTTATCCCACAACAAAAGAATTAGCAAGAGTTTCAAATTTATCAACGACACATCTCCTCATTTTAGCAATAAGTTTTTGAAAAAGATAATCAAACATTAAGAGATAAATTCTTGCAAAGCCAAAGAAACACACTCAACTCTCCAGTCTCTCAATATCTAAACGGTATTCAATAAATATATATATAAGGTGGAAGCTTATCTGGAGCTTGGTATGAATCCTAATCAAAATTTATTCTCAAAATATTGTCAAAACAAGAAAGAAATCTATTAGTTTTACTGAGACTTGTCAAAAAGGTCATGGAATAAAAATAATATTGAGAGAGAAAGGATAAAACACACACATTTAGAAGAGTGGACATGTACAAGTGTCAATAGATGATCTCAAAGCACAAATGAAGTCCTCACTATCGGATTGCACATGGTTGGAAAATTTCTGGAGTATATATAAACAGGATATCCCTTACTAAAAAATATGTATATATATAACTTTTTAAAAAATACTAAGAAGATTACTGAGGAGCTTTTTTTTAAACGACCACTTGGTCTTTTTCTCTCTCTTTTTTTTCTTTTTTTTATGGTGACCACTTGGTCTTTTTTTTTTCTTTTTTTTCTTTTTTCTTCTTTTTTTTAGCCTCCTCAAAAATCTCAAAATAAAAATCCCTTATATAACTGACAGCTCTTTATCCCCACTCTTGAACAATACTCTCCCTCGCTCTTGAGTATATATCTCTAAAACAACTAACTTAGAGGGTAGAGCTATCTAAAAGAAATAATAATATTTAAACCCTTAAATACTCTAGAAAATAATAGGTTGTGGTCAAGGAGGATACACAAAAAGATAATCTTGGTTTAAGGATGGATATCCAGCAAAGTTTGCAATCTCTCCAATGTAGAGAGATACAATGCATGGATAGAAAAGGTTAGCAGAGAAAAGATACACGAATGAATGACCAGCTTCTAAGTCTCATACTATAGAAAACAATCTTGATCCAACTCATTTGAAAACAAATCTGATAAATCTAAGGTTTAAAAATATATAGCTTTGGTAGGAATGGCTGATACAAGATAATCTCGTAAAGTTGATCATGGCATTTACAAGCAGTCAAAAAAATAAACAAGGAGATGATCATGATAAAGATTAAACCTTGCCAAAATTAAATCATATGGGTCTTTATGAACCATCGTAATCAATCACAAATTTGCTGGCTGGTTCAATTAAACATGTTTTATGAGAGTCTGCTAATTTGACTAATTAAAAACCAAAGCATGATAAAGATAAAGCTGCAACTTTCATCATTTTCTTTAAAGTATTGTAATCATTAATTAATTAAGCATACACCATGGTTATAGCATTAACCACACTATAAATCTAAACTAACACACTAAAAACAAGAGAAACACAAAGGGAACACCAAATTGATAGATATAGGTAAATATTTGCAGAATTCAAAAATCAAAAGAGATAGTGTTAGAAATATGTTATCGGATATTTCTTCAATTTTCTTGTCATCAAATAATTTCCTGCAAAATAATTCAAGTGCACATACTACTCTCGAGGTAATGGTCAAGAGTAGAAACAATTTACTATAATCTAAAAATATTTCCAATGACTTTTAACTTGTGGCCTAGTCAATCTTAAAAGAAAAACAAAATCCTAATGGGTTCATCCAAGTGCAAGAGTGTATTTATGCAAGGGATAAGCATATAAGTAAAGACAATGATTAATCAAGTTCTAAACACCATGTTTACAACATGATTGCTAAATCTCTCCATAGCAATAAAGATTTATAAACCAAAGTTAAAACACCATGTTTTCTCAAGGTTATTAATTTATAAAAGCACAAGAAAACCAAAGCACATTGCAATGTTTATAAACTAATCAAATAAATTATGAATAACTAGCAAGGTAAACTAACTTCATCATGATGATCAACAATTTAATCTAAGCATCATGCTTACATAAAATTGCTAAGGTAAACACTGATCGATCAAGCATTTATCATAAACATGAAAGCACACATCATGAAGTTAATTAAACAAGCAAGCCAATCATAATCCAAACATGCAATCTAATCTAAATGTAACAGGGTGGTTAATGCGAAATGCAAGGCGGAAAACATAATTTGAAAAAATGTGATGGTGATTATCCAAAACAAAAGATTAACTAGCCATGAGCTAAAGATTCAAAGAGTGATGTCATGCTTCCCATTTCTCTATTAAAAGACTCTAAGATTCTTAACACTAAAAAGAAATGATTAAATGGGTTGCCTCCCGAAAAGCGCTTTATTTAAAGTCATAGAGCTAGACTTCTTACTTACCTCCGTTGAAGTGAAGTCATGGTCCTTGTAGTAAGAATCCAAAGTGTTCATGCAGCTTGATAACTTGATTATGCAGCTTCATCATGTCTTGATAATAGCATCACTTGTGTGCACAATCCTCTTCTTATGTGTTCATGTGCTAATGTCGTTGAAGCTCTTTGCAACTGAACTTGATCATCAAAATCCCATGGAAGCTCTGCCCAAGCTTTCTTCATTGTTGTTGTCATCATCTTCCTTATGTAGACATCACCATTGTTGCTGCCACCTCACTCTTCATGGTATATCTCATTGATTTCGAACAGAACATACCTCAAACAATAGATCCATTGGATAGCCTTTAAAATTATCTTTCCAACGAGTACTTATGCATTAAAATCTGATTCTGTATGAAGGAGTTATGCCATTTTTACTCAACCACTGCGTTCTGTCCAAACATCAATTCAGCTCGCGCAGCCTTCAATGATTTGCACATTGCTCCTTGTAGAAATCTTCAAATTGAGTGATTCTTGTTGCGTTGGAAAGAGGACTTCATGGGATTTTCAAATATAAGAAAATATTCTGTTTTTCTCTTCTGAGGTCGAGCTCCATATTGGTGACATCTTCAGCTTCCTATTTTCAGCTCTTCAATGTTGACAATCTTCATCCCTTTGGTCTTGGGGCTTTGTGGAAATTGTTTGAGTCCACAGTTGTTGACCTTGAAGCTTCCTTAACTCTTGACTTAATCCAAGTTCATTTATATGAAGCACCATTGTTGAGCTCTCTACACTATCCAATATCAATGATAGCTTCAAATCTTCTTTCTATATCCATGGATCACCACCAGCTTCTTCTATCTTGATTCACTTGGCTTCTGTCATCTCCATTTTTAGCCAAATAGCTTTGACCCATAAGTTCCTTTCCTTGCTGACTTGGCCTCAACTTGATTTGACTTTAATGGAGTCCTTCTTCTCAAATGATCGGTCTTCATGAGTCTTCAATCAATCTTCCTCAACCATCTCAAGTGGATCTTCTCCTTCCTCACTCTCAACCAAAATGTTCATCAATGGCTGCTGGTGTTAGCCATTGTTGTGCTTCTCCGACATGTGTGAGCGAAGTCTTGAATCCTCATAGCCTCTTTGAATGTGATGCACATTTGAAAATATGTCTTGATTGCATCTTTATTGAATAGAAGATTTGATCTTCTGATTCCTTCATAGGCTTTGTACTTGTCTTCAATTCCTTCTCCACTCAATCCACTCACTCTTCAATTTGAAACTCAATCAAAATTTTGCAAATTCTGATGATGTCTTCAAATCCTTGTCAAATCCTTCTATCAATCATCATGAATTTGTCTTGTACTCTTTCACCACATTAATCTCATTGCTTCAAATGAAGTGTGAATCTCTCTGCATGGTTAGCTCATAGTGCACGCATATATATAATATAAAAGCATCATGGTATTGATTAGAGATAAATGTAGAGTCACATGGTTGATTGGGGTTTAAACAAACATTTGATTCAAGAATCAAAGACAACTATAATTCAAATGAAAACACTTAGAAAAACACTAAAGCATATATAATTCATAGATGATCTTGATTCATAAAATTAAACATAGGATAAACAAGTTGATTGGTTCCTAATGATTTTGACCAAATTAGAGAGATGCTTTTGAAATGAATAAAATAAAAATGGGCTTAGATAAAATTCTAACAAGGGATTTTTTTAGAGAGACCAAACGTTTTGAAATTCCAAAATTTCAAAGATAATATTGTGCACATATAATAAGTCATTAAAAAAACATGCACATGTTCATGTTTAAAATTTCAAAAGCAATTTAAATAAAAATTAATTGGACCGAACCATTCAAGGGGGGTCTAGTGGTCGGTCCCCTCTACTTTTGCACAAACCTTGGTTCTCAATTTTTATATAAACATAAAGTTAACATGCTAAATATGGATTAGGTGAACAAAGGTTTAACAAAAAGCTAAAACAAAGCACACTAAGGGATAAGATCACAATCAACCAAACAATATCCTAATGATCATTATGAAACATCTCTAATCAAACTCAGGCATTCTTTAATTATATTTATGATTAAAATGAGAATTACCTTAATCTTGAAGAAGTGAAGTTCAAATCTCCTCATTGACTCCATGGTGGCTTCATCTTCTTCCTTGGAATACCATAATTGCATGCACCATCAACTGTTGGAGAGGAATGTTTCTTGTCTTTCTCGAAATTTAGCCTTCCTTGTTCTCCACCTTGTGTAATTCGACCATAACTTCCTCATATGAAGTCCAAATAATGCAAATTCGAACTCTATCTTGTAGAGCTCGAAAAGATCTACAACTTTGGTATTCAGACTTCCTTCATTCGACATAGTTAAGGTCTTCGAATCAGCACCACAAGGTGTTGCTGTTCTGAATTCCGAGAGTATCTCGAGATTATGTTGGAGCTTGGATTGGTGTTGAGATAAACCTTCCGTATCATCACGTCCCTTGTACTCAAGCAATCCTTAGCTTTAGAAACCTTTTCGACTAATTATCTTTGCTTCTATTCTCTGTAACTTAGAACAAACAAGCTCCGAAGAATATTAGTCTTAAAAATTAATTGACACAGCAGACATACATTTATCACCATAATTACTTCTTCATGATAGCTGTACAAAAACTCAATAATAGATCATAGGCCACTAACAGCGTTAGCACCTACTATTAAAGAACTACGTTGGAAAAGACTTTTTATTGGACCGAGGCCCATTTTCCCTATAATGTTAGTCAAAGAAAATGTATACAAAGAAAAACCATATTCTAATAGAGTTTATAAAAGAGTAAACTAATAAAAGATCTGAATAAAACTATCTAATTATAAAATTAAATGCAAGAAAGTAAATAAAATAAACTAAAATAAACTAAAATAAAATAAGAGGCACAAAATAAAAGATAAAAGGCTTAAAAAAACAAAATTAAATATATACATAAACTCAAGTTAATTAGGACCCAATTAATTAGTTCCTCGGCAACGGCACCAGAAAAGCTTGTTGACGGCACTTAAACACGGCAAACCTTATACTGCAAGCGACAGTATCGTGTGTAGCTTTTCCCCAGGATGAGTATCATGGGTTTTGTCAATCCATGAAACAAACTAATTGAGAACTAATTAGCAAGAATTTAGAGTAAAAAAGGGTTTAGGGGTCATCTAAACTATATCTAATTTATCTCTAATCTACCTCTAATCTATGTCTAAACTACGTCAGAGTTAGAGGATAAACAATTAGAACATAACCAGAACACCGATCCAAAGGGTATTGACTAGAGTTAGACACATCAAAGAGATTAGAGCAACGAGTTAGCTAGGAGCTCAAGGTAAATATAAGCACGATCAAGCATGTTCTCCATAGCATGATTAAACCAAGATTAACGACCAAAACCCCTAGATCAAGCTTAACCTTTCCGTCCAACCACTTGTCACATAAGTCAGGGTAATCGACGAGAAGCTCTCAATAGGCATACATGATTAGAGAATCAGGTAGTCTTATAACATAATTAGCATAGCAAGAACCTCTAATCACCATTATCACAAGAACTATCTACACAACTATATTACTAGTAAGCAATATCGATAATCAAGATCGCTAGAAGAACATAACCCTTAAGAACATGATCTAATTAACATGCATCTAGACCTAAAGTTAATTAGAACTAGAACAAGCATAATTAGAACAAGAAGACGATAATTAGACAAGATCAATGCTTCATTAGTAAATAGTATCATACTTACAACCATGGCCATAGCGTCTTGATGATACAAGTAGACCTCGAGACCTAGGCAATTAAAGCACCGTGCAAGGGCTCTAATTACCCCTATGGATTAGAGAGGATCTAATCCCTAGCCTAGAACTCCACCCTCAGCTCTCCTCTAGTTGATGCCCCTCTTCTCTGCATCTTTTCACCTTGATAATGAATTAGATGCCTTGGGGATCTCATGGGGGTTTGTATTTATACTCCGGAGGTGCCTTGGGGTGCCCTCCACCTTCCTCTTGCTTGGAGTTGGAGTAGGACTCTTGTTTGCCCCGAAATCAAACTTTCCTATTTTCTGCACCTTTAGTATTTCGACCATATCTGTGTCATCCGGACTCCAAATAAGACAAACTCGGAATCTAAATTGTAAAGCTCGAAGAGGTCTACAACTTTGGTATTCAAACTTTCTTCATTTGATGTCTTTAAAGTCTCCGAATTGGGCCCGCAAGGTGCTGCTGTCCTGGAATCCGAGAATATCTCGAAATTTAATTTGACCTTGGATGGATCTCGTGATAAACCTTCCATATCTTCAATTCCTTCATACTCAAGTAATCATTATCTACTTGGAATCTTCTGGAAGAGGCATGGTAGAAAGGAGGACACGAGACGGTACCGGAAGGGACCCGGTCCGCCGACCAAAGGGCCTAGGGTCGGCCGACCCTGCTCCTTCCGGCGGCTGTTTCCTTCCATCTTTTGCGGAGTTGTTCCTTGTCGCCTAAGTAAGGACTTTGCAATGTAATTCAGACTTGAGGAGCTCTGGAATCTTCTGTATTGACCGAGATTTGACGAAATCTTCTGGTTTTGAATAAATATGAAGTGTTTCCTTTGCATAATCTTCCAGAAGCTTGTAGCATACGATGTCTTCCAGAAGTTTCCCGAATATGAAGTCTTGATTAATCCAAGGGGCTAAATCAATCGATCCTTCCTTTGTTTACCATCTTCTAGAATATCTTCCCAGAGGTCTTTTCTTACTCGACGTAGATATTGATGAATTTTGCGAAAAACAGCTTGAAAACCTGCAAAAATTAAGTATAGCAAAATTCCAAGGCAATGTTGCAAAATCCACAATAATCGGTGATAATTGTTAGTAAAAGATATAGTTGACGCATAAAATCAGTGAAAAACCATATAAAATAATACAAAATTTTAGTCTAAATGTCGCGTCAACAAGGATCCACACTCTATATGCCCTAGAGCTAGAGGCGTACCCAAGGAAAATACCATCCAAGAAGCGAGATTCAAATTTGTCCAAATTCCCCTGCCTTTTTTAGTTCAAAGCATCTGCAGCCAAATGCACGCAGGTGCTTGACGCTGGGCTGCCTACCAAATCGTAGCTCATACGAAGTCTTCCCTAAGAAAGCTCGTAGGAAGATGCGGTTGACAATGTAACAGGCTATATTCATAGCCTCAGCCCAAAAGCGTCGCGGAGTCCTATGCCCACCAAGCATCGTCCACGCCATCTCTACCAGTGTGAAGTTCTTTCATTCCACAACACCGTTCTGAGGTGGGGTATAAGGAGACGAGAATTGGTGATCAAGACATAGGTCACGACAGAAGGTTTCTAAATGAGAGTTACGAAATTCTCCGCCATTGTCTCTGCGGATAGCCCTCATGGCCTTATGACTCTCATTTTTTAACCTCAAGACTAGATCCCGAACAAAACCGAAAGCCTCATCTTTGAATTCCATGGAGAACACCCACGAAAAGCGAGAAAAGTTGTCTACAACGACAAGCACATACCACTTCCCACTGACCGACTGTACCCGAGCAGGACCAATCGTGTCCATATGCAGTAGCTCACCCAGGTAAGAGGTTCATCACCTGATTGATAGGTGCATGAGAAGCAACAACCATCTTGCCATGACGACAGGGGTGCCACACTAAGTCCTTTTCTGCTTCCAAATTGGGAAATCCTCGGATAAGACCCATCCAGCTCAACCTGGCAAGCAGATCAAAACTCAAATGGTCCAGCCTCCTATGCCACTTCCAAATATCAGCACAAGGACCAGCTACCAAACACCGAGGAGGGCCAGAAACAAATGCAAGATCAACCTTAGAAACATGCCCATAGGGCAAAATCCAACAAACAAGGTTTTCCTTAGCATCAAGCACACAAGAAGAACCCTCCTTGAGAAGTTGCGAGACAGAAACCAAATTGAACCCCAAACTCCTCACCAAAGAACTTCTCTCAGGGAAAGCATGCCAGAAAGTGCAACGGAACCAACACCCAACACTTTACCTTGAACATTATCCCCGAATGTGATGTACTCCTTGGTGCTCACGTGGTTGTGGCTGGAAAACCATCTACGGTGCCCTGTCATGTGCCTAGAGTAACCAGAGTCTGTGATCCATATGTCCTCCAGGCCTCGATCCTGCAAAATCAAGAAAAGTGAGAGTGAGCATATGGCCCGGCACTGGGGTTAGTGAAACTGTTGAACTAGTGCCGAACCATCTGCTCAAAGGTGGGGAAAGCACAATCAAAGTAAGCATCACGACGATCTGGGTACCCATGACCTCTAAAGCGTGAGCTCTCAAGCCCTCTACCAAAACTTCGGTCATGAGGTCCATAGCCACGCTGAAAACGACTAGGAGCTCGGCCAGAAAAGCATCTCTCACCACCAGGAGCACAGGCCTAAAAGCCGCCTCCTCTCTCACCACCAGCAAAGCAGTCTCTCATCTCACCGCAATGGGGAGGATCCTGCCTACCACCCTAGTAGAACTATTCCTAGTTCCCCAGGCTCTCTTCTACCTCTCAGCCCGCTTCCTTCTGAAGCAAAACTCCTCCAAGGGACCATTCCACTAGCAAAACTCACAGTGGTAGACAGGTCTCTTGGGCATAGGTTGGAGCTAAACCTTAGGCTTCTTGTGTGGTGGTGAAGCCTTGGGTTGTGCTGGCTCCTAGACTTGCTTCTTGCCTAAAGGCTTAAGCACTTCTTCTACAATCTTATCTAGCTTGGCTTGTGGTCACTTTGGTGTCCAGTAAGACTTCCTTAGGGTAGCCTTGGGAGGCTCATGGTAAACCCCATCAACAGTAGAGTTAGGCTCGGGAGAGGCAGTGTTAGGCTTGATCAGGGCACTCTTCTTCTCACCCGAGGTACTACACTCTCCAACCCAAGTCCACTAGTCTCAGGAGAGGCAGTGTTAGGCTTGATCGGGGCACTCTTCTTCTCACCCAAGGTACTACACTCTCCAACCCAAGTCCACTGGTGTCACCCTCACAACACTTGTTCGCCTCTATGATCATCCTGAGCTGAGGTTCCCTAGCATACATCCAGCTCAGCACCTGCCTCAACCTACAGTTGTCCTCTTCGAGGATCAACTTCTCCTCTCTCAGATCCTCCAGAATCAAAGTCTGGGCAGCACAAGTGGGACAGTCTAGAGAGGTAATCACAGGAGCAGACTTCTCAAGTTTCCTAATGGTGGCATCCTTCTCCACCAACTGTAGCCTCAAAGTGAGACAGTTCTCACACATATCAGGGGGTGCTCAAAGCACCTCAAGGTCAGCTCTCAATTGCTCAAGCTCGCTCCTAAAGGTATGACAGACCATGCACGCACGCAAAAGCGTGGGTCTAGCCCTAAGCTCCTCCAACTCCTTGAGCTGCCCCTCACACTTCACCATCAGCTCAGCTATGTCAATAGCTAGGTGGGGGTTGTTGACGGTCGATATTGCACTACCTACGATGATCAACTATCCATGAACGTGAAGGAAAATACATCAATGTGTAGACTAACCCTTGCTACTAACATAGCTCCACGAGTTGTGTTAGAATATTTGATTGCAGGTGCAAGATCAGCCAAAAACATGTCAAATATGGCTAACTTAGGAAGGTCACTGACCAAGGGGCCAGGCCGCCTAGCCTTCCCCTAGGTCACCCGGCCTGTGAATGTGCCCAAATGAGCCCATCTTCGACCTGCATGCACACTAAAGACGTGTCAACATAATTCCAAGGACCAAGCTGAGAACCCATCATGTTAAGTACCAGAAGGCTTGCCACCTCATTGATCCAGCACTTGGATTGGTGAAGTCAGCAATCCATGGTACTTCAATCATGTGGCTAAGGAAGAAACACAAGTAGGATCCAATGGCTCAGGAGAAAGCACACATTTTAACCGCCAACCGCCATACAACCGACTTAGGGAGTGAAGATGGACCACAGGATGAAGAAAGGCGGTGGATCCAATGGTTCTCCAAGCCGCTATCCTCCCACCAGGTCGCCCAGCCGGGTAACCGCCTCCACAACCGCCATACCGACACTATAAGACCCCTCAGTCCCTTAGTAGCTATAAATACCCCCAAGCTCTCATTTGTAAAGTGTGGAAGTTGAGTGGAACACACCATTGTCTAGTTAGTAACACTAGGATAGTCCTAGGAGTTAGAGTTGAGTCTGAGTCTTTGCCTCAGGGATTCCCGGGTTAGCTTCGAGTCTGGTAAAGGTCTTCTATCTTTCTATCTTTGTACTCTTGCTACTTCAGTATAATATACTTTATTGATCTATCTTGCAGCTATACTTTACTTTATTTCTTACACTTGCCAAGTGTGGTGTACCTTATTGCATACTAGACCAAGGCTTAGGTTTATGTTGTTCTTGACTTATCTGAATCTTGCTAGACTTGCCGGTGCTATAGGCTTTCCTTAGGCTCTGATCTAAGGCTAAGTCAGTCCTAACCCTCTGATCAAGGATGGACTTTAGTGATCAAGTTCTCACTTGATCACTAGTTTAGTGTGCCATCTTACCCATGCAGATCTGGTTGGTAGCCCCTCTAGGCGACAGCATTTGGGAGCCTCTGTAATCCGACCCCATCGTTCGATAAGCCCGTAGGCGTTAGCCAGTTGTCCTTCGGTTGGCCAACTATCTACCCCCATGCCTCCTCAGTGTAGTCTAGAATTTCGCTTGATGCAAGATCCTAGTTCATGTTTGTTTAACTCAGTTCAACCATGAATACTCCTCTGCAGTAGTTAAGGAATATAGTTTTGATATCTTAATCTCACTCGTTGTCCTCCTATGCAACTACCTAGTTGTTTACTGCTTTGGTCCCTATTTACTCTTCCCACCATACACTATCTTGTTATATCTTACCCCTATTGTAAGAATAGCTGGTGTTTATCTAAGTTATAGTACTGTTTGAAGTTCAAACATATCATTCCACCTATTAGCCCTTGCTTCCCTGTGGATTTTGACGATACTCGGAATACTCTGAGTGAAAAAGCTACAGTGAATCTCCGTGCGCTTATGGAGTAAAGTTTGTTACGCTAAGAGACATCAACAAGCTTTGTTGGCACCGTTGTCGGGGAAGCAATTGGCAATAGAAGTTTGATTTGTTCGAACCTAGTTACCTATAACTTGATAACATACCGCTATCTCTTAGCGGGCTCATTTGCCTCTCTCTACTTTATTGTTGGGTTGATAGAGAGGTGTATGACTGGTCACAACAATCCGGAGTCGCTGCTCAGAAGGAGAGTCCGTCAAAAGACAATCCACGGGTAGAGGCCTGTGCCATTATCAATTGAGTTTGGTTCCACAAGCACAAAGCAACCGATACCAACAATGGTTGTGCCTGAGAACACCATCCGTGACTTTTCCATCCCATCCAGCAACATCCCCACTGGGCCTGATATGCAAGTTGGAGAAGGATTTGAGCTCTAGCCAGGTGTCATTCATATGGTCCAAGCTAGTCCATTTTGCAAATTGGTGTCAGAGGATGCAAATAGCCATCTCCAGCAGTTCCTAGAGATATGCAGCACTTTCACCATCAAGGGTGCAACCGCCGATGCTGTTCGACTTCGCCTTTTTCCGTTCTAATTGATCGGGAAGGCAAAACAGTGGTTCTATCTGAACCGCACAAACTTGGCAACTTCGGAGGCATGCTCAAATGCTTTCCTCGCAAAGTACTTTCCCTTGGGGAAGACAAGCTCACTAAGGAACCGAATCTCGAGCTTCCAAAAGCTCACTGATGAGATGGTGGTGGAGGCATAGGAAAGACTTCAGGAGTACATTGCCACCTGCCCCCACCACGTGGTATGGAAGAGTGGCTGATCATCCAAAACTTCTTCCGCGGTCACCGGACCACGCAAGAACACCTCGATGCAGCCGCTAGAGGATCCTTTCTGTCCTTGAGTGTTGCTGCTGCACGCGCTCTCATAGAGAACATGGCAAGCAACCGAGGATGGAGACCAGAGAGGGTGAACAATAAGCCCCGCGGAGTCCACCATATTGACAGCACCGACATGTTGGCTGCCAAGATGGACCTCTTGCTAAAGATGCTGGAGGATGTTCCTGAAGCTGTGCTGGTCCAAGCACTGTATTCTCGAATGACTTGCGAGCATTGTGGGAATACCGGCCATACAGGGAATAGCTACCCCAAAAATGGATCGGAAGACGTAAACTTCATCAACAACAATAGCTTCAACAATGAGCCTCGTCCTCAACCAGGTTAGAACTCGCGACCACACCTACCATTCTCTGGTCAAGGTACATCTTTTGGCAGTTCCCAGCAATTTAATAAAATGCCTTTCGATCAAAAAGTTGTGAATGATAGCATAAGTAAGAAATTCCTTGCGAATGATAGAATTCTAGAAAACTTGTCGCTTCAAATGGAAACTCTTAATAGTGCCGTGAAGAACTAGCTGAGTTTTAATAAAATGTTAGAAACTCAGATAGCTCAGCTTGCTGCCGCTTTGCCTAGTTCAACTTCGGGTAAGCTCCTAGGTCAGCCCGAGCCATCCCCGAAGGAGCATATCAATGCTGGGACAACTAGGGGTGGAAGGTCTACACAAGACCCCCCACATCCTAGGAATGCAGGGAAGGAACAGGAAAAGCCAACTGAACCAGAGAAGGAAGATCAAGTGGCTGAACCACAACCGGTTAATGAGGCACCAAAGTCGGCTCCACACGAGTTCTACGACACCAACGTGCTCCCTTTTCCTCAAAGGCAGAAAAAGACCTCTGTCGACGACCAGTTTGGCAAGTCTGTGGAGATAGTAAAGAAATTATATGTCAATATCCCATTGCTAGATGCTATGCAGTTGCCTACGTACGCTAAGTACCTGAAGGACATCCTCAATAATAAAAAGCCACTGTCATCCACAGAATTCGTGCACCTCATGGAAGAGTGTAGCGCTGCTATACTCAACCAGCCACCACAAAAGAAGAAGGGTCCAGGGAATCCAACCATATCATGCTCAATCGGGACCCAGCACTTTGATCAAGCTCTCTGCGATCTAGGAGCAAGTGTGAGCATCATGCCAACGGTAGTCTTTGATAAACTCATGCATGCTACACTTGTCCCTACTGCTATGTGCCTGCAGCTAGTAGATCAGTCGATTCGCGACCCCAATGGGATCGCTGAGGACATTTCGGTCAAAATCCGAAACTTTATTGTCCCAGTGAATTTCGTGGTGCTCGACATGGAGATTGATAGCAAAAAGCCACTCATCCTTGGGCGACCGTTCTTAAGCACCGCTGAGGCCACTATTGACGTTGGAGCTGGACCAATCCACCTCAACATCAATGGCAGACGGGAGACGTCCACCTTCAAGCCGAAGGTAGAACAGTGCCGACAGGTAAAAACGCTTAACCTCAAATGTCATGCACCCCGGGAGATGCCCAGAGAGAAGATCGAGCTCTCGCCAAGTCAGTCGAAAGTGGACTCTCTCATCCTAGCAATGGAGAAGAACCTGCTAGATGGAGAAGCTCGAAAGTTCAAAGCCAATCGCAGAGCTGAGTCACAAAGACGTGCCTCAATGGCCAAGCCGCTGACAAAGGAAGAAGGAGGCAAGACTCCTGGCATGAAGGTCACCGCCACAACAACGAACACACCCAAAGAGTGGCGAAAGAAAGAAGAAGAAGCGCTAAAAGCCAAGCCAGAAAAGACACAAAATAAAACTCAAAAACAAAAGGTTGTGGCAACCAAGAAAGTATAGCGAGCAAAAGTTGCAGCGCAGATGGCCGCTAAGTCTCCGTCAAGCATTGACTCCAAGTAAAAGTATCATTTGCCCTCGCCAGGAGATAAATTGGCATTATCCTTTGCTACATATTTAATTCCAGCACAGTTATTTTTCGTTATACCACTGCATGTTTAAATTTAAATGTCTTGCATTAGTTTAAATTTTCCTTTGCATAAGTTACTTATTTTCATCTCCTATATTTCAAAAAAAAGAAGGCTGCTCGGCCCCACCTAGGGCCGGCCGACCCCCCTAGCTTTCTCTGTGAGCTGCACCATGCCGCCCGGCCCCTGCTGCTGCATGCTTGCACTCCCGCGCACCTATAAATACGCAAGCATGCTCCCTTCAGCTCCTTGCACCGCTCAGTAGCGTGAACTCTTTCTCCTTCTCCCCCTAATCACACTTATTCTAAGCACTTAGTTTAATTTTCAGCTCTTAGAAAAATTCTGCCCAATAAAATAAGTGCTACACTCTCGTTCGTTGAACGGTTTCTGGAGGCTCTGCCCGACAAGAACGACTAACCTCTGGATGACTGACTTTTGGACTGCTAACGCCTAACGATAATATCTATAACTGCTCTATCCTTTGGGTATTCTCTTGTCTTGCATATTTGTTTTGTAGATGTCATCATTTTTCAGGAAGGCAAAGAGAGCCCTGAGCAACACAGGGAAGGCCCTGCACCTCAAGTTTCCATCCTCGTGGGATGAGCATTCGCGCTCTCATTCGCAGAGTGGAAGTTCAAGGAGACCAGCTGTGTCCGATAGGATGTCCATCAATGAAGCCCGAGGCCAGGAACAAGACGACGGAACATCATCACAAGCTCTACCGCAGCACCGACTGTTGATTCTCCAAGACATCACCATACAGAATGACACTGAGGCATAGAAGTTGCAATGTCTCACCACCAAGACCTTTGGATGGACAAGGTACTTCGATGCTTTCTTTCTCGTCTCTATAGGTATGCTAGACTCGTTTGCACAGGCATTCGACTATGTGGGATGGTTGGACTTCGCAAACATCATAGAAGAAGGATCCATCCTTCTCACTATGGAGTTCAAGATGACTCTTCACATGGAAAAGCACTCAGGTACAACCAACATCCATTTCTGTATGTTCAATACTTATTATTCTGTTACCCCGAGGAGGTTTAGCACTCTCCTAGGCTTTCATCCAAACTGCTCTTTAGCAGAGGAGCCTGCGGGGTATAGCATGAAAACTTTTTGGACTGAAATCTACGGAGAGTATGTGAGGGGGAAGCATAGTACCACAAAAATCCACAAGCCCTACTCTGAGACTTCCAGCTCGTTGGGTCTCGCTCGTCGTTTTCCCACGTAGTGAAGTACGTTGTGCACCAAACGAAGATCTTAAGTGCCTCTATGCCATGTGTAGAAAGAAGCGCTACGCCCTGGTCATCGACATAGTCCATCATTGGATGAAAATGTTGAGGACCAACACCCCCATTAACATCAGATCACTAGTCACCAGGATTGCATCCAACCTGGGCCTCCTAGAGAACGCCCAGATTGAGTAAATTCCTGATGACACGTCACACATGATTAGGGAGCAGCACTTCATCCAGGCACACTTCACATGATTGGGGAGCAGCACTTCATCCAAGCACACTTCACATGATTGGGGAGCAGCACTACATCCAGGCACACTTCATGAAACAGGATGAGAGCGGGAATCTAGTCATGACTTGGTTTGGGCATAATTTCAAACTACCGCTTCCAGCACCACAGTACGACCTATACAAAGTTAGGAGCCTAACCATGCAGCTAAACACGGAAGCACCACGCCAAAACATTGGAGGCGTCATGACTAGAGGCCAATGACGCCAAGCGGAAGAACGCATAAGAGAAGAACAAGAGAAAGTAGGAATAGGCTCATCTTGGGCACACTGCAATGCCACACCATCTGCACGTGCTGACTTGGAGCTATCACGGCTTCGTCGGTACGCCCAGCTCGAGCCATGGTACCCTACCAGCAGTGGTGGCGAAAGCTCATACCAGCCATCGCATGGTACTCAGTACCATGGGGATGAGAGTGCGTCACACCACATCAGCAGAGACCAAGGTCCCTCTGCATCAGCCCAATTCCACACCGGCAAGCATGCCGGACATCAACTCCGCAATGGAGGGGGTGAACCTCCGCCAGTATAACCAGAGGTTGTACCAGTAGGTGGACGACATCTACCGACGCACCAAAACAATGGACCAACGGCTCCAGGAGAACAGCACCATGCTCCAGAACCTAAACGAAATGGTGGAACCCGCTTCATCAATGCTCAGGACTTCCACAGCTATTCCCACCAATACTCCTAGCTTCATTGAAGCTTGGGGGGATGGTAGACTGAGATGAGCATGCTTCCTCACGTCCCATCTCAAAGTAAGGCCCCCGAATCCCATCCTTGTTTTGCAGCATCAGCCCTCAATAGCAGCAGCAGTACCCGTCCTATCAGTCCTTCCAGCAACAGTCCTTCAGCAACACTCGTCCCACCCGAGAGTAAGTCAGTAATAATAATGTTTAATTATTTGTTCCTTTATGCTTTGCACTAAAAAAAGAGAAAAAAGTGTCAATAAAATCAACTCCCAACTTTGATATATTACCTTCATAGGGAAATGATGCTTAGTTGCTCTATCATGTCTTGCTTAGTTGTCTATGCAAACTATGCTTAGCTTAATTTCGAGCTTGTGTGTATAACATGAGAACCTGATCTTTTACCTTGTGGATGCCATTTGCACAAAACTTAGCTGTTGTTGTGAGAAATGATATGACTAAGTAATAAGGCCAGCTCTACATTTTCTTAGTAAGATGAACATCTCAGGTTATTCTTTTTGAAAACTGAAAATAAAGTTCTCCTGTTGGTTTTAAACACCTACCAGAGCCAAATACACTGAATATATCTGAGCTGCTTGTTTAAGCTACTTAATGTTGTTTTGAGCTTTGTCAAATTTTGAGTCTCATAGAATGGAATCATATTATCTAGTGAGCCATTGGAGCAAAATCAACCATCACATATGCATTCATCCACTCTGGGTGTGCATCCATTTTATCTCCAAGCAAATATCCTCACCCTTACTCCTTCCAAATCAAAACGAGGTAGGATGTGGAGCCATGAAAAAGAGAAAAATAAAAGCATGCTAATCAAAGCATGGCAAAAGTATGAAAAAGAAAAGCATGCTAGTCAAGCATGGCAAAAAGAGAGAAAATACAAAAAGGCTCCACATTCATACCTAACATACAAAAGGAGGAAAATGAAAGGAAATAAGGAGATCCATCCATCCAGCCACCAAATAAGCTCCAATGATGAACAAGATTAGTTGATGTAGTACATTTCTTTGGTCCAATCTTTGGCATTGCAGAATAAACAACCTAAGTAAGCTAAGTTCTTCCATACCCTGAGCTCCACATAGGAAGTTCTTGGCCATGCTCTTGGCCTTAATGGTGAGGATACACTTGTGAGCGATCGAGAGTACCTGTGGGGAAACTTATTTTATTTTGAAAATATTCAAAAACACTTGAGATAGAAATCAAAAAAGAGATGTTTTGAGCTGAAGCCTACAACAAAGTCATTCTTTCTCTCAACCGCTCAAGACAAGGTAAGTCAAAAAGATGCATCACGGGTATGGGAAAAAGTGATCATTGCATACATTATGGTTTGAGACCAAAGCATGAGCATTAGTTATGTTTAGCTTCTATTCTTGGACATTGATATTTGCAGCAACTCTTGATCCATAACCCATCCTGGCTTTACACGAGGACGAGCAAAGATCTAAGCTTGGGGGGTGTTGACAGACGTTATTGCACTACCTACGACCATCAACTATCCATGAACATGAACATGAAGAAAAATGCATCAAAGTGTAGACTAACCCTTCCTACTAACATAGTTCCACGAGTTGTGTTGAATATTTGATTGCAGGTGCAAGATCAGCCGAAAACATGTCAAATATCGCTAAGTCAGGAAGGTCACTGACCAAGGGGCCAAGCCGCCCAGCCTCCCCTAGGCCACCCAGCCTGTGAATGTGCCCAAATAAGCCTATCTTTGACCTGCATGCACGATAAAGATGCGTCAACACAATTCCAAGGCCCAAGCCGAGAACCCAACATGTTAAGTACCGGAAGGCTTGCCACCTCATCGATCCAGCACTTGGATTAGTGAAGTCAGCAATATGTGGGACTTCAATCCTGCGGCTAAGGAAAAAACACAAGTGGGATACAATGGCTCGAGAGAAAACACACATTTTAACCGCCAACCGCCATACAACCGACTTGGGGAGTCAAGATGGACAACAAGATGCAGAAAGGTGGTGGATCCGATAGTTCTCCAGGCCACCTGGCCTAGGGTGGGGCTGCCTGGCCTCCCACCAGGTCGCCTGGTCTAGTAACCGCCATACCGACCCTATAAGACCCCTCACTCCTTTAGTAGCTATAAATACCCCCGAGCTCTCACTTGTAGAGTGTGGAAGTTGAGTGGAACACACCATTGTCTAGTTAGTAGCACTAGGATAGTCCTGGGAGTTAGAGTTGAGTCTGAGTCTTTGCCTCAGGGATTTCGGAGTTAGCTTCGAGTCTGGTAAAGCTCTTGTATCTTTCTATCTTTGTACTCTTGTTACTACAGTATAATATACTTTATTGATCTATCTTTCAGCTATACTTTACTTTATTTTTTACACTTGCCTAGTGTGGTGTACCTTATGGCATACTAGACCAAGGCTTAGGTTTGTGTTGTTCTTGAGTTATCTGAATCTTGCTAGACTTGCCGGTTCTATAGGCTTTCCTTAGGCTCTGATCTAAGGCTAAATTAGTCCTAATCCTCTGATCAAGGACGGACTTTAGTGATCAAGTTCTCGCTATCTTACCCACGTAGATTTGGTTGCCCCTCTTGGTGAGAGGATTAGGGAGCCTCTGTAATCCAACCTCGTTGTTCAGTAAGCCCATAGGCGTTATCCAGTTGTTGTTCGGTTGGTCAACTATCTACCCCCAGGCCTCCTCGGTGTAGTCTGGAATTTCGCTCGATGCAAGATCCTAGTTCATGTTTGTTTAACTCAGTTCAACTGCAAATACTCCTCTGCGGTAGTTAAGGAATATAGTTTGGATATCTTAATCTCACTCGTTGTCCTCCCAGGCAACTACCTAGTTGTTTATTGCTTTGGTCCCTGTTTACTCTTCCCACCATACACTATCTTGTTATATCTTACCCCCGTTGTAAGAATAGCTGGTGTTTATCTAAGTTATAGTACTGTTTGAAATTCGAACATATCATTCCACCTATTAGCCCTTGCTTCCCTGTGGATTTTTACGATACTCGGAATACTTTGAGTGAAAAAGCTACAGCGAATCTCCGTACGCTTGTGGAGTAAAATTTGTTACGGTAAGAGACATCAACAGGGGCAAGACTCATACTCAGGCACCTCACTCAAAGTAGGCTCATCCAGTTTAGACCGGAGTGTGCCAAACTCAACCTTCAGCCTATCCATCTCCTCTACCTGATGAGCATACTTGCTCTTCTGCTCACAAAGGTCACTCATGAGGGACTCACAGGTAGGGCACTCAAACTCACTAGGCAAGGCTTGCACACTCTTCAGCCTCTCAATCTCAGCCAAAGCATCAGTAAGCTTGACTTTTTGCTTCTACAGGTTCTTGGTTACCTTCTCCAACAACTTATCTTGGGCTTTCAACTCACGACTGGTCCTCTCCAGCATATCAAGGATCTTAGCTTGCTTAGGAGTTACCTCTTTATTGGAGGAGTCATTGCCGTTGCCCTTGTCATCCTTGTCCTCAAGCGCCATGGAGTAGAACGATCTCCAGTTCACCTTGTGCTTGCGCTTGGACTTGGTGGAGACGAAGCAAAGGCCAGCTAGACCACCTTGTTATCTCCTCTTGTCTCACTTGGTGACGATCTCCTCATCGCTTGAGCTGGATGAAGTTGAGGAGGAGGAGGAGGATGATCCGCTGCAAAGACCACCAAGCTCGGCGAAGAAGGCCTTGTCCCGCTTCCGGTTGTCCTTTTGGTAGCTCTTGAAAGGGTGCTTGGTGTGGTCGCACTTGCCATAGCTGTGCTTGCCGGAGCGGTATTTGTTGGAGTCGCGGGAGTGGCTCTCGCCCCTCTTCTTGCTCATCCAGTTGTCATAGGCGTGCTGAAATCGACTAGACACCAGACAAAGCTCATCATCTCCAAGTGTCGCCAACTGCTCTCCTATCACATACATCAAAACAGAGAATAAAAACTATGAAGTGGGGGTTAGTAGCAGGGGCGAAGGCACGTTATAGCATCGGTGTCAGCCGACCCCGACGGCTTCATTGTAGCACTTGTACGTTGTTATTTTCTACTGTGTAAGACGGTAAGACCCTAGCAAAAAAAAGCTTTGACCCCAGTAGTCCAGGCGTCCAACAGCCCAACGCAGCCAATCGAA
This sequence comes from Paspalum vaginatum, assembly GCA_030272315.1. Lineage (NCBI taxonomy): Eukaryota > Viridiplantae > Streptophyta > Magnoliopsida > Poales > Poaceae > Paspalum > Paspalum vaginatum. The sequence continues at coordinate 30,326,722 of CM059013.1, read as the reverse complement.
CCTGTGAAGCCCACGTGGATGCTACATGGTAGCAGTCTCCTTCAGTTCTTTTTGCCTCGTGGGCCTTGCACAGAATGAGGATTCATTGATTCATCATCTCTGAATCACACAGCGGCGTTAAGTATTTCAACTATGCAACTCGTCGAGATGCTGATGGCTTTTCGTGTCTTCCCCTCGTTTCGTTGATTCCTTGTTTAAGACCTGGTTCGGTTAAGGAGGATTGGAGAAGATTAGTCTTTTCTATAGTCAAATTTAAATAAGAAAAGATTTAACCCCTCGGATCTTATTTGGCCCTGTTTAATATAACTTAGAAGTAGTTTATAGCCAAAACACACTAAAACTAGTAGCCAAATGGTGCATCTTTTTTTTTTTTTTGCCACGCTTTTCCCACCACCTTGATTTGTACTCAAAATTAAGCAGAAGTTAGACAAAACCAGTTTATTTTGACCATGATTTTCGTTTATTTATAATGCAGCTTCTCGAAGAAGTGCTTCTCCCCACAGTCGTACTAAACAGAGCCTTTGATTTTTTTTATATTATATTATCGAAAATAGATTTATGCAGAATCAAACCTAAGTTTTAGGGTCATACCATTTTATTAATTATTTTACTCAGTTATATAGAACTAAGGCGAGCAACATATTTGTCTCCCCAATTTTGTTGCTTACGGCTTGCATTCCAAAGGAGTACAATTTTTACGGTGGTTGGAAAAAATAGGAGCCGTCCATCAGAAGAGATCTAACGGTTTAAAAATAGGTGATACTACAGTACCGGTACCCGACGGTACCAAATAGTAAGGTTCGGTACCAAACATGGTGGGCCCGGTACCCATATTTTTTATTTTTTAAATTTCACAAAGATCATAAAAGCCTTTAAAAATTGAAAAAAAAATAGTGGTACCGTGTGGTACCGGTGGGTTCCATTCCAACCACTGTAAAATATCTTCCAAAGGAGAGGTTACTCTTCCTTATTCAAACAAAATGTAAAATCAGAAAAGTAGCATTTTTTAATTATATGTATGCCTCCTGCTTACAGACTCAATATCCAATTTATTGTTTAATTATATTTGAGAAATTGTATCCGCGATGGATTTATGAATGATTGCATCATGTACTTCGTGGAACAAGGATTATTGCCACAATTCCGGCAGAAACAATAACCCTGGAAGTTAATTATTATTGGGGAAGCTTATTTCATCATAATATAATGGTTATCATTTTATATTTTTTATGATGTTATGCATCCATGAGTTTCTGTCGACCCCGGTGACAGATTATCCGAGCTTTGCCCCTGGTTAGTAGCAACTTCCTTCGAGCTAGAAGCCAAGGCTAGGCTCTTGGAGCCTGTACCATCGAGAATATCTGTCATCTGATAATCAACCTTTGTGGCCTTGAGCCTGCAATAAAGCTCCTTTACTCCCAAGGTGTCATACCTTGCCGACTCAAGAATGGAGTTCTTTTTTATCTCACATACTTTCCTGTCCAAGGAATACAGAAGCTTGACAGCCTGCTGATGGTCAGTATATAGAAGAGCAGCGGGGGCAAAGTGGACACGAAGCTTGTTGACGATCGACTGAAAACAACCAAACAAGGCATCCACAGACTCTCCAAAGCAAAAAAACATAGCGGAAGTCGAAGCAAACAGCAGAGACAACTCCTGCTTTGGACATGCCGGATAGTCCGGCATGGGCTACTAGATTGTCCGGTGCAGAGCCTGCCTGGCTCCCGACGCCGAACCACCGGACAGTCCGGTTCCACCGCCGCTAGCTCTACCGGATAGTCCAGTAAAGTCGCAGGAAAGGGGGTTTTCACACCCAAATCTGTCCAAATCTTGTCCAATCTTCACGAGATTTTGCACATGCTATTTGGACCCTATTCCAAAGCTTTTCCCAAGAGATCAACTCAAAACGACCATGGGATCAGCGGGAATTTCAGATCTCGTGAGATGGCAATCTTTGCGCAAGAAAGGGAGAAAACTCAAGGGAAGCTTGCTCGTAGCAATCCAGCAGGATTGAGATGATCTAAGTCATAATGTCTACATCTTTGCAAGTACAAAAGAGCCAAAAGAACAGGATTAACTCGCGGGCAAAGCAAATCACCAAAAGCCTTTGAGTTTCATCCAAGAACAAACTAGAGAAGGGGGAGGGAGATGGCTGCACACATGAGCACAAGTTGGGGACAAATCTTTCATTGATTATGAGTGGAAAATAGATTACAAGATGTTCCTCACAGCCTACCACCTTCATCCTCCCACTAATGCAAAATACTAGCCTAGGGGACTCTCAAATCCTAAGCTAAGCACCCAATTTGATCTCTAAGCTCTTGGCTAGTTGGAAACTAAGCCTAGGGTTTCTACGGGTGGAATGGTCTTCTAAATGACCAGCCACTTACGTATATATAGCCTAGGTCTAATAGACACAGTTTACACTAAGACCTCTATATTACAGAAATGCCCGTAGGTGACAAACTGGAAAAGACTCGACTTTTTCGGGGATGGACGACTGCGATGGAGTCTTGATCTTCTTCGGATGCACGCTAACTCCCGGATGATGTTGTTGACGCGACATTTGAACGAATATTTTGTATCATTTTATGTTGTTTTTCACTGTTTTTATGCGTCAACTATATCTTTTACTAACATTTATCACAGATTATTGTAGATTTTGCAACATTGTCTTGGAATTTTGCTATACTTCATTTTTTAGGTTTTTGACCAATTTTTCGCGAAATTCACCACAATCTACCTCAAGTGAGAAAAGGCCTCTGAGATGGCATTCTACGAAGATGATGATCAAGGAAGTCTTGGTTAACTTATGCCCATCCTCTTAGTTAATCAAGGCTTTCTAATCGGAAACTTCTTGAAGACATCATATGCTACGCTGGGAAGGGAAGCTACTACAAGAAATCTACATGGAAGGTGTCAAGACACTTCATATCTATTCAAAACCAGAAGATTTTGACAATTCTCGGAGAATATAGAAGATTCCAGAATCCCAAGAGTCCGAGATCCCTCGCAATTATGTTTCTTAAGCATCAAGCAACGTCCCCGCGAAAGAAGGAAATAAACGGACGAGGGAATAGCCCTGGTCGGCCGACCAGAGCCCCCCAACTCGGCCGACCAGAGGACTCCCTACGTCGGTTTCCGATTCCTTTTTTCCCACGTCTTCTCCGGACTATATAAAGCCAGGCTAAGCCCCGAGGTCGGGCATCCAATTCATTATCAAGGCGACAAGATGTAGAGAAGAGGGACAACAACTAGAGGAGAGTAGAGAGTCGAGTTTCTAGGCTATGGATTAGAGCCTCTCTAATCCATAGAGGTAATTAGAGCCCTTGCATGGTGCTCTAATTACCTAGCTCCAGAGGTCTAATTATATCGTCAAGAGCTATGGCCATGGTTGTAAATATGATACAATTTATTAATGAAGCATTGCTCTTGTCTAATTATTATCTTCTTGTTCTAATTATGCTTGTTCTAGCTCTAATTAACTTTAGGTCTAGATGCATGTTAATTAGAGCATGTCATTAAGGGTTATATTCTTCTAGCGTTCTTGATCATTGATCTAGCTTACTAATGATATAGTTGTACATCTAGTTCTTTTGATCATGGTGATTAGATGTTCTAGTTGTGCTAATTATGTTATTAGACCTTACAAAGTAATTAGAAGCTAGTTCTCTAATTATGTGCCTGTTGAAAGTTTCTCGTCGATTACCTGGTTACCAGTGGCAGTGGAGCCCGGGAAAAGGTTAAACCGATCTAGGGGGTTAGGTTGATTGATCTTGATTTAATCATGCTATGAAGTACAACATGTCCCGATAAATACAGACAACCAATCAAACTACCATTGCATCCTCTGAGCCTGGCTAACAAGGGCCTGGTTCCCAGCTACGAGCCAGGCTCTACGGTACAAGCAACCAATCCCGCCCCTAAAGAGCCACATACACTCTTTTGTGAGCCAAACCACCACATGAGCAAATAGACATATCACGGCATCACGAGAGCTTCCATACAATCTTGGCTTAGGCCTATTTGTCTAGTATCCGTGCCTACATGCACGTCTATCCTTTGTAAGTGTGGGGCATGTAAATCTTGCGAGATCCTCCGGAGTATGGAGTGGCCGCCACCTTATTTGTGAGAGGGAGGAAGGCTCTCGGCGGTTTGGCCAAAAGCTTCCCCTAGTGGAGACGGTGGGGTTGCTCTGCGAGAAGGACTCAGAAGACCCCAACAGCCCCGATAATCCTCTACCCTTCGTGGGCGAGGCCGTAGTCCCAAGACTACGCGAGAGAAAGGCTCGTGTGGGTGTGTACCGAGGATATCTGGAGACCCAACCGAGGTTGCTTGACTTCCGCGGAAGTCACTTTGCCATCCTCCACCCTTGCGTGGGCAAGGCCATACTCCTTTGAGGATTGCGCGAGAGCAAAGTCTGTGGGGGCGCCAAACGAGGAGCTAGGGGGTAAAGGCACGTTGGCCTTCCCGAACCTCGGGAAAAATCTCCATGTCTCCTCCGTGTGCCATCGCCGACATCACCATCAGGAGTTTGCTTTCTCCGTATCATCTCTTTAGCTTCCGCATTTATATTCTTGCATTTATGTGATTACATTCATAGACTAGCTTGATAAATTAGTTTCCAGGTAGAACTAGGTTGCAATACTTGGCCACGGTAGATTTAGCAACACTTACCAAAACCTTAGTGCACATAGCTAGATTTATCTTGCATAGGTTTTACTTAGCAGTTCTAGTTTCCAGAGAACCTTAGTTTTTAGAAATCCTAATTCACCCGCCTCTTAGTCGTCGGTCCGATCCTTCATAGTTAATTCGATATATTGAGTATATTCAATTCAATGGGTAGACGCGGATCGTATTGTTTGACCTTCAACAATTGTTGGACTAGGTGCGGGCCATGTTTTTTGGCGTAAAATCTGACCTAATAAAAAAACCCTGACCCAAGACTAAAAAACTCCACCCATGTCGAGAAAACACACCCTGACGCGTTCATGGAGAGTGTCCGGACCAACCCGACTCAACTCGGCGTTAGGCACAGGCCAGGCGCGGACTGTTCTTTACGAACCGTGATCTGATTTTGACCTGACCGACGTTTGCCCAGATCTAACCACAATAGATGGTGTCACTCTGCTTATCTTCGGATTGGATCATCGCGCTCGGCTTGCTTATGTTTGCGTAGCAGTGACAAGCATACAGAAATTCTAAGGTGGCGTTTGGATAGGCCATGGGTTTGGGAAAAGAAAATGCATTGGGTTACGATGGACCAGGTTACGGTTTGGTATATGAAAATCCAGTACCATTCCCTTGTTCGTGTGAAATGGGTTTGAGCTTGGGTTAAGTGGGGCCCACGCGGTAAATTAAAAAACACATACGCACGGCAGATCCCCTCGTCCTTATCCTGTCATCTTCTCCACCACGCAGCCTGCAGCCAACCTTGTTTCCATTGTTCTTTCCCATCGCAAACTGCAGCCTGCTGCAGGAGTGCATGTGCACAGTTCCATGGAGGGAGACAGGCTTGCTTCGGCGCATTTCTTGGAGGCCAACTGCTGCTCAAGCGCTGGCTCCGACGGGCGGCCTCATGGCTTGCTGAGGGGCTGAGGGCGCCTCCTACGGCCTGGTGTAGCGAGTGAGCGAGGACGGCCCCGGCGAACTGCGCGCCCGGCAAGTGATGGCTGATGGCTCTGGCGGCCAGCATTTCTCGGCGGCCAACGATGGCTTTGGTGGCCGGCGCATCCAGTGATAACCCACCTCCCCCGTTGGGATAGATTGACTGGGTTATGACCTCTTCCTATCCCATTTTCTAACTTTTTTTTTCATTTCCCAAAATCCAAACATGGGTTTATTCATATCTCTCCTCTTATATTCCTATCCCACCTCTCCTGTTCTACCATCCAAATGCCACCTAAAATTCTTAAGGCGCCATCCACGGTTCAAAAAATTTGTCTTCCCAAATTCCTCCTAAACCTTCCCTATCAGATCTAATTAAAAACGGCCCAAGAACGCATCAGCCTTTCTTCCCCCGAGTCCAGCACTCTCGATCGCGAGCGGCGGCTAACCCTAGCTCGAGCGACGGCCGACGACGGCGAGCAAAGCTGTGGGGAAGTGCATCAGCGGCGGCGGCAGCACGCGCGGCGGCGTCGACGAGCACGGCATGCGGCAGGCCCTGCCCCGCTGCCCGGCTGCTGCTGCCCATGCGTGCGCCGTGCGCGCGGCTGGCCCAGGCTCCCAGCGGGCAGCGGCAGGTCCGCCCGCCGGGCTGCTGCTGCGTCAGTGCGTGCTGCAGCCTGCAGGCAGCACGTCACCAGCCCGGCAGCCCACGGTAATGTTGTCGTTTCATTAGCAATTTAGCATTTTGTTTCTTTAATTCCTTTTTATGCACATTTTAATTCTATAAATGTTCAGAATCTGTAAAGGGATTAATGGTTATGACAGATTGTTAATTTATTTGTGGAGAACTAAAATGTCAAAAAGAACACTATACACTTATTATTTGAGTTCAAACAACACCAGTGGGACTCTAATTTTAGGCAATAATGACTAATGAGAGCAGTTAATTGAAAAAACCTAGAGCAGAGTTCTATCACTCTGATACAATTGGTGATCCAGGAAATCACAATCAAATCGAAGATATGCACCTAGAATTAGGGATCAATTAAGGAGTGCATATGCTTTGTGTGGTCCAGCCCAACCTGTCAAATGTTAATCGTACCTTTTCTTGTAAATGGCAAAGTGGTGAATGGAGATCATTTCAAGGTGCAAAGCGGAGAGAGGTAATCCTCCACGTAGGATAATTATATTGTTATCTTCTCTTTGATCCTGGAAAGCCAGAAAAATTTGGGAGTTCTGTATTTGTAAAGCAAGGTTACGTTAATTGGAACAAAGCTAAGGATCGTAGTCACACTAGTTGCAAGCCTTAAATAGATGCTAGTCATTGTCTTCTACTATAATTTTGATCCTTGAAGTTATTAATTGCTTTGTCACCATTTTTTTTTGTTTTATTGTGTCTAGACTGCTTCCAATGAAGAAAAATGTATATCACATGCCATTACCATCTACTTCGTTTGGTATGGACAATCGGTTTGACCCTCCGCAAAGTATTCCCCCTTTTCCCCTACTAGCAGTTAACATGGCCAGCATATATGTTTGTTGTGTTCTTGTACTGTTTGGTCACTGTACTTATAGTTTCAAATTTCTATTTGTTTTTTCCTTTGAAGAAATTTCCAGCATTGCTTCTAGATGTGCACTACTCTCTTATCCGTTCTTTGCGCTGCATAATATCTCACATATTGGTGCATGTAGAGGCTGCACTACTATCTTATACTAAACTGCAGAATTCTGCATTTTCCACAAGTTATAGTTTCAGATTTCTATTTGTTCGAGGCTGCAATTACCTGGATATCCTATGTAATAAGATTTTGGATCCATATCTGGAAAATAAATGTGCTGACCTTGATGATGTAGTTCTATGTCCCTTTAACTATGAAAGTTAGACTGATACAACTTTGATTGGAATATTAATGCTGGATTGGTCATTGACAGGTTTGACTGATCTGCTTAACTACTGCTTGTTATTTGTCCCTATGCTAGTTTGATGTTTCATTCTCAAAATGGTTTGGAGTAATTAAAATAATTCCACACTTATTGCATTATGACTAGTGCGCCATGTATATGCCAGAAATTTGACAAATATGGATGCTGGATTCAAAAGACCGGAGCCACCTATACAAGCCGCTAAGTTGCATCAGAGGGTGGGATCATATTGAATCAGCACATTCCAATATTTCACCAAGGGAAAGAATTCAAGAAGAAAGAGAATGAACATAAAATAAGGAACTATATTGGAAAACTTACTGTAAGTGACTTCACTTAATTATTGACTATGGATTCGTCATGTTAAAGTTCATTGACCTTGTCAATCAAGACTCATAAAATTATTGCTTCTTCACTAGGCTCAATTCACCATGGATAGTGAAAGTACGGCAGTGGAAGATGCATGTATAGATATGCTAAAGGGTGGACAATGCCAGATAAGGTACACACTGAAATAGAAGTACTTCAAAGGAATGCCTGGCTACCTGCTAATTAAGTGAGAACTACATTGCCTGTTTCAAGCATGACTGACAATGACCGGAGAAAGTTGGTGGAGAAGTGGTCTACGCCAAATCACAAGGTATTTGCAATCTAGCTGTACATGCTCCCTCAGTACAAATTATATATGTTTTCCATGCTTAGACGATGAGTGGCCTACTAGTCAAATGTGAATTCTTAAACAAGTTACTGTTTTTTAACTCCACCAAGTAACATAAGTTTCCAATCCTGTTTTTTTTATTCTCTGATCTGTGCAGTTAGTTATTCTCACTCCAGCATACAATATGTTTTTACTCCCAGTGCATCAAAAGGTTTTGTAATTAACATGCAATTCTAAGTGCAGCAAGGGCAAATTAATCCATGAATCAGCTGTAGCATGTGAAAGATGCTCTACTCTTCCAAAATATATATTGTCTCTATTATTTGATATTCAGGCTCAGGCATATGCATCTCAGGAGACCATTGACAATTTGAAGAAGTCGATGAAAAAATAACAGCCTCCTTTGTCAACTATTATGATTCAATCGATGCCAAGTGCCTCCATCTCAAGTCTGCTTGACCACTATATTAGTTTTGGATTTGAAGTTACATGATTTGCAGCTATTATTTTATACTTATATAGGATTGTCTACATGGATGAATTATGTGTGGGTGTTGAACAAATTCATGTGATATTTTGGTTGTGATGTGATTTCATAATATTCCATGACGATATGAATCCATATGATGTGTGCCTTCTAATCATAATCGATGACGATTCTATATGTCACAAATGCTTCGCCACATCACGTGCCACATCATCGCACTATGACAAAAATATTTGTCACAAATGCATTGCCACGTCTTTGCCATCTCATCCTAATTTGTGGCGAAACTCTTAGTCACAAAATTTTTGCCACGTCATCTGCCATGTGGCTGCCACGTCACGTCATCATATCTATGACGAATGTTTTTTGTCACAAAGGTTTCGCCATGTCATATACCATGTCAGCTGCCACATCACGTATCTAGCCACAGGCAAGGCTATATGAATTGTGACGTTTTTAGACATACTTATGACGAATTAGAACGTCACAAATTTAGTGACTGAATGTGGTGTGCGTCATAAAATCTATGACGGTTTTTTTATCGTCATAATAGTTCATTTAACACGCATCTTCTACGACGACGTCACAATGGTGTCACCAAAATACAAGTTATGACCAAAAAACACTAGTTAGTGACGTAATCATAACGTCACAGAAGGCCTCAAAGGTTGTAGTGCGGCCAAGGGGGGAGGCCGGGCGGCCAGGTCATGTCCTGACTTATCCAAATTTTGCCTGTTTTTAGCTGTTCTTGCACCTGTACTCAAATATTCAACACTACTTCGTGGAGATATGTCAGTAGCAAGGGTTTTGTCTTCACTTTGATACATTTTCCTTCATGATCATGGATGGTTGACGGTTGAAGATAGTGCAATAACGATGGTCAACACCCCTCCCCAAGCTTAGACCTTTGCTTGTCCTCGAGTAAAGCCAAGATGGGTTATAGATCAGGAGTTGCTGCAATATCGATGTTCATGAATAGAGTCTATACACAACCGACACCCATACTTTTTGTTTCAAGCCACAATGTATGCAACGATCACCTTTTCTCATACATGTGGTGCCTATTTTTGACTTACCATGTCTTAGGTGGTTGAGCGGAAAAATGACTTCATTGTAGGCCCCAGCTCAAAACATTTCTTTTTGGATTCCATCATAGGTGTTTTGAAGATGTTCAAAATAAAAACAAGTTTCCCCAGAGGTACTCTCGATCGCTCACAAGTGTATCCTCACCATTATGGCCAAGAGCACAGCCAAGAACTTCCTACGCTAAGGCTTTTGTGGAGCTCAAGGTGATGGAAGGACTTAGCTTACTTAAGTTGTTTATTTTACAAAGCCAAAGATTGGATCAAAGAAATATACTACATCAACTAATTATGTTCACCATTGGAGCTTATTTGGTGGCTGGATGGATGGGTGGATGGATCTCCTTGTTTTCCTTTCCTTCTTCTTTTGTATGTTTGGTATGAATGTGAAGCATTTTTGTATTTCTTTCTTTTTGCCATGCTTGACTAGCATGCTTTTCTTTTTCTTTTTTCTTTTTTTTGATGACTCTGCATCCTACCTCATTTTGATTTGGAAGGAATAAGGTAAGGTATTATTTGGAGATGTATGGATGTATACCCGGGATAGGTAAATGCATATGTAATGGCGGATTTTGCTCCAATGACTCACAAGATAGAGATGATTCCATTCAATGAGACTTAAAATTTGACAAAACTCAAAACAACACTAAATAGCTTCAATAAGCGGTTCAGATATTTTTAGTGTATTTGGCTCTGGTAGGTGTTTAAAACCAACGGGGGAACTTTATTTTCCTTTTTCAAAAGAATAACCTGAGATGTTCATCTTACTAGGAAAATTTGAGAGCTAGCCTAATATTTAGTCATATCATTTCTCACAACAACTTAGACAAAGTTTGTGCAAATGGCATCCACAAAGTAAAAGGTCAGGTTCTCATTTTATACACAGAAGCTCGAAAATAAGCTAAGTATGGTCTTTGCATAAATAACTAAACAAGAATATAATAGAGCAACTATTCATCATTTCCATAATAAAGGTAGTATACCAAAGGTGGGAGTTTGTTTTTATTGACTCTCTTCTATTTTCTCTCTTTATATATATATATATATATATATATATATATACATAGGAAGAGTTTTATCTACATGCGCTTGTAGCTACACTCACATTCAATAAACCAATAAAGGTATGTTCGCATACTCGTTTATCAGTTTCAATATGTTTATATACTTATTTTAAGATACCTCATAGGTCACCACATGAAAAAATTACAAAACAATATTTGATTTTAATTTATTATAATAATACATTTATATTATTACATATAATGAGGTATGTCCACATACCTCAAGTATACTCTCATACCTCACGTATATATATAGAAAGGAATTTTCCTATATACATATACATATATATATATATACATATATATATATATATATATACATATACATATATATATATATATACATATACATATACATATATATATACATACATACATATATATATATATATATATATATATATATATATATATATATATATATATAACAAACAATAAAATAAACAAATAAAACACTATTAGTAGTACTTACTCATCGTGTCGGTGGGACTGGTGTTGCGGTTGGGCAGCTGCTACTGGGTAGGACTACTAGTACTTGTACTGCTGAGGTCAAAGATTGGGGCTCTTACTCTGAGGAGGCGTTGAGGAAACATGCTCAAGTCGCATATGTTTACCATCCCCCAAGCTTCAATGAAGCTAGGGGTTCTGGTAGTAGTATTGGCTGAAGAAGTCATGAGCTTCGTTGATGCTAGCTTTCACCTGTTCTCTAATTTCCCAGAGAACGTTGGTTTTGGTGCGAAGCCGATCATCTATCGCCACAGTACGTTGGGCAATGGCATCAACCTGTTGGTACAACCGGGGGTTGTATTGACCTACCAGGTTTATCTCCTCCATGGCGGAATTAATTCCTGCATGTTGGAAGCGAACTGGGCTGATGTAGAATGTGGCAGAACCGCCTAGATTAACCCGGATTTAGTGCTTAGTCACCAGATCCGGACTAACCTCGGTAGTCCTTCAGGATGTAGTTATCCTGACTTGGCCTTCCCATCCAGATCGAGCTTGATTTTGGGGCGACTCTCGAAGGAGTCCACAGGTTACAACATGCATATCACATTTATTACATAACTTTAAAATAATACACATAAGTTTTGTACTTATTACACTTCCGGATGATAAGTTCTTCATCCATTAAACAAAAGTAGCATTGTTCTCATGTTCCTTCGACTCACGCACACCTCTAACTTCTTCAGATATAGCCAGGCTTAGTTCAGAAGAAAGGAGGATTCAGATAAGGGTCCCATTCAAACCAAGTGTATTCTGAACCTGAAAAAGCATAGGCAAGAAGCCTGAGTACTAATTACTCAGCAAGACTTACCCGACCACTGGGTCGAAACCCACTTCCTAACTCAAGGCCGGGGTGATTAGGTCAACTCACACTGCGGCAGGCCTATTAATAAATCCTTAGCTTTAGAATTTAGTTCACCCTTTTAGTTATTACCTGTTCAAACTAAGTTATGCCTGTTATGCTAACCCACCAGCATCCACCCAAACAAACATGTTACCAAACATTCATCATTAATAAGATCAATTCTCTTACTACGATGTTGGTCGCGATCAGGCAGCTTACAACCGGCAAGCCACAGACGATTCGAATCGGTTTCCACCTCTCGAGAGGGATACTCAGACACCCGTCATATGTGTGTACACCGACCCCACATACGACAACCCAACATCCAGTGCCACCTAGCCGGAACCATCCTCACCGAACCCGGGTGTCAGTCCTTCGACACCCGCCCAACCTCCTCCTTCCAGTTGGTCTCGTCTAGTTCCGCGCTTAGGTACAACAGGACGAAAGGCTTACCGGAGCCCGTTAAGGACGGTAAGTGAATGAGGCGCGTTCGGCCCAACCAGACCATACATCGGACGGCCTTATACGACACAGGCAGGATCAGGGTCCATAGCAAATAATCATAACATGTAAAGTATGAAAGCGAAACTGATCCCGCCGCATGCCTGTCAATTTATTAACCATTTTCTTATTCTCAACCAAAAACTTGCTGTAAAAGATTTCCTTCCTAGGCTTTTGCCACCTAAGCCATCTACTGAGCATAGGATTATATGCTGGATAATGGATCATCATGCTCTAGGGTTTCAATCAACTCCTAACTCTAATGCACAAGCATAACACTGATTTAAATTTAGGATTTAAAGAAACTGGGTAATGCACCGGGGCTTGCCTTGAGTCACAGGATCGGCCTCTGTCGGTGACTCGGAGTCTCCTCCTGCAGGTGTGAAGGATGCTTCGGTCGCACCGGCTTCCGGATTTTCCGTTGCAGTGGAAGATTCTTCAACTGGGAGCGGTGGGACCAACATGCCTAATTGATGATATGCAGGAGTTTTTTTAAAATATGAGGATGATCAACCTGTTGAAAAAGTAGAGTGTACTATTTTCTAAAGAAAAAGGGCGGTTGGGGTTAAAGATGAGTATTTTTCGAATTAAAATGATTGTCCTAAGCTTTAAACAAATTACCAGGTATTTTTAAATATTTTTAAATGATTTTTAAAGCTTAAATGAATTTTCTAGGAATTTTGGAATAATTAAAATGGATTTTTGAATTAGTTTTCTATTTTTAATGCACTTAATGAATTTTTATGCATTTATAAATAAAGGCTAAAATCTTTAACAATATATAAACTTTAATGTACTTTCTTTTTTTTTGGAAATTACCAAATTATTTATATGAATTAATAAATAATTTTTCTAATTAAAATAATCATATTACATTAAGACAAAATAGATAAACAAATAAATTTTAAAGGAAAAAGAAAAACAGAAATACTGTTGAAATTCGGCCCAGCCCACAAAAAAGAAGAAAGCAAAAAGTTCTAATTTCCCCCTCCAAAAATAGCGCGGGTTTCCCCTTCGGCCTGGCCCGGCCCAAAATGGGCCTGCGGCCTGCCTGCGCTCAGGCGCGGCCCAGCCGCGCCTTTCGGCTCGGCCCGGCAGCTGCGCGGCCTGGCAGGCCGGCCTGCCCGGCGAGCGGCCCAGCTGGGCTGGCGGCCCAGCCGGTCGGCCTCGCCCGGCTCGCCCGGCCGCCCGGCGCGCGGCGCGGCTGCGCGAGCGCGACGCGCTCTGCGCGTCACCGCGCCGGCAGCGCCGGCGACCATCCGGCGCGGCAGAGGCCGAGAGGCCTCGCCGGCGGTGGCCTTGGGCGCGGCGCGAGCTCCTATCTCTTTCCCTCCCCTTTTCCCCTTTCTCCCCTTTCTCCCCGCTGCGCGGTCGCCGCCCGCCGCGGCATGGCGCCCGCCGACGCGACACGCCGGCGAGGTAGCCTCGCAGCAGCGGTGGTGCCCGCGGCGACCTATTTTCTACGGCGCGGGGTGCGCGCGGCCGCGGCGCACCCGATGCGCGTGCCGGCGGGAACCCTAGGGCTCCCGCGCGCGAGGACCGCGGCGGCGACGCCGCGGTGGCCGCGGCGCCATGCGGGCTCCGAGCTCGAGCTCGGGCCTGCACCCGGCGTGGCGCAGAGGGAAGGAGCGGGGTGAGGTGTGCTTACCGGCGCGGTGGCGCGACGGTGACGGCGGCGGAGACGGCGCGGGGCGCGGGCGGGTGGCGAGCGCGCGAGCTCTGGCGAGCGCTGGCGCGGCCGCTCGCACGGGGAGAAGACCCCGCCCCCCCCCCCCCCCGCGACCCCACCTGTCAGCGCCGACTGACAGGGGGCGCGGGTGGCAAGCGGGCCGGCCGCCACGCGGGCCGCCGCCCCCGGCTGGGCCTCGCCCAGCGGGCGGGTGGCCGCGGGCTGGCCAGCTTGCCCGCGGGGGCTTCACCCCTTTTCTTTTTTTTTTTTACTTTTACCCTTTTCATTTTTTTAACCCTAGATTTTTACATATTTTGACAGGGGTCCAAAAACAAAAGTGGAAGGGCTTAATTTTAACTACCCTTTCACATTTTTACCCCTGGAAAACTCCAAATTTTTAAAAAGGCCTCAAATTTAAATTTGAATCAAAATTTTGAGAAAAATTAGGGTCAAATGCAAATGCGCTTAAGTGTTTAGAAAATTATGGAGTATTACAGCCCTCCCCCCTTAAGAAAATCTCGTCCCGAGATTTAAAAGCAACTAGAGGGTAGGAAGGAAACATTTTGAAACGAGGGAAGGACTTACTAGCTTGGCCTTTCTGAAACTGTTGCCAGAAGTCTGGATATTCCTTTTGTAGGAGTTGCTCGGGTTCCCAGGTAGCCTCTTCTGATGTATGATGTCGCCGTTGTATCTTATAAAACTTGATCGATCGTCGCCGGGTAGCTCTCTCTTTAACATCCAAAACCTTACTGGGGTACTCCTTGTATGCTAGATTGGGCTCCACTTCTAATTTTGTATGATCTACCTCTTCAGAAGGTACCCTTAGACATTTCTTGAGTTGAGATACATGAAACACATTGTGGACTGCTGCCAAGTGAGGGGGTAATTCGATTCGATAAGCCACTGGACCGCACCTCTCGATAATTGGAAAAGGCCCAATATATCGAGGGGCTAACTTACCAGTGACACCGAATCGATGAACTCCCTTCATCGGGGATACCTTAAGGTATACCCAATCCTCTATTTCAAACACCAATGGTCTTCTTCGTTTATCCGCATAGCTTTGCTGACGAGCTTGTGCAGCTTTCAACTTAGCTTGGATAAATCGGACTTGCTTCTCAGCATTCATTACTAACTCAGGGCCGAAAGTTACTCTTTCTCCTGGTTCTGACCAATTCAACGGAGTTCGGCATCGCCGTCCATAAAGAGCTTCAAAAGGGGCCATCTCTAAGCTCTTTTGATAACTGTTATTATAAGTAAACTCCGCTAAGGGTAAACAGGATTCCCAATCGGAACCATAAGTCAATGCACATGCTCGAAGCATATCCTCCAAAATCTGATTAATTCTCTCCACCTGACCACTGGTTTGAGGATGGTATGCTGAGCTATGAATGAGGGTAGTACCTAAAGCTGTTTGCAACTGTTCCCAAAAGCGGGCAACAAATTGCGGACCGCGATCGGAAACAATAGTTTTAGGTACCCCATGTAACGCTACTATGCGTTGTAAATATAGCTCTGCTAGTTGTGGGACTGAGTTTTGTATATTCACAGGAATAAAGTGGGCCGTCTTGGTTAATCGGTCCACAATCACCCAAATAGAATCCTTCTTCCTGCGAGTTTTAGGTAAACCCACAATGAAATCCATGTGGATATCTTCCCACTTCCAACTTGGAACTGGCAATGATTGTAAGGGTCCTGCGGGTCGTAAATGATCCGCCTTTATTCTTTGGCAGACATCACATTCCGACACATATCTTCCTATTTCTCTTTTCATTCGGGTCCACCAAAAACGTTGCTTTAAATCTTGATACATCTTGGTACTCCCCGGGTGAATAGTGTAACGTGAGGTGTGAGCCTCTTCCATAATCTTCCTTCTAAGATCGGTGTTTTTGGGCACTACCAGACGATTTTTGAACCAGAGTACATCTCCTTCTTTAACCTCGAAAGGTAACTCCTCGCCTTCAGCAAGCCTTCGCTTTAAATGTTGGACTCCTTTGTCTTCCTGTTGAGCTTGAATCACTTGATCTTTGAGAGTGGGTTCCAGTTGAAGAGCCATCCTGGTTCCAGGTTGTATCATTTCTAAGTTCATCTTTTCCATTTGTTCACAAAGGGATTCGGTGGCAGGAGATAAGGTAAGGCAGTGGCAATGAGCCTTATGACTCAGAGCATCCGCAACCACATTGGCCTTTCCAGGATGATAATGAATTTCCAGATCATAATCCTTGATCAATTCCAACCAGCGGCGTTGCCTCATATTTAACTCACTTTGAGTAAATATGTACTTTAAACTTTTATGATCTGTATAAATATGACAAGGGTTCCCTAGCAGATAGTGGCGCCAAATTTTTAATGCATGCACCATTGCTGCTAGCTCCAAATCATGGGTGGGGTAATTTTCTTCATGTTTCTTCAACTGACGGGATGCATAAGCTATGACCTTTCTTTCTTGCATTAACACACATCCCAATCCAATGCCCGAAGCGTCACAATATACTTCGAAAGGTTTGGTGACGTCCGGCTGGATTAATACCGGGGTAGAAGTAAGCAATTTCTTTAAATTTTGGAAAGCCCGATCACACTCGGTTCCCCAAACAAACTTTACATTCTTCTGTAGCAGTTTGGTCATGGGCTTGGCTATTCTCGAAAAGTCCTGAATGAAACGACGATAATAGCCCGCCAAGCCTAGAAAACTTCTAACTTCAGTAACAGTGCTGGGGGTTTTCCAGTGTAGAACTTCTTCTACTTTCTCGGGATCAACTTCTATCCCCTTGCCAGAAAGGATATGTCCCAAAAAGGTGATCTTATTCAGCCAAAAAGCACATTTACTAAACTTGGCATATAGCTTATGTTCCCTCAACCGGGATAGCACCACGTGCAAATGATGTTCATGTTCTTCCTTGGACTTAGAGTAAATCAAAATATCATCGATAAAAACCACTACAAATTTATCCAACTCTGGCATAAAGATGGAGTTCATCAGGTACATAAAATATGTCGGGGCATTGGTTAGTCCGAAGGACATTACCAGATACTCATAAAGACCATATCTGGTAGAGAAGGCAGTTTTGGGTATATCTTCCTTTTTAACTTTAATCTGGTGATACCCTGATCTCAGATCGATCTTTGAGAAGACCTTGGCTCCTAATAACTGATCAAACAACACATCAATCCGGGGGAGGGGATATTTGTTCTTAATAGTTACCGCATTGAGAGGGCGGTAATCCACACACATTCTTAAAGATTTGTCCTTCTTTTTCTCTACAAAAAGAGCTGGACAACCCCACGAGGAGGTACTGGGACGGATAAAACCCTTTTTAAGAAGGTCTTCAAGCTGTATTTTCATTTCAGCCATCTCTCGTGGAGCTATTTTATATGGTTTCCGATAAATGGGAGCCGTGCCCGGGAGTAGCTCTATGGAGAACTCAATTTCTCTATCTGGGGGTAGTCCCGGAAGATCTTCGGGAAACACATCTGGAAAATCCCGTACCACCGGGATAGTTGCTATTTCCGGACTGACAACTGTATTTACTACTGGCACCTCTTTTTCTATTCGGGAAAGCGACACTTGCACCAGGGTACTATCTGAAGAAATAACCCGTATGGTGCGAGCAGTGATATCCATAATGGCTTGATGAGCATTCATCCAGTTCATCCCTAGGATGACTGGTATGCCATGCCCTGGTAACACTATGGGTTGGATCTTGAAAAATTTTCCACCCAACTCCAATTGCAAGTCCCTAACCACTTGGTTAGTTAGCAATTGTTGACCAGGAGCCGTGATAAGGTATCCTTGTTTAACGGTGAATACAGAAAAACCCCGACGAGATGCGTATGCATGACCGATAAAAGTATGTGATGCTCCCGTATCAAATAAAACTTGCGTAAGCAGATCGTTGATTGGAAACGTACCAGTCATAACTGCTTCTCCTTCTGGCAATTCTTCCATCTGCATATAATGTACCTTGCCCACTTTCGGGGCAGGGCCCTTCTTTTTAAAATTATTTTGAGGGTTCCCACTGGAAGTTGGGGCAGATGGACGGAACCCTTGACCTTGACGCGGATACGGGCAGTCCTTCGCAAAATGATTAGGTCGTCCACAATTATAACAGGTATAGCCGGGCATTGAAGTACGAGGAGCAGGAGGACCCAAAGCTAGAGGACGAGGGGGCTGTGACTGTGGCCTCATCATCCATGGTCGTGGAGGTTGATTCGGCGGTGGAGCTGACCGAACCATCCACGAGGGACGAGGAGTGGGAAAAGCATTCCTGGGTGGCTGATAAACCACCCGTGGCCGGCTGCTGGCTCCCTCAGAGGCTCTCTTACGTTTCTTTTCTTCTCCATACACCCGGAGTCTCTCCTCCAACTGAATTGCATCATTCACCATTTGATGGAAACTGGGGTAGGACATATTCATTTTTGCCCTCATCCGAGGAGATAAGCCTCGTGAAAAGTACATCCTTTTTGATTCGTCCCCAGTAATCAGAGCCGGAGCATATTGAGCAAGATGGTTAAAGGCTTGAAGATACTCCAGGACTGATTTATTACCTTGTTGCAGGCTCAAGAATTCCTGCATTTTCATTTCCACAAGACCTTCAGGGATGTGATGGTCCTCGAAGGCCTTGCGGAAGTCTTGCCAAGTAATCTGTTGATTGGGCTGCAAAGAAGCTTGATAGGTTGCCCACCAAGCGCCAGCGGGGCCTTGCAACTTTCGGACAGTAAACATAACCTTCTGCTGATCGGACAGATTTGGCAAGAGTTCAAACATACTCTCTATGGTCCGCACCCAATGTTTGGCATCCATTGGGTCTGGTGCAGATTGAAAGACTGGCGGATGGAGAGCTTCGAAGTCTAGAAAGGTCACTCCAGCTTCCCTCCCACGGCGCGGATTATCTTGCATAAACTGATGCTGAGCAAGCTGATTTTGAGCTAAGAGCTCAATTAAACGATCATGACGATTCAAAACATCAGCCATGGTAGGATGAGCTGGGGGTGGTGGAGGAAGTTCATCAGAATGATCACCCGACATCTGCGGAGCATAGAGTGGAAACAACTGTAAGCTTACTATTACGCCGACAGCTGGGAAGAGACATGTATACGGGATCTACATCTTTTATTGAAAATAAAGGCACACATAACCTTTTACATAGCAACTTCAAGCCATCCTTAGTTACTTACTATTATACAACAATATTGTCCCTACTGGGTTATTCGAACAACGACACATGCAGACAACTGTTTTACAAAAATTTTACAAAAAGTACAACTTCAAATACCCCGAACACCGAACCCACAACAACTCGTCCATCAAGCGCCGCTCTGGCCCACCGAATTTTCGCCAGCATCTGAATCGTACCCTGTACCAGGAGCAGCGGCAGAGGGTCCAACGGAACCAGAAGCAATCCCCGAGGATCCCTGAGTAGCCCCTGAACCCTCAGGGACTAACTCCATGGGCTCCTCCTCTGAAGAACTCTCTTCTAATTCTGCCTGAAGCTGATCATTTTGCAATTGTAATGCAATCACCTGCTCATTAAGGTTGTCTATAATGGTGTGGTCAAGCTCGAGGTGTGTGGTTTGATCCTGAATGGTCAAGTTAGCAGTATGCAGCTGATCCCTTAAGTCCCTCATGGTACGTTGGTCCTCGTATTGACGAAGACCCAAACTAATGATCTCAGAGGTATCCCTATGCTGTTGTTCTAACATGTGCTCATTCTGGGCCCTTAATCCTAAGAAACCCTCTCTGATACTTGCATAGGTTTGGTGGCGTTGATCATAGAGATCCGCCAACTGGGAGGTGTAGTGGACTTGCTCACGCATCTGGCGCCTTCGCAAGTCTCGGGCACTACGGTTCAGATTCCTCAACCTCCTTTCCCACTCAGGCTGAGCTCGGTCATTAGGAGGAAGAAACATGACTTCAGATCCTTCCAACTCACCGATATGCCTTGTACAGAGCTCCGTTAGAGCCCTGTAAGCGGCATCAGAAAAAGCTTCTCCAGGAGTTAGCCCACTACCCTCAACTTCCCAAACATTCTCCTCCGGTACCCTAGGGTTTTGAGGCATACGCACTCGCACCCTTGTCTCACCCATCAGACCTAGATCAGCATGGCGAACGATATAACGGGGACAACTAAGATATCCCAACTCTTGAAGACGATGGTGAAGAGTCATAACTAAGGGACAGTTTTCTGGACACTCCTGGTGCCAACAACCCCTGGCATCCTCGTAAGGGACGAAAGTATGCGGCATCTGGACCAGAACAACAAAAACTTTTGTTAATAAATTATTTTGAATTGCTCTACTTTCTAGAAGATTAACTCTAATGTAATGATAATGCATGACATGTTTAAAACCAGGTATATTAATGTTCTCTACACGCTCATTTTTAAGGAAAAAGGGTTTCGTTAATTCGTATTTTAAGTATACCCGCATACGGGGTTCACTTACTATATATAGTAAAAATAGTTTTTTTTAAAGTAACCTACCCCTCAAGCTCAGCTCTGATACCAGCTGTGGCAGAACCGCCTAGATTAACCCGGATTTAGTGCTTAGTCACCAGATCCGGACTAACCTCGGTAGTCCTTCAGGATGTAGTTATCCTGACTTAGCCTTCCCATCCGGATCGAGCTTGATTTTGGGGCGACTCTCAAAGGAGTCCACAGGTTACAACATGCATATCACATTTATTACATAACTTTAAAATAATACACATAAGTTTTGTACTTATTACACTTCCGGATGATAAGTTCTTCATCCATTAAACAAAAGTAGCATTGTTCTCATGTTCCTTCGACTCACGCACACCTCTAACTTCTTCAGATATAGCCAGGCTTAGTTCAGAAGAAAGGAGGATTCAGATAAGGGTCCCATTCAAACCAAGTGTATTCTGAACCTGAAAAAGCATAGGCAAGAAGCCTGAGTACTAATTACTCAGCAAGACTTACCCGACCACTGGGTCGAAACCCACTTCCTAACTCAAGGCCGGGGTGATTAGGTCAACTCACACTGCGGCAGGCCGATTAATAAATCCTTAGCTTTAGAATTTAGTTCACCCTTTTAGTTATTACCTGTTCAAACTAAGTTATGCCTGTTATGCTAACCCACCAGCATCCACCCAAACAAACATGTTACCAAACATTCATCATTAATAAGATCAATTCTCTTACTACGATGTTGGTCGCGATCAGGCAGCTTACAACCGGCAAGCCACAGACGATTCGAATCGGTTTCCACCTCTCGAGAGGGATACTCAAACACCCGTCATATGTGTGTACACCGACCCCACATACGACAACCCAACATCCAGTGCCACCTAGCCGGAACCATCCTCACCGAACCCGGGTGTCAGTCCTTCGACACCCGCCCAACCTCCTCCTTCCAGTTGGTCTCGTCTAGTTCCGCGCTTAGGTACAACAGGACGAAAGGCTTACCGGAGCCCGTTAAGGACGGTAAGTGAATGAGGCGCGTTCGGCCCAACCAGGCCACACATCGGACGGCCTTATACGACACAGGCAGGATCAGGGTCCATAGCAAATAATCATAACATGTAAAGTATGAAAGCGAAACTGATCCCGCCGCATGCCTGTCAATTTATTAACCATTTTCTTATTCTCAACCAAAAACTTGCTGTAAAAGATTTCCTTCCTAGGCTTTTGCCACCTAAGCCATCTACTGAGCATAGGATTATATGCTGGATAATGGATCATCATGCTCTAGGGTTTCAATCAACTCCTAACTCTAATGCACAAGCATAACACTGATTTAAATTTAGGATTTAAAGAAACTGGGTAATGCACCGGGGCTTGCCTTGAGTCACAGGATCGGCCTCTGTCGGTGACTCGGAGTCTCCTCCTGCAGGTGTGAAGGATGCTTCGGTCGCACCGGCTTCCGGATTTTCCGTTGCAGTGGAAGATTCTTCAACTGGGAGCGGTGGGACCAACGTGCCTAATTGATGATATGCAGGAGTTTTTTAAAAATATGAGGATGATCAACCTGTTGAAAAAGTAGAGTGTACTATTTTCTAAAGAAAAAGGGCGGTTGGGGTTAAAGATGAGTATTTTTCGAATTAAAATGATTGTCCTAAGCTTTAAACAAATTACCAGGTATTTTTAAATATTTTTAAATGATTTTTAAAGCTTAAATGAATTTTCTAGGAATTTTGGAATAATTAAAATGGATTTTTGAATTAGTTTTCTATTTTTAATGCACTTAATGAATTTTTATGCATTTATAAATAAAGGCTAAAATCTTTAACAATATATAAACTTTAATGTACTTTCTTTTTTTTGGAAATTACCAAATTATTTATATGAATTAATAAATAATTTTTCTAATTAAAATAATCATATTACATTAAGACAAAATAGATAAACAAATAAATTTTAAAGGAAAAAGAAAAACAGAAATACTGTTGAAATTCGGCCCAGCCCACAAAAATGAAGAAAGCAAAAAGTTCTAATTTCCCCCTCCAAAAATCGCGCGGGTTTCCCCTTCGGCCTGGCCCGGCCCAAAATGGGCCTGCGGCCTGCCTGCGCTCCGGCGCGGCCCAGCCGCGCCTTTCGGCTCGGCCCGGCCGCTGCGCGGCCTGGCAGGCCGGCCTGCCCGGCGAGCGGCCCAGCTGGGCTGGCGGCCCAGCCTGCCGGCCTCGCCCGGCTCGCCCGGCCGCCCGGCGCGCGGCGCGGCTGCGCGAGCGCGACGCGCTCTGCGCGTCGCCGCGCCGGCAGCGCCGGCGACCATCCGGCGCGGCAGAGGCCGAGAGGCCTCGCCGGCGGTGGCCTTGGGCGCGGCGCGAGCTCCTCTCTCTTTCCCTCCCCTTTTCCCCTTTCTCCCCTTTCTCCCCGCTGCGCGGTCGCCGCCCGCCGCGGCATGGCGCCCGCCGACGCAACACGCCGGCGAGGTAGCCTCGCAGCAGCGGTGGTGCCCGCGGCGACCTATTTTCTACGGCGCGGGGTGCGCGCGGCCGCGGCGCACCCGATGCGCGTGCCGGCGGGAACCCTAGGGCTCCGGCGCGCGAGGACCGCGGCGGCGACGCCGCGTTGGCCGCGGCACCATGCGGTCTCCGAGCTCGAGCTCGGGCCGGCGCCCGGCGTGGCGTAGAGGGAAGGAGCGGGGTGAGGTGTGCTTACCTGCGCGGTGGCGCGACGGTGACGGCGGCGGAGACGGCGTGGGGCGCGGGCGGGTGGGGAGCGCGCGAGCTCTGGCGAGCGCTGGCGCGGCCGCTCGCGCGGGGAGAAGACCCCGCCCCCCCCCCCCCCCCCCCCGCGGCCCCACCTGTCAGCGCCGACTGACAGGGGGCTCGGGTGGCGAGCGGGCCGGCCGCCACGCGGGCCGCCGCCCCCGGCTGGGCCTCGCCCAGCGGGCGCGTGGCCGCGGGCTGGCCAGCTGGCCCGCGGGGGCTTCACCCCTTTTCTTTTTTTTTTTTACTTTTACCCTTTTCATTTTTTTAACCCTAGATTTTTACATATTTTGACAGGGGTCCAAAAACAAAAGTGGAAGGGCTTAATTTTAACTACCCTTTCACATTTTTACCCCTAGAAAACTCCAAATTTTTAAAAAGGCCTCAAATTTAAATTTGAATCAAAATTTTGAGAAAAATTAGGGTCAAATGCAAATGCGCTTAAGTGTTTAGAAAATTACGGAGTATTACATAGAAGGTCTTGCATTCCTGTCAAAAGCTCTGGACGTACCTGCCCCATAGTTCTCGAGAGCATACGATGGTTGGTGGTATGGGCCTATACCACTGCTGCTGTACCGCGGCTCCGGGTTGCCATACCATCGGAAATCTGATAGTTCTGGGTCTGCGGTTGATGGTGTTGCTATGTGGGGCGCCCATGATGGGTCGGCAGATGCTTCCTCCTCGGCTTCACACTGGCGTTGCTGGGCTCTTCGTCGTTTGCTCTTGTCATGACACCTGCAAAGCTTTGGCGTGGTTCCTCCATGTCGAGTTGCATGGTTAGGCTAGCTACTTTTGTACAGGTCGAACTGAGGTGTTGGAAGTGGCAGTTCAAAACTGTGGCCAAAGTAGGTCATGATCAATTGACCCCCTTCTTTCTGCAAAAAATGCCCTTCTATAAAGTGTTGCTCCCCCACTAAGTGTGATAAGTCGTTGGGAATGTAGGCGAGCTGGGAGTTTTATAAGACGCCCAGTCCAGCTGCTATCCGTGTGACGAGTGAGGTGATAGTGATGGGGGAGTTGTTCTGCCATAGTTCCATCCAGTGATGGACCATGTCTATGATATGGGCATATGGCATTTTCTTGCACATCGCATAGAGGCATTTCAAATCCTCGTTAGAGGTGCAACGAGCCTCGCTACGCGGAAAGACGATGAGAGAAACCCAACGGGCTAGGATTCTTAGAGTAGGATTGTGGATTTTTTTGGTGCCATGCTTCCCTGTAACATCCTCACCATAGATTTCTGGCCAAAAGGTTGTTTGGTCATACCCCGAAGGTGCGTCGGCTAGGGAACAATTTGAGGAGAACCCTAAGAGATCGCTAAGCCTTCTTAGGGAAATGGCAAACTCTAAATTGAAAAGGCGGAAATGGATGGTCGTATCTGTGGTGAGTCGCTCCATGCGGAGGGTCATTAGGAACTCTTTGGTTAGAAGGACGGATCCTTCTTCATCCATGTTCCAAAAACCACTCCACCCCGCGTTCTCGAACACTTGTGTGAATTGGTCCAACATGCCGATGTTGGCGAGGAGGAAGGCATCGAAATACCTTGTTCTCCCAAAGTGCTTGGGATCAAGGCGTTCCAATATCTCTGCCTCGCCATCATCGCGTGGCACACCGTTGTGGATGGTCAGAAGCGTACGCTGTGGCTGGTGGTGCAATGATGTTGCCTCGTCCCGGTGGTGGTTGGCGCTAATGGACATCATGTTGGACGCCGTCGGAGTCCTCGAACTTCCACTCTGAGAGTGGGAGTGCGATGGAAACTTGAGGTGTATGCACTTTCCCGTGTTGCTCAGGGCCTTCTTGGCTTTCTTGAAAAATGAAGACATCCTGCTAAACAGACACAAAAAATACCCGAGGAAAACATCAGATAAAGATTAGCGTTAGCGGTTAGCAGTCCGAAAGTCAGTCGTCCGAAGGTTAGTCGTCCTTGTGGGGTAGAGCCTCCACAACCCGTCCAACAGAACGAGAGTGTAGCACTGATTTTATTAAGCAATTTTTTTCTAAGCGCTGAAATTAGCTAAGTGCTTAGATTAGGAGAATGATTATAGGGTGAGAGAGAGAGAGAGCTCATGTTGCTGAGCGGTGCAAGGAGCAGGGGGCTACGTGCACTCGTATTTATAGGCACGCAGGGGTGCATGCATGCAGATGGCATGGGCCGAGCGGCTTGGTAGGGGGTCCGGCCAGCCTCCAAAAAATTTTGTTTTTTTAAATATAAGAGCTGAAAAAAATACAAGCACATGGAAAAATTTAAACTAGTGCAGACTTGAATTTAAACATGCAGTGAAAGGAAAATCAATTTGAAAGGAATTGAAGGTGCGCAGAAAATTAAACATGCAGCAGAGGATAATGCCAGTTTACCTCCAAGTGAGGGCAAGTCATACCTTTTATTTAGAGTTAGTGCTTGACGGAGACTTCGCGGCCGTTTGCATTGCAACTTTTGCTCGCTAAATTTTCTTTGTTGTCATAGCCTTCTAGTTTTGAGTATTTCTTTCCTTCTTTTCTTTTGGCTTGGGTTTTGGCTTTTCTTCTACTTTCTTCCGCCATTCTTTGGGTGTGTTCGTTGTTTTGGTGGTGACCTTTGTAACAGGAGCTTTGCCTCCTGCTTTCTTTGTCGCCGGCTTGGCCATCGAGGCACGTCTTAGTGACTCGGCTTTGCGGTCAACTTTGAGCTTGCGGGCTTCTCTATCTAGCAGGATTTTCTCCATTGCTAAGATGAAATGATCCACTTTCTACTGATTTGGTGAGAGCTCGATCTTTTGGGTCTCGTCATCTCCCTAGTTGCCTGACATTTGAATGTTTTCACCTGTCAGCATTGTTCGACCTTTCGCTTGAAGGCGAACGTTTCCCTTCTTCCATTGATGTTGAGGTGAACTTCTCCAGCTCCGATATCAATGTTAGCCTCAGCGGTGCTTAAAAACGGTCACCCGAGGATGAGTGGCGTTTTACTATCTATTTCCATATCTAGCACCACGAAGTCCATCGGGATGAGGAAGTTTCGGATTTTGACCGAAATATCCTCCGCGATCCTGACAAGGTAGTGAATCGACTGATCGGCCAGCTACAGGCATGTGGTAGTAGGGGCAAGTGTGGCATGTGTTAGTTTATCAAAGACTACCTTTAGCAGGACGCTCACACTTGCTCCCAGGTCACAGAGAGCTTGATCGAAGTGTTGGGTCCCGATTGAGCATGAAATGGTTGGGTTCCCTGGATCCTTTTTCTTTTGTGGCTGTTGGTTAAGTATAGCAGCGCTACACTCTTCCGTAGGTGCACGACTTCTGTGGATGGCAGCGGCTTCTTGTTGTTGAGGATGTCCTTCAGGTACTTAGCATACGTAGGCACCTGCATCGCATCTAGAAGTGCGATGTTGACATACAATTTTTTGATTACCTCAACAAACTTGCCGAACTGGCCATTGACGGAGGTCTTTTTTTGGCTTTGAGGAAAAGGGAGCACGGTGGTGTCGTAGAACTCGTGTGGAGCTGACTTGGGTGCTTCCTTCACCGGTTGTGGCTCACTAGCCACTTCTTCTTCCTCAGGTTCAATGGGTTTTGCCTGCTCCTTTCCTGCATTTCTAGGATATGGGGGGTCTTGTGTACACCTTCCACCCCTAGTGGTTACAGCATTGATATGTTCCTTCAGGGGTGCCTCAGGCTGTCCTGGAAGCTTACCCAAAGTAGGACTAGGAAGAGCGGCAGCAAGTTGAGCTATTTGTGTTTCTAGCATTTTATTAAAGCTCAGCTGGTTCTTCATGGCACTATTAAGAGTTTCTATTTGCAAGGACAAAGATTCAATGACTCTATCATTGACATGGAATTTCTTGATTATACTATCGTTCACAGCTTTTTGATCGAAAGGATTTTTATTGAACTACTGAGAACTACCAGAAGATGTACCTTGCCCAGAGAAAGGTAGATGTGGGCATGAATTCCAACCTAGTTGAGGATGAGGCCTGTTGTTGAAGCTATTGTTGTTGATGAAGTTAATGTCCTCCGATCCATTTCTAGGGCAGCTGTTCCCCGTATGGCCGGTATTCCTGCAGTGCTCACAAGTCATGCGAGAATCCAGTGCCTGGACCGGCACAACATCAGGAGCATCCTCTAGCTTCTTTAGTAGGAGGTCCATCTTGGCAGCGAGCATGTCGGTGCCGTCAATATGGTGGACTCTACGGGGCTTATTGTTTGCCCTCTCCTATTTCCATCCTTGGTTGCTTGCCATCTTCTCAATGCGAGTGCAGCAGCAGTGACACTCAAGGACAGGAAGGGTCCTCTAACGGCTGCATCGAGGTGTTCTTGCACGGACCGGTGTAGTTTGTGGAAGAAATTCTGGATGATTAGCCACTGTTCCATACCATGGTGAGGGCAGGTGGCGATGTACTCTTGAAGTCTCTCCCATGCCTGCGCCACTGTCTCATCTACGAGCTATCAGAAGCTCGAGATTCGGTTCCTCAGTGAGCTCATCTTCACTAGAGGGAAGTACTTTGCAAGGAAGGCATTTGAGCATGCCTCCCAGGTTGCCAAGTTTGTGCGGTTCAGGTAAAACCACTGTTTTTCCTTTCCCACTAGTGAAAATGGGAAGAGGCAGAGTTGAACAGCATCGGCGGTTGCACCCTTGATTGTGAAAGTGTGGCATATCTCCAGGAGTTGCTGGAGATGGCTATTAGCATCCCCTAATGCCAATCCGCAAATGGACTAGCTTGGACCATATGGATGACACCTCGCTTGAGCTCAAAACCTTCTCCAACCTACACTTCAGGCCTAGTGGGGATGTTGTTGCTGGATGGGATAGAGCACTCATGAATGGTATTTTCGGCCATAGTCGGTGTTGGTGGAGTTGTACTCGTGGATTCAAACTCCAATGCTAATGGCAAAGGCCTCTGCCCATGGATTGTCTTTTGATGGACTCTCCTTCTGAGCAACGACTACGAATTGTTGTGAAAATTTGTCGGCAGGTCAAAACCGGTCATACACCTCTCTGTCACCCAACAATAAAGTAGACAGAGGCAAATGAGCCCTATAAGAGATAGCGGTATGTTATCAAGTTATAAGTACCTAGGTTTGAACCATTCAAACTTCTATTGCCAATTGCTTCCTCGGCAATGGCGCCAGAAAAAGCTTGTTGACGTCATTTAGCGTAACAGATTTTACTCCACAAGCGCATGGAGATTCACTGTAGCTTTTTCACTCAGAGTATTCCGAGTCTCGTAAAAATCCGTAGGGAAGCAAGGGCAAGTAGGTGGAATAAAATGTCAAACTTTCAACGGTACTGTATAACTTAGATAAATACCAGCTATTCTTACACCAAGGATCGCTGACTTCACCAATCCAAGTGTTGGATCGATGAGGTGGCGGGTCTTCCAGTCCTTAACACATTGGCTTTGCGGTTTCCACCTTGGAATTGTGTTGACATGTCGTTTATGCACATGCAGGTCGAAGATGAGGTGTTTTGGCCACTTTCACTGGCCGGGCGACCAGGGGGGAGGGCGAGCGGCCTGGCCCATACTACCAAGGTTATGATGGAGATGTCAATCTCTGGTTGTTACCGAAATTGTCTCCTGAAAGGCTATTTCCTGGCCGGGCGGCTTGGTCTTGTCCTAACTTAGCCAAATTTTGCCTGTTTTTAGCTGTTCTTGCACTTGCACTCAAATATTCAACACAACTTGTGTAGATATGTCAGTAGCAAGGGTTTTGTCTTCACTTTGATACATTTCCCTTCATGATCATGGATGGTTGATGGTTGAAGATAGTGCAATAATGACCGTCAACAAAGTACCTTAGCCAGGTAAAGAGAAAATTGCTCTCATTAGGAAACTTACAGCAGAACCAGCATGGTCAGAGATGGATGGAGTAGGAGACTGTGTCTTGGAACTTCTGGTCTTCTTTTAGCTAGAGCCTTTGGCCAGTGATCGGTGTGCCTTATCGCGCCGGCATTTGGAGCATTCACCAGAAAGTAGTATCCTGTCAAGAGAAGGCACTGATCTTCCATACAATGGTACAGGAGCTGTGGGAGAATAGTGTAGGAACGAGATGTAAGACTAGAGGGGGGTGAATAGGAGCACTTGAAAACTCAAAATCACAACCGCCAAAACTGGTGCTACGAGAACTAACGCTAGACTTCGTCCACTAAACAGATACGAGTCTAGCAAAAGCAAGGTACCGTCCACTGAACAGATACGCACCAGGCGAGAAAAGAGCTAGCAACTCAATGATCACAAAGATCGCAAGTCACCCTAAGCGCCAAAAACTTGCAAGTTCACCACTTGACACTCACCGCACCGAAATGTGACTTACTAATATACAACAAGCAAAGAGAATGGTTAGATAGTGGGAAAAGCACGTTCGATGCAAAAATGTGGCGAAAGAACCAATCAAACACAGAACAGGGCAGCTCCCCTTGGATCACCGGACTGTCCGGTAGCATCAGATAGTCCGGTGGGGTCTACCGGATAGTCCGGTGGGAAGCCCCCAAGCAGACCCAGCACCGGATTGTCCGGTAGGCTGCACCGGACTGTCCGGTGAGACCGGACAGTCTGATGGCCTATCGTATAGTCTGGTGGAGTCGCAGGAAAAGAGTTTTCACACCCCAAAATTGACTAAATCTTGTCCAATCATCACGAGATTTTGCACAGGCTATCTGGACCCTATTCCAAAGCTTTTCCTAAGAGATCAACTCAAAATGACCAAGTTATTGATGGGAATTTTATATCTCATGATAAGGCAATCTTTGGGCAAGAAACGGGGAAACTCAAGAATAGCTTGCTCGTGGTAATCCTGCGGGATTGAGATGAACTAAGTCATAATCTCCATGTCATAGCAAGACCAAAAGACCCAAAAGAATAGGATTAACTCGTGGGCAAAGCAAATCACCAAAAGCCTTTGAGTTTCATCCAAAAAACAAACTAGAGGGGAGAGGAGATGGCTGCACACATGAGCACGAATTGGGGATGAATCTTCCTTGTATTAGAAGTGGAAATCAGTTCTTACAAACTTCCTCATAGGCTACCACCCTTCATCCTCATAGCCCAACTTATGGCTTTTTGGCTTCTGTTGACAATCACTCATCACTCCAGTGGCAATGGAGCCGGTCCATTAGCTCTCAAATAGCTGAAAGGTTCTCTTGATTCTCTGATGGGTACTGGTCTTTCCTCATGCTATATAAAGATAAAATCAATAGTGGTATAGAGGTTATGGTGAGAACTACTGTTATAAGATCAAATTACCTCCGTTGATGAAGCGTTATATGATGAGTCGATGTAGCGAAGCATGGTGCCAAGAGGACCTCTAAACAGATGAGGCTTCCAAGTTCCCCACCAGGTATCGAAACCATCTGCAGTATACACAAACTCCATATCACACGAGATGGGAACGAGGAATTTAGAAAAGAAGTTATATGCACGGAGAGTTAAAAGTCATTCAATAAGATCGGCCCGGCTTTGAAACTTCTGATGGATGATGATGCAAGGAGGGATTTGGTTCAGGCTAAATTGCTGGGCAGCTATAACTTGCTGATATGATTCATAGCCAGGCTTGGTGATTCTATTACTGGTACTCATACTCACGGGAAGCAGGCAAGAATGGATCATGGTAGCATATATTTGCCGAGTATCATCATCATTGGCAAAGCTATCAAGCCTAAAGAAAGGGGGATTCTCGAAGTTTTCTGACCTTGAATAAGCATTGAAAGTGGCCACGGTATGTTCATGGTGGAATAATTTGAACCATTTAGCCATTTCTATTCGTTAAATTTGCTACCTAGAAGCCGATAAATGCCTGACAAAAAGAGGTGCATCGGATGAGTTTGCCTGAAAGAGTAGGAAAAGATGTGTTTTCTAGGCAGGGAAATTGCGGAATGTACCGTTGAAAGTATAGTTGGCACCAAATCTGCAGAAACCACTAGGGGCCTCCCGACTTAATGCGCTCATTGTTCAGAAGTCTGCTGGTGTTCAAGGATATGTGTCTATATAGTATACCTAGAAATAGTTTTCCTAGTGCAAATTGTTGGCCATTGGCTAAGACATTGGCCAGATCTAGATAATTTTTGGTTGGAGCAAGGGAAGGACCACAAAAAATGAAATGATCTAACCAGAGCTTCAGAAAAGCTGTGTGCTCCCGATGATCAATGGACCCTGAACGCTTATTGTGATGCTCATTATATTGGCCCTAGTTTTTTTGTTGTGGCCTTGTCTACGATCTTGTGCCTGCAGGTTCCCAAGGAAAAAGGGGAAGGATAGGCTGAATAGAGATCTAAACCTAGGATCATTGCAACATCCATCAGAGTGGGGGTCATGGGGCCGAGGCCAAACAAGAAGCAGGTTAGGGCATCAGACCAGAAATAGCTTATAGCTCTCAAGAGGTTCTCATGTTTCTCTATTGGAGAAAGGGTAAGGGAAAGAGCATCGGCTATTCCTATTTTCTACCAAACTGTTGATTCATAATATTTGGCCAAGCGCCTATACTAGCTCACCAATCCTTCCATGGGGAACGACTAAGACCTAAGCTGGTCGTCCCAATGGTCTGGATCTAAATTTTGAGCCATGAAGGGGATTCGGTTGGTTTCATCCGAAATCAAATCTAGTGGAGGCTCAAAGGATAGCGGGCCTAAGCTGAAAGATTTTGAGGGTTAAGGATGGAGAATTAAGATATCATTCGGCTGAAAATCTGAGAAATAAGCAAAAATGCACAGCTCAGGCGGTTTCTTGTGTGGATTGTGAAAGAAAAGACTAAGAGGCATACGTATAGGCCGAATAATTTTTGGGAAGCGTCTCTGCCATTGTTGAGTTCGTTCTGTTTGTCATACCATGTGTTTGGAAAAGAGTAGACCGAACAAGAAAGAAGGCTGGCAGAATCGGCACGAGTGAGGCACATTTTGAAGTTCAACTTTAGTATCGATTCTCCAAAAAGGAACCGATGAGAGATCGGCCGATCCCAAAAGCGGAGTACTGCCAGTTAGATGCAAAAGCCGAGTCTGATGCGGTGCTATCAGATTCGGTCCATAGAGAAGCATAAAAGTAAAATGACAGTAATGAAAAGGGGCAAGTTCTATTTAATGTGAAACTTCATTCATTACTGGGGGATTTTTTACAGAACATAGTACCGGGCAAAATCTAGTTAAGGGGCTAATCCATTTGGAGCCGATGCAATAGCTGTTGAACCCTAATAACTACCTAGTACTATTAGCCGATGGAGTTCATCAGTTGGTGCCAGCACTGCCGTCCTTATTGCTGCCAAAGCTCCTGTATCAGCGACGGGGGTGCAGTACCATGGGTGAAGACAGGGACGGTGGCTCCTTCCGCTTCTTCCCTGAGTCATCGAACCATGGCATGTCGACACTGGAGGTTGGGGAGTCGAGGATGGATCTGACGTCGGTGTAGCCGCTGGTCATGGAGGACTCAGAGTCGGTGTCGCTCCCAAACTCCCATGGCCATCGTCGCGGTCGGATGGTAGCTCCAAGAACGGCGGTGACTTCGGCGAGTGCTCTAGGGAAGGCCATGGCAATGGCGATGATGGAGGAGTGGGGTCTAGGCCCCAGCGAGCTAGCCAGGACCTATCCGCTTAGTTAAGCGGCTCATCCTCCTCCTCCGAATTGGCCACCTTGACTAGCGGCGCAGGGTCTGCTCCCGTTGCCGACAGGGGAGCAAAGCCTGGCAGCACAGCCGTGAAGGGCGGCGGCAATGGTGGAGGGCTTGGCGACAATGGTGGAGCAACGCTACTTTCTGCGAACGATTCCATTGGCTGAAGGTTTTTTGATTGGGGTTTTCTTGCCGATGAAAGAAGGGGAGATGGGGATATGGTCAAATACTACTCTAGGAGGAAGACAAAGGGGTGCCAAGAGCGAGTTTCGAGCAACTAGTATGGGCAGACATGATGGTAATTGCAGAACGTGTGGCTCTTCGTTTTTTGCATTAAACTTAGCTTCGGAATAATTTTTATTTCCAAAGCTAGGGGGGCATGTGTTATCGCCAAAATTTGGCCAATTGATATTTGGGCTGAGTTGGCTAATGGGTCGAGCAGAGCCGATCTACGGGTCGAGAAGATCGGCTGATCTGCTAAGTTTGGTCGCCCAAGGAAGAAGCGATTCTGAGGGGCCTGTGGGCCATGTATCTTTTATTTCTTGTGTAGGACCGAGGCGTGCGACTAGAGGGGGGGTGCATAGGAGCACTTAAAAACTCAAAATCACAACCCCCAAGAAGGTGCTCTGCAAATCTCAAGAGAAACAAAACTAGGCACCGTCCACTAAACATATATGTGCCTAGCAGTGCAAGGGTGCCATCCACTAAGAGGATACGCACCAATGTAAGAACGATCAAGATCCGACCAAGAATGGCATCGAGGCAATGAACTTTGCAAAAACTGCCACACGACACTCACCGCACCGAGGTGCGTCTCACTGACTCACAGCAAGCAAAGAAAATAGTCTTAAAGTGGAGAATGCAAAAATTCGAAGCAGAAACACAGCGGAAAAACCAAAGAGGGAAGAACACTGGAGTTCCTTGGCAGAACCGGATTGTCCAGTGGCCAACATCGGACTGTCCGGTGGAACCGGACTATCCGGTGCCTGCTGTCGGACTATCCGGTGGCACGGCCCGGACATCGCCACACACCGGACTATCCGGTGGGCGCTGCTGGACTATCCGGTGGAACTGGATTATTCGGTGGCCTCTGCCGGATTGTCCGGTAAAGTCGCAGACAGGGGTTTTCCAACCCAAACCAGACCAAATCTTGTCCAATCTTCACGAAATTTTGCACAGGCTATCAATCAAGGGATCAGTGGGAATTTTAGATTTCGTGAGATGGCAATCTTTGGGCAAGAAAGGGGGAAAACACAAAGGGGGCTTGCTCGTGGTAATCCAGCAGGATTGAGATGAACTAAGTCATGATCTCCATGTCCTAGCAAGTCCAAAACATCAGCAAGGGAAGGGATTCAAGCTTGGCCAACACAAACACCCAAAAGCCAAGGATTGAACCCAAAAACCAAAGAGAGAGGGGGAGGAGAAGAACACAAGGTTGCTGCACGAATTTGCTTCGATTAAGTGCCCAAGATGAGTCTAAAGATTCAGCATACAAGCAGAAATTCGTCCCAAGCAACCACCCTCACCTTCCCTCATGATTAGGAGGCTAAATCCTACTCTAACCTCCCTAACAATGGAGCTGAAGGCTTAAGGATGAAAATCACAAAGGAAAACCTAATCTAGGCAGCCAAGAGTAACTCTAATGACCTGCCTTGGACCTATTTATACCCTAGTACTGTTTAGACAGTGTTGCACTTAGGTCCCTACAACTAGACAAACCCTAAGGACTCAAACGAAAGATTACATGATATTTCGGGACACACGACCACGATGAAGTCTTGATCTTCGTAAGTTCCATGCAATCCTCGGATGTTCTCCACGTGGCTAGTAGTCCAATCCGCGATCCACCCCCGGTTTTGAAGTCAGAAACCAGGAAACTTTAGGAAGTCTCCGCCTAGGCCGGATTTGGCCCATCCTCTCTATCTTGGCGAGTCAAGGCCCAACTCACCAAGGCTTGGGTAGCTTGGTTGATGGTTTTGAGCTGAAGCTGCCAAAGCCTCCCTCGCACGTCTTTGTGCCACGCACTCGGATTGGAGCACTGCTGTGGCACCCGGCATCCCCTGTCCATTGGGGCAGCGTCGTTGTCCTTCGGAGGACTTACTCCTACTGTCGCCATGCCGCTCCTCCGTGTACCGAACTCCCATAGCTGATAGACGCCGAGCATGCCTCCAGTCCTTCAGAGGACTTTCTTCTCCATCTACCTCCAGTCCATCGGAGGGCCTCCTATCCATCGGAGGTCTTGTGCCCAAGTCCATCTGGGTCTTTGACTTCTGTTGACAATCACTCATCACTCCTAGAGACAATGGAGCCAGTCCATTGGCTCTCATCTTGTTTTAGTCGAATTAGAAGTTAGCCTAGTTAAAGTTAGGGTTTTGTTAGCTAGAGTCGGACTTGACCTCAGAGTCTCTGGACTATAAATATGTACCCATACCAATATAATAAAATCGACGACATTACGCTTCCTACAGCTCGTCTCTCCAACTTTTCTCGGCGCATCGCCACCCCTAACAACTAGGGTTTTTCAAGGTAACCGTCATGCTGCTCTAATAGTTCTTAGATCCGTTAGGGCTTTTTGGCGTGAGCCACATGGTGAACCGTTTACTAAAGAATTTTTGATGGCAGGGTTCGCTAGTTATCCCAATGAATCTTGTGTCAAGCCAGCTTGTCACGAGATCCATTAGTTACCTCGATGTTTCTCGGCGCATCGCCACCCCTAACAACTAGGGTTTTTCAAGGTAACCGTCATGCTGCTCTAATAGTTCTTAGATCCGTTAGGGCTTTTTGGCGTGAGCCACATGGTGAACCGTTTACTAAAGAATTTTTGATGGCAGGGTTCGCTAGTTATCCCAATGAATCTTGTGTCAAGCCAGCTTGTCACGAGATCCATTAGTTACCTCGATGAATCTCGCGATGAGCTTCGCTTGGCGTGAGATCCATCTTTACCAATGCATGTCTATCGATCTATTTATGCACCTATGCTTTATGTAGTAGATCGATCTTCATGTAGCTCATTCTACGCTACCTAATCACTTGTTACAATCCATGACATGCCGCTGCAGCATGTGCACGCAACCTGCCGATAGATCAGCGTAGTTTGAGCATCCTAGCTATACATGTCGTAATTTGTATCCGTCTAGTTAGATGGACTTCTTTGGAGGTCCTAGTTAAAAGCCGATTTGATTATGCAGATCTATTATATCATGTTTTTAGTTAAGGCTTTTTTATATTGGAACCCGTTTTCACTTTTCACTCTGATTACTCATGCCCGATGGAACACCCAATGCTCTCGCATCAGCCGACTGGAGTACACGCCATCTCGTGTTTGCCGATCCTAGCAATTTGATAGGAATTAACATTTATATCTGCAACCAACTCACCTTCCTGGATGCAAGATCAAGCTAGGTGGCACGCCCGCACCACCACGCTCAACCAAGATTGGCTCCCCAGCTGTGAGTCGATCAGAGCCACACGATAGGGAGACGAGTGTAGCAGCAACGCGATCCCCGGCTCCCGTGTGCGCTACGTCCAAACCACACCGTCCGCCGGTATTTGAGTGCAACAAAAGCAAACGCTTTTGGTGTAAAGCTTTCTAAGGTACCCCTCCTTTGTGACAACAAGAGCGCTGTTAAGCTAGCCAATGACCTGGTTCAACACTCTCACACTAAGCTCATAGATATCCGCCATCACTTCATTAGGGACCACGTCGCAAAGGGAGACATCCTCTTGCGAAATGTGGGGACCAAGGAGCAATTGGCAGACATCTTCATGAAACCATTAGATGAGAGTACCTTCTGTAAGTTGTGAAGTGAGCTCAACGGTCCTGGATGAAAGCCGATTGGATTATGCAGATCTATTATATCATGTTTTTAGTTAGGGCTTTTTTATATTGGAACACGGTTTTGGCTTTTCATTTTGATATTCATGCCCGATGGAACACCCAATGCCCTCGCATTGGCCGACTGGAGTACACGACATCTCGTGTTTGCCGATCCTAGCGATCCGACAGGAATTTAACGTTTAGATCTGTTGTGTATGCTTTTACAGGGAGAACATGAGCCAATTCCCGCAACCAACTCACCTTCCTAGCTGCAAGGTCAAGCCAGGTGTCACGGCCGCACCACCACGTACAGCTAGGATCGGCTCTCCCACTGTGAGCCAATCGGAGCTGCACGACGGGGAGACGAGTGCAGCAGCAGTGCGATCCCTGGCTCCTGTGTGCTCTGCGTCCAAACCACACTGTCCGCCGGTATTTGAGCACAATAGAAGCAAACACTTTTGGACTTCGGTGTAAAGCTTTCTAGGGTACCCCTTCTTTGTGACGAGGAGAGTGCCGTTAAGCTAGCCAACGACCTGGTTCAATACTCTCATACTAAGCACATAGATATCTGCCA
This sequence comes from Paspalum vaginatum, assembly GCA_030272315.1. Taxonomy (NCBI): domain Eukaryota; kingdom Viridiplantae; phylum Streptophyta; class Magnoliopsida; order Poales; family Poaceae; genus Paspalum; species Paspalum vaginatum. Next base: position 30,289,261 of record CM059013.1, on the reverse strand, counting down.
TCACTTCATTAGGGACCACGTCGCAAAGGGAGACATCCTCTTGCAAAATGTGGGGACGAAGGAGCAATTGGTGGACATCTTCATGAAACCATTAGACGAGAGTACCTTCTGTAAGTTGCGAAGTGAGCTCAACGTGTTAGATGCTAGAACCGTCATATAAGTTGCCATTCCATATAATTTGCATTATATGTATATGCCAGTCGCTTGCCTAACCACTGCAAGATAGAGAGGAGCGAGGGTCTTGCATGAGCCGGTGGAACTTGGTTTCACTCATGGAATGAAGAATGGCTCCTCTTGAAGAAGCTTGCGGGGGGGAGGTAATATGGCAAGTGTAGATTTAAATTCTTGCGAGCATTGCATTCCTTGTCATATAGATGTGCACGCATATTTATATTCCTATCCATGCTTGTTGGTAACTTGCATTTGCATCCGGTAGTGTCACAAAGGAGCACTCTTGATGATATTGAGATTTGTTTCAAGTGCAAGCATCTCAAATGAAAAGAGATCAAATTGACGGTTTGGCATCGTTCTTCGTGCCTATTGAGTCAAGTTCCCACAGGACAAGAGTTAATTTCATCTCTAGTTCTCCTAGGAAAAGACTCATACATTTCCTTTGGGATCTTAATCACCAATTTGCTTTGATGAGGAGTTCATGCTTTAAAAATCTAAAAAAATATATAGAGAGAGCATGTGAAAGTGTAAATATTTTTGAGTGTTTGAGGGGCAAGGGTCTCACCTTGGACTATCCACACTTGTGTTTATTTGAATCTTCAAAAGATGGACAAGAAAAGGAGCAAGTTAAGCATTTTCAGTGTCAGTTTGCTACCATCAGACCGTCCGATGCTCCTCCGGTGCCATTTAACCCTGCTATCTATCTTGTCCGATGCTCCATTGGATCGTCTCATGGTCCAACCATCAAACCATCTGATGGTCCTCGGAGCCATTTTTGCCCCTCCTGTCTAGCTCAGTCCGATGGACCTCGAACTTGTCTGATGGTCCGATCGGGGCTAGGGTTTGCCCATCTTCAAGCATTGTGGGCCCGTTATTTTCCTCATTTCGCCTTCGCGCCCATCGTCTCCTAACTTTAGTCTTCGCCGCATGCCACCCTCCTCCTCCGCGCGCCACCCTTCTCTGCCGCGCGCCCCCTCCTTCGCTGCAGCCCTCCGTCACCACGAGCGCCACCCTCATGCGTTGCCTGGCTGGCCCATCGCCTACCCACACCGCCAGCCCTCATCTTCCATGCCGTCGATATGCGCCTTCACGCTCCACCGACCCGTGTCTTCTCGCGCCATCGCAGCTCGTGTGTCGTGCTGGCCATCTTCACCCTCTCCGGCGACTCCTTCTCCTTCTCCTAGTGGTGAGCACTCAACTCCATCCCTCTCCTTGTGCTACCTTGCTCATCATGCTCTATCTAGGATTTCAATTCTCTTTGACATTGTAGCATGTCGCACTAAAAGGAATGAAATCTCATGTTGATTATGCTTCATGGACACGAAAAATTGGATTCTAGTATGAGATGGTCATGCACATTAATCTAAATTTCTCTAGATTTGAAAATCAACGTGCATGCTACATTTTCACCAATCTCATGCTATGCTTAAGGCCTCACCTTTTATAGATTCACTCTACTCATCTAATTTCTTCATATCTATCTATCCTTTTTGTTGACTCTCAGATGGGGAAGGACAAGGGCAAGGCACCAGCTAAGGAGCCCGGTAAGAAGAGGAAACGCACTCAAGAGGAAAAAGAGCATGAAGCCACCGAGAGAGTGGCCGATGCGTTTGACGCTTTGGAGAGCCATCATGGGGGGGGGAATCCATATTGGAGAGCTCAGAACCCTGCCCGCACGGCTAGAGGCTCGAGAGGTTCAGTGGATGCACAGCCACCTAAGGGGTACATGGAACACACCAAGTTTCCTACCCCTAAGCATCACCCTCAGCAGAGATCAGGTGGCCGCACTACTTCTCCTACAAAAAATTATTGCCATGCAGCAAGCAGAGGTTCAGAAAAAGGCCAGGATAGTAAAGAGAGTAGCAGCTAGCACAGCAGACGAGCAGGCAGAGCCCGAACCACAGTCCGAGACAGAGGCAGAGCACAAACAGAGCTTGGATGGGAAGGAGATTGTGCTGCCCATCAATCCCAGTGCTTTGGTCCTCACTAGTGATGCACAGTTGATAGATTACACTAGGTACAGCGGGGAGAGGCTGAAGAAGATTCATTACTAGGTATCAGTTGCCAAATGGCACCCTGAGCAACGTGACCCTCGCATTGACAGGAGGTTTTGGACTCTCATCCAGGCCTCACTCTACCAAAGCTACAGGCATGCCGGCATAGGCATCTTCCCCCATGCCGTTCTCAGCATACCGAGGATGAGGAATGTGCTAGGATAGAAGTTATACCCTTACTTTGCACATCTCCCCGGATTGACAGATCCGCTAGAGTATTGCCACAAGTACATTGAGGAGTGGGTCTATATTTTCTATGCTACACTCTATGTCGGACCCGAGCGAGAGTTCATTTTTCTAGGGCAGATAGGTCAGGCTCACCAGACAGCAGGTCGCACATCTTCTTGGTCTCACCCTGTCAGAGCGATGCCTGCACACAATGTGTATGGTGATTCGGAGCCCCCTCGATGCTTCAAGGTTGGGGGGAACCCTTTGCTTCTCAAGGAGGCCACTGTGATCTTCCGAGAGGGGTTTTGTGAGAGGTTACCCTCTAAGCTCACCCCCGTGGCAGACAACTTGCACCGAGCCATGGCTAAGACCCTACTTCCTCGTTTGGGGTCTCGTGAGTGACTCACGAACCTTCAGCAGCACTTGTTGCGTGCATTTGTCCAGAGGATCACATTCTACATCGTAGATTTCTTGTTTGCAGAGATGGAAGATGTGATCACGGATGGCAGCTTCCCATACGCTCACTATATCTCTGAGATGCTCAGTCAGATCGATCATGATCCACAGCGGCCAACACCTCACTTTAAGCTTTTCCAAGAGGCCAAGGCTTACTTCAGGATCTACAAGGCCTCAGCTCAGAAGGTGTGTCAAGTTTGAGAGTTACCACCGGAGGATCCGAGGACCGCGTCTCCCCCACGTACCTCAGCGACAAAGACAGTACTTGAGATAGGGGAAGCTACTCTAGCTGCTGGTGAGGACGACATCTCCATAGACAACGAGAGTCCACAGCACCCGCCACCTCTACCTCATGATCATGAGGCGGGTGGCTTGCGTGACCCTCCACCACCTCCTCCTCCATCGCAGGTCACAGCTACTCAGGTTACCATAGCCACAGATATAGTAGCTATCCTTTAGGCGATGATGGCACAGCAGCAGCGCAGCGATCAGCGCTTTGAGACACTCATTCAACAGTAACAGCAGCAGATGCAGCAGCGCAGTGATGATCGTTTCGCACAGATGCAGCAGCAGCACATCGAGTCCCAGGCATGGATTCTTGAGACCGTGCACACTCTCATGGCCGAGCTCTGCATCGACACACAGAGGCAGCTTGACTCGCTACGCTAGTAGATCTAGGCACCTCAGTTGTCTTCCATCTCGCAGTCGCTGCCCTCTATTGCCACGAGCCACGAGAGTCCTCTCACCACCCTTGGTTCGCTCAGCACCTCACCGATAGATTTCAGATATACTGAGCTGCTGGGGACCTCGTATATGATGCAGATGAGTCAGCTACCAGCCTGCACTCTTGACTTCAGTACCTCGCCGCTGGTTTTGCCTGATATGCCCTCTGCTTCTACTCCTAGTGCCGAGTCACAGCTCCTTACCTCAGGACAACCACCAAATAGTTCTGTCACCACTCTTCTCTCTTCCGTGCCAGAGTTGTCTGCCACAGGTCTTATGCAGCCACATGCAGACACGCAGTCGACGGATCGAAGCTCTCATACCATTTCCACAAATGGTTTGATGACTGCAGCCACATCTTCTGCGATGACGACTGAGGCCCTACTCACTGTCTCTGCCCCGCTTGCTGCTCCCAGCACAGCTACACTTTCTGAGATGGAGCAGGCAATTGACGAGGCAGTCGCAGAGTCCCCTGAGGATGATCTTCAGCTAGATCAGTTCGTTGCTCAGGCCACCCGCGGCCTTCCTCCGGGTGCTCCACCCCTGTCGAGCTCGAAGGTTTGGTATTTGATGCCAAAGGTGGAGAGTTACTTTTAGAGGGAGTGAGTAGAGCAGTAGAGTTAGTGAGATTGGCGGTTAGGGGGCGCTATGAGAGTTATCCTTTTGATGTATAGCCAGGACCCCCACTGGATGTTTATTTTGGATATTGATTCATGGACATAGTATTTGGTTTTTGTGATTGACTCGGTTTCACCATGCCTATGGATCCTTTGGTTGTGGATGTTTGTGTTTTTACATTCATGTCTTTTTGTTTGAGCTTTATACTTAATTGCATTTACTTTTCAAACTCTACTCTTGTGTTGTCATCAATCACCAAAAAGGGGGATATTGTGAGAAACATTACCCTAAGAGGTAGGGGTTTCAGTGATTAATGACAACTTAACTTCATTACTAATGAGTTTATGACATGAAGGGATTATATTCTATATCGCGATCATTTGTTGACCAAAAGAGACCCCTCAACTCGAATTTCTTCAAGGACAGCTATTGTTTGGACTTTCTAGAGAGAAGATCAAGGATCAGTAGCTCTAGGTGCCGTAAAGTCAAAAGAAGGGCACTTAGGGATTATTTGCTAGTTTTTAGATGGGTCGTACTATCAAGAGGGGTCAAGGTGAGTAGCTTGAAAGACTTTTCCTCAAAGTTTGCTCAAACTCAAGTGCATCTTAGTCCAAAAGCTCAGATACTTAAAATGTGCTATAACACACACACCTTTTCAGTTTCGATCAAAAGAAACTCCCTCAAACTTCTCTCCTATTCAAATTGGTTCAAATGCAATGTTTTAGTGACCATCAGACCGTCCGATAGTCCATCAGACTAGTTAGACATGGAGTCCTTCCAGCTGGTTCCCAGGCCTTTCCGTGCATTAGACCGTCCGATGGTCCATCAGACCAGTTGGACAGGGAGGTTCGCCACTGCATGTTTTGGGCTTCAACGTGCATCAGACCGTCCGATGGTTCACCGTCGGATGGTCTGTAGGCTGTGGTGAGTACTTGAGGTTTCCAAAAATTGCATGCATCAGACTGTCCGATGGTCTAACCATCGGACCGTCCGATGGTCGCACAAAAAACTATTTCGTACAGTAACGGCTAATTATTTAGCCTTGCTCTTTATAAAGGAATCCCCTCCCTCTTTTTACTACCTTTGCAACTAGGCATCACTCACACACACACAAAGGTCACCCAAGCACCACTTCCACATAAATTCTTGAGCTTTGGGACAAGAGACTTGAGAAAGAGATAACTTCTTGAGTTGAAGTTGAATCAAGTGAAGATCAAGGCTTGTTACTCTTTGTGATCGCGATCACCTAGACAGCTACGTGTCGTGCCTTCTACGAGCTCCCCGGAGATTGTGGGAGAAGCGGAGGAAGGTCCTTGCGAGGGCATTGTGCACGGTTTGGAGCTCACCGTTCTGGATTGGAGAAGAGCATCCCGAAGAGAGCACTTGATCTTCGCGAAGGTCAAGAGGTAGCTTGGTTCTTGCGAGAACCACTTTGCCAACCCCTCTCCTTGCAAGGTTTGGGGCCGGGATCCTTGCAAGGAGCCCGCGAGAGCAAAGCCTTGAGAGGGGCACTAAACGAGGACTAGGGGGACTCGCGACTCCTCGATACCTCGGGAAAAGATCGCCATGTCACTTCTTGCTCTCTTTACATTCCGCATTTACTTTTCGCAATTTACATTCCTAGAATTGCATGCTTGGCTCTAGGTTGCAAAACTTTTGTATCATGTAGAACTCTAGACACACGTGTTTAGGCACTAGGGTAAATTGGGACTTGTGCGGTAGGATTTAATTCAAGTTTTGAAATTTGAAGTCCAATTCACCCCCCCCCCTCTTGGACATCTTGATCCTTTCATTTCCATAATTTCAGCAGTGCCAACAGCGAAAGGGACGCCCACAGTGCAAGGCTTTATGGCCCACGGCCAAATATTTACCACATCGCAAGGGTTTTGCACCATTAGACGTGGCTCCCAAATCAGTAGCTGAAACCACAGGCTCCGCAATTAAGGTCAGCCTTGAGATGCCCAAAAAATTTTGAAATTTGAATTGGATGAGAAGCTGACATGTTGAACATGAAAGAGCCCAGCTTGATATGGTGATCTGATGAACCAGGATGAAATTTCTTGACTGGAGAATCTTGAACAAGCTGATCAGCAAATCTCACTTGTTTAAAAGGACCAGAGCTCTTTTTCTTTTGATATTTGGCTCGTTTGGATGTAACCTCAGTCCATTCTTTGGCCTCTTCATGCTCCCATAAAAATTTCTCTCATTCCCAATGAGCAACCCCATTGTTCCAGAGGTGAAAGTAGGCATCAAAAGAATTCCCAGTGAATCTTCTCAACTTATGAACAGCAAACCCAACATTCTTATTTTCCACCGAGAAACGAAAATTGAAAGTAGGCATCAAAAGAATTCCCAGTGAATCTTCTCAACTTATGAACAGCAAACCCAACATTCTTATTTTCCACCGAGAAACGAAAATGATTTTGACTGAGGAATTTGATGTGAAAACCAGCAACAGATCCTCCCAAACAAGATTGAAGAGCGAGGCTTATAGATTCTTCAGTAAACCAAAAAAGAAATCTTCGAAAAGTAACCAGCAGGAAAAAAGAGCCATCAAGGAAGGAGGAGGGATGGTGCACCAGTGAGCCAAGACGCCGGCGTATATCATCTGCAAAGGAAATCCCATGCGAGTAGTCCAGAGAAAGCACCATTGTCGAGGAGGATCCCATCGATGCTCCCTAGATGATCGCGAAGGAAGACTAGAGGGAGATCCATGGCGGAAGGATCAAAGGGAAGTGTGTCACCACCAGCGTCACCCTCGAGTCGCCGGGAAAGTGTTTTTTTCTCAGTTTGTTCTTTTTTTGTTCAATCCGTTTAGACTTCCCTTTTTTTCTTTTTGTTTTTTGTTTGTTCTGTTTTTTGTTCAATCCGTTTAGACTTCCTTTTTTTTCTTTTTGTTTTTCACCTTTTCTTTTGTCTTATTTTATTTTCATTCGTTTTTATTTATTTATTTATTTATTTATTTTGGGTGTACATCTTTAATTTTTGTGAGTTGAGACTATTTTTTTACAAAACTAGAATATTTTTTATAGTTAAAATATTGTTATTTGAACATGGGATATTTTCATTAAGGAAGGCTAATTTTTCTCATGAAGATAGAATATTGTATTATGAATTTAGAGTATTTTTCTGTAAAGATAGAAAATATTTCTTGTGGAACTAAATATTTTTTTAGTGAAGTTGGAATACTTTTCCCTTACATTTTAAACATTGATCCAGTGTTCATATATATTAGATGTTAAAAGTGCTTTTTAAATATATACAAATGTGATTTTGTTTTAAATATTTTATTGTAAAAATCACGATGATACGATCAAAATTTGAGCTGGAATTTCGGTTTAGTTGTTTTTTATTTACATTTTAGTGGGGTCGTCCACAAGAAGTAAAGAAAATTAGAGAGAAATATCACTACGTGGAGATGCTCCTATGTTGGGCGCGCCCCTATGTTGTGTCCAGGAGAGCTGATCCACATGAGAAACTGAAGAAAAAGGTGCCCGACCTAGTTGGCGGTCGAAGACTCTGCGATGAGGGAGACCATTTATGTTGTTGACGACGGGAATTAAGGTGCCATCCTTTCTAAAAAAAACATGAAGAGGATACGATTTGTTATTTAGATGGGCCGTTTTGTGAGCACGCGAAAATAGTGGCCCATCAAAGCAGTCGCCGCCTCTCTCTCGAAAACCCTAAACCCTTGCCCCCCTTTCCCTTTATCTTGCTTGGCTTGCCTCCCCATGCCCACAGCCGCCGTCACCCTTCTCTTCTTCCTGGCGCGGGCGAGCTGAGGTGAGCAGAGCTTTCCTGATGTCTATCTGTTTGTTAGATGTTGAACTGGCCTGTTTCTTTCTCTTGATCTACTCGTGTGTACGTTTCGTCCGGTATCTGATCCATAACTGTAAGAGCACATATCGAAGGCTTTCTAGGCGTCGATCGGCCTATTGAGCTCAAAGCTTGTGCGATATCAATCATACTCGTCGTCTCCACAGCAGAATGACATGATCTCCTGCCACCGTGCGTGGAGGTCAGGACATGGATGACGCCGCACACTTATTTCCTTTACTGTTGTATCCTTCTATTCTTGATTTTCCGGTATGTTCTGTTCATCCTGCTTCTTGACGTTGAGATTCCCATCTACCTTGATACAGTGAATCCTAGAAAGCTTCCGCCATGGCCAAGAACCCCAAGGTGTTCTTCGACATCCTCATCGGCCAGGCCAAGGCCGGTCGCGTCGTCATGGAGCTCTTCGCCGACAAGGTCCCCAAGACGGCCGAGAACTTCCGCTGCCTGTGCACGGGCGAGAAGGGCCTGGGCGTCTCGGGGAAACCTCTGCATTACAAGGGCTCCGTTTTCCACCGCATCATCCCCAGCTTCATGTGCCAGGGCGGCGACTTCACCCGCGGCGACGGCACCGGCGGGGAGTCCATCTACGGCGCCAGGTTCGCCGACGAGAACTTCAAGCTGAGCCATACGGGCCCCGGTGTGCTCTCCATGGCCAACGCGGGGCCCAACACCAATGGGTCGCAGTTTTTCATCTGCACCACGACGACCCCCTGGCTCGACGGCAAGCACGTCGTCTTCGGCAAGGTCGTCGACGGATACGGCGTCGTGCAGAAGATGGAAGCTGTCGGCTCTGCGATCGGCCGCACGGCCGAGCCCGTCCTTATTGATGACTGTGGCCAGCTTGCTGACGAGTAGTGGAGTGTCATGTAGCGAAATGAATGGATAAATAAATTTGATTTGTTTCCAAATGCTCGGACTTTGTAATGCAAATCGCCATCGTTGGAACCATACAGCGAATTGGCGAATTTAATCACTTGGAGTTTTGTTCGGGGTCTACTGAAATGTGAGTTTGTGACAGTACCAAACTTGGAACTTGGCATTATTATTTCATTGCCAGGCACGATTTCTTAGCACAGCAGCTAAAACTGTACATCATACAACAAGCCCAAGGTAGGCAGGTTGGTCCTCTGAGTAATGCTGAAGGATCAAAGGAACCGCCGGCATACATGGGCATCACAAAGTAACTGTAGAGAGTAAAACTCCTACAGAGTAAAATTCGTAAGAGAACAGCCAACTGAGATCATTCATCTTGTGGTGGCGCCGGCAGTGTCTTCAGAACATCTCTCAGAGCATAGTATATGCTTTCACATCTGTGATCGGATATCAAATTACCAGACAGCAGTATCCTTTGAAAATTTTCCCCTGGATCACCTTTCCACAGCGTGTATGCCTCTTCATCAACGCCGTTTATATCCTCAGTATCCCTCTGCAGGTAATACAGAGTCCCAGGAAGGAAGAGATCCTCAGGCACAAACACATCATTTCTACTATCTGATGACAACATCTCCGTCGAGTTTGCTGGATCTTTGGCAACATCTGATAAGGCAAAGCTAGGTCACATACATTCAGCAACATACATCGCATAAAATATATTTTGTCTCACTCATTCCCGAGCCAATCATACTAACCGGAATTTGTTGATACTGATCCAATTTTGGCATAATCACCGAGTTTACGCGCCACATCTTGAATTGAGGAAACAACAAGCTTGGCGTTAGTCACAATATCCACTATATGCTTCAAGTCCTCCTTTTCCAGAACACTTACCCTGCAAAATCACAGGGAACATGCATCATTGCAAAGAGCCATCTGTTAACCAAGTGTTTAACTTGGAGCGTGCACATACAAAGTAAATGTGCTAGGATGGTGTATAAAAGCAACATCTGCAAGGAAAACTATCAGAGTGTTCTTTCTCCGGTGAATGCTACCTGAACACAAGTTCTTGTCACTTACTACCAGTCCAAACTTGATACCTACCAATCTGTTTTGAGTATTTCATTTCGTAGTCTTGCCAATGAAGCTGCACTGAGTCTAGGTATAATATCATCCTGTGTAAAGAGATGAAACGGACCAGTTACGACTGCCAAACAACTCAATAAAGGAAGACATCAGGAACTGGATTTTAGATCCAACAGAAAAGCTCAAGCATAACCTGGAGCACAACAGTAGACACATAGCTCGCACAACATTCAGCAGCTTCCTTTGATATGCAAGGTGGTGTTCCAAATCCAACAGCAGAAATAATGTCTGGACTGAAACCAAGCTCCTCCTTTGACTTCTTCCGCAGCATTATAGCAAGCAACGCTGCTGAAGCTCCTCCAAGGGAGTGCCCTACCAACCGCAATTTGTAATCCTGCTTCAAATAAGAAATAAGCACAGGGCAGAAAGGACAATGATTTAAACTGAACACGGAGAAATATAGATTCTCACCTTGTGTTTGTCCAAACACTTCCTGATTATTCCAAGCTCATGGCGAAGGTACCAACGAGCTGCCTCATATGTTCCAAAGTGTGTAGAGAAACCTCTAGGTGATACCTTCTTATCGCTTAGAGCAATCAAATCAGTAACAAGATCATAGACTGTATGAGTCCCACGAATCCCAAGAATGACCAATTTTGCTCGTGGATCAATGCCAATGTAATAGCCAGGCCTCAAAATACTAGAGTCTTTTACAAACTTTACGACATTTCTCTTCCGAAGCATGCTATGCCGCGCAAGCCCAGTTGCATTACCTTTATAGCAACCTCTTGCGAGTTCAAGGTGATAAATTAGTTCTTGAACCTGGAAAAGGAGTAGGGATAAATCCCTGTTACAAGCACATACTAGTGCATGTTATTTTGAGAAGCACAACAAGAGGCTTAAACTCTAAATGCCCAATCATCATAACCAAAGAATAGGGGAAAAACAAATTATTTCCATTATCCATTTTAGAATACTGGTTATATGGATATAATTCATACCCAGATAATCCTTGCTATTTTGATGAAATGACAATCCTTGTTTGTTACTACCCAATAACGCGCAGACAGTATTGAGGATTTCAGAATGAATACTAGCCAGCAGGACATACCATCTTATTGGAGGATATCTTAACACCCTTGAAGGCTTCGGCGTTCTTCGACGAAGCTTGGCTGAGGTAAATGAGATAAAGGCCAATGGTAAGATCACTGAGGCTCCAGTCCTTTATGCTTATCTTACTTCGCTGGAGATCACTCAGGATCTCACTAAATGTCCTGGTGCTTGCAGGAATGTTCTCCCCTCTAATAGCTGCATTCAGATAGTACAACTTTAAACACTCTAAAAGGGGCAGCAAATCTGCATATGCAGCTTTCGAATTGTGTACAAAGGAAATAAACAACGTAATGGTATCCGTGTAATTGTCCTCGGATTGACCGCTTATGGTACCAAAGAAGGACCGAAAACGCAGCTTGATTGTCCAGTTATGGCTGCAAATTAGCGAAATCCCTATTTGCCATTTTAAAGTGAACCATCCGACACAGGAGTTCCTAATAATCTAGGAGTAACTCCTATCATCAATGTGGCAATTCGTTAAAAAGGAAATATCCCATTGAAGAATCACAAATTCACAATGCGGAGGCTAGATAGGCGAAGGGTAGAACGGAGAATCAGCTGAAATGGAGGTTACGAACAGGCAAAAGGCTTCCAGTTGTATTGCTTGTAGAGATGCAGGGCTGGCTCGAGGGCCGTGGACAGCCACGCGACGTCGGGCCTCCAGCTCCTCCAGGGGAGGCCGGCATCCTCGTCGTCTTCCGACCCATCTCTCGCGCTGACATCGGCGTCCTCCCTCCGGCTCGTGGTGGCCGCCTCCACCACGACAGCAGCCGCCGCCGTCGCGGCCCTTTTGCCCTTGTCCTCCGGTTCGCTAGTCGTTGGAGCGGGCGGGCCGCTGCAGAGTAGGCGGGTGAGCGCTGGGGGTGGGATGGGGTGGTGTAGTAGGGTAATGAGGCTGGCGCGGGAGAGGAGGCGCTTCGCCATGGGCGGCGGCACAAGTTTGGGGGCGGTGGGCGGTGGGCGGTGAGCGGGAGAAGGTAGGAGACGAGGGTTCTCGAGTCTCACTCTCAACTCGACCCGACGACTCTCATTTCGTTCCTTGAAAAACCGACGTCAATCTAAAAGCCGTCCATCCGTGGGAATGAAAAAGGCAATTCGGCGGTACACATAGGCATCTTTGTGTTTATTAACAATGTACCGTGCAATCACCTAACTTTTATAATTGTATAAAATCAAATGACTTGAAGCATCCAATTAATATTAAACGGTGGCTTATAGGCTTTTAAGCAAATTTTAAAGAAAAGAGAGATTTCAAACGAAGAATTTAAATGCAAAATTAGAGTCACCATTTGATATAGAGTGTCACTTTCAAATTGCTTAATTGTATGCTGAGCCTCGCTCGCCGACGGCTCACACGGAGGGAGCCGAAGCGCGCACGCGCGGAGGGAGCCGCGGATGCCAGCTGCTCGCGGCGATGACAACGACTTGGGCGGAGGGCATGAGGACGGCATCAACGACGACGAGTGCAGGGGAGGAGGGAGCGCCGGCAGAGAAGGGAGCGACAGTGCAAGGGCGGGCAAGGAGGGTGCGGCGGCGTAGGTGTGGGGGCGTTGTCACGGGCGCCGGTGCTAGGGTGAGTGCCGGAGGAGGAGGGAGTGGCTGCGCAGGGGTGGGCTAGGAGGGCGCGGCAGGCTGTTGGAGGAAGGAGGAGGGGGTTGGTGCGGAGGCGGTAGAATTGGAGACCGGAAGTAGGCAAACGATGACTAGGCTTGGGGAAGATAGCCAGTTCCACCACTGGCCACCCTACCAAACAGGCCCTAGGTGGTCCAGATCCAGCGACGAGGTGGAGGAGGTAGTAGCGGGGGAGAGGAAGCACGGCGGCTGCGACGAGGAGGAGGCGCGGTGGCCGCAGGCATAGAGGAGGCTCCATCTCCCCGGATCCGCGCGATGTGTGGAGAGCAGGGGAGAGGGCGGGTGGAGGAGGAAGCGGTGAGTGGAGTTGGAAATGTGGCCGGAGGAGAAAGGCTCAGATGCGCCACCCCGACGATAGTAGCCCCGATTTTGCCCCATGGCGATGGCGGTGGGCTCGCGGCGCCATGACGTACGGCGTCCGGAGGATGAGGAGGTGGCGGTGCCAATTGAAGGAGGCAACCACTGGGTGGGGGCGGTTGCAGTCGTGCCACAGGGTGGAGGAGCTAGTGGAGGGAAATAAGTGTATAATAAAATATATGGTAATTGGTATATAGTAGTAGATATATATATTAACACCAGTGCGGATGATGGTGTACTCTATTTTAAAATATTGATCACTAGGATGAAATATTCTTTTTAGAATATAAAAATAAAATAGTATGAGTGTGGATAGCTTTAGACCATTGGCACAACTATTACTCCAACTCCCTCCTCTAAAAGGAATATTTCAGCCTAGTAAACAAGATTTTTCCTCCATAAGAACTTCGTCCATTGTTGGCGGTCGTTATTTCACGATATCGACCACTAATTCCTCAGTGAATAAATAGGGTATAGGCCAAATTCTATGCGTTACGCATGTTGAACTAACGAATTCCACGAGTTTTGGTGGTTTCCAATACATTGCAGGGAGATAGTCAATAATACACATCATCTGGAGAATGAGAGAGAGAGAGAGAGAGTGCTACCAAGTGCCAGGGCATTGGGCCCTGGTCGGCCGACCACCGCCCAGGCCGCCCGGCCAGGTCATCAAGCCCAAATTATACACCAACACACTTGCATGCAAGAAAACACATCTCAAGCAACATGCAACCATGGGATCACAACTTGAGATAGATCAAGCGTAGGAAGGCAACCACAATTGGACCAACACTCGGATTGGTGACATCAACGATCCATGCACACATCCTAGCAGCCAACCAATTAGTGCCAAGTGTCAAGACGATTATTTGGATAGCATGCAAAGAAGCATATCGTCACTCGGACATGTTGGAGGCCACACAGCCAACTACCTTAGCTGCCCGACGTGCAGCACATGTACAACCATAAGCGACTTTGGGAAGTGCATTGAAACCATTGTAGAAGTGAAGGCGGTGGATCCAAGGGCCGGCCGACCAAGGGAGAGGCCTCCAAACCCTACATGTAGGCCGCCTGGCTTAGAGAGGTGCTGCCTAGCCTAGAGAGGAGCTGCCCGGCCCCACTTGTCATCCTTATGCAACATCCTTCACTCCTAAGCAACCATGGATGCGAGCTTCCTTCACCTGCAAGCAAGAAATTAAAGGAATATTCCCTAGGATCGAGGAAGCATCTCCACCTCTACAAGGCACCTATTCCACTATAAATAGAGAGGCACCCTTCTCACTCTCACTTACACCTCACCATGTAATTCACTCTCTCTCTCTAGGAGGCGGCCTCGGGTGGTGCCTCCGCTGTTAGAATTCTTTGTTTAGCTTGGAGTTAGAGTAGACTCTGCTGTCTTGGAGTCAGTGAGAATATTCGGTAATGTACTTTGTAACTCTTTTCTTATGCATTACTTTCTCATATATGATAAGTGCAAGTACTTTATCTTCCTACTTTATGCACTTATCTTTGTCTCTAGTTAGTTACTTGGGTTTGGTATGTATGCAGCTGCTTTTATATAGGCTAGCACCTTTTCCATTTGGGCATGCCATGTTTGGGACCTGAGTTGTGCTAAGTTAGAATTGATTGAGCTTTGTTATACTTGCCGGTGCTATAAGCCTCTCCTAGACTTAGATCTAGGAGTCTGGTGGTGGTGGGCTATAGTGCTCAAGCTCTTTCATGGTAACAGATGCAACACGTCACTTGAGCAATAGTATAACGTGCCATCTTACCCACATAGCTCTGGCCGGTAGCCCTTATCGGTGACAGCATTAGGGTGCTTCTGTATTCCGATCCCATCATCTGGTAAGCCCGTAGGCGTTAGCCAGTTGTCGTTCAATTGGCCAACTATCTATCACATGCCACCTCGGTGTAGTCTGGAATTTCGCTCGATGCAAGACCATAGCTCCATCTCGATCCTTTCGACCTTAGTACAGATAGCTCTTGCTAGTAGAGATGGAAGACCGAACCTTAGTCCTTGACTCACTGTCCTCCTAGTTTAAGCTTGACTTTGTGCCAACAGTGTTTGGTTTGTATCTAGTGGTGTTTGGTGTTTACCTTTTCTTATTACCTTTTGGAATGAATGAGTTGGTAGTAGCTAGGTGATCGTTGAAGTTGTATTCTTTCTCGATGCTTCCCTGTGGATAAATACGACACCTTGGAATACTCCCGGGTGAAAGCTACAGCGGTCTCTGTGCACTTGCGGAGTAAAATCTATTAGGCTAAGAGGTGCCAACAAGCTTTCTGGCGCCGTTGCCAGGGAAGTAGTGAGTTAGAATATTCTTTTTTCTTTCGCCTAGTTATTGTTAACCTTTTCATTCCTTTAAACGACAAAAAAAATATAAATATAAAAAAACATCCTTCAATCTTTTTTCTCTGTACTTTGAGTAAATCTTGATCATTCTTGTTTATGCTACAAAATTTATTGTGAAAGCATAGCTTGGGCCAAAATCCAACGACTGGCCCAAGGTACTAATTTTCAAATTAAACATGGTGCTTAGGTTGGAATTAGACTCTTTTTACCAGAAGGATGCACAACATGTACGATAAATGAGCTATGTGTAGACTTTGCTAGTGATGTTTCGTTCCTAGTTCATGAGCCGCAATTCTTGAACTAGTCAGATCTCTCAACTTCAATGGAGATGCAAAATCCCAGTTATGTTTCAAAAATTCAACCTATTTTTTTTCAAGACCTTGGATTTGAGTAAAAGTTAGAAGATGGAAGTCATGGTTTAGCAATATGGTTTGTGCTATGTTTTAACGAGAAACTTTCTACTAGCACTTTGTGAACAACGTGCCCAATGTTAACACTATTTATATATATTAGACCCATGTATATGTTGTACACTAACCTGTCGTAGGAGGCATTCATCCTCACACGAGAAGAGAGACCTCAGTCTCAACATTCTCGTGCTCAACCTCTTGCGATCTGTTTCGCTCTTCTTGGGAAAATGATAGCATCATGCCTCATGAAGTTGTGGTGGTCGGTTATCTTCAGTGCCACACAAGAATCGACATCATTCCAAGGTGACATACAATTCCATATCACACTATGCTATCTCCTATGCTCGAATTTGCAGCTAGTAGGCCATTGGTCTACCGCCCCACGGGAAATCTGCGTACCCGATGGAGTTGTAGTGTAGATCCCAAAAATGTAGTAATGAGGACATCACTCCTATGATTATGCAAGGACCTGTTACAAGAGCACGTGCAAGACAATTGAACCAACATCCGAACTCGTTCCTAAGTATCTGTACATATACTTGTGAGGATGTTATGATACGTAATGTTATTGTTGATTATATTGTACTTAGGAACTTAGGAGAGGACCATGAAGGCCTTGGAGATCACCTCAGATTAGGAGGAGGGCAAGAACGACATCCAAGTCAAGATGGAGGCCCAATTCTACTCGAAGTCGACTTCCTTGGCCTCCAGGACCAATCATTAGTAAAATCGTCGTCCAGGCCACAAACAGACTCCGATTTCAACGATCCACATATGAGTAGAAAGCTAAGAAGATAACCTTTCCAATGCCACTGGTTTCATGTCATTTAGAGTTGGCAGTCATCAAGAATTCACATCGAAAATCAAAGGACAGAATCTGTCCAGCGACTGTTTCGCTCTTTTTGGGCTGTTGGCCCATGTATCGTCTTGGAGTCCATCATGGATGCGTCTAGGCATTATTGGTCATCATAAACTCGATATAAATAGTAGCCACCACAAAATTTAGGGTTTGGATTTTGCTTAGATTATTCTGTAGTGAACAGTTTCGCCGTCATCGGTTTGTGAAACCCTAACTTTAGTGAGCACAAGCTAATTCTTGATTCCATTTCTCCTCGTTCTTAGTTGGTGTTCTCTCGGTTGCATTGCAGAAACAATAGCCTTCTTGATAAGGTCAATTGTGTGCATCACACGATCGATAACCATCGGAGCAGTGGTGTAATGATTGCAAGGATTCAAACCTTTGGATCGGAGCCTTCATCACCAACGTCGAGTTCTCCACCCCTAAACTAACATACCTCATGGAAGATCGGGCCTAACCTACATCACGCAGGCTTAGACATCTCTCATTGCGGGAGAGCTCCATCTGAAGCACAACAAAGGCAAACATGGATAGATCAACGTCCATAGGCAGGGTGAGAATGTCAATGACATGCAGCCAATGACTGAGTGCCACATGGGTAGTCAACGGCTGGTGGCACATGCGATGTTCGACAACTATCGAGCCCAAGAACAAAAGCAGTGAGCATGATAAGTAGCAAGTTTGGAACCAGCATTCAATCCAGAATCCAAGTTTGGGAGGAGAAAATTGTCTGGCATTTGACATGAAATTTGTGGCAATGAGAAACAACCTAAATTATTTTTGACCAAAAAGACCATGGGGGAGGTCCCCATAGTAAAAGAGTGTTTTATTAAAGGAAAGAGAACCACTTACAGTTCACAAATAGCACTCTGCTTAGAGGTGTTCACAGCCACCAAGAGAAGAAAAAAAAGAAAGAAGCCTATTCATGCCTCTAAAAGGTACAACAATTATAGCGTATCCAGCCATGAGAGGAAAGTAGGTTGATTAGCCTCCCTAAGCCTCAGGGTTTGGAGTCAGTAAAGCAGGGTTCATATGTGTCCACTACTACAACACTCCATTGACTAGCCATGGAACGAGGAGGAGTAGTTTTTTCTTGAATCACATCCTCTACGATGCCCAAACCCGATGGACCTCTTTGCGGGTACATCCTCAGTTGAGATGGAGATTTAGCATCGATACTTCCTTCAACAACATCAATGAAGGTAAACCTATCTAACAGCCATTTTCAACATTCTCTTTTTTTTAGGTTGCTTTAAATTGAAAGCCTGTTAGTGGTAGCACTAGTAGCCAAGCTTATTCCATGCTAAGATTCTAAGGCCATAGAATCTTATAGTAGTGCTATTTGAAGGTTGGACCGATGCCTAAGAGGGGTGGTGAATTAGGATTTCTAAAAACTATGACTCCATGAAAACTACAACTACTAAGCAAAATCTATGCAACATAAATCTAGCTATATGCACTACGGTTTTGCTAAGTGTTGCTAACTCTTCCGTGACCAAGACTTGCAACCTAGTTCCACCTAGAAACTAACCTATCATGCTAGTCTTGAAATGTAAGCACACAGTTGCAAGAATATAAATGTGAAAGCTAAAGAGATAGGTAGAGAATGCAAACTCTCGATGACGATGTCGGCGATAGCACACGATGTAGACATGGAGATTTTTTCCCGAAGTTCAGGGAGACCCACAGGCCGTCTCACCCCCTACTCCTCGTTAGGTGCCCTCATAGGCTTTGCTCTCGTGCAATCCTCAAAGGAGTGCAGCCTCGCCCTCCCAAGGGTGGAGGATGGCAAAGTGACTTCCGCGGAAGTCAAGCAACCCCGCTCGGGTTTCCGGATATCCTTGGTACACACCCATATGACCCCTTCTCTCACGTAGCCTTTGACTACGGCCTTGCCCTCACAAGGGTAGAGGATTGTAGGGGCTGTTGGGGTCTTCCAAGTCCTTCTCGCGGAGCTACCCTGCGTCTCCACTATGGGAAGCCTTTGGCCAAACCGCTGAGGGCCATCCTCCCTCTCACATGTAAGGCGGCGGCCACTCCACACTCCGGAGGGTCTCGCAAGACTTACAAGCCCCACACTTACAAAGGACAAACATGCATGCAGGCACAGGGATAGACAACAAGGCCTAAGCAAAGATGCACTAAGCACTAGCTATGCCGTGATTTGTCTAGTTATGCTCTAGTGATGGTTGAGCTCACAAATTGTGTTTCTACACTTCAAATGGGCATGGAGAATGTGTCTCAACACTACAATGAGCTCAGGAGTCCTCAACCATGGAGTGGAGGCCGGGCAAGGGGGTATTTATAGCCTAAGCCTCAAAACTAGCCGTTGGAAGTAAATTTCCCTTTTTCTGCGTCACCACCGGACGGTTCGGTGGTACACCACTAGACGGTCTGGTGCGTGTAATTAGCTAGCCGTTGGAGTCGACCGTTGGATTGACAATTAGACCGTTAGAGCCACTGGACTGTCCGGTGCTCGAGCCATGTCAGGACTTCATGGTTCCGATGTTAGATGGCTTGGGTCTTCTCTTGTGATGGTTGAGACCTTCTTTGAGGTGTTTGTTCCCTAAGTCCATCTCTTGCATCCTGGGACTTTATAAAAAACACTTGCACACGCATTTGTCCCAAATAGTATGTGTTGTCAACTCAACCACCAAAATCACATTAGGGAACTAAGCACAAGGCTTAGGGCCCATTTTTCTTACACTATCTTAAGCCAGCGGCACCTCAGCTAGCTCTCTACTCTACCCAACCTCAGGAAAGTTCATGAAATAATTAAAAATGAGGAAAATGTTAGGTATATAATTGTGCATGTCGATTCCTAACATGCAGGGAAAGGAAGAAGGAGGTTTCCAGAGATCATGAAGGAAGAATAAAAAAATTCTATCATGAAGAAATCCATTCTCAACACCCTTCCTATTAAGGATTGTAGGTGTCTCTTCACACTGTGATTGGACAAGGCCTTCCACTGGAAATAAAACAACAGTCTAAGCAGAACAAAGGAAAACTTCATCAAACAGAGATGAAGATGTTCTCTCAATCATAGATGGTTTTATTGCATCACACCACAAGAATCAAGCTTGGGGAGGATATGCCATGAGGCACACATCCTCTGTCCCAACCCCTGAGAGGAAGGACCTTGATATTCAACCCGCAGTGATTGATCACTACACGACTTGAACAATGCTCTGAATCACTTGGGGAGCAAATGTCAGTGCCATGAGGCTGTAGCCAGTAGACCATTGTGTAAGGAAAATGGGCCTAAGCCTTGTGCTTAGTTCCCTATTATGATTTTTGTGGTTGAGTTGGCAACATGTACCATTGGGACTAATTTGTGTGCAAGTGTTTTTGGTTTAAGTCTCAGGGTGCAAGTAGAAGACTTGGGGAACAAACACCTCAAAGAATGCCTAAAAGATCACAAGAGAAAACCAAGACTTCCCAAAGCCAGAAGCCGTTGCACAACACGGTGGTCCCATGGTGCCCCACTGGACGGCTCGATGTGTAGAAGAAGCCTGAAGTTGAAGATCAAGACTATTGGCATTCCTTATCCTATTAGATGTAACTCCACAAGCGCACGGAAAACGTGTTGTAGCCTTTCACCCGAGATCATTCTGGGGTATCGAATCCACAAGGAACAAGGAGTATGATAACACGCAACACAACTGACCAAACTAGTGAAGCTAGCGATGTAGAGGATAAAAGACAGAAACATAGGTTCTCAACAGATGTTAGAACACCTTACTATACTAAACATGCAAAGTGCTCTACTTGTCATGTAAACATAGACACCAAAGTTACAGCACCACTGCTGGGCACCAGAGTGTTGAATACCAAGCCAATAAAGGTGGGTACTATAGAACTCAGCTATATCATCAGCGAATCTATCTGAACGTACGTGATTGGAATACTGAGAACACAAAAACTGTCACCAAATGTGCCTACCAACTAGAGCTGTGTGGGATAGCCGACCAACCAAGGTAAACTCTAAGTATAAACACCGTCGTGTCTAATTGATGAGTTCACTACTAAACTGGTAATGAGCCAAAAGAGCAAGCAACATTATATAGCCAACACTCTAAGAATGCACAAGGTTCCCATGAACAGACAAGTATAAGACTAAGTATGAAAGTAAAGCAAGAATGAAATAACAAAGGTGGAGGACTTGAAACTTTACTCAATCCTGGAATCGAATATCCTTCCTCTTAGATTACAAGCCTGGGAGCAAAGAGAAATCCCACTCCCTCACTCTTCACCTCACTACTCTGCTTGATACAAGAGGCACTCTCTCTACAAGCTAAGGGAAAACTTCACTTCTCCAACACTATACACTTCACACTCTCAATTGCTACTCTACCACTACACCACACTCACTCACCATGACTTCATGGGTATTTATAGCTGCTAAGAGGCTGTTGTGGAGGTTAAGTCGGTGGCTAGAGTGACACTTGGTAGGCCAGGTGGCTAGGTAGGGGCCAGGCGGCTTGGTCCTTAGGCTAGGCGGCCAGCTCCATGGCCGGGTGGCCCTCAGATGCATCGACTTTGTCCATCCGATGCTCCTGGTCGCTGGGGTGAGGCAATTAACAACTATTCTTGTGTGCTTTTGCCTTGATCGTTGGATTTGGTGTGTGTTTCTTCCATAGCCATTGGATGACACTCTCTTGGATCGCTGACTTTAACCAATCCATAGGCTGGATCGGTGAGGTGAAGGCCTTCCAGGTGTGTTGCATTGATCTCTTGGATTCCACCTTGGATTTTGACTTGACACATTGTGTGTTGCATGCAGGTCGAATGGTGTGGTATTTGCAGCAATTCACAGGTCAGGCAGCCAAGGAGGTGGGCCGGGCAGCTAAGGACTTAGTCCCTGATGCCGGTCCTTAGTGGTGAGAAGTTGAGGGAGGCCGGGTGACCTGATTGAGGGCCGAGCAGCCTGCCCACTAGCTGGACGGCCAGGGGACTGGGCCGGGTGGCCAGGGTTTGGTTACCCAAAGTCGAATCTTCCATGGTTACACCTTGTTTCACCATGTTTTGGACATATTTGCATCGTGACCTGTGTTTCTACATGTTCTTTGTACACAACTTGTGGAATCGGTTAGAATGTATGAACTTTGCATAAAAATCTCCCTTGGAACATGAAATGTTGGTGGTTGAAATGGATTATAACGACCGCCAACACCCCCCACACTTTGATCTTTGTTCGTCCTCAAGCAAACAAGAGTTAAGCATGGTGTAGAGGGCATAAAGCAACCATAGTCTTAGTAAGCACAAAAGTTACTCCCAAGTTGGTTCACCTTACCTAGGATTTCAATGGTGGCTACACTTTCAATTTGGGACGTTGAGACTACGAACAAGTTCTAGGTGTCATAACAGCTTTCTCCCAACTATGAGCAAAAGAGGTTTTCAATTTTCAAAAAGTAAGGTGCTCGATTTCTTTGTTCTCAAGATCACCTCTCAATCACTCAAAGGATGAGAATCCTCGTGTTTCCTTGCCTCCTAATCTAGGTTTTGGTGGAGTTAGAGGAGAAACATGACTATCTCTTCATGTTTATATTACCAAGTCAAATCAAGTATCAAAGCAAAGAGTATGAATCAACTTAGAGGTTTTGGCTGTGCAAGTGTGGCGGAAAGTTATTGGCGAGTGTGCTTTTGTATTCCCTTTTTTGATGCAAGAGAGGGCATGGTAACTTCCTTCTTTTCTTTCTCTTTTCTCTTTCTTTTCTCTCACTTTTTTTTTCAATTCCATGCCTCTTTCCATCTCTTTTTGCATGATTGATGAGGGGTAATTGGAATGTTTGCCTAGCACATCTTGCTAGAACTTTGTGGTATTAACGTGCACGTGATAGCCAAGAATCTCGAATGATTCTAACTCATTTGATGGCACAAAATTTGAGAAGGTTAAATACATTCAAAGATTTCCTTGATTCATAAGATTTTTAATTTGTGGAACTGGTAGGACTTGTGCCTTGAGAACATTGGAGAAGAGCACGTTTTTATTATTTTAGCAAAACAAAACTCTTGGCCACAGCAGGAGATCACTGCTATGTATCCATGTTCTCATTTCTCATGAATCAACATCTTAACTCTAAGTGGGTTCCTAATCAAAGGTATCCGTGGGCAATTTTACTTCAACATAGCGAGTAAAGTTTGTACAAGCATAGACACAACTTGAAGATATGATCATGTAGAGTATTTGAAGTATTCACAATAATACTTGGTTCGTGGTGTAGGGTGAAGTAAGGATGGGCCAGCCACCTCCTTTTAGGCCGGGCAGCCAGGGAACCAGGCCAGGTGGCTAGGTCAGGTGTCAGGCGGCTTACGTGTTGGGTCTTCCAACCTTTGCACCGATCAACTTGTGTGGAGAATGTTGACGTCTCTTAGCGTAACAGATTTTACTCCACAAGCGCACGGAGATTCACTGTAGATTTTTCACTTAGAGTATTCCAAGTATTGTAAAAATCCATAGGGAAGCAAGGACGAATAAGTGGAATGAAATGTCAAACTTTCAACGGTACTGTATAACTTAGATAAATACTAGCTATTCTTACACCGGGGGTAAGATAAACAAGATAGTGTATTGTGGAAAGAGTAAACAGGGACCAAAGCGGTCAGCAACTAGGTATAGCTGTCTAGGAGGACAATGAGCAAGGTTAAGATATCCAAACTCTATTTCTTAACTACTGCATAGGAGTATTCGCGGTTGAACTAAGTTAACTGAACACGAACTAGGGTCTTGCGTTGAGCAAAATTCCAGACTACACCGAGGAGGCACGGGGGTAGATAGTTGGCCAACCAAAAGGCAACTAGCTAATGCCTACGGGCTTACGAAACAATGGGGTCAGATTACAGAGGCTCCCTAATGCTGTAACCAATAGGGGCTACCAACCAGATCTGCATGGGTAAGATGGCATGCTAAACTAGTGATCAAGTGAGACCTTGATCAGTAAAGCTCGTCCTTGATCAGAGGGTGAGAGCTAACTTAACCTTAGATCAGAGCCTAAGGCAAGCTTATAGCAGCAGCAAGTCTAGTAAGATTCAAAGAACTTGAAGAACAACACAAACCTAAGCCTTGGTCTAGTGTGCAAAAAAGGTACACCACACTAGGCAAGTGTAAGAGATAAAGTAAAGTATAACTAGATCAATGAAGTATATTATACTGGAGTAGTAAGAGTACAAAAGATAGAAAGATACAAGAGCTTTACCAAGATTCGAAGCTAACTCCGGAATCCCTGAGGCAATGACTTAGACTCAACGCTAACTCCTAGGACTAACCTATTCCTACAAGACTAAGACAATGGTGTGCTCCACTCAACTTCCACACTTCACAAGTGAGCTACCGGGGGGTATTTATAGTCACCAAGTGAGTGCGGGTACTTATAGGGTCGGTAAGGCAGTTGTGAGGACAGGTGGCAGGCTGAGCAGCCTGGTAGGATGCCGGGTGGCCCCACCCAAGGCTGAGCGGCCTGGCTAGCCCTTGGATCCACTGCCTTACTTCATCCCACAGTCTATCTTGCCTCCCCAAGTCAGTTGCATGGCGGTTGGCGGTTATAACTTGTGCTTTTCCCCGGATCATTGGATCTTCAATGTGTTTCTTCCTTAGCCACAAGATGGAAGTCCCTCAAATTGCTGACTTCACCAATCCAAGTGCTGGATCGATGAGGTGGCAAGCTTTCCGGTGCTTTGCATGAGGCTTTCACGGTTTCCACCTTGGACTTGTGTTGACATGTCGTTTATGTGCATGCAGGTTGAGGATGGGATGATTTGGCCACAATGACAAGACGGGCGGCCTGAGGGGAGGCCGGGCGGTTTGAGCTTTCCCTGACTTAGCCATATTTTGCTTGTTTTCAGCTGTTCTTGCACCTGCACTGAAATATTCAACACAACTCATCGAGATATGTCAGTAGCAAGGGTTTTGTCTTCACTTTGATACATTTTCCTTCATGATCATGGATGGTTGACTATTGAAGATAGTGCAATAACGACCGTCAACAGAGAAGTGCCCTGGGATGTTTGTTTCTACATGTGGTACATGTTTCATGTGCATGACAGGCCAGGCAGCTAGGGTCAGGTCGGGCGGCCAAGTGTTGATGCCGGGCGGCCTGCACTTTTCACTGTTCGTCCCAAAACTTTTTGTCCAGCGAGGTGGTGCCCTGTATGTTAGTGTTCTTGTCATTTCCGTAGGGTTAGTGACAGGAGACTGGGTGTGGCCAAATGCCATTCCCCCACACTTGAACTCAGAGCAAGGGTAAATGAAACTTTATTGATCTAAGCGTTAATGATGAAAGTTACAAACTAAAGCAAAGATAGGCGCTGATCATACAAAGAAATAAATGAAACAAAAACACTAAGCACTAAGAAATAAATGGGCGCCTATACTAAAATTATTATGAAACCCGAGGCATCAAGGGCATAGGTGGATGACAGGCTTCAGGGATGCCCCATGGCTTTGGCAAGGCAGCGGATTTTGGAGGAGAATGCTTTCCTTAGGGTCTCTAACTTGTCATTGATCTCGCACCTCCAAAGATCGCCTTCCGCGCAACGCTCTTCTAGTCTATGCAGTGCATGCTTCAGTGCTTTTATCTCCAACTTAAGAGCTTAAGAGACTCAATGGTCTCTTTCTCCTCCTCCTCCTCTGATTCTTCAAAGTGTCTTGGTGGAGCCTTGATCGGAGGGGGTTTCGCAACCCGGTGGATAGTCCTCCTGGGGGAGCGGAGTCAATGGATTCATCAATAGATGCATCTCCCCAAAGGACATCCTCCATGTGCTTCGGGAACAACACCTTCTCCTACTTCTCGGAGGAATGACTCTGCCCCGGATAGTGTAGGCCTGTGATCCTAGGCTCTTGGGTGCTCCATTGCCCTTCATGGAATCATCCGAGAAAAGTTTCCGCACCGGCGCCTTGGGCCTAATCTTCCCGACCTTAGGCCAAGGAGAATCTACCCAAAACACCTTCTTGGCTATGGTTGGCATAAGAGACAAACAACGTGCAGGCCTTCCTGCACTGCGAGAGTGCACATGAGAGGCCGGGCAGCCTCGATCCTTGCCGGGTAGCTTGCCCTGATGCCAGTCTGCCTAAGGGGTGGTCAGGCGGCCAGTGGTGCGATGTCTAGCACCAACGTGCCATCCCTGATGGGGATGACTCCTCTTGGAATGGGTTCATCATCAGATGCTGGTGAGTAGGTCGTCGTGGTGCCAGACATGAGGGCTAGGCTCTTGGATGGGGTGTTGTTGGAGACCATGACTTAGTTTTTAGCAGGGAAGATGAGATGGTAATGGTGAGAGTGCAGGAAGGGGGTTGAACTCTTGCCTTTAAGTCTTTGGCAGCTTGATCTCATCTACTCAATGAAGCTCTTGAGGTGTTGGGGATCAGATCGCCTCAAATTCGAAGGAGGCGGCCAGGGGGCAAAGTGGAGAGGCCGGGTGGCCACTAGGGGGCCGGGTGGCCTGGCCCTTTGCCTGGGTGGGCACACCAGGGCTGAGCAGCTAAGCTCTTGAGCCGGCCAGCCTCACCAACTCTGGTTTGGCAGACCAGGAGTCATTTTTGCCCTTTTTGGTGCACTGAAAACCCTCTTCATTGTGAAAACTTTGGATTTCGGCTGAGTTTTTGGTGGTATGGAAGCAAAAGGTGAGATTAGACAGAAAAGTGAGGAGCATGGTAGTGTACATGGCTTCATTTTAGGTCAAAGCAAGACCATGGTCGTGTGATCATGCCACTTCTTCCGGCTCATAGACGTCCACTTCTTCGATCTGTGGCATTTCGGGCTTTAGGAAGACTTTTAGGCGTTGTCCTGTTAGCCTTAAAGACTTTCCCATCATCATCTTAGAGGGTGATGGTAGTCTGATCGGTGGCATCAAGGACCACAAAGGGTCCTTCCCACTTACTTCTAAGCTTACCATGACCAAACAAACAAATGTGAGAATTAAAGAGTAGTACCTCGTCTCCTGGTTTGAATGTCTTGATCTTGATGCGCTTATCATGCCATCGTTTGGTTCATTCCATGTAAAGCATGGCACTGTATTAGGCCTTCTCCCTCCATTCCTCCAATTCAATGAGTTGAATCTGTCGTCGAACTCCTAAATCTTGGAGATCCATGTTCCACTTCCTTATCGCCCATTGAGACTTGAACTCAAGCTCTACTAGTAGATGACAGGTCTTGCCGTACACCATTTGATATGGTGTCATGCCAATGGGAGTTTTATATGCTATGCGGTATGCCCAGAGAGCATTAGGTAGCTTGGATACCCAGTCTTTTCCCACAGCCGTGATAGTTTTCTATAGGATGTTCTTGATCTGCTTGTTTAATGTCTCAGCTTGGACACTTGTCTGCAGGTGGTAAGGGGTGGCCACACGGTGATCCACACTGAGTTTTGCGAGGCACCTCTTGAATCTTTTATCTATGAAGTGTGGTCCTCCATTGCTGATGTTGACCTTGGCGTATCAAATCGAGGAAAGATGGTATCATAGAACATTCTAATTGAATGTCTTGAATCTGTCACGGAACACGGCAGTGCCTCTACCTATTTTGATACGTAGTCCACTTCGATTAGGATGCACTCTTTGTCTCGACACATGAAAAAGGGCACCATGAAGTCTATGCCCCACACATTAAATACATCAAGTTGAAGGTTACTTGTGAGTGTCATAGCATCCCTTGGATTAATGTTTCCTTGGAGTTGGCACCTCAGACACCTTCGTACGAACTCCTTAGCATCATCGTACATATTTGATCAGTAGAATCCACTTTGCCAAATCTTTACATGAGTCTGATAGGCTACATAGTGACCTTCATAGGAAGATAAGTGACATCTATCAAGGATAAGGGGTACTTCACACGTAGGAATGCAGCGACGCATGAGTTCGTCTGCTTATATAAGTAGGGGTCATCCCAGAGATAGAATTGGCTGTCGTGAATTAGTTTCCTCTTATCAACTCCTTTAGGTACATATCCAGTGACCAGGTAGTTGACCAGATCTGCATACCACTGTTGGGATATTGTAACCTTTAGGAGGGTGTCACCTCTCATGTAGTCGTCAATCGGCAAGGATGATGTCTCTTCAAACTGCATTCGTGAGAGATGATCTGCAATTGAATTTTCAACTCCCTTTTGTCTCTGATTTCTATGTCAAATTCTTGGAGCAACAGGACCTACCAAATTAGTCATGGCTTTGTATCTTTCTTGGTGAGGAGATACTTTAGAGCTGCATGGTCTGTGTATACGATGACTTTGCTCCCACCAAGTGAAAGCGAATGGACCGGCTCCATTGCTGCTAGAGTGATGAGTGATTATCAACGGAAGTCAAGACATAGAAGGACTTGGGCACAAGCCATCCGATGGACTGGAGGCCCTCTGATGGACTGGAGGTAGACTGGAGAAGAAAGACATCGGAAGGACAGGAGGAATGCTCGGCGTCGGTTAGCCATGGGAGTTCGATACACAGAGGGGTGGCACAGCGACGGCAAGTGTAGGACCTCCGAAGGACTGCGAGGCAACCCCAATGGACAGGGGATGCCGAGTGCCACCGTGGTGCTCCAACCTAAGTGCATGGCATGAAGATGTGCATGGTCATTGACATATTCTCTCAAATCCACCACCCTACTACCAAGTTACCAAGACTCAGCGAATGGGCTCAATTCTCATCGAGATAGAGTTGGGCTATTCCAGTCCCTGGAAGGAAATCCTAAAGTTTCTTGGTTTTTGACATTAAAACCGGGGGTCAATCAGCGGATTTGGACTACTAGACATGTGGAAATGATCCTGAAGATAGCGTGCAAACTAAGAAGATCAAAACTCCATCGTGGTTGTCCGTCCCCAAGAAAGTTGGATCTTTTCCAGTTTAGACCCTTTGGGCGTTTATGTAATATAGGCGTCTTTGTGTAAACTGAGTCAGTTAGGCTTGGGCTATAAATACCGAAGTGGCTAGTCATTTAGGTGACTCTTCTACCTCTAGAAACCCAAGGCTTAGCTTTCCAACCAGCCAAGTGCTTAGAGTGAAAACCGGGTGCTAATCTAGGTTTTGGAGTCCCCTAGAGCTAGTACTTTGCATTAGTGGGAGGATGATGGGTGCTAGGCTGTGAGGAACCTTGTAAGAACTGATTTCCCTCTCTAATCCAAGCAAGATTCATCCCCAAATCGAGTGCATGTGTGCAGCCATCTCCTTCCCCCTTTCTAGTTTGGATTTTGGATGAAACTCAAAGGCTTTTGGTGATTTGTGTTGCCCATGAGTTACCTGTTCTTTTGGCTCTTTTGAATTTACTAGGACATGGAGATTATGTCTTAGAACATCTCCATCCCACAGGATTGCCACGTGCAAGCCGTTCTTTAGTTTTCCCCTTTCTTGCCCAAATATTCCCCTCTTCACGAGATCTGAAATTCCCACTAATCTCTTGATCTTTTTGAGTAGATCTTTTGGGAATACCTTTGTTATAGTGCTAGGATAGCCTGTGCAAAATATTGTGAAGATCAGAGAAGGTTTGGTCAAGTTTAAGGTTTGCAAACTCAAGAACTGAGGCAGTTTTCTTGGTACACCAGACAGTCTGGTGCCACTTCACCAGATAGTTCAGTGGACCTTGACTATCTCCAAATGGGCTGAATTTTTAGTATGTTGTTTCGCATGTTTTTTCCCAGCCTATGGTTCAAATTCCATGATTTTTGGAGCCTATTTGACTAGGTTTTGGCAATTTTCTTTGCAACCCTGTCTGTCTGAAAATAGGCTATGGGACCATCGGTAGAAGGTGGCGGACAGTGGTTGCAGTGGTTTTGCCCCCAAATTTGGTTTTAGTTGTTCCTAAAGGTTACGGCTTGTTCTAGGTGGTTTTGGGGGTGCCTGGATTCATTCCTAAGGTCTTTAGCACCTCCTTTGCTAAGAGGTCTTAACGATCGCTTGGTGGCTCCGTTTGTGTTGTTCGGAGGAGATTTGCTTTGAGTGCTTTGCTTCGACCTTGGTTTTTGTGTTCCTTGCTGCTACCTCATTTTTGCGTTTTTCATTCTTTCACTGTGTTTTCAGTTTGGCCTTACCTTTTCCCACTGTCTGACCATACTCTTTTCTTGTTGTATTCCAGTAAGTCACATTTCGGTGCAGTGAGTGTCGAGTGGTGAAATTGCAAGTTTCATTGATTGTGGTGACTTGCGATCTTTGTGGTCGTTGAGTTACTTGTACTTTCTCATCTGGTTCATATCCTTT
This sequence comes from Paspalum vaginatum, assembly GCA_030272315.1. Lineage (NCBI taxonomy): Eukaryota > Viridiplantae > Streptophyta > Magnoliopsida > Poales > Poaceae > Paspalum > Paspalum vaginatum. Next base: position 30,259,375 of record CM059013.1, on the reverse strand, counting down.
CAGTGGATGGCACCTTGCTTGCTAGATAGGTATCTATTCAGTGGACGGTGTCTAGTGTGGGTTCTTGTGAGCTTTCGGTGCACCAAGTTTGGGGGTCGTGATTTTGAGTTTTTCAAGTGCTCCTATTCACCCCCCCTCTAGTCAAACGTCTTGGTTCTACAAGTGGCATTAGAGCCAGTTAGGTTTCTTTGTACCTTTTCCGGTGGACTATGACTTACTCTAGAAAGATTCTGGTTCTTCGCTCTGATGGCTACTCCTACTAGAAGGGTAGGATGAAAGCTTTCTTGATTTGCTAGAGTCAGGACATATGGGGCTCGACTCAGAGTATGACTTTCAGGGAGCTTTCCATTGCTGAGTGTACTACTCTGGTTCTCAAAAGTATATTACATGTTGACAGAATCTCTCACTTGTACTGGCTCCAAGAGCCTGGCCTTGGCTACTCCCTCTAGAGAGGCCGCTACTAACCTCCCACATAACAACTTCTCATTTTTTGCTCTTATGTCTGTTACAGAGGAGCAGTTGGCGTCACTTGGGGATGTGAACTTTGCCTGGTGTCTAGTCGCTTTCAGCATGCCTATGATAGCCAGATGAGCAAGAAGAGGGGCAAGAAGCCCAAATGCTTCGAGTGCGTTGAGGTCGGCCACTTCATCGCCGAGTGCCCCAACAAAAACAATGACTACTACAAAAAGGGCAAGAACCACTCCCACGACTCCAACAAGTCCCACTCCGGCATGCATGACCACGCCAAGGACCACTCCAGCAAGATCAAAAACTTCATGAAGGCTTTCAAGAGCTACCAGAAGGACAAACGGAAGCGGGACAAGGCTTTCTTCGCCAAGCTTGGTGGCCTTTGCAGCAGAACGTCCTCCTCGTTCTTGTCAAGTTCAAGCGATGAGAAGATTGTCACCAAGCGGGACAAGAGGAGGGATCAAGGCGATCTAGCTGGGCTTTTCTTTGTCTCCACCAAGTCCAAGAACAAGCACAAGATGGACCAAAGATCTTTTTGCTCCATGGCGCTTGAGGACAAGGATGACAAGGGCAACGACACCGACCCCTCTGATGATGAGGTAACTCTCGAGCAAGCTGAGATTCTTGAGATGTAGGAGAAGAATAATCGTCAGTTGAAAGCCTCGGACAAGATGTTGGAGAATGCAGCCAAGAAGCTGTAGAAGCAGAAAGCCAAACTTGCTGATGCTTTGGCTGAGATTGAGATATTGAAGAGTGTGCAAGCCCAGTCTAGTGAGTTTGAGTGCCCTACCTGTGAGTCCATGATGAGTGATCTGTGTGAGCAGAAGAGCAAGTATGCTCATCAAGTAGAGGAGACGGATAGGCTGAAGATTGAGATAGGCAGGCTCCAGTCTAAACTGGATGAGCCTACTTTGAGTGAGGAGCCTGAGTGTGAGTCTTGCCTCCACCTAGCTGTTGACATAGCTAAGCTGAAGGTGAAGTGTGAGGAGCAGCTCAAGGAGTTGGAGGAGGTTAGGGTAGATCTATGCTTTTGGGTGTGTGCATCGTCTGTCCTACTTTGAGAAGTGAGCTTGAGCAGGTGAGAGTTGACCTTGAGGTGCTTTCAACACCCTCTAAGATTTGTGAGAATTGTCTCACTTTGAGGTTGCAGTTGGTGGAGAAGGATGCCACCATTAAGAAGCTAGGGAAGTCTACTCCCCTAATTCCCTCTCTAGACTGTGACACTTGTGCTGCTCAGACTTTGGTTCTAGAGGATCTGAGAGAGGAGAAGTTGATCCTTGAAAAGGATAACTTTTGGTTGAGAGAGGTGCTGAGTTGGATGTATGCGAGAGAACCCCAATTAAGGATGATCCTAGAGAGCACCAAGAGAGCTGAGGGTGATGTGAGCGGACTTGGGTTAGGTGAGTGCAATACTTCAAGTGAGAAGAGGAGTGCCCCGATCAAGCTTAGGACTGCCTCTCCCCAGCCTATTGCTGATGGGGTATTCCACAAGCCACCTAGGGCTGCCCCAAAGAAGCAGTCTTGGACACCCAAGAGGTCACAGGTGAAGTTGGACAAGATCGTGACTGAGATCCTTAAGCCTCCCAACAAGGAGAGGATCCAGCAACCTACACCACCCAAGACCACACATCCACCTCGCCAAAAGCCCAAGACATAACCCCAGCCTATGTCCAAGAGTCCCGTCTACCACTATGAGTTTTGCCAGCGGAATGGTCACGTGGAGGAGTTTTGCTTCTGAAGGAAGAAGGTTGAGAGGCAGATGAAAGCTTGGGGGAACCAGGATCGGTTCTACCAGGGTGGTAGGTAGGATCCTCCTCGTCGTGGTGAGATGAGAGATTGCTTTGCTGGTGGTGAGACCGGAGGCAGATTTCAAGCCTATGCTCCTAGTGGTGAGAGACACTTTGCCGGCCAAGCTCCTAGATGTTTTTAGCGGCTATGGACCTCATGACCGAGGCTTTGGAGGTAGAGGGTTTGTGAGTCCATGCTTTGGAGGTCGTGGTTACCCAGATCAGTCGTGATGCTTACTTTGACTATGCTTACCCCACCTTTGAGCAGATGGCTTGTCACTGGTTCAGCAATTCACTAACCGCACTGCTGGACCGTTTGCTCACTCTTGCTTTCCTTGATTTTGCAGGATCGAGGCCTAGAGGACATTTGGATCATAAACTTTGGCTGCTCTAGGCACATGATAGAGCACCACTGTTGATGTCTCTTAGCGTAACAGATTTTACTCCACAAGCGCACGGAGATTCGCTGTAGCTTTTTCACCTAGAGTATACCAGGTATCGTAAAAATCCACAGGGAAGCAAGGACTAATAGGTGGAATGATATGTTCAAACTTCAAACGGTACTATAACTTAGATAAACACCAGCTATTCTTACAATGGGGGTAAGATAAACAAGATAGTGTATGGTGGGAAGAGTAAACTGGGGCCAAAGCTGTAAACAACTAGGTAGTTGCCTGGGAGGACAACGAGTGAGATTAAGATATCCAAACTCTATTCCTTAACTACTGCATAGGAGTATTCGCGGTTGAACTGAGTTAAACAAACACGAACTAGGGTCTTGCGTCAAGCGAAATTCCAGACTACACCGAGGAGGCACGAGGGTAGATAGTTGGCCAACTGAACAGCAACTGGATAACGCCTACGGGCTTACCGAACGAGGGGTCGGATTACAGAGGCTCCCTAATGCTGTCACCAAGAGGGGCTACCAACTAGATCTGTCTGGGTAAGATGGCACACTAAACTAGTGATCAAGTGAGAACTTGATCACTAAAGTCCGTCCTTGATCAGAGGGTTAGGACTGACTTAGCCTTAGATCAGAGCCTAAGGAAAGCCTATAGCACCAGCAAGTCTAGCAAGATTTAGATAACTTAAGAACAACACAAACCTAAGCCTTGGTCTAGTATGCAATAAGGTACACCACACTAGGCAAGTGTAACAAATAAAGTAAAGTATAACTTAAAGGATAGAGCAACAAAGTATATTATACTGAAGTAGCAAGAGTACAATGATAGCAAGATACAAGAGCTTTACCAGACTCGAAGCTAACTCCAGAATTGCTGAGGCAAAGACTCAGACTCAACTCTAACTCTCAGGACTATCCTAGTGCTACTAAACAAGACAATGGTGTGTTTCACTCAACTTCCACACTTTACAAATGAGAGCTTGGGGGTATTTATAGTCACCAAGTGAGTGGGGGTACTTATAGGGTTAGTAAGGTGGTTAAGGGGACTAGGTGGCAGGCCGGGCGGCCTGGTAGGGAGGTCGGGCAGCCTGGCCAACCATCGGATCCACCGCCATACTGCATCTTGTGGTCCATCTTCACTCCCCAAGTCGGTTGCATGGTGGTTAAGGCGGTTATCTTTTTGTTTTCTCCCGAACCATTGGATCTCACTTGTGTTTCTTTCTTAGCCGCAGGATCTCACCTGTTTCCTTTCCTTTTCCTTCTTTGTATGCTAGGTATGAATGTGGAGCCCTTTTTATATTTTTCTCTCGTTTTGTCATGCTTAACTAGCAAGCTTTTCTTTTTCATATTTTTGCCATGCTTGACTAGCATGCTTTTATTTTTCTCTTTTTGATGGCTCCACATCCTACCTCATTTTGCTTTGGAAGGAGTAAGGTCGAAGGTATTTATTTGGAGATATATGGATGCATACCCAGGGTAGGTAAATGCATATGTGGTGGTGGTATTTTGCTCCAACAATTCACAAGATAGTGATGATTCCATTCAATGAGACTCAAAATATGACAAAGCTCAAAAAAACACTAAGTAGCTTGAAACAAGCTAGGCTCAGATATTTTAGTGTATTTGGCTCTGGTAGGTGTTTCAAAACCAACGGGGGAACTTTATTTTCATTTTTCAAGAAAATAACCTGAGATGTTCATCTTACTAAGAGAATGTAGAGCTGGCCTAGTACTTAGTCATATCATTTCTCACAACAACTTAGACAAGGTTTATACAAATGGCATCCACAAAGTAATAGCTCAGGCTTTCACTTTATACACACAAGCTCAAAATTAAGCTAAGCCTGGTTTGTGCATAGAATACTAACAAGAACATGATATATCAACTATTCATCATTTCCATATATGAAGGTAATAAATCAAAGTTGGGAGTTTATTTTATTTGACACTTTCTTTTTTTTTAATAAAGGAACAAAATGAAATAAAGACTTATTAATGCTTTCTCTCGGCCGGATGGGTGTTGCTGCTGCTGCCGGTGAGATGGGTACTGCTAGACGGGTACTGCTAGACGGGTGCTGCTGCACAGGAGAGGACAAGGACAAGGAATGGGGGCCTTACTCTGAGGTCTGGGCACGAAGAAGCATGCTCATGTTGTACTACCATCCCCCCCAAGCTTCAATGAAGCTAGGAGTTTTGGTAGTAATAGCTGTGAAAGTCTTGAGCATTGCTGAAGCCGGCTTTCACCATTTCATTCAGATTATGAAGCATGGTGCTGTTCTCCTAGAGCTGTTGGCTCATCGCTCTGGTACATCGATGGATGTCGTCCACCTGCTGGTACAACCTGCCTATGTTCATCCCTTCCATGGCGGCGTTGAGGCTGGCCATGTTGTCGGTGTTGAACCGGGCTAATGCAGATGGATCTGCACTCCTGTCAAGGCCATGTGACGTACCTGCCCCAAAGTACTCAGGAGCATATGGTGGTTGGTGGTATGAACCACCTCCATCCATGCTGCTGTTGTACCATGGCTCCGGTTGGGCATAGCGTTGGAGTCGTGATAACCCGAGTCTGTGCCCGACGGGGTTGCCGTATGGGGTGCCCACGAGTGGTCTGCTTCTTCTTCTTTGGCTTCTTGTTGTGCCCTTCGGCGCTGTTCTGCTTGTCGTCGCTGGGACCTAGTCATGACGCCATTGATGCTTTGGCATGGTGCCTCCACGTCGGGCTGCATGGTTAGTTTTCTAACTCTATACATATCGAACTGTGGCGCGGAAAGTGGCAGCTCGAGATTATGCCCAAACCAGGTCATGACTAAGTTCTGGCCATCCCTCTTCATAAAATGTGCTTGGATAAAGTGCTGTTCCCCAATAATGAGTGATGAGTCATTCAGAATGTATTCAATCTGGGCGTTCTCCAGGAGGCCCAGGTTGGATGGCAATCCGCGTGACAAAAGAAGTGATGTTTATGGGGGTGTTGGTCCTCAGCATATTCGCCCAATGACGGACTATGTCTAGGACCGGCGCATAAGGTTTCTTCTAGCACATGGCATACAGGCACTTAAGGTCTTCATTGGGTGCACAACGAACTTCACTACGTGGAAAGACCACGAGTGAGACCCAGCGAGCCAAAAGTCTCAGAGTAGGGTTGTGGATTTTGGTAGTGCTGTGTTTCCCCTTCACATGTTCTCTGCAAATTTCTGTCCAAAAAGTTTTCATACTGTAGCCCATGGGCTCGTCTCCTACTGAACAGTTGGAGCCGAAACCTAGGAGGTTGACGAACCTCCTCGGACGAACAGCGAACTCAAAATTGAACAGACGGAAGAAAATGATTGTACCTGTTGAGCGTCTATCCAAGCGGAGGGTCATCAGGAATTCTTGTGTGAGAAGGATGGATCCTTCTTCCGTGATGTTTGAGAACTCCAGCCATCCCACGTTGTCGAGTGCCTGCGTGAATGACTCCAACGTACCTATAGTGATGAGGAAGAAGGCGTCGAAGTACCTCGTCCGCCCAAAAGTCTTGGTGGTGAGGACCTGCAACTTCTGTGCTTCCTCGTTGCTCTAGATGTTAATGTCTTGCAAGGTGAGTTAGACGGCGCGGTGGCTGTGATGATGTTCCTTCATCCTGCTTTTGGTCCTGCTGACTACTGGCACCACTGATCGACATCCTGTCGGACGGTGCTGGAGTCCTAGAACTCCCGCTCTGCGAATGAGAGCGCGATCCTGACGAGGACGGGAACTTGAGGTGCAGTCCCTTCCCTGTGTTGCTTAGGGCTCTCTTGGCCTTCCTAAAGAATGAAGACATCCTACAAAAAATGCTAAGAGACAAAAGAACACACAAAGAACAGCAACTAAAAAAATATTAGCGTTAGCAGTTTGTCGTCCAGAAGTCAGTCGTCCAGAATGTTAGTCATCTTTGCGGGGCAGAGCCTCCACAAACCATTCAGAAAACGAGGGTGTAGCACTTATTTTATTGGACAGAATTTTTGACTAAGTGCTAGAATTTAAACTAAGTGCTTAACTAGTGCTAAGAGAGTGTTTAGAGGGAGAGAAAGAGAGTGATCGCGTTGCCGATCGGTGCGAGGATTGAGCGCTGCGTGCATGCGTATTTATAGGCACGCGGGGGAGCATGCATGCATGAGAGACAGGCCGGGATGCCAGAAGCAGGGGCCGAGCGGTGCTGGCTTGTGCGCAGAAGGGGGGTCGGTCGGCCCCAGGTGGGGCCGGGTGGCCTCAAAAACATTCCTTTTTTTCGAGATATAAGAGATGAGAATAAATACTTATGCCGAGGAAAAAATTTAAACTAATGCAAAACTTTTAAATTTAAACATGCAGTGGTATAACGAAAAATACTTGCGCGGAAATTAAACATGCAGTGAAGGATAATGCCAGTTTACCTCCTGGCGAGGGCAAGTCATACCTTTTGCTTGGAGTCAGCAATTGACGGAGACTTAGCGGCCGTCTATGCTGCAATTTTTGCTCGCCATAACTTCTTGGTTGCCACAGCCTTTTATTTCTGAGTTTTATTCTGGGTCTTTTCTGGCTTAGCTTTTGGCGATTCATCTTCTTTCTTCCGCCACTCTTTGGGTGTGTTCATTGTTGTGGCGGTGACCTTCGTGACAGCAGTCTTGCCTCCTGCTTCCTTTGTTGGCGGCTTGGCCATTGAGGCACGTCTTTATGACTCGGCTCCGCGATCGGCTTTGAGCTTTCGGGCTTCTCCATCCAATAGGATCTTTTCCATTGTTAGGATGAGAGAGTCCACTTTCGACTGACTTCGTGAAAGCTCAATCTTCTCTCTAGGCGTCTCCCGGTGTGCCTGGCACTTAAGTTTAAATGTTTTTACCTGTCGGCACTGTTCTACCTTTGGCTTGATGGCGAACGTCGCCCGTCTGCCATTGATGTTGACGTGGACTTGTCCAGCTCCAACGTTAATAGTGGCCTCAGCGGTGCTTAAGATTGGTCACCCAAGGATGAGCAGCGTTTTGCTATCAATCTCCATGTCAAGCACCACGAAATCCACCTGGACAATGAAGTTCTAGATTTTGACCTGGAATGTCTTCAGTGATTCCATCAGGGTAGAGAATTGACTGATCCGCTAGCTGCAGGCACATAGCAGTAGGGGCAAGTGTAGCATGCGTGAGTTTATCAAAGACTACCTTTGGCATGACACTCACACTTTCTCCCAGATCGCAGAGAGCTTGATCAAAATGCTGGGTCCCGATTGAGCATGAGATGGTTGGATTCCCTAGATCCTTCTTCTTTTGGGGCGGCTGGTTGAGTATAGCAGCGTTACACTCTTTTGTGTGGTGCACGACTTCTGTGGACAGTAGTGGCTTTTTGTTGTTGAGGATGTCCTTCAGGTACTTAGCGTATGTGGGTACCTGCATCGCATCTAGCAATGGGATATTGACATATAATTTTTTGATTACCTCCACAAACTTGCCGAACAGGTTGTCGACAGTGGTCTTTTTCTGCCTTTGAGGAAAAGGGAGCACAGTAGTGTCGTAGAACTTGTGCGGGGAGCCAACTTTGGTGCTTCCTTAACCGGTTGTGGTTCGGCCACTTGATCTTCGTTTTCTGGTTTGGCTGGCTTCTCCTGTTCCTTCCCTGCATTCCTAGGATGTGGGGGGTCTTGTGTAGACCTTCCACCCCTAGTTGTTATAGCATTGATATGTTCCTTCGGGGGTGCCTCGGGCTGACCCGAAAGCTTACCCGAAGTTGGACTAGGCAAAGCGGCAGCAAGCTGAGCTATCTGGGTTTCTAGCATTTTATTAAAACTCAGCTGGTTCTTCATGGCATTATTAAGAGTTTCCATTTGAAGCGACAGGTTTTCTAGAATTCTATCGTTCACGTGGAATTTCTTACTTATACTATCGTTCACAGCTTTTTGATCGAAAGGATTGTTATTGAACTGCTGAGAACTGCTAGAAGACATACCTTGACCATAGAAAGGTAGGTGTGGTCGCGAGTTCCAACCTGGTTGAGGACGAGGCCCATTGTTGAAGTTGTTGTTATTGATGAAGTTAACGTCCTCCGATCCATTTCCGGGGCAGCTGTTCCCCGTGTGGCCTGTATTCCCACAATGCTCGCAAGTCATTCGAGAATCCAGTGCCTGGACCGGCACAGCTTCAGGAATATCCTCTAGCTTCTTTAGCAAGAGGTCCATCTTGGCTGCCAACATGTCGGTACTGTCGATATGGTGGACACCACGGGGCTTATTGTTCACCCTCTCCTGTCTCCATCCTTGGTTGCTTGCCATCTTCTCTATGAGAGTGCACGCAGCGGCAACGCTCAAGGATAAAAAGGATCCTCCAGCGGCTGCATCGAGGTGTTCTTGCGCGGTCAGGTGTAGACCGTGGAAGAAGTTCTGGATGATCAGCCACTCTTCCATACCATGGTGGGGGCAGGCGGCGATGTACTCTTGAAGTCTTTCCCATGCCTTCACCACTGTCTCATCAGCGAGCTGTTGAAAGCTCAAGATTCAGTTCCTCAGTGAGCTTGTCTTTCCCAAGGGAAAGTACTTTGCAAGGAAAGCATTTGAGCATGCCTCCCAAGTTGCCCAGTTGTTGTGATTCAGGTAGAACCACTGTTTTGCCTTCCCGATCAGTGAGAACGGAAAAAGGCGCAGTCAAACAGCATTGGCGGTTGCATCCTTGATAGTGAATGTACTGCATATCTCCAAGACTTGCTGGAGATGGCTGTTTGCATCCTCTGACGCCAATCCGCAGAATGGACTAGCTTGGACCATATGAATGACACATGGCTTGAGCTCGAAACCCTCTCCAACAGCAACCTCAGGCCCAGTGGGGATGTTGTTGCTGGATGGGATGGAAAAGTCATAGATGGTTTTCTCAGGCACAGCCATTGTTGGTGTCGGTTGCTTTGTGCTTATGGATCCAAACTCCAATGTTGATGGCACAGGCCTCTGCCCGTGGATTGTCTTTTGACGGGCTCTCCTTCTGAGCAATGACTCCAGATTATTGTGAAAGTTTGCCGGTAGGTCGAAACCAGTCATACACCTCTCTGTCAACCCAACAATAAAGTAGACAGAGGCAAATGAGCCCGCTAAGAAATAGCGGTATGTTATCAAGTTATGAGTACCTAGGTTCGAACAAATCAAACTTCTATTGCCACTTGCTTTCTCGGCAACGGCGCCAGAAAAAGCTTGTTGACGTCTCTTAGCGTAACAGATTTTACTCCGCAAGCACACAGAGATTCGCTGTAGCTTTTTCACCCAGAGTATTCCAGGTATCGTAAAAATCCACAGGGAAGTAAGGGCTAATAGGTGGAATGATATGTTCGAAATTCAAATGGTGCTATAACTGAGATAAACACCAGCTATTCTTACAACGGGGGTAAGATAAACAAGATAGTGTATGGTGGGAAGAGTAAACAGGGACCAAAGCTATAAACAACTAGGTAGTTGCCTGGGAGGACAATGAGTGAAGATATCCAAACTCTATTCCTTAACTATTGCATAGGAGTATTCGCGGTTGAACTGAGTTAAACAAACACGAACTAGGGTCATGCGTCGAGCGAAATTCCAGACTACACCGAGGAGGCACGGGGGTAGATAGTTGGCCAACCGAACGGCAACTGGCTAACACATATGGGCTTACCGAACGACTGGGGTCAGATTACAGAGGCTCCCTAATGCTGTCCCCAAGAGGGGCTAGCAACCAGATCTGCATGGGTAAGATGGCACGCTAAACTAGTGATCAAGTGAGAACTTGATCACTAAAGTCCGTCCTTGATCAAAGGGTTAGGACTGACTTAGCCTTAGATCAGAGCCTAAGGAAAGCCTATAGCACCGGCAAGTCTAGCAAGATTTAGATAACTCAAGAACAACACAAACCAAAGCCTTGGTCTAGTATGCAATAAGGTACATCACAGTAGGCAAGTGTAAGAAATAAAGTAAAGTATAACTCAATGGATAGAGGAACAAAGTATATTATACTGAAGTAGCAAGAGTACAATGGTAGAAAGATACAAGGGCTTTACCAGACTCGAAGCTAACTCTAGGAATCACTGAGGCAAAGACTCAGACTCAACTCTAACTCCCAGGACTATCCTAGTGCTACTAAACTAGACAATGGTGTGTTTCACTCAACTTCCACACTTTACAAATGAGAGCTCGGGGGTATTTATAAGTCACCAAGTGAGTGGGGGTACTTATAGGGTCGGTAAGGTGGTTAAGGGGACAGGTGGCAGCCCGGCAGCCTAGTAGGGAGGCTGGGCAGTCTGGCCAACCGTCGGATCCACCGCCATACTGCATCTTGTGGTCCATCTTCACTCCCCAAGTCGGTTGCATGGTGGTTAAGGGGGTTATCTTTGTGTTTTCTCCCAAACCATTGGATCTCACTTGTGTTTCTTCCTTAGCCGCAGGATTGAAGTGTTGAGGATTGCTGACTTCACCAATCCAAGTGCTGGATCAATGATGTGGCAAGGCCTTCTGGTTGATTGCATGCGACTTTCGTGCATTCCACCTTGGAGATGTGTTGACATGGCATGTGTGTGCATGAAGGTCGAAGTTGGTGCCAATTGGGCCCAGACACAGGCTGGGCGGCCTGGAGGTGGGGTTGGGCAGGCTCTGATGGGGCCGGGCGGCCTGGGGACTTAGCCATGTGGCCAATCACTTCCTGGTTTGTCTCCATTTTACGATGTTTGAGTATGTTTTATCACCTGCTTTCAAATATTTCAACACAACTCATGGAGATATGTTAGTTGCAAAAGTTTGTCCATACTTTGATGCATTTCCCATCATATTCATGGATAGTTGATGGTCGTAGATAGTGCAATAACGACCGTCAACAACCACAGATGGTTCTCTAGCCTCAACCCCATGAGCACCAAGGAGTACATGACATTCGGGGATAATAGTCAAGGTAAAGTATTGGGTGTTGGTGGTGTTTCACTTTCTGCCAAGATTTCCCTGAGAGAAGTTTCTTTTGTGAGGAGCTTGGGGTTCAATTTGGTTTCTGTCTCGCAACTTCTCAAGGAAGGCTTCGAGGTTCGGTTTAAGGAGGGTTCTTCTTGTGTGCTTGATGCTAAGAAAAACCTTGTTTGTGGGATTTTGCTCTATGGGCAGGTTTTAAGGTTGACCTTGCATCTGTTTCTGGCCGTCCTTGGTGTTTGGTAGCTTGTCTTTCTGCTGACGTATGGAAGTGGCATAGGAGGCTAGGCTATTTGAGTTTTGATCTACTGGTCAGGTTGAACTCGATGGGTCTAATTCGAGGATTGCCCAAATTGAAAGCAGAAAATGACTTAGTGTACCACCCTTATCGTCATAGCAAGATGATTGCCGCTTCTCATGCTCCTGCTAATCAGGTTGTGACCTCTTACCTAGGCGAGCTATTGCATATGGATATGGTTGGTCCTGCTCGGGTACAGTTGGTCAGTGGGAACTAGTATGTTATTGTTGTAGTAGATGACTTTTCTCGCTTTTCGTGAGTGTTCTTCATGGAGTTCAAAGATGAGGCTTTCGGTTTTGTTCGGGATCTGGTCTTGATGTTGAGAAATGAGAGTCATAAGCGTCGGACCGAGACGTGCGACTAGAGAGGGGGTGTGAATAGGAGCACTTAAAAACTCAAAATCACAACCCCCAAGAAGTGCTCTGCAAATCTCAAGAGAAACAAAACTAGGCACCGTCCACTGAACAGATACGTGCCTAGTAGTGCAAGGGTGCCGTCCACTGAGAGGACACGCACCAATGCAAGAACTGATCAAGATCCGACCAAGAATGGCACTGAGGCAACGAACTTTGCAAAAATCACCACACAACACTCACCGCACCAAGGTGCGTCTCACTGACTCACAGCAAGCAAAGAGAATAGTCTGAAAGTGGGGAATGCAATAATCTGAAGCAGAAACACAGCGGAAAAAACAAGAAAGGAAAGAATACTACAGTTCCCTGGGAGAACCGGATTGTCCGGTGGCCAACACCGGACTATCCGGTGGAACTGGACTATCTGGTGCTTGCTGCCGGACTATCCGATGGCACGGCCTAGACAGCACCACACACTAGACTATTCCGGTGGGCGCTGCCGGACTATCCGTTGAAACCGGATTGTCCGGTGGCCTCTGCCGGATTATCCGATAGAGTCGCAGACAGGGGTTTTCCAACCCAAACTAGACCAAATCTTCTCCAGTCTTCACGAAATTTTGAACAGGCTATCTGGACCCTATTCCAAAGCTTTTCCCAAAAGATGAACGCAAAACGATCAAGGGATCAGTGGAAATTTCAGATTTCGTGAGATGGCAATCTTTGGGCAAGAAAGGGGGAAAACACAAAGGGGCCTTGCTCGTGGCAATCCGCAGGATTGAGATGAACTATGTCATGATCTCCACGTCCTATCAAGTCCAAAACATCAACAAGGGAAGGGATTCAAGCTTGGCCAACACAAACACCCAAAAGCCAAGGATTGAACCCAAAAACCAAAGAGAGAGGGGAGGAGAAGAACACAAGGTTGCTGCACGAATTTGCTTCGATTAAGTGCCCAAGATGGGTCTAAAGATTCAGCAAACAAGTAGAAATTTGTCCCAAGCAACCTCCCTCACCTCTCCTCATGATTAGGAGGCTAAATCCTACTCTAACCTCCCTAACAATGGAGCTCAAGGCTTAAGGACGAAAATCACAAAGGAAAACCTAATCTAGGCAGCCAAGAGACACTCTAATGACCTGCATTGGACCTATTTATACCCAAGTGCTATTTAGATAGTTTTGCACTTAGGTCCCTAAACCTAGACAAACCCTAAGGGCTCAAACGAAAGATTACAGGATATTTCGGGACGGATGACCACGATGAAGTCTTGATCTTCATAAGTTCCACGCAATCCTCGAATGTTCTCCACGTGGCCAATAGTCCAATCCGCGATCCGCCCCTGGTTTTGAAGTCAAAAGCTGGGAAACTTTAGGAAGTCTCCACCTGGGCCGGATTTGGCCCATCTTCTCTATCTTGGTGAGTCAAGGCCCAACTCACCCAGGCTTGGGTAGCTTGGTTGACAGGATTTGAGCTGAAGCCGCGAAACCCTCCCTCACACGTCTTCGCACCACGCACTCGGATTGGAGCACCGCGGTGGTGCCCGGCATCCCCTGTCCATCGGGGCAGCCTCGCAGTCCTACGGAGGACTTACTCCTACCGTCGCCATGCCGCTCCTCCATGTACCGAACTCCCATGGCCGACAGACGCTGAGCATGCCTCCAGTCCTTCGGAGGACTTACTTCTCCATCTACCTCCAATCCATCGGAGGTCTTGTGCCCAAGTCCTTCTAGGTCTTGCTACTGTTGACAATCACTCATCACTCCAGAGACAATGGAGCCGATCCATTGGCTCTCAATCTTCCCCTTGATGAGTGCATTGTCAACACCTTCAACCTGTAACCTGAAACAGAACAAAGACAAGAAGAAAAGCGTAAAATCGAAAAGAAACAAGAAAAGAAGAAGTTGCTCAAGATGCCCAAAAGCCAAACACAAGCAGAAAAGGGCAAATTGAGACAACAGACACAAAACCAAAGATCGACCCCTAAGACAAGGGAAACCGCTCAACGCAGTCGATCAAACTAAAGCATGACCCCTCAAGAAAGAGGCAAACTGGCTCAACACAGTCATGCTTAGGCAAAGCATCGGCTCCTCCAGAAAGAGGCAAAAGGCTCAACACACCGATGCAAGAGCATGCTAAAAGCTCAAACTCCCCCTCAACTAGATCTCTACAGAGTTCTCCCCCTTGGTCCATGAATTCCCCCTGGGAACATCTCTCCCCTCACAACATCTATCTCTCCCCCTTGTTGACAATGGACACATCAAGGGTTCATAGAACTCAACTCCCCCAGAAATGGACAACTCCCCCTCAAAATATGCCATGAAATGCAGGAAGTGTACCATGAAGAATTCAGCAGGGATGAAAAGCTAGTAAATACAAGTTCTAGCATACAGAGCAAGTGAGGGCAAGGAAGCATGCAAACAAGCTCAATTGAATCTATCGTATACAGATCGGGAGCATGTTTTTCAGGGTTGTTGACAAGAAAGCATCACCAACATGAATAGCATCTAGCAAGATAGGCATGAACAGCAGGATGCTAGCAAAGCATACAAGGTGTGCTACTCTCAACCAAAGCATACACAACAGCCATAAGCAATTTAGAGACTTGCAGATTTCAGATTTAGCAATTTTTAACTTCAAGCAAATCAGTTCATATGCCAAGGGTTATTCATTTGTTTTTGCCACTTCTCAACCAATGCCAAGCCTAGGTTCAGAAAACCATCCGAAGCTTAAGACAAGGTTTTGGTCATACACAGCATAGTCCAAGTTCATGCCAAAGTGCAAAGGCAAGCTATCTCAACTAGATCAGTGTGACAAGTGAACCCACCTGGAGCTTTTCAATTTAGCTCATAGGATACCACTTTGTAAACAAAATTAATTCAGATTTAGGCAAGGTGGCATAAATGCTTAGGCATCAACTTAACAAAGGCATACGACTAGCATATCCAAGCATGAAAAGATAGCATAGCATTCAACATTCCTACACATACTAGGTAGCCAAGTCAAGTGGTGATCATGGTTTTGGATTTTCAAGAAACAAAAGTGACTTAGCTCACAAATGATATTAGACAGATTCAAGGAGCTTAGACAATCATGATCATGCAAGCAACTGTACAATCTAGCACAAGCAAGTACTAACTCATCATACCAGAAGAGCTCTAGTGCTAGTGTAAGTGAAAATGCATATGTTACAATGCAATGCATGATATGATACAAATGCAAGAAAAGCAAAGAAAATCAAAGAAAGAAGCAAAACAAAAACCTAAACTACAACAAAGTTACCCCAACCTAAAAGGGGTAACAAACACCAAGCTCCTCACGCAAGTGAGCAAAAGCGGCTAGCTCTAAGGGCTTGGTGAAGATATCAGCTAGCTGGTTCTCAGTAGCTACATGGACCAAGTCTATATCTCCCTTCTCATAGTGATCTCTCAGAAAGTGAAACGTCACGTCTATATGTTTGGCTCTGGAGTGCAAAACGGGGTTCTTAGCTACAAAGATAGTAGAGGTAGAATCAACTAGGAGAGGGATTTTCTTGTAGCTCAGGCCAAAGTCACTCAAAGTAGATTTCATCCAAAGGAGCTGGGAGCAGCAACTAGCAGTAGCAATGCATTCGGCTTCTGTAGTGGAAGTGGATACGCTAGACTGCTTACGTGAGGACCAAGAGACAAGAGAGGAACCAAGGAACTGGTAGGTTCCGGAAGTAGACTTGCGCTCCAGCCGACAACCCGCAAAGTCATCATCCGAATGCCCTCGAAGAGTGAGAGTCGAAGCTGAAGAGAACCAAAGATCAAGCTCAGGAGTGTATTTCAGGTACCTGAAGATGTGCATCACCGCTTGATGATGTGACGTCCTTGTTGAGGCCTGAAAATGCGCACATAGGCAGACCGCGAACTGAATGTCCTGGCCTGGTCACCGTCAGGTACAGAAGTGAGCCGATCATCCCTCGATACTTCCTCTGGTCCACCACTTCTCCCTCTTCATCTGCATCAAGCACCGTCTGTGTTGACATGGGAGAAGCTATAGGCTTGCAATCTCCCATATCAAACTTCTTCAGGATGTCCTTTGTGTACTAGGCTTGATGGATGAATGTTCCTTCAGGGCCTTGCTTGATCTGTAGCCCGAGGAAGAACTGAAGCTCACCCATGAGACTCATCTCGAACTCACTGCTCATCTGTTCAGCAAACTTAGACACCAAAGCGTGAGATGAACCACCAAAGATAATGTCATCAACATATATCTGAACTAGAAGGGTGTCACCACCATGACTCAACAGAAACAAGGTCTTGTCTACTGAACCCATCACAAACCCAGACTTGAGCAGGAAAGCTTTCAACCTAGCATACCAAGCTCTTGGAGCTTGCTTCCGACCATAAAGGGCTTTTCTCAGCTTATACACCTGATCTGGAAACTTGGCACTCTCAAAGCCAGGAGGTTGTCTCACATATACCTCCTCCTCTATGTAACCATTTAGGAAGGCTGACTTGACATCCATCTGCTATAGTTTGAAGCCTTTAGAGGCAGAAAAGGCAAGCAGGATTCTAATGGCCTCTAAACGAGCTACAGGAGTAAAAGTCTCCTCATAATCTATCCCCTCCTTCTGACAGAAACCCTGGGCAACCAATCTCGCTTTGTTCCTCACAACCATCCCATCCTCACCCTGTTTGTTCTTGAAGATCCACTTGGTTCCTATAGGGTGGCAATTTGGTGGAGGTTCAACTAAATCCCAGACATGGTTTCTCTCAAAGTTCTCCAACTCCTCATGCATGGCGTTCACCCAACTAGGATCAGATAATGCATGTGACACATCCCGGGGTTCAAAAGAAGCAACGAATGCGGAGTGGCAAAAGAAGGCCAGAGAGTTAACCGAAGAGCGTGTAACAAGCTGGTGTAGATCTCCAATCATCCCATCTGGAGGGTGATCCCGCTGTACCTGCCGAGATGGAACAATCTCAGAGGTCACCTCCCCTGCGTCCTCAGTGGGGCCAGCCTCTGCTCGAGCTTGCAGTCGGGGGAGTGAGGAGGAAACCGTCGGCAAGGGTCCTCCTTCATCCTCAGAGCTCGTAGCAGAGGGGGTAGGAGCTGCAGCCGGTGCAGTGGCTCCTGCATCACCAGCATCTACTTCACCTTCCTCATCTTCAAAGATGGGAGCGCCTTCTTCATCATCACCTGAAAGCTCAAATGCAGGGGTTGTGCAAGGCATAGATTCAACAAAGGAAACTTCACAGGTCTCAACCACTTGTTCGGTATCGAGGATCCACACTCTATATGCCCTAGAGCTAGAGGCGTACCCAAGGAAAATGCCATCCAAGCAGTGAGATTCAAATTTGTCCAAATGCCCCCCCTTCTTGAGCACAAAGCATCTACAGCCAAATGCACGTAGGTGCTTGACGCTAGGCTGCCTACCAAACCGTAGCTCGTACGAAGTGTTCCCTAAGAAAGCTCATAGGAAGATGCGGTTGGCAATGTAACAGGCAATATTCATAGCCTCAGCCCAAAAGCGTCGCGGAGTCCTATGCTCATCAAGCATCGTCTGCGCCATCTCAACAAGTGTGCGGTTCTTTCGTTCCACGACACCGTTCTGAGGTGGGGTATAAGGAGACGAGAATTGGTGATCAAGACCTAGGTCACGACAAAAGGTTTTGAAATGAGAGTTACGAAATTCTCTGCCATTGTCGCTGCGGATAGCCCTCATGGCCTTATGACTCTCATTCCTTAACCTCAAGACCAGATGCCGAACAAAACCGAAAGCCTCCTCTTTGAATTCCATGAAGAACACCCATGAAAAGCGAGAAAAGTCATCCACAACTACAAGCACATACCACTTCCCACTGACCGACTGTACCCGAGCAGGACGAACCGTGTCCATATGCAGCATCTCACCTGGGTAAGAGGTCATCACCTGATTGATAGGTGCATGAGTAGCGGCAACCATCTTGCCATGACGACAAGGGTGAAATACTAAGTCCTTTTCTGCTTTCAAATTGGGCAATCCTCGGATCAGACCCATCGAGCTCAACCTGGCTAGTAGATCAAAACTCAAATGGCCAAGCCTCCTATGCCACTTCTAAATATCAGTAGAAGGACCAACTACCAAACACCGAGGAGGGCCAGAAATAGATGCAAGGTCAACCTTAAAAATCTGCCCATAGGGCAAAATCCGATAAACAAGGTTTTCCTTAGGATCAAGCACATAAGAAGAACCCTCCTTAAAGCGAACCTCAAACCCTTCCATTAGAAGTTGTGAGATAGAAACCAAATTGAACCCTAAATTCCTCACCAAAGCAACTTCTCTCAGGGAAAGCTTGCTAGAAAGCACAACAGAACCAACACCCAACACTTTACCTTGACCATTATCCCCGAATGTGATGTATTCTTTGGTACTCACGGGGTTGAGGGTGGAAAACCATCTGCGGTGCCCTGTCATGTGCCTAGAGCAGCCGGAGTCCATGATCCATATGTCCTCTAGGCCTCGATCTTGCAACATCAAGGAAAGTGAGAGTGAGCAAATGGTCCGGCACTGGGGTTAGAAAAACTGTTGAACCAGTGCCGTGCCATCTGCTCAAAAGTGGGAAAAGCACAGTCAAAGTAAGCATCACATCTATCTGGGTACCCACGACCTCCAAAGCCTCGGTCACGAGGTCCATAGCCGCGCTGAAAATGACTAGGAGCTCAGCCGGCAAAGCGTCTCTCACCACCAGGAGCAAAGCGGTCTCTCATCTCACCGTGATTGGGTAGGATCCTGCCTACCACCCTGGTAGAACTGATCCTGGTTCCCCCAGGCTCTCTCCTGCCTCTCAACTCGCTTCCTCCTGAAGCAAAACTCCTCCAAGTGGCCATTCCGCTAGCAAAAGTCACAATGGTAGACATGCCTCTTGGAGTGGGGGTTAGACTTGGCCTTGGGCTTAGGTAGAGTAGCCTTGGGAGGAAACAGGCTATTGGACTCTCTCCTTGCTCACTGGAGGCTTGAGAATCTCAGTCACTACTCTGTCCAGCTTAGCCTGTGAGGGCTTGGGTGTCCAGAACTGCTTCTTTAGGGCAGCCTTGGGAGGCTCATGGTAAACCCCATCAACAATACGATTAGGCTGAGAAGAGGCAGTCTAAAGCTTACCTGGGGTACTCTTCTTCTTATCTGAGGTACTACCCTCTCTTAACCCCAAGTCCACTGGTGTCACCCTCTGCTCTCCTGGTGCTCTCTAAAATCATCCTTAGTTGGGGCTCTCTAGCATACATCCAACTGAGCACCTCTCTCAAACGGTTGTTCTCATCAACCAAAGTCTGTTTCTCCTCTCTCAAATTCTCCAGAACTAAAGTATGGGCAGCACAAGTGGGGCAGTCTAGAGAGAGAATAGAGGGAGCAGACTTCTCTAACTTCTTAATAGTGGCATCCCTATCCACCAACATCAACCTCAAAGTGAGACAATTCTCACAAGTGTCAGGGGGTACTGAAAGCACCTGAAAGTCAGCTCTCAACTTCTCAAGCTCACTCTTCAAAGTAGGACAGACCATGCACGCACGCAAAAGAGTGGGTCTAGCCCTAAGCTCCTCCAACTCCTTGAGCTGTCCCTTACACCTCACTTTTAGCTCAGCTATGTCAACAGCTAGGTGGTGGCACATCTCACACTCAGGCTCATCACTCAAAATAGGCTCATCCAGTTTAGACTGGAGCTTGCCTAACTCTACCTTTAGCCTATCCATCTCCTCTAACTGATGAGCATACTTGCTCTTCTGCTCACAGAGATCTCTCATCAAAGTCTCACAATTAGGGCACTCAAGCTCACTAGGCTGGGCTGGCACACTCTTCAGCCTCTCTATCTCAGCTAAAGCATCAGCCAACTTGTCTTTCTGCTTCTGCAGCTTCTTGGCTGCCTTCTCCAACATCTTATCCTGGGCCTTCAACTCATGACTATTTGCCTCCAACATCTTAAGGATTTCAGCATGCTTAGGAGTTACCTCTTCATCGGAGGAGTCATTGTCGTTATCCTAGTCGTCCTTGTCCTCAAGCGCCATGGTGCAAAAGGATCTCCGATGCATCTTGTGCTTGCGCCAGGACTTGGTGGAGACGAAGCAGAGTCCAGCTGGACCGCCTCGGTCCCTCCTCTTGTGCCGCTTGGTGACAATCTCCTCATCGCTCGAGCTTAACGAAGACGAGGAGGATAAGGACGATCCACAGCACAGACCACCAAGCTCAGCGAAGAAGGCCTTGTCCCGCTTCCGGTTGTCCTTCTGGTAGCTCTTGAAAGCCTTCTTGAAGTTCCTGATCTTCCCGGAGCAATGCTTGGTGTGGTCACACTTGCCGTAGTTGTGCTTGCCAGAGTGGTACTTATTGGAGTCGTGGGAGTGGCTCTTGCCCTTCTTGTAATAGTCGTTCTGCTTGTTCGGTCATTCGACGATGAAGTGGTCGACCTCTCCGCACTCGAAGCACTTGGGCCTCTCACCCCTCTTCTTGCTCATCTGGTTGTCATAGGCATGCTGAAAGTAGCTACACACCAGGCAAAGCTCATCATCCCCAAGTGACGCTAACTGCTCCTCTGTAACAGACATAAGAGCAGAAAACGAAAAGTTGTGAATCTGGGGGTTAGTTGTGGCCTCACTGGAGGGAGAAGACAAGGCTAGGCTCCTGGAGCTAGTACAAGTGAGAGAATCTCTCAACTTGTAATCCACCTCTGTGGCCTTGAGCTTGCTGTAAAGAGCCTCCACCCCAATTGTGTCATAGGTCTCTGACTCGATGATCGAGTTAACCTTGATCTCCCATATCTTCCTGTCCAACGCATACAACAATTTGACAGCCTACTGATGGTCGGTGTATGGGATCCTCTCAGGGCTGGAGTTAACATGCAACTTGTTGATCATCGATTGAAAACGACCAAACAAGTCATCGATGGACTCACCAGGCTTCTGAATGAAATGCTCATATTCGCGCCTGTAAGTCTCAACGAGACGCCCCTTGATAGTAGCAGTGCCCTCATGGTGTGCCCTCAGCAGGGACCAGATTTGACGGGTGTTGGCGGTTCTTAGCCTATCATATTTTACTCCGCAAGCGCATGGGGACCGCTGTAGCCTTTCACCCGGGAGTATTCCAAGGTATCGTATTTATCCACATGGAAGCATTGAGATAGAGATATTAAACTATCATTCATCCAGTTGTTACTACTCTTTCACATCAACCGATAGCTAGGAAAGGTTGACACCAAACACCAAGGGATACAGGCCAAGCACCATTGGCAGAAAATAGCTAAAGCTAGGAGGACAACGAGATAGGGACTATGTTTCGGTCTTCTATCTCTGCTAGCATACAAGAGCAATCTGTGCTAAGGGTCGAAAGGACCTCAACAGAGTTATGAACTTGCGTCGAGTGAAATTTCGGTGCCTCGAGGGGTCAAGGGGTAGATAGTAGACCACCAAAGGAGACCCGGCTATCACCTACGGGCCTACCGAACAAACGGGCCTGGACTAAACAGGCACACCACACGCTGTCACCGAGTGGGGCTACCAAGCAAATCTGCGTGGGCAGGATGGCACGCTACAAACGTGTTCAAGCGAAGCTTGAACAACAATACCTCATCCTTAGCTAGAGGTGAAGAGCTAACCAGAATCTAGCGTTTAAGTCTAGGGGTGAATTGTAGCACCGGCAAGCATAACAACGATCAATCAATTCTAGTTTCGCACAACTCAGGCTTCGAAATGGTGGACCAAAAAGGAAAATGCAACTACACCACTCGGATTACTAACAGAGACAAAGATAAGTGCATAAAGTAGAAACATGAAGTACTTGCACTAGTCAATAATGGGAAAGTAATGCTGAAGATATCAAAATAGAATACATTACCCAAGATTCTGAATGACTCCGATACAGCAGACACTTCTCTAACTCCTAACCAAACACTATTTTCAGAGTGGAGGCACCTCCCGTGGGGTGCCTCCTGGAGAGGGAGAAGAGAATCACATGGTGAAAGGTACATTTTTTAAGTGGGGGAGTGCCCCTCTACTTATAGCCTTGAGGTGGGGGTAGTGTTCCAAGAGTTCTTGAGGTGGGACTAATCCCAAAACACCTCTTGGGCTGCCACCTTCCTCCAGGCGGCCCAAGTGGTGGCTGAGCGGCTAGCCGATCAGGCTGGGCGGCCAGCCCACCAGACCCATAGTGCTCACTTGCGACTGCCGTAATTTTTGCATCCGGACTCCAAATTGAGTGAACCAAAACTCCATTTTGATTATTTCGACGTGCTCTTTGCAATGGTTTGGTCCTTGAGGACATTTGAGATACTTCATAGTGATGGAATTTGTGGTTCTTATCTCAAGCCCTTTGTGCGAGAATTCTCTCCTGCTCCAAATGATCTTCTTTTGTACGGAATATGAGCTTCTCCCTGTGATACATCGAAAACCACCAAAACTCATGGAATTCGTTAGTGTTAGGTATATAATGCACAGAACTTTATGTATACCCCATTTATTCACTGAAAGTTGGTGGTCGAAATCCTGCAATAACGACCACCAACAGACCCCCAAGCTTGAACTTTTGCTCGTCCTCGAGCAAAGCTAAGACTTAGGCTTGGCAGATCAGGAGTTGCGTTAATGTCAATGTCCTACAAGTATTAAGGGCACAATCCAACACTCTATTTTTATGAACAAACTGGCATAAGTGTACCCCTCCTTTTTATCCATACCTGTGGGGCTTCTAGCAATTCTTACCTTGTCTTCGGCGGTTGATAGACGGAACAATCTTAGTCGAGTGTCACTGACCTCTATCACTTTTCTGGTTTCATACTCGGAGGGTTTGAATTTTTTTTGAAATGAAAGCATTAAGTTCCTCAAATGGTACCCTCGATTGCTCAAGTGGTTTTATATTTCCTCACCAGGCCATTGGCCAAACTTTTCCCTATCAACTAAAAGGCTTATGTGGAGCTCAAGGTAGGGATAAAGTTGGCTTACCTATGTCATGTATTTTGTTGAGTCAAAGATTGGTCCTAGCGAAGTTTGTGATACTTCTCATCCCGATCAAAGGATAGAATGGGTTTGTTTTGTGGATGGAAATGGTCTTGGATGAAAAAATCTTTATTTGGTGAATCCCCTCTCAAAACTTCGAAGCTTTTGAGTTCATGGAGCTATCATTTCTTTTCATTTCTTCTCTCTTTTTTTTCTTCTCTTTTTCTTCCCTCTTCTTCTTTCTTTTTTTTTGATAGCTCCATGTCTCCTTCTTGTATGAGAACTTTGGGATATTGTTGGAATATGACTGAAATATTTATTTGTCAGACCATATTTGTGGATAGGTAGGTGGATGATGGATATGGTGGAGAAACGTCTGGTATAGGAGAATGCTTGAATCCAGTGTAGATTTAAGCATAACCAAACGAAGGAAGGCTAGAAAATAGAGGTGAATGTGAGGGATTTTGATCGGGACTTGAAATGTCACTACTTCATAAGAACTCAAAATTTGACAAAACTCAACATAACAATAAGTAGCATATGCAAAGGTTTCATCATGTAAGCATTTGGCTCTGGATAGGCAATTAAACCACTAAGGAACTTTTCTCATTTTAATTTTCAAAAAGAAAACTCCGAGAATTCACCTTACTAGGATCAAGATGGGTTAAACTCATACTTTGATTATATCACGTCTCACAACAACTTAGACATGGTTTTGAAAGCACTTGCTCCCACAAGGTTAAAGATTGAAGGTAGGATCACGACAAATGCCAATAAGTTCAAATTTTTAGGAGAGTGTCAGGTTGTATACGAAATACTTACAAGAAATTAACAGAGCAACTATTCATCATTTACTTTAAGCAAGGGTATAAATAAAGCTCTAGCATTATAGCTAGGAGTTAGTTTATTCATCCTAAAAACAGAAATCTTTTTGTTGTTTTCGAATTATGCAAATTTTTATAACTTTTCTTTTATTCAGGGTAACCAAAACAGTAAATATTTTTGGTGTGTCATGGCAATTTTCAGGATTTAAGATATCAATTTGATACAGAGCATTCGGGGTACTCACCTGGTGATCTTCCCCCAAGCTTAGTTCTTGCAAGTGATTGCCATCAAACTGAGCTTCAGCATTACCTGGCATTGCCTCCCGCAAGCTTGATTATTCCCTGGGTGACGACGATGCTGCTTTTGTTGCTCACTTATGTTAGGCGAATTCACTTCTCTCTCTACTCTTTTTCTGCCTCCTCTATTTCTAGAAATGACTGTCTGATGAGCAGTTGTTTCTCTCGTGCTGCTGTTTGGACCATTTGCAAAGTGTCGGGGGCTTGGATTTCACACATCTGATCTGATGATACTACTCCCATGGATGAATGTCTCTTGTTGGATCTCCCACTCCGAACATCATATTTTTGCCTTAAGCCTGATATTTTCCCAAAGTAACACAATTTCGGTCGCGGCCAGCTGTTTATTCCCAATCAGACTGAGTGGAATGATAGAGGTGGATATTTGTTGGAGTTGACTCCTTTACATCCTTGCAGTTTGCCACCAACCATAGTTGATGGTTGCTCGCCATGCTTGTGATGTCAGGTGGCTCATTGGCGTGCTGACTCATGTTGCGCCATGCTTGTGATGTCAGGTGGCTCATTGGCGCATTGACTCATGAGTAGAGTAGATTGACCTGACCTCTGGTAAATCTTGTTGTGTGTCTGGCCAGGGGAAGGGAATTAAGGAATGACCACTCGTAGCATTCCTCCATACTTGGGTGATGTCCCTAAGTAGATTTTATACCACTTGCAACCTCCTACTATAGAGACATCTGGTCTTGTGGTGTTCAAGATGTCCTCTCGGGATGAGAGATGGCCTTTATGTTTGCTTCCCAAGTGATGCAGAGCATGGTCAATGTATTGCAGCAATCAACCGTTGTCGTAGGTTGAACATCGAGGTCCTTCCTTTCAGGGGTTGGATCAGAGGATGGGTGCCTCATGGCATATTCTCCCCCAAGCTTGATTCCTATGGTGTGAAGAAACAACTCCTTTGTGTGAAGTTTTCATGTTCCTCTTTGTCATTCATTTTGATTCCAGTGGAAGACTTGTCCAATCATTGTGCGAAGAGATACTCAAGGCTGAGGGTGGATCACGTGATGGAATTTTCGTTCCTCGATTATGACCTCCAGAAACCTCCTTCTACCTTTCCCTGCATGTTAGGGTTCGACGTGGACTTTGTCTACCTAACAGGATTTCATATTGGTTGGGCAAAGTAGAGGGCTAGCTTAGCTGATCAGGATAAGCTAACCTATGATATCACTAATTGGAAGATCTTATGGTCCTAGGATCTTTAGCATGAAGAACGTTTGGTCTCTAGTGCTACCATGATAGCACTACTATGGAAGATCGTAGTACGATGAAGGTTTTGTTCCAAGAGCTATCACTAACAGGCATTTTGAAACTGACCTCTAAAAAGAGAATGTTGAAAAATAGCTGTTAGAAGGGTTACCTTCATTGACACTGGAGGTATCGATGCTAAAATTCCACCTCAGTAAACAATAGAGCTCTTGCTCCATGGTTGGTCAGTGGAATGTAATGTCACGGATATGTATCAAGTTCTGCTTCATTGGCTTTCAAATTTTGGTTGTCTCTTTAGAAGCTTGTCAAATGCCAGACAATTTTCTCCTCCAAGCTTGGATTCTGCACTGATTGCTGATTCCAAGCTTGCTCCCTATCATGCTCTTATTGGGTTTGATACTTGTCGGGTATGACATGTGCCACCAGTCATTGACTACATATCATGACCTCAACATTCTCACCATGCTTGTAGACTTTGATTTGTGTTTGCCCTTGTGGTGCTTAAGACGGGGCTCTGCTTGCGATCAGAGCTGTCTATGCCGGCTGAATTTGGGATCTACACCACAACGCCACAGGTACGCAATCCTGCCGTGGGGCAGTAGACCAGTGGCCTACTAGCTGTGCAAATTCAAGCATGGATGATAGCAAAATGTGGTATACGATTGCATGTCACCTTGCTAAAATTTCCCAAAAAGGGCAAGAGGTTGAGCACGAGAATGTCGGAGACGAGGAGAAGGACGATCCGCCGCACAGACCACCAAGCTCAGCGAAGAAGGCCTTGTCCCGCTTTCGGTTGTCCTTCTGTTAGCTCTTTAAAGCCTTCCTGAAGTTCTTGATCTTCTCAGGAGCGATGCTTGGTGTGGTCACGCTTGCCATAGTCATGCTTGCCGGAGTGGTACTTGTTGGAGTCGCGGGAGTGGCTCTTGCCCTTCTTGTAGTAGTCGTTCTGCTTGTTCGGGCATTCAGGCGATGAAGTGGCCGACCTTTCCGCACTCGAAGCACTTGGGCCTCTCTCCCCTCTTCTTGCTCATCCGGTTGTCATAGGCGTGCTGAAAGCAGCTAGACACCAGGCAAAGCTCATCATCCCCTAGTGACGCTAACTGCTCCTCTGTAACAGACATAAGAGCAGAAAACGAAAAGTTGTGAATCTGGGGGTTAGTTGTGGCATCACTGGAGGGAGAAGACAAGGCTAGGCTCTTGGAGCCAGTACAAGCGAGAGAATCTCTCAACTTGTAATCCACCTCAGTGGCCTTGAGCTTGCTGTAAAGAGCCTCCACTCCTAATTGTGTCATAGGCCTCAGACTCGATGATCGAGTTAACCTTGATCTCCCATATCTTCCTGTCCAACACATACAACAATTTGATAGCTTACTGATGGTCGGTGTATGGGATCCTCTCAGGGCTAGAGTTAACATGCAACTTGTTGATGATCCATTGAAAATGACCAAACAAGTCATCGATGGACTCACCAGGCCTCTAAACGAAATGCTCATATTCGCGCCTGTAAGTCTCAACGAGACGCCCCTTGATAGTAGCAGTGCCCTGTGGCGGAACCGCCGATTTAATCCAGGCTAAGCACACCTGCCACCTCTGGCTTGCAGTGCGATTAGACCGAACTAAACCCGGTCGTCCGTCGAGAGTCATTCGACTCCCGATATTACCTTTTCCCAGAGGAACCGACATCATACACATCTGACTCACGATGGAGCCACAACAGAAACATCATCACAGGCAGTTGAATAGCATAAAATTAGACTTAGTTACAAACCAGTTTTTACATAAAATACAAGTCCAACATAATGTTATACGGTAGCAAGTTTGAAAGTTTCTCGCAGCGGAAATATAAGTTTAGGGGTCACCATGTTATCACCAAAAGATTTGCATTAGAGGTACAACATCGAGCCCACCGATGTTGCCCTCGTGCCACTCAGTCACCTCATCCTAAATGAGGGCATGCCCCGCCTCCAACACAAGTGCACACCATGAACTCCATACCTGCGCTCAAAATGTGGGGGCAAACCCTGAGTACTAATTACTCAGTAGGTCTTAATGGATTTGGCTTACGGCTGACGCGAAGCGGCTTACTAGCAAGTGTATCCTTAGCCTTTAGTTTTAAACAGTAACATGTGTAACATAAATAGTAAGTTTTTATCATTTATAGAACCTTCAACACAACTGTAACTTGCAGAAAGGTAAACAGTCCAATTCAATCATGTGGTATTCCAAAAACCATGAGTATTAAACACCGAGAGTTTAAGTAGTTACTACGTTGCCCGTGTGCATTATCAGCATTCCCACACCCGGTGGGCATCGAATCGATTTTTAATTCCCGGGAATAACTATCATGCCAGGGGTATATGCTTACTAGCCATCGCGTTCCCACATATAGCCCCCATCTCCACCTGTCTTGTCCCAAGATTCAAAGCGCCCCCACCTAACCCCCGGGTTGTGCCCCCTCAGGAGCGATACCACGGCCGCACCGGGTCAGCCCTCCCTTAGGAGCGATACCACGGCCGCACCGGGTCAGCCCTCCCTCGAGTACAAGCGCCCCCGGGCCCATCGGCCTCCAGCAAGTGGATGGGCGGAGCCTCGAAAACTCCGGACAAACCCAGGTAAGACTTCACCGGTCCCATTTCCCGGTTAAGCACTCTAGCAATGTTATGCCGATCAGCAGGCGAACAGCGAACGGGCCTTATGCGACTCGGGCGGAGTCCAAAGTGCAACCTCATGGAAAGCATATACTGAAATAAATCTCCGCCCGGTCTCCATTTAATTCATGAGCAACAATAATAAATGACATAACTATAAGCTTTTGTAACTTTGAAAAACACCTACGTGACGAGTCCACACACTCGTGTCTACTCGTATCTAGCGAATTCTAGGCATACTCGTCCTACGAACTCTATGTATAGGTGCTAGGGCCAGGGCGGCCAGGGAGTCTAATGCAACTGGTTTCAAGCAACTCCTAATGCATATGCGTAATCATCAAGTATAATTTGTTTGCTGGGTTGAGTATGGTCCTGCCTACCTTCCTCGTTAGGGTCAGTAGCTGCCTCCTGAGCGAAGTCGGGCTCTTGTTGTTGGTCCTCTGGCTCTGGGTGCAGCTCCTCCTCGGGCTCCTCCGCGACGGGTTGGTTCGGCGGTGGTTCTTCGTTCGCGGAATCTATATGCATGACATGATGCAATTGGAGCATGTATTAGTGCAATGCAAGAAATCAAGGGTTATGGAATAATATTATGTATTTTCGTGATAAAGCTTGTTTAACTTTATGAAATCGTACAAGCCATCACCTATGATAGTTTAGCTTGTCACATATGACTACGTGGGGTGTGTGACTGAATAGCACCGAGTTATGCGAAAAGACCGGTGCTTACTATTATCCAGAACTCTCTTCCATTGTTACCAATGTGCTCAATTACTAGGCAAGGGTAATATAGTAAATATACAGCAAGCATTTAAGCTAACAAATTCTTATACTAAGCCTCGGCATACTAGCAATGTTGTTGCCCTAAACTCAGAAGCTTTGACTTCTATTTAACCTATATTTTCTATTTATTAAATTAAACATGCATGAACTTAACAGTTTCAAAACACTAACTGTTCTTGACATGCCTAGAATCCCATTTCAACAGTGAGCACTTTATGCTATAGGGAGCACAAAAAAAATATGTAAAACTATATAGAGCCTAATTTTGATATAAACAACATTTCCTCATTTATTTCCATGCTAAAAGCACATGTAGGGGCAAAATGGTAATTTAACAGTGAACATTTGAGCTACCAAAATTTATACAGAGCCTACACAGAATAATAAGGCCTCTGCCCAAATTTCATAATTTTTGAAGTTCATTTTACCCATATTTCCTATTTATCAAGGTTTTTCATGCATGCACACAATCAGGGGTAATTTGGTACTTCCTACTCAACCATCATATTCCCTAGACAGATCTATTCAAAAGGATTTCAATGCAACTAATTTGGTATTTTTCTGATTTTTATTGAATTTTCTAGGATTTTTCAAAGGTTTCTGTCGAAATAATCAATTTAAAATGAAAATCAACAGAACCAGGGGCTAGATTGTGATTATTTCGGAACCCCAGGGGCTAGTACGCTAGATTTACAAGACTCAGCGTACAGCGCGGTGGACCGATTCGCAAATATGAGAAAAAGCAGGGGCCGGATCTAAAATTTGCCCGGCCCCCTTCTTCTTCCTCGCGACGGCCGCGGCCGCGCGGGAGGGCGCGCTCGCCGCGGCCGCGACACGGGTTGGGGAGGGTGTTCCCCGTGCGGGGCTTCTACCTCGGCGTGGCGGTGACGGCGGAGACGGCGTGGGCGAGGCGGGCGGCGGAGATGAACCGAGGGTGAACCGGCGCGGCGCGACGTCGAGGCGAGGTCGAATCTCGGCGTCCGGGCGGGGAACGGCGACGAGGTCTAGGGCGCGAGGTGCGCGGGAGCGAGGCGAAGGTCGCGGGGTAGGTGGGGAGGCACGGGGAGCGACGGAGGGAGCGGCGCGAGCTCGAGCTCGGAGCTCGCCGTCAATGGCGGCGTGAACTGGCGCGGCGGGGAAAAACAGAGAGGCCGAGCGGAGGGAGTTCAGGGCGGGTGCGCGAATGGGGCTCGGGGAAGGAGGCCGAGGCCTCGCCCTCGCCTTGGAGGCGCGCCGTGCGCGCTGTCCGCGCGCGGCAGCGGCGCGTGGCCGCGGCGGCCGGGGAGGCCAGGCGCGTGGCCACGGCGCTCAGCGGCCAGCGCCGCGTGGGCGCGCCCGGGCGGAGAGGGAAGAGGGAGGCGCGCGGGTGAGCTGGGTCTATGGGCCGGTGGGGCTGACAGGTGGGGCCAGGGACGGGGATGAAGATCAGGGTGCATGGACCGAGTGCATGGAGCGAGGGAGCCGGTGGGGCCCACCGCGACGGGTGTCGGGCGGAAACCCGCAGTTCTGACAAGTGGGACCCAGCTGTCATAGACTCGTGAGGAAAAGAAAAACCCGAAAAATGAAAAAACAGATTTGACCACTGACCAGGTTTCTGATTTTCGCAAATTTGACCAATTTACGAGCCGAATTTGAAAAGGACCCAATTGAATGAAATGTTCTACCCTTTGAGATCTACAACTTTGTCAAAAGCACAAATTTCAAATTCTGGCTCTAAGTTTGATTTAAATTTGAATTTAACTGTCAGCCCTCAGTTTGGACTGAGAATTATTTTCCTTAGATAATTCAAATGTCCTATTTCTAGCCATTTTCTCCCAAAAGTATTTTTGACAAAGTTGTTCAAGATTTCATGGCCTAAAACTTTCCCAATTGGACCTTTGCATGAAAAGGACTCTAGGATATAGAAAAATGAAGAATTCTAAATAAGCCAGATTTGGAGTGTGTTTGTTGGGTAACACCAAAAGTCCCTTTACACTAAGTTAAGCCCATTTTCCATCCAAGCTCTAATTGACAAAGTTGTTTACCACCTTAAGACCTACAAGTTTGGTATAAGAAGTTC
This sequence comes from Paspalum vaginatum, assembly GCA_030272315.1. Taxonomy (NCBI): domain Eukaryota; kingdom Viridiplantae; phylum Streptophyta; class Magnoliopsida; order Poales; family Poaceae; genus Paspalum; species Paspalum vaginatum. The sequence continues at coordinate 30,228,439 of CM059013.1, read as the reverse complement.
TACCTAAATCTCCCTAGGATTTATGTTATGCTCACATTTATAGCATCATTTTTGCAAAACTGAATGCATCACTTAGCTATTTTCACCATGTTTACTCAAATGCACATTAGTATGCGATGAAATGATGCTTATGAGAAATAATTAAACAAAGTATGCACTTGATAATGTTCGGGAGATGCCTAGGGCATCACAACCCACCCCCCTTAAAGAAATCTCGTCCCGAGATTTTTGAAGTGACGTGGGTGGTTAAGTTGGTTGTAGTTAGTGTTGGGTGCATGTATTGAGTTTAGACCCTGAAGCTAAGCTGTTGTAACATACCGAGTTGAGGTGGATGGTAGAAAACCAGGATACTTAGTGTGTAGGTATTCTTCTTGCTCCCAAGTGGCTTCTTCTTCGGAGTGATTACTCCATTGAACTTTGTAAAAGTTGATTGTTTTCCGACGGGTTGATCTTTGCTTTTGATCGAGGATTTTTATGGGATGTTCTTCGTATGTGAGATCTGGTTCAATCTGAATTTGAGAGGTATCTACCACTTTTTCCGGCACTCTTAAGCACTTCTTTAGTTGTGAGACGTGAAACACATCGTGAACCGCAGCCAGATGTGGTGGTAATTCTAACCGGTAAGCGACGGCTCCACATTTCTCAATGATTTTGAATGGACCGACGTACCTTGGTGCTAACTTCCATTTCACCCCAAACCGTTGTATCCCTTTCATCGGAGATACTTTGAGATACACATGATCCCCCTCATCAAAGACTAGTGGCCTCCTCCTTTTATCCGAGTAACTTTTCTGTCTGGACTGTGCTCTTTTGAGATGGTGGTGTATGAGTTTCACTTGTTCTTCGGCTTCTATCACTAAATCAGGGCCAAAGGTAACACGCTCTCCTGGTTCGGACCAGTTTAGTGGTGTTCTGCATCTCTTACCATAAAGAGCCTCGAAAGGAGCCATTTCTAAGCTCTTTTGGTAACTATTGTTATAAGCAAACTCTGCCAAGGGTAGACACTCATCCCACTTGGTGGAGTAAGTTAGTGCACAGGCCCTTAACATGTCTTCTAGGACTTGATTTACTCTTTCTACTTGACCACTGGTTTGAGGATGGTAAGCGGAACTGCGTACAAGAGTAGTGTCCAAGGCAGTCTGCAGTTGCTCCCAGAAGCGGGAAACGAACAGAGAACCCCTATCTGAGGTGATTGTTCGCGGCACCCCGTGTAAGGATAGGATCTTGGAAAGGTACAACTCAGCGTACTGCTTTGCTCGATAGGTGGTCTTGACTGGAATGAAATGAGCAGATTTCGTGAGCCTATCGATAATTACCCATATGGAGTCATATCCTTTTTGGGTACGAGGTAAACCCACAACAAAATCCATGTGTATATCCTCCCATTTCCACGCTGGAACATCAAGCGGTTGAAGCATTCCAGCGGGCCTTAGGTGATCGGCTTTTACTTTCTTACACACGTCGCACTCAGATACGTACCTGGCGATCTCCCGCTTCATGCGGGTCCACCAAAACTTTTGCTTTAAGTCTTGATACATCTTATTGCTGCCCGGATGTATTGTGAACATTGAAGTGTGCGCTTCTTCCAGTATTTTCTTCCTCAACTCCACGTCCTTGGGTACCACTAGACGATTCTTGAACCACAGGACGCCTTGGTCATCAAGTGTGAAACACGCCTTCTTCTCTTCACTAATACCTTCATGAATATATGCCATACCCTTATCTTGCTTCTGAGCTTCTATGATTTGTGCCTTGATAGAGGGTTCAATAATGATATTATAAAGTTCTGCATGCTGTCCCGGAGGTGTTTCAATGTCATTCATCTCACAGCAGATCACTCTTGCTGTAGGTCGGACTTCTATTACATTGCAATGGGCTTTTCGGCTTAGTGCATCTGCTACCACATTGGCCTTGCCTGGGTGGTAGTGTATCTCCAGATCATAATCTTTTATCAACTCTAACCACCGCCTCTGCCTCATATTAATTTCGGGTTGTGTGAAAATGTATTTGAGACTCTTATGATCAGTGTAGATGTGACATGTGTTGCCTAACAGATAGTGTCTCCATATCTTTAGTGCATGAACTACTGCGGCTAACTCAAGGTCATGTGTTGGGTAGTTTGCTTCATGTTTTCTCAATTGATGGGAGGCATAAGCAATTACTCTTCCTTCTTGCATCAAGACACAGCCAAGTCCGTTACCGGAGGCATCACAGTATACCTCAAATGGCTTGGTAATGTCCGGTTGAGCTAGCACTGGTGCTGAGGTTAACAATTTCTTCAATGTTTGAAAAGCTTCTTCACAATTCGGATTCCAAATGAATTTTGCATTTTTCTTGGTCAACGAGGTCATGGGTTTTGCAATTTTGGAGAAATCTTTGATAAAGCGGCGGTAGTAGCCCGCTAAACCAAGAAAACTCTGGATTTCAGTCACGGTCTCTGGTTGTTTCCAATTTAGTACATCTTCTACTTTGTTAGGGTCAACTGCGACTCCTTTCTCAGATAGTATGTGACCCAAGAAACCCACTTCTTTCAGCCAGAACGCACACTTGCTAAACTTGGCGTAAAGCTTATGCTCTCTAAGCCGAGTGAGTACGATCCTTAAGTGCTCTTCATGTTCTTTTTCATTTCTGGAGTAGATCAGTATGTCATCTATGAATACCACCACGAACTTATCGAGTTCATTCATGAACACCGAGTTCATCATATACATGAAGAAAGCCGGTGCGTTGGTTAGCCCAAATGACATGACCAAGTACTCATACAAGCCGTATCTAGTGGAGAATGTTGTCTTGGGTATATCCTCTTTTCTAATCTTTATCTGATAGTAGCCAGACCTTAGGTCAATTTTAGAAAAGACCTTAGCCCCAGCTAACTGATCAAATAGAATATCGATGTGTGGCAGTGGGTATTTGTTTTTGACGGTCACTGCATTCAGTGGTCGATAGTCAACACACAGTCTTTTCCCACCATGATCCTTTTTCTCAACAAAGAGGGCTGGACAACCCCACGGTGATGAACTAGGCCTAATGAACCCTTTGTCTAATTGTTCTTGTAGCTGTGTTTTCAATTCCTTCAGATCATCAGGTGGCATCCTGTATGGTCTTTTTGACACAGGTGCCGTGCCTGGAACGAGTTCAATGGCAAATTCTACATCCCGTTTTGGTGGTAATCCAGGAAGTTCTTCCGGAAACACGTCCGGGAATTCACACACTACCGGTATCTTCTTAACTTCTTGTAGTTCAGTCGCATTAACTGTGGGGGTCATGTGTTTTTGGTTTGGCATGTGTATTCGTAGAATCTTGCCGCTGACACTAGACCTTAACTGCACTGTCCTGCTGCCAATATCCAGGACTGCATTGTTTTCTGTCATCCAATTCATCCCTAAGATGATATCAATCCCCCGGTGTGGCAGCACCACAGGGTTGATTGTGAAATCTTCCTTTCCTATACTCAGACTTAACCCTTTCACTATCAGATTTGTATTTATCGGGTTCCCAAGCGCGGTGATTTGATATTTCTCTTTTATACGTGAAGTCTTTACCCCGTGCTTAGATGTATATGACTGACTAATGAAAGTATGAGTAGCCCCTGAATCAAATAACACGACGGTCGGCTGACCGTTGACCATGAATGTACCGGCGAGAACAGGCTCTCCTGCAAGGATCTGCTCCATGTGCACATAATGCACTCGACCTGTCTTGGGTACGAATCCCTTCGACTTGCTCTGCTGGTTTCCACCCGCAGGAATAGGACCTTGGATCCTGCGAGCCGCTCTGCAATCCTTGCTGAAATGGCCGATCTTGCCGCAGTTGTAACAGGGAGTGCCCGGCCCCGGAACAATGAGAGCACGGGGAGCTGGCAACTGTGCGGGTGCTCGATAGATGGGATACTGTTGCTGCGGTGCCGCTCGATGGATCCATCTTGGTTGGTTGGGCCGGACCACATAGCGAGGCTGCTGATAATTTTGCTGTTGAGGTTTGTATGCGGTCTTCTGCTTCTGTGAAGGACCAGTCGCTGATGTGTTGGCTAGCCTTTTGCGCTTCTGATCCTCGTTAGCGGCATGGAGACGATTCTCCATGTCGAGAGCAGTGTCTACCAGCTCAGTGAAGCTCTGGTAGCGCCGTGCCAGGTGAGTCCGGAGGGTAGGGTCAAGGCCCTCTAGGAGTCTCTCGGCCCGCTTCGGCTCAGTAGCAACATCTCTCAGAGCATACTGAGAGAGGTGGATAAAGGTCTGCACATATTGCATGACGGTCCTGTTACCCTGCCTGAGGTCTCGGAACTCACGACGCTTTTGCTCCATCAAACTTGCCGGGATGTAGTGGGCCCGGAAAGCCTGACGGAACTCCTCCCATGTGGGCTCATGGCCCTCTTCCTGCATGGCGAGGAAAGTGGCGTACCATGCCCCCGCAGGCCCATGAAGGAGCTGAGCAGCAAATCGAGCCTTCTCTTGCTCGTTGATCCCTGGCAAAAGGGTGAACTTGGACTGGACGGTGCGAAGCCAGTCGTCTGCCGCCAGTGGTTCGGGGCAGTTGGTGAAAACTGGGGGTCGCAGCCCCTCGAAATCTTGGTAGGTGATGCCACGTGGCCGGTACTCCCGCGGCTGCAGTTGCCCACGGGCCTGGCGGTCTTCTGCTAATAACCGAATCAGCTTCAGCCTGCTGGACCACCAGAGTGGCCAACTCCGGCTGGGGTGGAGCGCCTTGCGCTGACTGCCCCGATGATTGACCATTGCGAGTGTTCACCATCTGCAAAATGGAGCCATATAGGTTCAGTCCAATAGCCCTTGCGCAGAAATATGGTGACAGCAAGATCATAGGACTATAGGCAATTTGTGAGTACAGGTAAACTTGTAATAAAACAGTTAGATTCTATCTCGCAAGGCCAAGCAATAGCACGTTGTCACCGGGTCGTGCAGTTTCGCGTGATGTAAACAGTAGCTTCTGACTTTTAACAACTTGATTACCAAATCGACCGGCTAGGTCTTATCATCATTAGAAAAGTTGTCCTAAATTCTTAGGCTTTGCACAATAGAAGCTGCTGGACTCCGAGTTTCAAACTCAATCGTGCCATTTTCCAAGCTTAAAGGCATCGCATCATTCCACATTGTCCATACGCATCCAGCAGTTACTACAACCATACTTATAGAGTCTTAACAAACTAAGGGTTTACTTAGTACACATGTGGGCCATCTCGTCCATCGCATCGAAACACTAGCCTAAGCTTCTACATCGGGTTACATGACGTACATAAGTGAGTTCTCTCGACCTCACCATTGTTTAGTACAGTCATGGCAAATTGCACGGAGCGGTATAATACAAAACATCGCTCATAACGTGCACCATTTACAAAAGGCTTCACCACACATTGCTACCATCCAACTCTCTAACGCCCGTTACGCGCGTCAGACACCATGCTGTCCTCATCCTCCACCACAGGGGCAACTGAAGGGTCCTGCTCGTATTGCGCCAGGCGCTGCTGTGCCTCGGCCAACTCTGCCTCCAGCTCCTCAATACGGTCCTGTGCATACATGTGCTGGTCGCGGTAGTGAGAGACACGGTCCTCGGCACGGAGGTACATCCCGTGTACGCTGTGAGCAAACTGCATGGTTGCAGCATAGGGCCTGGTGTCAATCCGCTCCTCCAGCATGTTGTGACGATGGAGCCACTCATCGTCGTAGCCGTCGGTGGGGAGGTAGCGCAGCACTGACATCCCTGCTGCACCCGAGGAGCTGAGTGAGGTGATGGCTGCCAAGGTGACCTTGTCGTAAGCGTCCTCCTCATTGGCCCCGTAGACGGTGATCGTCTGCCGGACCGCGGTGTGGCTCGAAGGAAGGACAACACTGGCCATGCAGTGTCCCTCCGCGTGCACTGTCTGCACGGAGAAGAAGGGGCACGGTCTGCGCCTCATCTCACGCAGAGCCCGACAAAGGATCTGCGCGAGGCCGTTCTCCTCACGACAACGGGTGTGGACCATCCCGTTCTCAAGCTGAGGAGGGGTGTGGGTCACTGGTGGAAGGGGAGCAGCCCTTCCCTCCTGTAAGCGGAGTCCCCTCGCACTGGTGGCTTTGCGGGCGGTTTGCTTGGTCCTGGCCATCTGTTTTTAAATAAGAGACTTTAATCAGTGATAGGCATAGGTTGCATATAATTTCAACGGTTAAGTGGGTGATGTGTGCAGAAGACATCTTTGAACTTTCATTTTACTTATTTGACTTTTAGCAATAATCCCCCAAGTATGAACAAGTAAAAGTAAACATGATGCATGACTCGTCCTATTCGATCTCACATCACACACCTTATGTATAATTTATATATCTAGCGAGTATCCGGTGACATATATGCACGGCACTCCCTAATGCAACTAGTCGTTCTCTACTCGTTCTTAATTTCGCACGTGGTTAGTGTACCTGCAGAAAAATGCATGCTCATACCAACATCATCACCATGACCAAACATTACCACTCTAACCCTAGAAGTGGTATCCACGAATTTCTTTAAGCTATGTCTAGTGGACGACGTAGTGGCGCCATTTCTCCCAACACACCCAGTGTTCCTCCAGTACTGGGGAATTACTGGGGAGAGAAACGGTGGCCAACAAGATCTAGCTATAATTTTGGTTGAAGGAAAAGTGGTCACGAAACACTCCAATGGCGTGACCACCCCCCTTAAAGAGTTCTGCCCTATCAGCATGAATGCAGGGTTCGCAACAGTCCGCAAATCCCAATAGCGCTCCGCTAGTACTGGGGATAGCTATGGCCGAAATGTTGCTTCCCAAAGCGCCGAATATGCATATGAGTTCTATCTAGGTCAGAATGTTAGCGATGTCACCTGGTATTTCACTAACATCCTTAATATGGGCATATCGATACTCTCATTTTTCAAATACTTCGAAAAGGGTTTTCAAAAATAGGTTTGCAAATCAAGACTGGATGATATGTCTGTTGTCTGTGTATGATCGGCTCTGATACCAGCTGTGGCGGAACCGCCGATTTAATCCGGGCTAAGCACACCTGCCACCTCTGGCTTGCAGTGCGATTAGACCGAACTAAACCCAGTCGTCCGTCGAGAGTCATTCGACTCCCGATATTACCTTTTCCCAGAGGAACCGACATCATACACATCTGACTCACGATGGAGCCACAACAGAAACATCATCACAGGCAGTTGAATAGCATAAAATTAGACTTAGTTACAAACCAGTTTTTACATAAAATACAAGTCCAACATAATGTTATACGGTAGCAAGTTTGAAAGTTTCTCGCAGCGGAAATATAAGTTTAGGGGTCACCATGTTATCACCAAAATATTTGCATTAGAGGTACAACATCGAGCCCACCGATGTTGCCCTCGTGCCACTCAGTCACCTCATCCTAAATGAGGGCATGCCCCGCCTCCAACACAAGTGCACACCATGAACTCCATACCTGCGCTCAAAATGTGGGGGCAAACCCTGAGTACTAATTACTCAGCAGGTCTTAATGGATTTGGCTTACGGCTGACGCGAAGCGGCTTACTAGCAAGTGGATCCTTAGCCTTTAGTTTTAAACAGTAACATGTGTAACATAAATAGTAAGTTTTTATCATTTATAGAACCTTCAACACAACTGTAACTTGCAGAAAGGTAAACAGTCCAATTCAATCATGTGGTATTCCAAAAACCATGAGTATTAAACACTGAGAGTTTAAGTAGTTACTACGTTGCCCGTGTGCATTATCAGCATTCCCACACCTGGTGGGCATCGAATCGATTTTTAATTCCCGGGAATAACTATCATGCCAGGGGTATATGCTTACTAGCCATCGCGTTCCCACATATAGCCCCCATCTCCACCTGTCTTGTCCCAAGATTCAAAGCGCCCCCACCTAACCCCCGGGTTGTGCCCCCTCAGGAGCGATACCACGGCCGCACCGGGTCAGCCCTCCCTTAGGAGCGATACCACGGCCGCACCGGGTCAGCCCTCCCTCGAGTACAAGCGCCCCCGGGCCCATCGGCCACCAGCAAGTGGATGGGCGGAGCCTCGAAAACTCCGGACAAACCCAGGTAAGACTTCACCGGTCCCATTTCCCGGTTAAGCACTCTAGCAATGTTATGCCGATCAGCAGGCGAACAGCGAACGGGCCTTATGCGACTCGGGCGGAGTCCAAAGTGCAACCTCATGGAAAGCATATACTGAAATAAATCTCCGCCCGGTCTCCATTTAATTCATGAGCAACAATAATAAATGACATAACTATAAGCTTTTGTAACTTTGAAAAACACCTACGTGACGAGTCCACACACTCGTGTCTACTCGTATCTAGCAAATTCTAGGCATACTCAGTCCTACGAACTCTATGTATAGGTGCTAGGGACAGGGCGGCCAGGGAGTCTAATGCACCTGGTTTCAAGCAACTCCTAATGCATATGCGTAATCATCAAGTATAATTTGTTTGCTGGGTTGAGTATGGTCCTGCCTACCTTCCTCGTTAGGGTCAGTAGCTGCCTCCTGAGCGAAGTCGGGCTCTTGTTGTTGGTCCTCTGGCTCTGGGTGCAGCTCCTCCTCGGGCTCCTCCGCGATGGGTTGGTTCGGCGGTGGTTCTTCGTTCGCGGAATCTATATGCATGACATGATGCAATTGGAGCATGTATTAGTGCAATGCAAGAAATCAAGGGTTATGGAATAATATTATGTATTTTCGTGATAAAGCTTGTTTAACTTTAAGAAATCGTACAAGCCATCACCTATGATAGTTTAGCTTGTCACATATGACTACGTGGGGTGTGTGACTGAATAGCACCGAGTTATGCGAAAAGACCGGTGCTTACTATTATCCAAAACTCTCTTCCATTGTTACCAATGTGCTCAATTACTAGGCAAGGGTAATATAGTAAATATACAGCAAGCATTTAAGCTAACAAATTCTTATACTAAGCCTCGGCATACTAGCAATGTTGTTGCCCTAAACTCAGAAGCTTTGACTTCTATTTAACCTATATTTTCTATTTATTAAATTAAACATGCATGAACTTAACAGTTTCAAAACACTAACTGTTCTTGACATGCCTAGAATCCCATTTCAACAGTGAGCTCTTTATGCTATAGGGAGCACAAAAAAAATATGTAAAACTATATAGAGCCTAATTTTGATATAAACAACATTTCCTCATTTATTTCCATGCTAAAAGCACATGTAGGGGCAAAATGGTAATTTAACAGTGAACATTTGAGCTACCAAAATTTATACAGAGCCTACACAGAATAATAAGGCCTCTGCCCAAATTTCATAATTTTTGAAGTTCATTTTACCCATATTTCCTATTTATCAAGGTTTTTCATGCATGCACACAATCAGGGGTAATTTGGTACTTCCTACTCAACCATCATATTCCCTAGACAGATCTATTCAAAAGGATTTCAATGCAACTAATTTGGTATTTTTCTGATTTTTATTGAATTTTCTAGGATTTTTCAAAGGTTTCTGTCGAAATAATCAATTTAAAATGAAAATCAACAGAACCAGGGGCTAGATTGTGATTATTTCGGAACCCCAGGGGCTAGTACGCAAGATTTACAAGACTCAGCGTACAGCGCGGTGGACCGATTCGCAAATATGAGAAAAGGCAGGGGCCGGATCTAAAATTTGCCCGGCCCCCTTCTTCTTCCTCGCGACGGCCGCGGCCGCGCGGGAGGGCGCGCGCGCGCCGGCGAGCCGGAGCTCGCCGCGGCCGCGACACGGGTTGGGGAGGGTGTTCCCCGTGCGGGGCTTCTACCTCGGCGTGGCGGTGACGGCGGAGACGGCGTGGACGAGGCGGGCGGCGGAGATGAACCGAGGGTGAACCGGCGCGGCGCGACGTCGAGGCGAGGTCGAATCTCGGCGTCCGGGCGGGGAACGGCGACGAGGTCTAGGGCGCGAGGTGCGCGGGAGTGAGGCGAAGGTCGCGGGGTAGGTGGGGAGGCACGGGGAGCGACGGAGGGAGCGGCGCGAGCTCGAGCTCGGAGCTCGCCGTCAATGGCGGCGTGAACTGGCGCGGCGGGGAAAAAGCAGAGAGGCCGAGCGGAGGGAGTTCAGGGCGGGTGGCGCGAATGGGGCTCGGGGAAGGAGGCCGAGGCCTCGCCCTCGCCTTGGAGGCGCGCCGTGCGCGCTGTCCGCGCACGGCAGCGGCGCGTGGCCGCGGCGGCCGGGGAGGCCGGCGCGTGGCCACGGCGCTCAGCGGCCAGCGCCGCGTGGGCGCGCCCGGGCGGAGAGGGAAGAGGGAGGCGCGCGGGTGAGCTGGGTCTATGGGCCGGTGGGGCTGACAGGTGGGGCCAGGGACGGGGATGAAGATCAGGGTGCATGGACCGAGTGCATGGAGCGAGGGAGCCGGTGGGGCCCACCGCGACGGGTGTCGGGCGGAAACCCGCAGTTCTGACAAGTGGGACCCAGCTGTCATAGACTCGTGAGGAAAAGAAAAACCCGAAAAATGAAAAAACAGATTTGACCACTGACCAGGTTTCTGATTTTCGCAAATTTGACCAATTTACGAGCCGAATTTGAAAAGGACCCAATTGAATGAAATGTTCTACCCTTTGAGATATACAACTTTGTCAAAAGCACAAAATTCAAATTCTGGCTCTATGTTTGATTTAAATTTGAATTTAACTGTCAGCCCTCAGTTTGGACTGAGAATTATTTTCTTTAGATAATTCAAATGTCCTATTTCTAGCCATTTTCTCCCAAAAGTCTTTTTGACAAAGTTGTTCAATATTTCATGGCCTAAAACTTTCCCAATTGGACCTTTGCATGAAAAGGACTCTAGGATATAGAAAAATGAAGAATTCTAAATAAGCCAGATTTGGAGTGTGTTTGTTGGGTAACACCAAAAGTCCCTTTACACTAAGTTAAGCCCATTTTCCATCCAAGCTCTAATTGACAAAGTTGTTTACCACCTTAAGACCTACAAGTTTGGTATAAGAAGTTCTACCTAAATCTCCCTAGGATTTAAGTTATGCTCACATTTATAGCATCATTTTTTGCGAAACTGAATGCATCACTTAGCTATTTTCACCATGTTTACTCAAATGCACATTAGTATGCGATGAAATGATGCTTATGAGAAATAATTAAACAAAGTATGCACTTGATAATGCTCGGGAGATGCCTAGGGCATCACATGCCCTCATGGTGTGCACTCAGCAGGGACCAGATCTGACGGGTGTTGGCGGTTCTTAGCCTACCGGATTTTACTCCGCAAGCACACGAGGACCCGGCTATCACCTACGGGCCAACCGAATGAACGGGCCTAGACTACACAGGCACACCACACGCTGTCACCGAGTGAGGCTACCAAGCAAATCTGCGTGGGCAGGATGGCACGCTACAAACGAGTTCAAGCAAAGCTTGAACAATAATAGGTCATCCTAAGCTAAAGGTGAAGAGCTAACCAGAGCCTAGCGTCTAAGTCTAGGGGTGAATTGTAGCACCGGCAAGCATAACAACGATCAATCAATTCTAGTTTCGCACAACTCAGGCTTCGAAATGGTGGACCAAAAAGGAAAATGCAACTACACCACTCGAATTACTAAGAGAGACAAAGATAAGTGCATAAAGTAGAAACATGAAGTACTTGCACTAGTCAATAATGGGAAAGTAATGCTGAAGATATCAAAATAGAATACATTACCCAAGATTCCGAATGACTCCGATACAGCAGACACTTCTCTAACTCCTAACCAAACACTATTTTCAGAGTGGAGGCACCTCCTGTGGGGTGCCTCCTCGAGAGGGAGAAGAGAATCACATGGTGAAAGGTACATTTTTGGAGTGGGATAGTGCCCCTCTACTTATAGCCTTGAGGTGGGGGCAGTCTTCCAAGAGTTCTCAAGGTGGGACTAATCCCAAAACACCTCTTGGGCTGCCACCTTCCTCCAGGCGGCCCAAGTGGGGGCCGGTCGGCCAGCCGATCAGGCCGGGCGGCCAGCCCACCAGACCCGTAGTGCTGACCTGCAACAGCCGTAATTTTTGCATCCAGACTCCAAATTGAGTGAACCAAAACTCCATTTTGATTCTTTCGACGTGCTTTTTGCAATGGTTTGATCCATGAGGACATTTGAGATACTTCATAGTGATGGAATTTGTGGTTCTTATCTCAAGCCCTTTGTGCGAGAATTCTCTCCTGCTCCAAATGATCTTCTTTTGTACGGAATATGAGCTTCTCCCTGTGATACATCGAAAACCACCAAAACTCGTGGAATTCGTTAGTGTTAGATATATAATGCATAGAACTTTATGTATACCCCATTTATTCACTGAAAGTTGGTGGTCGAAATCCTGCAATAATGACCACCAACAACGGGCAGTCTCGAGGTAGCTCACTCTCTCATAATCAACTGGACCAAGTCATGAGAAGAGAAAGTTAACAACCCTGGCATTCGCCTCATGATGAGCCACAATCGCTGGGGTAGTGCGCTGAGCAACTGGAAGCACCACAAAGTTCGCACTCTGAGTAGCATCCCATATGTCCTGGCCCTGGCTAAGCAAGAATGCCCTCATCCTACCCTTCCAGTAGGAGTAGCCATTAGAGCCAAGGAACGGAATCTTCCCGGAGTGAGTCATAGTCGCTACTGGTTTCTCACCGGTAAATGTATGAAGAAACCTGACCGGCTCTAATACAAATTGTAGGACCGAGACGTGCGACTTGAGGGGTGGTGAATAGGAGCACTTAAAAACTCAAAATCACAATCCCCAAGAAGGTGCTCTGCAAATCTTAAGAGAAACAAAACTAGGCACCGTCCACTGAACAGATACATGCCTAGCAGTGCAAGGGTGCCGTCCACTAAGAGGATATGCACCAATGCAAGAACGATCAAGATCCGACCAAGAATGGCACTGAGGCAATGAACTTTGCAAAAATCACCACACAACACTCACCGCACCAAGGTGCGTCTCACTGACTCACAGCAAGCAACACCGGACAAAAATCACCACACAACACTGCAGTTCCCTGGGAGAACCGGATTGTCCGGTGGCCAACACCGGACTATCCGGTGGAACCGAACTATTCGGTGCCTACTACCGCACTATCTGGTGGCACGGCCCGGACAGCGCCACACACCAGACTATCCGGTGGGCACTGCCGGACTATCCGTTGAAACCGGATTGCCCGGTGGCCTCTGCCGGATTATCCGATAGAGTCGCAGACAGGGGTTTTCCAACCCAAACCAGACCAAATCTTGTCTAGTCTTCACGAAATTTTGCATAGGCTATCTGGACCCTATTCCAAAGCTTTTCCCAAAAGATCAACGCAAAACGATCAAGGGATCAGTGGGAATTTCAGATTTCGTGAGATGGCAATCTTTGGGCAAGAAAGGGGGAAAACACAAAGGGGGCTTGCTCGTGGCAATCCAGCAGGATTGAGATAAACTATGTCATGATCTCCATGTCCTATCAAGTCCAAAACATCAGCAAGGGAAGGGATTCAAGCTTGGCCAACATAAACACCCAAAAGCCAAGGATTGAACCCAAAAACCAAAGAGAGAGGGGGAGGAGAAGAACACAAGGTTGCTTCACGAATTTGCTTCGATTAAGTGCCCAAGATGGGTCTAAAGATTCAGCATACAAGCAGAAATTTGTCCCAATCAACCACCCTCACATTCCCTCATGATTAGGAGGCTAAATCCTACTCTAACCTCCTTAACAATGGAGCTCAAGGCTTAAGGACGAAAATCACAAAGGAAAACCTATTCTAGGCAGCCAAGAGACACTCTAATGACCTGCCTTAGACCTATTTATACCCGAGTGCTGTTTAGACAGTTTTGCACTTAGGTCCCTACAACTAGACAGACCCTAAGGACTCAAACAAAAGATTACAGGATATTTCGGGACGGACGACCAAGATGAAGTCTTGATCTTCGTAAGTTCCATGCAATCCTCGGATGTTCTCCACTTGGCCAGTAGTCCAATCCACGATACGCCCCCAGTTTTGAAGTCATAAACCGGGAAACTTTAGGAAGTCACCGCATGGGCCAGATTTGGCCCATCTTCTCTATCTTGGCGAGTCAAGGCCCAACTCACCAAGGCTTGGGTAGCTTGGTTGACGGTTTTGAGCTGAAGCCGCCAAAGCCTCCCTCGCACGTCTTCGCGCCACGCACTCGGATTGGAGCACCGCGGTGGCGCCTGGCATCCCCTGTCCATCAGGGCAGCCCCACAGTCCTTCGGAGGACTTACTCATACAGTTGCCATGCCGCTCCTCCGTGTACCGAACTCCCTTGGCCGACAGATGCCGAGCATGCCTCTAGTCCTTCGGAGGACTTTCTTCTCCATCTACCTCCAGTCCATCCGAGGGCCTCCTATCCATTGGAGGTCTTGTGCCCAAGTTCTTCTGGGTCTTGCTACTGTTGACAATCACTCATCACTCCTGAGACAATGGAGCCGGTCCATTGGCTCTCAATAAGGCCATGAGGGCTATTCGCAGTGACAATGGCGGAGAATTTTGAAACTCTCAATTCGAAACCTTCTGTCGTGACCGAGGTCTCGAACACCAATTATGTTCTCCTTATACCCCACCTCAGAATGGTGTTGTGGAACACAAAAATCGCACACTCAATGAGATGGCTCGGATAATGCTCAATGAGCATAGAACTCCATGACGCGTTTGTGCTGAGGCTATGAATATGGCCTGAAACATTGCCAACCGCATTTTCCTACAAGCTTTTGTAGGGAAGAATTAGAACAAGCTTCGTTTTGGTAGGCAGCCCAGCGTCAAGCACTTGCGAGCATTTGGTTGCAGATGCTTTGTGCTCAATAAAGGATGGAATTTGGACAAATTTAATTCTCGTTGCTTGGACAGGTTCTATCGCTTTCTTTGCACGTGCTGCATTTGTTGCCTCTTTTGAGACCAAGGATGTTGGACACGGTCTTTCTGACGGTAATTGGGTTAATGCCATGTATGAGGAGTTAGAAAATTTCGAGAGGAATGAGGTTTGGGTTTTAGTAGAGCCACCGCCATAATGCAATCCCCTTGGTACGAGATAGGTTTTCAAAAATAAACAAGGGGAGGATGGCATTGTTGTGCGGAACACGGCTAGACTTGTGACTCTGTCATGCCCGGTTCTCAACCAACGGAACCTAGACCAACATATATGTGCCAGGAGCAAGTCCCACATATATTATGACAAGAGTGACATCACAGAACGTGCATAAAGGTAATTAAAACGTTACAAAGCGTACCATCACGTTATTACATTGAGACCACAAGTCTTTATAACAGAGTCACATTGCGGAAGCGTAAATGATAACATAACGAGCCACCACAGGGACGTCAACTGGAAGTCCGGTAAGCCTAGTACTCTTCACGCCCCGCAGGTAAGTTACTTCAGACCAAAACTACTTAATTAATAATTCAAGACCATCCCATACCAGTCTCATGGTAGCACGGTTGTCCCAGGTTGTCGCTTTGCGAACCAGATCTTATGGAGAGTGGCTGTGAGCAAAACCACTAAGCACATTGCTCATGCCCCCTAAACCATGTTGCTAAAACACCAATTTTAAAGAGCCTTGAACCACTCAAGCACCTCAGCACAGAGGGTCACGCTCACAAAATATTGCATAGATCCATTAACAAGATTATTAACAAAAGAACATGTGTTTGCGCAGCAACTAGCAAAACTTATCCAACATGCATACCCAAGGATATAACATCAAGTAAAGAGGCTAACGTATAGTCCTTATAGGCATACAAATTAGACACATGCATATGAAGTGATTAAAGGGTTATTAGGTTGTCCATGTTATACTTGCCTTCCTCAAACTGGTCTTGCTGCTGCTACTCAAAACCTTCAGGCTACTACTCTTCATCTCCAATGAACGGTTCATGGTCTAAACACGTTCACGGTGACATACAAGCATTCCCATTCACACATACATGCGAACAATTAACAAAAGATAAGCAACAGTACATCATCTCATCAAAACAGAAGATGAAACTATGTTAAAAACATTCTACGTTCTACTACGATCACATGAGCGCAAAAATCACTCAAATCGGAGTTTAAACATGAAAGTTATGCCCAAAACAAGCTATTAGGGACAAAACTGTGATATATAAACTAAACCAAGGGCTAACTCTGAAAAACCAGGGTTCTAAACATAATTAAACCTAACCACCGAGGGTTCCAGAGCAAAAACTCTGAGGCATGGACCGCGGGTTCAAAACTCAGAAAGCCCAGGGGCTAAACCGTCAAAAACAAGACCTAAATCTAATTATTTTTCCAAAGGGGTGGACTGCGGGTTGATTCAAGGAGAACTCAAGGACTTAAGCGCAAAACAACCGTGGTTGATCGGGTCTGCGCTACGTGGCGGTGACATGGCTGGTGACCTAGCTTGCCACATTGGCCTAATGCGTGGGACCGCGCTGAGTCGGATTAAGAAGGGTGGTGTGGCGCTCTTTGATTCGGTAGCGTAGGGGCATCTCATGATCTAATCGTGGACGTGCATCATAGATCAGAGGGCTAAAAACCAAGGGGGTAGGGGGGTGCCAGCAGTGACCAAACCCCACGGGGAGTCAGCTCCCCCGTGGCGGTTGCTCGCCGGAACGGCGAGCGCCAGGTCCTGAAGAGGGTCTGGCACCCCTAGGGTTAGCTCGCAAGAGAGAGAAGGCAATGGCGATGCTCACCGCGGGCTCGGTGGAGATGGGGAAGCAGTGGAGCGGCCTGGCGATGAGAGACGGCAGATGGGGTTGCATGGTGCTCGTGGACAGAGGGGTTAGAGGCACGAGCTCGTGTCCAAAACCCACGAAACGTCTCCGCGACGTCCTTGCGAGCAAGTTGATGGCGGTTAGAAGGCGGAAGCAGTCTCACCGTCGACGAATTTGATGGCGATGCCCCATACCAAGGGTGGTGTACGGCGGCGGATGGTGAGCTCTACGGTGCGAGGGGGTGGAATTGGAGCGGCAGAGAGGTAAAGGAGCTCAAGGCGAAGCTCAGGGTCAGATTTTATAGGGCTTGCACTAGCTCTAACACCGCGGACGTGGGGCGGCGATCACGGCTTTGAAAGCTCAGAGTGGCGCAGTGAAGGAAGGGGGAAACCGGCGCAAGACTTGGGGGATTGATGAAGAGGCAAATAAGGAACGAGAGCGCGGCCTCGGATTCTAACCCCGGGACGCCAACGTCACCGGCAGAGCAGGGAAAGGGGCACGGGGTTCACGGCGGGAGGAAGGGGACGGGGCTGACAGGTTGGACCCACCGATCAGGGAGAGAGGGGGGTGTGGCCCACTTGGTAGTGGCACACGGGAGGGAGGGAAGGAGGCTTGGTTGGGCCGGCTTTTGGCCCAGGCGGGAAACGGGGGAGCGAGGTGGGCTGCAGGTTGGGCCGATTGGCCTGGGCTGCCCCTCCCCTTCTTTTCTTTTTTTTTTTGAATTCTTTTGAATAAGAGAGCAATAGTTCTACCATTCAAATAAATTTGAATTTGAATCCTTAAATCAAACAAGCAATAAAATTATGCACCGGCATGTATCGACAAGAAAGTTGGACTTATATTTGCTTTTATGCATTTGTTCAAAATTAATAAATCATGATAAATGCAAGCTAAACACATAAGCCTTTAGAAAATTAAATAAATTGCTTGAAATTTACTATAAAATGCTGGAATTTAAAACTAGGGTGTCACAAACCGACCCCCCTTAACAGGAATCTCGCCCCGAGATTCATTTAGGTTGGTTAGCAAAGAGATCAGGATAAGCTGCCCTTATTTCTTCCTCTCATTCCCATGTAACCTCATCCTCTATATGATGTTTCCATTGCACTCTGCACATTTTGCTCCTCTTATTTCTGGTGACCCTCTCTGATGTTTCAAGAATCTTCACCGGATGTTCTGTATATGACAAATCCTCTTGCACATCAAACCTTCCAGTGGTGTTTGTTCCTCTTGCACTCTTAGACACTTCTTCAACTAGGACACATGGAACACGTCATGTATACCTGATAAGCTAGCTGGCAATTCCAGCTTATAAGCCACTTCACCTTTCCTTTCTAACAACTTGAATGGACCAATATACCTTGGTGCCAACTTCCCTTTTATATTAAACCTGCGAATCCCCCTCATTGGTGACACCTTTAAGTACACAAAGTCATCAACCTTAAAGGTCAGATCTCAGCGTTGCACGTCAGCATAATTCTTCTGCCTAGACTGAGCGACTCTCAAATTTTCCTGTACCATTTTCAATTGTTGTTCAGCATCCTTGATGACGTCAGGTCCAAACACTTGCTTCTCACCTGTTTGATTCCAAAACAATGGAGTCCTGCACCTTTTGCCATACAGTGCTTCAAATGGTGACTTCTTCAAACTAGCCTGGTAGCTATTGTTATAAGAGAATTCAGCATAGGGTAGGCTCTTATCCCAACTAGTGCCATACTGAATAGCACATGCTCACAACATATCTTCTAGAATCTGGTTTGTTCTTTCTGTCTGGCCATCTGTCTGGGGGTGATAAGCTGTACTGAACCGGAGCTTCTTATCCAAGGAATCATGCAACTGTTCCCAAAAACGAGATGTAAACTGTGAACCCTTGTCCGATATAATCCTCTTAGGCACACCATGCAAGCAAAAAATTCTAGATATATACAACTCCGCCAATCTTGCACCAGAATATGTAGTATTCACAGGTATGAAGTGAGACACTTTGGTCAAACGATCCACAACTACCCAAATTGAATTATAACCCTTCTGAGTTTGGGGTAGTCCCACTATGAAATCCATGATTATTTCTTCCCACTTCCACTCTGGAATCTTTAGTGGTTGCAACAAACCTACAGGTCTCTGGTATTCTGCCTTCACGCATTGACAAGTATCACAGACTGCAACATATTCTGCCACTGCTCATTTCATTCCATACCACCAAAATCTCTCTTTCAAACCATAATACATCTTCGTACTTCCAAGGTGAATGGAATAAGCTGTATCATGGGCTTCACTGAGTATCAACTTCCTTATACTATCCACATCTGGCACACAGATGCGACCCTTGTACCATACGGTACCTTGCTTATCCTCACGAAAGTGCGGTGCCTTACCCACCTTGATTTTCTTACGGATCTCCTGAATCTTCTCATCTTTCAGCTGTTGTTTTCTTATTTCTTGCTCAAGAGTAGGCTCTGCTTCGAAGGTTGCCGTGGTGGTGTGATGTGCAAAACCCAAACTCAAGCTCTCAAATTCCGCACACAACTCAGGTGGCATCTGAAAAGCGACGGCCATGTTAACATAACTCTTTCTGCTCAGAGCATCCGCTACAACATTGGCTTTACCAGGATGATAGTGTATTTCTAGATCATAATCCTTGATTAGTTCCAACCATCTCCTCTGCCTCATATTCAACTCACTCTGGGTGAAAATATACTTAAGACTCTTATGATCAGTGTATATTTCACATCTATTCCCAAACAAATAATGTCTCTAAATCTTCAGAGCATGCACAACAGCTGCTAACTCTAAATCATGCGTAGGGTAGTTTACCTCATGCTTCCTCAGTTGTCGTGAGGCATAAGCAATCACTTTACCTTCCTGCATCAATACACATCCCAATCCTTCCTTTGAATCATCACAATATACCGTGAAACTTTTCGTTGGGTCTGGTAGAGTAAGCACCAGGGCTGTGGTGAGTCTCTTCTTTAACTCATCGAATGAAGCTTGCCTCTCCTTTGTCCAAACAAACTCGGCACCTTTCTCAAGTAACGATGTCATCGGTTTAGCAATCTTAGAGAAATTCTCAATGAACCTCCGGTAATATCCGGCCAAACCCAAGAATCCACGAACCTCTTTCACAACCTCTGGTTGTTTCCAATCCATAACACTGCTAACCTTGCTTGGATCCACCATGATTCCACCCTTTGAAACAATATGTCCTAAGAAGGGTACTTGATCGATCCAAAACTCGCACTTACTCAACTTTGCATACAACTTATGTTCCCTTAGCTTCTGCAGAACTAGTCTCAAGTGTTCTTCATGTTCTTCTTCTGTCTTAGAGTAAACCAAGATATCATCAATGAACACCACCACAAACTTATCAAGGTTTTCCATAAACACCTTATTCATAAGATTCATGAAATAAGCAAGAGCATTTGTTAACCCAAAGGACATAACTGTATACTCATATAACCCAAATCTGGTAATGAAAGTAGTCTTTGGAATATCAGAGGGATGAATTTTCATTTGATGATAAACAAACCTTAAGTCAATCTTTGAGAACACACATGCACCTTGCAAATGATCGAACAAGTCATCTATCCGGGGTAGAGGGTATTTATTCTTGATAGTAACATCATTCAAAGCCCTATAATCCACACACATCCTTCTAGACCCATCCTTTTTATCAGCAAACAAAACTGGGAAGGCCCAAGGTGAAGAACTAGGCCGGATGAACCCTTTTTCTAATAACTCATCTCTATTTTGCTTTATTAACTCTTGTTCTTTAGGTGCCACCCTATATTGCCTTTTTGCTATGGGTGCTGTACCAGGTAAAAGTTCTATCAAAAATTCAACTTCTCGGTCAGGCGGCATACCTGGCAACTCATCTAGAAAGACATCAGGATAGTCACACACCACCCGTATGCCATCTGTGGGCTTAGCTTCCATGTGATGCAGAAACCCGGAAGGATCTGTTGCACTGATTTGTACCCCCTAACCCTCTGGAGTGGTAAGGTGAACGGTCCGTCTGGCACAATCTATTCTGACACCCCACTTAGTAAGTGTCTCCATAACCAAAATGACATCAACGCCCGTTGAGTCTATTACTATCAATTTGGTGTAGAACTCTACCCCCCTTACGATTATGCTAACCTTGGGGCATATCAAGTTGGTATTTATCTTTCCCCCTGGTGATGAAACTGTCATGGACTTTTTCATGGGGTTTTTACTTATGTTGTATTGGTCAACAAATGTCTTTGCAATGAAAGAATGAGTTGCACCGGTATCAAAAAGTACTGATGCAGAGTGGTTATTGACGAGGAACGTACCAATCACGACGTTAGGAGCCTCGGCTGCAGTCTCAACCGTCACATGATTCACCTTCCCTTGCCACGGCGCCTTGGTTTGTTGATTTGGGCGCCCCTGCGATTGACCTTGGGGATTTATTGGCACCTTCTGGGGGCAGACATTGGCATAATGCCTTGTACCTCCACACTTGTAGCAGTTTCGTCCTGTGGGGACCTGTGCCTGATTTGTTAGGGTCAAGTTAGACTGCGCCTGACATGGAGCTTGGTAGGTGGGATGAGTAGGCTGACTCTGATAACGCTGTCCCTAGCTCATCTACTGACCATGACTGCATTGCTGCTGCTGGTACCCCTACTGTCCCTGATTACGCTGCTGGTACCCCTACTGCTGAGAATTCTGACCTTGGGGGTAACGTGGATGAGTGTTGCTGCTAACTAGGGTATTGGTGAACTTCCTCTTCGTGTCCTCCATCTCTTGGTGCTTCTTCTCAGTGAACAGCGCTCGATCCACCAAATGATGAAAGGTAGGAAAAGTATGATTCATCAACTGGTACTGAAGTTCATCCTTTAAACCCTTCATGAAATACTCTTGCTTCTCTCTATCCTCAGCCACGTCTGCAGTTGCATACCTCGAGAGCTAAAGGAATTTGTCCTTGTATTCTGTAACAGACATGCTGCCTTGTTTTAATGACAGAAACTCCTTCATTTTCATCAGTCCAGCGGGCACATGGTGACTGCGGAAGTTCTCTCTAAATTGAGCCCATGTGAAAGCCTCCCTATCCTAGACTCTGTAGGATTCCCACCAATCTAGCGCTGCTCCTCTCAGTTGCCCAGAGCCATACAAGACCCTCTCCCTGTCATTGCATTGTGCAATATCTAACTGGCGTTCAATAGCACGAAGCCAATCATCAGCCTGCAGTGGCTCCGTGGCATGTGAGAAGGTGGGAGGATGGCCCTTCATAAAATCTCCACGCCTATCCCTAGGGGGCGCAAGTGGTGGCTGAGCTTGTGCCTGTTGAAGTGCTTGTACAGCAGTGTTCACCGTCGCCAACATCTACATCTGAAGATTGTAGAACTGTTCTGGTGTCAGTGGTGGTGGGTAGGGCAAGGGATTGCCACCTCCCCGGTTTTCTTGGCCGGCACCACTTCTCCTTCTGTTAACCATCTGATTGCAATAGAGACATCATGAGCACAAGATTGATATAAGGTTGCATAACAGATAAAGGCTGACGATAAAGTAGAAGGAGCAATAGAGTAGATATATTTATCCCAACGATCTAACTTTGCTTTAATATTGATAACTTTAAACATGTTATTGCTGCAGACAAATCCCCACAGCTGGATGAACCACTCAATCAAAGATGCAAATCAAACATTGTTCATAAGCCAAACATGCAAACACCCAACTTTAACCAAGTTCCACACATGAAACAAAAGAAAAGACTCGAACGACTCAAATTGATAAAAGGGCGAGGCTGACTAGTCGTCGTGAGGAAGCACTGTGGTGGCACCACTAGGCTCGCCATAGCGCGGCTTCTTGCGCGGTGGAGACTATGCTGGCTCTATATACGTCACATGCGTCGCCTCCAATAGCTGAGCTTGGAGAAACTCACACTCTAGGTGCAAGCTGCGGTGCGCCCCCAACAGAGCATCGTGCTCGGTGCTCAAAGCTGCTGTAAACTCCACCAGTAAGGCCAACTGAGCGTTGTCCTCATGCTCCAAGGAAGAGATCTGGTGCTTTGTCTCACCACTCTTGCGGTGGGGAAGGTAGCGCCGAGCAGACTGGCTAAAAGCGGTATGGTGGTCCTCACAGAAGACCCCATAGGCCTGTTGAGCTGCGTCGTTGATGGCCGCATCCTGGTTAGAGTGATACGACACCGAGTAGTGCTCCTCAGCCAGGCTGGAACCTCCGTGCTCCATGTTATCCACCATAAAGCACGCGGATGAACAGTACCTAGGAGGAAACTCGGGGTGTACACTCTCTACCACCTTGTAGCTGATCTCCAGGTTGTTGTAGCCCAACTCCTGGATGGTATCGTTGATCATCCTAGGGAAGCTCAAGTGCAAGCCATTGTGGAAGTGCTTCACGTCGATCCACTGCAATGGGGGCGTGCCACCACCTTCGGCACCCTCAGTGCCAGCAGAGGCATCTCCAGCATCATCGGCCTTCTCAGCCTCAGGCTCGTCGTCTGGTATCACCACCACCTTGGGCCCCGGCTGAGGGGGTGGAAGTATCTCCACCATCTCGTCGTCCTCCGGATCCTCCTGCAGCGCCTGCTCCTCAGGCTGTAGAGGGTCCTGCTCATGGGGCTCCTCCTCCTGGGGCACCTCCTCGGACTCTCCCTCGGACTCCACCTTAGACTCCTTGGTCTCCACCTCAGGCTGGACCTCAGGCTCGGGCTGTGGTGGAACGAACGGTCCAAAGCGCCGGGCTACACCGGTGCTCTTCCAGGCAGTCCTGAGGGTGCGGGCCATCTACAAGAAGGATAAAATAAGATTAAGAACAGTTCTATATGATAGAATGAGTAAAGCAAAAATTTTGAACATAAGACTTTCAACATAAAGATATCATATATGTAGTAAACTAGAGAAAAGAAATTTTATAAGTAAGCAATGGGACAAAAGAAGTGAAATCCTTAAATACGGCCATTTCTAACTAGACTACCATCCTACAGTCAACCTGGCTCTGATACCACTTTGTCACGCCCGGTTCCCAACCAACAGAACTAGACCAACATATATGTGCCAGGAGCAAGTCTCACATATATTATGACAAGAGTGACATCACAGAACGTGCATAAAGGTAATTAAAACGTTACAAAGCGTACCATCACATTATTACATTGAGACCACAAGTCTTTATAACAGAGTCACATCCCGGAAGCGTAAACAATAACACAACGAGACCCCACAGGGACGTCAATTGGAAGTTCGGTAAGCCTAGTACTCTTCATGACCCTGAACATAATCCTCCACGCCTTCCTCAACTGAACAGCGGTTGGTGATTCACCCAACATTAGAGAAAAAAACAATCGTGAGTACACAATGTACTCCACAAGCATAACATGAACCATGAGGCTCTAAGGTTGGCTGACCCGTATGCATGAGCTTTTAGTTGGTCAAATTTTTATTTAGCAGCTAATTACTTCCAAAGAGTTCATAACCTTTAGCCCAAAAGATGTTGCATAAGATCATTAGTCAACATTATTAACAACCACACCAAATTCCAAACCAAACCGAAACCCGCTAATCAACATAAAGGATCTGGGCCGCTCATAACCGTGAGCATGGCTGACATGTCAGTTTTACACTCTCGAGAGGTTGTACATCTTTACCAATAAGTCGCAGGCTATGCTAGTGGTTCACCTCATTGCCTTAGATGAGGTGGCTAGCAAGCACACTACGAGACCATTACAAAAGTCACGTTGGTAAAAAGCAACCGCAAGGAATCAAGCGCTGCAACGGTGGTGTCCGCCTCACAAAGGGAGAAGCACAAGCACAGTCAACCTAAGGCAGTGCGGGGACCACAGAAGCTTACTCCCCCTCTTGCCCCGCAGGTAAGTTACTTCAGACCAAAACAACTTAATTAATAAGTCAAGACCATCCCATACCAGTCTCATGGTAGCACGGTTGTCCCAGGTTGTCGCTTTGCGAACCGGTCCTTATGGAGAGTGGTTGTGAGCAAAACCACTAAGCACATTGCTCATGCCCCCTAAACCGGTTGTTAATGTTGCTAAAAAGCCAATTTTAAAGAGCCTTGAACCACTCAAGCACCTCAGCACAAAGGGTCACGCTCACAAAATATTGCATAGATCCATTAACAAGATTATTAACAAAAGAACATGTGTTTGCGCAGCAACTAGCAAAACTTATCCAACATGCATACCCAAGGATATAACATCGAGTAAAGAGGCTAACGTATAGTCCTTATAGGCATACAAATTAGACACATGCATATGAAGTGATTAAAGGGTTATTAGGTTGTCCATGTTATACTTGCCTTCCTCAAACTGGTCTTGCTGCTGCTGCTCTTCATCTCCAATGAATGGTTCACGGTCTAAACACGTTCACGGTGACATACAAGCATTCCCATTCACACATACAAGCAAACAATTAACAAAAGATAAGCAACAGTACATCATCTCATCAAAACAGAAGATAAAACTATGTTAAAAACATTCTACATTTTGCTACGATCACATGAGCGCAAAAATCACTCAAATCGGAGTTTAAACGTGAAAGTTATGCCCAAAACAAGCTATTAGGGACAAAACTGTGATATATAAACTAAACGAGGGGCTAACTCTGAAAAACCAGGGTTTTAAACATAATTAAACCTAACCGTCGAGGGTTCCAGAGCAAAAACTTCGAGGCATGGACTGCGGGTTCAAAACTCAGAAAGCCCAGGTGCTAGACCGACAAAAACAGGACCTAAATCTAATTATTTTTCCAAAGGGGTGGACTGCGGGTTGATTCAAGGAGAACTCAAGGGCTTAAGCGCAATACAACAGCGGTTGACCGGGTCTGCGCTACGTGGCGGTGACATCGCTGGTGACCTGGCTTCCCAAGTTGGCCTGATGCGTGGGACCGCGCTGAGTCGGATTAAGAAGGGTGGTGTGGCGCTCTGTGATTCGGTAGCGAAGGGGTATCTCACGATCTAATCGTGGACATGCATCATAGATCAGACGGCTAAAAACCAATGGGGTAGGGGGGTACCAACAGTGACCAAACCCCATGGCAGAGTCCGCTCCCCCGCGGCGGTGGCTCGCCGAAACGGCGAGCGCCGGGGACTGGAGAGCCTCTGGCTTCCCTAGGGTTAGCTCGCGAGAGAGAGAAGGCAACGGTGATGCTCACCGTGGGCTCGGTGGAGACGGGGAAGTAGTGGAGCAGCCTGGTGATGAGAGACTGTGGATGTGGTTACACGGTGCTCGTGGGCAGAGGGGTTGGAGGCACGAGCTCACGTCCAAAACCCACGAAACGTCTCCGCGACGTCCTTGCGAGCGAGTAGATGGCAGGTTAGAAGGCGGAAGCGGTCTCACCGTCGATGAATTTGATGGCGACACCCCATACCAAGGGTGGCGTATGGCGGTGGATGGTGAGCTCTATGGTGCGAGGGGGTGGAATTGGAGCGGCAGAGAGGTAAAGGGGCTCAGGGCGAAGCTCGGGGTCGGATTTTATAGGGCTTGCACTAGCTCTAACACCACGGACGTGGGGCGGCGATCACGGCTTCGAAAGCTCAAAGTGGCACAGTGAAGGAAGGGGCGAGGAAGGGGGAAACTGGTGCGAGACATGGGGGATTGATGGAGGGGCGAATAAGGAACGAGAGCACGGCCTCGGATTCCAACCCCGGGACGCCGGCGTGGCCGACAGAGCAGGGAAAAGGGGCGCGGGGTTCACGGCGGGAGGAAGGGGACGGGGCTGACAGGCCGGACCCGCCAGTTAGGGAGAGAGGGGGCACGTGAGAGGGAGGGAAGGAGGCGCGGTTGGGCCGTCTTTTGGCCCAGGCGGGAATTTACTATAAATTGCTTGAAATTTACTATAAAATGCTGGAATTTAAAACTAGGGTGTCACAGACTCAGGTTTTTTTTGCCAAAAATAGGTGATAGACTATGAGGAAATATTTGCTCCAGTTGCACGCCTGGAAGCTATATGTATTCTCTTAGCCTTTGCAGCTTCCATGGGCTTTAAGTTTTTTCAAACGGATGTGAAGTCTGCTTTTCTGAATGGTTTCATTCAAGAAGAAGTTTATGTAAAAAAAACCCCCTAGATTTGAAAATGCTAGACACCCTAACCTTGTTTACAAACTGCAAAAAGACTTGTATGGTTTGAAACAAGCTTCTAGAGCCTGGTATGATCGACTAAAAATGTTTTTGCTAAACTAGGGTTTCAAGATGGGGAGTGTTGATAAGACCTTGTTTCTCCTCAAGCATGGTAGTGATCTTCTTATCATCTAGATATATGTGGATGATATCATCTTTAGGTGGCTCTTCTCACAGTCTTGTTACCATGTTTTCTGAGCAGATGTCGAAGGAGTTTAAGATGAGCATGATGGGAGAGTTGCAGTTTTTCCTTGGACTGCACATCAAGCAAGGCCCTAAAGGAACCTTCATACATCAAGCCAAGTACACGAAGGACATTCTGAAGAAGTTTGATATGGGAGACTCCAAGCCTATGTCGACTCCCATGTCAACACAAATGACACTTGATGCAGATGAAGAAGGGGAGGCGGTAGACCAGAGCGAGTACCGAGGGATGATCGGCTCACTTCTGTACCTGTCGGCAACCAGGACGGACATTCAGTTCGCGGTCTACCTTTGTGCATGATTTCATGCCTCATCAAGGACATCACACCATTAAGTGGTGAAGCGCATCTTCTGGTACATGCAATACACTCTTGAGCTTGGTCTTTGGTTCTGTTCAGCTTCGACACTCTCTCTTAGAGGGTTTTCAGATGCTGACTTTGTGGGTTGTCGGCTGGAGCGCAAGTCTACTTCTGACACCTGTCAGTTCCTTGGTTCTTTTCTTGTCTCCTGGTCCTCCCGCAATCAATCTAGCGTAGCCCCTTCCACCACAGAAGCCGAATACGTTGCTGCTGCTAGTTGTTGCTCCCAGCTACTTTGGATGAAAGCTACCCTGAGTGACTTTGGCCTAAGTTTTGGGAAGATCCCTCTCCTAGTCGAATCTACTTCTGCTAGTCGACTCTACTTCTGTTATCTTTGTAGCTAAGAACCCCCATCTTGCACTCCAGAACCAAACACATAGATGTGAGGTTTCACTTCCTAAGAGATCACTATGAGAAGGGTGATATAGACTTGATCCATGTGGAAACCGAGAACCAGTTGGCTGATATCCTCACTAAGCCCTTAGAGCTTAGCGTGTTTGCTCGCTTGCGTGGGGATCTTGGTGTTTGTTACCCCTTTTAGTTTGGGGTAGCTTTGTAGTAGTTTAGGTATTTTATTTGCTTTTTCTTTGTTTTCCTTGCATTTTGTATCATATCATGCATTGCATTGTATCATATGCATTTTCATTTCATTAACACTAGAGCTCTTCTGGAATGACTAGTTAGTACTTGCTTGTGCTAGATTGTACAGTGCTTGCATGATCATGGTTAGCTAAGCTCCTTGAATCTGGCTAATATCATTTGCGGGTTAAGTCACTTATTTCCTAAAAATCAAAAACCATGATCACCACTTGACTTGGCTACCTAGCATGTGTAGGAGTGCTGAATGCTATGCAATCTTTTCATGCATGGAGATGCTAGTCGTATGCCTTTGTTAAGTTGTTGCATAAGCATTTATGACACCTTGCCCAAAACTGAAATCTGAACTAAAACTGTATACAAGTTGTGTCTTATGAGCTGAATTGAAAAGATCTAGGTGGGTTCGCTTGTCACACTGATCTAGTTTGAGATAGCTTGCCCTTGTACTTTGGCATGAGCTTGGACTTGGCTGTGTATAACCAAAACCTTGTCTTAAGCTTCTGACGGTTCTCTGAACCTAGGCTTGGCATTGGTTGGTAAGAAGTGGCTAAGACAAGTGAATAACCCTTGGCACATGATCTAACTTGCATGAAGTTACAAGTTGCTAGTACTTTGCATTAGTGAGAGGATGATGGGTGGTAGGCTATGAGGAACCTTGTAACAACTGATTTCCCTCTCTAATCCAAGCAAGATTCATCCCCAAATCTAGTGCATGTGTGTAGCCATCTCCTTCTCCCTTTCTAGTTTGGATTTTGGATGAAACTCAAAGGATTTTGGTGATTTGTGTTGCCCATGAGTTAATCATGTTGTTTTGTCTCTTTTGGACTTGCTAGGACATGGAGATTATGTCTTAGCACATCTCAATCCTGCAGGATTGCCACGTGCAAGCCATTCTTGAGTTTTCCCCTTTCTTGCCCAAATATTCCCCTCTTCACAAGATCTCAAATTCCAGCTAATCCCTTGGTCTTTTTAGTAGATCTTTTGGGAATAGCTTTGGAATAGTGCTATGATAGCCTGTCCAAAATTTTGTGAAGATCGGAGAAGGTTTGTTAAAGTTTAAGGTTTGCAAACACAAGAACCAAGATAGTTTTCTGGGTACACCGAACAATCTAGTGCCACTTCACTGGATACTCCTATGGACCTAAATGGGCTGAATTTTTTGTATGTTGTTCGCCATATTTTCCACAGCCTGTGGTTAAAATTTCCTGATTTTTGGAGCCCATTTGACTTGGTTTTGGTAATTTTCTTTGCAACCCTATCTATCTGGAAATAGGCTGTTGGACTATACGGTAGTAGATGGCGGATAGTCCGGTGGTTGCAGTGGTTTTGCCCTCGGATTTGGTTTTAGTTGTTCCTATAGCTTGTGGCATGTTCTAGGTGGATTTGGGGTGCCTGGGTTCATTCCTAAGGTCTTTAGCACCTCATTTGCTAAGAGGTCTTGGCGATCGCTAGGTGGCTCCGTTTGTGTTGTTCGGAGGTGATTTGCTTTGTGTGCTTTGCTTCGACCTCACTTTTTGTGTTCCTTGCTGCTGTGCCATTTTTGTGTTTTCTCCTTCTTCCACCGTGTTTTTGCTTTGGCCTTGCTTTTCCCACTATCTGACCATACTCTTTGCTTGCTGTGTTCCAGTAAGATGCATGTCGGTGCGGTGAGTGTCGAGTGTTGAAATTGCAAGTTTCGTTGCTTGTGGTGACTTGCGATCTTTGTGTCCGTTGAGTTGCTTGCACTTTCTTGCCTAGTGCATATCCTTTCAGTGGATGGCACCTTGTTCTTGCTAGACACGTATCTGTTCAGTGGACGGTGTCTAGCATGGGTTCTTGTGAGCTTTCGTTGCACCAAGTTTGGGGTCGTGATTTTGAGTTTTTCAAGTGATCCTATTCACCCCCCTCTAGTCACTTGTCTCAGTCCTACACCAAATATGATCTGAACTTATTGATGGCAAAGGCAATTTTCAAAAGTTCTTTTTCAGTGGTGGAGTAATTCAGTTGCGGGCCAGTAAGCGTCTTGCTTGCATAGGATATGGCATGATGTTTTCTATTCTTGCTCTGGCCCCAAGACTGCTCCTACAACATAGTCATTGGAATCGAACATGATCTCAAATGGAGCATCCCAGTCAGGCAGATGAATGATGGGTGCTGTGACGAATGCCTTCTTGAGTGTATGAAAGGCTTCTAGGCATGTATCATCGAACACAAAGGGTGTGCCTTTGGCTAGAAAGTTAGTCAGAGGTCGGGCTATAAAGGACAAGATTTTAATGAATCTCCTATAGAATCCTGCATGACCAATGAAGCTTCAGAATGCCTTGATGTTTGATGGAGGTGGTATCTGCTCAATAACTTCAATCTTTGCATGGCCCACTTCTGTGCCTCTTTCTAATAATCTGTATCCTAGCACAATCCCTTCTCTGACCATGAAGTGACATTTCTCCCAGTTTAGGATAAGGTCAACTTCTTTGCATCTCTAGAGAACCTTTTGTAAGTTCTTTAGACATCCATCAAAGGTCTTGCCATAGACTGGGAAGTCATCCATAAAGACTTCCATTATGTTCTCGATCAAGTCAGAGAATATGGCCATAATACATCGCTGGAACGATGCCGGAGCATTGCACAGCCCAAATGACATCCGCCTATAAGCGAAAGTGCCATAGGGACAAGTGAATGTGGTCTTTCTCTGGTCATCCGGGTGAATTGGGTTCTAGTGATAACCGGAGTAGCCATCAAGATAGCAGAAGAACGAGTGGTTGGCCAGTCTCTCGAGCATTTCATCAATGAAGGGTAGTGGAAAGTGATCCTTCCGGGTGGTAGAGTTGAGCTTTCTGTAGTCGATGCACATTCGGCATCCGGTGACAGTACGCTGAGGTATTAACTCATTGTTTTGGTTCTTGATGACTGTCACTCCTCCCTTCTTGGGTATGACTTGGACTAGACTGACCCATTCACTATCTTGTATGGGGTAGATGATACCTACGTGTAGGAGTTTAAGTACCTCTTTCTTGACTACATCTCTCATCGTATTGTTGAGTCTTCGTTGTGGTTTCCTGGTAGGCCAGTGTTCGGTCTCCATGGGGATCAGATGTGTGTACAGGTTAGGATTGATTCCCTTCAGATCTTGAAGCAAGTACCCAAGAACTAATCTGTACTGCTCCAAGACTGAGATCAATCGCCGGATTTCATTCTTGGTCAGCTTGTCGCTGATGATTACCGGTGTGTCTGGATTCCTATTGAGGAAGGCGTACTTCAGGCTAGGCATTAGTTGTTTAAGCTCTATTTTCGGAGGGTCGGGCTACAGAGATTCACCGAGTTCTTCGAACTCTAGTGGCTCTTCTAATGCACTGAAGTCGCTAGCCTCTTCCTCTAGGCTGTGTTGATCCTCCTCTTCCTCAAGTGAAATACCCATCACTTCTTCTAGGGGGTCAACCTTTGGCTTAGACTCTGTTTTGGTATTCAGTGCTCGACTCATGCCAATTTCTAGTACCTCTTTATCAAAATGAAGCTGTAGCTACCCTAGACTTGTAGTCGCAATGTATAGGGAAGCAATAGGGAGCCTGATTAATATGAACGGCATGGGTCCCTCGGGTATGTCGAAGATGTGAAAATTTAAGAACATCCTGTTTGTCCCGCAAGGTAACTGGTATGAGCAAATGACTCCATTATTCACCAATGATTCATTCTTGTTCCACTTCAAACGAATGTCGAATTTTGATCATGGTTGAGTGGGGAAGCAAGTGTGTAGGATCACAGACTATGACTATAGGGGGAGTGAATATGAGCAGCTGAAAACTCAAATTGAAAACCCTGACTCGAAACTTTACCAAAGCAAGCTAGATACCGTCCAGTGAGAGGATACGTATCTAACTCACAACACGTGCTTAGTACCGTCCACTGAATAGATACATACCAAACACAAAGCGGAAGCACACACTCAAATGCTGAAGAGAGAAGACGCAAAACGAGTCAACCTTGGGAAGACAGTAGGTTTCAGCCAGATAGGGCTGCAAAGAAAATTACCAAAACCCTTCAAGCAAAGTTCCAAAAATCCCCCAAAAAATAACACACACTCACAAGACAATCAAGAACAACTCCTGAAATATTCAGAGCAAAAGGAGCAAGTTCAGACCATCGGACTGTTTGATGTGCACAGACAGACACCCTGAAAAGATTTGATCAAAACCCCTAACAAACCAGCTCCAAAAATTGTGAAATTTTTAATGAAGGATGAGAAGGTTCTAAGGAACAACTACACAAAATTTCAGCTCAATTGGACAAGAAACATAAATCCAACACACATCGCATCGTCCGATGGCTGACCATCGGACCGTCCAATGCTCAAAAAACGGGCAGACCAATCCCAAGAGAAAAATACCAAAACGTGGTCAAAACACCTCCAAAAATTCTGAAATTTTTATGAGGTTTGTGATTCACAGTACAAGAGCTCCACAAAATTACAGCCCAAAATTCGAAGGTTTGACCATAGAACCAATCAAGTCTAGAGGACGGACACAAACTGCAGGAAAACTGGACAGCAGAAAACAGCCTGGTCCTTCAATTCCCAAACTCTTGACCAAACCTTCCTTGATCTTCACAAGATTTGGCACAGGCTATACTAGCACCATTCCAAAGCTATTACCAAAAGATTTATGGAAAAATGTCACGAGATTAGTGGGAATTTTAGATCTTGTGAAGAGTGAACCTTTGTGCAAGAAAAGGGGAAAACTCAAGAACAACTTGGTCATGGCAATCCTGTAGGATTGAGATGCTCTAAGACATAATCTCCATGTCCTAGCAAGTCCAAAACACTAGCAATAGAAAGGATCCAAGCTTGGCCAAAGCAAACATCCAAAAAGCCAAGGATTAGAGCCAAAAACCAAAGGAAAAATGGGAGGAGAAGCACACAAGCTTCCTGCTCAAAATCACTTGGATTAGAAGGCCCGAAAGGGTCTCAAGATTCAAATTACACCAAGGATTTCATCCCAAGCAACCACCCTCACCTTCCCTCTTGATTTGAAGGCTAAATCTCACTCTAACCTCTCTAAACTTTGAGCTCTTAGCATAGGGACGAAAATCACAAGACAAAGACTAAACCTAGCAGCCAAGAGAGGTTCTAATGACCAGCCCTTGACCTAATTATACCCTAGTGCTATTTAGATAGTTCTAGACTTAAGTCCCTACAACTAGAAATGCCCTGAGGGGCTAAAATGAAAGAGTACAAGATATTTCAGGACATGCGACCATGATGAAGTCTTTATCTTTGTAAGTTCCACTCAATCCTCAGATATTCTCCATGTGGCCAGTAGTCCAATCCGCGATCCGCCCCTAGTTTTGAAATAAAAAACTGAGAAACTTTAGGATTTCCTTCCTAGGCTTGGAACATCCCACTCCCCTCTATCTCGATGAGAATTGAGCCCATTCGCCGAGTCTTGGTAACTTGGTGGCAGGGTGATGGATTTGAGCGAATCCGCCAATGTTGTCGCATGTCTTTGCACCATGCACTCGGGTTGGAGCACCACGATGGCACCCAGCATCCCCTGTCCATCAGGGTCACCTCATAGAACTTCAGAGGTCTTACACTTGCAGTTGCTGTGCCGCCGCTTTGTGTACCGAACTCCCATAGCCCACCGACACTGATCGTGCCTCCTGTCCTTTGGAGGTCTTTCTTCTCCATCTACCTCCTGTCCATCAGAGGGCTTGTGCCCAAGTCCTTTTGGGTCTTGACATCCATTGACAATCACTCATCATTCCAGAGGCAATGGAGCTGGTCCATTGGCTCTGAAAGTGATGATGATATATTTAGGAATGATGTTCACCCCTACTCGAGGGTCATAGAGAATATCTAGTGGGAGCATTTCGGATACATGGCCAGGAATGAGAGTTGGTCCTCGGTAGAACCTAACAATTTTCATGTCGAGTCATCTCTCTTTTAGCCATTCCTAATTTATTATAGATGTAAGCCAGAGTAGGTCCTCTCTCATTTGGGGTATCTGATGTGGAAATAGGTATGATGGTTGAGAGGTCCTTTCAAAGAGTTGAGTCACTTTGGGTAACCGATGTACATTTCCAAAGCCCGTGAACAACTCGTCATCAAACGAGAACAGAGGGATCGGCGGAGGATTCATCACAGATGCACTGACTCTCTCAGTATCTTGTGACGTGCTTGGGATGTCTTCAATCATGAGAGTTTGATGGGATAGTGGAGCTGGTGTTTGGGTGTTCTGGTCTTCTTCACAGCAGCTAGGCTCAGGTGGATCTTGTGGTTGTGAGCGTGGCTTCTCGATCTTACTGCCATCAGAGGATTTTTCGAGTATCTTATCAAGAACTCTCCGTCCTTCTGGGGCAGTTAAGTGAGAGAACGATCCTCTTGAGGCTAAGTCCAGATAGAGTCCTGCACCTGGTAAGAGGCCTCAGACAAAGTGCTGCATGAGCATGGACTCTTGTATCGCCAAGTCTAGACAAGATGCGACCAGACTAGTGAAACATGACCAGGCTGCTGCCAAGGTTTTGTTGATTCCTTGTCAAAAGTTGAGGACCTCGCATCAGAGGTCAACAACTCGATTTTGTGGGAAGAAGTGTAGACAGAACTTGATTTTTAAGTCTCTCCCAACTCCCCTCTATTGCACCAACTGCTCTGCTATACCAGGTTTTTGCTGTTCCCGTAAGTGAAAACAAAAAAAGCAACCATCGAAGAGTTTCTCTAGGCATGCCTGAGATTGAGATACAGCTGCACAGCTGCTAGAATTCTCAGAGGTATATGTGGGGACTCATTGATCCTAGTCCTGCAAAGGACTGATCCCAAACCATGGCTATCAAGCGGGGATGTAGCTGATAACCATCGGTGATAATGGGTGTGGATGGTGGTGGAGGCACTAGAAAATCATCCTTCGGAGCAGATAATTTGCAGATAAGCGTGAGATCCATTGGATGATATGGTGGAATGGTGGTGGTGGTATAGTGAGAGATAGGACGGCCTGGGTTCTGTATTTAAAATAGTTACTGTTCCTCGGCAATAGTGCCGGAAAGCCTTGTTGGCGTTCCTTAGCCTATTAGACATAACTCCGCAAGCGCACGGAAAATGCGTTGTAGCCTTTCACCCGAGAGTATTCCGGGGCATCAAATCCATGAGGAATGAGGAGTATGATAACACACAACACAACTGACCGAACTAGTGAAGCTAGCAATGTAAAGGATAAAAGACAAAAATGCAGGTTCTCAATTGATGTTAGATCACCTTACTATACTAAACATGCAAAGTGCTCTACTTGTGAGGTAAACATAGACACCAAAGCTGTAGCACCACTGCCAGGCACCAGAATGCTGAATACCCAGCCGGGAAAGGCGGGTACTATAGGATTCGGCTATATCATCAGCGACTCTATCCAAATGTACTGGATTGGAATACTGAGAACACAAAAGCTGTCACCAAATGTGGCTACCAACTAGAACTGCATGGGATAGCCGACTATCCAAGGTAAAATCTAAGTATAAACACCATCGTGTCTACTTGATGAGTTCACTACTAAACTGGTAATGAGCCAGAACAGCAAGCAACACTATATAGCCAACACTATAAGCATGCACAAGGTTCTTGTGAACAGACAAGTATAAGACTAAGTATGAAAGTAGAGCAAGAATGAAATAACAAAGGTGGAGCACTAGGAACTTTACTCAATCCTGAAATCAAATATCCATGCTATGAGATTACAAGCCTAGGAGCAAAGAGAAATCCCACTCCCTCATTCTTCACCTCACTACTCTCCTTGATACAAGAGGCATTCTCTTTACAAGCTAAGGGAAAACTTCACTTCTCTAACACCATACACTTCACACTCTCAATTGCTACTCTACCACTACACCACACTCACTCACCATGACTTCATGGGTATTTATAGCTGCTAAGAGGCAGTTGTGGAGGTTAAGTCAGTGGCTGGAGTGACACTTGGCAGGTGGGGCAACTAGGTAGGTGCTAGGCGGCTTGGTCCTTAAGCCTGGCGGCCAGCTCCTTGGTTGGGTGGCCCTCCGATGCACCGACTTTGTCCATTCGACGCTCCTGGTCACTGGGGTGAGGCGGTTGACAGTTATTCTTGTGTGCTTTTGCCTTGATCGTTGGATTTGGTGTGCATTTATTCCATAGCCATCGGATGACACTCTCCTAGATTGATGACTTAACTAATCCGTGGGCTGGGTCCATGAGGTGAAGGCCTTTCAAGGTGTGTTGCATGGATCTCTTGGATTCCACCTTGGATTTTGACTTGACAAGTTGTGTGTTGCTTGCAGGTCGAATGGTGTGGCATTTGGGGCAATTCACAGGCCGGGCGGCGAAGGAGGTGGGCTAGGTGGCCTGGGACTTAGTCCTTGATGCCGATCCTCAGTGCTGAGAAGTTGAGGAAGGCCGGGCAACTTGAGTAAGGGCCGGGCAGTTTGCCCAACTGCCCAGGCGGCCATGGGACTTGGCTGGGTGGCTAGGGTTTGGTTACCCAAAGTCCAATCTTTCATTGTTACACCTTGTTTCACCATGTTTTGGACATATTTGCATCGTGACCTGTGTTTCAACATGATCTTTGTACACAACTTGTGGAACCGATAGTATGAACTTTGCATAAAAATCTCCCTTAGAACATGAAATGTTGGTGGTCGAAATGGATTATAACGACCGCCAACAAAGACCTGGTGCGATTTACACACACCGGACAGTCCGGTGGTACCAGTGGACATTCTTGGCAGAAGAGATGAAGACGACCGCATCCCAGCATTTACATGCACCGGACGGTCACTGAACGGTCCGGTGGTCCACCGGACGTTCTAGAAAGAAGCTACATCAACCTAAAGACCCAAGCTCCAACACGCACCAGACAGTCCGGTGGTGTAGCACCAAACGGTCTGGTGGTTTCAACAGTTGAATTTCTAGGTCCAACGGTCGAATCAACGGCTAGCTATTTACACGCACTAGATGGTCCGGTGGTCGCGCAGAAAATGAAAGATTGCTTCCAACAGCTAGTTTTGAGGCTTGGGCTATAAATACCCCCTTGCTCGGCATTCACTCTATGGTTTTGAGACTCCTGAGCTAACACTAGTGTTGAGGTGCCATCTTGATATATTCATAGAGCCTCATACACACATTTCAGAGAACAACCACCACAAGAGCAAATAGACACATCCCGGCATAGCTAGAGCTTTCATAGCATCTTTGCTTAGGCCTATTTGTCTTTACCTGTGCCTGCGTGCATGTCGTCTTTGTAAGAGTGTGGATTGTAGTCTTGCGAGACCCTCCAGAGTGTGGAGTGGCCGCCACCTTACTTGTGAGAGGGAGGAAGGCCCTTGGCACATTGGCCAAAACCTTCCCATAATGGAGATGAAGGGGTAGCTCCATGAGAAGGCCCGCGGAAGACCGCAATAGCCCCAACAACCTTCTACCCATGCCTGGGTGAGGCTGTAGTCTCAGACTACATGAGGGAAGGGCTCGCGTGGGTGTGTACCGAGGATATCTAGAGACTCGACCGGGTTGCTTGACCGTATTCCTTTGAGGACTATGCAAGAGCAAAGCCCAACGAGGGGCACCAAATGAGGAGTAGGGGGTAGAGACATGTGGGTCCTTGGCAAAAAATCTCCTTTTCTCCATCGTGTGCCATCATCATCATCGTCATCAGGAGTTTTCATTCTCTCTACCTATCTCTTTAGTTTCTACATTTACATTCTTGCAACTGTGTGCTTACATTCCTAGACTAGCTTGATAGGTTAGTTTTTAGGTGGAACTAGGTTGCAAGACTTGGCCACGATAGAATTAGCAACACTTAGCAAAATCTTAGTGCACCTAGCTAGATTTATCTTGCATAGTTTTTTGCTTAGTAGTTGTAGTTTTTAAAGAGCCATAGTTTTAGAAATCCTAATTCACCCCCCTCTTAGGCGTTGGTCCAACCTTCACATTGGTCACTGCTTCACTAGAGGCAACACATAGCTTTGGATAACATGAGATATATGGAGATACATTACCCCAAGTGTGGAGGAATGTGACTAGAGAATGTTCCTTAATTTCCTTTCGCTTGACCAATTGTGCAAAAAGATTTGCGAGAGGTCAAGAATGATCTACTCTACCCATCAGATGCGAACAATCATCAACCAGAGATTAGTGGGAAGTATAAATGATAGCAGAGTTAATCCCAACAACACACATCTCCATCTTTCCCATCAATTTGTTTGGGAATGAGAGAAAGTGAGCTGTGCGAGGCCATAGTCATCATTGGAAAGCCTGCTCAAGTATACGTTCTTGGAAGGACCAAAGCACTGCAAATCAAGATCCCAAGCCTCAACAGCATGTGATGTGCCAATAGCAGAGGCAGAGGAGCACCTCTCGAGAAGTACCCTATGTATCCTGTTAGCAAGTGGAATATTGGCCTAAAACCAAGGAAAAGAGGCCATAAGGTCAACAATAGATCAATTCTATAATGGCTCACTTGAGGGGAGTTCCCAAAGTAGAATCATCACCTTCTTTTCAATGGTTCGAAAAGGATCCTTGGCGTTCTTCCATTTCATGTGACAAGTATGCAACACCGCGACCACCTTGTGTCACTTGGGAAAAGAATGTTAGTTGAAGGCAAACATGATGTTGGGGTGGGAGAAACCCAACATAAATACAAGGAGACATTCACCAAAAAAGGAGTAGTAACATCAGGTCTGATTTATCTCCCAACACTATGAAGAAGGTTCAAATAGCAGCATTGGAGATATGACGGAAAGCCTCACACTTTCATTTCAAAAGGAATAGAGGAAGCAAAATAAGAGTAGAGAGGAAATTCGCCTAACATAGGTGAGCATAACAGCAGTCAAGCAGCATCGTCGTCACCTAGGGAGCAACCAAGCTTGGGGCAAGCAATGCTAGGTAATATTGAAGCTTACACTACAACAAACATGAACATTTTTGTCGGCCAAAAAGTTTTCGTAACCAAAGGGACAACCGTCAAAAAAATGGTAATTTTCATTGACTAGAACAGGCTGACAAAAGAAAACTTAATTTTTGTTAGCTAGAAGGCCAAGGCTGACAAAAACTTGATTAGTTTTCGTTGGTCCGAGGGCGGCTGACGAAAGCTTTAATAGGACGGGCCACTGCTAGGATTTCTCACACTAGTTTTCGTCGGCTGAAGCTATTGCTTTTGTTGGCCCGGGTGGCCCATGAAAATTAGTGGCCCACCGGCCCATGACCCTGACTCAGGCAGCCCTCTCCTAGAGTGCCCCCGATGGACAGCCGCGATCTACCGTAGCCCTCGCATAAAACGAGCCAACGGCTGGGGCAAATCCTAGCCCCAACCGCGTATCACTCCCTCTCCCCTTCTTCTGTCACTCTCTAAGTCCTCTCTCCCTCTCCCATGTGCCCCTATGCTGTACAACCGTGCCGTCTAGCTCTGGCCATGGTCCCATGGTCGGTCGCACACCGGCGCACATGAGCGATGAGGTCGCACATGGCTCTATCGAGCGATCCACTAGCGGTACCTTAGTGGTGCGGGTGAAAGGCAAAGGTGGGCATCGCTCATGGTGTTGACGGCGAGCATGGCGACAGTGACGACGGCCAGACCACGATGGCGCCAAGATCACGGTCCATGGGTCAAGCCACCTCCGCACGATGCGGCACTTAGGGAGGACCGGTCAGGCTATTGACAATATATAATGAAGAAATACTAGCATGATTTCATATTGTTTAAAATTAGATATGAGTGTCAAATGTGCCTTTCACTAACTTTTATCACCGATAATTGTGGATATTGTAATATTGTTTTGGTCTCGTGCTATATTCTAATTTTTCGGACTATAAACCTATTTTTGATGATTCACCATTGATCCACCTCAAGGGAGAAAAGACCCAAAAAAGGACGAAGTCTAGAAGCCCAGAGAACAGGCAGGGTCGGCCGACCCTACCCCTCTAAGTAGGCTGAGCCCCCTGCTATCTGAAGGTTTCGAAAGATATATTTGAGTGCCATGGAAGTTATTACCTTATCAGCATTTATATGTACAAGAATACCCTAGAAGATCAATTAAGTATGAGGTCAGTGTATTCTCAACTATGGAAGATTTCACCTAAACCGACTTATACCGACTTCTTCCGAAAGATCCAGAGCTACTATGGTCCGCACTCACTAAGCTCAACCTCCCTATAGCAACGCATATATGCGTTCCTAAATGTCATTATAAGCGTTGGTAGGGCCTATACCAACGCATAATTATGTGTTGCCTATGCTGCCGTTGCTAGGGTCTATTGCAACACTTATAAATGCGTTGGTAAGTCCTATTAATAACCGTTACGCTACTGCAATTGTTACATGTGTTCCTACCGCTACTAGGCATGTTCTCCTCTGGAGCTGTTGCAACATTTAGAATGTATTTATGGCAACGCTTATATACGTTGCAAGCAACATAAAGTTTGTTTATTTATTCAGTTATTTATTTTTATTTGGGACTAATTAATTTTACAGAACACATATAATGCTTTTGATAAATTATGAAATAGAAACATATTTGTCAAATAAAGATATCTGAGTACTATAAAATCAAACGGTCGCATTACACAGTACCATTCATAGCCAAGTTTCATCACATAATATTTTCAAAATAATTTTCTATGATACTGCAATATATACACATGACTCCTGTCCTACTATGTGCCTACTTATTAGTGATCTTGATCAAAATAAGATAAGAACGAAAGCAATCTTCAATCCAATGCAGGCTCCCGCATCTAGTATAGTCATGCTTGATAGAAACTGAAAACAAATAGAGAGACAATCTTCAACTAAAGTTAGTTTAACAACAACAAATACTATTTTTAAGATGGTAGGAAAATATAAAGAAATTAGATTATCATGCAAGCATCTGGATTTATGGGTATAAGGTGATGATCTAGAAATAATATAAAGAATCAACTATGTTAATTTTCATAGTGTTTCAGGATTAAAATTACTTCCTACTTCTGGTTCTTATTGTGGGTAGCTTAAAGTGTTTCGGATTAAAATTACTTCCTACTTCTGGTTCTTATTGTGGGTAGCTTAAATTTCCCTTGTGTGCACACAATCATAGATTTAATCTGCAAGTTGTGTAGTTTTAACAATTTTGCTAGTGTACATTGTTGTATATCATCCTATTTGTTTTCTTAGCTCTCCCATGTTGCTTGAGTTCTCTATTAAACAATAAGTGGCATCTTGAAAAAGGAGATGGAGGCCAAAGAAAGGGAAGAAAAGGATGTGGTGCTGCAGTCACTGCCAACACTTGACTATCCGGTGGGGCGTGCTGGACTATCTGGTATATTCCACCGGACTATTTGACAGAGGCAGTGAGTATGCCCCAGGAGAAGAGCAGCGATGGAGACCAAGTGAAGAATCAATTTCAACTGTGTGCAGCTCCACCATCTGACTCTCATAGCTATGTTTCATGGCTAAGAAGAATAAGGAAGGAAGTGAGGATGAGATGAGTGAGAGTGATGAGGAAGAAGAAGATGAGATCACCGATGAAGATTTGGAAGTTGGTCACCTCAACAAGAGAGATCAAATGAGAGTGGTCAAGCTGATGCAATTCTTTACCAAGCAGAAGTAAACTCTTGTCAGACAAGAAGACTACTTGGTGAAGAAATTAGAGGAGCTAAAGGAAGCTCAAGAAGAAAAAGGTGAACTTGAGCTAACCATCACCAATCTTGAGTTGAAGTGTGACAATCTATCCAATGAAGCAAACAAGTTTGCAAATCTATCTCCTTACATTGAGAAGCTTGAAAAGCTAAACAAGGAGAGAAAAGATTTATTGGAGAAAATCAACAACAAGTGCTTAGAACTTCAACAAGAAAAAGATGAGCTCCTAGATGAAAGCATGCAGCTCATTGACAACCTAAGTATGCTCGAGATAACACATGAGGTATTTGTCACAATGGTAAAATCTTATGAACGTCTTGTGCAAAATAATTCTTGCTCTTCAACTAAACCTGCTACTGCGTGTGCTAACCCTTGCTATTCAAAAGCAAGTAACTCTTGTGTTGAGCATGTGGATGCTAGAATCTTGTGATGACACCATTACAAGAGAGAATGAAGAGCTCAAGCAAGAGGTTGAAAAGCTTAGAAGAGACTTGATTGTGCTCAAGGGTAAGTGTTGTGCACAACTTGCTCAAGATAACCATGACAACATGGTGAACTAGTTTGAGGAGGGTTCAAACCGTATGCAACCAACCAAGTTAATCAAGTCCAAGTCTCAAGAAGGTGAAAGCACCAAAGCTCAAGAGCAAGAGAAGTCCAAAAGAAAAAAGAGCAAATCCAAGAGAAAGTGTTATTGGTGCAAGAAAAAGGGACACAAGGTTGATGCACTGGCTCACCGGACTGTCCGACTCCAGCTACCGGACTATCGGTGACACCGGATTGTCTGGCAGCATGGGGTCGGACTATCCGGTGCAACCAGTGGTAGCTAAAGCTGCTAAAGGCAAGGCAAGAATCCCTGCTCAGTCACATAACAAGGTTGAAAAGAAACAAGCCCACTCACGCAAGCTAGAAAATCAACAAAAGGGCTTCAGGCAAAGAATTTGCAACAATTGATGAGAGAAGGGCATCTTGGTAAGGATTGTCCCATATGGTAACTTCACTCATCCTAATCTTGTCAATAATAAACATAAAATGACTTGTGTACCCAAAAGTTGCAGTGGTGAGCGTAAGTTAATTTGTTCATCCAAAGTTTCCACCAAAGCTATTTGGGTGCCCAAGACCTATGTGACTAACCTTTGTGGACCCAACCAAGTTCGGGTACCAAAACATGCTTGAAAAAACTACATATATCTATAGGATGCTTTGAGGGTCTTGGCAATCTTGAGAAGCTAAACTTCAAATATATTCTTGTCTCAAGATAAATACTTCCCATCACAAGCTAGGATTTGGATTTTCATAATATCATCATTCTCAATAGCATATGCAGTAACATGCATAACCAGATCTTTGGAGACTTCGGCATATTAATTCCCAATGAGTTAGGTGTGCCTAAGCCATTCAAGTTCAAATTCTACTCATATCCTATACTTGTGTTTTCTATGGTATCTTTGATAGCTCTTCTGTGGAGCATGTATTTTATGTGTATAGGAATACAGCTCTTACCCAAAGAAGAATATTGAAGGATTTAGCAAAATCATGTCAACGTGGCTGGCGGAAGTGACATCCATCGGACTATCCGGTGACCATCACCGGACTGTCTAATAAAAAGGCAGAAAGATTAAAACATTTTTTATCTTCAGCTAAAATTAGGGTGAGCAATCGGTTTTTTCGGTGTGATTGTTTCGGTTTCTTCGGTATTAGAAAACTTCAGTTTGTTGGAAACAAGAACCGATGGGTGGAAGACGAAAACAAAAACCGACGTGTTCAATCTCGGTATAATCGGTTCGGTGTTCGGTTCCACCGAACTTCAGCACAGTTGCTACAGCAAATCAAGCTTTCGAGACACAGAACAGGGAAGAGTCAAATTGATGTAAATGCAACACACTAGCAAGTTCTTCTGTTCGTAGTTCAAAAGATCAAACACCTGCCATGGAAGCCAGCACATGCACAGCAAAATCGATTAGTTTAAACACAAGTGCACCTCGCCTCCCTGCAAGATGCAGAATCTTACCGTCTTGGTTCGCTGGGGAACTGTGCAGGCCGCACATCGAGGGGATGGGGGCTGATGCTGGTGCTGCATGGAAAGGAGGTTCGAGGCCCTGCGTCGTGTGGAAGGGAGGACCGAGCAGCTCGCCTGCGCGGCAGCCTCTCCCCGGCAGTCAGCGAGCGCACTAAGAGAGTCGCCG
Organism: Paspalum vaginatum; assembly: GCA_030272315.1. NCBI lineage: Eukaryota > Viridiplantae > Streptophyta > Magnoliopsida > Poales > Poaceae > Paspalum > Paspalum vaginatum. The sequence goes on along the minus strand of CM059013.1, from coordinate 30,184,749 downwards.
CCGCCGGTTCACAAGCGCCGCACGCCGCTGGGAATGAGTTTGGTCACGTGGGCTGGTCGGGTCTAGTGCTAGGAGGCCATTCTTTGTTGGGCCAAAGTGGCAAGTGGGCCGACGCGAGGTGCAGGCAACCAGCGGAGACATGCTTAGTTCGGTTGGATAGGTTTGTTCGGTGCCGTGAGTTTGAGAACCGAAGCCGAAACCATAAGCTGATCTCTTTGGAACGAGAAACCGACACCGAACCGAGGAACCGAAAAACCGACGGTTCGGTTGGGTTTCGGTTTGGTTCGGTTCGGTTTTCGGTGTTCGGTTAAAATGTGTCCAGCCCTAGCTAAAATAACTACACTGTGAAATCCATCATGTCTTTGTGACTGTGAGTATGTCAGTAGAACCCTAGTCTCATCCATTGACTATTTATCTAGCATAGGTATAACTTCTAATTCCCAAGCTTGTAACAAAGCTTGAGCTTGCATAATGGTTATTCAATGATCATAAGCATGCCTTCAGGGGGATTAGAAATTATACCTAAGGCACTGTGGTTCTAACGACACTTTGTGAGTAAGTTTGTAGGTATTCATTGAGTGATGGTTGAACCAGGGCATCAACCAAAGTGAAATAACTATCCTTGTAAGTATGGCAAATCAAGGCCAAGGTATGTGTTCACTTATGCATTGTAAGTGCTTCTAGGCCTTGTACCTCCTATGTGGTTGTTGGTGGATTGACAAGTCTTGAACTTATGTACGGATATTTGATTGATACCTCTGAAAATTAAAAGATCATAAGTGAGTCTTTAGAGCTTAGTGCTTCAAATTTAATAGGAAGTATGAGCCAAATATACCAACATCTTTGTCAAGACATCCAATCTAACAAACGCTCTCTGTGGGAAGTTCCTAAGGCTAAAACTATTGATGAATCTTGTCTTGTCATGAGCTTGTCTCATGAGAGCTTCATGGATTTAGATGTTTGATTGATATTCTTGCTCTAAAGTGCCTCTTATGCCTTGATGAGAAGAACATGAGTCAAACATACTAATTACCTCAAGCGAGACTTTATTTATCTCTAGTTTTATGGTTAGTAAAAATGGGACTTTGAAAAACATTAGTTGTTGAGATCTTTGTGATCAATCTCTCTTTACATGTGGTTATAGTTCCTTGTGCTTGAATGTGCCTAACCACATGCATTGAGACATCTCCCCGAGCTTAAATTCAAAATGGATTTGTGTTGCAAAAAGGAATTTATTCCATATACTTATCCATCTCAACTGTTCATCTTTTGACCAAAAGCTTTAACAAAAAATCTTCTACTCAAGGTTCAATCTCTTCTCTGAGGATTGTGTTACATAAAGGAGTAAGAAATATAAAGGAAAATGGCACAATTCACAGTCTCTCAGCAAAATCAATTTGCATTGGACTATCCGACGCCTACTACCGGACTGTCGGTGAGACTGGACTATCCTGCAGGGGCTACCAGACTGTCTGGTATCCGCAGTTTTAACTGCTGCCCCCGGTCCAAGGGGTATCTACTTAGTGTATTTACCCTATCTTCTTTCTACTATGAATTCCACATTTTACCTCTTCTCCTTGGTGACCCGAGGGAGATTTTTGGGCAACTCCTTCTTCCTCCGTGGATTTGAGGAGTTCTTGCTAGGCATTGGCTGCTACTTCACCGGAATATCCGATCCTGCTGGCCTCTCTATCAAGTTTGACCTAGGGGTCTTTCTCAAAAGTACTTTTGCACTTTTGACTTGATCTCTTTGCATGGTGCACTGCTCAATGATTCCTTTATTAGAAATACTCATTCTAGGTCTGTGAATCAAGCCCTAGAAGATCAAATCAATCGCATGGATAGTTTGGGAGATCCATCGATTCTAGATTTTTCTTTGCACTACCGGACACCGGACTGTCCGGTGGAAGCTACCGGACTACCCGGTGACACCTAGAGGGCCTGAGTCAGTGCCCTTTTGGCTCAAGATTTGTTCTTTGAGCCCCAAAATTTATTTCATATGCTCTTTTATGTCTTTGTGACATATTCCTGCTAGTATATCACGTCTATTCTTCCTACCACCTTAGTCCATCAGTATCTTTGCCTCCTGAGATTGATATATGGTTTCATTTCCAAATCTTTGTATCTCAGGGCTGTGGGGATGGTTGGTGAAGGCTCTGTAAAGTAGTATGCTAGGAAAACGAGGAAGGCTCGGAAGCCAACACCTTCGGGCAGTGATACTTCTTTTCCTGTGGAGGACACCAGTGTAGGTGGTCCTGTAAGGGGGAGCTCTTAGGTCCACTCATGGACCTCAGCAGGCACTCCCTGTAGTGATATGCGAATCGAGGATGATGAGGCAGCAGACACCTCATCAAATGATGATATTGATGATGAGACCTTCAGGGTTGAGCCTAAACCACATTGCAAACTGGTTGGCACCATAGAGCAGCAGTGATGATGATAATGAGGGTGAGGACGAAGAGGAAGAGTTTGTGCGACATCATGATGCACCTCCATAGGCCTGTCTTGCAAAGAAAACTTAAAGGCCTGTTAGTCCTACAGGCAAGAGAGTAACCAACTACAAAGCAAAAGGAAAATTCAATGAGATAAGAGATCAGAGGAGAAGAGACTTCAGGACAGTACGTAGGGATGCTTATGACTGGAGGTTTCACACCATGTTTCAGGAGGACTACTATGAGTCTGTGATTACTTCCAAGGAATCTTGTGTTACTTGATCAGTGGGTTGATTGGTTGTACATGAAGGAGAAAAAGGATCCAATTTTCGATCAAGTCATTGCTGCTTGTAATAGACAGTAGATATAAAAGATAATGAGCTACAAGCATGATTGGAATGTAGAACTCATAGCTCAATTTTATGCCACTGTCTACTTCCATGACACAGATGGAGATGAGAGCAAGTGGGTGATGGTTCGGATGACTGAGGGAAACATATATTCCATCTCTTACTCTCGGTTTGCTCACTTGATTGGGAAGCATGAGCCAGATCTTAGCAAGCCCAAGATTCATGTGGAGTAGTGCTTGCTTGATAATGAGATGAAGTTCATGTACCCTCCTCAGAACCAGGGGTATTGTGGCCATGCTACAGGATTGTACACCTTCTACGCCTCCCTACACAGGATGTTCAGTAAGACACTTACTCCCAGGGGAGGTGATGCCACAAACATTTCCCATTATGCTAAGAACCTGCTAGCTGGAATGAAGGAAGATGGGAGACCCTTTTGCTTGACCAACTTCATTTTGGAAGAAATCAAGGCCATTTCTTATGACCCATCTCGGAGTTGTGCATATGCTCCCATTATCATGAGGATTATTGAGAGGACCACAAGGACTGAGTTTGTTAAAGAAATTGTGCATAAGCCCCTGAGGATCAAGGTTGTCAAGTGCCCCATTGTGCCTGACACCTCTAGTGTGCCTCCCAGCTCTAGCTGGCCGTCCTAGACTCAGATGCCTCCTAAGGTTCAACAAAGGAGGCAATCACCTCAGAGAAGGAGGGACAGGGGTTAGTTTACCAGTGAGAGGATGAGGAGTTCTTCACCCATTGTGCTGGCTCTTTGAGACATCATGGGTGCTCACAAGTGCTTCAGGGCCAAGGACAAGGCCGAGAAGAGAAAGATTTATCAGAAGTAGATTGAGAATGAGAACATGCTGATGGGCATTCAGAGACACCTTGGTATGGAGCCTGCTCCTTCCCTAGATAGAGAGGTTGAAGAGGAGGAGACAACGGTAGAGGAGGAGTTCTAGGACGATCCCTTTGCAGGATATTATGCTGATCAAGGACAGGATAGTGGATCTTTAGTGCCACCACAGTATAGCCAGCCTCCTCAGTACTCTCAGCCTCCACAGCACCTGTTCCAGCAACAGGCCTTGCAACCACCTCCACCTGGAGACACACTTAGTGCCCTTGCTCAGTCAGCAGCTCAGTCACTCTTTTGGCATGAATGATGCCTTGACAGCTAGATACCTAGGCTACTTAGGCCACCACTCCTCCATGGCCACCTCTAGCTTCTCAGGGTCACTTCCCTACACCTTGCCTCAGGGTGGTCAGGGGAACTTTAGCAAAGCTAGCTTTAGTGGGGCTCCCTTTTAGAGCAGTGCTAGCACCTTTGGTGTTGACTGGAGCCAGTTTCAGACACAGCCACAGCGCGGCAGCTCCAGCGCAGCCTGGGACCAGGGCTCTCAGTGAGACCTTGAGGTACTTTTCCTCCCGATCTATCCTTTTTGGTGCTTAATGGCAAAGAGGAAGAAGTACATAAAAGCTATAAGCTTGCTTTCAGGGGGGAGAAGAACGGAGAAGAGAAGGGTGGAGTAGCAGGCAACAGCTTAGTGCGGAGTAGATCTTGAAGCTACTTGCAGCATGTTTTATCTTTTGATTTCCTTTTAGCTGTATCTTGTGTTGGTTCATGTGTTGAACCATGTATCGAAATCTAGTGTCATGTGTTGGACACCTATCCTGTAATGTTTTAAAACCTCCTATATGATCTGTGTGAACTAGATGTTAATCTTAGTTTTATTTAGTGCTAGAAGCTTCATGCTTGTCTTTTTGACTCTTTGTGACTTTGTGGTTTTGCTTGATGGGTGCAGACTGCCATCACCGGACTATCTGGTGCAGCCTGCTGGACTGTTCGGTGCATCAAACTGTCCGATGAAGGCTACCAGACTATCCTATGTAGTGGGCAGTGGCTGCACCATCAAGCTTCCCAGTTGGTTTACTTTGTGTTCTCCTTCTTTCTTCATGGTTCTAGAATGCTGAGATATAGGGGGAGTTCTCCTTGAACAAAATATATGTTGTTGAGCATTTGTGGCTCAAATTCGAGTTTTTGTAACTCAAGCACATATTTAGGGGGAGCATACCAAATATCTGAGTGTTCATGTACTTAATTTATTTATCTCTTGTAAGTGTAGCAAGGCTCCTTAGTGGTTTTAGTGTATTGAGTGACAACGCAATTAAAGGTCTAATCTCTTTGTGAGAAGACTTGACTGGTTTTCACAGATTTATTTATTATAATCAAATGTGAATGAATGAATTCTAATGTATAAAACTCATGATCAAGCATGAATATTCTCATATATTGAGGATCAAGGGTTTCATTGTATAGCATGATTATGGTCAAAGCTTAATGGATCCAAATGGATATCTCAAATGCATAAAGTGCATAAGTGCTAGTCATCATTGGTCTATCACAAAATGCACTTCTAGGCATATTGGTCATCATTGTTTGGAATGTGACATGGAATCTAGTTGTTTCATTTTGATGTCACCATATTGATTGATCTCTTCAAGAATTACAAGTGGCTGATCCTAAGGATTCTCTATTTTTCAAGTCATCGATAATGAAGAACAAGAACATTGAATGGTTAATGAGATACTGAGCTCCATCTACCTATTGAAGAGGTTTTCATTAATGAAGTCCAACTTATTCACCTCAAGGAGGATTGCTCTCAGAAGAAAAAGCTCAGCTTGGTTTTCTCTCTTAATTGAAAATGATCAAGGCGACATTGTTCATCAAGACCAAGACTTAAGTGGATTTCAACTAGATTTATATTTTGCCTTGAGTATAGGTATGCCGTACTATCAAGAGGGATGCTAAGCTTGGAAGTCACTAGTCAACATGTGCTTTAACTAGTTTAGAGAGTGTCGAGCCATTTCATCTCTTGTGATGAACTTGGCACCGAGTGTGAGAGCTCTCTAATTCTTTTCTTATACTTAACTTTTAGCTAGGTGTACCTCTTATAGAGATCAACACCTACATCTTCTTATCTAGTGACCAAATCATCTTTGCCTTAGCCTCTTGGTGCAGTAGTGTCCACTGTACTATCCGGTGGATGCCACCAGACTATCTAGTGGTGCCGGTTTGAACTACAACAGCTACTTGGGCCACCACTGGACTGTCCGGTGATGGCCTGACATAATGCAATGGCTAGTTTTGTGGGCTTGGGTATTTATACCCTTCCACCACCTCTTGGTGAAGTTGCTTCTTCCCTCCAACGTCCATATACATTTAGAGGCCAGAAAAACACTTTCCAACCACTCTCTTTGTGAGATTAATCTAAACTTGTGAGATTCTTGAGTTGAGAGAGATCTTGTGAGTTCTTGTGAGCATTTGTGAGCATCCTAGCTTTCACAAGTTGGCATTGTATTTCCCGGCAAACGCTTTTGCTACTCTTGGAGGTATCCTCCTAGATGGCTAGAGCGTCCCGAAGGTCACCCGACTTGTGGGTGGCAGTCTTCTAGCTTGTGATTACCTCGTTCTTTGGAGTATTACAGTGAGCACCTTCTCAGCCTTGGTGGTCGAGAAGGAGAGGCCGTGAATGGAAAAAGACTCAAGCTCTTGTTGGGCACCTCAACGAGGACATACAGACACTTGCGGGTGTGCCCAAACCTCGGAAATTAAATTGTGTGTCTTTTGTGTCTTGTGTGTTGTGCCCCTATTGGGAGACCCAAACTTTGTGCTTGTGGTTTGTTTTTTACTTGCATTTATCTTAATTTGCTTCCGCTACTACTCTTGTGCAAGTTTTTGTTGTGACCGCAGGATTCAGTGTTGCATAGCTCTACATATTAAAGGAGACATCTACAACACTACTACAAAGCTCAATAAGTAACATAGTCCATATTTATATACTTGAGCTTTTTTTCTGTGTTACTAGACTATCCGGTGTGCTCTACCGGACTATCGGGTGGAGCCGGACTATCCGACAGACAGCGCCGAACTATCCAGCATAGGGCTGACAGATTAGTTTTAAGTTGTTAAATTTCAGATTAGCCTATTCACCCCCCCTCTAGACGACATCAATATCGCAAAGTCCGATTAGCGAGCGTTCGCTGGGAACAAGCGAGCGATCCGCTCTCAGGTGATGGCGCGGGGAGGGGGGCGTTGCCCACCTGCCTAGTGCCCACTGCCTCTAGGAGCGATCCGCTCCTGCCTCCTGCGGAAGGAAGTGGACCAAGTGAGATTCTTTTCTTTTCTTTTTATTTTTTTCATTTGTTGTTTTCTCTTTTTTAACGTTATTTTTTTTATTTCACATATATCTAAAATTATAAAAAAATTATGATCATAACTTTTATTCTACAGTATATCCACAATTATATCAAAGTTTTTATCATATGAGCATAATTTATCAGGGTAATTTTATGGAAATACAAATTTTTTTTCTTTTCTTACGAGAACTTTATGGAAACATAACTTATTGGGATAACTTTACGTACTTTTTCCTCTCTTCTTACGAAAACTTTACATGAACATAACTTATCGTGATAACTTTACGTAGCCATAACTTATCACGATAACTTTATGTAAACATAACTTATCACGATATTTTATAGAAACATAACTTATCAGGATAATTTTTTAGAAACATAACTTATCACGATAACTTTACGTAATCATAACTTATCACGATAACTTTACGTAAGCATAAATTATCACGATAACTTTATAGAAACATAACTTATCACGATAACGTTATGAAAACATAACTTATCATGATAACTTTACGTAAGCATAAATTATCACGATATTTTATGAAAACATAACTTATCAGGATAATTTTATGAAAACATAATGTATCACGATAACGTAATGGAAGTATAATTTACCACGATAATTTTATGAAAGCATAATTTATCACATAACTTTATAGAAACATAACTTATCACGATAAAATTATCTTGATAACTTATATTTCCATATTGTACCATAAATTATATACATAACTTATATTTATGCTATAAATTTTTTATTACAACTTATATATAAATATGGTTTAGTTTTGTTCATAAAAAAAGAGGATCATAAATATTAAATCGGTTTGGTTAATAGACATCTTAATCAGAAGCTACATTGAAAAAACGAAGTTAAAAAACGATTGGGTTCCCATGCAGGGCGTAGCAACTGAACAAATGAAAGAGCTGTGGGGCCCGCGATAGCGACCTGAGGGGGAAAAGTGGCAGAATGTGCATGGCGCTCGGTGCATGTGGAGGTAGGAACTGAGGAGGGCTCGCGATAGCACGTGGAGCAGCCGGTCCCATCGCTCGCGCGAATCGAGCCTGACGAGCACTCGCGAAATAGCTGTCCCCCATCAATATCCTTTCAAGAACATCTAGTTGCACATACGCATGACGCGAGAGAGAGCATTCATCTAGGTTTAGGTTTGGCGTTTCCATTGGTCTCCCCCACTATAGAAGGGTGGGTGGAGGTGACGGCTGCAGCCCATTTCTTCCTAAATTTTCATGTTAATGGGGTAGAGGACGTTTTGGAGGGCAAGATATAGATAGTCAAGGGTTGGCCCAAGATTTAGAGGGTGGGTATTCAAAATATGCTAAGGGCATAATTTTTTTTGGATGGCTTAAAGCCTTTAGACTTTTGGTAAGTATAAAGTATAGCTTTTTTTATCAAGTATAAAGTACAGCTAATTATAGTATAACATAACTGCCATTCAATGTTCAATCACATATAGCATAAATTGATCATGATACTAAAGTAGAAAGTATTTGGCATGCTAAAGTGACAAATGACAACATCTGAAATACAAAGAGGACATTTAATAGCACAATGAGAAGAATGCTTACAAATTATAAGATAACTTTCCGATCCTTCATGCTTTGAAATTGACTAATGATGTCCTCATCCTTAACTTGAAGAAGAATTCCCTTTCAATGAAAGAAACCAAACAACCATTCAAGAAATTTTGCCCCATCTTGCTTCTTAGCTTTTTTTTATGTAGTTTATTGAAGAAAAGATCCACTCAACACCGGCAATTGCAACAGGGAGAACTAGAACCAACTTGAAAAGTTTGTAAACAATGTCATATCGAAGAACCTTCTCTGTTTTAACAAGCATCATAGACAATTCTATGAGGTTTCTCAAATTTGTAAAGTTTTCATCTTTCCTCACATCTTCAGTGTAGCGGTTAAGTTGAAAAGGGAGCTGAACCTTCTCTTCGAATTCAAAATCATTAGAATAAAACCTAGTAAACTTAGCCGATTTCTCTACATTTAAGGCAATAAAGTTTTTGACTGGACTGAATGATGCCATGCATCTAAGTAACTCTTTATTTACCTCATCAAACCTATAGTTAAGCCAAACAAATTGCCTATGAATAACACCCAAAACATATCAGCATGAAATCAGTGATAATTGATGGCATTTTATAGAACTTCTTGTTTATTTGTATAGGCTTATACTTCCCATTCATATTAACAACTTCAATTTTGTGCTTCTGACAAAAAGAAGTGACGTTATGAAGGAATTCTCCCCATCCAGGATTTCTCAAAACATCAAATTCTACCTTTGTGAACTCAAGAAGATCCATTATATTTATGATATCTCGCTCTCTTCTTTGCAAAGCATTGCACAAGTCATTTGTGTACCCAAATATTTCATTCAGTCCGCCACGCACTGGCTGCCGCAGCCTAGAGCCCTAGCCGCCATAGCCCGGAGCCCTAGCCGCCGTAGCCCGAAGCGGCGGAGCCCGCAGCGCCTGCCCGGTGCCCGCCTGGCCATCGCCTGCTGCTCTAGTCGCCAATCCGCACCCCGCCGTTGCTGATCTAGGGCGAGGAACAGAGAGAGTTGGGGTGAGGAAGGAGGGCAGAAGGAGCGTGCTACGCGTACAGAGGATGCGATGGGCTAGTTGGGAAATTGTTTGGAGGTTGGGGGCATTGGGCCTACTGGGATGCTCATTTCGATGCTAGGCCTTGTTGAGATGGAGAGGGAGGTGTCTGGTGCGAGGTTTGGGCCAAAATGCTCTGAACAATGTATTTTGCTGCTAGTATTTTCTATTTTACAATATATACATAGCATATACATGTGTGTGTATATATAGTGCCAAAAATAATGGGTATTCAGGTAATCAACGGAAAACCCTGAATTGAGGTGGGCCTGCACATGGTCTTACGCTTCGTGCCAGGTAAATGCCTATGTCTGTTGTCAATGGACCGTACATCTAATATTTTATTTTATAATATTTTAAACTTCGCTCTGTGCTATAGTAATTTAGACATCCTTTTAAACTTTCTAAGAACCATAGCCTAACTGAGAGATTTCGATATTTGACACCGAGTTCGCAAGCCTCACTGGATTTGACACCCAATTCGCGTGACCTTAAAAATTTGACACCGGTCTTGCGAATTCTTTTGATTTGGGGATTCTCAATTTCTTTTCTCATTTTCTATTTCCAGACCATGTGACCTTACTCTTTTGCCCCCAGATCCTATCGCTACATCAGATCCTCCCCATGCGCCGTCAGAGGCGTCTGTTCTCCCGCCGCACCGTGCGTCTGGCCTTCCTCCCCCTACCGCGCCGCCGTCTAGCCTTGCTCCCCCGCCGCGCCGCCCACGCCGTTGCTCCCCCACCGCGCAGCCCATGCCGTTCGTCTGCACTGCGCTGCACACGACGTTCCTCCCCGCGCGGCCGCGCGGCTGCAGCCGGTCCTCCCCCGCGGGCAATGGAGAACCAGGTTGATCCTCCCTCCGCGGGCGACGTCCTGTGCCTGGAGCCACTGCAGTGGTGCTGTGCCTAGAGCTGCTGCAAGAGGGTCGTCTCCATGGTTTAAGCTGTGCCTCGAGCTGCTGCAGGAGTGGTGCTGCGCCTGTGGTGTACTGAAGTACGGAGTAGTGTTCAGCAGTAGTTAAATTAACTGAACCTTATGTAATGGAGACTCTTTGTACTGAACATTGTCTGGATGCAATGAAATTGGGTTTCTGATTATTCATGTTGTTCCATCTTTGGTGTTCCTACCTATTTATTTGGACAGCATGTGCCTATTAAGTTTGAAAAATTTGGGCAGCATGTACCTATAAAGTTTGAAAATTTTGGGCAGCATATACCCTGTAACATGCACACAGCAATTTAAAATGGCCAATCCAAGCAAAGGTCCACACAGGTTCATGCATCCAAATCATGTTCATAGTAGCTCAATCCAAGCAGATTACAAAAACTAGACCAACAAAGGTCCACACAGGTTCATGCATCCAAAGCATGTTCATCCATCCAAACATGTCTCATCCATACACAAATAGAAGACTACAATCCATCCAGTTGCATTCTGACTACTTTGCCTTCCTTGGAGTGAGCTTTTTCTTGGCACATCTCTTAGCTAGAGAATCTGCAGGTCTAGGTGGGGTTCTCAGCAATTGCATTTGGCTGAAAGAAATGAAGCGTTAACAGCAGGCAAGGAAAATGTGAACATTATGTGTAGAAAAAAATTAAGTGTTGCTAGTCTTTTACCTTCTGGTAACTGGCCCAGGACTACTGGAAGGGGTATTGTTGATGCAAGGTATTCCAGATCCAGGACTACTGAAAGGGCTATTGCTCATTTGTATTTGGCTACAAAATAACAGAGCAAACGTTTGGTTATAAAAACTAAAAATGCGAAAAGAAAAACTAGTAAATTGTGGGTAACTGTATCACCTTCTGGTAACAGGTCTAGGACTTGTAATGGCTTCACTTGCTTGCATTGTCATTTTTTTCCTTTTGGTACCCCTACTGCTACTTTCTCCGGTGACTGAACCCAATGGCCTTCCACCCTTTGCACGGCTCTTCCTGCATATGGATGCCAAATAGAATTAAATTATAGTGAAATGTCAAAACAAAACTAGCTTTCTTAGTTGTACCTTTTCTTTGTTCCATTCATAGGACACTTTGGGGATGATGACCTATGGCTTTTTCCAAAACATGTCTTACAAGTAACTTGCCATAATCCCTTTGTCCTAGGTTTGTTACCCTTGTTCTCTAAGCACCCAGGTATCCTGTTTTTCCTCTGCCTCCCTACTCCTCTCTTTGTTAAAGAGGCAACACCCTGAAACCAAGGTCAATTTGTGCCCACTGGGACTTATCAGGAAATGGCCTAATTACTCCGCCATATGCAATCCTAAAATGATACACTGAGAAGTATGGATGGAGAAACTGTTCCCAGTTAGGATTTCTAGTAGTAGTAATTAATGCCAAAGCATGTGGGCAAGGTTTTCCAGAGACTTGCCACTCTCTGCATGTGCAAGTGTGCTGGTTGAGGTTGACAACATGCCTGATAATCTTGTGTGAAGCAGTGACCTCTGTCACCTCTGCCTCCTCCCTACCACCTTCCTTCACCTTCAAATGTCCCAATTCCCTACTCATGGACTGAAGTTGACGCACTACAAGCGGTAACATGGTGTATCCTTCAAACTTTTCACCTATCCGTCTTCTTTTTGCGTACAGTTCCATGAACTTTCCCCGCAGGGTATTAGCAAGTTCTGCTATTGGCAGGTCTTTAATATCCTTCACCCAACCGTTCCAAACCTCAGCCACATTATTTGTATTGTGATCACACTTTATTTCTTCTGAGAACTTGCTTCTCATCCAAAGAAGATTGTGGTGTTCATCCAAAAAAATCCTAACTTTTTTATTGACTGCATACATCCTGTTCATCAAATATTCATGATATTGTGGCTGAAAGGTCCTAGCTGCCGGATACATGCGTCCAAACTCTGGGCCTGAATACCTCTTCAAAAAATTCTTCATTAGGTGAACAAAACACTCTCTATGCTCTGCCCAAGGATACACTTTCTTCACTGCTTTCGCTATGCCTTTGCAAGCATCTGAACTAATAGCGAGAGAAGGTGGATTGCCAATTGCTTTCTGTAGCTGCTGCATAAACCATAGCCAACTCTCATTAGTTTCACTGCCAAAGAAGCCAAACGCAACTGGAAACATCCAGTTGTGACCATCAAGTGCGGTAGCTGAGGCCAAGTGTCCATTCCACCTCCCATTCAAAGCTGTGGCATCTATGCTCAAATATGGTCGACAACCATTTAGGAAACCATCTATGCTTGGTTTTAAACAACAAAAGAATCTTTTAAAATATGTACCATCCTTTTCATGTGCAAGTTCTATCTCCACAACACTTCCAGGCATTCTCATCTCAACCTCTGCCTTGAACCTAAATAGGTATCCAAAACTCTCTTTCCATGTACCAAAAATCTTTTCTGCTGCAATTTGCCTACCCGACCCTACAGTGGAGTATCCTATTGTCACTTGATATTTTTCCTCTAACTCCTTTTGCAATTTCTTTGCACCCATATTCTGATCCTTCTTCAAAAATGGGATTGCCTTCTCTGCTACCCAGTGATATGATGCCATCTTGGTCTTGATTCTACTAGTGGATGAACAAAAATGTCTCCCTTTATTCAGTGTGACCTGCTAGCCAAAAAAAAAGGTTAAACATGACTGTTATAGAATTCAACTAACCAGGAAGTAAAGTTAGACAAAATATGCAAGGTAAGTTAGCAAATTGTACCCTGACTTGCTCCCCATCAGCCATCAACCTAGCCACAATAGACCAGGGACACCCCTCTGCTTTGCAATATCCCCTAAACCTTTCTTTACATGATTTCTCAGTTCCTAACTCAAACTGCTCCTTGATAGCGTGATGTCGCACTACTGCCCTAAATTCATTCATACTTGTATATCTCGTTCCAACCATCATTGGAGGGTCTTCCATGTCATAGAAGACATGTTCCTCACCAGGGATTCTATCATTAACTAGTAATTCTGCATCTTGTAAGTCCATTGAATCAACAACTGTGTCCTTTTCTGCAGCAACCCTGTCTCTCTCAGCTCTCTCATCCTCTGCACTAAGACCAACAAAAGCATACACTGCATCCTCATCCATTATTGGGAGTGCAGCACCAATTTGATCCTCTGCAATTGGAACAATCTCAAGGGTATTCCAATCAATCAGAAGAGGTTCAGCACCAGGGTTGTTTGACTCCACTTGAGCACTGCCATTTTTTGTAAGCACATTACTCATGGCCCCCTCTGTAATAGCTGATTCACACAGTGTAGGCTTGTCTACAACATCAACATATAGAAATAGCCTCTTCTCAGCCAACCTTTCTGAGAAAGCAACTGACAGAGAATCATCATCCTCCAAGTTCCTTTCACCTTCACTACTTATGTCAAAGCTAGATATTATGAGCTGCTGGGAGCTTCCCCACTGTACTCTTGCAGCCAAATCATTCTCTAATTTGGCCAACGTATAGCTGCGATAGTCCACAACCCATTCATCGCATTTCCTTTGCAAATCTACACAGCTTCCGTCATTCAACTTGGCTGAAAACCCAGAAATTTGAACACTAACCCTAAAGGCGACTTCCAGATCGATCCTAACCGGTACAAAACAAACACAAACAAGGATATACATCAGTTAGAATTCGCCCTACTCGTTCTTGTGTCCTACCCAAGCTTCTCCCTTCTCCACCGAATAGCTACCATGAAGAGGAGTTAGAACAGGAGTTTGCCTTACCCACAAGGGATGTCGGAAGGGTTCATGGCGCCCGTTCAAGCTCTTCCGGGCACACGCATCTGCCCGTTGTCCGCCGCCGATGAGGAACCCTAGCCGCGCCGCCGGTCCGTTCTTTGTCCTTCCGTGCGCGTGCAAATGGATCTCAAGCGAATGAGAGGGTCGAGAGGACCTGTAACGATATGGCCTGGGGGCAAAACGGTCAGGTTACTTGGGCTGAAAATAGATAATCAGAAAAGAAATTGAGAACCCCCAAATCAAAAGAGTTCGCAAGACCAGTGTCAAATTTCGAAGGTCACGCGAATTGGGATGTCAAAATCAGTGAGGCTTGCGAAATTGATGCCAAATATCGAAATCTCTCGGCCTAACTGGGGTTTGAGCCTCTGAAATCTGAATTAGGAAGTGGGCAGGTCACTGGAACGGCAGTGCCCCTTCCCCCGTTCGCCTCTGCTTCCGGTTCCCCTACGGCCAATCTCTCCGTTTTCTTCTCAAACGGAGCGAGGCCAGGCAGCAGCGGTCGTAGAGCAGAGCAAGAGATCAGATCAAATGGCGCCTGCGTCGCTCCAGTTGCGCGTGCGCGTGCTCGACCGGATCCGCGTCTCGCCGCCGCCATCTGATTCTGAGCAACAGCCCGCACTCCCGCTCACCTTCTTCGACGCTGCCTGGCTCTTCACCGGCCCCGTCGAGCGCCTCTTCTTCTTCCGCCACCCGGACCCGGTCTCCACGCTCGCGCTCCTCCGCTCCTCGCTCGCCCTAGCTCTCCACCGCTTCTACCCGCTCGCCGGCAGCATCAGGCCCCACGCGCCCTTCCTCTGCTCGTACACCCATGGCGCCGACGCCCTCACCTTGGTGGTCGCCGAGTCCGACAGCCCCGACGATTTCGACCGCCTCGTCGGCAGATCGCCAAGAGACCTGGTCGAGATCCGCCCGCTCGTGCCGCAGCTGCCACCGCCGGGGGACGACGGGGCGTTCGCTCTCGCTGCCGTGCAGGCCACCGTCTTCCCCAGCCGCGGCCTCTGCCTCGGCGTCTCCGTCCACCACGCCGCCTGCGACGATGCCTCCACCATGCACTTCGTCCGCACCTGGGCCGCCGCCTGCCGCCTAGGCCTCAACAAGGACGATGGATCCGAAGGCGCCATGCTGCCACCGCCGCCGGTGCTGGACCGCTCCCTCGTCGCCGACCCCGACGACCTGCTCGGGAGGACGCTCGCCGGGATGATGCGCCTCGCACCTCCGCCTCCTCCGGTTCGCCCGCCGCTGCAGAAGGAGGAGAAGACGTCGATGGTGATGGCGTCCTTTCTGCTGCCGCGCGACCAGATCGACCGGATCAAGGAGGGCGCGGCGGCGAAGACAGATGCAAAGGCGACGTCATTCGTGGCGGCGTCAGCCTTGGCGTGGGTGTGCCTCCTCAAGTGCGGATCCGTGGGCGTCGCCGGTGCCCAGTGCAGCCACATGCTCTTTTCCGCCGAGTGCCGGTCCAGGCTGACGCCGCGGCTCCCCGCCGAGTACTTCGGCAATTGCCTGCGCCCCTGCTTCGTGGAGGCCGCCACCAAGGACCTCCTCTCTGGCGAAACAGCGGACGGCGTGGCTGCGGCGGCGTCGGCCATAGGGACCGCGATCCGGGAGATGGAGCAGCGCGTGCTCGAGGGCGCGGAGGGGTGGCTGGGCAGGGTGCTGTCGGTGCTTCCGGAGCGGCCCATGTCGGTGGGCGGCTCCCCAAGGCACGGCGTGTACGACACCACAGACTTCGGGTGGGGCCGGCCGGCGAGGGTGGAGATGGTGTCGGTGGAGAAGACACCCGGTACGGTAGCGCTGGCGGAGAGCCCGGAGGGTGACGGCGGCATGGAGCTCGGAGTGGTGTTGCCGCCGGACGCCATGGACGCCTTCGCCTCGTGCTTTGCACATGCCCTCGGCACCGCCATCTGACTAACATTCCGATCCGAGGTGCACCTGCTGGCTGCTGTCTCCTCCACTCCAACAACACAACCAAGATTCGATCGAAGAAGCAGCGTGGTACTAGCATCTTTGAGTTTTTGTATTTGATATGCTTTATACTGTCTTGGATGAGCTCGTTCTTAGTGGCATTGTTCCGAGATCATCAATCAAATATCATGAGTGAAGTGTTTGCAACGATCCTGGCATCGTAACTACTCTACACTATTATAACACGATATATCATGATAACTACTGTACACTATTATGACACGATATATCCTGGCATGATAACTACCGCTTGGCTGCAGTGAACACTGAAAATTGAGTTGCTGTTGGGAAGGAAATCCTTGTTTGTCATATAATATAAAAATATGACGGGCTAAATTTCCGTGAAATACAAGCTGTCGGCAGGGGCGGAGGACGGAATAAAGATGAGGTATGGCCAAAGTAAATAGCATAGAGAATAAAATAAGATTCAAAATTAAAGTAGCCTATACTTTTACCGGATCATTATATATGTGTTCCAATTGAACTTACCAATTTTCAACCAAAACAAAAAGAACGCAATGAACAACGAATGCACTAAGCAGCCTTCCACTACTCGACTTCCTTGGCAATAGCTGAGTGGCATGCCTGGCAATTAGCATGGCGTTGGATGCAGTTCGCTAGGGTTGAAAACGGGACGGGTACCCAAGTCGGGTACCGGATACGGGTAGCAAAACGGGATGGTTTTTCGGATACGGATACGGGTACTACCCGGATAAAATTTCACCGGATACGGAACGACCACTACCCGGTAAATACCCGGAACATTCGGGTCGGATACGGGTACCTGGGGTTCGGGTACCCGTTTTTCTTTTTCTGTGTATTTAATATTTACGAAAATCACAATTTTCACATATGAACTCGTATGAAAATAAAGTTTATTTGAAAATTGTAGTGCTCAATGGGATCTACAACTTTATAGTTCATCAATTTTTTGTTTAAAGCTATCTTAATGATGAAATAATCAAAATAAGTTATTTAGCATGTTAATTAGGCTAGTAACGTATATAAACTCTATGTCAACTCGTTGCATATACAATATAAAATATTACTACAGGTTTATACACTCATAGGGTCACGCGTGCCGATCTTTTATACTCTCTCCGTATTTAAATATAAATCATGTTTGGTTTTTTTTCAAAAACTTTAATCATCCGTCTTATTAATAATATACAAATAGCTTCAGAAATTCGTTATATTTGGCAAATGGGCAATATATATCCACGTAGCACCCTCAAAAAAATTTAGACAAGAAACTCTACAAGTTGTCGACGTTTCTTTCATACGGCTTGTACTCCTTGTGTGGATTATAACTGAAGTTATTCTAACTATTCAATTTTCAATATGATCAATAATTCACTTTATCATTTTCATATAGGGACTTAGACTACCTTTTTATACCATGTTTACTGGTTCAGATAACTTATTTGCAATTTTTGGTAAATAATAGAATATTTTATGAATTTAATTGCATTTTTGATGATTTAATTCAAAAAAATTAATAATACATAAACAACCTTATAAATTCATAATACTTGGCGGAGGGGCAACATATGTTCACATAGCATTCTCAAAAAAGTTTGGACAAAAAACTCCACAAGGTGTTGTCGCTTCTTTCATAAGGCTTGCACTCGCTGTGCGGGTTATAAGTGAAGTGACTCTAATTATTCAAGTTTCAATATGATTAATAGTTCATTTTATCATTTTTGTATGGAGACTTGCTGTTACCTTCTTATAGCTTAAGTTTAACAATATTATCTTATGCGGAAGCTAAATTGCAGTGAATGATAAGCAATTCTTTCGTTACCCGACAAGTATCCGGTATCCAGTCTATAAATATCCGTATCCGTCCGAATAAATATCCGGTTCCTGTATCCGTATCCGTCCTGTTTTTAATTATCTGTATCCGTCCGTTATCCGATTGAAATGCATCAGGGTAAAATACGGAATGACCCACTGTCCATACGTATCCGTCCTGTTTTCACCCCTACAAGTTCGCTGTATGTTGTCTCTAGCGGCACCAGCAAGGAACCAACCGATGGTCGAGTTTTTTTTATTTTTATATTTATTTAAATCGTTTTTTGCAAAAATAAATGGACGATTCAAAAAATTGCAAATCTATACCAATACCGCCGGACCATCCGGCGGTATTTAAAAAACGCCGCCCTATCCGGCGGTTTTATGACGTGGCATCCTAACTACCACCGAATTTTGGCGTTTTTTAAATAAAGCCGGCCCACCCGGCGATATTTAAAAAAAGCCGAATGGGCCGGCGATTTTTATTTCCCGTGGCGGTATTTAGGTCCTGTTGGAGTTTTTTAAAAAATGGCTGGCGGTATTTAATCCTTTTGGCGTTTTTTAAATAAAGCCGGCCCATCCGGCGATTTTTAAATAAAGCCGGTCCATCCGGCTATTTTTGCTCCATGTGCATTTTTAAAAAACAAGAGCATGGTAATTTGTTAAATAAGCAATATGAGTATACATAAAAGCAAATGGCAATTAAAACACAATTTGAATGTGGGCATGGAAACTATTGTAATTAGTACCGGTAAATTTGTATTTCTTTATTTTATGACGTAAAATATTTGTTTTCTTTTTCTTAGTATGGAGGACAGACAAAAACAAATTATGAGAGTACACGTTACATTAAATTGAAATCACAGCGTTACATTGAGTACGACATGAACAATTGATGCAGAAGTTAAAACGCAACATAGATTGAACTCGGATACATAATTCTCAATGTTGACAGCGTAGATTAACGACATAAATAAAGTTGAATACATTTGCGATGCCTTGTCGTTGTAGCGCGTAACTCGCGCTACACAATTGACTTGGCTTAGGTAATTTGAAATGCTAGAAACGTAAAAATAGTAGGAAGTTCGTCTAAGCGAATTGGTTCGGATAGTGCTGCGACGGGTCTCGGAGATCATAGTAGCCGTAACCTCCGGATTGTGGAGACTTGGGGGGCATACGCTGCCGCGGGTGGTACGGGCATTTGCAGAAGGGGTCAGGACACAGGGGATCATCTTCGAGTCCAACCACTATCGCGTTAGCGTCAGCCTCGTTTTCTAGAGAGTTGACGCGACACTCAAGGTCGTGGATCTTGTTCTTCAGGTGGTTGATATAGTCTTCGACGTAGGCATGGTGTGGAGGATCTACCCACTTGGTGAAGCGGCATGCCGTGTCAGTGGAATCCAGCAATCATATATATCTCTTTTTAGAAACAAATTGAGTTATGTCAGAACAAAGTGTAGAGAGCGAGTTTGAGGACACACATAGCCAAAAGGGCATCTGTAGAAGCGACGACCTCCATCGATGAACTCATCGAACACCTGCACGACACAATACTCACCACAACGGCACGTAGGCCACACCTCCGTGCGATCATCGTAAGGCCTAAGCCTGCGTTCGCCAACAAAGGCGTCTGGTCCCTCTAGCGGGAAGTCCTGCAGTGGATGTGGAAACACGTCTGGGCCTTGAGGACCTCCCCAGAGGAAGTGGTGGCTACGACGTCCTCCACCCCTCCCTCCTCGGCCTCGGCCGCAGCCACGCCCCCTTCCTCCCGGCTCGGCCATTCCTCCCTCTCTCTGGTAGTGTGTTGTGTGTGTTCTTTGAATGTGTGCCGTCTTTTTGTAGTCGAGATGGGAGTTGAGTTGTCTTCTGAAAACGAAAAAGTTGTTAGGTCAAACTGGAAATGGTACTGAAAAGGCCACGCAGGTGTTGTCACGTCGAACGGAAAAGGCTACATAGGTGTTGTCACGTCGAACTGAAAAGGCTACATATGTGTTGTCACGTCGAACTGAAAAGGCTACATATGTGTTGTCACGTCGAACTGAAAAGGCTACATATGTGTTGTCACGTCGAACTGAAAAGGCTATGAATGTACCTGTAACTGAAAAGGCTACGTCTTGCGCTGTCACGTAAAACTGAAAATGCTACATAGGTATTGTCATATAGAACTGAAAAGGCTACGCATGTACCTGTAACTGAAAAGGCTACGTGATGCGCTGTCACGTCGAGCAGAAAAGGCTACGGAGGCATATGTATCTGAAACGATTGCCTACGTGTTGTCACGGCCTACTGCAAAGGTGAATGTGATAAAATACATGATGACGAATGTACACCTAACTAATGCAAGTCAACTCTGGAACTATGATCTAGCTACGACCCCTCTTGCTCCTGCGTGCAGCTCTCTGGGCAGCCCAAGTGTGGCGTGACCCGTGACTAAAGGGGTCGGGTGCCTGTCGAGTACGTCGGCCAGGGACTGCATCGGGCGCTGGCGGCTCCTGTGACTGCTGAGTTTCGTGGGGGTGGCGCCTCCTGTAGCTGTGAGTAACCAATCTCATCATGTCGCGGCGGCGACGCGAACAAGGACTGCGCCATCTGTTCTGCTGCACCTGGTGGACTGTCAGGAGCGTGGCCGGCTCCGTAGCTGTCGTCAGGGGTCGTGCCAGCTTCATATCCTACAAATTAATCGCATGGATTAAAAATGTAAAGTAACACTGTAACAGGCATGACGAGTCTGCTGCATGTATGTGAATGCCACTTACCCCACTCAACGTCACGAGTCCGTGAAGTCCCTGCAGCAAAGACGTCGTGGTGGTAGGTAGGGTGACGAGACGATGACCTAACATGGGTCCCGTACTGTGTACCTGTTGCACGGAACATCCATAAATAATTGACGAACTCGTGTTTAATAAAATTGACCTGTACAAGAAATACCTGGCGGCAGGTAGGTCATCGGCGGAGTCTGCGCAAAGAGTGGTACCGGAGGTCGTACCGGAGGGGGTCGTGGCGCGGTCGGGTTAGGGGGAACAAACATCGGCTGCGGTGGTGGATGGGCAACATCGTCGCCACGGCAAGACAATGACCTAGTCACTCTTCTGCACAGGTCCGCTATCTTGTCGTACGCCGCCTTGTGATCTTGTGGGGCCATGGTGAGGGCATTACGGCTGTACGTCGTGACGTCTGCATGGATTTGCCGGAGCACGTCATGCTGTTTCAAAAAGATTGCATTAGTTTGCCATGAAGTATGAACTTAGATGTCTTCTAATGCGGAATCGACAATCAGGAAAGAAACTTACAGCTATATACGCCCCCTGGTCTCGCTGTGTAGGGTAACTGTCCGTGACGGACGGTGTGCGGCGGGGCAACTCCTGTGGCGTCGACAAGACACGCAGTCGTGTCCGTGGGAGGTACCAACGGAGGTAGTGACCCCAGGCTGCATCGTCATGTGGCCTACCCTCCATGACGAGGTCATCTAAGGCCGTGGACCACTTCACCACGAACTCGGCAAGACGTGGTGCCCAAATCTGGCCAACGTTCTGGCCCTGTCTCGTAAAGCTGAAAATAAAAATAGTTTTGTCAGTGGACTCAGCATGTGAATTATGTGAAATATATAACTTTACGGTAATGTACAAGGTCGGCACGAACCGGTGCACGTGTGGCGGCAGTAAGCTCTGAGGGACGACCACCTCCTGCCGCAAGCCTAGCTGACGGAGCACGCGGTGGACTGCGTGCTCCTCGACATAGATGTCAAAGACAAGTGGGCTGCGCGTTCTCCAGTAGTCGGCGTCGCGTACGCACAACGACGACAGCCCGTCAGGTGCACGACTCTCCACTGCCTCGTCAGAGTAGGGCGTCCAACGAACGTTGTCGTCACGCAGGACGTCGAACTGGCCTACGAAGTCAGGGTAAGACTTCCTAGTCTGCACGTGAGCGTACGCGAACTGCGAAAGCATTCAATTACATCGTTAGTACAGAAAATTAAATACACACCCAAATAAGTAAACGAAGAAGAATCCACGTACTCGTCGGTCGCACCACAGAGAGCCCATCGTCGGGCCGTCTACGTCGTCGCGTATATACGCGTCGTACGGGCTGTGCACGACCGCGGGCCGACCAATCTGAAACCTCTCGTGGGCCCAAACCTGCAGAAGTAGCGGGCATCCCCCGAAGATGGGCTCCGCTGACGAACTCTTCAAACAACTCGTGCACAGTCCGCGGTACGTCGCAGCTAGGACAGCGGACCCCCAGCTGAACTGCGGGATCGACTCCAGTGGGCTGTCGGCGACGTAACGTGCGAAAGGCAGTAGGTTCTTGGGCACAAAGTTGCCCGCAGAGCTGCAGAACATGACCCACCCCATCAACCACAGCACGTACGCCTCCAAATGCCGCGCAACCTCGTACTCTGTGGCACCAATTCGAATGGTGCCGGCCTATAAATAGTTGCACATAAGTAAGAACCATATGAATTTTAACTATGCCGGTTGCGGTCGAATCTACTCACCTTGAACTGAAGAATCCACCACTTTGGGGGCCCGCCCGTGTACGTCAGTGGGAACTCCCTGTAGGGCTGTGCGTTGCCGGTATGCTCGACGGCACCGAACCGAGCCAGCAAGTCCTCACGCCAGCCGGGGCCGACGTCCGTGGGGCCCATGGCATCGCCCCTCAACGGTAACCCAAGCAGGTACGACACGTCCTGCAACGTAGGCGCCATCTCGCCCACGGTGAGGTGCAAAGTGTGTGTCTCCGGTCTCCACCTATCCACCATTGAAGCAAGGAGAGAGAAGTCGTAGCTGAAACGTGGTCCGTCTCCCTCGACCATGCGAGCAAGTGGGAGCAGACCAGAAGCGCGCAGTCTAAAAAAACGATGAGCATAGCATTGTAGAAATTTGAAAGAGATTGAATATATCTGAACGGGAGAATGAAGCACGTAAAGCGAACCTCGGTAGCCAACGAGGGTCCAACGCCATCGTCTCCATCGGAACACGTGCGCGAAACTGTCCAAGGGAGCTCCCCAATACCGCACTGAAGTAAGACCGGTGCTTCTTGTCCATCGCTGCATCGAGCAGGTCGGGGGTCACGTAACCCTGTGGGGCATCCATCCCTAAAAAAGATTGATATCGTTAGTCCACATTATAAACCAAGTATAAACTAACTAATACATTAACATAAGACTGCATGTAATTCAAAATAACATCACATAACAATAACATAACATTGCATATCATAGCATCGAATTCAAAATATTAACAAACTAAATGGCATAGTCACATAATATTATTACAATCCATGATAGCAAATCCACATACACAGAATTTCAACTAATGCAAGAGTAACGTAGCAGAGAAAGGTTGCAAATATTATGTTATTACAATCCATGACAGTAACTAAAAATCATTAAATGACTTCATTTGTTCCTCCACGATCGCGTCGACCGTGACTCGATGATCCTGGCTCAGGTATGTTCGACACGGTTCCTTGAGGTGTATTAGCGCATTTTTTGTAGCTGTGCCCGAACTCATTGCATTTCGAGCATATGACAATTCTTGGCCCAGCTTCGGCGTCATCCATAGTTGTTACGAATGCGACGAGTCTTGCGTCGCCCTATCTGTTGTTTCATGTCAGGGTGAGGATTGGGTATGAAATCAGGAGCACCCTCTGCAATACTAGTGAAAGTCCCCGCAATGGCGAAACCATATATCTCAAAAGTCCAGGTGTGGTAGATTGCATCCTTCAGGTAATAGGGGGACACAAACATACGAGCGTTCAAACCTCCAACTTCCTGACATGCACCTATGACATGTGTACACGGCCTGTGGTATAACCTCGGCTTGTGGCAGGTACAAACACAATGGTTATTGTACAGGACACATTCTTGCACGTGCCTCTCATGATTGCCTCCTCTTCGGCCTTTGTCCCGACAAATGATCTCAAATCGATGCTCAGCGACACCCATGTTCCTGACACGATGTCCTGCGGCTTTTTTGTTTGCTTTGGCCATATACTCAAAGAATTTCTGCCCATATACGAGGCGGTGGTCTAGAAA
Organism: Paspalum vaginatum; assembly: GCA_030272315.1. NCBI lineage: Eukaryota > Viridiplantae > Streptophyta > Magnoliopsida > Poales > Poaceae > Paspalum > Paspalum vaginatum. The sequence goes on along the minus strand of CM059013.1, from coordinate 30,160,661 downwards.
CACATTCATTGCTGCTGGATGACGTTCCCGAAAGTATTGTGTTATACGGTATACGTAAAATTCCACAATCCCGACAAGTGGCATGCTTCTGCTTCCACGTAACACCCAATTATACACCTCGGCAAGGTTCGTAGTCATAATACCATAACGTGCACCTCCTTCATCATGCAACAAAGACCACTTCTCCTTTGGCTCATGCTCAATCCACTCCGAGAATGACTTAATCGAACGACCAGGCCTCCGTCGCACATTAGGACCATCGAGGCCCACATTTTCCATTGCAATTGGCTCATCATCTTCTAAATTCGCCCCTCTAGTACTTACTTCCGTAGCGTTCTTCTTTGTGACTTCATCAAGTTTTTTCCACAAAACATTGAATTTCCTTTCTTGACTCTGACTACACAACCTCTTAAAAAGTTTTGTTAGTTTATTGTTCTTGAACTGCTTCTGAAAGTTAGCTCCCATGTGTCTCATGCACCACCGACTCTTCAGATCGACCCACTTTGCTATTCTTTGACGTTGTACACATCCTTCCTGTAAATCTTGCACCGCTTGCATAATGCCTCCATGGCGATCATGAATCACACACACATCTCGCCGATCCTGAACAATACATGCTTTGATCCGCTCTAAAAACCAGTACCAACTGTCCCCATTCTTACTCTCAACAAATGCAAAAGCCAGTGGGAGCACCTGATTGTTTCCATCTGCCGCAATTGCAGTCAGAATTGTGCCATTGTACCTCCCTGTTAGGAAGGTCCCGTCGATGCATATCACTGGGCGACAATACTGGAATGCATTGATACATGCCCCCAAAGCAAAGAAAGCACGCTGAAGAACACGCTTTGTCCGGTCCTGAGGCAAATTATAGTGCTTAATCTCAAAGTAACTACCCGGATTCCGGTCACATAGTGTGTTCAGCACACGTGGCAGGTTGTGGTACGATGCTTCATACGTACCCCATCTCATTTCCAACGCCTTCTGTTTTGCCCTATAAGCTTTGCTGTGTGGCGGAACCGCCAATTTAATCCGGGCTAAGCACACCTGCCACCTCTGGCTTGCAGTGCGATTAGACCGAACTAAACCCGGTCGTCCGTCGAGAGTCATTCGACCCCCGATATTACCTTTTCCCAGAGGAACCGACATCATACACATCCAGCCCTCAATGGAGCCACAACAGATACATCATCTCAGGCAGTTGATTATAGCATATATAAGCTTGTTTTACAAACCGATTCGAAATAATAATATAAGTTTCAACATATTACCATACGAAAGGCAAGTTTGAATCAGACAGCGGAAGCGAATTTGAAAACATCTCTCAGCGGAAGAAAATACTTTACTAGTCTTCATGCAACGTTGATCGAGACGAGCAGCACCGAGCCCACCGGTACTACTCTCCTCCAAGTAGTTGTCCAGATGTCGCCGGTACCTGTTCTCAAAAGGTGGGGGCAAACCCTGAGTACTAATTACTCAGTAGGACTTAGTGAATTGGCTTACGGCTGACGCAAAGCTTGCTTACTAACCTTTGGATCCTTAGCCATTGATTTTAAACAGTGGTATATCAATATAAAATATCAAGATTCATCTTTTGCATATAACTCCATAACAACTTGTAGAAATGTAAGCAATACAATACAAACATGTTGTATTTGAAAACCTGAGTAACGGACATAATATATTCAAGTAGTTACTACGTTGCCCGACAGTGATATTGGCATTCCCACACCTGGTGGGCATCAGCGATTCGAATCGATTTTTAATTCCTGGGAATAACTATCATGCCAGGGGTATATGCTTACTAGCCATCGCGTTCCCACATATAGCCCCAATCTTAACCTGCCTCGTCCCAAGTTCGATTCACTCCCGCCTAGCCCCCGGGTTGTGCCCCCATGACGAGCCTGCCGACATCTCGGTCTCCCCGTCATGAGTACCAAGCTCCCCCGGGCCACCTTCCTCTCAACCAGCGGGTAGGAACGTGTCTCTGTGCTTCGGACGAGCCCAGGAAAGACTTTTCCGGTCCCATTCCCCGGATAAGCACTTTAGCAATGTTATGCCGATCAGCGGACGAACAGCGGATGGCCTTAAACGACTCAGGCGGAGCCAAACGCACACCACATAATAAAATTATTCTCCGCCCGGTCTCCATTTAAATCATGAGCATAGTATTACTTTCTCAATAGTAAAAGTTTTGTAACCTTTGAAATCACTTACGTGACGAGTGACTCCTTTCACTCGTGTCTACTCGCACCTAGCAGAGCCTAGGCAACTCGTCCTACGAACTCTATATATAGGTGCTAGGGCCAGGGCGGCCAGGAGATCTAATGCAATTGTTTTCAATCAACTCCTAATGCGGATGCGTAATGAGAAAATCAATTATCACATTAGCTGGGAGAAATCATGGTCCTGCCTACCTTTGCTTATTCTTATCAAGCCAACAAACTAAGCTAGGTTAGTTTGCCGGGTTGTGAGGCTTTGCCCCAGGCAACCCCTTGATCACTTGGACAACTCCTCCTTCCAAACACGACTGATGGGCTCTCCAGGTTGTGTCTGGGGCTTACTTGACCTTCTGGAACACCATTGCTTAAAGTAGCTTCCGTACTGGTTTCTCAATCCCGTATCTGCAATAAGCGTTGCTATATGAATGCTATGCATGACACAGTGAATGAGATGCATGATCATCAATCATACAACTGGTTAAGCAAAATATAAGGCAAACCTCTAGTTACGCATGTAATGGATTACTAGCTCAACCAAAACCTCCCGACTGGCACTAGTATTAATACTACTTTGATGGACCCGAAGCAATCGTGTATGTGCAATTTCACAAGAACATATACAGGAGTTAAGTTGTCGATCATAAACCTAACATGGTGATGTGAGCTGATAAAACATGCATTAGTTATTTAGTCCTTAAGATTACTATAATAAGTGTGGGGGTTTTTATTAGATATACTGGTCTCACATTTTCGATTATTTATGTAAAATTGTATTATTTCTACTATTTTCAATCAGAGTCACAACCTTACATGCACCACTTCCTACTCTAGCAATGAGTCATGTTCATAACCTAGAGCTCACATCAAGCCCTTAAAGTCACTTGGAGCATTTTTCACCATAGCAAACCTATCTTAAATTAAATATATGCTTAACTACAAGACAAGGGCACAATAGTAATTAAACAGTATATGCTAGGGCTACCAAAATTTATACAGAGCCTACACATGTTCACAAGGCTTCTGCCCAAATTTCATAATTTTTGAAGCTCATTTTACCCACATTTCCTATTTATTAAGGTTTTTCATGCATGCACATTAACAGGGGCAAAAAGGTCTTTTCCTACTCAACCATCATATCCATTCTATAGATCTACTTAATAGGAATACAATGCAACAAAGTTTATATTTTTCTGATTTTTATTTGATTTATTACGAATTTCCAAAGTTTTCAGCCTAATAAAACACATTAAATCGAAAATCATAACAGTCAGGGACCTAAACGTGATTATCTATTAACATCAGGGGCTGAGTCGTTAGATCCGCAAGACTCATTGAATAGTGCAGGAGATGGAAACGTGAAAGCAGCAAAGTCCAGGGGCTAAATCGAAAAAATGGCTTCTTCTACCTCCAGACAGGGGCAGGGGCGTGCGAGCTCGAGGTTGGGCGGGCCGCGCCGGCGCGTAGGGGCACGGACTTGGAGCCGAGCCACTTGCGGAAGGTGTCCCAGGCGTAGGGCTTGCTTTCCCCCAAGGTCGCGTCGTGCGGGGTCGAGCGAGTGAGCGGGGAACGGCCGTGAACCGGTGGGCGGCGGCGACGCGCAGAGCTCGGTGGTCGGGGCTCGATCTCGCGGCACCGGCGGAGGCGGTGGCCAACCTCTACCGTGCGGGCTGTGCGGTGGCGTGGGGAGTTCCGCGGTGGCGCTCTTGAGGCGAGCCAGACACTGGTGAGGGGTTCCCCATGGTGAGGCTCGGCGGCTATGGCGGCCGCAGTGGTGGCGCTCGTGGGGAGGGCGCCTAGGGCGGCCGCGGGCTTCGAGGATGGGCGGGTTCGGTAGAGGATAGTGCGGCGAGTGCGGTGCTTGCGCTAGGAGGGGCGGAGGAGACTATGGCGGTGGGGTGTGAGCTCAATTCGAGCTCGGCCTCGGGCCGTCCATGGCGGACGCGCTCCGCGCGTGGCAAGCAGGGAGGCAGGGAGCAGAGGTAGTGGGCGAGGGCGCGGGGCACGCGGCAGGGAGAGCGCAGGCCGGGCACGGGCAGGCGGCGCGTGGCCTCGGCGTGGCAAGGCGGCCGGCGCGTGCCCGCGGAGGCCAGCGGCGCGTGGCCGGCTGCGCCGGTCGCCGGCGCCGCGTGGCGGGTGGGTCGGCCGAGTGGGACCCACTCGTCAGTGACATGAAGGAAAAATAAATCCGGGAAAAAGAAAAATGCTGTTTGACTGCTGATACATGTTTTAGAAATTGTTGTTTTTGAACATCCTAGGTGCCGAATTTGACAAAACTCAAAATACAAAAGTTGTTCTACTCTTCCAGATCTATAACTTTGTCAAATGAGAAACATCAGATTCTAAGTTGAAATATGATTAAATTTGAATTGAACCTGCTGACTCCAGTTTGACCAAGGTTTAATACAAACTTAGACATTCCTAAAGTCTATTTTATGCTCATTTTCAGAGAAAAAGTATTATACCAATGTTGTGTAGTTTTTAATTATCTACAACTTTCTTATATGATGTTTTGCATGATAGGGACTTTTGTTCCTTTGAAATTTGAATTTTCCTTACCGATCAAGTTTAGGCAGATTTCGGCTTTTTCATTAATCGACTTAAAACTCCACCTAAACCTTTGTGCATGTTACCACACTCAATAACAAAGTTGATCTACATAAAATTGTCTACAAGTTTGTTATAGATAGTTTGGTCCAAATTACATTTTATTTTGAACTAAGGTCACAAGTGCACTCAGGGGTTTTGCATATTTCACTGGAAAATTTTGACTTCGTGATTTACTACCCTAGTTGTTGCTCTTCTCTAATCATCATTAAGCCAGATCCTTGACTACCACTAATCTAATTGTGTTTTAAGACTTTCGAGATGCCGGGGGCATCACATGCTGTAACTTATTTTGTACTGAAAGTCATCCTCTATGCTATTGATTATTGCCTTCGGCTCATATGCAGGATTATTTACTATCTTTGAGTACATATGTTGAGCCACGAAATCAGCTGTCAAGTTACGGTGATGACTCTCAAGCTCTTCAAGGACGCATGTATGATGTTCAATTCTTGAAACGGTCCAGAAAATATCATACTTTCCCAAAAAAGCATGGACCATAAAAGGACAATCATCTCGTATGCACTTCACATCATAGACTTGTGGACTGCTCTTTTGAACTCTGAACTCTTTCTTCAAGCACTTAGCCGACCATCTTTGCACGGCCTCTTTCAGCTCTATCTTGCTATGGTAAATAGCTCCCACAGATACTTCATTTTCACTATATTCCCATGGAACCATTTCACCTTCATTTACTAGCAGTTCTGATTGATCAAAGTTGGTCCATTGACTTGAAACCTGGTTCAATATTTCATCTTCACTGTCTGAATCTTCATCAACAGGGACATTGGCCTCGGCATCCTCCCGCTGCATCTGTTCAACCAAACCTACAATTTCTTCACCCTCATCTACCTCACCCCTTGGTTCCCGTACTGTTTCATTAGCTTCACCTTGCTCACCTATATCAACGCCCACCTCGTTAACCTGATTCACATTATTTTCCACCACTTCTTCAATTGTTGTTGCCTCATCACAGCCCTGTGAGCTTTCTTGTTCAGCATTCACCTTCTCGTATGCTTGCACAAAAAGAACCAGGGGTAACCCATGACGCAAGCTAACGTCAAAAAACCTCCTCCATACGGCAGTGCTTTCTATTTGCACTAATTCATAATAAACAGGAGATGAACTCCTAGTTGTTACTGCTGAGACGCTCATTTGACATTCATTATAATCCAACTTAAAACACTTCATGAACCAGTTATACACTGAACGAAATGGCCTCTCAATTGCTTTGTCCAGCCCTTTTGTCATTGACCGAAACCCACTCAAATCTACCCCGAACTGACCGTAACGTATCTCTCCTTCACCAAAATATATCTGAAAATATGTTTTCTGTGACATGCCTGACCACAAATGCGACAAACAAGACAGTACTTAGCACATATGTAACCACATTTCTATATAACACTCAATTTTTCTTATATTATAATGATTGAATATTCTATCTAAATCTAAAACTGGTAAATGTGCTAATGTCAACTAAAATAGTATGAGTATTACATAAAACGAGACTACATCCGCTAATGGTAATTCAAACTTGTGCTAATATTATATAAAATACTACTACTGTTACCTAATCTATTAATATTGTATCTAAACTACTACTAATATCAAAGAATACTACTAATGATATTTAAAATGCTAAAAAAAATACATGATTCAAAGAAAATTTACCTGCAACCTTGGGCTCCTCTACTCTCCCTCTCTCTCTCCCTCTCTCCCTCCCGGGCGGCGCCCGAGCCTCTCCTCCTCTCCCCTCTCTGCTCAGGCGCGCGGCGGCGCGGGGGCGGGCGTCGCGGCGGCGCGGCGGCGCGGGCGTACGGGCGGCGACTGGAGAGCGGCGAGGAAGAAGAAGAAGAAAAGAAAAGAAAGGAGGCGCCGCGGGTATATGGGACTAAAAATCGCCGTCCCCGCCGGCGGTATTTAAAAACCGCCGGACGGGGCGGCGGTTTTTAAATAACCGCCGTCCCCGCCGGCGGTTTTTAAATACCGCCGCGCCATCCGGTGTTTTTTAATCGGCGGGCCCACCGGTCGCAGCGCCCGCCGCACTGCCAACCTCTTCTGGCGGTATTTAAAAAACGCCGGTTGCTCCGGCGGTTTTTAAAAACCGCCGGATAGGGCGGCGTTTTTTAAATACCGCCGGATGGTCCGGCGGTATTGGTATAGATTTGCAATTTTTTGAATCGTCCATTTATTTTTGCAAAAAACGATTTAAATAAATATAAAAATAAAAAAAACTCACCGATGGTCTAGGAACCACATGGGCCAGCAGCTAGCTAAAGCCCATTAGCAATGGCCCAAATAACGGTTCGTTGTCTCCTCAGCGTCTGCTTTCGTAACCGGGTGATAGGAGAGCAATGGCGGATGACGGACGCTGATGGACGGGCAGGACGGCGGATAAGTGGCTATTCGCATGGGCCATACGTGTCGTCATAACGGGTCCTCCGCCCCCGGCCATGTTGATCTCTCAACTCTGCAAGGGCGTGCAAAGCACAGCCCAACAGCCATCTATTAATTTTGCCAGGCCATCCAAATCACAACTCAACAGTTAGGAGGAAGCCAATTGAACATCCATCTACACTTCGATCCTTTTATAAAAAATATGCATCTATTTAAAATTTTACGAGAATATATGTGTGCCTCGAGCAGGCTGGGCAGGGGCTACGGAGATTATCCGGTATGAGAAACCTCCATCCACCCACCTTTATTTCCTTCTTGTTTGAAGTGTTATCGGGACAAATTCTGATTTCGCGGCTCATTTTAATTTGCTTTCATTTCTTCTCTCCAGATACTACTTTTCGTAAGTCTGGTGTGATTTTTTTTTCGGCTTATGTTTCTCACTTTCTCCGGGTAGGTGTCGTGTCTTTCTTTTTTTATTTCAATTAGTTTTTCTCTCTTGTGGATGTTTTGATGAGCCATGTATTTTTTATCACTTTATATTTTGTTTTTTCTTCACATATATTAATACTTTTTTTAAAATTTTATTATTTTATTATTTATGCTTTTGTTTCTTTTTTACATTCTTATGGGCCTAATTTGATCTAATATGTTTAATTTATGCAAACTCTAACGGGCAATAAGGTCGTGCGAAGGGTGAGTGCGCTGCTCGGCCCGTACGCTGCAGGCCCCATGGCCTGCGCGCCCCTCGCCGCCTCAGGCTCACGCGCTGCGCCATTTGGCCTTTGGCCCGTGCCCGTGCACCGCGCGCCTTTGGGCCTTGATGGTCTTTTTTCAATTTTCTCCGCGCATCTTTAACTTGTAGGCCGTTTGTCAGCCGTTTTACAGTAACTCGCTGATTTTTAGATCATTTAATGTATACATTTGCTGATACTAGGTACACAATTTGTTGTTGTTTTTCAAAAGCATCATAGCTCCATAAACTTGCTACATTGCTAGACATTACATAACTTGCAACGTAATCGCATGAACTTGCCACAACAGGAAACTTTGATACAAGATGCCATGAACTTGCTATATAATCACATAAAATTGCTACATCAGAAACTTACTACAAAATTCCATGAACTTGCTGTATGCTTATACGAACTTGCTATACATTTACGTAACTTGCTACATCTTTCCGTACATAACTTACTACATTTTTCGTACATAACTTGTTACACACCGACACGGTGCAGCCTCACATCGGGGATGACGGGACAACGGTCGGGGTGGGCGGAGGCGCCGCGGCTGGGAATAGAGGTGTAGCAGTCGCGCAGGGAGATGGAGGGAGGCGCCGCGGCTGGAGGAAGGGGGCGCCGCCGCCGAGGGGAGGCGGTGGGTGGAGGGGGTCGCGTGGATAGGAGAGGATGGGGCGCGGTTAGGGGCGACGCGGCCAGGGCGGCGCGGCTGGGGAAGGATGGGGGCGTGGTTGGGACGGCCGCGCTTTAGTGTGGTATTTAATTTACGTTGGTTTTGCTCATTCCGCCTATTGTTTTACCTCAATTTGTTGTGTTTCTTCCCGCTTCTTTACGTTCCAAAGTTACGAACGGACTGTCTACGACATTGCCACATCCCTGTTTCTATTTTTTATCCACTTTTTACATACACCTTTGGTAGGTCCTTTGCATGGCTACATTTGGTAGGTTCGATTTCATTTTTATTTATAAATCCATTCTATTTAATACGTTTGTTGTGTTTTCGTAGCGCTTTGAACAATTTTTTCAACGTTTGGTAGCCTATTGTTTATGTTGGACTCAGACCATTATTTCTAATGTTTTTGTTTTAATTCATGTTCTCGTATCGCTTATTTTGTTTCCTGCACATGATTGCCATGGGTTCTCCCGACATTCTGGTGTGTAAGTGTGTTTCCATTGTGTATGTTCTACCGTGCGGTTCATTAATTGCTTAGGTTTTTATTCCTTTTTTGCATATGTCTTTTCTGTTTTGTTTTGGTTTAATCTTTTTTATGCAGTTCTTGATTTTTTAAGTTCACCGTGTGTTCTTATTTTCTCCCGTATTTGCTTTATTCTAATCTATTTATTTAAGTTTCTATTTCTTTCTTTTTATATTTTTACTAATGGTGCGAATATTTTTTCCATCAATACTATTTAAAGGTATTTTAATATAGTGATAAATAATTTGCGGATATTGAGGTACATTGTTTTTTTTTGGGTCCATGAAAAAAAGACTTGCCGCAACGTCCATGCGTAGGCCCGTTGCATTCTAATAGTGGTAATTTTGTATTTTGTTGAAGACATGTTCTAAAGAAATAGATGGTCAAGTTACGATTTAAATACAATGTCGACGCGTAGGCCCATTGCATCCTAACGGTGGTAATTTTGTATTTGGTTGATGACATATTTTTAAAGAAATAGATGGTCAAATTACGATTCAAATACCATGTATTGTTTTTTGTGTTGTAAATATTCTGCTTGCAAATTAGAATATTTCATTCTTGAACTTAGATTTTTTTTGTGAATGTAGAACATTTTTCTTCCTAGAGGTGAATATTTTTTACTTGTAGATTGTGTGGCCACATGCCGGATTAAATTCTGCAACTTGAGACAAAATTGGGCCACTGGTGAAAAACCTACTGGAAGAACGCAATCATCATCTAAACTATTCTAAAAAGTGAAAGAATTTATGAAATAACAAGTTCACAAGACATTTCAGCTGGTCATCGGCTAGTTGCACCTTGGTGTTGTGCTACAGACCTTGAAGTTAACGCTCAGAGACAATAAAACTGGTTGTGCTATGAAAAGCGAGAATATTTCGTTGGTTCCGAATACCGATCCTTGCCTAGCAAGTCTACTATTTTCTGTCTCGGGTCCAAACGTACCATTAATAATGTATCATTTCATTGTACTAAGTAAGTACTCAGTCTATATGATAGTTACCAAAGATCTATATGGCGTGCTTTGTTTTGTTATGCCTAATATTTATTACCGATATGATCAGATAGGACACAAAATTGTATTGAGAGCGCTTACCTTTCTTTTACTAACAGTACCTTCTTCAAGACGGCCGGATGGACGGGTTAGCGCAGCATTTTATCTGATTTCCACTGGCATTATCCATCCATATGTCACCAAGGTGGAGAGGATGAGTAGCAGAAGGGACAATAAGATTTGAGCATATAGTAGCGTACAACACATAAGTTTTGATCAAGCAATTCGCGGGCACAACAGATATGCCCATTGCTGCTGATCGCTTCCTTGTTTTGCAACTTGGTGTGCAATCGATGTGGCAACGTCCAGTCCATAGGTTTCTCGGTGACACGAGCCTCAGGCTGTCATGTCCTAGCAGTGGCGGAGCTAGAAATGCATCACCATTGGCTTTCGAAGGCCTGGATCGACAATTATGTCATACATATTGACCTCAATTCGTGGCTTTTTTCTCAACACAGCTCTCTTTAGTACTAATCTTTGAAGTTGAGCATATTTATCCATTCTAGCTGAAATGCAAATTAATTCTTAGCAAATAATCCATGATCTAATTACTTAATTTACAGTGTACTAGTGTAGAGAAGAAAAGGAGGAGTAGAGGAAGAGGACCATACCTAACCTAGCTAGCTCTTCATGGAGAGTCACAGTCACGGCGGGCTGGAGCTTGGGGTATTTAGCCCTGCTAGTAGGCTGGCATCCAAACCATTCCCGCGTCCATCCACGTGCAGCACGCGGCCAATGATTAGCCCCCCCCCATCCACCTGTACGTTCGCAGAAACTAACCCAAGGGCTTTCACCCTCACCCCACACCATGTACCCATTAAAAACCATCTTTGAATCCACAAGTTCAACTTCTAAAGTTCACAGGACAGTGCTCCCTCGCGGCGGCGGTGTCCCCTCCCGCTCCCGTGGCCACTGCCGCGGCATCGCCGGCAGGGCAGGAGCTCCTCGAGCATCGCCGCCACGTGGCGCTGGAACTGGAACGCTTCCAGGTCGGCCTCCTCTCCCGACAGCAGGGTCTCTGCGTGGGTGCGGAGGGAGAGCAGCGAGCGGCCGAAGGAGAAGGGCGAGGACGATGAGCCCCAGGTACTCTGTTAACGGCAATGCCACCGGCGGTGGGCAGGGCGAGGAGTCGCCGCCGAGACGAAGTCCAGACAAACAGCGGCGGCAGCACTGCAGTGGGCGGGCGAGGAGTTGCAGGGGAGGCAACTGCGACTCTGTGAGCGAGGGTCGCCTAGGAGTCTTGCGAACCGTTTTTCGCACCGGTTTTAACCATTGTTTGAGCCCATTAGACATCACCGGAGGCAGAAGGAACCCCCATCTAACAAAATTGTTTTTGTTGATTGCTCATTGCTACCCAAACTATATGTGTGCGATGGAGAATCTAGCCCATTAAACTTGTTTCCATGAGGAGTTGAGGCCGTGCTGGACCCAGCCAGGCCGCCGCGCCTAGGCACCTTTAGGGCCTCAGGGGTTGAGGCTTGAGCGCCGGATCTGTTGGGACACCAGCTGCTAGCTGGCTGCTAGCAGCCATATCTGCACTCCTGCAGGTTTGAGCGACGACGGCTGTGAGCGCCTGGCGCTGAGTCCGAGTGGCGAGGAGCGTGGGGCGAGGAGCGCCGAGTGCCCGAGTCCGAGCCTCGGAGGAGCGAAGGGGCACCGCCGGCGCGAGGGCCTGCCGCGAGCGCGAGGGGCATGAGCGAGACGTGGGGCGAGAGCGCGAGAGGATGCACCGGGGCTGGTCTATGTGCGCCTATGAGGAAGGGCTGCTGGGCTACCAAACTGTTTGTTGGGCCAAAAATACATGGGCTATACTGGATTTATTGGGACATAACCGGGGATGCAGGCCCCCAGCCCCGCGCCTGAATCCACCCCTGTGTCCGAGTGTCCTGCTACCGCTATGCCAGCAGAGGAAGCACACCCAGGGTCTTGCATGCCGCCTTAGTGCCAGTTGTTGCATGCCCGTACCCGGTGCCCCCTGTTGATCCCCATGCAGCAGCTTCCCCCTGTAGGCCGCCTCCACACCGGTGTGGGTGTGTGCGGTGCACCTTCACGCGGTTTCCTGCTCATCACCGAACTGTGACTTTACCGTTTCACGTGCCGGCTCTCTCACTTTTAGTGACCAGAGGAATTGCATGCGCGCGGTTCAAAGATGCAGTGATGAATATGGTGCACCATAGTTTGCGGCTGTACGCAGCGACGCACTTGGAAGACCACCGATGGGAGAAGTCTCGCGGTCAAGGGAATTGTCACCTCGCAGAGCACCCCCGAAACAAGTGAGGTCCCTAAGCGGAGGACGTGGCCTAAGTAATTGGATTTGCGCGCTGCAATGGTGCAGATTCGTCTCGGACAGGTTGGAGCTGGCCGGGCAGTGGCGGGGGCCATGGTGAGCGCGAGATTTGAGGTTGAAGCGCTAGTTGAGGTTATGAGAACGCATGAGGAGGAGGTGGCGGCGCAAGGATCGAGAACTGGAGGTGGAGAGTTGGGACTCGGGGAAGGTGAAGAACATTCCAAAGAATTGGCTGCATGGCCCACGTTTGGACGGCCCGATCAAGATCCGACGGTGGAGGAAAGGAAGCGACGTGGATGAATGCTATTCTAGAGAGCATGGCGCAGATTTCGCTATGTAGAGATTCTAAATTTGAAATATTTTGTTTGAATGTATAATATTCTTGTTTTAAAAGTAGAACATTACGCTAGCAAAGTTAGAATATTTCTTCAGCACACATCGAACTTCTTTTATTACATATATTAGCATTTTGCCCATGCGTTGCCACAGCAATAGAAACTTACAAGACCAAAATGTCGTTGGCGCCACCTCTTCCATTATATAGTCGTGCTCTACAACAGAGCACTCTATTGCATTTGGTTAATTGTGTATGGCTCATCATATAGCCAAAAAAACACATTTGCGTGAAAATAGGTTACACTATGACCTCTATATTACAGAAATGCCCGTTGGGGCCAAAACGGAAAAGACTCAACTAACTTGGAGACGGACGACCGCGATGGAGCGTTGATCTTCTTCGGATGCACGCTAACTGCCGAATGACGTACATGTGGCTGGTAGTCCAAATCCACCGATCGATCCCCGGTTTTGAAGTCAGAAACTAGAAAACTTTAGGGTTTCCTTCCTGGGCCTGTAACGGCCCACTCTACTCTATTTCAGCGAGAATGAGCCCATTCGCTGAGTCTGGTAACTTGGTGATTCGGGTGGCGGATTTGAGCGAATCCGCCAACGCCCTCGCCCATCTTCACGCCATGTACTCGGATTGGAGCATCACGGTGGCACCCGGCATCCCTAGTCCAACGGGGTCGCCTCGCAGTCCTTGCCGTCGCCATGTCCGCTCCTCCGTGTACCGAACTCCCATGGCTGACCGACGTCGAGCATGCCTCCTGTCCTTCAGAGGACTTCCATATACCTCCAGGTCCATCGGAGGGCCTCCTGTCCATCGGAGGTCTTGTGCCCAAGTCATTCTGGGTCTTTGGCTTCTGTTGACAATCACTCATCACTCCAGAGGCATTGGAACCGGTCCATTGGCTCTCAATCTCCCCCTTGATGAGTGCATTGTCAACACCTTATACCTGTAACCTGAAATAGAACAAAGACAAGAAAAACAAGCGTAAAACTGAAAAGGAAGAAGAAAAGAAGAAAGTTGCTCAAATTGCCCAAAAACCAAACACAAGCAGAGAAGGGGAAATTGAGACAACAGAAAAACAAAGCCAAAGATCGACCCCCTAAGACAAGGGAAACTGCTCAACACAGTGGATCAAACTAAAGAATAACCCCTCAAGAAAGAGGCAAATCAGCTCAACACAGTCATGCTTAGGAAAAGCATCGGCTCATCCAGAAAGAGGCAAAAGGCTCAGCACACCGATGCAAGAGCATGCTAAAAATGCACAGCTCCCCCTCAACTAGATCTCTCTAGAATTCTCCTCCTTGGTCCATGAACTCCCCCTAGGGGCAACAATCTCTGCCCCTTGTTGACAATGGACACATCAATGGTTCATAGAATCCGACTCCCCCTGAACTAGACAACTCCCCCTCAAAATATGCCATGAAATGCAGCAAGTGTACCATGAAGAGCTCAGCAGGGATGAAAAGCTAGTAAATACGAGTTCTAGCATACAGAGCAAGTGAGGGCAAGGAAGCATGCAAACAAGCTCAATTGAATATATCTTATACAAATCAGGAGCATGTTTTTCAGGGTTGTTGAAAAGAAAGCATCACAAACATGAATAGCAGCTAGCAAGATAGGCATGAACAGCAAGATGCTAGCAAAACATACAAGGTGTGCTACTCTCAACCAAAGTATCTAACAGGCCATAAGCTATTTAAAGACTTGTAGATTTCAGAATTAGCAAAATTGAACTTCATGCAAGTAAGATTATATGCCAGGGGTTATTCACTTGTTTGTGCCACTTCTTACCAACCAATGCCAAGCCTACGTTCAAAAAACTATCAGAAGCTTAAGATAAGGCTTTGGTCATACACAGCCTAGTCCAAGTTCATGCCAAGGTGTAAAGGCAAGCTATCTCAAACTAGATCAGTGTGACAAGCGAACCCATCCTGGATCTTTTCATTTCAGGTTATAAGACACACAAAGATACATAGATTTAATTCAGATTTCGGGGTTAGGCAAGGTGTTATAAATGCTTAGGCAGAATCTTAACAAAGGCATACGACTAGCATATCCAAGCATGAGAAGATAGCATAGCATTCAACACTCCTACACATGCTAGGTAGCCAAGTCAAGTGGTGATCATAGTTTTTGATTTTCAAGAAATAAAAGTGACTTAGCTTACAAATGATACTAGACAGATTCAAGGAGCTTAGCCAACCATGATCAAGCAAGCAACTTTACAATCTAGCACAAGCAAGTATTAGCTAGTCATTCCAGAAGAGCCCTAGTGCTAGTGAAGTGAGAATGCATATGATACAATGCAATGCCTGATATGATATGAAATGCAAGGAAAGCAAAGAAAAGGCAAATCAAAAACCTAAACTACAACAAAGTTACCCCAACCTAAAAGGGGTGACAAACACCAAGCTTCCCACGCAAGCGAGCAAACGCGGTAAGCTCTAAGGGCTTGGTGAAGATATCTACCAACTGGTTCTCGGTCTCCACATGGATCAGGTCTATATCTCCCTTCTCATAGTGATCTCTCAGAAAGTGAAACCTCACGTCTATGTGGTTGGTTCTAGAGTGCAGGACGGGGTTCCTAGCTACAGAAATAGCAGAAGTAGAGTCTACTAGGAGAGGGATCTTCTTTAAGCTAAGACCAAAGTCACTCAAGGTAGCTCTTATCCGAAGTAGCTAGGAGCAGCAACTAGCAGTAGCAACGTATTCGGTTTCTGTGGTGGAAGTGGCTACGCTAGATTGCTTGCGTGAGGACCAAGAGACAAGAGAAGAACAAAGAAACTGGCAGGTGCCGGAAGTAGACTTGCGCTCCAGCAGACAACCCGCAAAGTCAGCTTGAAAACGTCGAAGCTGAAGAGAACCAAAGACCAAGCTCAGGAGTATATTTCAGATACCTGAAGATGCGCTTCACCGTTTGACAGTATAATGTCCTCGGTGAGGCCTAAAAGCACGCACAGAGGCAAACCGTGAACTAAATGTCTGGCCTGGTCACTGCCAGGTATAGAAGTGAGCTGATCATCCCTTGGTACTCTCTTTGGTCCACCACTTCCCCTTCTTCATCTGCATCAAGTGCCATTTGTGTTGACATGGGAGTTGCCGTGGGCTTGGAGTCTCCCATATCAATCTTCCTTAGAATGTCCTTCGTGTACTTGGCTTGATGGATGAAGGTTCCTTCACACCTTTGCTTGATTTGTAGTCCAAGGAAAAACTACAACTCTCCCATCATGCTCATCTCAAACTCCTTCGACATCTACTCAGAAAACTTGGTAACAAGAGTGTGAGACGAGCCACCAAAGATGATATCATCCACATATATCAGGACAATAAGAAGATCACTACCATGCTTGAGGAGAAACAAGGTCTTATCTACACTCCCCATTTTGAAACCCTGATTTAGCAAAAAGGTTTTCAATCTCTCATACCAGGCTCTAGGGGCTTGTTTCAAACCATACAAGGCTTTTTGCAATTTGTAACATGGTTACGGTATTTAGCAATTTCAAATCCAGGGGGTTGTTTGACATAAACTTCTTCTTGAATGAAACCATTTAGAAAAGCAGACTTCATATCCATTTGAAAAGGCTTGAAACCCATGGAAGCTGCAAAGGCAAAGAGAATACGTATAGCATCCAGGTGTGCAACGAGAGCAAACAGTTTTCTCATAGTCTATCCCCTCTTTTTGACAAAAACCTGTGGCGGAACCGTCTATTTAATCCAGGCTAAGCGCACCTGCCACCTCTGGCTTGCAGTGTACTTATACTGAACTAAACTAGGTCGTTTGTCGAGCTACCCAAAAGGTCACTCGATGTAACCATCACCCAGGGTGGCCGACATCATGCACGTTAAGCCCTCGATGGAGCCACAAAAATTACAAGAACCCATCATTTCATACAAGCATGATTTGATTTATTAGAAGATAATTGCTTAAATCGATGTACAATCGTATTAAAATAGGGTTTCGAAATAAACTCACAACGGAATACATAATAGTATATATACTCTACAACTTTGTTAGAAACTTTGACACCATCTTCTATATCATATTTTGGTCTAAATTTGAATTGAACCTACTGATCCCGGTTTGACCAAGGTTTACTCCAAATTTTAAAATTCAAGAAGTCTATTTTGGGGCCATTTTCATAAGTGATGCATTATACCAAAGTTGTTCAGTTTTTCATGATATATAAATTTTATATATAAAAATTTGGACGATAAGCACTTTTGTTTCACAAAAATTTGAATTTACCAGACATATCAAGTTTTGGAAGATTTAACATGTTGACAGAAATTGAGCCAAAACTCCATTCAAACCTTTATGTATTTCACAACACACAATACCAAAGTTGTTTGACATGAAAATGTCTACAAGTTTGGTATGGAGAGTTTGGTCTAAATCACATTATATTTTGAACTACAATCATGTATACATTCAAAGTTTGGTCAAACTACAGCTTTACTTTATGTGCAATCTTTCTTGTTTTAACGTTTTGAAGTAACAAATGAAGTCCAATAACTTTGAGGTCAGATGCATTTGAAAGGTGATAAGTTTAATTTCATTTCATAGTCAGGTAGATTTTGAAGTTCTATAGTGAAATCAAAAGTAATTTCAGAATGAAGTTTGGGGAAGGGCTGAAAATCTAGACTTGAGAATTTTTCTATGTATGGGCTGACTTGGTTTGGTTTGAACTTTTGAACCTCTTAACATCCGATTTTGAAAATGGTCAAAATAATAAAGTTGAAGGTAACATCTTGAACTAATACTTTTGTATTTAATGTCTTGCATGAAAACGTATAGATTTTTAACTACTCAACCAAACAACACAAGGTTTTGCATATTCCACTAGAAAATTTTTGACTTCGTGATTTATTTGCCTAGTTATTGTTTCTCTCTAAACATGATTAAGTCCTAACTCATAATTAGCTTTTGTCTAACTGCGTGTTAAGGCTTTTGAGATGCCCGGGGCATCACAACCCACCCTCCTTAAAGAAATGTCATCCCGAGATTTGGATGAGGTTGGATTTTTGTGCTTACCGCGTAATGCAAATGGTCTTGGCATCGCAGTTTGTGTCTTCCTGAAGGCACATGGTAACATCCAAATATTCATATGTCAACTTTGTTAACTAGCCTGTGAATGGTTAGTACCTCCTTAACACAAGGTAGTTACGAAGCGCTATTAAGTAAGGCTAGGGGTCTTTCTATGGTACTCGACAAGTCAAGACATATATGAGAGCGAATGAACAAACCATGAAGAGAATGTGGCGGTAGTGAGTGAGTGAGAACAATTTGGTTCAAGCAAGGGAAAGGAGTTATTTCCTGACTTTGACCCCAAGATTTGAAACATGATAAATATTCGATTTATTAGAACAATAGGGGCAAAGTGTACACAATCTGAGATTTGGACCAAGTGGAAATCTTGTGATTCATAGGAACAGCAACAGATGTGTTGTTGAGAGACACCTTCATTTCTTTTGATAGGGACTGCGTACACATATAAGATATCAAATCTAAATATGTTCAAACAGTAAGATGTGGTCAAGCATAGCACATCCTGCTCATCGCGACAAGAAAGGCACAATAGGAAGGAGATAGGTCATGTTTGGCGAGATAAGGTGATGGTTTGTACGATTTCTTAGCGTCGGTTAGGACTGCCCAAGAAAATGAAAGTAGCTGACTTGTACATACTAACGAAATAATTGACAATGTTAGTAAGCCCACTTTTGAGGATAATTTCCAAGAGGAAGAAAACAACTCATGGAAGTGATGACATAACAAGAGCACCAGCCGAGAACAAAAAGCTAGTGCAGAGGATGTTCGTGAAATTCACCCTTGGAGAATAAGGTTCAATGAATGAAGGGGAAATATTCAACAAGGCAGTAGGAACGAAGTTGACTGTTCCCATAAATCATTGAAGGCAAGGTTAAATGAGGTAATGAATAGACATGAACAAGCCATGGGAATTGGGGCTGATCATTCCCACTGGTCAAGAAGGCTAGGTGAAACAAAGAAATGGAAAGAGGTAACAAGGTAGTAGAAATGGAAGTGAGTATTTATACGAAATGACTAAAACAAGGTTGATCGCAGCAAGGAAATGTGGATGTGAATGTTACACGCCTGAAGCGATGTCACACCTTCGCATGTCTTGATACTAGTGTGTCCCTAGTGGCACAACCATGTGACGGCCACACACATGGGACCCTAGGTTCCGTCGCGGCACTATAGACTGCCTAGGTATACACCGCATCAAGAGCGGCATAACCATCCAATCTTAGGAGATGTTAACAATACACGGTTATGGCAAGACATGAACAAGGGGATTGGAACACGTGAATGCCAATGTATAAATGATCTGAATCAAGAGATAATAACACATAGATTCCAAAGGTTTGGAGCATTAGAGTCATGAAAATTAGAAGCACAAGGACAACAAGCTCTTGAGTCATGTTGATTAGATAAATTTGGGAGCACATGAATTGACAAGAGCACAAAGCATGGAGAATACAAGAGTTTGAATTGCATGGAGTGCAAGAGCTTGAAATGCACAGAATATTGGAGCTTGGAATGCAAAAATTGCAATGATTGGAAACACATGGATCACCGGACTTGATTTCACGGAGTTGGGAGCATGAAGGTACAATGGTATATAAGAGTCAAAAGTTCAAATTATAAAGGTTCAAGCGGAACGTTATTACTATACTACCCGATACCCATTCTGTTTTGTCTAATCGTAAGATTCAAATGTTGAAGTCAAAGACTAGTTTCTTCTTTCACTCATGTTGATGCAACGTCGGGCTTCATATGGGAGACACCATGGCGCCGCAGTCTTGATCGATCACCAAATCTAAGACGTCGATGGAGTCGAGGTTGATCCGAGATGTTTTCTTTTTTATCACTCATCTCACCAATTAGGAGCTCTACCATGTTGCCTAGGGATATGCTAAATTCATTCTTATTGTCTTGGTGAGGCACCAATTTGTTGTGTCGATGTAGAAGTTGATGCTGCGTATGTCGGGTCGATTGAAGAAAACTCTTTCTGCTTCTGTGATGAGGGCTCAACAATCTTCCTGAAGGCTTTTGGCACTACAGAGGCTCGTGCATCATTGTTGTAGGTAGGTCTATAGAATCCTATCGAACAAACACCAAGTTGTCAACATGTGCAAACTACATTGACTTGATCCTTAAGACTAACGAATCCCTTTCGCAGATTAATCTTGAGTTGCAGATGTTGAACAGTGGCCACGTCGTTGGAATGCTTTTCAACTTTGTCTTCCTTCGACTCTCTTCTGGTGGTAGCTTTGATGGGGTCGAGAAGGCTCAAGTGAGTGGCAAGTTGGCTTCCAAAACTCCCAAAAAACTTGGGTTCAAGTTATACACACAAGCTCAACAGGGCGAATGGTGAGACTATCGCAATACAGGGCTCAATTTCCCTCTTTGTTTCCAATAGGTTCAATTTGCAATTAGATTTCAGGAGGAGAATCTTTGGTCTTTTATAGAACTCGAATATGATAGTTGTGTGAAATTTGGTTTTACCCCACGTCGTTGGTATAGCAAATGTTTGTTAGTTCTACTTTGAAATGGTCCAGAAACTCAAATTATTCAGCTAGCCCAAATCTGTCCAGACTTGATGTTCTGCACTAAATCGGTTATAGATCCACATATAAGCCGTTTGAGATCAAGACCAGAATACCAAAGTTGTTTCGTTTGAAGTTCTCTACAACTTTGGTATAGAATGTTTTTACTAGTTGTGAGGGGAAGATAGGTGAAACTCCAGATTACTAAGAGAAGGTCTAATTTGTCCAGATTTGAGTATTGTTTAAGATTTAGGTTTTTGGTCTAGTTAGAAATATTTCCAGGTCATGGTCAAAATAGAAAACCTTTTGCAAACTTCATAAACTTCAACTTTCTTATGGATGTCTATGACCAGTTCTACATTTAAAGGACCCAAAACTTCAAGTAATCAGCTTTGTCCAAACTGTACAGATTTGTAGTTCCGACTTAAAGTGATTGTAAGTCACCTTTACAAGCACGTTCGCAACAAGGCCAATATAGAAAACATGCTTTTTTGTTATTCTCTACAGTTTTGGTATACAAAGTTTTCAATGAAAGTGTGTAGATCATCTCCAGATGTGAAATTTCTAACGAGGGTCACATGTGTGCAGATTTCGGTTGCTAGAACGTTTTAGCTTGGGCTTTAAAATCCAAGCATCTTCAGAGAAAACATTCTACAGCAAAGTGATCACAATTTAAAGATATACAGTTACCATATATAAAGTTTCTATTAGTTCCACATAAATTTTGAACTATGGGTCAAAACAGTAGCATCACACATGCAAATCCCATATGAAATTTGTTACTACCAAACAAACACATGTATAAATACAATATGAAGCTAGTCATTTTCAATCAAACACATTGCAAAGCACATGAGATTAGATGATGATGCATGATCTTCCTATTCGTCCTCTCACGTCCTTATTTTTATATCTAATGATATTCTGGTGGCATATATGCACGAACTCTCTCTACATGCAACTAGTCAAGTTCTACTCGTTCTTGCTACGCATTTTATGGTTAGTGTACCTGCAAGAAAAATGCATGTTCATCCATTACCACCTAGTGTGGCATCCACGATTTGTTATGCTGCGTGGACAACATTGAGTGGACTGCTGCACCTTCTTCTCAAAACCTGACTTTCCACCAGATACCAGCTGTGGCGGAACGGTCGATTTAATCCGGGCTAAGCACACCTTCCACCTCAGGCTTGCAGTGTAATTAGACCGAACTACACCCGGTCGTCCGTCGAGCTACCCAAAAGGGCACTCTATGTAACCATCACCTAGGGAGGCCGACATCATACACGTTAAACCCTCAAAGGAGCCACAACAATTACAACAACCCGTCATTTCATACAAGCACAATTTGATTTATTACAAGACAATTGCATAAAACGTTGTACAATCGTATTAATATAGGGTTTCGAAATAAACCCGCAGCGGAATACATAACAGTATATATAGATGCAAATGTGCAGCGGAAATAAAATGCGAGACATGACATCGAGCCCACCGTTGTCATCCTCGATCACAAACTGCCATGTACCTGAAAAAATATCAATAACAAACGATGAGTACGTGGGGTACTCGTAGGACTTACCCGAGGGCGATATCAGCCCGACACATTTGAGAGTATGCCAAGCTTTTTGTGGACTTGACTTATAAACCGCATAAGCTTACTAAAAGTGAGTTCTTACTTCCAAGTATCATTCATTTTTAAAGCATAAGCCTCATTTGATTCATTATAGTCATCATCACGATCCATAACTCATATATCTCATCATCTCAATGTATATGTCAACATAAAGTAGCTCACAGAATTGTAAACATACAAGTACAAGCATGTAATACTAAAAAGCATGATTAAATAAATAAAATATTAAAGTTATTACTATATTAGAACGTGTGTGGTATTGGCATTCTCACACCTGGTGAGCATCAGCGATTCGAATCGATTTTAATTCCTAGGAATAACTATCATACCTGGGGTATATACTTACTAGCCATCGTGTTCCCACATATATCCCCCATCTCCTTTTGTCCCATCGCAAGTTCGATTCCAACCCGCTATTCCCTAGGTATAGCCCCCATGGAGCGATACCACGGCATCCCAGGTCAGCCCTCCCATGACTCAAGCACCCCTAGGCCCCATGGTAGAACCAAGTCTCTGTTCTTCGGATAGTTCAAGTAAGACTTTCACCGGTTCCATGTCCCGGTTAAGCACTCTAGCAATGTTATGCCGACGAATAGCCGAACAACGGACGGGCCTTAAATGACTCGGGCGACTCCCTAAGTAGGTGTATATGCCCAAGGGGCCTACCTTTGTTGTTGAAAGACTTGAACAAACTAATAAAGTTAGTTTGCCGGGGTGTGGGGCTTTGCCCCAGGCAACCCCTTGATCTCTTGGACAACTGCTCCTTCCAAATACCACTTCAGGGGCCTCCAGGTGGTATTTGGGTCTTAGTTGGTGTTTTGGACACTGTTGCTTGAAGTAGCTCCACGCACTTGCTTATTGATCACGTATCTACTGTAAGCGTCACTATGTGAATGATATGTATGATGCAATGAATGAGATGCCTGAATATCAAGCAGACGTATGAACAACCATTTTAGGGACAGACAGAAAGGTAATTGATAACTATTAGAAAGAAGTGCTATTGTGGACATAAAGCTGAGAGCCAACGGATCGGCTCCATTGCCTCTGGAGTGATGAGTGATTGTCAACAGTAGCAAGACCTAGAAGGACTTGGGCACAAGACCTCTGACAGACAGGAGGCCCTCCGATGGACTGGAGGTAGAGGAAATTCCTCCGAAGGACTGGAGGCATGCTCGGCGTCTGTCGGCCATGGGAGTTCGGTATACGGAGGAGCGGCACGGCGATGGCAGGAGGAAGTCCTCTGAAGGACTGCGAGGTTGCCCCGATAGACAGGGGATGCTGGGCGACACCGCGGTGCTCCAACCCGAATGCGTGGCGTGAAGGCGTGCGAGGGAGGCTTTGGCGGCTTCCACTCAAAACCGCCACCCAAGCTACCCAAGCCTTGGTGAGTTGGGCCACGATTGGCTAAGATAGAGAAGATGGGCCAAATCCGGCCCAGGCGGAGACTTCCTAAAGTTTCTCGGTTTCTGACTTCAAAACCGGGGGCAGATCGCGGATTGGACTACTAGCCACGTGGAGAACATCCTAGTATTGCGTGGAACTTACGAAGATCAAGACTTCATCGTGCTCGTCCGTCCCAAAATATCCTGTAATCTTTCGTTTGAGTCCTTAGGGTTTGTCTAGCTATAGGGACTTAAGTGCAAAACTGTCTAAATAGCACTCGGGTATAAATAGGTCCAAGGCAGGTCATTAGTGGGGACTCTTGGCTGCTAGGATTAGTCTTTACTTGGTGATTTTTGTCCTTAAGCTTTGAGCTCCATTGTTAGGGAGGTTAGAGTAGGATTTAGCCTCCTAATCTTGAGGGAAGGTGAGGGTGGTTGCTTGGTACAAATTTCTGCTTGTATGCTGAATCTTTAGACCCATCTTGGGCATTTAATCGAAGTAAATTCGTGCAGCAACCTTGTGTTCTTCTCCTCCCCCTCTCTCTTTGGTTTTTGGGTTCAATCCTTGGCTTTTGGGTGTTTTTTTGTTGGCCAAGCTTGAATCTCTTTCCTTGCTGATGTTCTGGACTTGCTAGGATGTGGAGATCATGACTTAGTTCATCTCAATCCTGCTGGATTGCCACGAGCAAGCCTCTTGTGGGTTTTCCCCTTTCTTGCCCAAGGATTGCCATTTCATGAGATCTGAAATTCCCGCAGATTTTCTAGTCACTTTGAGTTGATATTTTGGGAAAAGCTTTGGAATAGGGTCCAGATAGCTTGCGCAAAATTTCGTGAAGTTTGGACAAGGTTTGATCAAGTTTGGGTTTGAAAACTCCCTTTCTGCGACTCAATCGGACAATTCGGGAAAGGCCACCGGACAGTCCTGGTTCCACTGGATAGTCCGGCAGCACCCATTGGACAGTCCGGCGTGAGGCGCTGTCCAAGCCGTGCCACCGGACAGTCCAGCAGCAGGCATCGGATAGTCCGGTCCCACCGGATAGTCCGGTGTTGGCCACCGGACAGTCCGGTCCTGCCAGGGTGCTGCTGTGTTCTTCCCAATTTGATTTTTCCGCTGTGTTTCTACTCCGGTTTTGTGCATTCTCCACTGTAAGACCATTCTCTTTGCTTATTGTCAGTCAGTGAGAAGCACCTTTGTGCGGTGAGTGTCGTGTGGCGGGATTTGCATTGTTTTGTTGCCTCGATGCCATTCTTGGCTGGATCTTGAGTTTTCCCGCATTGGTGCGTATCCTTTCAGTGGACGGCACCCTTGCACTGCTAGGCATGTATCTGTTCAGTGGATGGTGCCTAGTTCTGTTTGCTCTTGAGCTTTGCAGAGCATTTTCTTGGGGGTTGTGTTTTTGAGTTTTCAAGTGCTCCTATTCATCCCCCCTCTAGTCGCACGTCTCGGTCCTACAATTGGTATCAGAGCCGGTTAGGTTTCTTCATACCTTTATCGGTGAGAAACCAGTAGCGACTATGACTCACTCTGGGAAGATTCCGGTCCTTGGTTCCGATGGCTACTCCTACTGGAAGGGTAGGATGAGAACATTCTTGCTTAGCCAGGGCCAGGCCATATGGGATGCTACTTAGAGTGTGAACTTTGTGGTGCTTCCAGTTGGTCAGCGCACTACCCTAGCGATTGTGGCTCAGCATGAGGCGAACGCCAAAGCTGTTAACTTTCTCTTCTCAGGACTTGGTCCAGTTGATTATGAGAAAGTGAGCCACCTTGAGACTGCCCGTCAGATTTGGTCCCTGCTGAGTGCACACCATGAGGGCACTGCTACTATCAAGGGGCGTCTCGTTGAGACTTACAGGCGCGAATATGAGAATTTCGTTCAGAAGCCTGGTGAGTCCATCGATGACTTGTTTGGTCGTTTTCAATTGATCATCACAAAGTTGCGCGTTAACTCCAGCCCTGAGAGGATCCCATACACTGACCATCAGCAGGCTATCAAATTGCTGTATGCGTTGGGCAGGAAGGTATGGGAGATCAAGGTTAACTCGATCATCGAGTCTGAGGCCTATGACACAATTGGAGTGGAGACTTTTTACAATAAGCTCAAGGCCACAGAGGTGGATTACAAGTTGAGAGATTCTCTCACTTGTACTGGCTCCAAGAGCCTGGCCTTGGCTTCTCCCTCCCGTGAGGCCGCTACTAACCCCCAGCTTCACAATTTTTTGTTTTCTGCCCTTATGTCTGTTACAGAGGAGCAGTTGGCGTCACTTGGGGATGATGAGCTTTGCGTGGTGTCTAGCCGCTTTCAGCGTGCCTATGACAACCGGATGAGCAAGAAGTGGGGCGAGAGGCCCAAGTGCTTCGAGTGTGGAGAGGTCGGCCACTTCATCGCCGAATGCTTGAACAAGCAGAACGACTACTACAAGAAGGGCAAGAGCCACTCCCGCGACTCCAACAAGTACCACTCCGGCAAGAATGACTACGGCAAGCATGACTAGACCAAGCACCGTACGGTAAGATCAAGAACTTCCGGAAGGCTTTCAAGAGCTACCAGAAGGACAACCGGAAGCGGGACAAGGCCTTCTTCGCCGTGCTTGGTGGTCTGTGTGGCGGATCGTCCTCCTCCTCCTCGTCTTCGTCACGTTCAAGCGATGAGGAGATCGTCACCAAGCGGGACAAGAGGAGGGACCAAGGCGGTCCAGCTGGACTCTGCTTCGTCTCCACCAAGTCCAAGCGCAAGCACAAGATGCACCAGAGATCCTTTTGCTCCATGGTGCTTGAGGAAAAGGATGACAAGGGCAACGACAATGACTCCTCCGATGAAGAGGTAACTCCTGAGCAAGCTGAAATTCTTGAGATGTTGGAGGCAAACAGTCGTGAGTTGAAAGCCCTAGGATAGGTTGTTGGAGAAGGCAGCCAAGAAGCTGCAGAAGCAGAAGGCCAAGTTGGCTGATGCTTTAGCTGAGATAGAGAAGCTGAAGAGTGTGTCAGCCCAGCCTAGTGAGCTTGAGTGCCCTACCTGTGAGACTTTGATGAGATATCTCTGTGAGCAGAAGAGCAAGTATGCTCATCAGGTAGAGGAGATGGATATGCTGAAGGTAGAGTTAGGCAAGCTCCAGTCTAAACTGGATGAGCCTATTTTGAGTGATGTGCCTGAGTGTGAGATGTGCCCTCACCTAGCTGTTGACATAGCTGAGCGGAAAGTGAGGTGTGAGGGACAGCTCAAGGAGTTGGAGGAGCTTAGGGCTAGACCCACGCTTTTGGGTGCTGTGCATGGTTTCTCCTACCTTGGATAGTGAGATTGTGCAGTTGAGAGCTGACCTTGAGATGCTTTCCGCACCGCCTGACACTTGTGAGAACTGTCTCACTCTGAGGTTGATGTTGGTGGATAGGGATGCCACCATTAAGAAGTTAGAGAAGTCTGCTTCCCCTATTCCCTCTCTAGACTGCCCCACTTGTGCTGCCTAGACTTTAGTTCTGGAGGATCTGAGAGAGGAGAAACAGACTTTGGTTGATGAGAATAACCGGTTGAGAGAGGTGCTCAGTTGGATGTATGCTAGAGAGCCCTAACTTAGGATGATCTTGGAGAGGACCAAGAGAGCTAAGGGTGATATGAGTGGACTTAGGTTAGGAGAGTGCAGTACTTCGAGTGAGAAGAAGAGTTCCCCTATTAAGCTTAAGTATCTTGTAATGTTTGAATAAAACAACTTATGTGTTTCACTTGTACAATTATTGGTCTTATGATCACCAGGGCAAAGCTAGGGGTCGTGCTCTTTCAAGGTTCCTGGGGCTCTGCTCGGGGTTTCTACCAAGTCCCAAGCCAACCGAGGCTCAGGGTATCAAATCGTTTGCCCAGCGTTAATGAGGCAACAACTCTGGGGCTCATCCGGGGCTTACTTTGCAGCAAGGAATCCCTGGGATTCTGCCTGAGGGTTGGCCCCAGCTTCTCGAAGTAGAGTTACCTTCCTCTTGGCCCCTGGGCTTTGCCCAGGGCAAGCTTTGACTACTATCTGCGTGGAAAAATTTCTCCAAAGAGATAGTAACTTCTTCTTATGGGGGTTTCCTTTTCATACCGTACTCGCCACGCTCATCTTAAATCCTAAGGGCTCATCCCAGGCTTGGCTCAAACAACCAAAGGCAAAAGGGCTAGGGTCAAGAATGGTCCATAGTAGAGAAGCAGCAAGCTAGTGAAGGCGGCCAGACCAACTAGGTCCAGACGACGAACAAGCTGGCGACCCACCGTGGAAGCCATGGCATAGCTACACCTAGGGCACTGCTTCATTCCAGAATACCGAGATAGCCCGACTAGGTCTTTCGGCGCTGGCTCCAAACCTTGGCACTCGCAATGGACACCGGCTATCCCCTGAGTTCTAGATTAGTACAGTTTCAGGTAATCACAGGTAACACCCTGCAAGGATAACATATCAAATGCAATAAATGCATAACTTAAAATTGACTTCATTTATTTTAGGAGATAATTTACATTCTTTACAATTTATGAGCACCTATGATACATGATAGATGTCCCCCATGAAGCACACTGGAACCAGGGTTCCAGCATGGTGCCTCTAGTGTAAAACTTAGATGGGTGCTCGATGTTCCATAGAAATGGAAGTTGTTCGCCATTCTGTGTGGCCAATCGTACATAGCCAGGCCGACAGACCTCGACCACTCAGTAGGGACCCTCCCAAGTGGTGGAAAGTTTGTTCATCCCCACCCTATTTTGTATGCGCTTGAGCACAAGGTCACCTACAGTGAGGGATCGGGGCCTCACATGGCGCTGGTGGTAGCGATGTAAGGCTCGCTAATATTTTGCAGCACGGAGAGTGGCTATTACTCATTTTCCTTCAGTAGGCCATTGTCATCCCTCCGGAGCTGGTCCTGCAATTGCTCGTAGAAAGCATTTACTCAGGGGCTCCTATTTGTGACCTTGGGGGGAAGCACCACTTCAGCCTCGAAGACTAAGAAGAACGGGGTTTCCCCCATAGCCCGACTTGGTGTAGCCTGTTCACCCAAAGCACCAGTTGGAGGTGATCTACCCATTTTTGCCGTATTTCTCTGAGGTTTCAAAGGTTCAGGTTTTGAGTCCTTTGAGAATTTCTGCATTAGCCCGCTCAACCTGCCCGTTGCTTCGGGGGTGATGCGAGGAGGCGTAACAGATCTTGATGCCCATATCTTTGCAATATCCTCCAAAGATGGCACTGGTGAATTGCGTGTCGTTGTCGGTGATGATGCAGCTCAGAACCCCGAACCAGGACATGCTCCCCTAGAGGAACTTGATGGCAGAATGTTTGTCAATGGTCTAAACAGCTAATGCCTCAGGCCACTTGGTGAATTTATCGATGGCAACGTAGAGGTACTCATAGCCACCACCTTATTTGGGGAACGGACTAAGAATATCAACCCTCCAGACCGCAAAAGGCCATGATAGGGGGATGAGTTGTTGGAGCTAAACATGGAGTATGGATTTGCTTCGTGTGAAATTGACACGCCTTACACTTTTTGACCATCTCAGCCGCATCGCTAAGGGCTGTCGGCTCGTAAAAGCCATGCCAGAAGGCCTTCCCAACCATCGTGTGGGATGCAGAATGGCTCCCACACTCACCCTTGTGGATATCCGCGAGAATATCGTGTCCTTCTTCCCATGAGACGCATTTTAGAAGAACGCCATTGGGTGAGCACCGGTAGAGGTCCCCTTCTTCCATCACATACCGTTTGGGCTTGATGGATAACGCGCTCTGTTGATGCTTCATCAACGGGAAGGACGTTGTCTTTCAGGAACCCTTGGATCTCACGGATCAAATCATCGGGGTTGGCCTAAGCTTCTTCCTCTCTGGGAAGGGTATCATCTTCTGGGGATTGGGATGCCCTAGGCTTCGGACGTCTGCCATTATCATCCCTCGACTGGGAGGGAAGGAATGAGAAGAAGTGCTTAAACTGCGGCAAAGGAAGATATGTCGAGGTAGTAGACGAGGATGGCGAAAAGGTAATGACAGAAGTTGCACAGAAGCAACTCCATTCCTTCCCGTTGGCACCTCGCTTTAAGCAGCTCTTTCTCTCAAAGAAAACGGCTGAACCCATGCGGTGGCCGAAAGAAGGTGTATGTGACAACCCAGGGGTCATGGCGCACTCTTGTGATTCAGATGCATGGAAGGATTTGGATAGCTTTGACCCAGAGTTCGCTAAGGAAGTGAGGAATATTCGCTTCGGTCTGGCAACTGATGGCTTCACACCATTCGGTCAATCAGCTGCTTCCTACTCTTGTTGGCCTATGTTCGCTATTCCATACAACCTTCCACCTTCTCTTTGCATGAAGTATGAATTTATGTTCCTTTGCCTAATCATACCTGGTCCGGAACATCCTGGAACAAAACTCAACGTGATGTTACAACTATTGATCAAAGAGTTGAAATAGCTATGGATAGGTGTTGAAGCATATGCCATTTCATTGAAGCAGAAATTCACCCTGAGGGCTGCGTACCTGTGGTCAATTCATGATTTCATGGCGTATGGTAACTTTGCTGGATGGAGCGTTCATGGGACCTTGACATGTCTGATATGTGGTGCTGACACTAGATGTTTTCGTCTTGACTTTGGTGGGAAGATCTGCTACTTTGATTGCCACAGATGTTGGTTGCCTTCCGATCATATATTCAGAGGCGAAAAAGATAGCTTTAGGAAAGACATCGTCTACTACGAGGGACCACCAAAAAGGCTAAGCGCACAAGAAATTATTGATCAGCTCGCACGCCTTAAGCTAAACGAGGAAAAGACTGAGTATGAAGGGTTTGGAAAGGAGCACAACTGGACTCACATCAATGGAATATGGGACCTTCCATATGCCAAGGCATTGAAGCTCCCGCACAACATTGATGTTATGCATCAGGAACGTAATGTTGCTGAAAGTGTCATAAGAACATGCATGGATTTCAGTGACAAAACAAAGGACAATGTAAAGCCCAAAAGGACTTGGCAAAGATTTGCAACTGCCCAACCCTTGAGCTCACTGCAAGTGGAGGTAAACCTCATGCCCCGTTTTGTCTTAAACCACAAGAGAGGAAAGAAGTGTTGAGATTGATGAAAAAATTGAAATTTCTAGATGGTTATGTAGCAGGGTTGAAACGAGCCGTGAATCTGAAGATCGGGAAGCTTAATGGTTTGAAGAGCCATGATTACCACATTATCATGGAAAGGCTGTTGCTTGTGATGTTTCGCGGTTACCTGCCCGATGGAGTTTGGTCTGCTCGCTGAGCTAAGCAATTTCTATAGACAGCTCTGCGCTAAAGAGATCAAGAAAGAGACGATGGAGAAGCTAGAGAAAGATGTACCTGTGCTAATATGCAAAATAGAAAATTTTTTCCCTCCTGGGTTCTTTAATCCAATGCAACATCTCCTTGTTCATCTTGCGTATGAAGCTAAGGTTGGCGGGCCTATGCAATTTAGGTGGATGTACCACATTGAAAGGGCCCTCAAATATCTTAGAGCAATGGTTGGCAATAAGGCTAGAGTTGAAGGGTGCATCACTGAAGCATTTATTCTTAAGGAGATATCATACTTCTCTAGTGTATATTTTGCCGAGGAACACAATGTCAATGCTCCTACAATGCGATACAATGTGGCCGAAGAACCTCCTCTCATTGACCTTGAAATATTCCAATCCACTGGAACAAGTGCAAGTGCCAGCTCACCCTACTATTTTGAGCCGGGAGAAAAAGTGTCGGCTCTGCTCTACATGTTTGCTAATATAAGACAGATGGACCCATATTTCGCGTAAGTGTTCGTTGAGTACTTTGCTTCTTAATAACCATTGATATCTTGGTCTATTCCTTATCTATTTGTATTCTTCGTATAGTGAGTTCGATAGGCAGAACTGGACAGCTAAGAAGCAACCCACAAGCATGCAACTAGATAAGATGTGACGAGATGGCATAGATGGAAAACCTAATTTCATCGCCAGGTGGAGAAATTATGTAAAAATCCTTCCTATCCATACCATATTTATCTCTCGTATTACATGTCAATAGTATACATCCCTTAACCTAACTATGTGTGTTCTATAGTGCATAAAAATTGACGGTGAAGTCCATGAAGACTTGGTTCAGCTATCAGAGGGAAGGGTGACCATTAGAAGCCATGGTCGGTATGATGTCAATGGATTTCGGTTTCGCTCAGCCCCATTTGAAGCCGCTCATCTTCTAGCAGCAACATATAACTCTGGGGTTATGGTTAAGGCAAGTGATGAACAAGAACGGGAAATCACTTATTATGGAATCATTCAAAAAATTCTCGAGTTCACGTTCATAGGCGAAAAGGAACTAAAATTATTCCTCTTTGTTTGTGATTGGTTTGACCCCATTAGAGGGGTTCGAAAGAACCAGTATGGCATGGTCAAAGTCAAGCACAATGAAAAGCTCAAGGGAAATAACAACTGGGTCCTTGCACACCAATCTGACCAAGTTTATTATTTGACCTATCCAAACGAAAAGTTCCATACATGGTGGGTAGTTCACAAAGTCAATCCCCATGAACGTTTATATACCCCTACACATGCTGGTTATTGTGCTAGTAAGTTTGATGACAAAGTTGAGGAAGTTTATCAAGAAGAAGACTTGTCAACATCTTTCGTTGTAGAGCTCGGTGCAGATCTGGATTCCTTGGTCAGAGACTGTGAGGACATCAGTTTTCCAAACAAACAGAAACAACACGCATCTAAGAAAAGAGTTCGGTGGTCGGGTTTAGCACGGTTTTCCAAACAAACAGAAACAACACGCATCTAAGAAAAGAGTTCGGTGGTCGGGTTTAGCACGGAGGGGACAACTTAATCGTGACATTGATGAGTTTTGACAAGTAAAGGATTTCATTTCTTTACTTCTTTATTTTTGTACTTTATGTGCATTGTTAATCATTTATTTCTGTACTTTATGTATATTCTGAACCAACTCTTATTATTTTATCAACATGATGAGCAATAGGCTCAAGCAAGTCGTAAAGGGGTTCGCGGGAAAGATGACCCAAACAAGAGCCTTTTTCAGGGGAGTTCTTCAATAGGCTTGAGGCGTGAGGCTTTGTTGAGGTGTATGGACCCAAACTTGCAGGGAGTTCCTATCGCCCTTCAAAGAACTGAGGTACATATGTGCATAGAGTTTTATATGTATAATTTTCATATATGTTTAATAACTTATCTCATGTTTACTTTTGCAGGGTGAAGGGGATTAGGAGGCTAGGCAGGAGGATGAGGAGCCTGGAGCTGCTGGGCATGGGCAGAAGGATGAGGAGGCTGGAGCTGGGCAGGAGGATGAGGCTGGAGCTGATGAGGACCTGATGGGTGGGGATGGTTCAGAAGAGGTGGTTCAGAGGAAGGGGACTAGGAAGAGCCACTACGTCCCCCCTCCTCCTATTCCCGCCAACGGGGACAGGAAACTGATCAGACCAATCGGTGATGGGTACGGTCATTATGAGTTGTTTACTTCAATAGGTTCTACACATGACATGTCTTCAATGTTATTTTGTTTTGTAGGCAATGGGAGGGCGTGACTTGGGATGGGACAGGTCACCGTAGGACTCCTAACGGCCTGCTGGGTAACCTTATTCGTGTGCACAACCCAGGAGTAGTGGTAAAGAATGGTGAGACTATACCTGTCACAACTTGGAAGCATTTTGTACTTGCTGAACATGTTACATATGGAAGTATTCAGGGGCTCGTGAAAATCAAATTCTAGGTAAAATTCTTTCTACTTATTGTTTGATTCTTATTATGCTGATTCTTTCTATTGTCTATTGATTCTTTGTATTAACTGTTTAATGTTGCGGAAATACTTCCGTGTGGATCCCTTAGAGGAGGATTATGCAAATAAAGTTCTTGACCAGGCTACGATGAAGATATGCAAGGATTTATTCTCCAACCTTCGGCTTCAGGCAACAAACACTTGGCTTAAGGGTCAAGGGCAGCCATTGGGCCGTTTTCATGATTGTTCAGAGATTTACTTGACTGCTGACGAGTACGGAACGGTAATAGCCATATTTGAGAATTGTGTTGTTCCTTCAGATATTATGATTGTTATTATGATATATTAACTTGTATACATGCAGATCGCACATCCACTGTTTGAAGATCAGGCAGGCCCTTACAAGGCACTTTGTGAGCTGTAGGCATCACCAGAATTTCAAGAGCGATCAAAGAAGCATAGAAATGCAGGGGCCAAGAACGCATCGCATAAGCTTGGGGGTGACGGATACTGTCGAAAGGCTCAACGCATGGTAAGAAACCGCTTTATGTTTCGTCCCTCAAGTATTCGCAAATATATGATTCTAACATCTACATACAGACTGCTACAACTGGAGTGGCGCCGAAGGACATAGACATGTATATTATGGCACATAGGGGACCGGACCCTTCCTAGCTTGACTAATTGTGTACTCCATTGGCCACATAGTGACTGGTTAGTTGGTCAGCGCTTTAAATTAGTTCTCACAATATTTTACATAGCTAACTTGTATAGTTGGTTTGTACTTGCAGAAGGAATATGGGGAGGTGATGGTCAGACGTCATGTTGAAGGATTTGATTGGAGGAATGCACCCATTGACGGTTAGGCTGTGTATGATAGCTGTGGTGGCAAGACACATGGATGGTACATAAGATGACAGTATGGACAGTGTTGTTCAGTCGGTGTTCAATATAAATTAGTCCTAGTGTTAACACAATGTTTTAATTTTGAAGGTACTCCATGTTCAACGGCATGATCGACTCGAGGCAAGTCCAGAGGGGGTCTTCCTCGCAGAGTTCGGGTGGTAGTAGTAGCCGCCAGCGCCGCACCACGTCTGAGATAGAGAATGAGAGGCTGCATCAAGAGCTTCAGAAGCGTGATGCATTTCATCAAGCTCATATAGAATGCCTTCACGCACAGTAGATGGCAGCAATTCAAGTGAGTATGAAAGTCAACTATTACCAGTCATATAATTATCCAAACATGTTACTAACGTGTTGAATTCTGCAGGCAATGTACCAAGAGCAGGGTATGACATTTGTCATGCCAGAACCTACACCGCCACCTGTACCGCCGTAGTGGGCAACGTTTGAGAATTCTTTTTCTCCAGCGGCTCAGGTGAAAGTTGCTCAACCTTAGCTAAATCTAAGTGATCGTAGCCTTTTCAATTTTAGCAAACTTTATAGCTTAACTTAATTAGTTTATTATAGGGGTTGGGAGTGCATGCGTTCAATGCTTACCAAACTCCTCCACCAGGGTCCGGACAACATGGATCTGAGGTTCATTTCATCATTTTCCATTAAGCTATACTAATGTCTCTATATGTTGTCCCATATCTTGGATTCTTGGCTAATTGTGTCATTTATTTTCTTTGCCAACAATCTGGACAGCATGACTTTGTAAACAACCTTTTCACCTCCGGAGGTAGCGGCCACAACTCCCACGAGCCAGGTGAAATGTGAGTTCAATAACTCATTTGGAATGCACTTGTGAGTGAGAAGTGAACTTGTGTATGCAATTTGATAATTGATCTTGATTGTGAGTGAAAAGTGAACTTGTGTATGGAATTTGAGAATTCGACTTGTGTTTGGACTTTGTAAATGGATTTGAGAACTTTGTTTGGTTGTATGGATTATTTGAAGACTTGTGTATGGATATATATTTGTGTATGAGCATGATTGTGGATGTGATGTGTCATTCTTGATATGTGTGTTTTGTATATAATGTCAAAATCTGGGGAAAAAACACAATTTGGGGTCTGTTTTGGCCGTGGGAATGGCTAATTTTCGGCGGCAGGGAGGGGGGTGCCGAAAATAGGCCTGGCTTATTTTCGGCGGTGCAGTCTGGCTGCCGAAAATAGTCGTGCACTATTTTCGGCGGCTCCGTTTGGCCGCCGAAAATAATGGATACTATTTTCGGTGGCCCTTTGCTACTGTCGAAAATACGCCGAAAATAGACTTATTTTCGGCAATTCCCTTTCGGCAGAGCCATACCGCCGAAAATAAGCTTTTTGCCGCCGAAAATAGCTACTTTCGGTGGGAAAGGCCTTATTTTCGGCGGTTTTTGGCTGCCGAAAATTAACCAAATTCCTATAGTGTTAGCTTATGTACCTCCTTGACACACGTCGGGGGTCGCATCTTTTTGATGGCCTAAATTTTTTCGAGGTTGGCCTCGATCCCCCGGTGCGAGACCAGGACCGAGGAGCTTCCCAACGGCAACCCTGAATACGCATTTCTCAGGTTTCAACATCATTTTATACTTGCACATGCTTGAAAAAATTCCGTCCCAGTCCCAGAGGAACGTATCACTCTAACGGGCCTTGACTACAATGTCATCGACATATACATCTATTGTTTTGCCTATATGATCTTTTAATGTAATATGAGGAGCACATACAAAGGTTGCTAAAGCATTCTTGAGAACGCAAGGCATGTTTTCATAACAATATAGTCCACACGGGGTAAAAAAAGATGTTTTCTCCTCATCATCCCTAGCCATTCTAATATGATGGAACCCTAAATAAGCATCTAGGAATGACAAAAGTTCACATCCACAAGTAGAATCCACAATATGATCTATTCTAGATAGAGGATAAGGGTCTTTTGGACAAGCCTTGTTTAGGTTATTGTTGACGTCTCTTAGCGTAACAGATTTTACTCCGCAAGCGCACGGAGATTCGCTGTAGCTTCTTCACTCAGAGTATTCCGAGTATCGCAAAAATCCACAGGGAAGCAAGGGCAAATAGGTGGAATTATATGTTTGAACTTTAAACAGTACTATAACTTAGATAAACACCAGCTATTCTTACAATGAGGGTAAGATATAACAAGATAGTGTATGGTGGGAAGAGTAAACATGCCTGGGAGGACAACGAGTGAGATTAAGATATCCAAACTCTATTTCTTAACTACTGCAAAGGAGTATTCACGGTTGAACTAAGTTAAACAAACACGAATTAGGATCTTGCATCGAGCGAAATTCCAGACTACACCGAGGAGGCATGGGGGTAGATAGTTGGCCAAACGAATGACAACTGGCTAACGCCTATGGGCTTAAAGAACGATGGGGTCGGATTACAAAGGCTCCCTAATGCTATCACCAAGAGGGGCTACCAACCAGATCTGTGTGGGTAAGATGGCACGCTAAACTAGTGATCAAGTGAGAACTTGATCACTAAAGTCCGTCCTTGATCAGAGGGTTAGGACTGACTTAGCCTTAGATCATAGCCTAAGGAAAGCCTATAGCACTGGCAAGTCTAGCAATTTGCACCCAGCCCCGATCTAAAGATCTGGAGGGCCAGATGCATGGGGAACCTGGTACACTGGGCCTGGCTGAAGTACGGGGGCTAAGGCTCTGATTTGTGGTGCTAGGGACTCATACTGCTGGGTGGGTGCACCGCCTAACGGGGGAGGTGCTCCATGTTGAGGGTCTAGCGCACCACATTGGTTCCCCCTAAACGTCATGGCGGTGGCGGTCGTAGCTCTGCTCCATGATAAGGCACGCGTCCTCCACCGCCTTACTCTTGTTGATGACTTCCCGTAGGTCATGTGGCTATTGCCGCTGCTGCTGAGGCTGGGTCTGCGGTCTAGGTGGGGGCTGGCCCCCCACAAGCTCTTGGCATGCATGGGACTACACCATTGGTAGGGGAGCGGCACCTCTAGTGCCCTGGAGACTTGAGAGCATCCTGGCTCGACGCAGCCGGTGGCCACGAACTTGGTGATGTCCTGCTGCCACTGCTCATGAACGTTGGGTGGCGCGTCGTGTGCTGGTGGGTTACGCAACTGGGCCTCTGCTGCATCGAGAGCTTCGTCCTCCTACCCAAAGAAGTCCAGTCGACGGCGAGTGTGGCGACTGGGACTGTGTCTCCCCACGGCTTCTGGAAAGTGGATAGACTGGGATTTGGCCCCCGGTCCCCGCTGTGGAGCTAGAGGCTAACAAGCTCCCTCCGCCTGCGGTGGAGTGTGTTGCGCAGGAGGGTCCCTACTGAAGTGAAGGATGGTCTCCAGAGAGGACTGAGACATGCCTCCACACATAACCAGTGAGGTCACGCCATGCTGGCGGAGCTGAAGCCATTCCCTAGGCGGGCCGCGACGCCGGGGGCTCTCAGGATTCGCGATGTGGTGCCACATTGCGGTCGTTGGAGCCGGTGTCAAAGTGAGTCGGCCCAGGAGTTGGCCAGTGAGCAGCCATTGTGGCCAGCGGTTAGCACTCCCCTTGCCCCTACCTGGCGTGCCAATGTTGATGAACACGACACCAAGATACCGTATAGGTATCCCAAGAGTATGGAGTTCTGTAGGGTCGTGGGCACTACTGCTATGCACAACGGAGCACCAGGAACACAAGAGATTTAGAGAGGTTCGGGCCACTAAGTTGGTGTAACACCCTACGTCCTCTTTGGAGATGTTCGTGTAGAGCTAGAAGAAGGGTTACATGCTGAACATCCCTGGAATTGGGCTCTCAGGAGAGTGTGACGTCTTAGACCTTGACTGAGTTCAATCCCCTGCATAGGAGCACTACATGAGAGCCAATCCCCTTCTCTAGTTGGTTTTTGGATGAAACTCAAAGGCTTTTGGTGATTTGCTTTGCCCGCGAGTTAATCCTGTTCTTTTGGCTCTTTCGAACTTGCTACGATGTGGAGATTATGACTTAGATCATCTCAATCCTGCTGGATTGCCACGAGCAAGTCTCCCTTGAGTTTTCCCCCTTTCTTGCCCAAAGATTGCCCTCTCATGAGATCTAAAATTCCCTCAGATCCCATAGTCATTTTGAGTTGATCTCTTGGGAAAAGCTTTGGAATAGGGTCTAGATAGCCTGTGCAAAATCTCGTGAAGATTGGATAAGATTTGGACAGATTTGGGTGTGAAAACCCCTTTCCTGCGACTTTACCGGACTATCCGGTAGAGCCAGTGGATTGTCCGGTGGTACCGGACTATCTGGTGGCGCTCGTCGCACTGTCCGGCATTAGGTGCCAGGCAGGGTCTGCATCAAACAATTCGGTAGCCCCTGCTGGACTGTTCGGTGGAACCGGACTGCCCGGCCCCTGACATCGGACTATCCGGTGTATCCAGGGCAAGAGCTGTTCTCTGCTATTTGCTTCTTCCACTATCTTTTCGCTTCAAGTTTTTGCATTCCCCACTGCTAGACCATTCTCTTTGCTTGCTGTGAGATAGTGAGTCGTACTTTGGTACAGTGAGTGTCGTGTGGCGGACTTGCAAGATCCGTTGCCTCGGTGCCTTTGTTGTGTTGGCTCGTAGTTTTCTCACTTGGTGCATATCCTCTCAGTGGACGGCACCTTGTGCTGCTAGACACGTATATGTGTAGTGGACAGTGTCTAGTTCTTCTCTCAAGCACTAGTTTTGGGGGTTATGAGTTTGAGTTTTAAACTGTTGGTTCACCCCCCTCTAGTTGCATGACTCGATCCTACACTAGACCTCCCTTTTATAGACCAAGGGAGCGCCCTAGTATAGAGTTGGCAGCACAGTTTGCTACAGTGGTAGTTTCAATATCACCTAATATAGCATGGCCTTGTTATTGGCAGGTATGGTCCATCACGATGGCCGTCACACTATACAGTGTGTTTGACGCATTGTGGAGTGCCAGACTACCGTGCATGATGTGCATGGACTACGCGCTGATGTACAGTGTGTTTGACCCATTGTGGAGTGCCAGACTACCATGCATGACGTGCACGGACTGCGCACAAATGTATCTCTGTGCTAGTGAATGTGACCCTCAGCAGTCACGTATCCACGTGAGGATACGCCTCTGTTGTGGATATTGTGCGTCCACGGAGAGGGGGGAGGTTCGCCTTGTCCGGTCTGGCTCTGTCAAGTGATGATTGTGCCTACACGTCGCATGCGCTGCAGCCAAGGGTGTGCTAAAACGCCTTTGTGTCATCCACCAATGGCATTTAATGCTGCGGCAGGCGGAAGTCTTCCATTAGAAGGAAGCCTTCCTGGAGTTTCTTGACCCAATTAGAGTATTCCGGGCCTTGGAGCCCCAGATGCGGTAGTACGGCCGGCCAACCCTAGGCCTTTATAGCATGAGTCCCCAGTGGGCTTCGGCTGCCATGCGCCGGCCCTAGCGCATCCTCCTTAGATATGGTCTTGTGGTCCCCACCTGCGATAGTGGCCGTGGGGCCACAATAGTACTAACACAGGACGTAGAGGCGCGCAATAGGCGACTCGAGGGTATAGGGCCTCCGTGGCGCTGACAATAC